>OX381692.1:10002500-11482500 GCA_947462355.1 Caradrina kadenii | reverse complement strand
CCCAATTACCTCTCTCTAAAAAATCAGTTATTCTTTTCTGTATCGTGAGTGCGTTAGCAAACATAACAAACCACCAGACACCATTCACAAATTGGCCCAGTCTTACATAACCTTTAAGGCTGCTTACCCCACCAAACCGATAGTGTGAAGGACGAAGACGTAGATCTTGAAACAAATGTGGGTTGCCTATCTAAGGGAATAAATTAAAAAAGAAAAGGTACTAGTTTTAGGGAAGATTTACACTTTCTAATTTTATAAATTCTTATAGACATAAGTAATGATTGTTTTAGTTATTATATTTACGGCTGCTTTCTGTAATATTGTGCTCACTTTTTGCTCGACCTGGGAATCGAACCCAAGACCTCTAGCGTAGCAGTCGCGCTTATGACCACTAGGCCAACGAGGCAGACACATTGAACATAAAAATAATATAGGTGAAACAGACAGCTGCTTGATTACGCAAACTTTTAAAAATATTGAGTTGTACATTACCTTTCAGTTATCTTTTATAATAAAAACGAGTATTTTCACTAAAGATAAATATTCTATCGTAGCTAACATCTGTAGATAAATGCTTCATATTTCGTATTTCAAAGTTGGCGCATCAAGCTATTCCAATCCATCAAATTGAACATGAACTTTATTCTTTTGTAATAAAGTTGAAAAACTATCAAAGAAATACAGATTCGGGGTAGCTTGATGTGCTGGCCTCTGTACTTATAAACAAGGAATAGTTGCGACGATCAATTATGAAACCATCATATAAATAACATGCAGTTCACTATAAAAAGTAACTAACAGTTTTTTATCGTGTATCAATACGGATACTTAAATAAAACTACAGGCACATGAGACATTATAACTTTGTCTCTCGGATGGCAGAGCATTTGCAAGGCCTCTGGTATTGCAGATGTCTATAGGTAGCGGTGACCACTTAACATCAGGTGGGCCGTCGGCTTGTTTGCCATCCAATAATATAAAAAAAAAATGTGTCTGTTTGTTTCGAAAAAATAACAGCTTTTTATTAAATACTAGCTGACTCGGCAGACTTCGTATTGCCTTTTTTTTTTTTGGTGTTGGGAAATCATCAAATAACTTCACCCGCCCTGGGCGGGGCGGGAGGGAGTGTCAGACTTTTACTGACTAAAACCCACCCATGTCCCTTCTTGTGCCCTTTGCGTTCCGGGGGCGCGGTATCTGTTACGAACAACCCGCAGCCCCGGCAGACTGCGTACTGCCTAAATCGATAAATAAATGACCTAAACTTTTGTATAAAATAATCTTAAAACAAACAAAACGAATCCATGAAGTTTTATTATTATTTTCGACACATCATGTTGCTTACTTACAAAACAGAGTTTTCCTGAAATACTAATTTAATATGAACTTTATTGAATAGCAATAAAGTCCAAATTAACTCTGTATTTTATTTAAACAACGTTTATATGGGAAAAAGAAAAAGGGCTGTTTTTAGGGTTTTCCCGGCAATTATTTGAAATTTTTTTACCTTTTAAACCTTTCCTACACTAACATTTCAAGACCAAGATAAGATAAATCCGTTCAGCCGTTCTCGAGTTTTAGCGAGACTAACGAACAGCAATTGATTTTTAGATATATAGATTTATAATTATTATTATCTATGAATGTTTACACGGTATTTATACCAAAACACAAATTTAAAAAAGAATTGTCAGTCTTCAGATTTATTTAATGGTGTGTTCAGGTTTTCACATTTTTGTCTAAAATTAACCAAAAACCGAGGCTACCTAGGTTTTAGGTTAATTGCTTACTAATATGACTGGACTGACGGAGTGTTGTCTTCCCATTAATGGGACAAAAGCAACGTTTTTTTACGAAGATCTGTAGGCAGTCCCTAACAAGGGTCGAATTTGATGTCCCACGCTTCTAGTTAATACATTTCGTTTGTTTTCGTTCAATCAACTACTATCTCAGGTGTTCCCTGGTTTATATTGTTATAATCATGACGTACACACGCACTTGTCGATGTTATTTTACGACTATTTCTTTTGTGAGTGTCTGTGGAATTGATGAATTCTTTTTGAGGTAGGAAAGGACTGGTGTTGTTAAAGATGCTCATTAGAATAGCATAATCAAACCTATGCAAATGTTACAAAGACAATATTTAGTGCAAAATGAAGTACTACTAACATGCTTTTAAGTATTGTCTTTTTATTATTTTTATCTTTCTTGTGTACGACACACAGGAGCGGAGCAGTAAGCAAAGACCTAACGTAAGGCGGGTGAAATAAGCCACGCGGACGAAGTCGCGGGCAACAGCTAGTTCTATATACCTTTATGGAGTTTCCTGCCTATTTTTCTTCTTAAGACCAGGTACCTTTTGGAATGGGTAACTAGGTTCAATATTATTATTTTTTCTCTCAAGTAAATAACCTTCAAAAGTTTCGTTTAGTAGTGTAATTGAAATATATATTAACATACAATAACATACATCACATCACGCCTGTATTCCCCGAAGGGTTAGGCAGAGGTGTACCAGTGTACACCTATAGTTCGCCGGTATCTTTAGGTCCCATGTAATAGGGGGCGAGCATAGGCTCGCCCCCTATTACATCGCTCGGATTTGTGCCCGGTTAATGACAATAGGTCATTAACCGGGCACAAATCCTAACTCCGAGTTGCTACTGAGAATTTCATAGAAAAACCCAATAACACTTTTTGCTCGACCTGGGAATCGAACCCAAGACCTCTAGCGTAGCAGTCGCGCTTAGGACCACTAGGCTACCGAGGCAGTACCGATAAATATATATATATCTTTTAGGGATGGGAAATCATCCAATGACTTCTTTGGCGGGAGGGAGTGTCAGACTTTTACTGACTAAAACACATCCATGTTCCTTCTTGTGCCCTCTGCGTTCCGGAGGCGCGGTATCTCTTACAAGCAACCCGCAGCCCCGGCAGGCATCGGCCCTGAGTGGCCCTTTCAAAATTTGCTGACATATTTTCTTTGAGGCGCGTGTGGAACACGAACGCGCCGTGGACACGGCCTGTCGGTGAGCTACCCATTGCTCACCGTCCACAGGCCCGAAATTGAAATATATGATTTGACTTTGACTATAAAATCACTTAACAAAATAGCAATTCCTACCTAAAGGAAATACCACAAAAAGTTGAAATCCGAAGCTACAGTAAATAATTCGAAAACTCGTAAAATACGTTCACGGCTCGTGAAGATATCGATAAAACGTGGAACATGACGCGAGTATTATGTGTTTATTTTATTCTGAAATAAAAGTTTCTGAATACTTTGTTATCCTGATCTTGGAGGCGTGGGCTTCGTAAAAATAAATGGTGGGCAGTGTCATTAGGTTCTCCCACAAGGAATTTTTCAGTAGCAGTAACTCGGTTTTTTGAAGTTTGTGCAACGCCTCCGTGACTCGCGAAGCAAAAACCGTTGGTCCCGGCTGTCTTTCGTAAATCCTTGACAGTCGTTACGGATAGTCAGAAGTCGGGAAGTCTGACAACCAGTCTTGCCGAGAGGTATCGTGTTGCCCAGTAACTGGGTTGTGGAGGTCAGATAGACAGTCGCTTCATGTAAGACACTAGTATTCAGCTGCATCCGGTTAGACTGAAAGCCGACCCCAACATAGTTGGGAAAAGGCTAAGCAAATGATGATGACGCACCCACCATACAGGAAATAATTCTAGTGAGGGACAAAGTTTTTTTTTTAAATAATAACATCATAGAACAACCAACACACCGCCACCTGATCCCAAACTAGGCAGAGCCTGTTCTATGGCAACCAGTCAAATGATAAACATACTTATATATTTCTAAATACATACATACCTAATATAGATAAATTACACACCCAGATACAGAACAAATAGTCGTACTCATCGCACAAAGATTTGTCCTGTGTGGGAATTGAACCCACGACCTCCGTCCCAGCAGGCAGGGTCACTAACCACTAGGCCAACAGGCCAGTCAACTAAATACTACCTTTTCCCTTTTGTAGTAATTATAACTAAGCCGGTAACAACAAATACATTTGATACGTCACTATGCGAGTAATGTCGGCTGCTTTACCACTACCCAAGTAAACATTCGATATTTGTTTGTACACAATGTTATGTGCAAGATTATATTTCTTCAATAGATATTTACAGGAATTTATGGCTAATAATAAACTCCACAGAAGTCATGATTCACATACGTTTACTCGAGGAGAGTTCTTCACATGACAAGACGCGAGAATGTCTATGCAAGACTTGCCAGACATTGGCTAAAAGGTAATGCAGGTTACATACATTTGTTCCAAGGAGTCACCGCTTCACTGGAAAGCATAGGGCATTAGGGACACGGATGGGGTTTAGTCAGTGAGAGTTTGACATTCCCTTCTGCTCTGCCCAGGGCGGAAGAAGTCATGAAATGACTTCAAACACCATCACGCCTGTATTGCCCGAAGGGTTACGCAGAGGTGTAACAATGTACATCCATAGTTCGCCGGTGTAATTAGGTCCCATGTAATAGGAGGGGTGCCTATTGCCATTAACCGGGCACAAATCCTAACACCGAGCTGCTACTGAGAATTTCATAGAGAGTTGCGCTTAGGACCACTAGGCTACCGAGGCAGTTAATTCAGTTAATAGATTTTCAACAATTAAAAAGAAAGCCTCCACACATAACGATATAGGTACTTACGCAATTCCGCTTTCGTGTGTCGTAGGATAGTGTTATACAGGGAACTAGCTTTTGTCCGCGACGTACGCGTAAATGTTGTCAGGGACGCAGACAAAGTCGCGGAAAAAAAAGTAGCCGATGTCCTTACTTGGGGTTCAATCTTACCCCGTGCCAAATTTCATTAAAATTAGTTCAGTGGTTTAGTCGTTAAAGCATAATAGACAGACAAACAGAGCTACTTATGTATAATTTATAGTATGGATAACTTTCCTCGTAAAAAGATTTTTTCAAATCCGACCAGTTTCTGAGATTAGGCTGGAATTTACTGCCCGTCTCTCACTTCATCTGCCTAGCCTATTCCCAACCATGTTGGGGTCGGCTTCCAGCCTAACCGGATGCAGCTAAATACCAGTGTTTTACATGGAGCGACTGCCTATCTCACCTCCACAACCCAGTTACTGGGCAACACGATACCCCTTGGTTAGAGTGGTTGTCAGACTTACATGCTTCTGACTATACGTAACGACTGTCAAAGATCTATGAATGACAGCCCGCGTCTCTGTTCCCTGACAAATATAATCTGGGTATCTTCAAGCCACGAGTAAACCAATGAACCGGTCCATCCCATTCAAGCGTGTTCCACCTTAGACCGCAGCATCACTTAAGATCAGGTGAGTTGCGATCAATCGCAAGCCTATTAGAATATATAAAATCGCAAAATAAAAATTTTAAGTCACCCCCGACGGAAGAAAAAAATCGCTACCGTAGCTAACAAAACAGCTGATAACTTTGGAACCGCTAAACTGATTCTCATCAAACAAAGCTAAGAAAACTCCCGACTAATTAACCTTTCCAACACAAAAACAAAATCAAAATCGGTTCATGCGTTCGGGAGCTACGATGCCACAGACACACACACACACACAACACACACACAGACACGTCAAACTTATAACACCCCGTCGGTTTGCGTCGGGGGTTAAAAAAAACAAACAAGAGTATGTCTGTATACCGCTTCATAATGTTTGTTTAGATTATGTGAGGAAACCTGAACTTATATAATTAATATAAGTCTGAAACCGCTAATGCACCTTGAGCAAGCGTGGTGATTAATGCTCGTGCCTTCTCTGTATGAAAAGAGGCGTTCGCCCTGCAGTGGGACAATAATAGACTGATCAAAATTCCGTCCGTTTGTCCCCCCACTTACCCCTTCGTACCATGTAAACAGGCAGTTACGCTTGCAATAACTTTTCTAATAGAAAATTCTCTTTACCATGTTTTAACCAAATTTTATAATATGTACCTAATTACGTACATCTTGTGCTAACATGAAACAAGAAGTAGCAAATATAAATATGGCTTAACCATCATTCTTAAGAGGATATTATCGACTATACAAATGTGTATTCCTTATAGGTGCCTCTTTAAATTTCAGGCTATGACGGGTGGAAGGGACATTGTAATGCAAATCTTTTACCATGGATGACTCCATGTATATAATTTTTCGTCGGTTATTAAAAGAAAAACAGCAATTTCGGAAGATTTCTTTTTTTTATGATTAGTGCCCTTACGTTATCTCTTTTGAGACGACCCTTTTGGCGCAGTTGCTGAGCAATTAGCTGTTGCGCAGCGAGTCACGGGTTTGATTCCGGTACAAGACAAATATTTGTATGACCTACAGATAGTTGTTCCGGGTCGGGCTGTTTTTGTATGTGAGTTTATATGTTTGTAAACGCACACACAATACAGAAGAAATTCCTAGTGAGCGGCAATGTTTATAAAAACTACAAAATGTCATCAAGTTTAATTATCCATTTATCGAAATTATGATTACACTACTACTACTATACTAGTTACTTGGCGTTCTTTGGTGTCTGCCTACCCCATGGGAAAAAGTCGTGAGTTTATGTATGTAATATCTATATTAGATAACACTACCTACGTTATGTCGCTATAGATAATACCCTCTTAAGCACTCCGGTTAAACACGGAAGATAATATTAATTAGAAAGAACAAAATAATTCGCAAATTAAACCGCTTTGGTAAAAACTTTTCCGATAATTACAGCCAACACATTGTATTCTATTTTAATATAACGCCTACTACTTTGTAATTTTTTGTTTAACTTAATAATTCGTAAACAAGATTTCATTAAACTCATTTAATAATACAACATCTAGCGAGAATTCATTTAGGTATACCTACCTATATCTATACTATTTCTATTTTTGTTTTTATCATCATCCTATCAGCTTTAGTACGTTCACAGCTGGACAAAGGCCTCCCCCACATAGATTTCTAAAAAGACCAGCTGGAAGCGGCCTGCATTCAGCGTACAATACCACGAGTTATCATAAACTAATTATATGACCTACTACATACCATCACGCCTGTATTCCCCGAAGGGTTAGGCAGAGGTGTATCAATGTACACTCACAGTTCGCCGGTATTTTTAGGTCCTATGTAATAAGGGGTGAGACTATTGCCATTAACCGGGCACCAATCCTAACTCCGAGCTGCTACTGAGAATTTTAAAGAAAATCCCAATAACACTTTGCTCGACCTGGAAATCGAACCCAAGACCTCTAGCGTAGCAGTCGCGCTTAGGACCACTAGGCTAACGAGGCAGTTAGCCATTTATAAGACCTACAGTGTCACCAAAAATCACAATAATAAATACTTTGACTTTGATACCAATATAATAAAGTAAAAAACTTTTTTGGTACCTTAAATAGTTGGATTAATAAAAATAAACATTTTTACATGAAGTACAAACTATTCAGGAATACAGTTCATTGCAAAAGCTAATGCAATGAGGAAAAAAACAACTTCCATTGAGACAAACAAATTGGCGGGAAATGTCGACGCAGCGAGCTTTCAATTTGTTACAAACATTTTTTCCGATACCACTAACAGCCGTATATTATGCCTAATAGAAAAATTAAGTTAGATGTGTTGTTTATCAAAACTATTCCACTTTTAAAATCTCAAAACGAAAAAAAAACCGTAATAGAAAGACATCTTTAAAAAAGAAAAAGATTCCAAAATGGCGGCAAATGTCACAGCGAACCGGTTTAAACTTGTTAAAAATAAAGGTTTCCGATACCAATGGGGGTGTTACTGGCCATAATTTTGTGAAACAAACGCAATGAATATGTAATATCAGAGACAACAGAGACGTTCCGACCTACGATCGAGCACAGAATGTCCTAATGCAATTCAACAGTTGATAGCGCTGGCCAAGTAGCGTCCGCAAAAGAAATTGAAATTGTATTCAAAGTTTATTTAAAATTCAAAATATTTTTTTTAAATTAAGTGTTTACGTTATAAATTACACGTGCCTACTGAGCGTGAAGTCAAACTTATAAAACCCTATCGTTTTTGCGTCGGGGGTTAAAAATGTTCGCTAGTGTAGCTCCAATTTTATTTAATAATTTAGTATTTTATTTTCCTTATCGAATAGATCAAACCGTCTTGCCAAGTGCTATATCCTTCACCAGGTAGGCGACTAATCATAGCATTTATTAATGCTTCCAATTACTATTAAAAAACGGTAATTTATGGCTTTAAAATGTGGAATAAATATCTACTACGTGAAAACGACGTTTAGCATTCTTCTATTCCATGTTTGTCTAACATTCCCAAATGCAATCCAGAGTAACACAAAAGCTAGCGAACTTGCATTTAACGATCCGTTGGTGAATATTCAAATAGGTACCGCTCGAAATAGATATGAGTATTCTGCTATCATAGTTAGAAATGTTAAGTGATTCATATTTTGATCATTTGTAAAGCTCCTGTTTTTACAAGCTTTTATTTACTTTCACCTGGCCCGGAGTCTGTAGTTAATCAAACCCTACAAGCTAAATTGGAGCCTCTTCTCGATGTTCGATTGAACTGAAATTTTGAATACATATACATTGTATGACAGTGCAATACTAAAGATTGTTTGAAAAAAAAAAAACAAAATAATGTACACATCAATTTAAGTTAAATTAATATGTGTGATTAACAGATTTGTAATTAACATGTATGTGCTTACGAAAGCACGTAAAGCCGTTGGCTCTGGCTGTTATTCGTAGATCTTTGATCTAGTTACGGGTAGTCAGAAGCCTGATAACCAGTCTTACCAAGGGGTATCGTGTTATGCAGTAACTTAGTGGTGGTAGTCAGATAGGCAGTTGCTTTAAATTAAATACTGGTATTTAGCTGCTCGACTAGAAGCTGAGCACAAAATAGTTGGGAAAACGCTAGGCAGTGAGATGATGTAGGTCTAATTACGTGTTCTCCAGTCTCCCTGTCCGCTTTCAGCTCAGACTAGACTTTTAAATGCTTAGACATATGCAATGACTTCTTCTTAACGTATCGATGGCAAAAGTTAATGAGACATTTCAATTTGGCTCTGGGATGGCAAGGCCTCAGGTGTTGCAGATGTCTATAGGCAGCGGTGTCTACTTAACATCGGGTAGGCCGTGGCATTGCTTACCATCCAATGGCATAAAAAAAATACTAAACGTTGAATTAAAAAAAAATTGTTTGGTCCTGAATTCCGCTGCGACAAAACCATCCGCAGACGCAGACATTACGTTCATGACTGAAGTTACAGCTTTAAAGAATATCTTAAGCACTTTAGATTTTATTGTTCAAAATCTGATAACTGTTCCTCTCATTTTTATAAGGAAATGATTCTCAATGCGTCACTGTATCCGTATTTTTTTATATATCTCTAAAAATAACTGACCTTATTAACGAAAATATCTACTTTTGAAATGTGATACTCATTTAAGGAAGATGCGTCCAAACTCATTATAGAAATCACTTATCACAATAAGGAAAATAAATTTATTTTATTTTTACACAAATTCAAATGAGCAAATATTGAATAAGAGGATAATCTTAAAAATTACATTCTTCAGACCGATTTCTGTCACAGAGGCTAATCTTAACTGGAGACTAGCCAAGAACGCAGGAGGCATTATAGTTCACAAGTGTGTGCGCAATCACAGGTGTACTCCCTCTTCCCTAATTTATATAGACCGACGGATCGGCAATCTAATACGACCGAGAAGAGATCAGGCGCAGTACCAACAACTTTGCGTGCTTTCCGAGCCATGGGGGTGTCACACCACTAACTTCCAAACTCCGAGCTGCTACTGAGAAATTCCTAGTAGACAATTCCAGTAACACGCTTGCCCGACCTGGGTATCGATCCCAGGACCTCACGCACTTGTAACCACGAGACTAATGGGGCAGTCGGACCCCGTCCTTCTCACAATCTTATTAAGGTTAGAAATCGATAATAACAAGTACATAATACATAACATTGACGTTTACTATAATGAGTTGGTCAATGTGGGTTAGTAACCAGAAATAGAACAAATGTTATCTTATTTATTACTATTGCATAGATCCTGGGTAAATGTAAACTTAAGATAAAGACTGCCTCGTTAGCCTAGTGGTCCTAAGCTCGACTGCTACGTTAGAGGCCTGGTGCTCGATTTCCAGGTAAGCAAAAAGTGTAATTGGGTTGTTTTCTATGAAATTCTCATTAACAGCTCGGAGTTAGGATTTGTGCTCAGTTAATAGTAATAGGCCCTCTATTACATGGAACTGAAACATACCGGTGAACTGTGGGCATACATTGGTACACCTCTGCCTAATACTTTGGGGAATACAGGCGCAATGGTATGGTATAAAGACGTAAGCAGTTCTAAATTCTAGCATTCCTATTAAAGTGTTAAGGTCAATCACCAACCACTCCCAGCGAACCGAATTTATTTTGCAAGCTCAAGGGAAATGTCGAGAAAAAATGCTTAAGCAAATTGAGTATTACAATAAAGACTTCTAACTTTAAATTAGTATTAATACCCGCGGTAACGTATTTCGTTCCTCGAAATAAACCTTTATGTACATAAGATAATTTAACCTTGGATTTGAACCTACGTTGGCTTTTGCTGTCTTGTTGGTAATAGTCATTTTAGTACGTTTTTAACAAATGCTTTTTCTCCAAAAATTTTGCGTTCATGTAGCATGAAGACGACTTTCTTTATCACAAAAATACAACAGAGCAAAAACTTTTAGTTTAATTGGGTTTTGTAAAAAATATAGAACAATACCATCACGCCTGTTTCCTTGTAGGGTTAGGCAGAGGTGTAATCAATGTAACTACACCCAAAGTTCGGCGGTAAGTTTTTAAGTCCCATATGTGGGCGACCCTATTGCCATTAACCGGGCACAAATCCTAACTCCGAGCTGCTACTGAGAATTTCATAGAAAAACCCAATAACAATTTGCTCGACCTGGAAATCGAACCCAAGACCTCTAGCGTAGCAGTCGAGCTTAGGACCACTAGGCTAACGAGGCAGTCAGTCAATATAGAACAGTATCTTTGTCTAACATATACATATGATTTTGGTCTGACCCTTTCGACTTCAAGGGTTCCACATAAACCATTTTTTAATATTTTATCGACTATTTTGTCGTACGAGTACATAGTATAACACCGGGTGTAAAAACTAACTTAACGAACTCAAAGGTCACATGTCCGTGCCATCATTGAGATCATTTTTTTGTTATGAACCATACCTGAGGACCTACAGGTTACGGGAATATTGAAGGTCAAAATTTTAACTTTGTTTTACAATTTTAACGATAGTTTTTTAAATTTTAACTAAATTTTTAGTGGGCTGGGCAAATGACACGCAGAGCTGACGGCCGATGGAGTTGCAAAGGTCTCGCATGGAGACCACGCACCGGCAAGCGCAGCGAAGAACTTCCACCCATAAGGTGGACGGACGACCTGATTAATACCGCAGGAAGACCCTGGATACAGGCCGCTTCCAATAGGTCCTTTTGGAAATCTTTGGGGGAGGCCTATATCCAACAGTGTACCTCTTTTTACTCCTCTCATAATTTTAATTTTATTATTTTTGGTTTTTATCTATTTTTTGACTTTTGAATTAGCTTATAAATGTATATATTACTATGGACCAGAATGATGTTTCCAATGAATAAATATACCTTTTTGTTAAAACCATCTCAATATTTCATTTATTCCATTTTACAACTTTTTTAATTTTACATACATTATTTAAATTCATCATCAATCATTATTTCAATATTTCCCCTACAATCCGGCCACTAAATAGACATCGAAACATTACAAAACACTTTTACCTGTATAATCTTTGAGAAAGAAAATTTTTACCAGTTTGTTTTGCCGACGGTACTGCGAGCGCGTCAACTGCTACTGTATAAAAGGCACGCACCGGGAGTCGGTCCGTCATAACTACTCCAAGTGTCATCAGCTAAACAACTTTGTATGATATTCATGTATCTGTGTTTGTAACAGTGATCGGTTTTACTCTTTTATTTTAGTATTTTGTTATGGTGTGATCGATTGGCTAAGGTAAGTTCATGAAATTAAAAAGTTCACGTTTTATAAATAATTTAGGCAAATTTTCAAATTGTGTTCAAATTATTTTATTTTACGTGGTGATTTTGGATGGGTGACCGTTTGATTATGATCACATTTTAGCTAGTGTAGAATACAATACATGTCTCACCGATTTACAGTTAGTACAGAATTACATTTATTTCAATTAACATTTATTTTAAAATTATTTTTTTATTACATACTTCATACAATTCAATTATTATTATAGTATAAAATTAATCGGCGACACTAGGTGACAGGTAATTATTATTGACATTCATTTATTTCTAAGACATATTAAATACATTTTTAAATATTGATATAAAAATAAAAACAATAAAATAAATAGTAGCCCACCGGTATCGGGAACAGGCTCCAAGCTACGGCGGTCAGGGCTCCTGACGTAGGAATCTCCTAACAATACGCGCGCTGTCTAGGAGTACCGCTCTCTGAATCTAACTAATTATTATTATTATTTAGCTACGTAATGATCGTTTTTGTAATTAATAAAATCCGTGTCAAAGCATGTTTTAACTATCTATCGTGTGAGTGTTTATAATCGATCACGCATCTGAAAATATGTTTATGTTTTAAAACTTAACGTAATAACTTGAATCGCAGTATTGAAACAGTCATTTCACACCAATCTCAGATTTTCGTAACGCAAGAAAATAAATAAACTTAAACATTTTGGGAAACTAATTTTGAACTTTAACATAGTGTATTTAAATGTGAAAACGATACCTAGATGACATGCCTATTGACGTAAGTTTATCTAGGCTGGCTATCCACATTGCTGATTGACTAATACATTTGTAGGTACTTAAGAGCAAATATAAGATATTTCATTAAATTTTAGTTTTATATTTGATCAACTAAAACAAATAATATATTCAAACTTCGAATTATCAAGGAGCTAACTCCTTGATAATTCGAAGTTTGAATAGTTAGCCAGAAAGTTTAAGCTACATCCTTGTTCCAAATTGTAAGTCTATAGAGAAGAACGAGCAAGAAACTCCACGGCCACTTTCAAATTAGGTTTTACAAAATCCTAGTAAAAAAAATTCTTAATGACTTAATTATATATACAAAACTATCAAATAATATTATAATGTACGATTTATCAAAAGGGTGGAAGTTTATAGGGCGTCAATTTCGTCCACATCGCTTTCAATGGGACAATTGCCCAAAATACTGGCAGATGCTGATTCTTTGGCCCATAAATAGGCAATCTTTTTGCTCATGTGAGGACCAAGGTTCTAAATTCAAATATCTTAAACAACGGACGGCATCTCTCATGGTTTTAATTATTTTTTAATTTTTCGGGTGCTGTTACTTATGTGGCTATTAACCAGTTGCTAATTACTGGGTTATGCACTGACAGCGTACTCGTACAACAGTGGTCTAGTCATAATTTGGTCAATATGTAATTAAAATCGATGAAACTTGTCAATAAAGGATCGACACTGATACCATTTATTACCGTTGGTTGACTGGTAGAGAATGCCTAAAGCATTAAGTCCACCTTTGTACTTTTTGTTGTTGGACTGCCCCGTTGGTTTCGTGGTCGCAAGTGCGACTGCTGAGCGTGGGTTGCTAGGTTCGATTCCCAGGTCGGGCAAAAAGTGATGTTGGGTTTTTCTATTCGGAATTTCTCAGTAACAGCCCGGAGTTTGGAAGTTGGTGGTGTGACACCCCCGTGCCCCGGAAAGCTCGTAAAGCCGTTGGTACTGCGCTTGATCTCTCCCCGGGTGTGTGGGATTGCCGTCCCATCGGACTATGAGAGTGAGGGAAGAGGGAGTGCACCTGTGTTTGCGCACACTCTTGTGCACTATGATATCTTCTGCGTACTTGGCTAGTCTGCATTAAGATTAGCCGCCGTGGCCGGAATCGGTCTGGAGAATACATATTTTGTTGTTAATTTCAAAATGACAATAATTTTGAATATATAACATATCATATATTTATAATATATAACATATCTCATACAAGATTTTAAATTACATTATCCTATCTTCAAAATTTCAATGAGTTTCATTACTTATTGACCAAAATATGACTACACTACTTTTCTATGGAGCGTACTGTTGGTAAAGTCTCCTTAATAATTTAAGAAAAGCTTAACTGTAATTTTGAACTATGAAATTAGACCGTAATCTGTTGGTATTACATATTACAATGAGAACTACTGAAATTCCAGCTCAATTTGGAGATAGACTTCCACAGATCTATTCGCGTGCATAATTTAGCTTGAGATGAGCTGTCGTCCTGTCATGCTAGGAATTCATAGCTCACTAAGTCACTGTGTTCATGGCAGGAGATATTTACCGAATAACACTGCGGACCATGTCCTAATGATTATTGTATTACAAGATAACACAGTTGCATAAATAAAGCCAGCCTATTACTGTCAAACTGCTGGACAAAAGGCCTCTTCTCATACAGAGAAGCCACGAGCATTGATCACCACGCTTGCTCCATGCGGATTAGCGATTTCAGACTTATATTAATTATAAGTCCAAGTTTCCTCACGTTTTATTCCTTCACCAATGTTAGAGAAGTCCGTAGTGAACTTAGAAAGTAACACAGAGTTGTATAGGTATGTTCTTGTTATCTATTGATTCCATCAAGTTTCATCTATAGTTGTTGCGGCATAATTAGAGTGAGTATTGATTTATTAATTTATAACATACCATACCATCACGCCTTTATTCCCCGAAGGGTTAGGCAGAGGTGTAACAATGTACACCCACATATGCCGGTGTGTTTTTAAGTCCTATGTAATAGGGGGCGAGCCTATTGCTATTAACCGGGCACAAATCCTAACTCCGAGCTGCTACTGAGAATTTCATAGAAAAACTCAATAACACTTTTTGCTCGACCTGGGATCGAACCCAAGACCTCTAGCGTAGCAGTCGCGCTTACGACCACTAGGTTAACGAGGCAGTTATTAATTGATAATTAACTTAAATTTAACCAAAATAGAGTTCAATATTTTGCAATAGCGTGCAAGATTACATTTGGGACATAGTTTTTAACTATGTATATTTGTAATTTATTTAATATACACTAATATTATGAATACTAAAGTAAGTCTGTCTATCTGTTACCTTAACACAGCTGTACGTACCTCTTGACGGATCGTAATTTTTGACAAACAGGTATCATGGGTTCCGGATAAGGATGTTCATAGGCCAATTCTAGTAATTAAAAATCTTTCAGATCTAGTTACAACCTCATCTTAGCGAAAATCAATTTTTGACAGGGTAACACTGAGATAAGATTCGTTACTAAAGTTACTAGAATTGCTCGGTTGGATATCCGACACTAATTTATTTAAACTTTATGCAAGAATAGGTTCAAAGGCGGACATAATGCCTTAGGCCTTCTCTACCCGTCAACCAAAGGTGGTGAAGAGATAACATGACAGGTGGAAATTAACGTACGAGAGTAGAATAACAAAATTAGAATTAAAAAAATAAATACAACATTATCTGAATAAAGTGTACACCTCGATGGCCCGCTCGCTGTAGTACCTTACGTGTCCCTACACCTGCAGCTTGGAGAATATAAAAACCGGCCAAGTGCGAGTCGGACTCGCGCATAAGGGGATCTGTACCATTATCTATAGAAACGAGCAAAAAAATCTCGATTTTGTATGGAAGCCCCCTTAAATATATATTTTATTCTGCTTTTTTAGTATTTGTTGTTTTAGCGGTAACAGAAATACATCATCTGTAAAAATTTCAACGGTCTATCACGGTTCATGAGATACAGCCTGGTGATAGACGGACGGACGGACAGCGGAGTCTTAGTCATAGGATCCCGTTTTACCCTTTGGGTACAGAACCCTAAAAACTGCCTCTAAGCAGCGATAAACGTGGCCACGTATTGGGACCATGAACTAGAAAATAAAAAAGGGATTTACTTCATGTCGATACGATTAGAAGTCTATTAATGATATTTTTATATTAACAACAATCGAACTGCCCGCGACTTCGCCCGCGTGGCTTATTTCACCCGCGTTAAGTTACATCTTTGGCTGCTAGTTCGCTTCCGTGGGTCGTAGCGTGATGTTATATAGCCTATGTTACTCAGGAATAATGTAGCTATGTACCACAGACATACCATCATGCCTGTATTCCCCAGAGGGTTAGGCAGAGGTGTAACAATGTACACCCACAGTTCGCGTGGTATTTTTAGGTCCCATGTAAAAGGGGGCGAACCTATTGCCATTAACCTGGCACAAATCCTAACTCCGAGCTGCTACTGAGAATTTCATAGAAAAACCCAATAACACTTTTTGCTCGACCTGGGAACCGAACCCAAGACCTCTAGCGTAGCAGTCGCGTGTAGCTATCTATTGGTGAACAATAGTAAAAATCGGTCCAGTAGTTTCGGAGCCTATTCATTATAAACAAACAAACAAAAATCTTTCCTCTTGATAATATTAGTATAGAAGTATAGATAATCACGTAAACCGAGTCACGAGCAAAAGATAGCCAATTAATAACTCTAAACAGCGCTACCTTATAGTATCGTTACTTAGACGTACCTACCTACATTCTTCTACGCAATATTATGCCTAATGATCAACGCATTGTTAAAGTTTTACGACAGATGAACACTAAACACTTATTCACTGAATTCCTTCTCACGCCATTAATAAGCACATTGAGAAAAATATTTAGACTGCGATTCCACCTGAGATATGAGCGTACGTAAGGACGGATGTTATTTGTAAAAGTAACCAATTGGGTAGGTTTCCAAACAAGCCAGCGGCCTAATCTTAAGTGGTCACCGCTACTTAAAGGCATCTGCAATACTGAGACAAAGTTTTGAAATGTCCTATGTGCCTGTAATTACACTGGCAGCCATACCCTTCAAATCGGAACACAGCAACGCTGCTTTGCGGCAGAAATAGGTATGGTGGTAGTACTTCCCCGGACGAGCTCCTTCAAAAAGATCTCTACTACACTGAGTATTAGACACCAACTTACAATCAATTGACGTACTTTTTATGAGCTGTCAAAATGCATTTCCCTCATAGATTTTGTAAGGCAAACTGCTGTAATGTTACATATTTGCCAACTCAATTGATTAACTATTGATTGATTATAAAGCAAAGAAGTGTTATTTGGTTTTTTTATGAAATTCTCAGTAGCAGGTCGGAGTTAGTATTTGTGCATGGTTAATGGCAATATGCTCGCCCCTTATTACATGGGACCTAAATATACCGGCGAACTGTGGGTGTACATTGTTACACCTCTGCCTAACCCTTCGGGGAATACAGGCGTGATGGTATATATATATAAACTCTTATTTAAAAATTTAGTGCTAAAATAAAGTGTTTTTAAAATAAGTCGTGTATTGGTGTTGGTAGCTACTCAATTGCAGAGCAAGCTATGAAAATCGTCATCCTACTTCCCACTAATATTATAATTGCGAAAGTTTGTGAGAATGGACAGATCGATGAATGGAATGGATGCTTGTTACTCTTTCACGCTTAAACGGCTGAACGGATCTGGATGAAATTAGGCACTCACATGTGTCGTAGCGTGATGTTATAAAGCCTAAAGCCTTCATAGATAAATGAACTATCCAACGCCAAAGTATTTTTTTAATTCAAACCTATTTTTATTTCCTAAGATTAGCGCGTTCAACCAAACAAACAAAATGTTGCACAGACTAAACATAAAATTATCACAGTATGACCTATGAAGCTGAAAGGCTGGTAGGTACCTTATAGGCAGGACCAGCCAATTTCAACGGGTTGCCTTTGGATTTCACGGATGTAGTCATGGTTTTGCCCATTACTACATACGCGTGAAATTCAAAGTCAAAAAAGGCTAGTATTTTTAACTCCCGACTCGAAAATAGGGGTCTTATAAATTTGACGTGTCTGTGTTTATGTCTGTGTCACCGTAGCTCTTAAGCGAGTGAACCGATTTAAATGCGTTTTTTTTTTAGAGAATAACGCTCTAGTTTGCCATAAGCAAAGGCTCTAGTCCCTTCAGCTACATTATTTTAAATGAAGTAGCTTTTGCCCGCGTGTTTGTCCGCGTCAATGCCTATTTCATCATCATCTTCCTGCCCTTATTCCATGATACTTGGGGTCGGTGCAACACGTTATCTTCTTCCATGCCGTCCTGTCAACCGTCATGTTAATACTGACTCCTCTTGTTTTCATATCATTCTTCACGCAATCCAAACACACAGACAAAGTCGCGGAATAAAAAGTAACCTTTCTTGGGGTTCAAACTTACCCCATACCGAGTTTCATCAAAATCGGTTCAGTAGTTTAGTGGTGAAAGCGTAACAGACAGGCAGAGTTACTTTCGCATGTATAATATTAATTATGGATGAATGAGTTAAAAGCATCAATCTTAAGTAAGTAGGTCTATCGTCAACAAGCGAGATGAATCTTCTCTGCATGACAAAAAGAATTTGCAAGTGGGACATTTGTTAGCTTTCATCCCGGAAAACGAAGATAACTTCCTACGGGCGGATGGCACAACAAATCAAAATTAAAGAAAATACAGAACATTTTCTTTTGTACTTTTATGGAAAACTGACGCCAAGGAAAGAAATATTAGAAAAGATAAATTATTTTTTAACTCCCTCGGTAGCCTAGTGGTCCTAAGCACAACTGCTACTCTAGAGGTCTTGGGTTCCATTTCCAAGTTAAGCAAGGTGTTATTGGGTTTTTTTTATGAAATTCTCAGTAGCAGTTTGGAGTTAGGATTTGTGCCCGGTAAATGGCAATAGGCTTGCCCCCTATTACATGGGACCTAAACATACCGGTGAACTGTGGGTGTCCATTACTACACCTCTGCCTAACCCTTCGGGGAACACAGGCGTGATGGTATATATGTGCTTTTAACTAGCTTCTATCAGCGACTTCTTTTGATATCCGCGTTAAGTTACGTCGTTGCTAACAGCTCCGCTCCCGTGTGTCATAGCGTGATGTTACATAGCTTATACTATTCCTCATGAATCTGGCTATTACAGACAAAGATTCTTTCCAATCCGACACTCAGTTTCAGAAACACACAAAAAGAAACTATTTATCTTTATTATAGAGAATACTATAGATTACCTATGTGGTTACAATTTTCAAGTCCCAGGTCGAGGTCAGGTGATTCCCAGGTCGAGCAAAGAGTGTTACTGGGTTTTTTTTATTAAATTCTCAGTAACAGCTCGGAGTTAAGATTTGTGCCCGGTTAATGGCAATGGGCTCGCCCCCTATTACATGGGATCTAAACATACCGGCGAACTGTGGGTGTACATTGGTACACCTCTGTCTAACCCTTCGGGGAACACAGGCGTGATGGTAATTTCGAAGTTTATCGAAATACAACCCAACGGTGATGTACTAAGTAGGTAACTTTAGAATCACGAACATTAGTTCAAAGAAGAATTAAGAATTGTCTCCAAAGGACTTTACTGACAGCGCTCTCCATTCCAGTCTAGTAATATTTTGGTCAATAAGTAATTAAACTCGATAAAGTTTTGTAGCTAAGAATAAAACCAATAATATCTGGTTGTTCTCTGTCAGTTCTCGTCCCGTCAATTTCAAGTTATACACATATTGAAATCAAATTATTTGTCAACTGCCTCGGTAGCCTAGCGGTCCTAAGCGCGACTGCTACGCTAGAGGTCTTGGGTTCGATTCCCAGGTCGAGCAAAAAGTGTTATTGGGTTTTTCTATGAAATTCTCAGTAGTAGCTCGGAGTTAGGATTTGTGCCCGGTTAATGGCAATAGGCTCGCCCCTTATTACATGGGACCTAAATATACCGGCGAACTGTGGGTGTACATTGTTACACCTCTGCCTAACCCTTCGGGGAATACAGGCGTGATGGTATATATTTTTTTTTTTTTTAATTATTTGACGAGAAACTGACTAAACACATACCATCACACCTGTATTCCCCGAAGGGTAAGGCAGAGGTGTACCAATATACACCCATAGTTCGCTGGTATGTTTAAGTCTCATGTAATAGGGGCGAGCCTATTGCCATTAACCGGGCACAAATCCTAACTCTGAGATGCTACTGAGAATTTTGTAGAAAAACACACAAAATTAAAAAAATTAAGTAACCCCCGACAGAAGAATAAAAATCCCAACCGCAACTAACAAAAGAGCTGAAAATTGTTAAACCGCTGAACCGATTTTCATCAAACATAGCTAAGAACACTCCCGACTAATTCACTTTTCAAACAAAAATGAATAAAATCAAAATCGTTTCATGCGTTCGGGAGCTACGATATCACAGACAGACACACACACACATAAACAGACACGTCAAACTTATAACATCCCGTCGTTTTTGCGTCGGGGGTTAAAAACCCAATAACATTTTTTACTCGGCCTGGAAATCGAGCCCAAGGCTTCTAGCGTAGCAGTCGCGCTTAGGACCACTAAGCTCACGCCACTAAGCTAATTTTGTACTGAGCGCTCTGTCTGGAACGATCTTCTAAAGGCTGAATAGCAACAAACAAACACAGCAAATTCCTAGAAAACTGCATAACATATAAACTTCTCACTTCCAATACTTGTGCTCTGCGCACAGTAAGAATCTTCGCTCCTCCAATAATCGTCTTCTACGATGTCCTCCTCACCGCTCTGGTTTTCATAAATCTTCTTTTCTTGTCCAGGCGGTTTTCCTTTGGAATGCGCTTCCTCAGAATATCAGGATGGTCACCAGTCGGTTCATATTCAAAGTAAAAGCTCGTGAACACTTGCTGATGAGGTTGGCAGACTCGTCTCACAATTAATTTGTTTATTATTTCTCCAACTATGTCTTTTTATCTCTCTCTACTTTATTTGTATGTATTTATTATAAAAGTATATTCTATTCCTGAATATTTTCTGTTCTTTGCACCTACTATGTTTTGTCTCTGCATCACCCTAAGGTAGACTAGTAGAAAATGCCTAGAAGTTAAGTCCACCTTTGTACAGTGCATTTTTTTTACATTATGTGCATAAAGTTTAATAAATAAATAAATAAACCAATGCTAGAGTAGGTATTGATTCCTGGTACCACAATTAGTACACTATTCACAATACAATGCCAGCCTATTATTGTTCCACTGCACAGAAGGCATTGGACACCACGCCAGCTCAAGGCGGATTTGGGATTTCAGATATACTGGCTGACTTTTTGGCCTCTGGAAAAAAATAGGGTATAATTTGACGGCACGTTTGGCGCAGTGGCTGAGCGATTGGCTGCTGCGCTGCGTGTCGCGGGTTCGATTCCCGCACGGAACAAATATTTGTATGGCCTACAGATAGTTGTTTCGGGTCTGGCTGTTTGTGTATGTGAGTTTATATGTTTGTAAACGCACCCACGACACAGGAGAAATTCCTAGTGTGGGGCAACATTTTCTTAAAAAAAACAAAACAAAAAACAATTCGTGAACGAAATAAAAACCTAACTATAAATACATAAACTTAACTATAAATACATTTAGGACCGGCGCCCATTAGCGGCACAGCGCGGTATGGCAAAGTATTTATTGGCGAAAAATAAAAATACGAGTATAACAAGTTTATGTACAGTTTATTTTTAGGGGTGGGAAATCATCAAATCGCGCAGGGCGGGAGACAGTGTCAGACTTTAACTGACTAAAACCCATCTATGTTCCTTCTTGTATCCTTTGCGTTCCGGGGGCACGGTATCTCTTACGAACAACCCACAGGTCACAGAATATATAACGACACACGGGAGCGGAGCAGTAACCAAAGACCATACTCAACACGGGTGAAAATATCGCGGGCAGTAGCTAGTTAATTGGAAGTCCAGGTTTGCTCACAATGCTTTTCCTTCACCGATGTCAGTGTCAATTATTCAAATCATCATATAACCTACTAGGTCTATCTCACTCGACAAATGGCATCTCAAAGACATTGAACTATACGTGGCATCTACATAATTATAAACTACTTACGTCAATTAAGTTTAAGTAATATGTTTTGACAGCGATTGTAATGATATCGCTGGGATCTATTTTGAGAGATAGAATCTCATTAATAGGAACCAATCGCAGTATAAAATTGGGAGCAAGTATTTCATAACAGAAACATCATCATACATACCATCACGCCTGTATTCCCCGAAGGGTTAGGCAGAGGTGTACCAATGTACACCCACAGTTCGCCGGTATGTTTGGGACCCATGTATGTAATAGGTGGCGAGCCTATTGCCATTAACCGGGCACAAATCCTAATTTTGCTGGGAATCGAACCCAAGACCTCTAGTAGTAGTCGCTCTTACGAACAAACCGGCAAGCATCGACCTTAATGCCTTAGGCATTCTCTAGAGTGCCTAAGGCATTAAGTCCCGCCTTTATACTTTCCGTTCCATAAAGTTTAAATAAATAATTACGACAGTTATTCTGTGTCTAAATACTGATTGTTTGGATAAATGAGGGAGTTTCTTTGGGGGTGAAAATGAACTTGGGGTGAGGGTGAAACTTTTACAATAGTACGAACCGAAAAAAAAAGTCAACTGCTCCATACATTTATGTTCGCGTAACTCGACGACATGTAAGGAATATCTAATTATTTTTTGCAATTTTAAGTTTGATTTCATAGTGAAAGTGGTTTATTTTCATAAGCACTACTCTCCCTTAAAGTATGCCCCTTGTTTAAACTAACACCTTGTACAAGTCTGAAATCGCCAATCCGATTTGAGCAAGCGTGGTGATTAGAGCTCGTGCCTTCTCTATATGAGAAGAGGTGTTTGTCCTGTAATGGGACCATAACAGGCTGGTATTATTATTATACTTGCTCCCAAGTCTATACAGCAAGATTAATAGAAACTAATCGAAGTAGGTAACTTGGGAACCAAAAATATAGCTGATATTATCATCGTGACGGAAATAGCATCGGCTGTAAACAATTTGCGGAACGTTTAGGCTGCATTTCCACCATTTGGACTTCACAGAGCAGAACAATCGGCTATTTCCGAATACACAATACATCGTACCACCAAAGACTGGTATTCTTTTGAACCAAAACAATGCTTTGGGGTTATCCAAACTACTATTTTCGGGATGACGGACATACGTGTGTTCGATTGTACTGTCAATTCTAACAATAGAATAGGCAGGGACAGAAAAACTACAAAGGTGACCTATAGAACAAAACGGTTTGATTTAGAATTTATAAAAAAAACACGTTTTATTTTAATATTTCCTAACCGTTTGAGGTTACTTTTCAAAGAAAAATATTTAATTATAACATCAGTATTTCAAGTAGCGTTGACAGTAACTTCTTGGCCACGAGTAAGCTACCTACAATTTACCACGGTTTGGTTTCATATAATTTTCAACAAGAGAAAATTGCCTAAGGCTAAGTATAAGAAATATTTCAATGTCATCATTATTCCAATGCGAATAAGGAGATTATGGAGATAACCAGGACAATAACTTGTTAAAAACACCTTCTCTTTTTTGCAAATAAAAAAGATTTTAACACTTGGAATGGGACGATAAATTATTCTGTCTGAAATCTCATTTGGGCGCCAATAGGACTTGGTACAAATTTGGTGCGATTTAAATCACTAGCTCCCTTATGATGATGACGATAAGTAATTTGGTCATATTTTAATTAAATATGGACTACCCTAAACCAAAATTTTCTCTTTAATTGGGTATTTCTATGAAATTCTCAGTGGCAGCTCGGAGTTACGATTTGTGCCCGGTTAATGGCAATAGGCTCGCCCCCTATTACATGGGACCTAAACATACCGGCGAACTGTGTGTGTACGCTGGTACACCTCTGCCTAACCCTTCGGGGAATACAGGCGTGATGGTGTGTGATATCAAAACCGAAAGTCAATGTTAAATCCATTGTTTTAATTAGACCATTAACAAGCACTTTTGATCGTCATAATCTTATATACCGTTCCAAAAGGCGAATGGAGAAGAATGGGAAAGAAACTTCAAACTTAAATATAATAACAATAATAACTAATTTGTATTTAAGAATTAAGTCAAAATAAAAGTTTACATGATTACAATAGAGGTACAATTTTTCTTAATGTAGTGTTTGTTCTGCCTGATCTAGGTTTAGTTAAAACCTGTGTTTCAGGTCATCACTTTACAATACATTTTAAAAGATGACAATTCATTAGAATATAAATTTACAACAAGATAATAATTATAACACTTTTAAAGACTAAATCATTTGAGTAGACTTAGATAGGTACTCCTTAAAAATAAATGTATTAGGATTACAAGTGAATGCGATGTACCTAGCGTAAAAACTACTGCATATATCAGAGTACTACATCAACGTAGGTTTACAAATTAGAAATTGACGGTAAAATGATGTTCAAAGATGTAGTGCTCCCGTGTTTACAAATATTGAAACCGTAAACTACCACTCCTAACATTTCAACAAACGATTAAATAGTGTGTGAATCAGTTCAATCTACAGCAGAGTAGAAAATGAAAATAAATAAATGCAATTTACATAATACAATATTCAACAAATAAATAAAATTGAAGTGTGTTAAGAAAAAATGAAATTGAGTAGAATTATATTTAGATTGAGTCTGTTTGTAATGTAAAGATAATAAGCTTTTTACTTTTTCTTTTTAAGTCAATGATAATGTTATAATTTTTGGGCCTATTAAGTGGTTATGTTTATCACTTTTACTAAATGAAAGAGAGAAAGAAAAAGAAACATTTAATTCACGTGAAGGTGACGCACATAACATAAAAAAATTGTTTTCATAAGCCCAAGACAAATTTGGTATTAAATAACTAAAAACAAACAAAAAAATATGAAAAAAAAATATATATTGTCCTAGACGGAAATAATTATGCGCCACTACCGCGCGAAACGGCTGACGCTTAGCATGAAGCCGTGGCCCATGCACGATTTCACGAAACCACGGCACTGGTTTTCAGCGAAAGCCGGAAATAAATATAAATATTCACACGGTACTTAACCAATTTTTTTTGACACCCATGTCATTGATATCGTAGATAAACTTAGAACGAACTTAAGAAATAGAAAAAATCACATTGGCGCTTGCCTGTACCCGGTTGCAAAGCCACAGCCTCGTGCATGATAGGCGGGTGACTCCTTTGCCCAGCAGTTGAACAATTATAGGCTGGCTATTATTATTATTTACTGTCTAGGTAACAGGAGCTGAAACAAAGCTAGCAAAATATGCTTATCCACTTTGTAATTCCGGGCGTGCGTGATTGTATGTTATGTGTTTACAATCTAGTTGTAAGGCGTTAATCCAACGTCTTAAACCAACCATAATGGGCTCAGAAATCGTAATGAAGTGTGTTATGAATGAATGTTATGATGCAAACTCTGAATGCACGGACAACTGTGCAACAATACACCGTTAGAGAATTCCTACAGTTTAGCATTTGTGAATGTCAGTGTGTTTTTCTAAATACAAAGACATTGACGACATTTTTTTAAATTCGTGCCTGTCATAAAGATAATGATTTACAAGCTTTCAGTTACTTTCACCTGTCCCAGTATCTATGGCTTACCCACAGACCCTTATTTTTGTTTTTGGGGGTGGGAAATCATCAAATAACTTTTCCCGCCCTGTGCGGGGCGGGAGGGAGTGTCCGACTTTTACTGACTAAAACCCACCCATGTTCCTTCTTGTGCCCTTTGCGTTCCGGGGGCGCGGTATCTTTTACGAATAACCCACTGACCCTTACAACGGTGTTTCATTCAGCTAAAATATATTAATCTAGCTTCAGTCTGCCCCCGACTTCGACGCCCAAATTTGATATAATATCCCACGGGAACCTGGAACCGAATTTTTCCGGGATAAAAAGTAACCTATGTGTTATTCCACACTACAATCTACCTCAGTGCTAAATTTCATCCAGATCCATTTATCTGTTTATGCGTGAAAGAGTAACAAACATCCAGTCATCCATCTTCACAAACTTTCGCATTTATAATATTAAGTAGGAATTAGTAGGATAGTAGGATTTCGTACGAGGTTTTCCAAGTCAAAGTCAAATCATTTATTTCAATTAGACCATTACAAAGTCACTTTAACGTCATATACAAGAGAGAAGAATTGAATCTAGTTGCTCTTCCAAAAGGTAGTTTTGTATGGAGAAGAATGGGGAAGACACTACTAAGAATATTTAAAAATAAATGTTTTACAATATTTTGCATACACTGTATGTCTATTCTGTCTGTTCGAGTCATCCTTAAGATAACATAACATACCATCACGCCTGTATTCCTCGAAGGGTTACGCAGAGGTGTACTAATGTACACGCACAGTTCACCGGTATGTTTAGGTTCCATGTAATAGGGGGCGAGCCTATTGCCATGAACCGGGCACAAATCCTAACTCCGAGCTACTACTGAGAAATTCATAGAAAAACCCAATAACAATTTATGCGACCTGGGAAACGAACCGAAGACCTCTAGCGTAGCAGTCGCACTTAGGATAACTAGGCTAACGAGGCAGTTAAGAACCCTTAACATAATTTTATAATTTGGCCCACATATAAGTTTAAAAAAAAATCGTTTAGAATTAACCTACCCACTCTTTTATTTAAAGAGAAACCAGCATCTTCGTTCTGAAAAATGGAACTAATTCAGTTATTTAAATGATCGATAACCCAAAGTTATCTTGGCTTGTTCTTTCAATATCCACTTTGGCAAGTCTGGTACTTGCTTACGTGTCATACTGTTGTCTTTTGCAACAGACAGGCAATTATTCAATAATATTAGTAGTAGTACAGCTCTTTGTGAAGGAGCTCGTCCGGGGAAGTACTACCACCATACCTATGTCTGCCGCCAAGCAGCGTTTATGTGTTCCGGTTTAAAGGGTGTGGGTGCCGGTGTAATTACAGGCACATGAGACATTTCAACTTTGTGTCTGGGATGGCAACGCATTTGCAAGGCCTCTGGTATTGTAGATGACTATAGGTAGCGGTGAGCACTTAACATCAGGTGCGCCGTCGGCCTGTTTGCCATCCAATGACATAAAAAAAAATATGTACTCTTTGCAGGTACTCTTTACGAAAAGTACCTATTGTAATTATAACGTCTAACTTTTGTTGAAATTTTCTCTAGGTTTATTTACGTAAAACGTTGTAGTACAA
Source organism: Caradrina kadenii (assembly GCA_947462355.1). Lineage (NCBI taxonomy): Eukaryota > Metazoa > Arthropoda > Insecta > Lepidoptera > Noctuidae > Caradrina > Caradrina kadenii. The sequence continues at coordinate 11,455,283 of OX381692.1, read as the reverse complement.
TAATAATGCTAATAGGCTATCCAACAGCCGGGTAAAGACCTGTTCTCAAACAGAGAAGACACGAGTATTGTTCACCACGCTTGCTCTAGGCGGATTGGCGATTCCAGACTTATATTATGAGGTCCAAGATTCTTCAAAAATAAAAACTTTACGTGATTGTCTTCATTGATTACAAAATTATTAACAAAGATTTGACTACGGTCGACAAAACAATTAGGTATACAGGCAAAATTATTCGTCTTACTACTACTTACACTGTCAATTTTCGTTTTTATTGTATGCGTAATAACGTTATAGGCTTATGACACACTTAAGAGAGTGATGTAAAAGTATTGTCAGCTCAGCACACTCATTACATTGTTTAAAAGAAATTGCAAGTAAGCTGCCTGTATACCAAATAGCTTTGACGACTGTACTTACCGAGTAATCACAACATGATTTAAAAATACCACTAATTTAAAGACACGACTTCTCTAAAAACACATTTCACCTAGCCCTAAATACGCGATCAATGATCAGTTAACTGTAAAATTAGATTTTTCGTGGCTTTAAAATCTAAATTAATAGTTGGTCAATTTTGTTTACAAAAAAGTGACGTCAGTTTGCTATTGCCGTACAAAATCTATGGGAGAACTACGTTTGGACAGCACATAAAAAGTATATCAATTGATGTGTGTTTATTGAAAAACAAGCTTCCGCCCGCCACTTCTTCCGCGCGACTTATTTCACACGCGTTAAATTCATAGCGTGATGTTAAATAGCCTATGTTACTCAGTAATAATGTAGCTATCTATTGGTGAAGAAATGGTTAAAATCGGTCCAGTAGTTTCGGAGCTAATTCGGTACAAACAAACAAACAAAAAAATATTTTGTCCTTATAATAATATTAGTATAGATATTCCTATAAACGGTTGCCGGGTGAATAAGGAACATACAGCTCGTGAATTCTCTTGTAAAATGTTTTGGTAAACAATTTAACAAAAAGGAATGTCACAAAGAGACTCTTCAGAGATTTACTGTTGAGATGAGAAGGCTATTTACTGTTGCGTTCACCATCTCAATGAAGAGCAAAGAGTAACGAGCAAAAAAGAAAAACATTACCTAGGTACTTGAGCTTTTTCCATTCATAAATTCTTTTTAGACTTTGAGATGCATCTAGTAAAATGCTGTTACATTTGTGTATCTGTACTACTGTTTATTTGAACGCGATAATCTCAGGAACTGCTGATCCGATTCTAAAAATTATTTCGCTAATTTAACAGGAAGCTAACTTTATCCCCGAGTGCTATAGGCTATATTTCATTATCAAGAAAATTAGGGATCTGTAAGAAATTCAGAACAAGCGCAATTAAAATCTAGTCTATGCTAATAACATACCATCACGCCTGTATTCCCCGAAGGGTTTGGCAGAGGTGTACCAATGTACACCCACAGTTCGCCGGTATGTTTAGGTCCTATGTAATAGGGGGCGAGCGTATTGCCGATAACCGAAAAGATTTTACGACAGGGCCGATTCAATTGGGATCTTTGATTTCAACGCGGACGAAGTTGCGAGCAAAAGACTAGTAAAAAATATGTGTTTTAACTAACTGTATGTATGTATCCTCCAGACCGACTCCGTCCACGGCGGCTAATCTTTATTCAGACCGGCCAAGTACGCAGGAGATATTATCAGGAGATATTAATCCAATAACACTTTTTGGTCCGACTTGGGAATCGATGGCAAGACCCCACGCTTAACAGACGTGCTTGCCACCACGAGACCAACGGGGCAGTTCGAATAATCAAATGTTCAAAAAAAGAAAAGTAACTAGGTATATCACAAAAGAAGTTTATCAGTTTTATGTAACTTTGTGTTCCTACCTAATTTTCGTTCATGTGGGACCATATGAAGAGGAGATACACTGTCCAATTACTTAGGTACACGACGACGTACGTAGTTAGAAAGAAAAATAATTTGGAAGGAAAATTGCTCACAAACTAAGTGGCGTCTGGCACAGCTGGCTTTAAGCTAAGGGTCGCGGGTTAGATAGCCATAGATACCAACGCTATACGGTACTATTTAAAGTGTATTTGAATTGAGCGCATACGTCCACTGTCGGCGTTGAGGAACTAAGCCTTGTCGCACACGGGCTACAAACGTCATAAAACGCCGCCATTAAAATCGAAAATCAAATCCGTTTATTTCAAATAAACCATTTATAGACACTTGAGACAAGAGTGAATCTGTTTGAAAGTTGGAGCTAGTTGCTCATTTAAAAGTGTAGTTTCGTATGGAGAAGAATGGGTGAGAAACTGCATATATTCTTAAAAAAGAATGTTTTACAATAATTAGTACAGATACATTAATTCAATGATTATATGAATATGAAGACAATATATCTAAAATAATACTATAATACGTACCAAATGCTACGAATTTAAAAATGAGAGATAAATTAATTATGCTTAAAGAGACCAGCCTCAGGTGGCGACATTTTGTGGCTATAGCGTGTGGCCCGTGTGCGGGCCATTAAGGTACAAAAGTATCGATACTTTCGCTTGCTGAAGCACTGGTTCTCAATCTTTTACCATATGCGCCTTTCTTAACTTTATTCTAATGTATCACTACACACCCCCTCCCCCTGCTTATTAGACTTGAGAAACTACAAGATATTGATGACTTGACTTGACTTGACTTTGATGTACGTTGACTTAAGGCCCTGTCGTAAGCAAATGTTTAGGTAATTGACAAAAACGCATCGCGGCAACAAATAAGGTTCAAAATAGCGATACGTTTGATGTTAGTTGGATCGAATAATCAGAAAAATAACAGTAAATTTGAAGTTTTTTTTAAATTGTAAAAAAAAATACACGGTTTAGTGGAATATTTATAGGTATGTCTTAAGTTCATGAAATTTCCTATAATGTCATTACATAAAATTATATAGTTTACGCTAAAAATTCTGAGATCTATGCGGCGAAAACATTTTTTTCTGCTCTTCTTGACGATTTCTTTACCATGATACTGTTATACTTTAATGAAATATTTATAGATAAGTTTTTTCTTTGAACCCTTGACATTTTCAGGCTTACAAGCCTGTACCAATACACCAGACTATGAGACAAAAAACGTGTGTTTTACGGTGTCCTGTGTTCGAATAGTCAGTGATACATTTATGGCATCAAATTTTTTTTAAACGTAGGAATTTCTCCTGAATCGTGGGTGCGTTAACAAACATACAAACTCACATACACAAACAACAATACCTGTTATAACTACCTGTAAATCATACAAATATTAGTTGCATGTGGGAATTGAACTAGCGCCTAGCAGCCAATCTCTCAGACATATGCAGTTTATCTGAAGCTGCGTGCCCTACGTGGGGCGCGCCCCAATGTTTGGCAACCCATACGCAAGAGCACTTCCCTTCCGGCATAAATTCTCCTTTGAAAACTACAGTACCTATGTTATTTGATACAGGTGCAAGTGAAGCCTAAGAATGCGTGATAACTGATCCTATTTTGAAGTAATACACCTTGAATCTACCAGTGGAAAAGGTCAAAGGACAAATGATTCTATAGAAATATTCCGCATACTTGTCCTTATGTGGATCTACCTTAATATACTTAGCTGAGAAATATGTTGAAATATTGATTTACTTTGATAGTTTTTTTTTGTAGTCTTTTATGTTGATTGACACCATTTACTATCTGTGTCTTTTTGAACTTTTAATTCGTGTACCTGGCTTCTCCAAGATCTAAAGTATAGACCATACTATTTCCATGGAATAACCATAGTCGTCTACTTACGTAAAATGTCATCAATGAAAGAAACGCATAACAATTATGGAGCGCAATATTTAGGTATACCATTCACGTACATAAGAACAAATTTCGCTAATATTTTATATGTAGTATGTCTTAATCTGCAATTAAATGTAGACTTTTAACAGTTTCTCCAAACAAATACTGTCAAACGTCAACTTTTGCCGCGCTTATAAACGTCATTTGTAATATAAAAGTCATAGACAAAATGACTTGTTTATTTTGAGCATGGCATGAATAAATTCCAGCTTCATTCTAGCCAGTATTAAATTAAATATTCTAATAATAAACCTTTTTGACAACATTCACAAATAATTCAATACTAAACCCATTTTAACTTGAATTATCGAAAAAATATCGTGTATCAATTTGATTTACGTTTTAATAATATTATCTTAGCAACCAGATTCTTTAATCTATAGTTTCAAATAAGTATTACTTTACAATTCTCATTACTTTTATATCGTCCATACCGTACCTTTATTACCGCTGTAAATATGAAAATTGCTATCTTAAAACATTTTTATATCCTGAAACCAGAACACGTATTTAGAAGTATGATTGAATTATCTGTACTCATCTGTATATCCATGTATACTAATTTAATAAAGCTATAGATTTTTTTTGTTTGTTTGTTTGTTTGTTTGTATGTATGTTTAAACACGCTAAACTCTGGATCTGCCAGTTGGATTGTAAGAATTCATTTTGTATATGATAGCCAGATTCATGAGAAATAGTATAAGTTATATAACATCACGCTACGACACACGGGAGCGGAGCAGTAACCAAAGACGTTTTTTACGATATACTTGACTTCCACGCCAACAAAGTCGCGGGAAAAGGGCTAGTTTAAAATAACCGGTTTTAAACTTTAAAATCAAATTACATTCCATTGTGAGAGAATGAAACTTGGTTTGACAATAGAATCAACAAATGTTGAGATATTGATCGTTTAGTCTTCCTGGCTTCCGAAACTGTCACAAATTTAATTTATTACATAGACTTAATAATCTGTAGATTATACCAATAGGAAGGGTTATTGTAACCAACATTTTAACTATAAACTGTTGTGAAGGCCTTTTCAAATCCGGGCAAGTACCAATGTAACTTGTACAGTTCATATGTACTTTCTAAATTTATTTTGGACATCACTGTTAGCGGCGACGGTGGAAACCTGGACTTACCGCGGCCCAGGAACGCAATGGGCATTAGGAGGAACACGGATGAGTAGTCAGTAACAGTCTGACACTCCCTTCCGCTCCACCTAGAGCCGAAAAAGCCAAATGATGATTTCCTATCTTTAAAAAAAAGTCTGGTATAACATACATACATACATAACCTCACGCTTATTTTCCATTGGGGTTGGCAGAAACCACAGAACGCCACCTGCTACGATTCTTACATACTCCTTTCGCCTCGTCCACGTTCATACCTCTGGTCATCTAGTATAATTGATGAAAAGCCTATTCATTGAAATAAAGCCTTTAGTAGGTACTGTAGGTAAAGTTGATAATCACGCCACGAAAATCCAAATGGAAAATATAAACAACAGAACATTAGTTCCACAAACTTATCGTGGGGTCACTAATACAAACAGTCACAAAATATTAATTTCTTCATCTAATTACTACGGAACACGAAAGGAGCAAATCTTTTCATAAAACGTTAGAAATATAGCACCAACTATTGACTTAGGACCTTTGCAAACCCAGTGGTGGTCAACTCAATAATCTTATTCGAAAATTGTTATTCCGAAGTTCCAATAGTAGGACAAACTGATAAAATTGTGGTAGGATTTATTGAATTTAATGTAAAATATCTTTTGGCTGTTGAGGATGACTTAGCGTATTTTTCAGACCCGATTTAAAAAGAGGGGTGTTATGAGTTTGACGTTTGTGTGTGGCACCGTAGCTCTTAAACGGGTGAACCGATTTGAATGCGTTTTTTTTTTGAAAGCAGGTTTTAAACGATGTTTCTTGGACATGTTTCATTAGAATTAGTTCAGCCGTTTCAAGGTTATCAGTTCTTTTATTAGCTGCGGTATCGTTATTTTCTGTCAGGGGTTATTTTTAAATTTTTTACTTGTGGCACCTTTGGTCACCTCTAACTCCCCAATTGTCAAACAACATGGAATAGTGCACTCCATACAAGTGAGTTCGGTCATATTTCGGTCAAAAAGTAAATTAACTCGAACAGATTTTGTAGCTAGGATAAGATAAGGATGCTTATAAAAGGGCTTACGGTTAATCTAATTTCTGATTTCAAAATTAATTATGCTTTTATCTTATCTTTATTTCGTAATGGGGTTAGGAATTACTATCTGCTATATTTGTCGAAAAGCAGTGATGCTGTGTCCCGGTTTGAAAGGTATGGGTACCGGTGTTATTACAAGCACATGAGACATTTCAGCAAAATATTTGTATGGCCTTTGATCTTGAAGACATAAGCGGCGGTGATCACTAAAATTCAGGTGAAACGCTAGATTATTTGCCATTCAATAACATAAAAACAAAAATAGGTGGGTGGTAAGCTATGAAAATCGAGTGTCGTGAAAGGCGTAAAATACAAGCTGGTTATTCGAGACGGGTCAGGCAGTTATGTGTATCGACATAATATCTACAAGAAGACATACTTTATTTAGCTACTAGCTTTACCTCGCGGTTTCACTCCGCGTCAAGTTACGTCTTTAGGTCCGCTCCTGTGGACCGTAGCGTGATGTTTTATAGCCTACTAGCTTCTGCACGCGACTTCGTCTGCGTGGGTATTTAGTCCGCCTTGGTACGGTGTATTTTTTTACATTATCCGTATTATAATGTGATGTTATATAGCCAATAACACTCACAAATAACGTGGCTTTCCATGGGTAAAAGAATTTTCAATTCGGTTTAATAGATCCAGAGATTACCCCCCTACAAACTTACAAACTCACAAACTTTACCTCTTTATAATATTAATATAGATAATAATCCTCCTGAATCTGGCTATTATATACGAAAAGCATATTCTCAGTTCAACCAGTTGTTCCAGAAATTAGCATGTCTTTTTTTTTACGGATGGGAAATCATCAAATGACTTCCCCCGCAATGGGCGGGGCGAGTGTCAGACTTTTACTGACTAAAACCCATTCATTTTCCTTTTTGTGCCCTTTGCGTTTTGGGGCGTGGTATTTCTTACAAACAACCCGCAGCCCCGGCAGGAGAAAATTAGCACGTGCGCAGACACACAAGCAACCTGGTTGCGACTTGGTCACATAATGTAGGTATGACGACACTAGGATCTTGGACTACAAAAAAGAAACACATGGTACTAAGTTTATACATTTTTGATGATTGTGAACAAAACTTCAGCGTAAGTGTTTAATGGCTTTGAAACTGAAATATATGAGGCCTAAGAAATTGTGGGATCAAGGAAAGGAATCTTATAATCAGACTAGGGAAGAAAGAGATAGAAGATAATTGGGTACTTGGAATAGATGTTTTTTTTATAAACTGATTAAAATTTTTAACACCTTTGGGTGTAAAATCATGTACTGAATCCATGGTACGATGTACCCACAACCGTGTATAATTGTGTAAAAAGTGTAAAATAACTTTAGCTTTGGAAGTCAACGAGCTCTGGGGAGTAGTCATTTGATGATTATCCATCCGGAACAAAATAAAAAGCTTTGGAAGTCGGCAACTTCGGTTGTGTTTGTTGTTTTGTATTGCCACCGACTTCCAAAGCTTTTTAAATCGGTTCATAATTGGCGGAGCTATCGCGTAACACACATAAAAAAAACAAAAACATACAGACAAAATGATAACCTCCTTCTTATTGAAGTCGGTTAAAAAATCAGCTGATTTGTTTTTCTGTTTTGCCTCTATTTGTATTGGTCTCTGCAGTACTCTAAGGTAGACTGGTAGAAAATACCCAAGGTATTAAGTCCGCCTTTGTACGGTGTATGTTTACATTATGTGCATAAAGTTTTTAAAAATAAACAAATACTTGAACGCTGCGCTGGGGTATCTAGAATTATGGACTGAATTCATAGTACAACTTTGCGTCATAACGTCTTCTTTTTTTACCGATGGGACATCATCACATGGCGTTCCCCGCCCTGGGAAGGCCGGAGGGAGTGTCAGACTTTTACTGACTAAAACCCATCCATGTTCGTTCTTGTGCCCTTTGCGTTCCGGTAGCGCGGTATCTCTTACGAACAACCCGCATTGTGCCTATTGGCCTAGTTCTGTTCTGTCTCCTGCTTGTTTGGGGGGAAGTGGAAATTATATTTTTTTCCTACTCCTCCGCTACTCTTTTCTGATTAATTTCGTTGCGGGATCCCAGGCAGTTATATCGTTTCTCCGGGACTCGTCGAGCTTCATTGCTTCGGCGCTCTTCTGGCGGTCTCCACTGTTGATTCTGGCTTACAGAAGTTGCAGTGGTTGGGAATAGTGTGGCGGGCTTGTCCGATATAAAAAAAAAAGAACAACCCGCAGCCCCGGCAGCCTCACGATGTCTATACCACGATATTTGATTCTACGTACTATCTTTTCCCAATGCTACGCACGTGGAACACAAAAATAAATATGACGATATTTACAGACTACAAAAATAAGTCAATATGTATGGAGTTTCTTGGCCGTTCTTCTCCATACGAAACTACCTTTTGGAATGGGCAACTAGATTCAATATTTTTAATTTATCATGTAATTGACGTTCAAAAGTGCCTTTTAATGGTCTAATTGAAATAAATGATTTGACTTTGACTTTGACAATACTGACGAAAAGGATTTACTGAATAACAATAACATTGGTCATGCAGCGTAGGCGTAACCGTAGCAGATGCGCGTAGTAAGCGCTACGAGCTACGACGTAGCACTTATATTTCGATGTTATTTTTTACTAACTCCTACTACTACTTTTTTTTACTTTTTTTTAACTGCGTCGTTGGCCTAGTGGTTCTAAGCGTGACTGCTACGCTAGAGGTCTTGGATTCGATTACCAGGTCGAGCAAAAAGTGTTATTGAATTTTTCTATGAATTTCTCAGTTCCAGGTCGGAGTTAGGATTTGAGCCCGGTTAATAGCAAGTTCGCCCCCTATTACATAGGACCTAAAAACATACCGGCGAAGTGTGGGTGTACATTGGTACACCTCTGCCTAACCCTTTGGGGAATACAGGCGTGATGGTATGTTATCTGTGTTATGTTATTTTTTACTTGTTGCGCAGGTAATGGCCATAGTTGTTGACCAGTGGTGATATTGCAACATACTTGCAATATTTTTAAGCATACCTATTTCTAACGCAAACTGGAACACAGCAACGCTGCACCCATAGGTGCTGGTGTAATTACATGCACATATTTCAACTTTGTCTCTGAGATGGCAACACATTTGCAAGGCCTCTGGTATTGCAGATGTCTATAGGCAGCGGTGACCACTTAACATCAGGTGGGCCGTCGGCTTGTTTGCCATCCAATGATATATAAAAACCCACGGTTTTACTCGGGTTCAGTTACGTGTTTTGTTAGTTTGTACTAACAAAACAAAAACTATGAATAGAACTATGATAGGAATCCTTTTATCCAAGAAATACAGTCCACAGTTGTCTATGGACTGTATTTATTGGATAAAAGGATTCTATTCTACATAGAAAACTACATATTACTAAGAATTTCTTAATTACAAATTACATGACATTAAAATGATTGAAACTACCCTTTAAAAGGAGTAAATAGATTAAATTATTTTTCTTGTAAATGATTTATATTCAAAGAGCCTTTTAATGGTCTAATCGAAATGAACTATTTGACTTTGTCTCCATACCGGACATTCTTCTTCTCTTCATATAGATGATAATTAATATGAAAAGACATATCAATATAAATTGACTGCCCCGTTTGTCTCGTGGTCCCAAGTACGACTGATGAGCACGTTGGGTTTTTCCATCACGAATTCCTGAGTAGCAACCCGGAGTTTGGAAGTTGGTGATGTGACACCCCCGTGGCTCGGAAAGCACGTAAAGCCGTTGGTCCCGGCTGTCATACGTAGATCCTTGACAGTCAGGAAGTCAGACAATCAGCCTAACCAAGAGGTATCGTGTTGCCTACTTCCAGATTCGAATTAACGAAATTCCTAGGTACCAAACATAAAAATATAAAACCGAATTGAGAAAAATACAGCACAGGGATGTAGCCAATGCTAATAATCGTAAATAATACATTGTCTATTATCAAACATTATTGTATTTATAGACGAATTCATTCATATCAACACTACACGCCATGATTATTGCGACGACAATACCAAAATAAATAATATTATTTCGCGGTAATTATTTTATTAAATAAGTATTGATTGACAATTATCCGTGGGTAGACCTCTTTATGACATTAATATATTATTAACTGCCTCGTTAGCCTAGTGGTCCTAAGCGCGACTGTTACGCTAGAGGTCTTGGGTTCGATTCGCAGGTTGAGGAAAAACTGTTATTGGGTTTTTCTATGGAATTGTCAGTGGCAGCTTAGGATTTGTGTCCGGTTAATGGCAATAGGCTCGCCCCCTATTACATGGAACCCTAACATACAGGCGAACTGTAGGTGTACACTGGTACACCTCTGCCTAACCCTTCGGGGAATACAGGCGTGATGGTACGTTTATGTATATTATTAAGTACTTTGTGATAGTATAGGAACACGAAAGATTTTTAAGCGCAAAACACGATGAGACGATGAGACGAGTGATGAGACGGGATCGGGACGGATGCGGGTCGGGGTAGCGGGTTGCGGGTCTATTAACCAGTATTGATGATTAGCTAGCTTGCAATTTGTCGTAATACATATTCTATGACACTTAACAATAGTATCGCTTTTTATCAGTGGAACAACTTTATAATCGGACCTCTAGGTACTTAGAGAGATAATCTCTTACAAACAAAAAATCAACATACTTTAGGTACTATTGTTAAACTATGAAACGCGGGTCGGATGCGGGTCGTGGGCGGGTCGTGCGTTTTCAGGTGTGTTTTCTAAGCAACTTTAAGTTGATAGCCAGATAAATAGATGAGTCTAACTAGTATAAGAACATTTTAAACTGTTTTTTTTTATGCCTCTAGATGGCAAACAAGCCGACAGCCCACCTGATGTTAAGTGGTCACCGTTGCCTATAGACATCTGCAATACCAGAGGCCTTGAAGATGCGTTGCCATCCCAGAGACAGAGTTGTAATGTATCATGTGCCCGTAGGTAATTAAGATAAAACACTGGCACCTGAGACACTAAGCCGGGACTTAGGTACATATGAGACTATTTTTCTTTAATTTCTGAAGTCAGCTTAGATGTCAGTTCTATTCCGCAAAGTAAACGAAATCTAATTTGATGTAGGTTAGTGTTTTATCTACTGATAGCCACAGTTCTGTTATTCCAAAGGGTCCAAACGAAACCCTTTTGCTCTCGCTCAGCCATTCGTTCGTCTGTCTGTCACTGTGTCAAAGAGATTGTACCTATGTTTTGAACCATGATACACGTTAACGTATTATAAAAAAATTGACAGTTGATATACAACGTTCAAAAGTGCCTTTTAAAAGTCTGATTGAGACAAATGAGTTGATTTTGTATCAAAAATTAAAATCGATTAAATATTTTTTATAATTTTGGACACTTTAGATTTTTATATCCTAATTGGCCGGAATGGGGGTAAAATAAAGATAGATATCTATGGAACAGTGGCTTAAGTCAAAATATCCTAGAACTACCTTTCGTTCAAGTTCCGTCAAAGTTGAAATACTAACCATCGGGAACCGCAGTTTTGTAGAAGATAAAAAGACTAAGTAGCATGTTATGTGCTATTCCAAACTATAATCTATCTCTGTACTGCCTCGTTGGCCTAGTGGTCCTAAGCGCGATTGCTACGCTAGAGGTCTTTGGTTCGATGCCCAAGTCGAGCAAAAAGTGTTATTGGGTTTTTCTATGAAATTCTCAGTAGCAGCTCGGAGTTAGGATTTGTGCCCGGGTAATGGCAAATAGGCTCGCCCCCTATTACTTGGGACCTGAATATACCGGCGAACTGTGGGTGTACGTTATTGCACCTCTGCCTAACCCTTCGGGGAATATAGGCGTGATGGTATGTAATCTATCTCTGTGCCAAATTTCGGTCAGACTCGTTTAGCTTATCTTGCGTAATTGAGTAACAAAAAACATTCATCCATCCAAACTCTCGCATTTATATAATAGTATTAAGTAAGATTTAAAAAAATACTCGCGTCACTAAAAAGGCCTTGAGAACTAAAAGTATTTCAAAACTCGATGGTAAGTCTACAGAGAGATTACGCTGCTTCCGGTGAGGCGAAACCCTTTGAATAATTAAACAAATAATGGAATAACATCATAATGAATTCCATTTCAGATTTAGGATCTAAATAAGAAGCCCAGTTAAATTCACTAGTGACTTTGTCTATGCTAATATTTAAAAGAGGTAAAGTTTGTGAGGTTGTAGGGGGTAATCTCTGGATCTTCTAACCCGATTTTAAAATTTATTTTACCCATGGAAAGCCACGGTATTTGTTAGTGTATAGGCTATATAACATCACGCTACGACACATGGGATTGGAGCAGTAAACAGAGACGTTATATAACACGGGTGAAAACATCCCCGAGGACCGAGTCGCGAGCAGAAGCTTTTTTTAATTTTGCCCCACACTAGGGGTTTTCTAATGTATCGTGGGTTCGGTTACAAACATAACTAAAGTCACATACACAAACAGCCAGAACCGCACGGAACAAATATTTTTATGGCTTAGAAATGTAAGCCATTAAAATATTTGTTCCGTGCGGCAATCGAACCCTTGACATGCAGCGCAGCAGCCAATCGCTCAGCCACTGCCGCCAACCATGTCGTCAAATATTGGTGCAGCAGATTTTGATTTTAATACTGATGTCACTGAAGGGTTCTCAAGGATAGGTATATTTGTCCTGTAAGTTTCGTAGTCGGAAACGTGACTGCTGAGCTAGTGGTCTTAGGTTTGATTACCAGTTCGGGCATTATTAAGTTTTCCATCAGGAATTTCTCAGTAGCAGCCCGGGTTTAGAAGTTGGTGGTGCGACACCCCCGTGCGTTAGAAAGCACGTAAAGCCTGGTCTCATTCGGTCGTGTCAGATTGCCGTCTCAAAATTTGGTCGGGAGATTTTTTATACTTACCGTGCCAGTCGCCTCTATAGTCAGGTCCTCTAATGGAGGAGGGGGGGAGACTGGGCATAAATCCCCACTCCGGGCTCCTACCAAGAAAATCCTAATCACAGAGAAGACGCCTTTCTTCATCATCTTAGCAATTTAAACCAACTATTAATAATTTAAACTATATTACAAATATTTGATGTCAAGGTTTCCAAGAAATTGATCAGGTTCCCAATTAGGGAATGCTCGTACCCGAAGCTAAGAGATAATTTAAAATTGGGTCGGCAATGTAAGTGATACCATAAGATTCAATACCTTTTCCCACTATACCTATGCTTTTAATAACGCTAAAGTTTGTGAGAATGGATGAATGAATAGATGGATGTTTGTTACTCCTCCACCCTTAGACGGTTCAACAGAACTAGCTCATATTTGGCACGCATAAAGCGTCTCAGGATATTGGCTTAATTTTGAAATCTGCAGACTAAGTCGCGTGTAGAAGCTAATACATACAGATAAGTATTTGTATGTCATTTTACTGTGACTTAGATACCGCAGATAAATACCAGCCTATCATAATGCCACGGCAGTGCAAAGGTCTCTTATCATCCGAGAAGGCATTGATCACCACGTTTACTCAAGGCGGATGGGTGATTTCAGATATACATTCATTATAAGTCCAGGTTCTTTACGACGTTTTCCTTTACCGATGTCCAAGATAAACTAAGAAAGTACATATTGATTGAAAAGGTCACATTGGTACTTGCCCCGTATCGAACCCGCAACCTGATACATGAGTGCGACCGTTTGTAATTAATAATTAAAAACTATTTGACCATATTGTTGTCCTATTTGTGCTGTAGGTAATTTGTAATGATTATCGGTACTTACAGAGGTATTTATATCCGTAAACTTCACCCATCCAAAAAAAAACAGCAATTTAAGGTTCAGTGTTTAGCAATAACTATATCACTCTAAGTCATTTGATATCAAATCTAACAGAAGATTAATGTCTTTCCAGAATCATGTTGCACCACTGGCTACTCATCATGTTCGCGTGGCTCGGCACCGTGCGTCCCCAGTACGTCAACAGCGGAGGACCCGGCAGCGACTACGTCATGGACGCACTCAACACCAACCTTCAGTTCCCTCTACCCTACTTCTTCGATGTACCCTCTCCACGGAACGACTACGAAACCGCACAGAACAATCTCCAAGCCTCCTTCGAAAACGCACAAGTTGATCTCTTGAGACTCCTAAGACGACGAGCAACTGAAGAGAAGCAAGAACCTCGTGAGAAGCGCTGGCTCCCGAACCAGATAGACATAGACCGAAATATGATCTTGCAAAACGAGGAACAAGTCGGAAGTCCTATTGTGGATAAGTCCGATGCGTCAACAGGCGAGAACGGCAGCAATTTTCTAGAACCCAAAGATAAGAAATATTTCAGCCCATGGGGCGGAAAACGGGACAAAAATAGCGTGGAAAACACTTGGACATGGAAACGAGCCACCAACATCCGAGAGCCGAGCATGCCGAAAAGAGTACGCTTCAGCCCTTGGGGCGGTAAACGCAGCGGACAGATGATCTACAAGCCAGGCACGAAGAACTCTAAAATAATTTTCTCCACAACGATACCGGAACTGACGAGAATCGTGTCTAATTACTTACCCGCGGAAGGCAATGACCGATTTAACTTCGCAGGCTTTCAGTTCATCCCGTCATTGGACAAGCGGCACCCCATCAAGATCTTAGCTCTGAGTACAAACACTAATGAGAGAACATTACGAGAGGCGTTACCATTCAAGAATTTTCTAGAAGCTTTGCCAAAAATCTTCAAGCCCGGACATCCATACCTGGATGTCAATTTGAAGAAGGATGGCAAGAGGAAGGTGAAGTTCAGTGCGTGGGGAGGAAAGCGATCGCCGCCTATAATCGGCCCCATTTGGTCCCCTGCTCCCCAAAATCTCAAAGAAACAACGTTAAACACAATACTCCTAATAAGAAACAGTCAAGATAAAAATGCACCGACGTCAAAGGCTTTTTGAATTTGGATCCGATCTTACTCCCGAACTTTGTGTTTGTTACGGTCTAATATAAATTAAGTACCTTTGTAGTTATGTTAGTGCCATATTTGTAACTGATGTTAGAAAAATAAAATAAAAGTTCGGGGGGTCCCGCGTCCCTGACGACTGGCTGGGGTCGTCAGCGGCGCAGTACTGATGTAATTAAATACTTAGACTTTGTTATTCTTATTACCTGTGCATCTTGTTAGTGAATATATGAAATATTAAGTTACATGTCTGAACTCATTTTTCCCCAACTTTATGGTGAACAAATAATAAAAGAGTATATGAATCAGAAAACATATTTATTTTTATCCTTTTAGTATTAGGCACAAATATCAGGTAGAGAATATGGAACCTTATGTACTCCAATAAACATTGTCTTTTACAAAATTCAATTGAACTAATTTATATATGAAATACAAAATGAGACACAACTGAAAATCTATAAGGACAATTTAAATTCAGTCATTAATTCACTTACATACTGTTCAGATTTCAATTTGTAAAACGAAAGTTTAAATGCATTAGGGTCAATTGGTCGGCAGTATTATTATTATTATCCAATCCATACAATATCAACCTATAATGATTACAGATAGCTGTTCACAAAGTACATAATAGTACAGCAGAATATAATACTTAAATTTGAGCAGTACAATCATAAGATTTTTAATGTTATGTTAGTAACCAATATTGTACTTACTTTCATCTGAGGAACTAGCAACTTTGTTGAATATCAATTAGATACTGTTGGGCTTTATAAAGATCTTATGTCTTCAACAATCAAAGAAATATTTCTATTGAATCAATTACTATCATATTAGGGTATCCATTAAATATTACTTTAAACATTTTTGAATATTGAGAACTGTTAAGGTAATGTAAGTAATAATTAAGAACATGATAACACTTAAATCTAAGCCGTCCTCAAGATGATGTGGACTCCGGAGTCCGTCTCTACGGGCCGGCTCAGCTGTCCAACCTTTAGTTTGAATGCCTCATCTTCAAATGGCGCCTGCATCTGTCCACGACCAAACATGCCCAAGTCTCCTCCACGTTTGGCTGATGAGCAGTCAGAGAACTTCGATGCTAAGTCAGCAAATGTTGCATCATTCGCCACAATCTGCTTACGGTACCCTTTGAGCAGTTCCATCGCTTCATCTTTAGTACGAGTGATGTTTTCTTCCCTCCATGACGACGGACGCCTACTCTCAGCGTGTTTGACAAGAAGATGGCTGCAGCGGATCTCACCGGGGTCAGCAGGAGCCTCCGGCCTCTCCCACTGAGACTTCTTAGTGTACATGTTGAGAAAGTATGTCATACCGGTAGAACGGCTAGTTCTCATCTCCCATCCTTCTGGTAATGGGGCTTCATTCTCCTGACTTGACATTCTGGAATAATTTTCGCAAGGTTTTTGGTCGGTTTACAGAATAATTTCAAGACAATGTTTATTGTAAAAAGTACTAGTCCAATGAAGTTAGGGTGGTTGAAACTAACAAAACTAAGACGCTAAAACTGGATACAATTGTTAAAAAAGTAAATTGTTAGCATCAAAATAAAGAACAAGCTCTCAGTTCACCATAAAATTAGGAAAATAACAAATAAAAATGCCAACTGGAAACAAAATTCTCGCGACATAACCTATGAAATGTAATCATTGATAAAGGCCAAGTGGAATGTTAAAATTGAATTGAACTCACCTGAAATGTCTGCTTCTGGTTCAAGTAAGATATTAAAACTGATAAACTCGGATTTTTTAATCGAAATAGAATAAAACAATAACAAATTATCAGTAAGTGAAAGCGCTCTTTTGACACTTTGACAGGACGCCGATTTTGACTGTCAGCGGGCGCCGGGCGGAATTAGCAAAAGTAGGGATGTAGATACGTATGTTAATTCGTATATCGAAACTGTAAATACAAAACCCCAGTGAACGTTGAGGATAATTATTACAACCCATTTGATGCAGCATTACATAAAAAGCTAGTAAAAAAAAACTGTATGAATGACTGTATTCTAATTACATTTTTCTAATTTAAATTACGTGAAATAACGACAGCATTATTGCTTTAATTATTATAGCCGGTCGTAATTATCGTTATTACAGTAACGATGAAACAGGTTTCGTTGTATGTCCCATCTCTATTGTTCAGAGATTAGATTTTTAATGCCTGGATACCAGATCTTTTCAGCTATACATTCCCTTAATAGGATTATAGATGGCGTACAAAATTATATTTTTACAATAGATATAGTACGCTTCATAGCTATCATAACAATAATATATATTAACTATCCAGTTATTAGTACGTAAAAAAAGAAAGCCTACACCAATCCACTAGACAATAATTACGGAGAGAGCGACATCTTTCGTTACAGTTTTAAACCGAATAGCAGCTATGTCCAAACAATGTTTGCTATTGTACTCAGATGAAAGAAAAGTAGGTAGAAAGCAAACACATCGATTAGTTTGCATTACATTGTTACAACATGAATAATTACAGATGGCGTTCCTTTGTATTTATTAGAATACAAAGGTAAAGCCCAAAGCTTTGGTAAATAGAAAATTTAAAATGAATTAGAAACTTAGGTATGACTTATATTTAGGGGCGGTATTGTACTTAAATCTCGTACCTTGCCAGTTAGTTTACAATCTGTAACGGTTAGCTATACTTATTGGTGTGGTAGAGAATTTTATCCAAGCTAAGGGACATAGAACATGCAGTCATGCAAGGGGCAATAAAAAATATATAGATACCTAGGTTCGGAATTATTATATTATCAGATTGGACTACTGATCATAACATGATTATTTTGATAATAGCATAAAACAGTATTTTATTTGTCTTTTTCTTTCTCCGTTTCAGAAAAAGAGAGCGGGTGATAACAGATGATGCCGATGATTTCTTAAAAACATACATATATAAATAAACTCACGCCTGTTCCCCGTTGGGGTAGGCAGAAACCACGGAACGCTGCTACGATCCTTAAATACTTCTTTCACCTGGTCCACGTTCATACATCTGGTCATACAAGTACGCCGGTTTCGAGTATTGCGCAACCCGACCTTTCAGAAGAACCTCACCAATCAGGTTAGCTGGTTAGGGTATGTCTTTCTAGGGTAGGTTTTCCTAAATACGTAATTGTCTTGATAAGTACTGAACTGAACTTGAATTACCGAATGCGCTACTTAAGAAACTATGCTATATGTTGTGCATCTTTTTTTTTTCGATGTCAACCAAATATTATAAGTATTGATTAATTATGTCAAAAAGATAAGTATGTAGTCAGCTGGCTGTTCATTCGGTAAAGTGGGTTTTGAAGTGAGATTAATCGCTCATTACAAGCTCACTTCACCTAAATTCACCGGAAGAATATTACAGAATAGCATTGGTGGACGCGTCTGTCAGTGTCTCTGAACTAAGTTGCGATCACCTATCCGTTGGGTAAGAATGATTAACTTGTTTCTATGTAGGTATATATCGAGGTAAATAATTTAATATAAAATTAAATAAACAGATAGACCTACCTACACATATTACATATTAAGAGAATAAAAAGAAAAGAAATTTTAAGAAATCGAGAACCCGACTCTGTACATTTACCTTGTACCCTACACTTAAAGGCCCTGTAGTAAGCAAATGTTTAGGTAATTTACAATAACGCATCGCGGCAATAAATACGGTTCAAAACACAAAATTAGAAATTTTAAGTAACCCCCGACAGAAGAATAAAAACAAAAGAGCTAATAACTTTGAAACCGCTGAACC
The DNA here is from genome assembly GCA_947462355.1 of Caradrina kadenii. Taxonomy (NCBI): domain Eukaryota; kingdom Metazoa; phylum Arthropoda; class Insecta; order Lepidoptera; family Noctuidae; genus Caradrina; species Caradrina kadenii. Next base: position 11,436,489 of record OX381692.1, on the reverse strand, counting down.
GATTTGTATCAAACATAGCTAAGAACACTCCCGACTAATTCACCTTTTAAACACAAAAAAATAATTAAAATCGGTTCATGCGTTCGGGAGCTACGACTCCACACACACAGACACGTTAAACTTATAACACCCCGTCGTTTTTGCGTCGGGGGTTAAAAATAGCGATACGTTTGATGTTAGTTTAAAAGAATAATCACCAAAATAAAAGTAATTTTGAAGTTTTCTTTAAATTGTTAAAAAAATACACAGCTCAGTGGAATAATTTATAGGTATGTCTTTAGTTCATGAAATTCCCTGTCATTACATAAAATTATATAGTTTACGCTCAAAATTCAGATAACTATGCGACGAATTTTTTTTATGCTCCCCTTTACTGTTTTTGTACAATGATACTATTTTATTTCTATTAATTATTTATAAATAAGTCTTTTCTCTGAATCCTTGACAATACACTTAATTTTTTTCAGGCTTGTAAAATGCACCAATATGCCAGACTATGCGTCAAAAAAAATGTGTATTTTACGGTGTCCTGTATTCGGATAGCCCCTTAAGTACTGTAATCTAGACTTTCATAGCCGGGTCCCATTATTGGTAAGCCGGTCTAGATTTTTAATAAACGAACAATGATAATATATCTATTACCTACAGATGGTAAAAATGAAGTATTTACTAATAAGGAAAATTATTAAAGCTCTTTTGCTATCTCTCGTACTAATCTGAAATATAGCTCTGTCCCCAACAGGGTCCATAATTGTTCATGTTTATTAACACCAAAGATTATGCAATAAAGATTTGATTCAAAGGTAGGGATACAGATATATCCACAAGTAAGTACACACCTAAATCTATATTAACCTTGCCACGAAACACAAGTTAAAAATAATCTTAATAATTTCGGCAAATTCAATTTACAAAGCCATTATTTTTATGATTCATAAAAGCAGACTCTTGGTGTAATAGCCAGTGAGGCATCGCTGCCAATTCAATGAAATGTTGCATACAACGACGGTTCGTCGGTCAATGAGGTTGGTTAGCTGGCATTGCTGGCAACATTAATTGGGCATTCATTAGCAGAATACTGTGTTTGTTTCATTTCATGTGATTCATCGGTGTCTGGTCGGATAGGCTGAATGCTACATTACCTGTGCCATTCATGCAATTTTCTGAAATTCGAAGTGTACATTTCAATTTGAATATCGAATTCGGTTTTTGTAAAAGGCTCTTTATAGTATTTCAAATAGTCGTTCAAGTCATTTTGTTGTATTTTTTTTTTTAATTCACTTTTTATCTTGGATCTTGTTTATTTGGTCACTGAAATCGGTGAAGGAAAACATCGTGAAGAAACCTAGATCTATCTATGTATGTCTTTATTCAGCCTCTCCGACTTTTTGACCGATTTTATTGATGGCGAGAATGGAACAAAATTTTGATTTCTAATACACTAACGTCACACGACCGACATAAAGTCGGTCCCACGAAACTATGGATTTATTGCATCGGTCCGATAATTGGTCCCACAAAAAGTCGGCCGTGGCAGAGAGGCTAAAGCCAAAGAGTATTTTTTAATTGATTTTTTAAACGCGCTATCTTTAAAACTACAAGTCGGAATGAAAAAACTATTTTAGGCTTTGATCGCCAGTGTTAAGAAAAATAGTATGAGCTGTATAACATCATGCTACGACCCACAGGAGAGGAGCAGTAACCAAAGACGTAACTTAATGCGGTTGAAAAAAAAAAAGAAGAAGAAGCTAGTGTTTATTCAAGTCTGTAATCACCGATCCGCCTTGAGCTAGCGTGGTGATTAATGTACAGCCAGCAAAAGAGATAAGTAACCATGCCGTCACATATAACTGAAGTTTTTTTAGACGCTAAAGGATGGTTTCGAATAGAATTTGATTTAATGATCAGAAAACAAATAGTTCATTAATTAAAAGTAAATTAAATATGCAGACATCCATCAGTTTGGAAGAAAATTTTATCTATATTTGACAACCCTGGTTACTTATCTCTTTTGTTGACCGTACATGGGTATGCATAATCAAACTGTCATTTTTCTACAGTAATGCAACCCATTGAATTAATTTGATGTAATTAATTAATAATACTAATATATAAAGCTGAAGAGTTTGTTTGTTTGGTTGAACGCGCTAATCTCAGGAACTACTGGTTTGACGGCACGGTTGGCGCAGTGGCTGAGCGATTGGCTGCTGCGCTGCGTGTCGCGGGTTCGATTCCCGCACGAAACAAATATTTGTATGGCCTACAGATAGTTGTTCCGGGTCTGGCTGTTTGTGTATGTGAGTTTATATGTTTGTAAACGCACCCACGACACAGGAGAAATTCCTAGTGTGGGGCAACGTTTTTTAAAGAAAAAAAAAAAAATAAATTGAGAAATTATTTTTGTGTTGGATAGTAAATTTATCGAGGCAGGCTATTAGCTATATAACATTACGCTACGACCAATAGGTGCGAAGCAATAACCAAAGATGTCACCTAATGCGAGTAATAAAACTACGCGGACGAAGCGAGCAGAAGCTTGTTATAAATATGACACATGGGGCTTAGTGACACGCGTACCTGTAGGCGCTGTGAGGAGGCCGATGAAACGCCACTTCATCTTTTGGGGGAATGCGGAGCACTAATTCATAAGTGCAACAATCATCTGGGCGAACACAATGAAATTATGGAAATTGCCCCAAAGCTAATCCAGCAGTTCCTCACAGCTGCTGGGTTTGGTGGCGATCTCTAATCAAACCAGCAGCGATCACAATATATCAGTATCTCTGCAATATATCAGTGATACCCCACAGCCGTAATAAAAAAAAAATTAAAAAAGAAATTAAATAATAAAAAATAATAATAAAAAAAAATTAAAAAAAAATGTGACAGTTTCTGAAGATATTTGGATGTTTGTTACTCAAACACACGTAAACCTTTGTACAGATTTGGATAAAAAATGGCATTTAGCATCACGCCTGTATTCCCCGAAGAGTTAGGTAGAGGTGTACCAATGTAAGTACACCCACAGTGCGCCGGTATGTTTAGGTCCCATGTAATAGGGGGCAAGCCTATTGTTAAGGCACATATCCGAATAGATACTTTTTATCCCGGTAATGGTTTCTCTAGGGATAATAGTAACTGACAATAATGCTAAAAACTGTTTTACGCGGGCTAAGCCGCGGACAGAAGTTAGTTTTTTAATAAATGTTTGGTCAGAATCAAGCTCAATTAGGTAACATGGAAACCTATTCCAAAACCAAATAGAACACTCAATTACAGTGACTTATTGCATAATATCTAACAGGTATGTCGGTTGAGGGTGCAAAGGCTTTCCAGGGGATCGAATACAATCGTGTTAACATCCCTCGTGTTCTCTGTATCATAAAGGCTAAGGTCCTATGGCGTTCTGCTGATTAACTTATAGGAATTTCCTATCTATGTATAACTAACTGTAGGTGTATTTGTGGTGTGTAGGTATATATGTTCTCAGAACGCCAAGGTATTGTCAGCAATGAATTCTTGAAATGATTACGTCAGTTGTTTTCAAGTTTCTTTTTTTTAATATCATTGGATGGCAAACAAGTAAGATGATGGCATGGTTTTTTTAAGGACGTGAAATCATCTTTTGGCTTCTTCCGCTTTGGTCGGAGAGGAAGAGAGTGTCAGACTCTAATCAGAGTCTGACACTCTCTTCCTCTCCGACCAATCAATAAGTCAATCGACTTAAACGTGGAGATCCGCATTCCAGGACCGCCATGACTCTTTCAAACAAATTGAGCAACTCTGGCAGTGTGGCAGTCAACACGTAGGGTTTTACTTCCACCAAAAGGAACTAATTCACTTCAAAAGATAGCTTTTACCGATAACCGTAAAAATATTTTCTATTACCGTATTTTACACTTAACTTCACCCGATTTCATTCCTAAATTCTTCGTGCAATCGGTACTTAAAGTTCATTCTTACATTTCATTCTTAGTGGTATGGCTAAAATTGCTTACTCAAACATTTTCGACAATAGTTTAAATCAAGTTTATCTTGGGCATTACCGACATCGGTGATGGAAAACGGCGTGAGCGAACCAGGACTTATCCTAGCTTCTGAACGCGACTTTGTCTGACTTTGATTTGATGTATTACCACGGAAGCTGTGAATTTTTGCGGGTTAAAAAGTATCCTATGTGTTATTCCACGCTACAATCTATCTCAGTGCCAAATTTTATCCAGATCCATTCAGCCGTTTAAGCGTGAAAGAGTAACAAACATCCATCCATCTATACATCCTCACAAACTTTTACATTTATAATATTAGTGGGATAGAACAAAGTCGCTTTCCACCGTCTGTACGTTTAGATCTGTTAAACTTTTGAACGGAGTTTACTGCGATTTTTATCAATAGATAGAGTGATTTAAGAGTAACGTTTATACTTATAGAACATCACGCTACGATCAACGGAAATGGAGCAGTAACCAAAGGCGCAAGTGAACGCGGGTGACACCGCGAGGTATGTAGCTAGAAATTAATATAAATCTAATAAGCCAATTCGCCTTGAGCAAGCGTGGTGAATAATGCTCGTGCCTTCTCTGTATGAGAAAAGGCGTTTGTCCTGCAGTGAGACTTTTTTATATATATTTTTTCATTAAGTTCCTTTAAACACATACCATCACGCCTATATTCCCCGAAGGGTTAGGCAGAGGTGTACCAATGTATACCCTCAGTTCGCCGGCATGTTTAGGTCCCATGTAATAGGGGGCTAGCCTATTGACATTAACCGGGCGCAAATCCTAACTCCGAACTCCTACTGAGCATTTCATAGAAAAACCCAATAACACTTTGCTCGACCTTTAAATCGAACCATTAGGCTAACGAGGCAGTCCTTTTAACTAAAGTCCTATCTCCCAACAATTACAGTAACTGTTTACCTAACCGAATGAATACTGGACTCGGCTCTACAAATACTCCGGGAGTTTGTTTGGACTGGCCTGAGATTGCAACGTACATGCCATCCTCACCATCTGGATGTTTGGAGGTCTTCCACTTGTGTTTTCAGCGGGCATTCTACCACACACGACGATCTTGTGGACCCAACTTTCTGAGGAGGTGTTTCCGGACTGTTTCAACTTGGGGACCTTCAAGAAAAGAGCGTAAATCTTTTTAAATGGCAACGCAACCGTGACTGCTTGGTATTGCGGGTGTCTGTGGGTGGCGACATACACCACGGTGATGCGCTTGCTCGTTTGCCCCTCTCATATAAAAAAAAGCACTCTTCGGGTGCGGTACCCTAAAAATAAATATTGGCAGTTTAGTAGAAAGATGCATATACAAGGTGTTAGTTTAAACAAGGGACATACTGTTAGGGTAAATAAACCACTACGAAATTAAACAAAATTTCAAAAAATAATTAGCTTTTCCTTACATGTTGTCCAGTTATGCGAACATAAATGTATGAAGCAGTTGATTTTTTAAGAGGAGTAAAAAGAAACGTCTTCATCATGATGTGGTATGCTTAAATGTTATTTATGTCTCTCTGTTTATTTATTGACGGCTTTCACTGGTAGATAGATGATATTATAAGGAATAAATTAGGCTGCTTTTTTTTAAGAAAAAAAAAAAATGGGTACATGACCCCATTTTTTTTTTTTTGGGGGATGGGAAATCATCAAATAACTTCTCCCGCCCTGGGCGGGGCGGGAGGGAGTGTCAGACTTTTACTGACTAAAACCCACCCTATTCCTTCTTGTGCCGTTTGCGTTCCGGGGGCGCGGTATCTTTTACGAACAACCCGCAGCCCGGGATGACCCCATAAAAACAATAATTCGAAGACACAACTTCTTTAAAAAACACTTTATTTTATCCCTGAAAACCCTATTAATTTTTAACCCCCGACGCAAAAACGACGGGGTGTTATAAGTTTGACGAGTCTGTGTGTCTGTCTGTGGCATCGTAGCTCCCGAAAACATGAACCGATTTTGATTCAGTTTTTTTTTTTGTTTGAAAGGTGAATTAGTCGAGAGTGTTCTTAGCTATGTTTGAGGAAATTGGTTCAGCGGTTTCAAAGTTATCAGTTCTTTTGTTAACTGCGGTAGGGATTTTTATTCTTCTGTTGGGGATTACTCAAATTTTTAAACAAGTATAAAATGAGTGCTTCGCTTGCAGTGAGGAAACAACAAGACAAGACAACTGCCTTCTGCATCAGACTCTTGATCCACAAATGTTAACGAGCTATAGTTTGTGTCAAAACTTTTTAAATAACTTTAAAATTACATTTTTAGTTGCTTTAAAATCAATAAATAATTAGTGAATTAATATCCCAAAAACGTGACGTCATGGTTTAGTTTTGTCATACAAAATCTACGGAGGAATCGAGTTTTGACAGCTAATAAAAAGTATGTCAATTGATTAGTGGTGTCATCTACCCAATTTAAGACCCCTAATGACTGGCAACTTTTTGGATTTGTAAGAAATACCAAAGGTTTCCTCTGCTGACTTCGTCTACATCCACGTTGTATGACATTCAAATCGAACTCGCGGGCATAGGTAAGCTATTTATAAATACGTAGGTTTTGAAATAAAATAAAAAAAATATTAAGTCACTAGTTTCTGCTCGCGACTTTATAATATTAGTATAGATTATAATTATTTATTGAGACCACTCATTTTTTGTTAGTTCGTCATTATTTCAGTCATTCGCTGTTCTAAAAACACATGATAATGTAAAAATGATTAATGAAACATGCATCTACAAACATGCACAACAAAAAAAAAATATTGAAGGTCGTGTTTAACAAAACCTCGTATCAAAAAAGTAAAATAAAAATCTACACAAACTTTGTATTATGTTGTCGGACGGAACATTTTTATCTGAAAGTTTTGACAACAACAACAACGCACCGCTATGTGACTGATGAATAGTTTGTGGCAAAATGGACACTAACGCGAACAAACTATGCTCTCATAAACTTTAATATTTATGCTCGCTTCCGAGATAAATTTTGTTATAGTTCATTCGTTCAGTGTAACGTTTTCGTTCATCTGTCAGCTGATGATCATTAATTTTAAAATACCACAAGACAAATGAAGCTTTTGTGTTCTGCTTCTCTTCTAAAACATATTTTAAAATTTATGAAGAAACATACTGTATTTTAATTTTATAATGCAACGTAATTAATAAAATTAATTACTAACTGGTGGTTGGTTGCCCCCCTGAACAAAATCTCTAGATAGTATAAAACAAAGTTGCTTTTCGCCGTCTGAACGCTTAAATCTTTTAAACTGCGCAATCGATTTTAATGCGGTTTTCATCAATAGCTGATTCAAGAGCAAAATTTATCCGTATAGAACATCACGCTACGACCAACGGGAGCGGAGCAGTATCCAAAAACGTAACAGAACGCGGGTGACAGCGCCATATATAGCTAGCCTATGACAAAATAAATTCAAAATTATAAAAAAAAGTAACATATTATAACAGTTATCTCATAGATCTAGTAATCGCAAGCACGACTACTAAGCATAAGATCCTGGGTTCGATTCCCAGGCCTAGCAGTGTTATTGAGATTTTCCATCAGGAATTTCTCAGTAGCAGCCCTAACAATTGGCCTCTCAAAGTACGGTCAACCAAACTCTTTTGCACACGTGTGCTTGTAATAATTTATTGCATTTTCTTCTATAAGCAAAGGAGGCAGGAGACTGGTAATATGTCAAGTCTTCTTAATAACATATTATTACCGTATTTTTATGAGCTTTTATTTAACTTCCTCAAAGGATATTAGTTTTTTTGAGTTGACTTTGCAACTTGCGAGACGAGGAACAGCGCACACTCCTGTTTTTCTTTCAGGATAATAATATAAATAAAACCAAGACAACTTCTGGAAACGAAGAGATTAAAGTATAAGTTTGTGAGTGACGTCACGCTTTAAGTAAGCGTGGAATAAGGCTATAAAAAGTGAAGTACAGTTGGGTTGAAAATCGTTAATTATTTTGTAAATTGTTCACTTTATTTGTGAAATCAAAAATTATAATTATTTTTTAGAAACAAAAAGATATCTTTTATTTGTATTAAATTACATACATAATTTTGTAGATAAAGAACATTTTGTTCAAAAAAAACAAACAATTGTTTATTAAACATTTTTTCTGCCTAACCCTTCGGGGACTACAGGCGTGATGGTATGTAGGACATTTTGATTTAAGTTTTTTTTTAAATTTTTTATCGTTATTTTAATAAATATAAAACTTTAAACAAGTCGTAAATGTAAAAAAAGAAACATATTGTTTATAAAAGATGTTATAAAAAATTAAAAATACTTGTGTTTTTTTTTTCAATATGAATAATAAAAACAATAAGCCTAAGCAATTAGGAATACAGAGTGAGGAATCTCTATAAAACGACGATTATTATTACGCAGCCTCCCAAACACACTACGTCATTTTTATGGTCCGTAGTGGCTTCAGGTAGTCCGTAGTAGGTGGTACCTCTGCCTTTATTTATTTTTGGAAGACACAGACCAGTAAACTGTGTCAAATTAAGATCACCCGAGCAACACAATGTAAACACTGTTTATTCAACAAAATATACTTGAACAGCATACTTACAATTTTCCATACATGTAGTAATAATAACACACGCCTATTATTATTTATTTATTGAAACTTTATGCACAAATGGTAAAAAATACACCGTACAAAGGCGGACTTAATGCCTTGGACATTTTCTACCAGTCTACCTTAAGGTGACGCAGAGACAAAACATGGTAGGTGCAAGGAAGAGGAACAGGAAATTTCCAAGAATAAAATATAATAATAAATATACAAAGTAGAGAGAGACAAAAATACATACGACATTATACATATTGTCCCACCAGGCCTTTTTCTCATATAGAGAAGACACGAGCATTGATCACCATGTTTACTTGCAAGGCGGGTTAGCGATTTCAGAATGATATTAATTATAAGTTCAGGTGTCCTCACGATGTTGTCTTTCACCGAGCTCTGTGATGCCCAAGGTAAACATGGAAATACATATGAAGTAAAAAAGATTTTTTTTTCAATAGTTATATTATAATCTTATTATTTCATTGGAGATTATGTTAGTTAATACATTTGCTTAAAAGTTTAGACAGACATTAAAAATCTTTTGCTTTATTTGCTGCAAAGCCTTGTTTGTCAAACAGCAATTATTTTTTTTTTTTTTTTTTAAATGAAACGCATTCACATTTGTGTATTACGCCATTTATTAGAGTGTTGTTTTTGAAATCAGAAACAAGATTTCGACTGAGATAAAAACGCTCGATAACAATGGAATACTCTCATTTATGATTGACGACTGACGCCGACTGTACGTAGCTACTTACAGTGATTGACACTGAATTAGGTGACGCATAGTGGAACAATAAATATCAAGTGTAGGCGTTTGTGTTCTCCCCCAAAAAGCCTAATAAATAGTCGGTGCTTTTATCATATTATCAGTACATAGTCAAATCCAATATTTAACGTAAAAGCATCACGCGAAAGCTATTCACGCAATTATCTGAAGATAATGATAATTTTTCCAATAATTTGAAAGCATTTCAAAAGTGTCAACATGAAAAACCTATTAAAGTTTTTAAGTGTTTCCCCTTTATAGTGATTGGTCAGCGGGGATTCGCGGAGGCGTACGGCCGCTGTGATTGGTTGCTTGTGCCCGTAAGTAGTGGAGTTTTCGCGCGCTTTCCATCAGTTGAGGGCAACTTTCCCGCGCGTTACACAGCTTCGTGTCAAAGTTACGTTCCGAAGTTATGAGTGCCTAGCGTCAGTTGGTGAACGTGTTCCTTCTACTGCGATCCAAGGTAGGTTACGTGTATTTATTGTTGTTTTTTTGAATTAGGATTTTCGACATGAATTTAAAATTATATTTCGAATTTGCCGTCGGCTCATGATCGGTTTTTTGAGTTTTATGTTCGTAAATTCGAAAATAGAATTTAATAATGAACTTTAAATTAGGTACGGTTTAAAATAGAGTGATTTTTTCTTTCTTTTTGCCTTTTTAAATAGGATCGAGCAACGTTGACTGCCATGTTTATTTTTAGAAGGATCGTTGTAATAGGACCCTTGGTTTTAAAATAATCGAAAATGGTGTTAGATAAAGTACTAATAAAAAGTATTTAATAAATACTTACCTATTATTTGATTTTATTTATATATATATATATATATAGGTACAATTCATTTATACTTAATTTTTTTATAAAATGTAAGTATTTATATTAAATTTAAAATGTTTAAACAATTACCAAACCATCGAATATTTAAATTTTGTCTGTTTCCTCGTTACTCTATGAGTAAACAAAATTCTTTGATCACATCTTCTCATTATTACTTCAGAGAAATTCGTCAATGATGCTGAAATTAATTATTAATTAAGTGTCAACAAAAGTTCCTGTTATCCTCGTTTGATTTAATTAATCTTTAACATTTGTAACAATGAAATTAACAAGCGTTTTAAAATGAAAACCTAAATTTAAAGCCAGCAGTTTTAAAAATAGAAGGATTTAAAAGCGGATTATTTTTTAAATAACGTCAAAAATATTCTATTCCTCAAGCGTCGGATGATTTGTTTATTTATATATATATTTATATATATTAGTGCTGGATTAAAATCATGTATTTTATAGTCAAATTAGGAAAAAGATAAATTAGGTTTTATTTATCGACCATACCTAGCAATATTTTGCTTACGGAAATATTAAAAGTCAAACGTTTAACTTTTTTACGTCTTTCGCGAAGTTTTAAATGATTTACCTAAATTTTAAATCGTTCTTACAGCCTTGCACTGTTTAATGAACGCGAAAACGTTTTCCGTGCGTTATATTGCGCGCTACCATAAACAGAGATTTAGGACACCAAAAATAGATGTCATTTCCTAGAAATATTTTACGCTCAATGTTACTTTTAGGCTATTCAGCATAACATTACACAAATATCTCTTTATTCCTGCCGGGGCTGCGAGTTGTTCGTAAGAGATACCGCGCTCCCGGAACGCAAAGGGCACAAAAAGGAACATGGGTGTTTTAGTCAGTAAAAGTCTGACACTCCCTCCCGCCCCGCCCAGGGCGGGAGAAGTTATGTGATGATTTCCCACCCACCAAAAAAAAAAATCACTTTATTGTTATTGTAATATCAAAATCATATATCATGTTAACTTTATTATTTTACGATAAATTTAATTAATGTTAACTATTTGCCGTTTATATTAAAAAAATATCACTAAATACTAAGGTTTATTCAACAATATAACTGTTTTTTATTGGTCATATTTTGATAATGTAATATTAAATGGAGTGTAGTTGGATGGGCAGTATACGTAGTAAACAGCTTTGTGATGTGGTGTCTTTTGATACAACTTATATAAGACAAGCAACAAAATTTGAAAAATTAAGTAACCCCCGACAGAAGAATAAAGGACCCTACCGCAGTTAACAAAAGAGCTAAAAACTTTGAAACGGTTGAACCGATTTTTATAAAACATATCTAAGAACCATCGCTAGGAAACAAGTTTTAAAATAAAAAATCCCGCATACATTTCGGTTCACCCGTTTAAGAGCTACGGTGCCACAGATAGACACACAGACACGTCAAACTAATAACACTCCTTTTTTTGAGTCGGGTGTTAAATATACATTGTATTACGAGTATAAATGGAAAATAAAAAATATAAAAGCGAAAGGAAATTAATCGAACCTATGAAGCTGTTAGGCTGTCAGATGAACAAAAAAATGTTGTGTAAAATCGTCCATCCCTCTGTGCGCATAGATCTTTTAAACTACACAGCTTATTTTAATGCAGTTTCATAAACAGAGTAATTTAAGAGGAAGGTTTATACGGGAGCGGAGCAGTAGCCCAAGATGTAACTGAACGCGAGTCTATAGCTACCTAGTACTTTTATAAATAGATTTTCGTTTTTCGACATAGTCTTCAAGAATGCAGTACTTGTGTAACAGGTCACAAAAAGTCGGACATCTCACAAAAATGTGTGCTTGAAAAAGATAATTACGAAAAGAACTGAAGTCTTTTCAAATAACTTTTAAATTACAATTTCTACAATCTCTCTCTCTATTTCTTAAATACTTTCTCTATACGTAACTACATTTTGGAAAGGGCAACTAGATTTATATATACATACATAAACTCACGCCTTTTTAATTTTTTCTTGGATTTAAATAAATTACGTGACTTTGGCTTTGACTTATATCAACTACTTTATTTCTGTTTAAATACAATAACACAAAACTTATAAATAATCATACAATCACGCCTGTATTCCCCGAAGGGTTTGGCAGAGATGTACCAATGTACACCAACAGTCCGCCGGTATGTTTGGGCCCCATGTAATAGGGGGCGAGCCTATTGCCATTAACCGGGCACAAATCCTAACTCCGAGCTGCTACTGAGAATTTCATAGGAAAACCCAATAACTTTTTGCTTGACCTGGGAATCGAACCCAAGACCTCTAGCATAGCAGTCCCGCTTAGGACCACAAGGCTAACGAGGCTCTTTATAAATATTAATATAGATTAAGCAATCAGAGCGATACGAACCTCCATTAGTACCGCTATTTTTTTTGGAGTCAGTATTAATAAGTCCCTCCCAAAGTAAAAATACCTGAGTGCTTATTAGCAAACGTTTAACTTTCTTTAATCGTTAATTAGGTATCATTACGACGGACCCCAGTGTATCATTAAAAACATGGAGGTGGAGGAAAATCTCTTCCGGGGAAGTACTACCACCAAACCTATTTTTGCCGCAAAGCAGCGTTGCTGTGTTCCACTTTGAAGGGTATGGGTGCCGGTGTAATTATAGGCACATGACACATTTCAACTTTGTGTCTAGGCTGGCAACGCATTTGCAAGGCCTCTGGTATTGCAGATGTCTATAGGCAGTGGTGACCACTTAACATCAGGTTAGCCGTCGGCTTGTTTGCCATCCAATGACATAAAAAAGGCAAGAAGATATTGCTAACAGTAAAAATATATACAATTTTGGGAGAATGGGAAAGTTGTTTAGTTCGAAATGGCAACCTAAATCGGAAATTAAATAGGCAGCGGTGTCTACTTAACATCAGGTAAACCGTCGGCTTGTTTTCACTCTAATGATATGAAAATTTTAAGTAACCCCCTACAGAAGAATAAAAATCCCTGCTAACTAAAGAGCTGATAACTTTGAAACCGCTAAACCGATTTCCATCGAACATAGCTAAGAACACTTCCGACTAATTTATGAGCTACGATGCCACAGACAGACAGACAGACCGACACACACACACACACACAGACACGTCAAACTTATAACACCCCGCCGTTTTTTTATTCCGCAGTCGGGTAATAAAAAGCTTTGGTAAAAAAATCTTCAAAGTCTAATTATTTATTTCAATTAGACCACTAAAAGGCACTTCTGAATGTTATTCAAGAAAAAATAATTTAATCCAGTTGCCTTTTCCGAAAGGTAGTTTCGTATGGTCCAAACTTGCTTTTTCCTTCAAGAAAATACTTAGTAATCATTCACAAGTCATAATGTTAAATTAACATTGGCCGAAATATAAATGCGACAAGAAATCTCATCGACTGAAGTACTTACATAAAAGTAACTCAATATTTTGACGGAAGGTAGGTAGGAAATGATATTAAATTATATTTTAATAGATTTTCCTTCGTTCATTACGGCCGTCTCAGTTTCAACGAAGTTCAGCGTTTAACTAAATACTTGTTTACACGAATTTCAGTCTTTACAAGTTGTATTTAAAATTCAATTTATAATAACGTACTGATTTGTTGCGCGAGAAAATCGTAGATCCCTCTACGAAGTTTGCTACGGCGCTACGGTGCTACGGAGCTACGCGGCTACGTTAGTTTTGAACGATGAACAAAATTCATGTTTACAAACTTTTATAATTTCAAATTTTGTTTAACTTATTTGATAGTATTTTAATGGCTTCCTATTAAATACTAGTTTCGGATAGTTTTGGAAAGATCAATTTTCTTGATCATTTTAATACTTTGAGCTATTTTTTTTTTTTTATTAATTTTATTAAGTAAAAAAAATTTGTTTGATAAAAAATAACAGCTTTTTGTTTTCCGAAAACAATTTCGGGCTCCATCTGTTTAATGTTAAAAGGCAATTAACCAGCTATTTTTCTTTATTTTCTTATTTTTCCAACAAACAATTGACTCTAAATAATTAAATTACCGGTCACTTTAAAATGGTTAAATATTTATTAACTAAAATTCACCATACCATACCATCACGCCTGTATTCCTAGAAGGGTCAGGCAGAGCTGTACCCATGTACACCCACAGTTCGCCGGTATGTTTAGGTCCCATGTAATAGGGGGCGAGCCTATTGCCATTAACCGGGCACAAATCCTAACTCCAAGCTGCTACTGAGAATTTCATAGAAAAACCCAATAACACTTTCTGCTCGACCTGGGAATCAAACCCAATACCTCTAGCGTAGCAGTCGCGCTTATTACCACTAGGCTGTCGAGGTAGTAACTAAAATTTAATTAAATAAATAGGGTCCACGGTCTACCTTAAAAGGTTATATTGATAAAGGTCATTTTAAAAATAAGCAAATGAAATTAATAAAATCCTATTCAATCAATATCAAATGTATACATAATTTAAAAAAAAAATACGTATGTCCACTCTCATAGTATAATTCAATGTGTGGAAGACCCCTGTGGGGTAACCCTTATCAAATTACCGTGACGTCATCAGTTGAGTTTGACGCTCGCTGCTGATTGGTAAAGCCAATTATGAGCAAAGCACTGCTTTCCCTGAAGTGTGGCGACCGCGACGTGGATGTTTGTTCGTGTGAATGAATGTTATGCTTGACGTTTATATGTCTGGCCGAACAACGCTTTTTCAAAAAACGATCATACTTGAGATTACGGGTTCGATTTCGGGCAAGTACCAATGTAACTTCTACAATTCATATGTACTTTCTAAGCTTATGTTGGACATCAGTGACATCAGGGAGGGGAAATGTCGTGAGGAAACTTGGACTTATAAATAATATAAGTTTTAAATCGCCAAGTTGCCTTGAGCGGTGATCAATGCTCGTATCTTCTCTGCATGAGAAGAAGCCTTTACCCTGTAGTGGGATAAGAAATATTGTTATTGCATACATTTTGTATACAACAGCTGTTTTTTATATAATAAAGATAGCAAACAGCACTCAGGAATAACTTAGCTTCTTATTAGTGAAAGAATTTTCAGAATCTGACCAGCAGTTCCGAAGATTGGCGCCTTCAAACAAAAAACAAACAAACGAAATCTTCAGATTTATGATAATATTATAGATTTAGTTCAAGACATTGTTTTTAAAACATCTTCACACAATATTCTACAAAGAAAACAAACACTTTTTTTTAAAACATTCTTTTCTCAATTTTTTTTTGTTATGTAAAGAAATCAAAAGCAAACACCGAGTGGTTCATTTTATCCACACAATTAACTTTTATCCCCTATCGCTTCAACCATTACCGCAACTAATCTTACCTACAAATTGGCACAAAGAAGAGAGTGGCACAAAATGGCACAAAGTATCGCAATGTTTAAAGTGACGTAAAAAACTTGCCGACATTTTGACATCTCTTTTTTTTTTGGAAATAATTATAATTGGATAGAAAACAAGCCGACAGCCCAGCTCAAGCGAAATTGGCATTCTGCGAAGTTGGCGTTTTGAGTCGTGTTGATATTCTGCGTCAGAACCCTCACATACACACTCCATCAGGTCTGGTACAACAATCTGTACGCCGTATCAATTCTGTTACATACGGAAATAGAAGCATCCAATGGTTTAGTTACTGCGCCAACCGCCAAAGTGTATTTTCTTTTTCTTTTGGATGACTAACGAATCGAGGGCCCACCGGATGTTAAGTGATTTGCAATACCAGAGGCCTTGCAAATGCGTTGCCATCTCAGAGACTATGTTGAAATGTCTCATGTGCCTGTAATTTCACGGGCTCAACCCGTCAAACCAGAACACAGTAACGCTGCTTTGCGGTAGAAATAGGTATGGTGGTAGTACTTCGACTGACGAGCTCCTTTACAAAGAGCTTTACTATCTTTCTCTCGATAACCCTATTTGAAATAACGTTAGGGTTTCAAAGTATAATTGTTTTATCAGTGCCTGTTAATGAAGGGTTACGTTACGGAAATGGATAAAAGGGTAAGGGGTCAGTGGAAATACTGCGTTATGTTTGAGTAGTTTTTGATATTGAATAAAAATACATCACTGTTAGAGTTCAAAATTGTATGTGGAAAATTTCGCGCGGTATTTGTTACCACGCAATTGCAACTTTATTTCTGTAGAACTTTGGTACATTTTTAAAGGATGGGTTTTTTTCTAACTTATGTGATAGATTTCAAGAACAATAAATTGAACTCTCGCATTTTAAAATATGATTTCTTTTTGGGCTGACGTCTTTTGTAAAATTATTATCTATTATCGACTGCTACGCTAGAGGTCTTGGGTTCGATTTCCAGGTCAAACAAAAATTGTTATTGCGTTTTTCTGAAATTCTCAGTAGCAGCTCAGAGTTAGGATTTGTGCCCGATTAATGGCAATAGGCTCGCCCCTTATTACATGGGACTTAAACATACCGGCGAACTGTGGGTGTACATTGTTACACCTCTGCCTAACCCTTCGGGGAATATAGACGTGATGGTAAGTTATGTATGTTATTATCTACTACATTTATAATGGTGAAGTCGAGGTATTTATTTGAATTAAATCATTTTCAAGAGCATTTCTATTGTCAAGGATAAGTTCAGTTGGCTAGGAAGTTGAATCTAACCGCTCGTTTCAAAATGTAGGTACGTCACAAAAAACTTCTTACATTTTAATCTCATTTTAACTGGAAATAGTTCAGAAGATTGGTGTCCAGGCATCTTACCATGATTTTAATTGGGAAAGTGTTTTGTTACCAATTAAAAAGACAAGAGAAATAATAATATCGTAAATATCAGAAGGCTAAATCTTCTGATTGAAGCGTTTCAAATCTAGTCGCAAATTAATATCAGCGACAACCAATATCAAAAAAACTTGTAAGCCATCACGGGACGCCTGGCAGATGTGAAGCATCTAAAATAATTTGTACAAGTATTACGCATAAATAATAGAACAGATTACGGACGAAACTAAATATAAGTCATACTGTAAAAATAAAATATTACGCTTTTTTTTCCGAGAATTTGATTAATTTTTTTAGCATTTATTTTCATTAGATACAAAAATTCAAAAAAATATTACAAATTATGACAACTCAATTGTACCATCATATAGCGTGACGACGCGTCGCCACGCCAGCAATCGGTTCAAATGTTTCACATTAAAACTACAGGTAAATTCTCAGCAATGGTCTAAATTTCTCTAGATATATCGATCGTTTGTAAACCGACCAGTAATTTCTTACAAACTATTTGTCCTGTTTGCAGTTTTGTTTCCGACTAGCTGTTATAAAACATAGCGAAATGCCCGCGATTTCGTCCGAATGGGTTATTTCACCCACGTTAAGTAACGTCTTTGGTTACTGCTCCGCTCCCATGAGTCGTAGCGCGATGTTACATAGCCCATGATACTCACAAATACCGTGACTTTCTATGGGTAAAGGAATTTTCAAAATTGGTTCAGTAGATCCAGAGATTACCGCCTACAAACTTACAAACTTTACCTCTTTATAATATTAGTATAGATTTTTGTGAGAAACTAAGGCTACCTCATTGTTAACAATGCCGGCCCAGAAGCACTTCGCACACTGATCGGTGCGACGCATGCTTGGGTTTCAAGTTAACCATAATCCACTTGAGAATACCTAAGATGGCGGCAGCATTATTGGTGCATATTGACATGTGTCAACAAGCTTTAGTTACGTTAGCATTAGGCATGGGTCTGAGATGTTAATAGGCACGAATCTAGATAGGAACCGACACTAACCGGATCTGGATGAAATTAGGCACAGAGAAAGATGATAATCTGGAATAGCAGACATAGGCTAATTTTTATCTTAGTAAAATTAACGGTTCTCGTAAGAAAATACATCAACCTTGACGCGGATGAAGGCGCGGGCAGAAGCTAGTTTTAAAATAAGTAATCAAAAGTGAATTTGAAGTGGTTTTTAGGCTCCGCATCCAAAGGGTAAAACAGGACCGCCTGTCACAAGGCTGTATCTCATGAACTGAGATAGTTAAACAGTTGAAATTTTCACTGATGATGTATTTCTTTTGCTGCAATAAAAAAAAAAAATATGTAAGGGGACTCCCATACAACATGGTTTTTTACCGTTTTTGTAGAAAATGGTAAGGAAATTTTCCGGTTTTTTTATTTCTTTGCTTTTTTAAAAATTAGGTCCTATATAAGAGAGCTAGCAAAACTCTGTGGATACTCTTAAAGGTCATTGGTATGTCAATGTTTCAAAGATTAGACAGCCTGATAAACCATAACCTTCATTTTGGTAGTAGTCGGGTAAACAGAGAGAAAGTCAGAACGTGATGGTTGAATAATAATAAAACCTGATAACAGATACGGCCGGCCTATATCAGATAAAATAAAGTAAATAAAAACGTCGTTAAAAACCTTTTAGTGTTGAAAAAACTCGTTGTTACAAAATATTATATTTACTTTATAAAAAGCTTTCCTCTTTCTCAATATTATAGTTTATAACATTTGTATGGGAACGAAGGAATCTCCACATATTATGTAGTATACAACAAAGTCGCTTCCCGCCGTTTGTACGCTTACATCTTTTAAAGTACGTAACGGATTTTTATGCAGTTTTCTTCAATAGATAGACTGATTCAAGAGGTAGGTTCATATATATAGAACATCACGGGAGCGGAGCAGTAACTAAGGACTAACGTAACGTGGGTAACGGAATATGGCTTCTAAAAGGAGAACTTTACTGACCGACAAACTAGGAACTTGAAATTTTGCACACAGATCTCATGTTTGATGATAAACGGATTTTCGGTAATTACGCCCCTAAGAGGGTTAAAAGGCCTGTATTGTAACGTAATGCTCAATATAGTATCGTACATTGTTACATTACAGAAGAAGAAGAGAGGGTACTTGGCTCCTTGTAACACATTTATGATAGTTTCTAGATGATACCTTCATTATAATGCGAAACAAGATAGAAGAATACCATTTTTTCTACGGATGGATGATTATCCAATTGATTATCAAATGACTTCTTCCGCTCTGGACTTACTGACTAACATCCATCCGTGTTCCTCCTAATGCCCTTTACGTCCCAGGGCCGCGGTGACTCTTTCGAACAAATTCCGTAAACCTGGCAGATACTATAATACCCAAAAAATATCATAAAAGTTTGGATTAATTAAAGATGACCACAAAGTTCTCTTCAGAGGTTATCTTGTGCGGAATCTTGTTAAAATGTCTGTTTTTGAAGCACGTAACACCCTTTTATCCTTCAAGTTAGGATAAGTAGCCACTTTGTAGCCGTTCTGTTAAAGAAATTGTTGCTGATATTGGAGGTCCAGTTTGTTAACGGTTGCGCGTATTCAGATATAGATTTGTTTGTTTGCTAACAGTTACTGGTTAACATAAAATGGCTCACGTTCACCGAAAGAGATTTTTACAGATTCTCACGGCGTTGTTATAACTTTACATATACCACCACGCCTGTATTCCCCGAAGGGTTTGACAGAGGTGTATTATACGATGGAAGAGACAACAAGACACAGACATTTACCATGGATTTAATACATGATTCTAAACCATCCAGCGTAAAAAATTGTTGTCAGTTTTTTTTTTGATACAATCTAAAATTTCAGCGCAAAATGATCTAGAATTATGTACTGCGCACAATTAAGTTATATCTTGGACTAATTTAGGAACGAAAAAGAATATTTTTACATGTCTAAATTCACGGCAGTTATCAAAACTCATTAGTCCTCCACTTCTGTTACCAAAGGACACCTCGTCAGACAGTTTTCACTGTAAACTTTTCCTATAACACAGATTTCTGAACGTTGTCAGACTCCAGAGCTGGCCACAATTCAGCTGTCGGATTAGCGAGCTGACCGTCCACAGACCTGTGTTTGACAGTCCATCTAGATGGGGTAAGATTAGTGCGAACTGAACTAGCTAGTACGTCAGTGGAAAGAATTCCTTGTGATTAGTTAATTAGTCTTTTCTAGGATTTGTTGTTATTTGTGTAAAATAATATAGTTCGAGTCCGATATAAGAAAAATATACCCTTATTTGTTATTTAATAATGCGTACCACACCATCACGCCTGTATTCCCCGAAGGGTTAGGCAGAGGTGTACCAATGTACACCCACAGTTCGCCGGTATGTTTTAAGTCCCATGTAATAGAGGGCGAGCCTACTGCCACTAACCGGACACAAATCCTAACTTCGAGCTACTACTGAGAATTTCATAGAAAACCCCAATAACACTTTGCTCGACCTGGGAATCGAACCCAAGACCTCTAGCGTAGTAGTCGCGCTTAGGACCACTAGGCTAACGAGGCAGTCGTTTTCATAAAATTATGAACTGGCGGTCATTGAAGTACCCACTAAGGAATATTAACTTAAACTGTCTCGGCTGCACACTCCATACAAAAGTACTCTAGCTATAGTTTGGTCAGTATATAATTAAGTTCGAAGAAATTTTGATGATAGAATAAAATTCATATTATTGGTTTTCCATTAAAAAAAATTGCCTCTGTAGCCTAGTGGTCCTAAGCGCGACTGCTACGCTAGAGGTCTTGGGTTCGATTCTCAGGTCGAGCAAAAAGTGTTATTGGATTTTTCTATGAAATTCTCAGTAGCAGCTCGGAGTTAGGATTTGTGCCCGGTTAATGGCAATAGGCTCGCCCCTTATTACATGGGACCTAAATATACCGGCGAACTGTGGGTGTACATTTGTTACACCTCTGCCTAACCCTTCGGGGAATACAAGCGTGATGGTATGGCATTAAAAAAAAATTCAAATGACAGTTATTTTTATCTCCAACGAGATGATGATTAAGAAAATATATTTTTATAATCTGGTATAATATTTTCCCAAAATAACAACGCGCGCATCCTACTAACATTATAAGAGCTAAAGTTTGTGAGGATAAATGGATGGTTGGAAGTTTGTTACTATTTCGCTTAAACGGCTGATCGGATCTGGATGGAATTTGGCACTGAGATAGATTGTAGTGTGGAATAACACATAGGATACTTTTTATCCCAGAAAAATGTACAGTTCCCGTGGGATAATATAAATTTGATGAGGACGAAGTCGCGGGCAGAAGCTAATACTCGATAAGTGTCAATTAGCTTGCAGTAAATCAGAAAACTAATGAAAATAATAATAAACGTTTGTAGTTAATTAGCTTTTTTTAAACGTTTTTTATGAAAACAAATTTGAAATATTCTCACTTAGCTTTAAATACTTCTACATAATTATTTGATACAACGTTTTTTTTGTGCATTACGTCAACGCTCCATAAACAGTAATTTTTCACACTACAAATAAAAATTGTTTCTTCGCCACTTTCGCTCAACGTTGCTTAGTTTGTTGGGCAGCATGTGTAATGAATAGCTATGTGATGTTTTTTTTATACACCCCGTATGTTTTACTACCCCTTAATAAATAAAAATAAATGTACTTGTTCTACATTTAATCTAAATTGAATTTGTAAACTATGCCATAGGACTTTGGACTGTAAAGACATTCTTGTGACCCTTACTAGAAATTATTCGCTTGATAATGGTACATTTAAGATTGTGTAATGGGTCATTACAATCTTCGTCTATTAGTAACACTATGTTTAAGAATTTTGATATACTTTTTAAGTTATACATACATACCATCACGCCTGTATTCCCCGAAGAGTTAAGCAGAGGCGTACTAATGTACACCCACAGTTCGCCGGTATGTTTAGGTCCTATGTAATAGGGGGCGAGCCTATTACCATTAACCGGGTACAAATCCTAACTCCAAACTGCTTCTAAGAATTTGATGGAAAAACCCAATAACACTTTTTTAACGACCTGGGAATCGAACCCAAGACCTCTAGTGTAGTAGTCGCGCTTAGGACGAATAGGCTTTTTTTTTGGGGTTAGGAAATCATCAAATAACTTCTCCCGCTCTGGGCGGGGCGGGAGGGAGTGTCAGACTTTTACTGACTAAAACCCACCCATGTTCCTTCTTGTGCCCTTTGCGTTCTGGGGTCACGGTATCTCTTACGAACCACCCGCAGCGGACCAATAGGCTAACGAGGCAGTTTTTATGTTAACGGGTGATAATGAAAGGGTCACATCATTGGATGGCAAATAAGCCGACGGCCCACCTGATGTTAAGTGGTCATCGCTGCCTATAGACATCTGCAATACCAAAGGCCTTGCAAATGCGTTGCCATCCCAGAGACAAAGTTAAAATGTTTCATGTGTCTGTAATTACACCGACACCCATTCCCTACAAACAGGAATACAGCAACACTGCTTTGAAATTGATATGGTGGTAGTAGTTCCCCGGAAGAGTTCCTTTATAGAGAGCTCTACTACTACTAAGGTAGGTCCTATAACAGCCTGACTCGTTAGCCTAGTGGTCCTAAGCGCGACTGTTACGATATCCAGGTCGATCAAAGTGTTTTTTCTTTAAAATTCTCAGTAACAGGTCGGAATTAGGATTTGTGCCCGGTTAATGGCGATAGGCTAGCCCCATGCATGGGACTTAAAAACACGCCGGCAAACTGTAGGTGTACATTGGTTACACTTCTGCCTAACTCTCCGGGGGATACAGGCATGATGGTCCTATAACAAAAGTTGTTTGTGTTTATGAGTGCTTTCACCTCCTGAAAGACGTATAACGTATTGAAAGTCGTGTTGTAAACATTAAGTATAGACCTTACAACTTGGAACAGCCGTTCCCAGGACTATTTTGTTGCTCAACGGACAATGGCGCAAAACTTATAAGTTTTAATTACTTACTTGGGCAATATGGCGTCATTTGAATGTTAATTGTACTCCTACTAGAATGGCTACACGGTTCGTGAATAATAGCGTGACCTTTAAATTCTGTAGGTGTCATTTTGGTGTAAGCATTAGTACCTAGTGGTCATACTGGGATACTTCTAGATTCATTTTTAGGTTTTGGTAACTGCCTCGTTAGCCTAATGGCCCTAAGCGTGACTGCTACGCTAGAGGTCTTACGTACGATTCCTAGGTCGAGCACTGTTATTGGTTTTTCTATAAAAATCTTCGATTGTTTAAAAAATCTTATTTCTTTTTCTTCTACGCAGATTAAAAATGCTAGTAATAAAAATACACAGAACTACGAGTATGAAACTTGTTGGATACTCTTATAAAATTAAAATTGGTTACCTCATTCACATTGAAGTCAAAATCAAATCATTTATTTCAATTAGACCATTAAAAGGCACTATTGAACGTCAAGTACATGAAAAAATTAATAATATTGAATCTAGTTGCTCATTCCCAAAGGTAGTTTTGGATGAAGAAAAGTGGGCAAGAAACTCCATACAATTGAATCTATGGAAACAGCGTGAGAATAAACAGCACACATTAGAAGCATACAGTAAAAAAAAGAGTAACCAATCCCAAATTACGACTGACGTTCACGAACATGACGCATGCATGGACAGTTCCAACCCATATTGAATAACATGTACATCACGCAATGTACACAAAATACGGATGCAATTGTGTACATGACACCATTAATCAATTGACGTACTTTTTATGAGCTGTCAAAACGCGATTCCCCCATAGATTTTGTATGACAATACTAAACTATGACGTCACTTTTTGTCATCTCAATTCACTAACTTTTCATTGGTTTCAAAGCAACAAAAATGTAATTTCATAATTATTTAAAAAATTATCAGGTTTTCAGGCCTAAAATAATCTGTTTTTTTGTAAATTTGTGTCTTGGAATTATTGTTGAATGGTGTCACCTAGCCAATTGTTTACATACTGGTTAAAACTTTCTAATTAAATAAAACAAATGAGCATCACTAGTAGTATTTAGCTAGTAATTGCAAAGTCACAGTGATGTCATTGTGTATGACAAAATGTTATTGACACATTTATTGTGTCTAGTATTTGTTAGCAAACAACACGTAATTATTTAGTCAGAGGCAGTCATCTATTGCTAGCATGTTGTTTAATACGATGTACTTAGATAGGTACAGTGAGCGACAACAATCAATTAACAACGAAACATTTACATAATATCAAAGTCAACGCCAAATCATTTCAATTGGGCCACTAAAAGACACTTTTGAACGTCATTTACAAGAAAGAAAAAACTGTATAATATTGAATCTAGTTGCCCAAAAGGTACTTTCGTATGGAGAAGAATGGGGAAGAAAATCCATAATTGCCCTTTAAAAAAATGTGTTGTAATAAGTTGCATACCTATTACTATGAATTTTTTAGCATTTCTTGTTATAACCTAAGACCTTATTTTATCTTCATTTTACATCAATTTCACATTTTTTTTTTTTATATTGTGCATAATAATTAGATTTTGAAATCTGAAGTTTCAAGTGACTTTTGTCGCTGACCGTAACTACGAAATAATAGGAATCGAACACAGGACCCACCCCCAATAATCGCCAAAAAGCAAATTGACGGCGACTATGCCCGCGCTGCTTATTTCACCTGTGTTAAGTTACGACTTTGGTTACTGCTTCGCTCCCGTTTGTCGTAGCTTGATATTATATAGCCTATGTTACTCAGGAATAACGTAGCTATCTATTAGTGAAAAAAATGGTTAACATCGGTCTAGGAGTTTCGGAGCTAATTCGATACAAACAAACATTTAAAAAAATCTTTCCTCTTTATAATAATAATTATACACAAATTATACATAAAGTGGATACAACTCTGCGCACCTTCTTGATGTCGTGTATGGGGCAATGGAGGACGGTCCTACGCTATCCAGGATGTCGGCAGTGCCGAGAGAACAGCGAACCAATAAGGATCGAGCGTGGTATATTTCAGGGCGATAGTCTGAGTCCACTGTGGTTTTGTTTAGCCTTGAACCCTCTAAGTACACTGCTGGAGGGCTCGGGGCTGGGCTATCGGTTGAGAAGAGGTGGTCAGGTCATATCTCACCTCCTTTACATGGATGATCTGAAACTGTTTGCCCCCAACAATTTGCAACTGATGGAGCTACTGAAGGTAACAAAAACTTTCAGTAGTGCCATCAGGATGGAATTTGGTGTGGACAAATGTGCAGTCATGCATGTGAAGCGAGGGGAGATTGTGGAATCTGTGGGAACCCAACTCTCGGATTCCATAAACCTTAGGTCCCTTTCCTCAACTGAAACCTACAAGTATTTGGGTATGTCGGAAGCGTTGGGCATCAATGCTACCGACATGAAGCAATTGTTGAAGGAACGCTTCTTTGGCCGCCTTAATAAAGTTTTAAATAGTCTTTTATCAGGCGGAAACAAGGTGCGCGCCTTCAACGGTTGGGTCATGCCGGTTTTGATGTACTCTTTCGGCATACTTAAATGGTCTCAGACAGAACTTGACGCCCTGGATAGGAGGGTCCGCTCATTATTGACCGCAAATCGGATGCATCACCCACGGTCATCAGTAATGAGACTGTATATCCCACGGAAGTGTGGAGGTCGAGGCTTCTTAAATGCTAAAACCCTGCACAACCGTGAGATATGCAGTCTCAGGGGTTACTTCCTGGAAGTTGATGTGGGGATGCACCGAGATGTGGTCTCTGTGGACAAGGGCCTCACCCCGCTATCTTTAGCGAACGAGAACTGGCGCAAACCTATAGTATTGGACACTAATGATCGCAGGGAGGTATGGAAGAGCAAGGAGCTTCATGGGCGCTACTACCGGGTCCTACATGGGCCGGATGTAGACTTCAAGGCGTCCGTATCCTGGCTGCGCTATGGTGACCTCTTTGGGGAAACCGAAGGTTTTGTCTGTGCTATTATGGACGAAGTTATGATGACGAACAATTACCGGAGGTATATTGTGAAGGACGGCACGGTTGACATCTGTCGGGCATGCCACCGTCCGGGGGAATCAATCCGTCACATTATATCTGGGTGTTCTCGTCTGGCTAACGGAGACTATTTACATAGACACAACCTTGTAGCCAGGATTATCCACCAGCAACTTGCTCTGAAATACAATCTTGTTGAATTAGAAGTACCGTACTATAGGTATGTGCCCGACCCAGTTCTTGAAAATGGCAATATCACGTTGTATTGGGATCGATCTATCATCACTGACAGGACTATTGTTGCCAATAAGCCTGACATAGTGGTGGTAGATCGATTAGAGCGTCGCGCAATGATTGTTGATATTACGGTCCCACATGACGAGAACCTCGTGAAAGCTGAGAAAGATAAACAAATTAAGTATCTTGACCTGGCTCGCGAGGTTGTCGATATGTGGGATGTGAGTACAGCAATCATTGTGCCGATAGTCGTGACGGTTAATGGCGTCATAGCCAAGAGCCTCGACCATCACCTGAGGAGGCTCTCGTTGGGCAGTTGGATCAAGGGCTTGATTCAGAAAGCGGTACTCCTAGACACGGCGCGTATTGTTAGGCGATTCCTTTCTCAGGAGCCCTGACTACCGGTAGCTTGGACCCTGTTCCCGATACCGGTGGGCTACTATTTTTTATATTTTTAAATGTTTTTATATTTTTTATATTAATATTTAAAAATGTAAATTATATGTATATAAAATAAATAAATGGAAAAAATTATACACAAATGTTTTGTTCTACATGTCTAGAATACATAAAGTCTGAGAAAAAAAATGCCAATTAGCAAGATTGGTCGTGGTTGAATAACTGCTCGCGGTGTAGGCAATGTCAGTTTTAAAGGTACACTCATGTTTTTCCTATTAGTTAACAAGCCAGAAATTAAGAACAAGAATGAAATACGGATTGTTTCTAGTGGCTTTTACATTGGCCCTCGAATATGCTTTAGAGTTTTTTGACTGTACATTTTTTCTTCACAAATCTGTAAATGCAGTTCAGAATATCTCAAAAAGTTCAGGATGGTCTCCTAGGAACGTTTTCCTCTCACTATAACAGTTAAGGTACCTGCCCGTACTGGCCCGTGTCAAAAATAATAATACTAGCTTCTGCCAGCGACTTCGTTCGCGTGGTTTTTTCACCCGCGTTAAGTTACGTCTTTGGTTATTGCTCTTCTCCCGTTTGTCGTAGCGTGATGTTTTAAGCATAAAGCGTTCCTAGATAAATGGACTATCCAACACAAAAATATTTTTTAAATTCAAACCAGTAGTTCCTGAGATTAGCGCGTTCAACCAAACAAACAAACTCTTCGGCTTTAGAATTCTAGTATAGATATACATGTTTTGGTATAGTATACCAACCCATTCTCAAATATTAGTACGATAAAGACAGAACGAAGAAATAAAAATCTTTAATCCGCAAAGTGGTGTCTGTTGATTTAATTTTTCTTTTTACAATAACTTTGAAAGGATTTTAAAATACAGCCATTTTTCGAGACAGTAATTAATTAGCTCTTTCTTTTTAAAAACAAAACTACCGGTAATAGATTTTTGATGTTACAACAAGTCCAACAAGTCGTGGAAGAATGGCAGGCTATTGTGGCGAGATATAGATGTCATGTCAGCTATAGATGATCCAAGATATGTGGCCACGGAAAGCTGTGAGAAATAAAAAATAAAAACACAACATGCCTGTGTCCACTTATGGGATAGTCAGAGCAAATCAAATCGTTTATTTTAAATAAACTTTTTTTTTATGTCATTGGCTGTCAAGCACGCCGACGGGCCACCTGATGTTAAGTGGCCTTGCAAATGCGTTGCCATCCCAGAAACAAAGGTGAAATGTCTCATGTGCCTGTAATTACATCTGCACTCATACCGAAGCACGGCACAATTCAACCTGGTCAATTTACAGGCACTTTTGAATTGTCAAGAAGTTAGTCAGAAAGTTGGTGCTCGATGTGGGTGCTCGTTCCAAACAGTAGGTTTCTATGGAATGCGTACTTCGAAAATACAGAATTTATTTTTATTACCAATTTGTTTTAATTATATTATCTGTGCCCTTTGGCAAGGATCTCCTCCAACACTTAAATTGAATTACTTTGTCGTAATTAAATTAATTATTTTGAAATTATGGTTATGTCAGAACAAAGTTTAATTTGTTTTCCTAGCACATTATTATTCAAACCACTTCGCGGACACCCACGGGTAAAAATTGTATAAGTGTACATTGTGTGGGTATACATATGTATACATTCTAATGTACACACGAAAAGAATTTCAAAAGTTCATACATAATGCAAGGTGTCCATTATGAAGAGGACACAAAAGCATAGAGCGGTAGCTGCAAATTATTCCCTGTACTAGTAAAAAGATAACAAAAATAAAATTGGGAAGTTAATATTTTTGGCCAATCTGCCCTGAGCAATTGTGGTGGTCAATGCTTGGCCTTCTCTGTATGACAAGAGGCCTTTGCGCTGCAGTAGGATAATAATAGGGTGGCATAGTAACCGGCACAAGTCGTTAGCACAAACTTTCAGTTCATATTTGTGCATATTTTTTTATTTGCACAAATGCGCTATTTTCTAGAAGTACCCGTTGCATTGGAAACGTTCTTCATATTTATTATTTTCATAAGGAATAGTATATGCAATTTAACAAAGTAACGCACAATATAGTAATCTTCATTTTTCAGCTGCCACCTTTTTTTTAACTATTGACAGAACAAAAACATGTGATATTAATGGTGAAGAATACCGCGCCCCCGGAACGCAAAGGGCACAAGAAGGAACATGGGTGGGTTTTGATTTCCCAACCCCCCCCAAAAAAAAAAATGGTGAAAAATAAAAAGAAAATCATTTTGATAGTTAATAATGTTTAGATACAAGACCTCGCGTTATTCTTTCTAATTGGACAAGCAGAGTAAATACTAGATAGTAACGAGCAGCTTGCGACATGACTTTTTTAATAATAAAGATGTTTACAACCCCTTCACGATCTCACAGGGGACAATTTAAAACATTGTCTTGTGTAGAAATCTAAAACAATTGTACATCACCCTCATTAACCTGTCAGTATTTATTTCTTATACTCTTTGACAGCTGTCAGATTCATACTAATTATAGTCTGACAGCTGTCAAATGGAAAAATGATGAAATCAATATTTCTTTGGATTTGGAGACCTGTATTTATTTATAGACTTGTGTTAGTATATCAAAGAACTGTCTACTATTAGTTTTATGGTGCTCCTGAATGGCCTACTTTTCCTTGTTAATACATAATATTATTATAATTATGTCTGCAATACGTTGCAAGCAGTAGCCCGGCCATACTTAAAATTATTTTCTTTTTTTTTCTTTTTGTTTTTGTTAAATTAGTCGGGCCCAGTAAGTGATGACGTTTATTGAGACATAATTGACCTCTAAAGGTACACCTGCGTGTACAGTGCACATTGAGCACTGTAGTAAGTGGGCTATCGTCTGGTCAGGAGCACCGCACTTGCACTGGGTCTTGGTGGGATCTATAATCCCCCATTTGCTAGGTTATGTTTGCAGCGGACTACTCAGTGTAGTCTATAGAGCGGTATCCATATAGGCCACTGAAAATCCCATGAGACTGGCAAGAGATCTTTAGGTTGAACGAAGTCGGGATAAATCGAATTTTGCTAAAATAGTCAGTTTTTCAAGTCCTTTAAGAAAACTTTTAGTGTGGGTTTATTTAACCACTCCACGGGTTATATTTTCCCGGGAATGTGCAGCAGTCATATCATGCCAGCAATGTTTACTGTCGAACCATAGTTGAAAATGTTGCAACTACATAGTGAAATAAAAGTACTTCCTATTTAGGAACACCTTTACAAATCAAGCCCTGTTGATTAATACAGCAACTTTTTATCAACAAAACATTTAACTTACATTTTTCAATGGCCTAGCCACCATCAATAACTTTCCCTTCCAAAAGAAAAACCAACTATTGTATCGAAGACAATTCTAACCGATGTCATTCAAGACAAAATAACTTTCCGAAATTCTTAGAAAATCAAACGAGACGCCAATAAAAATAATATATAAAAACCTCATATAAACAGGGGAATAAACGAAACAACCCCAAACTGCTGTCCTTATTCAAATTATTCATGAGATTTCAACCCTGAGAATGCCACATTCGGAGTTCGAACACAAATTCTTGCAGCGGTCTGAATGACCGCGGTCAAGTTGGAACTGGTTTGATCTGGCTTGCGGCGGATTAGGGCTAGAATAACAGATTAATAGATTTATTGGCGATAAGGCTATTTTTGTCTTTTTTTCTATTTTTGGCTTAATGTGTGTACTAATGTGACTTTGAAAATTCATTATGTACTTTCTAAGTTTATCTTGGACATTACTGAATGAAAATAGCTTGAGAAAATCTGGACTTACCTATACTTAAATACTGAATAATAAAGAGGTAAAGTTTGTGAGGTTGTAGGGGGTAATCTCTGGATCCACTGAACCGATTTAGAAAATTCTTTTACCCATAGCAAGCCACGTTATTTGTGAGTGTTATATATATAACATCACGCTATGAGATCTACACAGGAGCGAAGCAGTTTAAAAAATATGAACTTAACACGTGTGAAAATATTCACGCGGACGAAGTCGCGAGCAGTTCGCTAGTAATTAATAAAAGTCTGTAATCGCCAATCCGCCTCAAGCTAGTGTGGTAATCGATGCTCGTGCCTTCTCTGTATGAGAAGAGGCATTTGCCTTGCATTAGGGGCAATGATAAGCTGGTATTATTATTATTTATGTCGAAGTTATTATGAAAGGTTTATTAATAGTGAATACGTCACTGTATTAATTTGTGTTAATTCAATTTAGGTCAATTAACCCTCTTCGTTTATGTTCGTGTTCGTAACCTTCGCTGATTGACACTTTGTTTTGAGGCCAAATAGTTTACATATCTTTAGATGACTTTGAAAATTATGTTAGTTACTTATTTTTCCGGTTTATCACTGAAATGTAGACATTATTATTATGTATTTTTTATTTAATAGTAGTAGAGCTCTTTGTGAAGGAGTTCGTCCGGAGAAGTACTACAACCATACCTATTTCTGCCGCAAAGCAGCGTTGCTGTGTTCCGGTTTGATGGGTATGGGAGCGCGTGCAATTACAGGCACATGACACATTTCAACTTAGTCTCTGGGAAAGCAACACATTTGCAAGGCCTCTGGTATTGCAGATGTCTATAGGTAGCGGTGGCCACTTAACATCAAGTGGACCGTCGGCTTATTTGCCATCCAATAATATTTAAAAAAAATAGCAACCAGCATTTTTATTAATATATTGTCCCAATTAGCGTGCAGCCCCAATATTGTACAATTAAAAATTCTCTTACATCCCGACCCAATAACGTTGTTGTATAAATAAAAGCCGGGCTTCCAATAAACACATCCATATTTATAATAATATTTAACCAATCAAAGAAGCACTTTCATAATATGAATATATAAGCGCGCTAGTTTGCATAAATAATATAATGAAATTACAATGAAGTGCGGTTTCGTTTTAATTGTACATGATAATTAAATATTACAAATAATATTATGTGCATGCATAATGTTGTTTTCAATGAGGAGATATAGTGGTTCTTGCTTTATCGTTGCATTAAAATTTCTGGGTATGTTGGGCCGTCGACGCTGCATGCGATGATCCAACAGTCGGACCGATCGCGTGCAGAATCTGCGGCCCAACATACCCAGAAAAGATCCCGAAATCCCGAAAATTAACTTGACATTTGCGCTCACGACTCGTGGCGACTAATACAGCTTCATTCTCTTTATTGGCGCCTAGCGAACTACCAGCGACTTCGTCCACGTGGCTTATTTCACCTGTGCTAAGTAACGTCTTTGGTTACTGCGCCGCTCCTGTGTATCGTAGCGTGATGTTATTATAGCCTATTTTAATTAGAGATACTGTAGCATTCTAATGGTGAAATAATTTGTATCCGTTACATACATACATACAAATATTTCCTCTTTATAGGTATATATTTTCGGGTGCATGCAACAGTACAGAAATCGTGGGTTTCTTTAAAGTTTAAAGTTTTTAGGTCCCATGTAACAGGGGTCGAGCCTATTGCCATTAACCGGGCACAAATCCTAACTCCGAGCTGCTTCTGAGAATTTTATAGAAAAACCCAATAACACTTTGCTCGACCTGGGAATCTAACCCAAGACCTCTAGTGTCTAACGAGGCAGTACAATTTTAAACCTTCACTATTTCCGCAATGAGAAGGTTTCCAAGTATGTTCCAGAACGTAATATGATTATAATTATGGAAGAAATTTATAACTATAGGCTTCCTTACGTGTCCTTTTTAAACAAAGTTTAAAAAAGAGGGGTGTTATAAGTTTGAAGTGTCTGTATGTCTGTCTGTGGCGCCGTAGCTCGTAAACGGGTGAACCGATTAAAATGCGGTTTTTTTTTATGTGAAAGCTGGTTTCCTAGTGATGATTCTTAGATATGTTTTATGAAAATTGCTTCAACCGTTTCAAAGCTCTTTTATTAGATATTGTAGGGATCTTTATTCTTTTGTCGATGAGAGATATTTTTTAATTTTATTTCTTGTACATATTATTTTGCTGAAAATTCAGATACTTAATACATAAAGTTACGCCTCTTTCCCATTAGGGTAGGCAGAAACCATAGAACGCCACCTGAAGAATGATATTGTGCAATTTTGTATGCAGATCCTGAAATTGACGCCATTTTGAAACTCTAAAATTAGTTTTATTAAAATTTAAAGCCAGTATGATGTCAAAATGCATTCTATATAATTATTTTGTCTACCCAACAGTAAATAAGGCTAATAATCGATGTCACGTGTATTTTAAAATATACTTTGGATATATACAATTATATATTAAATTACTTTAACATTCCGATCACGATCGGGTTTAATTACGATTAATACGCGCAGGAAAGGGTTAGCGTCACGGGCAATTTATTTCATTACGGATTTGTGTTGTTTCATTTAGACATTTCTGAATAAGGTCACTATAAACTACCTCTTTGGCCTAGCGGTCCTAAGCGCGACGCCTTTTTTTTTTTTTTTTTGGTGGGTGGGAAATCTTCAAATAACTTCTCCCGCCCTGGGCAGGGCGGGAGGGAGTGTCAGACTTTTACTGACTAGACTAAAACCCACCCATGTTCCTTCTTGTGCCCTTTGCGTTCCGGGGGCGCGGTATCTCTTGCGAGCAACCCGCAGAAGCGCGACGCCTACGCTAAAGGTCTTGGGTTCGATTCCCAGGTCGAACAAAAAGTGTTATTGGGTTTTTCTATGAAATCCTCAGTAGCAGCTTGGTGTTAGGATTTGTGCCCGGTTAATGACAATAGGTTCGCCCCCTATTACGTGAGATCTAAACATACCGGCGAACTGTGGGTGTACATTGGTACACCTCTGCCTAACCCTTCCGCGAATACAGGCGTGATGGTATGTGTGGTCAACTTAAATAAGTATTACTGGGGGGGGGGGGGTATATAGTCGTATGTAACTTGTAAAAATTGACAGAAGCGCTGACTTTTTGGTTTGTTTTACTAAAATACTAAGTATACATGCTACTACTACAAATATTCTTATCACAAGACCCTTACAGTTGAATAATAGACTTTCCTTTTCAAACGACTTCAAATAAATGTAATTTGACATCGACTTCGCACCGGTGCCGTTACTTTGAGCACAACACTATCTTTTTGCTGTTTGGTGCATGGTCGGAGCGTGGATGCAATTTTGTTATTTAGGTAAGAAAATCGAGAATAGGACCAAGGTTTGTTACTTTAAACATTTCAATCATCCATTTCTCTTTTCTGTAGCAACTTTTTTTTCTTTAGTGTACTAGGTTCGCCCCCGATTTTGTCTGCATAGTCGGCAGAACCAAGCCGGTCCTAAATTATTCAACGGAATAAAAATCCTGGGAAAATATTATCTTATCCGTTCAGCTAAATCAATACATGTACATACATACCATCACGCCTGTATTCCCAGAAGGATTAATCAGAGGGGTACTAATATACACCCATAGTTCTCCGGTAAGTTTAGGGCCCATGTAATATGGGGCGAGGCTATTGCCATTAACCGGGCACAAATCCTAACTCCGAGCTGCTACAGAGAATTTCATCGAAAAACCTAATAACACTTTGCTCGACCTGGGAATCAAACTCAAGACCTCTAACGTAGCAGTCGCGCTTAGGACCGCTAGGCTAACGAGGCAGTATCAATAATTATGTATGCTAAATTTTAGCTAATTACGTTTAGCCAGTTAAGCATGGAAGAGTAACAAACATCCATCCATCGACAGAAATATTTGCTTTTATAATCTCACTTACTATTTTATAAAAGCGAAAGTTTGCATGGATGGATGTTTGTTACTCAATTACACTAAAACAGCTGAACGGATCTGAATGTTGGTATAGGAGATATGTCATAGTCAGGAATACAAGGAACATAGGCTACTTTGTATTCTGAAAAAATGTACGGGTCCCGTGGAATAATAATAATGTACTAGCTTCTACGCGCGACTTTGCCCGCGTCAAATTTAATATATTATCCCATGGGAATCTTACATTTCTCCTTGATAAAAAGTATCCTATGTGCTATTTAACAATTTATCTCAGTGCTTAATTTCATCCATCCGTTCTGTTCGTTTGTTCGTTTTGCATTTATAATATTAAATAGGAAGGATAGTAGGAAGTAGGATACTTTTTCTACTACTTTTTTCTGATACTTGGATAGGACATTAACTTTGACGCGGCCGAAGCCGCGGAAAGAAGCTAGTAACCTGTATATGTATAAGTAGGATAAATCATCATCTTCCTGCCCTTATCACATGTTACTTGCGCTCGGCGCAGCATGTTTTCCTCTTCCAAGCCGTCCTGTCAACCGTCATGTTATCACTGACTCCCTTCTCTTTCATTTCATTCTTCACACAATCCTTCCATCTTTTCTTAGGCCTTCCTCTTCCTCTTCATCCATCCACATATATAAGTAGGATAAATCTAATTCTAAAATCCATACTAATGCAAGAGCTGGTAAGTTATGTATTATGTAAACTTTAGAATTCAAAATAACTTTGTCGTTCGTAAACCAATCTCCTAGCAGTCTTTGACTACTCCATGACTATTCAAACATTTTAAAGGCGACGAGTATAGTAGTTTATAGGCTTATAATTGAGGTTTGTATTATCAAAATGACTCAACCCACGTCATTTCTGCCGTTTTTAATTCCCGACTAAAAAAGAGGGGTGTTATAAGTTTGACGTCTCTGTGTCTTTCTGTGGCACCGTAGCTCTTAAACGTTTGAACCGATTTAGTAATTAGATAGTTCTTCGATATGTTTTATCAAAATCGGTTCAGCCGTTTCAAGGTATCAGCTCTTTTGTTAGCTGCGGTAGGGATCTCTATTTTTCTGTCGGGGGTTACTTAAAAATTTTAATTTTATTGTTAGTAATTATTTTGGAATTTACCCTCATTATAATAATTTCAGCTGTAGGTAGGACGTCCACTGCTGGACATAGGCCTCCCCATAGATTTCCAAAGGGACCGGTAAGGGAGCGGCCAGCTTCCATCGATCTCCTGCGGTCTTAATTCAGGTCGTCTGTCCACCTTGTGAGTGGATGTCCTACGCTGCCCTAATTAAGGCTAATTTAGCCCTGA
The DNA here is from genome assembly GCA_947462355.1 of Caradrina kadenii. NCBI lineage: Eukaryota > Metazoa > Arthropoda > Insecta > Lepidoptera > Noctuidae > Caradrina > Caradrina kadenii. The sequence goes on along the minus strand of OX381692.1, from coordinate 11,400,764 downwards.
TACATTTTAAATTTGGGAGGCATTTCTACTCACTTTTAAGAACGGTCGCAATCTAATCTCAGCCTCAATATATCAAAAATACCTTCAACTTACCAACATTTTTGTGTGTTGATTTTTCAGTGACCTGTACTCGTGTCTTCGTTGTACTAAGAGAGGCTATTGGCCTGCTGTGGAATAATAACAGACTTATATTATTATTACAAACCACTAGCTTTTACACGCAACTTTGTCCGCGTAAATGTCGGTTATCAGACGAAATCGCGGAATAAAAAGTAGCCTGTATCCTTCCTTGGGGTTCAAACTCACCCCGTAACAAATTTCATCAAAACCGGTTTAGTAGTTCAGTCGTGAAAGCGTTACAAACAGTCACACAAAGTTACTTTCGCTTCTATAATATTAGTAAAGATTTACAGGCACTTCTGAATTCTTAAAGAGTCGATCAGTTAGTCAGAAAGTTAAAGGTACATACTCCTTTTGCATTACTTCTGAAAACGAAAGTCAAAGTCATTTATTTCAATTAGACTATTTACAGGCACTTTTGAATAGTTCAGAAGTAATAGTTAAAATAAAAAATTTTAGGTAGTTGCTCGTTCCAAAGCGTAGGTCTCTATGGAGAAGAACCGGCAAGAAACTCCATCGACACTCTTTTCTTTCAATTTGGTTTTTACAAAATCTTGGTTCTATATGTGAAAACAATGAAAGTAAATATAAAATAATAACAATAAAGATGTGAGCCATGGCAGACAAGATAGAAAGATAGTCGTAACTCCACACTAGTGTTATTTCAATCACTTTGAATGTATTATATCTTTAAAAGCGATCTCTGAAGCCCTCACAACCTCCTGACCTTAGCGATAAGTTTCTTGCAAATCCTTTCAATGTGGGTTCGTATTCGACTGAGATCCAAGAGTCGCCAGATTTATGTCATTTTAACAAGACTGAAATTTTGAAATTAGATTGAGGAAATAATATGTAATTACTAGTGTCTTACATGGGGCAACTGTCTGACCTCCACAACCCGGTTACTGGATAACACGATACCTCTTACTAAGATAGGTTGTCAGACTTCCTGGTTTCTGACTATCCGTGACGACTGTCAAAGATCTACGAATGACAGCCGGGACCAACGGCTCTACGTGCTTCCCGAGGCACCGGGGTGTCACACCACCAGCTTCCACACTCCGGGCTGCTACTGAGAACTTCCTATTGGAAAAACCCATTAACACTATTTGGCCGACTTGAGAATCCAAGCGAGGAGCCCTAGCCAGGACCCCAGGCCCAGTAAACTGTAGCTAAAAAACTGTGGCCTACTTAGGTGTATGTATGTTATTTATTCAGCTGAATTTATGCTGAGCCTAGAGGTGGTAATCCAGGTCCGATGCGAGGATAGATGGGGGAATCTATCGTCCACGCTGTACGGTCCCTAGAGTTGTAGTGATGTCTCAGTGCACCCGGACAGCGCTCAAGGAGGAGAGAGCCCGGAGGTGGACAAACTAATGGGAGCCTAGATGAGGGCCACGCTGGATGGGTCATGCGTAGAAGTCCTCGCCGCCCACCCATCAAGGCGGAAGTAGGCGCATAGGCGGTGTTTTTATTGGGTGCCCCTCATAACCATCACCCCGGATGGCGTGGTATGCGATAAGCATTTTCTTCGCTCACAAAAAAAAGATCCGGTGCGAGGAAGGTCTGTCACCCGTCCTCCTCCTATGGTTTTCCTATGACAGTATTCCCAGGTAGCACCTACCCACCAATCTTGCAGTGATTATGTGACGTTAGGTCACGCAGAATGAAGTTGGGAAACTCTATTATCAGGAGCGATATTGTAGCGAGAACGTGAGTACCTAGACAGTATATAGTTCACGAATACATTGTATGAAGGTGGTGTTCGTGTTCGTTGAAAAGTTTTGAAGTTTACGAGTTGGGAATTAAAGTATAATGTAGTGTTACATGTACATTGTGTTATTGTGACTATCTATTTAATTTACAAGTAAATTCATAATTATGTGAACGTCATTTTGTGATCTACGCAACATGCAACACTGATGGTATTGCCATGGTTAAATTATTAATTTAAAAAAATATATTATTGTGACAAATGGTCAAGTGCTGCGATTAATTGGCTAAATTATCAACAAGCCTGTTGTATGACAATGCTGATTTTTTGGCCCAAGAGAAGGCCAGTCTTCTGATCACGTGAAGAGTCGACCAGTAGCTCTGCGATGTTTGGAAAAACTAGATGAGCGCTTGGACCGTGGCCCTAATGTTTCAACCCTAAACGGCTCAAACATAATAAAGCTTCCAAGAAGTAACTAACAATAACAAACATCCATCCATGCTCACAAATTTTCTCATAAAATAAATAATAAAATATATAATAAATTTAAATTTTCTCTACAGGTACACTAACCCGCCCAGTGCCATAAATTCATAAAATCAAACGTAATAAACCATGCTTCCAAGTCTAATGCCAAGTTTAAGGAACGGTGGGGACTCAGACATTGTCAAAGTTGCTCACTAACAATCAGATAGCTAGGTAATTTATACGCGGCCCTACCGGCACCGGCATTGGTACTTTGTGGCACTTGGACACCCAGGAATTAAATGCTGGAATAGATTTTAATGAATAATGACTATTTTAAAGGGAGCAGCAAGAGAAAGGGGGGTGGGCAGCTCGGAGTTAGGATTTGTGCCCGGTTAATTGCAATAGGCTCGCCCGTATGACTTAAAAAATACCGGCGAATTGTGGGTGTACATTGGTACACCTCTAATTATCCCTTCGGGGAATACACGCGTGGTTGTATGTATGTATATACGTATAGCAAAGCCTACCGTCCTATAAAAAAAAAGGGTATGACTAGCTTACTTAGTTAACTAAAGAAAATTAAGTAAATACTTATTTGCAACTTTGTTATTTTAACCAATTACTGGTTGGCCGCAAAAGTTTAAAGATAAAGTACCTATTTAAGTGGTGGTTAATTTTAAACTTTTATATTCAGTTTTTTTTTTTTAATTCAGCCTTTGATACAACTTAAGGTTTTCTAATAGGAGTAATAAGAAAAATTAAAGGAAATTTTATTCAAGTAAATGTTTTAGAAAAAAGTAGTTTTGAGTACTTAAACTTGATGTCGGTTAGTGTTGTAGTTGCAAGCGCGACTGCCGAGTATCCTGGTTTTGATACCCAGGTCAGGCGATAAGTGTTATTGGGTTTTTCCATTAGGAATTTCTCAGTAGCAGCCCGGAGTGTGAAATTTGGTGGTGTGACACCCTCGTGCCTCAGAATTACGTAAAGCCGTTGGTCCCGGCTGCCATTCGTAGATCCTTGATAGTTGTTACGGATAGTCAGAAGCCAGGACGTCTGACAACCAGTTTAACCAAGTGGTATTGTGTTGCCCAGGAACTGGGTTGTGGAAGTGAGATAGGCAGTCGCCCCATGTAAAACACTGCGGCATCTGATTAGAGTGGAAGCCAACTCCAACATAATTGGGTAGATGACACCATTAAACAATCATTCCAAAACGCAACTTCTCTAAAACAACTGCCTCGGTAGCCTAGTGGTCCTAAGCGCGACTGCTACGCTAGAGGTCTTGGGTTCGATTCCCAGGTCGAGCAAAGTGTTATTGAGTTTTTCTATGAAATTCTCAGTAGCAGCTCGGATTTAGGATTTGTGCCCGGTTAATGACAATAGGCTCGCCCCCTATTACATGGGACCTAAAACATACCGGCGAACTGTGGGTGTACGTTGTTACACCTCTGCCTAACCCTTCGAGGAATACAGGCGTGATGGTAACTTCTCTAAAAGTCGCTTTATTTTACCCCTGAAAACCCGATGAATTTTTAAATAGCTATAAAATTCGATTTTGAGTCGTTTTTAAATCAATAAATAGTGAATTGAGATGACAAAAAGTGACGTCATAGTTTAGTATGGTCATACAAATCTATGCGGGTATCGCGTTTTGACGGCTCATAATGAGTACGTTAATTGATTAGTGATGTCATGTACCCAATTGGGAAAAGACTAGGCAGACAGTTACTCTTTAGCTTTGCACCATCAACCGTGTATTTTGTAAAGATTTGACCTTCTGCGTGTGCTTGGTTGTGCCAACCCACATACTCCCAGTAATTTAATTAATTACGTCAAACTACATAGTTTGATATTGCCAAATGTCAACATTACGTATTATCCAGCAAAATGAGGTCAACGTAAATATCTAAATCTTATAGTAATTAATTAGCATTAAATATCCAAAATTATTATAATCAATTCAGATTTAGATTAAGAGGAGGTCTGCTTCGTTAGCCTAGTGGTCCTAAGCGCGACTGCTGCGCTGGAGGGCTTAGGTTCGATTCCTAGGTCGAGCGAAGTGTTAGTGGGTTTTTCTATGAAATTCTCAGTAGCAGCTCGGAGTTAGGATTTGTGTGTTAATAGGCTTGCCCTATTACATGGGATCTAAACATACCGGCGAACTGTGAGTGTCCTTCGGTACAACTCTGCCTAACCCTTCGGGAAATACAAGCGTGATGGTTTTATGATTCAGAGAAGGAAGAGAGATGACATGAGTTGCTTTTCACTAACTAAACCTATAAAACGTGTAACATATAAAACGCACACTCTGAAAGTATTTTATCGTTTGTATAAGATCATCATTATTTGTATAACATCTCTTTTAATCTACTTGTATACTAATAATACAAAGAAGAAAGATTTTTTGTTTGTATCGAATAAACTCCAAAAGTACTGCGCCGTTTTTAACCATTTTTTCACCAATAGATACCTACACTATTCCTGAATAACATAGGCTATATAACATCACGCTACGACACGTGGGAGCGGAGTAGTAACCAAAGACGTAATTAAACGCCAGTGAAATACGCCTCGTAGACGCAGTCGTAGGTCGTTCGCTAGTAATACACATTTACAACAAGGCAGCATAAAATATGATAGAAAATAATCTAATTCAAAAAGATTAGTAGCTATACGAAATCATATAAGCTGATACTGAGCAAATAATGTTACTGATCAAACGATTTTTTATAATTAATACCTCATAAGGACGTAATCACTTGTTTGTTTTGTATTAATCAATTTCCTGTGTACAGTACACAGGTTTTTTTGTGGGGTATCATCAAATAGCTCCTCCTGCCCTGGGTGTCTGGAGTGTCAGACTTTTACTGACTAAAACCCATCCATGTTCCTTCTTGTGCCCTTTGCGTTCTAGGGGCGCGGTATCTCTCTAGACCTTCTAACATATTGGCTTTCGTGTGTAATTTCACGGACTTTTTTTTAGGTACCAAGTCCCGTAATTTTTATTGCGAATTAAAATAAAAAATGCTTTTTATATTGTCTATATTAATATTATAAAGAGGAAAGATTTGTTTGTTTGTTTGTAACGAATAGGCTTCGAAACTACTGGACCGATTTAACAATTTTTTCACCAATAGATAGCTACATTATTCCCGAGTAACATAGGCTATGTAACATCACGCTACGACACACGAGAGCGGAGCAGTAACGAAAGACGTAACATAACGCGGGTGAAATTAGCCACGCGGACGAAGTCGCGGGCAGGGGGTCTAGTTTAGAATAAAAACAGCCTGACTTCTAAGCGCGAATTTCAAATGTTTTTTTATTATTTTCTTGCATCAACACCTCAACATATCAGCTCAAATAGTTTGTAATACAGCTCCAAAAGTTTTAATCCTAGTCAGAAACAAAAACTACAGAAAATACTTTGTTTTCTAAGGAGTAAGTTCCTTTTCGCTAAACAATTTTTCTTGCAACCACCACCTCCGCATGAAACAAATTCTAGTTGGATGTCCAACTTGCTCTTTGTTCAACATTTAGTGGCAGTTCCACCATCGTACAATTAACAATGGACTACATACGAACACCAACTTTGTAGGTACAAATGTACAACATATATTGTTCAGGGATGGCGAACCAATGGCAAGCACTATTCGAGATCCGCAACTTTGTCGTCGGTGTTAAGTTACACCTTTAATTACTGCTCCGCTCCCGTGAGTCATATCGTGATGATATATAGCCTATACTATTCCTCATGAATCTAACTATCACATACAAAAAAACAGAAAATTAAAAATTTTAAGTAACCCCTGACAGAAGAAAAATATCACTACCGTAGCTAACAAAAGAGCTGATAACTTTGAAACCGCTGAACCGATTTCCATCAAACAAAGCTAAGAACACTCCCGACTAGTTAACCTTTCAAACAAAAAGAAACAAAATCAAAATTGGTCTATGCGTTCGGGAGCTACGATGCCACAGACACGTTAAACTTATAACACCCCGTCGTTTTTGCGTCGGGGGTTAAAAAGAATTTTAACAATCTGAATATTACTTTCAGTGATTAGTGAGTTTAACCAAACAAAAGAACTCTCCAGCTTTATTATATTAGTGTAGATAAATACTAAATAGTAAACATTACGAATGTCTTACTTTCGAGTTGCAAATATAGAGTTTAAAGTAAAGCATTAAGGTTTATTTTCCGCCATTATTTCATTAAGTCAAGATTCTTTGATAGCCCGTCATAGCCATCTTCATCATGCCGCTGTAGTTACAGGCACATGAGATATTCAAAGTCAAGTCAAAGTCAAAGCATTCATTTCAATTAGACCATTTACAGGCACTGTTGAATTATCAAGAAGTTACATTTAAAAGTTGAAGCTAGTTGTTCAGTCCAAAGCGTAGGTCTCTATGGATAAGAACGAGCAAGAAACTCCATGGACACTCTTTTCTTCCAATTTGGTTTTTACAAAATCTTGGTTAAAATATTCTTGTTGCTTCTGTATGTGAAACGTTCCAACAAACATTTCAACGTTGTCTCTAGGATAATCGCATTTGCAAAGCTTCTGATATTGCAGATGTCTATAGGCAGGGGTGACTACTTAACATCAGGTGGGCCGTTAGCTTTATTCCTAACCAACGAAATTATAAAAAGAAATCGCTCATCAAATAAAGGTTCGCCACCCCTGTCATAGTTGAATATCACAGTAGTAACACCCAAGGGAGAGAATAATGTTATACACCCGCATTTTGCTGATTGTGAATTAGATCCCTTGTAATTGTAGGCAAGCCTGTGTCCATTTATTGTACATAATATCACATCAGAAGTAATGTCTAGCCTGAAAAAAAGAAGTAACAATATACACTAGCTTCAGCCTGCAAGATCTTTCGCGTCAATTTTAATCTATTATACCACGGGAACCGCACATTTTTCCGGGATAAAAAGCCTATGTGCTATTTAACCCCTGACACAAAAACGACGGGGTGTTATAAGTTTGACGTTTCTATGTGTGACTGTCTGTGGCATCGTAGCTCCCGAACGCATGAACCGATTTTGATTTACATTTAGTTTAAAAGGTTAATTAGTCGGGAGTGTTCTGAGTGTTGTTGGATGAAAATCGGTTTAGCGGTTCCAAAGTTATCAGCTCTTTTGTAAGCTAAGGTAGTGATTTTTTCTTCTGTCAGGGGTTGCTTTAAATTTTTAATTTTGTGTTTTTCTTAGACTTTAATAACGGTGTAAATTACATCCAGATCTGTTAAGCCGTTCTGGTGTTATTGAGTAACCAACATCCACCCATACAAACTTTCGAAATTATAATATAAGTTAGATAAATAAATATACATGTAAAATTTTTTTTTTTTTTTTTATAAAAACAAATAAAATTAAAATAGGCATTGCTTTGAAGTCGCCTTCGAGTGTTTAAAAAAAAACTATACAAGTACATTGTACTACCAAAACAAAATCATTAAAAAAACAACCATTATTACAAACCATCACGCCTGTATTCCCCGAAGAGTTACGCAGAGGTGTACCAATGCACACCTACAGTTCGCCGGTGTATTTACGTCTCATGTAATAGGAGGCGAGCCTATTGCCATTAACCGGGCACAAATCCTAACTCCGAGTTACTACTGAGAATTTCATAGAAAAACCCAATAACACATTTTACTCGACCTGGGAATCGAACCCAAAACCTCTAGCGTAGCAGTCGCGCTTAGGACCACTAGGCTACCGAGGCAGTCCAACCATTGTTGTTTCAAAATATCCTTCTTAGAAATACCTGTATTGTCAAACGGAACCTTATTTTTTTACACAAAAAGCCTCAAATAAGTACCCCATTGTAATACGATCTTTATGTATGTACGTTTTATGGAAATTACCTAAAACAATTCTAATTTTAGAATAATAAGTAGGTGGGTACGTAGGTATAATCGATCTCACATCAATGGGAATATTTTCGTATGCTTTACATACAGTCATTATTGAGACGTATCATTTTTATATTGTTTACAGATTCCTATTGTTAGCGAAGGTGGTCTTTGTGTCTATTTTTGTATTTCCATATACAACATTATAATATTTGTATCATTTTTAAACCCACGTTACTTTAGAATAACAATTAGAGAAGTTATATTTGTCATCGATATTCCGCGAAGATCTCGTGGACATCTCCTAACTTACCCACGTGATGTTTTCAAACATCAGTGGCATATTAACGCCTACTGCCTTACGTAAGCTTGAAATAAGGATATTTTGATAGTTATTGTGATGGGTAGGCATGGGTAGGCATAGGCAGCCTACCTAAACTTGTGTATGTTGCGTCAAATGTCTCAAGTGCTTGTAATTTCATCTAGAGGGATTATATAGATCTCAGAATTTTGAGCGTATACTATATAATTTTATGTAATGACATTATAGGTAATTTCATAAACTAAAGACATACTTACCTATAAATTATTCCACTGAGCCGTGTATTTTTTTCACAAATTAAAACAAAACTACAAAATTACTGTTATTTTTGTGGTTATCCGATTCAACTAACATCGAACGTATCGCTATTTTGAACCTTATTTGTTGCCGCGATGCGTTATTGTCAAATACCTAAATAAATGCTTTCGACAGGGCCTTAAAATCAGTTATTTTGTGGGCACTTTTGCCGGGGCTGCGGGTTGTTCGTAAGAGATACCGCGCCCCCGGAACGCAAAGGGCACATGAAGGAACATGGGTGGGTTTTAGTCAGTAAAAGTCTGACACTCCCTCCCGCCCCGCCCAGGGCGGGAGAAGTTATATGATGATTTCCAACCCCCGAAAAAAAAAAACAACATCAGGTGTTTACCATGAAATTGTATTAAAATAGAATTGTCAAGGTCATTGAACTGGTTTAGCAAATAAATAAAATTATACAGTAAATAATATATTTGCATCACTTCGTAGTATCAAATAAAAGAATTTCTATTCCCGATTTAGGTTGCTATTTCGAACTAAACAACTTTCGCATTCTCCCACGATTGTTGTATCTATTTTTACTGTTAGCAATACAAGTATCTTCTTGCTTTTTTATGCCATTGGGTAACAAACAAGCCGACGGGCCACCTGATGTCAAAGCATTTATTTCAATTAGACCATTTACAGGCACTTTTGAATTATCAAGATGTTACATTTAAAAGTTGAAGCTAGTTGCTAGATGTTTAGCGGTCACCGCTGCCTATAGACATCTACAATACCACAGGCATTGCTAATGCGTTGCCATCCCAGAGACAAAGTTGAAATGTCTGATGTGCCTGTAATTACACCGGCACCCATACCCTTCAAACCGGAACACAGCAACGCTTCTTTGCGGCAGAAATAGGTATGTTCGTAGCACTTTCCCGGACGAGCTCCTCCACGTAGAGTTCTAATACTAGTGTGCCTAGTATTGCTTCCGCCGAGTCAAAGGTTACCGCTTGACAGCCGACAAGGTGAGGAAGTGTTGTCATTACGAGGCAAAGTAAAGGAAATGATGCGTGCCAGTTTAACGAGCTGTAGTATAGACTAGCGCCGATTGCCAATTAATAGTTTAAACTGTGTTCTAGTGTGAGGGGGGTCGGTTATAGTAATTGTAGTGACACATACTATCACGCCTGTATTCCCCGAAAGGTTAGGCACAGGTGTAACAATGTACACCCACAGTTCGCCGGTATGTTTTAGGCCCCATGTAATAGGGGGCGAGCCTATTGCTATTAACTGGGCACAAATACTAACCCCGAGCTGCTACTGAGAATTTCATGGAAAAATTACATAACAGTTTGCTTGACCTGGGAATCGAACCCAAGAACTCTAGCGTAGCAGTCGCGTGTACCGTGTATGTCCATAGCCTTCCTACTTCACACTTCAATGTCCAGATCATCAAATTTTCATGGTAGCCGAACTTTTGCAGAAGAATAGACTAGCCCACAAATCTAGTGATCCATGAGGGATGTACCCTTTGCATCACGCCGCTGATATCAGGCTAAAATTATACAAAATCGACTTTATTTTTAAGCAGACAATGACCGCTGTCGCTCAATACTAAACTTATTAATTACATAATGAGGTAAGCAGGAATAAACTGTTGCCATGCCGATGAGCGGCATTTAAATGTGAGGTGAGAGGTTTGATACTGACCTTGGGAAAAGGTGAACCGTTTTTGATAAAGGGTTTTTCTGCTGTGGTCTGGATTCTAAACTAATATTACAAAGAGAAAACATTTGTATCTTTGTTTGTAATGGATAAACTCGAAAACTACTTGGCCAATTAAAAAATTCTATCATCTATGGAAAGCTGCATTTTTAGCGGGTGACATCTGAGGTATTTTATAAAAATCAAACTATACTAATAACTGCCTCATTAGCCTAGTGGTCCTAATCGCGACTGCTACGCTAGACGTCTTGGGTTCGATTCTCAGGTCGAGCAAAAAGTGCTAATGGAATTTTTTATGAATTTCTCAGTAGCAGCTTTGAGTTAGCATTTGTGCCCGGTTAATTGCAGTAGGCTCGCCTCCTATTACATGGGACCAAAAACGTACCGGCGAACTATGGGTGTACATTGGTACACCTCCGCCTAACCCTTCAGTTAATACAGGCGTGATGGAAACTGTACAAATATAATATACTTAAAGAGTTTTTTTGTTTGTTTGTTTAAACGACAAATCTCTGGAACTGCCAGTCGGATTAGAAAAATTCTTTAAATATATGATAGTCAGAGTCATGAGGAATAGTATAGACTACATACCATTACGCTTCAACCTAAAGGAGCGGAGCAGTAAGCAAACACGTAACTGAAAGTTTGTGAAATAGTTCCATAATAAATGGACTACATATACATTTTTTTTTAATAACCTTCAGACGTTTTGTTCATTCATCCAGCGCCGAGTACCTCCTGATTCAAGCAAAACCTATGACGTAGACACTGAAAAGCCGTATCACCTAAAACGTAACCTAATTTTAAAGAAATACGCACGATCCTCGTAACCACAGGCGGTTTGGTTTGACGTACAAGTTTAATTTAGTCCCCTAGAGGTGGCCGGCTGCTAAATATGGAACACCTCTTACAACAGCTGTTTTAAGAGGTGTGTAAGTAATAGGTGTTACGTCATTACCGTGTTGTGGGCAAGGATTGGACGCCCGCTCTCTTAGCAGAGTGAGTGACGTGTTTATTAAATAATAATAAAAAAAATGTCAGCCTCAGCCTGATAACTGCCTCGTTAGCCTAGTGGTCCTAAGCGCGACTGCTACGCTAGGGGTCTTGGGCTCGATTCCCGCGTCGAGCAAAAAAGTGTTATTGGGTTTTTCTATGAAATTCTCAGTAGCAGTTCGGAGTTAGGATTTGTGCCCGGTTAATGGCGAACTTCTGGCGAACTGTGAGTGTACATTGGTACACCTTTGCCTAACCCTTCGGGGATGGCGTGATGGTGTATATGTAATAATATCAGTCTATTATTGTCACAGAGGTGAGCATTTCAAACTTGTATTAATTACTAGCTTCCACCCGCGACTTCGTTCGCGTCCAAGTTAATATATTTACTCACGGGAACCGTACGTTTTTTCGAGATAAATAGTAGCCTATGTATTATTCCAGACTATAATATATCTATGTGCCAAATTACATCCAGATCCGTTCAGCCATTTAAGCGTGAAAGATTAACAAACACCATCACGCCTGTATTTCCCGAGGGGTTAAGCAGAGGTGTAACAATGTACACCCATAGTTCGCCGGTGTGTTTAGGTCCCATGTAATAGGAGGCGAGCCTATTGCCATTAACCGGGCACAAATCCTAACTCCAAGCTGCTACTGAGAATTTCATAGGAAACCCCAATAACACTTTTTGCTCGACCTGGGAATCGAAGACCTCTAGCGTAGCAGTCGCGCTTAGGACCACTAGTCTACCGAGGCAGTTAGTTATTAGTTGTATTTGTTCATTAATTCAATAAATCAATGTTCAACGTACATTCGTGGTGGTCGGTTTTATTTCATCATCCTCATAGAATCGCCATATTTATAATTCATTCAGTGCGAGAACTATATCTATACTAGTGGGTTATTAACAAGCACATTTCCATTTCTCACTTAAAACAGATTAATAGTTTTAAAAAGCCAACATTCTACAACATTCAACAACGTTCTAAAGCCAACATTTACAAAACCAGTCGCCTTAACTCTCTGTGCCAACCTTTCGGGACAACCCTAAAATGCCGATGAAAAGTAAGTAAAAAAATAATAATATCCGACAGGTAACATGGGGGCCGCCTTGTCCCGGGGGACTCGGGCCTAATAGATACCCCAAGCCCCCAACCTCGTGTGATATAAACCGATTTGTGCACAAAATGGACCATTGGTCAGTGGATTAGTCTGTAAGCTTTTAGGATTAAAGTGTGCGATGGCGTTTTCATATTTAGCTGTGATAACATTCTTTAAATTGAGAGCTTGAAGAACCGCTAGGGATGGTGTAATAATGATTATGATAATACCATTATATTATTATCCCACTGCAGGGCAAAGGCCTCTTCTCATACAGGGAAGGCACGAGCATTGATCACTAATTGATCGATTACTATTTCGTGATCGTAAACCTTATTTTTAAGGAGCTCGTCCGGGGAAGTATTTCTGCAGTGAATTTTTATATTGCTGCTTTAATGCTTTTGACCGCTACTCACCTGATGATGTTGCGGCTGTAGAACTCGCTTGCCTAGGATGAACCGGTTCATTCGTGGCTTAAAGACACCCAGATTAAACTTATCAGGGAACAGAGAGGCAGTGAATTCCACAGTCTGGAAATTCATACAGAGAAAGGACGAACATTGATTACCATGCTTGCTTAAGGCGGATTGGCGATTCCAGACTTATATTCATTTTAATCCAGGTTTCCTCACAACGTTTTCCTTAACCGCTGTCTGTTTTTACCACATAACGAGCGCGTATTCATAAAAAAAAGTCGGTTATACGAATAAAAAAAAATATGTTCCTTATGTACATGAGATAATTGGCATTATTACGTTTTCTTAATCTCGGGAGGTGGCAAAATATACTTTCTGAGTAGTAATTAAGGTTCTAAGTGTCTATTCATATTTAAACAAGCTTCCTTATGAATTATGTTACATTACTTCAGACTGAAATATAGATGATTATTAATATGACACGTCCATCGCATTTAAATCACATTTAATAACCGCCAGTAATTATTTTATTTGCAACTAGTTGTATACCAAGCGGGATCAAGCGAGTTCAGTCATGTCTTTGGCTACTACTCCACTTCCGTTTTATAAAAAATCTTTATTATTATTATCGGTTCAGTCGCTTAGACGAGAAAGCGGAATAAACATACAAACTCAATTTAGCATTTATAATAATTATTACTATGGATTATTGACGTGAAAACTATTGCGGAATAACCCCTGACAGAATAAAAAAATCACTACCGTAGCTAGATAACTTTATAACCGCTAAACCGATTTCCATCAAACATAGCTAAGAACACTTTGGACTAATTAACCTTTCAAACACAATCAAAATCGGTTCATGCGTTCGGGAGCTACGATGCCACAGACAGACACACACAAACACGTCAAACTTATAACACGCCGTCGTTTTTGTGTCGGGGGTTGAAAAGGTTTATTGTCACATTGCACGACAACTTTCTTTTTTCTACTTAACATCCTCATGGATACCTTCTACCTGGGGAAATCGGTTATGTCGGAATCTTACGGACTACAACCCCGGAGCTCAGAGTATACTTAACACAATCATGATCCGCGCCCTCGACTGATGTTCCATCTTCAGTCATACAGCCTGTGCGAGAAAAACCGCTTGTACGCTTTCTTACCTGGAACCCAAGTGGTACCTACACTGGCCCCATTTCATAAAATGATTAACCATGTAACATTTTTCTCAAATGTCAAACTTCATTACAGGGTTAATCACTCAATTAAATACTTCACTTAACCCCACCAACAATAGTAGGAAACAGAATAATTGAGCTTGGGGTACAAAAGTACCCCGTTAAATGAAAATCGGTGCATTCCACTTTTCTTTTGTTTTCAAAATAATTTGAATAGTTCTAGATGGATTAAGACCCCAGATTCGCAAGATTTATTTCATTTTAGCATTGCTGAAATATTGAATATAGATAGAGAAATATGATCTTTATGGAATACCTACTTGACGACATACTCTTTTACCTATTCTAAAAATTTGAACTATGTTAAAATTACGTAGATCTTGCGACTTTTGGAATCTTGAACCAAGATAAATAATACTACATAGTAAATTATTATTGTCCCTACTTTAGGGTAATAGCCTCTTCTCATACAGAGAAGGCACGACCATTGATCACCAAGCTTACTCAAAGCGGATTGGCGATTTCAGACCTTATTAATGAAAGTCTAAGTTTCTTCACGGTGTTTTCCTTCACCGATGACACCAATGTCCAATATAAACTTAGAAAATAATTATGAGTTAGAAAAAGTCACATTGATACTTGCCCGTAGCTGGTAGCGAACCCACAGACTCGTGCATGACAGATGGGCGGCTTGACTACTGAGCCATCACGACATTCTTGGACTTACGTATACTATATGTAATTGGGTAGATGACTCTTTCTTCTTTTTCTCTAATTTCTTGTGTTGTCACTTATTTTTGTAAATGTTGGTTGGCCAGTAATTGACGACTATTGAGTCCAGGACTGCTGGAACCAATACTTATGATATGTTTTATACACGGAAGCTGTTGGCAATCCTTTCTTAATGAATAAAATAAATGATGACACCACTAATCAATTGATGTACTTTTTATGAGCTGCCAAAACGCGATTCCCCCATAGATTTTGTACGACAATACATGATGATGACGTAACTTTTTTGACATCTCAACTCGCTTACTATTTATTGATTTCATAGCAACTAGAAATCGAATTTTATAGTTATTTAAAAATTCATCGGGTTTTCAGGGCTAAAATAAACTAACGTTCATTTTGTGATGTTGTGTCTTGGAATTATTGTTTAATGGTCTCATCTACCAAATTGTCTGGTCTATTACACTGGTACTGGCTTACTTTTGACAAGGCAAAATAACTTTTAAAAAGCTAATCACAAAATCCTTTATTGCGTATTGTATTTTTGCAACCTTTGATCATATGTTATTCAACGTCTTAAGAATCTATTTCTGGTAGGTTGTGGGTTAATCTTAGCAATGTGACCTTTGATTTTAAATGATGTACTTGAGGTATGTTCACGATAGATATTCTTTCTAAACCAGACTAACAATAGAATACTGCTATCGAAAAATTGCCTGTAAATTGTTTAATTGAAATAAATACTTTGACTTTGATTGAAGGGCGCGTAGAAAAGACAATAATTATGTAGATATTGTTATAAAAATACGTATACAAATAAATAAATACCAAGTAATTAAGCATAATTAAGTTGTCGTTCCCTTTTGATAGGACTATGGGCAATTAACGTTTGTAAGTCTGAGAATAAGGGCTCGTTACGTCGTTGTCGTGTGACTTCCTCGTTAGCCTAGCGGTCCCAAGTGCGCTACAGGTCTTGGGTACGATTCCCAGGTCGAGCAAAGTGTTATTGGGTTTTTCTATGAAATTCTCAGTAGCAGTTCGTAGTTAGGATTTGTGCTCGGTTAATGGGCAGTAGGCTCGCCCGCTATTACATGGGACTTAAAAATACCGGCGGACTGTGGGTGTACTTAGGTACACCTCTGCCTAAGTCTTAGAGAAATACAGGCGTGATGGTATGTATGTGTACATGAATAAGGAATGCGTAATGATCTAAAATGTATAGCGATTCCATTCAGGCATATCACACAAACCTCACCTCGAATATTGGCTCAGGTAAAATGGTTTCAGTTCAGGGGCACAGAACATTGTGCCTTTTAGAGCTGAGTACACACTCTACGTCTCAATGTTTGCGCCTTAGATTGTCCCATTGTAATGTTCCACCAAATCAGGGGCGCTCAACATTTTCCTAACAATCTGAATCTTTATTTAGGACGCTAATTTAAACCGTGGTCCTGTACAAATATTATTATCTAAGAATTCTGCTAGATCTTTATTCGGTGTAATTGAAAAATTGCCGGTGACGAAAAAGATCTGTGTGTGTTTTCTTTGTTATTTCTTGAAAGTTACGTTCAAAGATCTGAGATTCTGAAATTGATTTTTAACATAACATAACGTACCATCTCGCCTGTATTCTCCGTAGAGTTAGGCGGAGGTGTAACAATGTACACCGCCGGTATGTTTAGGTCCCATGTAATAGGGGGTGAGCCTATTACCATTAACTGGGCACAAATTCTAACTCCGACCTGGTACTGAGAATTTAATAACTTTTCCAATAAAGAAATTAAAATCAGACTGGTAGGTACTCATTGAGCTCTTAAGTTATTATGTGAAACACAAGTTTAGCTCTTAAAGGAATTAATGATCAGAACTGATTTACTGTCCAATGGAGTTTTCTTGAATTTATTACCTAATTGGGTACGATTTAGTGACTTTGCTTTTATTTTTATTTGAACTTAGGTGTACCTAGGTCCGTTAGTCTTTCTTAAATGAACTTGCCAACTTAAAATTACTGACATTATTTTTGTTGAAGTTCAAAAATATTTGTTACCTCTGTACCCTACCTCTGACATTAGAATTACAGAGGTAATAAACATTTTTACATGTAATATTTATGTAACGTCTTTGGTTACTGCTCCGCTCCCGTGTGTCGTAGCGTGGTGTTATATAGACTATGTAATTCACAAATAACGTGGCTTTCTATAGGTAAAAGAATTTTACAATCAAGATTTTTAAGATTTAGGATTAGATTGTTAGAATCGGTTCAGTAGATCCAGAGATTACCCCCTACAACCTCACAAACTCACAAACTATACTTCTTTATAATATTAAGTAAAGCAAAACAAGAACTAGTTGCCAAATTTTATTAAATCTAAATGCTAAAGAATAGATTTAAAATAAATCAGAGTTCAAAATGATTACAATTACTTCGAAAATAAAACAAATTTTGTCAAATTTGTAATTTTGGCAAAACTAACTCCCATCGTTAAAACAATATCAGTTTCACTTACGATAAAACCTGTAAAATTTAACAACAATCCGTTAAACTTAGTATAATTTAGTCACAAACTTGCATCTCTACGTGTAATTAGTATTACTTAATATTGAGATTATCTTATCTTATAGTGGCGTAATTAGCTCACGTTTAGTTTGTAAGTAGGTAAGTACTTAGGGATGCGCTTTTAATGACGTAGGTACTTTGTTTTCCGAGAAAGTTAAAGCTATGCATTACAGAGTAAGTCAAAACATACCATCACGCCTGCATTCCCCGAAGGGTTAGGCAGAGGTGTAACAATGTACACCCACAGTTCGCCGGTATGTTTAGGTCCCATGTAATAGGGGGCGAGCCTATTGCCATTAACCGGGCACAAATCCTAACTCCGAGCTGCTACTGACAATTTCATAGAAAAACCCAATAACACTTTTTGCTCGACCTGGGAATCGAACCCAAGACCTCTAGCGTAGCAGTCGCGCTTAGGACCACTAGGCTACCGAGGCAGTTGATGAAAAGAAAAACACCATAAAAATCCCAACATTGAAATTCTCATTTTAATTGAGCCGTTTCTGATTATATTTCGATGCAAATACATAAATCAGTATTAACAGAGGTTCGTCACGATTCAACTGTCAATCATTTGTGTTTTCAATCATTCTCACAATATCAATCATCCGGGATTTATATACAAATGTGTAGGAAATGAATACTGTGGAAGCTTCTGATAATAAAAAAAATATATTTTTTTTTG
Organism: Caradrina kadenii; assembly: GCA_947462355.1. NCBI lineage: Eukaryota > Metazoa > Arthropoda > Insecta > Lepidoptera > Noctuidae > Caradrina > Caradrina kadenii. The sequence goes on along the minus strand of OX381692.1, from coordinate 11,382,636 downwards.
TAAAATTGAATAAAATTAATGAGAATGTGTGGGAGGTATTGCCATGTAATTGGCACGAAGGAAGGTCGTGTGAATATTCATAATAGTAGAATAAGGGATGGCTTTGAAATTAGATGTTTGTGGGAATGAGGGCAAGGGAAGTCTCATGAGAAATATGAATAACTTTCACTGTGATACCAACTAGGTTAGTTCTAGATAAACGGACCAAAACACGTAGAAATTTCTTATTGCCAAAGAATCTATGAGCAAAATGAGAATAGATGATCTATGAGCTTCTTTTTCTTTGTAAATTGTACGTGGTTTGTGATTTAATTATTATTATTTACGTAAGTTTTATGTTGAACTACCTCGTTGGCCAAGTGGTCCTAAGCGGGACTGCTACGCTAGAGTTCTTGGGTTCGATTCCCAGGTCGAGTCAAAAGTGTTATTGGGTTTTTCTATGAGACTCTCAGTAGCAGCTCGGAGTTAGGATTTGCGCCCGGTTAGTGGCAACAGGCTCGCCCTCTATTACATGGGACCTATACATTCCGGCGAACTGTGGATGTACATTGTTACACCTTTGCCTAACCCTTCGGGGAATATAGGCGTGATGGTATGTATGTATGTAAGTTTTATGTTTGAAAAATTAATTTGTAAAACAATACAACTTTGATTAATTTTTAAATCTATTCTAAGTATAAGTTTGGGATTTACATTGAACTGTTACTTCTAGATAGACATTACCGTAGACATTGGCGTTTTTAATGAATAATTTATTGAAATGTTAAGAGATTGATAACCTACATTCTTAAATATTTCCTTTTTTTTTCTTTATTATGTTGTTCTTATGAAATAAAAAGCACTTTGAACCTCAGTTCTGGCTATTTTGTATAAATCGATAGTTCGTGGAGTTCCTTGCTCGTCCTCTTACGTTTTTGAAAAAGATCAACTACCTTCAACTTTCTAACCGACTCCTTGACAATGCAAAAGTGCCTGTAAATGGTGTAATTGAAATAAATGCTTTGACTTTTGATCGTAGCAGGTCGCGTTCTGTGTTTTCTGCCTACCCCCATGGGAAAATGCCGTGAGCATACAAGCATACATACATGCTTTGACTTTGACATAAGATCGTAGGTTTCCGTTTATGTTCGTTAATAGTCCAATATAAAGCTGGTGTTACATAATGGATACCCACAAGTTTGTACTTCCCACTATAATATTTTGGTACTACCAATATGACAATGCATACATTTCTTCTTTCCTTTATGAATTTTATCTATTTTCGTACACAATAATGTCTACAGATTATACCCACGTGAATCTTAGACACGTCATTTAAAATAAGGCGGAGCGCAAACGTGGACTTTTGTGTCTTAAAACACATACACACGCCATCACGCCTGTATTCCCCAAAGGGTTTGGCAGAGGTGTACGAATGTTCACCCACAGTTCGCCGGTATATTTAGGTCCCATGTATTAGGGGGCGAGCCTATTGCCATCAGCCGGGCACAAATCCTAACTCCAAGCTGCTACTGAGAATTTCATAGAAAAACCCAATAACACTTTTTGCTCGACCTGGGAATCGAACCTAAGACCACTAGCGTAGCAGTCGCGCCTAGGACCACTAGGCTACCGAGGCAGAAAAAAAACTAATTCGAATAATAACTAACATAGACCAAACCGGCAGTTGTTAACCACATTTAAAATAGATTGCTTAGAATTGCACATAACATACCATCACACCTGTATTCCCTGAAGTGAAGGGGTGTAACAATGTCAGGTCTTGAGTTCGATTCCCAGGTCGAGCTAAGTGTTATTGGTTTTTCTATGATATTTTCAGTGGCAGCTTGGAGTTAGGATTTGTGACTGGTTAATGGCAATAGGCTCGCCCCTCTATTACATTGGACTTAAAAACATACCGGCAAAGTGTATGTGTAAATTTTTTACACGTCTGCCTAACCCCTCGGAGAATGCAGGCGTGATAGTATGTGTGTGTGTTTTCAAAGTTGGTCGTATTCATAAGTATTTTAACCCTCTAAGAGATACGCAGTAAATTAAAAATCAACCTGTAAGGTATTCGGAATACCAACACAAGAAACAAACAGTGTCCCCATTCAAACATAATCTAGGTAATCTATATAAAGAAGAGGCTTTTAAACATAAAAATTTTTCAAAAGACACAACGAATTATATTAGGTATTTCGTAGAATTACCCTAAACTTTGTCCCTTACAATTTCAGTCGTCACTTGTTGCTTCCCAAACAAAACTTGGCCGAACTCGAAACTGACCGGCAACTTAACAAACTACGGCTATCACATTTCGCAAACTTCAGAGATCCAGACATTAACTATTAAATGTTTTGACAAAAGTTTATTCAAAGGGTTCCTTCTTAAATGTGCCTTAAAAGTTAAGGGGGTGAAGTTTAGCTTGAGGGGGTGAAGTTTAGCTTAAGGGGGTGATTTATATTAGCTAATAAAGGTAGTTAGTGAGTTGTAGTCGACATTAGGCAAAAGTTTAGGATTTAGTTGTAGTCAGGTGACTTTATGGGACTTTGCTTACGTAGTCTGTTTAGAAGATCTGTGGTAATGAGTTACTTAGGAAGATAATTGCTAAATAGGACATTGGTTCTAGAAGTGCAATTACATGGCAATAGGCTAGGTTAGTTCGTACAATAAGGGGGTTGAAAAAAATGGCATGATGCATTATAGGCACACCATGAGGGCTGGTTCAAGGTAGCCGCTAAAAACAGTACCTGCAAGGACTTGCTTAATAGTGGGACAGTTTAGAGTAAAGAAAAAGAAACAATAAATATAATCATAATAGAGATATTCACAGTAACTATGTAGATATTTATTATTCCTAAATTATAAAAAAGCTTAAATCTAAATCCATAATTAAATGTAAACAAAACTTATGAATAATTAACAACAACAACATACCATCACGCCTGTATTCCCCAGAGGGTTAGGCAGAGGTGTACCAATGTACATCCACAGTTCGCCGGTATGTTTTTAGGTCCTATGTAATAGGGGGCGAGCTTGTTGCCATTAAGCGGGCACAAATCCTAACTCCGAGCTGCTACTAAAAAAAATCATAGAAAAACCCAATAACACTTTTTGCTCGACCTGCGAATCGAACCCAAGACCTCTAGCGTAGCAGTCGCGCTAAGGACCACTAGGCTACCGAGGCAGTCAGTTATGAATGATTTTCATTGTAATTATTAGAAATACACAAATTAATTCTTTATTAAAATTATTTTTTAATAAAAGAATGTTTTAGTACCGAAACCCAAATACACTTGTATTTTGTCATATTAAACAGCACCAAATGAATCACAATTTAACATCCCCCAATTTAACTTGAGACTACTATGACTCCCATTTTGAAATCGCGTCATAAATTCCCGGCAATTGAACAACTGTCAAGGTATTTTAGCGGTACACCTCGGGTAATTGAACGAAGTAGGGCAAATATCAAAAGACATTTTATGCGCCGCATTTTAGGGTTGTTGCTTTTTGTGAAATAACGGTAGCAATTTGGGGTTGGATTTGACTTGCAGCATAGTTTGTATTTAACTCGATTTACAAGATGCATTTTTCATACGTCTAGTTACTTTTATTTTGATAATATTTTTTATTAAAAGAACAGCTTTACCCCTCACTAGGAATTTCTCCTGTATCGTTAGTGCGTTTACATACATATAATATGAACTCACATACACCAATAGCCAGACCCGGAACATCTATCTGCAGGTCATAATAATACATTTTATTTTATTTTCTTTCCACCTATAAAGGAAACTGCTATAAAAGACCAAGGTAAAATAACTGATGAAACGTTACAGATATGTTGAGAATCAATATCTAATGACGATCAAAGAAAAAAAAAATACTTTTCATTTTATTAAATTATAACTGACTCCTGTCTCCGACTTCGTTCGCGTTAACTTCAGAATTAAACTAAAGTCCTAAAAAATCACACGGCAACACAAAAACTGGATAAAAATTATCCCTTGAATACTTCAGCTACGAGATTTTTTTGCTAATTTCGTTCAGTCGTTTAACCGTGAAAGAATAACAAACATCCATCCATCTATCCTCACAAACTGTCGCGTTCATAAATAGTATCAGGATAGTAGGATTACGTGGTCAGCCGCTGGTAATGTAGTTACTTCAATTATGAGATTATTTTTTTTTTATTTCCATATCTCGTCTGTAAAGTTTCCCCTCACTAATTTTATTCGTTCTTAAAGTAAGTCTTTTTCCATACTGCTTTCTGTGGAGTTCAATTTTGCTAAGAATCCTAGGGTTAATGAGGATCTATTTCATCTTCAAACAATATGTATTACATAAAAATATCGGCTATTCCATACATTTTGACCGCGTAGGTAACCAGCTGATATTATTTTTAACAACCAATGACAAATACTAGCCCTGTGGGTGTAGAATCATATCGTAAATCCATGGTAAATGTTTTCGTTACAATATCCTTTCCACCCGTAATTTTATCAACATTAGTGGCTTACAAACAGCTCACAACCCAATTACTCCATTCCTTTGTCCCATTTTTTCTTAAGTCTTCCGTACCTTTCAAGATAAAACAAGCGAGCAAACCCAAAAATAAAAACGTTAGTACAAACGTTAACAACAATCTATATAAGTATATAACAGGTGAAGCACGAACTTTGTACCCCTATTTACGAAAATTAAGCGGACGGGGGAGTATGGAATTTGGTATAGTTGAAGTTAATTTGGAGAAGAAGTGCAAAAAGCTAATATTTTTAAATATCACACATAACTTCACGCCTGAATTCCCCGAAGGGTTAGGCAGAGGTGTACCAATGTACACCCACAGTACGCCAGTATGTTAAGGTCCCATGTAACAGGGGGCGAGCCTATTGCCATTAACCGGGCACAAATCCTAATTCCGAGCTGCTACTGAGATTTTCATAGAAAAACTCAATAACACTTTTTGCTCGATCTGGGAATCGAACCCAACACATTTAGCGTAGCAATCTCACTTAGGACAACTAGGCTACCGAGGCAGTTTTATATATTATGTATTTATATATATTTTATATAATATGCATTAAAAATAGACTACCATTTGTGTTTAACACACACACGCACATAAATATTTAACATGTCAATCTATGTCACATGTAATCGTGTTTGAGAATCGAACCTTTTTCGACCACTTGTAAATATGAATGGTTCTCAAGAAAATTATATACAAAATAACCTTCGTAAAGCCGTTGACACATCTCACACCGCTGACACATTTCAACCCTGTATTAATGCCAATAAATATTTTGTGAAGTTACGGAGGTGAAACGCAATAAACTTGCCTACAGCCTGTAAACCGTCAGTAAACCAGGGTCTCGTTACATACTGTGTTTTGTTTTATCGCTGTAAGGCAGGGGTGCAAATGCGCTGTGAGGGATGTTTTGTAAAAAGAATAAGACAATTTTCAGAGTAACATAACACATAACATACCATCACGCCTGTATTCCCCGAAGGGTTAGGCAGAGGTGTACCAATGTACACCCACAGTGCGCCGGTATATTTAGGTCCCATGTAATAGGGGGCGAGCCTATTGCCATTAACCGGGCACAAATCCAAACTCCGAGCTGTTACTGAGAATTTCATAGAAACACCCAATAACACTTTTGCTCGACCTGGGAATCGAACCCAAGACCTGTAGCGTAGCAGTCGCGCTTAGGACCACTCTCGGAGGCACACAATACGCTACTAAGCTAAACAGTTATTATTCAAACCATTATTACTTCAACCAAATGACCGCTAAGATTAGTTCATTCTACTTTCACCTCTCTCCGCTATCACTGTGACCCCACCTCAAAAGTCGCGGTGGTTCATCTTATTTGATTTCATATGGGCACAGGTTTAGTATTACGATGTTTTATATCTTTCGTGAGTCTATTGCCATATCCTGAAGCGAGGGTTACTGTGGTAACTAGAAGATTTGTTAATGATTTTTTAATATTGATTTGATTGATTTTAAAGGTATTTATACCATCGTACCATCACGCCTGTATTCCCCGAAGGGTTAGGCAGAGGTGTACATTAGTGTATACCCAAAGTTTGCCGGTATGTTTAGGTCCCATGAAATAGGAGGCGAGCCTATTGCCATTAGCCGGGCACAAATCCTTACTCCGAGCTGCTACTGAGAATTTCATAGAAAAACCCAATAACACTTTTTGCTCGACCTAGGAATCGAACGCAAGACCTCTAGCCTAGCAGTCGCGCTTAGGACCACTAGGCTAATGAGGCAGGTATTCAAAGTAATTAAAGTATTATCAATACTTATTATCAATACTTTTATATAGAAGTGAGAAATTTCGCCTCTTCAGTAATATATATTTGTAAACTTTGGTTAACATTTACAATTTCTAAAGAAGAAAAAGGCCACTGACCACATTTCTAACTAAGGATAAGCTTTTCCATTTAAATTCCAAGAGAAATATAAATATAGAAAGAATACTCGGACCACAGCATTCTAAATCATTAAATAAACGAATGGAGACGTGTCACTCTTGTTGACAAAGGTTTTCCCTATTATTTAAATATTCACCGAAATATAAAAGACTAGTATCTGCCCACGACTGCTTCTGTGTGGAAGCCAAATATACAATAAAACCTATGACACTCCGCAATAGTCATGAATCGCAAGACACGTGGCGCCACCTATTATCATACATACATACATACAATCACGCCTGTATTCCCTGAAGGGTTAGGCAGAGGTGTAACAATGTACACCCACAGTTCGCCGGTATGTTTAGGTCCCATGTAATAGGGGGCGTGCCTATTGGCATTAACCGGGCACAAATCCTAACTCCGAGCAGCTACTGAGAATTTCATAGACAAACCCAATAATACGTTTTGGTCGAGCTGGGAATCGAATCCAAGACCTCTAGCGTAGCAGTCGCACTTAGGACCTAAGGACCTAGGACCAAATCCTAGGATTTGTGCCCGGTTAATGGCAATAGGCTCGCCCCCTATTACATGAGACCTAAACATATCGGCGCACTGTGGGTGTACATGGGTACACCTCTGCCTAACCCTTCGGGGAAAACAGGCGTGATGGTATGTATGTATTATTACTGTTTAGTTTCTTTTAAACATTAATGCTACGTTTGGCTTCGTTTTATGCCTCACACACTGATTCGTTGTCATTTAAAATGTTAAAAGTTATCATCTACGATCACAATATTTTTATTAAATTTTTACAATTAATTTAGCTTCCATTTCTGAATTTGCAGCACTTAGTAGATAGATCGCTTTGACACTGGTATATAATTGATTTAGTGCAACTGTACAAGTTATTGTAATACATTTTTTGAAATAGTATTTATGGAATTTCTTGCCCGTTCTTCTCTATACTAAACTACCTTTTGGAATAGCCAACAAAATAAAAATCTTGTAATTGACGTTGAAAAGTGCCTTTTTTTCGGTCTAATGAAATAAATAATTTGACTTTGACTTTGAAATGGTTAAAATTTTCACTACAATATACCTTCTACCTCATTTTGTTTGTCAGCAAGCCCAATAAACAGAAAGTAAATCTCGGGTCGTTCCGTACAGTTCCCAACAATAACATTCTATCGTTTATCCCGGTTCTAGTGTTCAAACATTTACTTAAGAATGCTCTCAAGACGTTTGCAAGTTTTCTCATAAGAAACCACGTCGGTTCCAATTGAGGTTTGTGTTTGACTTGCTTTTTATCTTTAGATACGGTTGCTATTTTTATATACATAGATTTATTTGGGTAGATGACACTTTTAAACAATAATTCCAAGATTATTTTACCGCTGAAAACCTGATGAATTTGAAGTAACTATAAAATTCGATTTTTAGTTGCTTTAAAATCAATAAATAGTGAATTGAGGTGACAAAACAGTATCGTCATAGTTTAGTATTGTCGTAGAAAACCCATGGGGGAATCGCGTTTTGACAGCTCATAAAAAGTAAGTCAATTGATTAGTGGTGTCATCTACACAATTATAGCCAGCTAATATTTATGAGTACAGTTTTGCAAATATCTTAGGAGTTTTTTTTTTAATTTTAATTTAATCGAAAAGTAATTTAATTCTTGCTCTTACGTCTCTCTTACAGGTAAGAGCAATCATTCCTATTAAAAAAAAATAATAATTTCGAGATTACCCAATAAAAAATTTTAAACTACTCTAAAAAATGCTATAAAATTTAAAAAAATAATTTAAAACCAGAAACGATTTTGCCACATTTTTTTAAAATTAATAACACCAATGAATATTACATACATTACTAAATTGAAAATATACTACTATCCACTTAAGTAAATAGCCGTTTTTTGTGTTACCTAATGATAAAAATGAACCATCTCCATTTATGTTATTACGCACATTTTTATTTAACTAGCGACCCGCGCAGCTCTGCGCGGGTGCTAATTTCCAACATTTCCAGTTAATTTTCCCAAAAAAATTGTTTTACACAAACTTCGTCCCGACGAACGAACACAAAAAAGGCTGTTAAAATGGTGGAATATTTTTTACTGATGATCTTTCATACTTTCTTGATCATTCAAAAAAGTCAGGTGCGCAGTACTCGTAACCGGCGCGCTTGTATGACCAGTTGTATGAACGTGGACGAGGCGAAAGAAGTATTTAAGGATCGTAACAGGTGGCGTTCTGTGGTTTCACCCCCATGGGAAAAAGGCGTGAGTTTATGTATGTATGTATCTTTCCTTTCGTACATGCGACATTCAATTTTTTTATATATAAGTACTTAGATTTCAAAAGTTTGTGTGAATGTCAACATCGAAACACGTTTCGTCGATATTATAGGAACACTTTTTAAACTGACTACTTCAAAAATTTTTTTTTGAAGACTGGCTTTAGAAAAAGAAGCATTGAGAGGCTCAATTTGATCTATAATAATATTATCTACTTATTTATTACCTTTCCGTTCCGTATCTAACGCTTGGTTTTTCAAAAAATGACAAACTTTCGTGTAATCTTCAATGTTGGTTGTTAATAATTCATTCAACTACAATTAATAATAATCAACAACCGAAAAGTTGTAGATCTTGGACATCACCGACATCGGTGTAGGAAAACATCATACATATCATCAGCCCGTATTCCCCGAAGGGTTAGGCAGAAGTGTACAAATGTACCCCCACTGTTTGCCGTTATGTTTAAACTTCCATATAATAGGGGGCGAGCCTATTGCCATTAACCGGGCACAAATCCTAACTCCGAGCTACTGAGAATTTCATAGGAAACTCCAATACACACACACAAACACTTACTTACACTTCATACAAACACTTTTCTCGACCTGGGAATCGAACCCAAGACCGCAGCAGTCGCGCTTAGGACCACTAGGCTAACGAAGCAGTCAAACAAGTGTAGGAAATCATCGTGAAGAAACCTTTACTTTTAATTAAGAAAAGTCTGAATTCGCCAATCCGCCTTCAGCAAGTGTGATGATCAATGCTCGTGTCTTCTCTGTATGAGAAGTGGCCTGTGCTCTGAGTGGAACAATTAACAACCGATAACGCACGCTTGACAATTTGTCACATTAATTTTGCGAAGATTTTCAAGAATGAGTGCAGTAAATATTTTTTACAAACTTGTAAAAACTTCATCGCGCGGCGCCCACGTGGTCAATCACAGCCCCCTCATCATCCCAGCAAAAAAATTACAAAAAAACCCCTGTTCCGAAGGCTTCATTTTGCGTGTCGACGCAATCTGCCTCGGCTGCAATCTTACAGCCGATTGAATTATGTCGCCGCCCAGGGGTAACCTGCCGTGTTAATAATATGAATTTTTACTTACCCACTTCGTCCAGCTTGAGTACTGTGTTAATTGCTTCGAAATTAATTCAGTGACATCTGCAGTTAATTTTTCTGTTTAAAAATAAAAACAAAGCTGCATTGTATAAATGGTCTCCTAGACCTTCCATTTATTTATTTTTATATACATATAAGTTACATTTTTAAATATTAATATAAAAAATAAAAATATTTAGAAATCTAAAAAAATAGTAGCCCAACGGTATCGGGAGCAGGGTCCAAGCTACCGGTGGTCAGGGCTCCTGAGAAAGGAATCTCCTAACAATACGCGCCGTGTCTAGGAGTACCGCTTTCTGGATTGAATCATTGTATTTATTATTATTTTGAATTTTTATGTTAAATTGTGATTTTTATCTATCTCGTATGTAATTTTAATATATATACATATATATAAATAAAATAAAATGAAATCCATTTATTTCAGGTTGGGAGAACCATTTTATTTATTATTTTTTTATAAATGTGTATACCGAAAAAGTTTTTACAATGTGCGGAATTTCTTTGATGGTACCTAGTTCGGTATCAGTAACTAAACACATTTCCAATTATTGCTCAATACTTTTGTATGTTTTATTTTTTGCATTTTGGAACTGAATTTACAACTGTTCAGTTCGTAGCTGATGAAATTAACGGTCAGTAACCCGGGCCGACCGAGCGCACATTTAATACCTACGCACCACGCCACTGGCGCTCGGTAGCGGCGGCGAGTATGCACAAAGTAAATTGCAAAGTAGACATCTCTTGTAAACAATAACTATGTATACATTTAATTACTAAACCATGTCAAAATAAAGATTACTTACTGACTGCCCCGTTGGTCTCGTGGTCACATGCGCGACAGATGAGTGTGGGTGGGGTCCTGGGTTCGATTCCCAGGTAGCGCAAAAAGTGTTATTGAGTTTTTCCATTAGGATTTGCTCAGTAGCAGCCCGGAGTTTGGAAGTTAGTTGTGCGACACACCCGTGTCTCGGAAAGCACGCAAGCCCGTTGGTCCCGGCTGTGATTCATAGATCTTTGACAGTCGTTACGGATAGTGAGAAGCCAGGAACACACACACACACACAGACACGTCAAACTTATAACACCCGGTCGTTTTTGCGTCGGGGGTTAAAAAGGTAAAGTGTGAAGTAAAAGTTTCCACATTTTATGTTTTTTTTTTACAAAAACATGTTTTAAATAATGTTACCAAACTTTTAGTAGATACCTCCACCGCTCCGTACATAAGCATAATATTTTACGTGCGCCACATTACACGCTATCATAAACAGTGACTTTTTACACCAACAAAAAAAGGAAGTCGTTTCACAGCATTATATTTTAGCTTAATGACAAGTCAGCAACAAAAGTAGATAAACAATTCAGATTTTTAAATCCTTTTTATTGAGCACAATATCTAAGGAAATTCCTCGAAATGAACTGCCTCGTTGGCCCAGTGGTCCTAAGCGCGACTGCTATGCTAGAGGTCTTGGGTGCGATTTACAGGTCGAGCAAAATGTGCTATTGGGTTTTTCTGTGAAATTTACAGTAGGAGGTGTAAGGATTTGTGCCCGGTTAATGGCAAAAACTGACCGCCTATATCATGGGAACTAAACATACTGGCATACTGTGGGTGTACCAATGTACACCTCTGCCTAACCCTTTGGAGAATAAAGGCATGATGGTGAAATACAAAATGGATCTAAAATTAAGATGAAATAAAATTATTGCCAAAAATTCTAAATATTTTATTTCTATTTAAATGATATGTAAAAGTAACATTGTTAATCGACTATTGTTGCTGACTGTATCTACTTACGTACGTATGTACGTTGGTTCACCGATAGATAGCTACATTATTCCTGAGTAACATAGGCTATATAACATCACGCTACGGCCCACGAGAGCGGAGCAGTAACTAAAGATGTAACTTAACGTTGGTGAATTTAGCTACGCGGACGAAGTCGCGTAAAGTCGCTAGTCTTGCATAAATATATTGTTGTTTACCTACTTTTCTTTCCCTTACTTGCGCAGAATATCAAAGGTTTAAATAATAAACTGCTTTTTCAAAAAAAATGCATCTACACACGCGGAATTTCTCATGTATCGCCAATAAAGGACACATACATGACGTCACAAATCATGCAAATATTTTTCTTCACAAGGATCGATCCCGCAACTCATAATTCAGCGGTCACTCGCTCAGCAACTAAGCTATTCACGCCAACTCGTACTTCAGTTATTTTTCTTCCATAACAATAAATATTCACATAAATCATTCAAATTAGTTGCTCACAAACTTTAGCCAGTTCTCGAACTAACCGCGCTTCAACCGGGTAAAGTCAACATTATTAAAAATATAAAAAAACTTCTAACATTACACGGACAATTTGTTTACTGTTTAACCAGAGTTTCCACCAATGTTTGATTTGTTAACTTTTAACTGAATATTAAGTAAAATATTATAGATTTGCAAAAACGTGCGAAAATTTTCCCTGCTGAGATTTTTAAAAGGAACTACATTGTATGTATGTATTCTGCAGACCGATTCCGGCCACTGTGGCTAACCTTAATGCAGACTAGCCAAGTACACAGGAGATATTATAGTGCACAAGTGTGTGCGCAAACACAGGTGCACTTCCTCTTCTCTAACTCTCAGAGTCCTTTAGAACGCCAATTTGATACAACCGGAGAGAGATCAGGCGCAGGACCAACGGGTTTACGTGCTTTCCGAGACACGGGGGTGTCACACTATAAACTTCCAAACTACGGCCTGTTACTCAAACAATCCTAATGATAAAACCCAATAACACTTATTGCCCGACCTGGGAATCGAAACCAGGACCCCACTCTTAACAGCCGTGTTTGCCACCACGAGACCAACGGGGCCGTTAACTACAGTACGGGAACTACAGCATGGGGTTCTTCAAGATGGGACTAAATAAGTTTTATATAGGGTCGGAAACCCCCGTGTGATGCGTGGTGATTGAGTTATTATTTCTCTTCCTTTTGTGTATTTATTACGTACATACATAATACATACATATATAAACTCACGCCTTTTTCCCATGGGGGTAGGCAGAAACCACAGAACGCCACCTGCTACGATCCTTACATACTTCCTTCTCCTCGTCCACGTTCATGCATCTGTTCATACAAGCACACCGGTTACGAGTACTGCGCACACGACCTTTCTGAAGAACCTCACCAATTAGGTCATGGTAGGTCTTTCGGGCGTCCTCTCCCGGCGTTGCCACTCACATCTGCCGTATAAATCCCTTTTGTTAGTCGCCATTCACTCATTCTCTCAACATGTATGTGTGTATTTATTATCTACCTAAAGGGTGCCAAGTGAAAACCTGTTACTTAGACTCCGCTGTCTATCTGTCCGTTTGTCACAGGGCAATATCTTTTGAACCGCAATAGGTAGACTTGATTTTACAGACTGTGTATTACTATGGAGGCTAAAACAGAAAATATTTTACAAAAAATTAAAACCACCTTTAAAAATACTAAAAAGTGAAAATTAAGTTCAGCTTTGGAAGTCGGCGGATCTGGTTCTGTTTGTAGTTTCGTATAGCCGCCGACTTCCAAAACTAAAGTTATTTTTCACTTTTTAGTTTTTGAGGGCGGTTTTGCTTTTTTATTAAAAAAAATTAATTTATATTTTTTTTTGGTTACTCATTACTACATGTCTGAAAGTTATGCGTGGTCATACATAAAAATTATATATACGCGTCGAAAAACACAAAATTAAACATTTTAAGTAACCCCCGACCGAAGAATAATAAAAATCCCTACCGCAGCTAACAGAGTCAACACATTTATTTCAATTAGACCATTTACAGGCACTTTTGAATTGTCAAGAAGTTACTCATACATAAAGTTGAAGCTAGTTGCTCGTTCCAAAACGTAGGTCTCTATGGAGAAGAATGAGCAAGAAACTCCATGGACACTCTTTTCAAATTGGTTTTTACAGAATCTTGGTTACAATATTCTTGTTGCTTCTACATGTGAAAACAATGAAGTTGAATATAAAACAATTAAAAAAAAATATATGATAATAATAGTACTAAAGATGTAAGCCATGGCAGTTAAGAGATGACCAATCCCAACTGACAGCGCCCACACAACAAAAGAGCTGATAACTTTTAGACGGCTGAACTGATTTCCATCAAACATGGCTAAGAACACCAAAATTCACCTTTCAAACAAAAAAAACAAAATCAAAATCGGTTCATCGTTCAGAAGCTGCGATGCCACAGACAAACACACACAGACACGTCAATCATATAACACCCCGTCGATTTTGCGTCCGGGGTTAAATAGACTGACAATTTAAATACAAGATCTATTAGTCGCCACGAGTCATGAGCACAAATTAATTTGTCACAAGTGAATTTTTGGAATTTTTGGGACGCGGACGCTGCACGCGATCGGTCCAACTGACGGATCAATCGCATGCAGCGTCGGTGGCCCAAGAAACCCAGAAAGGTACTTGAAATTTGTGCTCACGACTCGTGGCGTTGTATAGGTGTTTTTGTATGTACTGTTCTAAATATTACCCGACACGAACTCGGCCGGTTTTCTGTTTTTCTTTCTTTCTTTTTTTGCCATCTTTCGTATAATTTTAACTTTCCCGAAAAATAGGGTATATTTAAACAGGGCTCCTTTAAAAATTAGGCTACAAAGTCCCGCTGTGTTCGTTACAACAATTTATCTTATTACAGGCTTTTATGAATCGCCGGTGGTAAAATAACCAGAGCCTAACGTAAAATTTACAAGTTATTAAAATTTTGATTAAGAATTACCGGGTGAATTAAGAACACACGGGCATCATGCTTTTTGTGTTTAAAAGTGATTATAGTGAATGAAGGATGAAATAGTGAACGAACGAGTGAATGACTGATTGAATAAAATTAAATGATCTTCACCTACTGCATTTAAAGTTATTACATAGTAGTTTTGCTAAAGAGTTATGAATATAAATGTAAATGGATGGAGAAGAAGAGGGAGGCCAAAGAAAAGAATGATATGAAAGAGAAGGGAGTCAGTGATAGCATGACGGTTGACAGGACGGCTTGGAAGAAGGAAACATGTTGCGCCGACCCCAAGTAACATGGGGTAAGGGCAGGAAGATGACGATGATGACATAGTAGTTCCGCTCTATATACCATCATACCATCACGCCTGTATTCCCCGAAGGGTTAGGCGCGGGTGTAACAATGTACACCCACAGTTCGCCGGTATGTTTAGGTCCCATGTAATACGGGGCGAGCCTATTGCCATTAACCGGGCACAAATCCTAACTCCGAGCTGCTACTGAGAATTTCATAAAAAAACCCAATAACACTTTTTGCTCGACCTGGTAATTGAACCCAAGACCTCTTGCGTAGCAATCGCGCTTAGGACCACTAGGCTACCTGCTCTATATTTTAATTGTCATTGTTTATTTTAAAAGTCGCCGCTAGGCGTCATACTGTTTTCTGCGCCAGAACAACTTTCAGGGTCATACAAATCACTTGAAATTGCGCTAAGTAGAAGTTGATCGCTTACTAATGTTACACACACTTGTTGATACACTTAATAATGTTTGTTTCGTGCAGGAACTGAACCCTACAGGTAGTTGTTTCATGTCTTGTTGTTTGTGCTTATGATGTGAGTTTATATTTGTAACGGCATTGAATATATAGAATAAATATTTTACCGCATGGTAAGACTGGTTGTCAGACTTTCGGGCTTCTGACAACCCGTAACGACTGTCAGAGATCTACAAATGACAGTCGGGTCTAATGACTTTACGTGCTTTCCAAACATCGGTCTGCTGCTTAGAAATTTTCTGGTGGAAACCTTATTAAGGTTTCTATCACTGGCTCACTGTTATTAACAGTGAGCCAGTGTGTAACTGAGATATCCCACACTAAGTAGTAACGCGTGCGACCACGTGATTAACGCTACAGTAACATAAATACACACATAAACTCACGCCTTTTTCTCATGGGGGTAGGCAGAAACCACAGAACGCCACCTGCTCTTACATGCTCCACATTCATACATCTGGTCATACAAGCACGCCGGTTACGAGTACTGCGCACCCGACCTTTCTGAAGAACCTCACCAACAGTAACATAATTAATTATCATAAATTATGTAAAAAGTGTGCGACTCCGTCATAATCGTGTTACTTTGAGTAGAACATTACTATGTAATCATGTACCTCGTGCGGTAAAATTAAGAGGTGGTTCATCCTTGCTAGCAGTTGTGAGATTAGCAGAATTTATACTATATTACGTTAATAGTAGTTCGTTATCCCATCCGCGTCAAATTTTGATATATTATCCTATGGGAACCGTACATTATTCTGGGATGAAAAGTATCTTATGTGTTATTCCACACACAAATCTCAGTGCTAAATTTCATCCAGATCCGTTCAGCCGTTTAAGCGTGAAAGAGTAACAAACATCCAACCATCTATACATCCATCCATCCATCGTCATAAACTTTCGCATTTTTAATATGTTTTTGATTGTTTACTCGCGCTTATCTTTGAAACTAATAGTCAGTTTGAAAAATCTTTTAGTGTATGACTATACTAACAGTATAGGCTATACAATGTCACGCTACGACACACGGGAGCGGAGCAGTAACCAAACACGCAACGCCGGTAAAAAAACGCGTTCACGAAACGCATTTAGAACTTCTAAATGCGTTTCGTGAACTCGTAATAACAATATGGTAATCTGACATCACGTGTTTTGTTTGTGTATTTTATAGCCCACCCATTTGTCTCAGTCACAGACCTTCTCTATTTTTAATAATAGGTACAGTAGTCGATTCTTCTCGAATATTTTTGTTCAGATTTTTTTCAAAATTCCACCCACATAAAACCCTTCTTTTAATTCACAACATATAATAAAAGGTCACGCTACATTATTAAATACGAACAGGGTTGTCACAGAGTTAAGGCTGTCACTAATTGTATTAAACTCACACGGCCATTTAATGAAATCTAAACCTTCATACAAAATTTGAAAGGGATGAAGAAATCTTTGTCTGTTGCCCGGACGCTTATTTATTTGGGTTTAAAGGGAAAAGGCGGGAATGTCGGAAAAAATCAAAGCTGTCTTGATCGCTTAAAGCTGTTTTTAATTGAGGTTTTTGACACCCCTGTGAAGGGTGGTTAAGAATATGTTGTAAGAGGATTTATATGTTTCTTTTTTACCGTTTCCGGTAAAAAATCAAAGGCAAAGCGCCACGTGCCGTAGGGTATTGATAGAATACTAAAGCCCGCTTACGCCTACAAGGGATAGCTTACATACCATCACGCCTGTATTTCCAGAACGGTTAGGCAGAGGTGTATGTACTAATGTACACCCACGGTTCGCCGGTATGTTTTAGGTCCCATGTAATAGGGGGCGAGCCTATTACCATTAACCGGGCACAAATCCTTAATCCGAGCTGCTACTAAGAATTTCATAGAAAACCCAATATTTAACACTTTTTGCTCGACCTGGGAATCGAACCCAAGACCTCTAGCGTAGGATTACTTTTAAATCTGAATTAGCTTCTTCGCCGCTGACCGACATTTTGACCGACTTTTCGACTGATTTTTTGTCCACCGTGTGCATTAGTGTAATAGATTTCATATTTATGTTTCATTCTAGCCGACAATAAAAATCGGTCAAAAAGTCGGCCGTAGTATTGGCTTAGTTGTTTACAGGGGCCCATTATAACTAGTTTGAAAACACATTTCTATTCTATTCTATTCATCAATATAATATTCTATTCATCTATTTCATTCTATTCTATTGCAATGCTATGTGATGTGTCTTTTTACACTCCGTATTTTAACTAACTCTGGGTTAAGATTTTGGTGTAACTGAGCCTCAAAGAACGCAAGAAAGTAGATGGTTAGAAGCATACCTATATGTACGTGCAAAGATCCAAGTGTGACTGATCCCTATCCATCACTCTAGTCAGAGTAACGTAAGCAGACTGGTGCCAAAGATATTTTTTTTGCCTCACACTAGCAATTTCTCCTGTATCGTAATAGCCAGACCTAGACCAACTGTCTGTAGGTCATACAAATATTTGTTCCGTGTGGGTATTAAACCCGCGACACGCAGCGCAGCAGCTAATTGCTCGGCTACTGCGTCAATAGTGCCGTCAAATTTATTTCAAGCACATCATTTTAAGCATTTTTAAACGTTAATTGCAACAAAAAATAATTTATTCTAGTTGCCCTTGTCAAAAACTAGTGTCGTGTGGAGAGAAAGGGGAATAAACTATATACAACATAAATGGCTCGTTGGCCTAAGCGCGACTGCTACGAGAGGTCTTGGGTTCGATTCCTAGGTCAACAAAAGTGTTAATGGGTTCTTCTATGAAATTCTCAGTAGTAGCTCAGAGTTAGGATTTGTGACCGGTTAATGGCAATAGGCTCGCCCCCAATTACATGGGACTGTGGGTGTACATTGGTACTCCTCTGCCTAACCCTTCGGGGAATACAGGCGTGATAGTATGTATGTACAACTTTACTATATTTTGTATACAGGAATTATATAATTATTCGCGTGGGGGTGAAATCGTTTGATATACAAGATGTAGCGTATAAAAGATTAAATAAAACCCCATATGTATTTGGAACCCTCAAATCCGGACATTAAAATAAAATCGAGCAAATATCGAAGAAACATTAGTAGCAATAACAATTTTACTATCGAACCGCAATTCAAATTTTATTACAAATATATGAATGCATTTCTGCTACATTTGCCGCCAATGGCGGACATCGTCCAGTTTGCGGCGGTTGTAACCGGATTTTAGATCTGGATTTAACTGGATATTTGCGGATATTTCTTTGCATACGAGATGTTAATTTGTATGCCTTAGGAGGAAATATAGCCGTGTCGACAGCGCGTTCGTGTTCCACGCGCGCCTCAAAGAGATGTCAGCATAGAGAAGGGGCCGATGCCTGCCGGGGCTGCGGGTTGTTCGTAAGAGATACCGCGCCCCCGGAACCCAAAGGGCACAAGATGGAACATGGGTGGGTTTTAGTCAGTAAAAGTCTGACACTCCCTCCCGCCCCGCCCAGGGCGGGAGAAGTTATTTGATGATTTCCCAAAACCCAAAAAAAAAAGGAGGAAATGTAAAATGCTATTTTCCTTATGCTATCATTTCTGACATTCACACATCCAGTTATATTTTTTTATAGACATTTTATCTATTACATTTCTTTAAATTTTATGTAACAAAAAAGTACAAAGGCGGACTTAAAGCCTTAGACATACTCTACAAGTCAACCAAAGATGGTGAAGAGATAACTTGGCAGGTGTAGATAAATAGGTGAATATCCATAGATGATACAATATAAGCTTTTATATACGTCGGTATATACCTTTATCTATTCCGGCGTCTGTCTTTTAAATTCTAATCTTATCAGTTAAATTTGAGCCCCTTCCCGACGTTCGATTGAGCTCAATTTCTTTTTTTAACAATGGGAAATCATCAAATGCCTTCCTCCGCTCTGGATGGTGCAGAAGGGAGTGTCAGATTATTACTGACTAAAACCCATCCATGTTCCTCCTAATGCCCTTTGCGTTTTAGGGCCGCGGTGACTCTTTGGAACAAACTCTTCAATAAACCCGGGTCTTATTGCATTCTGCATTTTCAAAATTAACCCTTCTGGGAATACAGGAGTGATTGGATGTTAATATTATGTAAGAAATTGAAAATCTATGCCTATTAAAGAAAAATGGATTCTGAAAGTAATCGTTTAGAGTTCTAAATCACTTCGTTACCATACCCGACACTGAAAAATGGCGCCGCATACAAATTCAAAACTGTCCTACAGACGTGGTACCTTTGAAATATGAAAGAGCTTAGATACGATCTCGTTCAATTGAAATGTAAGCGAGTGATGAATGTATTGACTACCTTTAGTAACAGCGGTTTGGGATATATTACAATTTAGGCTGAGTTTACGTAATGTTTTCATGTGCCTACTTACGAGTATAATAACTTATAAAACATACCATCACGCTTGTATTCCGCAAAGGGTTAGGCAGAGGTGTACCAATCTACACCCATAGTACGCCGGTATGTTTAGGTCCCATGTAATAGGGGGCGAGCCTATTGCCATTAACCGGGCACATATCTTAACTCCGTGCTGCTAATGAGAAATTACTAATAGAAAAACCCAATAACACTATTTACGCAATCTGGGAATCAAACCAAGGACCCCACGCCCAACAGTCGTACTCGCTACCACGTGAGCAATGCGGCAGTTAAAGCAGAAGCAAAAGATAGAAGGATCAAGTAAATGTAGTATTAAAACTACCCTTTGTAATAAAAACGACGCCGTCAAAGTCACCATGGGCATGTGATTGATTGTACAAAAACAAACGCTCCACGAAGGTATCAATCTATTCGCCATAATAAACAATAATTGGCCAATCAAGTCGCCCTAATAACTGACCCTTTGTAGGGTAATGGACAGGCCTCTTCTTATACAGAGAAAGACAAACGAGCATTAATTACTACACTTACTTATTCTGTCTCGCTCGACTATTTCAAAATACATAATAGTAGCCACTGCTTTATTTTTTTATTTTTTTGTTGGGTAGAAAATCATCAAATAACTTCTCCCGCCCTGGGCGGGGCGGGAGGGAGTGTCAGACTTTTACTGACTAAAACCCACCCATGTTCCTTCTTGTGCCCTTTGCGTTCCGGGGGCGCGGTATCTCTTGCGAACAACCCGCAGCCCCGGCAGGCACAGTAGCCACTGCTACGCTAGGGGTCTTGGGTTCGATTCCCAGGTCGAGCAAAAAGTGTTACTGGGTTTTTCTATGACATTCTCAATAGCAGCTCGGAGTTAGGATTTAGGCCCGGTCCTATAGCCTTTTTCGATAAATGGACTATACAACACAAAAATAATTTTTCAATTCAAACCAGTAGTTTCTGAGATTAGCGCGTTCAACCAAACAAATAAAGTCTTCAGCTTTATAATATTAGTATAGATGTATAAACTGAGATACATTAACAACCAGATCCGGAATACCTGTAGGCGATGCAAATACAAGCAGACGATACGATTGGCACAGTGGCTGAGCGTTTCGCTGCTGCGCTGCGTGGCGCGAGTTCGATTCCCACACGAAACAAATATTTGTATGACCTACAGATAGTTGTTCCGGGTCTGGCTATTTGTGTATGTGAGTTATATGTCTGTAAACGCACCCACGATACAGAATAAATTCTTAGTGTAGCGCAACATTTTTCTAAAGAAAAAAAAAATTGTTCCATGCGGAAATCGACGCCTTACTGTGACATACAGCGTCTGCTTTTTCAACTACTGCACCAACTGTGTCGTTAAAAGTTATTGTATGACAGTAAATACCTAGCTAAGAGGTTATGTTCATAAATAGTCAACGAAAAACAAAATACATACTATCCAAAACCAAATGTCAATAACTAGTCTTCAAGTTGAACGATTTTTAGTTCAATTACAAGAAAATTACAAGTTGAAAGATACAATTTATTCCCATTATTTACCACTCCATTGACAATTTATCAAAGAGAAAATAGACTAGATGTCTATGGAAAATTATATAATTGTATGTCAAAACCATTCGATCTAAATAAACTTTACGGCCCACTTAGGCGAAAAATGAAACATGAGGCCTAACTAATATCCAATATGGAGCCAACTCCTTGACAATATAAAAGTGCTTGTAAATAGTATAAGTGAAATTAATGGTTTGACTTTGAGAATAAATTACAAAATGTCTTCTTTTAATGTCATTGGATGGCTAACAATCCGACGGCCCACCTGATGTGAAGTGGTCACCTCTGTCTATAGACATCTGCAATACCAGAGGCCCTGCAAATGAGTCGCCATCCCAGAGACAAAGTTGAAATGCCTCCTGTGCCTAAGTCCTAAGTAATTATACAAATTCTCTTACATTTTATTTTTTTATTATTAGGTGAATGGTGTCTAATCCTAGGCAGCCTCTAAGGACCAGGTCCTTGGAGACTATTTCGTTACCTACAAATAAGTTTCGATTAAATTACTTGACAGATAATTCCACACAACTTTTGTTCCAATTTTTAATATAACTAGTGAATAGTGTCTCTTCAGTTATCTAAACAGACAGACAGACAGACAGAAGCCTGTATTATCTATTTCATGCAGACCCTTGTTATAACATATTTTGTTTGTCAAATTACAACGAATAAATATTTTCTTTGAAGATAAGGTTCTCGTGAAAATCGCTTAAAGGATTTGCATTCTTTGCTCTGTCTATCTATTTAGGTACCTTTAAAGGAAGTATGTGAGGTAAACAGACATGTAACATAACCGTTAACTACGCATTACGTCTATCAAATTAAGGAAGTTTGAGTAAAATTGATTGCTGGGAAGTGACTTCTATTTTTGATGTGAAATATCACGGTGTCACGTGTAATGTAACGCGCACCAAACATTGTATATACGGGTGCATAAAACAGTGCAGGTGTAATAGGACTATGTCAAGTTTAGTTATTAACTGCCTTGGTAGCCTGGTGGTCTTAAGCGCGACTGCTATGCTAGAGGTCTTGGGTTCAATTCCCAAGTCGAGCAAAAAGTGTTATTGGGTTCTTCCATTAGGATTTGCTCAGTAGCAGCTCGGAGTTAGGATTTGTGCCCTGGTTAATGGCAATAGGCTCGCCCTATTACATGGGACCTAAACATACCGGCAAACTGTGGGTGTACATTGTTACACCTCTGCCTAATCCTTCGGGGAATACAGGCGTGATGTTATGTTATATTTCAATCAGGTTCACGTAAAAGAAATTGTGACAAATAGATGGAATTTAGGCCTGTAATATCTCCATAACTAGAAGGTTCTAACATATGGTTTAAAACCAAAATGATCGCAATGATGGGAAAAATATGTCTTCGGTGAGTGTCTAATTCAATTGATTAATAAAAATATTAGGCATATTGTTAACTAGCCTAAAAAATACGGCGGTTTCAACCGCGTTTTGTTACGTCTTTGGTTACTGCTCCGCTCCCGTGTGTCGTAGCGTGATGCTAAAAAGCTATTCCTCAGAAATCTGGCTAACATATTTAAAAATATTTTTTCGATTGGCAGTTAGCCAGCCATTAGTTCCTACTTGAAACTAACAAAAAAACTGTTCAGCTTACACAGTTATTTTTCAATAAAAACATTTTTCTTCGACTTATTTTCTTATACTCAACTTGTTAGCGAGTTTACAGTGACTCAGTCGTTCACGGTAACTCTGTGCTTCAATTGCACCTGTGCGTTAACATTTAAAAACCGCTGAACCGACTAACAAGTTTTAACAGGCTCTTGATTGAACTGTACGGCGAACCGATACAGCGTGTTTCGACATAAAGGTTGACATACACTTATCTGTATTGCTTCGCTTTTTGTCAATCTGATGCAAATAATAAAACTGAATTAAATAGTACTTAAACGATAACAATAAATAGGAATAAAGTTAAAGTCAAGTCAAAGTTAAAGTCAGACCATTAAAAGGCACTTTTGAACGTCAATTAAAATACTACATTACGTACTAAGTGCTACAAATTAAAAAATTAAAGCGAATTAATTGTAATATTTAATACCAATATCGTGATAGAAGATGATCACTCCTGATAACATTTCAAAAGACAACGAATTCATCTATACTTATAATAAATCTGTAGAGAGGTCAATTCTGTATATGAAATATATTTCCAAAATAACTATCAGGGGGTGATTAGGGATCGATACTGATGCCAAAAATGCAATCAGTATAATTTTTGTCTGTCTGTCTGTCTGTATAACCGTTATAGAAACAAAAACTACTCGACGGATTTTAACGAAACTTGGTACAATTATTTTTCATACTCCTGAGTTGGTTATAGTATACTTTTCATCACGCTACAATCAATAGGAGCAGAGCAGTGAAGGGAAATGTTGGGAAAACGGGAGAAGTTACTCCATTTTTTAAACTTCCATCGCGTGTGCAACCTTAATGGTTAAAGCTACACAGAAATCATGTATGACGGAAATGTTCTCCTTAAAATTATATAAAAAATATCCCACGACAGCGTATCTCTATCTTTTATGGTTGACTCACAATATCACGTGTAACTCCCGATAGCTTAGCAGTTCGAAGCTTTCTGATTATATTTGTCTACTCTTACTACACGCTGACGGAGTCGCGGGCACAGCTATTAACAATAATATTGTGCGGTTCCGTATTGCGATATTTTTCAACAGTATTGTAGATTGACATATTATATTTCCCTACTAAAATATGAAAGTTAATCTGTCTGTTACATCAAAACCACTGAACCGTGAGGAAGGACATAGGCTACTTTATTTTACGAGAAACGACGGAAATGCGGACGCAGTTGCGGGCAACAGCTAGTTAGATAATAATTAATTAAAGAATTCTATAGAGAATAAAAAAAAGATGGTAAGACAGACAGATATAATAAAAGAGATAAAGTAAGAGAAAGCAGAAAAAAGACTAAAGTATATCTGAATAAATGAATAAGAACATGAATATAAAATTAGTTCCCAATCTTCACCATGTATTATTTACTTCTTTTTTGCAAAATATGCACAGACCAGGGCAGCAATGCGACTAACCTTTAGGGACGATCGCAATCTGATATCAATCTATGTCTGTCCAAAATGCCTTTTATTTACCTAAATTTTTTGTAGCTGTGACGAGATTGCGATTGAGATTTTCAACATTTTTAATTAGTAGCAAACAAAAATACAGCGTAGCTGTGTTCCGGTTTGAAGGGTATAGGTGCCGGTGTTATTACAGGCACATAAGACATGTCAATCTTGTCTCTGGAATGGCATTACATTTACTGGTGTTGCAGATGTCTATGGGCAGCGGTGACTACTTAACATCAGGTAGGCCGTCAGCTTGTTTGCAATTTATTTTTAATATTTTATATCATTGGATCCTATGATACCAATGATGGTACCATTGGATCCAAATGATCTTTTCTTATGTATGTATTTCAGATGTAATTTTCTATCAGTAAATCTGTTGACACCATAAAGTTTATTGACTAGGATTGAAGTTGATTATTAAGTTTCTATTCTCTAAATGAGTTTCTGAATAACGAAACTCTCGTATCTGTTAGTAATTATGACCTGTAATCTGACATTAATCTCAGCAGTAATTGTTTATATGTTAATTAATGTTATTTTTATTATTTAAATCTTAATTTCAATTTAATTAATTTGTTTGTTTTTATTGGCAAAATATAGCGTACCACTTAATTGTTCGTTATTGATCTTTTTTATGTAAATACCTAATTTTAACTAAAAAAATATTCTTATTTTTGGCAAAATATAGGTGTAGCACCTACACCTCTGCCCACACTCCGTGGAATACCCTCAAATTAAAAAAAACACACACTCTTTTCACAGCAGATTAATCCCGTGAAGTGTGTTTAACCCTTAAATCTTCACTGAACATGACTCGTGCATTGTACATTAATTTTTAAAATGCTCTTTGCTCTTGCATGTTTTACGAAATTGCTACTACTTATTTTTGCTTTATGTTTTCTTGCGATATTATGATATGCTAGGTAATCATATCAGAGAACGATGTATTAAACTATTTTCTGCACTGGAAGGTAATATCAAAGGATACTGTTTTAGTTTTAAACATGCTTGAGTTGGTAAACTTAGTGATTTAGTTTGGGTCTGTAATTTTGTGATATCTGTACTAATATTATAAAGCTGAAGAGTTTGTTTGTTTGGTTGGTTGAACGCGCTATACTAATCTCAGGAACTATTGGTTCGAATTGAAGAATTATTTTCGTGTTAGATAGTTAATTTATCGAGGAAGGCTTTAGGCTATATAAAATCACACTACGACCAATAGGTGCGAAGCAGTAACCGAAGACGTAACCTAATGCGGGTGAAAGGCTACGCGGACGAAGTCGCGAGCAGATGCTAATAAATAATATTAGTGCACAAATATAACAACCTTTTTGGAAGCTCACGGGTCATTGGATCCGAGTGGTCACCTTGTTTCACGGGCCATCACCACGCGACTGGTCGACCCTTTACGTGACCAGAGAGCTGGTCTTTTCTTCGGCCAAAGAATCAGCATTGCCATACAACGTGGCAATGCTGCCAGCCTTATGGGCACTGGTCCCATTGACAGCAAGGCGGATGTTTTTAATGCCTAATGAGCTTCCTCGTCTGTTTTTTATAAATTGTACAAAGTTAGTTAGTTACTTTAAAATTATATTTAAGTTTTGAGTTGAGATTAATTATTACAATAAAATAAAATAAATAATAACCTCAAAAAATACTTAGTGATTTCACTGTCATACGAATCTATCATTACCGCAAAGTAACGTTGCTCTGTTCCGGTTTGAAAGGTATGGGTGCCTTTGTATTTATGTATAGGCACATGAGATATTTCAACTTTGTCTCTGGAATGGCAACGCATCTTTAAGGCCTCGGGTATTGCAGATACATAGATGTCTATAGGCAGCGGTGACCACTTAACATCAGGTGGCCCGTCGGTTTGTTTGCCATCCAATGATATTAAAAAAGAGTTTCTACAGACAATCCTGATTCTCTGCTTACTGCAGATGCAATTAAATCTAATGTCCGCGTCTGGAAAATTGGAACACATTAAGCTCGCAGAATTTGTAATATTTTGTTAAAAATAAGAGAGTATTACTGTCCATTATCTTTTATTACACCCTAGACTATAGTTAGTCTTGACACAATACATAATGAGTATACGCGTACTTTATGGGTCGGCAATCTTTTAGCCCGTTGTATTATCTAAAGTCTAAGTTTATGTAAATAAATTAAGCCTAAGTACATATACTAAAGAGTCTACCCAAGACACCGTACTATGCCATGACCGTGCTATGAACGTATCTTATAATTTTTGTAAACAATGTCTGTAGAGTTTCTGGCTCGTTCTTCTTCATAGAGACCTCGCTCTACGAACGAGCAACTAGCTTCAGCTTTCTGACTAGCTGACCGTCTCCTTGACAAAAGTGCCAGTAAATGGTTTTATTGAATTAAATACTATGACTTTGATTTTGGGCAACAAAGGTCCCGCTCACACTATGAATACTTCCTAGAACATCTATCAGCCTCTTCAGGTGCCTATACTTTTCTAAGCTACTCAACGGGTAATGCATCTTGCAACTGTATTTAATCCAGCAATCCTTAACTACTATCTAAGTAAAGTGGACTGCATAAATTTAACTATACTTCAGTAAATTTTATTGTCCTGTTGACAACGTTTTACGGGTATTTTAACTGTACCTTTTACTTTAACCGCTGTTAACCGGGGAGAGTAGTTAAATACGTCTTAGTGTTGCCAGTTTATTGTTGAATAGGTAAGGAAATGACGGGGTAAGGTAGCGTTTTTATGAGCCAATCAATGACATACTAGACTTTTATTTATTTGATTGAGTTGTTTCCAAATGACAGCAATTTAAAGTTATGTTTGTTACAATTTGACGTTTATGTGTCAATTTTGACGTTT
Source organism: Caradrina kadenii (assembly GCA_947462355.1). NCBI lineage: Eukaryota > Metazoa > Arthropoda > Insecta > Lepidoptera > Noctuidae > Caradrina > Caradrina kadenii. The sequence continues at coordinate 11,355,281 of OX381692.1, read as the reverse complement.
GTCAAAATAGCGAGTGTTGATTGGCTGACGCTAAAAGCTTTTTGGTTACCTAGTAAAAGTATTTTAAACCAGAGATTATTATCGTAAAATTATAAGTTTCGTTTATTTATGATACATTTGATAATATAGCATGTTTAATGTACCAATGAAGCTTTTAATGTTTAAGACTATATCAGAATAATTGTCCCACTGCAGTGTTTTTTGGTATGTATCCATTTAGAAGTTTTTGTGTGGTTGAGTTTTGGCACCAAACCACAACGTAAAAATACTATTACCACAGAGATAAAGATAAATTAACCTTCCCAAATTTCCACGATCGGGGTAATCCCATCAATTATTATTAAGCCCTATCAGATTGTTGACACCACTTAATGTCAGACAGAGATGGTTGTACTGCCCGACTTTTTGACCGGAACTGTCGGCCTTAAGTGGTTGTGATAAGGGGCAATATAGCCTGCTAATTAAGTGCGCATTAAAATTATCTTGTGTGATTATCTGTCCATTAGGTGTTGTATGATGTCCCTTGATTGACGTGTATGGGGTCAGCTGACATGGAGGTCGATAGATAGGTGCAGTCAGGCACAAAAGTCAAATTTAGGATTTTATTGTTGCAAAATTAGCGTTTTTTAATACTATCATACTTAATAATATAAACGCGAAAGTTTGGGGGGATGGATGGATGTTTGTTACTCTTTCACGCTTAAAGGACTGAATGGAATTAGCTGAAATTTGCACACATTAGAGATATTGATCTAGCTTAACATTTTAGATATTTTTTTAACTCGTTTTTTGTGTTTGTATATGACAATTTGCCAGTATGCATATCAATCTTCCGTTTTCAAAGCAATCGACATGGTGAAACGTCTTCTTCTGCTATGGTCCGCCCATAGCAGAAGAAGACGTTTCACCATGCGAAGATTAGTGTCAGACTTTTACTGACTAAAACCAATCCTTGTTCCTCCTGCCCTCATGCCCTTTGCGTACCAAGTTTCGAACAAATTTCGCAACACGCATACCTCCTTAAAAATTACATCTGTCATTGTATATTGTATATTAATTAAATCTGTCTACAACATTTCAGACATCTTAAAAAGGACCTACGTTTATTAAATTAACTAAAAGCTGTGTTATTTACATTCTATTTATCAGTAAATCATAATAAACACCTTGACATTTGATGGTTTAATGACGTAATATTTATTATTTCCCGTAGGAAACTCATGCCATACCTGCGAACAAGTAATTTAGTGTATCAAAACGTATCGGTGAGCTAATCCGATATGATGGATAGAGTAATGTATCGCTATCTAAAATCAACATGGTGGATTAGCGGTACACTCGACGACAAACGTGTTAAGGAGACATATCATTTTGACTTATTATAAAACAAGTATTATCTAACTGCCTCGTTGGCCTAATAGTCCTAAGCGCGACTGCTACGCTAGAGGTCTTGGGTTCGATTCCCAGGTTGAGCAAAAAGTATTATTTGATTTTTCTATGAAATTCTCAGTAGCAGCTCGGAGTTAGGATTTGTGCCTGGTTAATGGCAAATAGGCTCGCCCCCTATTATGTGGGACCTAAACATACCGGCGAACTGTGGGTGTACATTGTTACACTTCTGCCTAATCCTTCGGGGAATACAGGCGTGATGGTATGTTATGTAAATATTATCTAAATTTTGTTTTTTATTTCAAACTTTTATGTTGCGTTGTCATGCAACGTGCATACATTATTCAAAATTCCATCTCAATCAAACACTGGGAAGTGGCTTGAATTTAACTTGTACGATTTATCTAGCCACAGACACCGGGACAGATGAAAGAAAATAAAAGCTTGAAAAACAACAATTCTGATTGTAAAGGTACTTCAATATCTTAAGGGTAGATGACAGATTTTTTCTATTAGGTCTCTATAATAATCTATGGTAAAGTCTTATCTTTAATAATAATACAAGCCTAATATTGTCCACAGCAGGGCGAAGGTCTCTTCTCGTACAAAGGAGACACGAGCATTGATTACCACGCTTGCTTAAGGGGATTGGCGACTTCAGACTTATATTAATCGGCGAACTTATATTAATCCAGTCTAGGTGTCCTCACGATGTTTTGCATTTAATTTTGTAATTCAATCATTTTTTTTTTGTAAGACAAAAACTGTCGTGTGTCAAATGCACACTGTATGTTAAAACTAGGTCGTTGGGTTATCGCAGATTGTATAGGACAAAATGTCTGTCGTCTACGTAACCCTTATAGAACACATACCTATTAGAGGACAGACATTCCTGAGGGACCCTTTATTTATCCTCCTCAACTCGTAACATGTTACCTTTAAAAATAATAACGTAGGTAATCGTCCAAACAAGATTTCATGATAAATGATGTAATTTTATTATAAAAACTTACTTATACCTACTGATGTAGCCTTTAGTATAAAAAAAGAAGGACTAGCTAATCACTAGTGTGATTAACGATCATATTCACCTCACTCTAAAAATTTCTTCTGCATTGTGATTGCGTTTACAAGCATATAAACACAAATAGCCAGACCCGGCAAAACTATCTGTAGGCCATATAAATATACAAAACTATCTGTTCAAAACGAACATCTTGAACCTAGATTTACCATTATGCTACCCTAGCTTAAACTTGGAATATCTTAGTGCACGACATTTTGCATTTATCAAAGTCACTAATGTACCTATATGTCTAATTTGTAATCCCACCATTTTGCACTGGATGGCAGCTTATAAGTACTTTTTAGGTTATGTTAGCAACTTTTAATAGTGCTAAAAATTGAATGAAGATTTAAATTCTTAGATGACGAAATAACATCAGAAAAAATGGTGCCTGGCTACTGCATCCATTTATCACTAAAGAGATTAAATTAATGATCTTTTTTTGCTTTTATTATACTCTCCCGGACTCCCTTTTTTTTTTTTTTTTGTTGCCGGGGTGGAAAATCCTCAGGGATGTCCACCGCCCTGGGGAGGGCGGAGGGGTCTGTCAGACTCTTACTGACTAAAAACCACCCCAGTGTTCCCTTCCCACACTTACGCCGGGGATCCCGGGAACTGATGCGCCTTCCGCGATCCCCGACTGGTGCAGACATATAAATAAAACCAGTAGTTTCTTTGGCGCTCACAGGGAGTTTTATATAGCAACTTTTAAAAATGTTCGCATTCTAAACGTGTCTATATACCCGACTGCGTCAGAAGGAGGGTTATGTTTTTCTGTATGTTATGTATTTTATCAACATTTTTGACAGTCATTGTCGTTGAAATAAGATTGCGAATAGACAGAAAGTAAAAAAAAATATAAAAAAAAGGAGAGGGTGGAAATACAAAACCACAAACAAAACCAAAGAATTCATTTATGTATTGTTTTTTGATGATTTATTTTTACTTCGTAGTTTTTGAAGGCAGTTAACTTTTTTTTTTTAAATAATAAAAATAATTACGATAATAAATCGACCTTCAGTAGTAACATTTCGCAGACACTGCTGTCTCCGACAGTACATGTAATGACGTGTGAAGTGGCGCGTATTCAAAAACAAAGCTTTATTCAAAGCTTAGTGGTTGTGTGAATGGATACAGTTATCTATCAGACAGTGCACCCAGATGTGGAGGATTTGGAGTCCTGGACCACACAATCAAATTTAGTAAGATTTTGTACTTATACAGTTGAATTAGAGTCTATTATGCAATGAAAATGTCTGGAATAAGTAGTATCACTACTGACACGGCATGTTCTATTGTAAATTTTCGATCCGACTTCTTCTCCTTCTTATTTCCTCTTACCTGTCTACTGTCTCTTGTTCTATCCAAAATTTGTCAGTGAAAACTTGTAATTGGCCTTCTTTCACTATTGTTATGTAGCTGGAAATTTTCCTTAGTAAATAAATATGAAAAAAAAAATATACCATCACGCCTGTATTCCCCGAAGGGTTAGGCAGAGGTGTAACAATGTACACCCACAGTTCGCCGGTATATTTAGGTCCCATGTAATAAGGGGCGAGCCTATTGCCATTAACCGGGCACAAATCCTAACTCCGAGTTGCTACTGAGAATTTCATAGAAAAACCCACTAACACTTTTTGCTCGACCAGGGAATCGAACCCAGGACCTCTAGCGTAGCTGTCGCGCTTAGGACCACTAGGCTACCGAGGCAGTTCCTTAGTAATAAAATAAATAAAGAGAAGAGGGCGTGAGAGTTACTATTAGCTTATTTTAAAGCAAGAGCAAAGAGCATTTTAAAAATTAATGTAGAATGCGCGCCACCTATCCTAACTGCGAGCTGCTACTGAGATTTTTTTAGAAAAGCCCAATAACACTTTTTGCTTGACCTGGGAATTGAGTCCAAGAAATCTAGCGTAGCAGTCGCGCCTAGGACCACTAGGCTAACGAGGCAGTCTTTGCTTTAATTTTTGGCGTGAACAATCCCCTCTTATGGTAGTGACCAATGTGTTGCACGGAAAACATTGTACTTACGGCTGCATGCAACAGTAGGTACAGGAGTCGTGGGGGTATTTCAAGATTTTTTCTCTTTGTGAAGGAGCTCGTCTAGGGAAGTACTACTACCAAACTTATTAAAGCAGCGTTGCTATGTTCCAGTTTGAAGGGTATGGCTGTCGGTGTAATTACAGGTACATGAGACATTTCAACTTTGTCTCTGGGATGGCAATGCATTTTCAAGGCCTCTGGTATTGCAGATGTCTATAGCCAGCGGTGACCACTTAACATCAGGTGGGCCGTCGGCTTGTTTGCCATCTAATGATGTTAAACAAAAAGCATATGATATTTAAAACGTATAGGTTAAAATAAATGTGATAAAATGTTGGAATTTTGACGTTCAATGTCCTATGTCTGTTCCTTCAATAACGGTAACAATATGACGTATTTAACTTTGGGCTTTGGTGTCTTCTGACGCTTGTTATAAACATGTGTGGGCTGTACCACATTCCTCATGTACTTAAATATAATATTACACTACTGTTCGATACTTCATTTTGTCTGTGTAAAATAATCTTCACTTGAACGTTTCAAATTCCACGTTGTTTGTATATAAATTGTATTTTTCAAGCGAGCAATTTTAGCGTATACTTTAGACAAACATCAATTTTCATATACCAATACAATTATTATTAAAATATGTTTGGTACTTATATCATCACGCTTGTCAGAGTCAAAGAAGATCAGCAGACATGACATGTAAAGTTGATACTTTTGAAGTAGGTGAACTTTTTGCTCGGCTGGCGAAAAATCAATAATTAGGTAGTTTTTTTTAAAAAACAACTGCCTGCAAACTGCCTCGGTAGCCTAGTGGTCCTAAGCGCGACCGCTACGCTAGAGGTCTTGGGTTCGATTCCCAGGTCGAGAAAAACTTTTATTGGATTTTTCTATGAAATCCTCAGTAGCAGCTCGAAGTTAGAATTTGTGCCCGGTTAATGGCAATAGGCTCCCCCTTATGATATGAGACCTAAACATCCCGGCGAACTGTGGGTGTACACTAGTACACCTCTGCCTAACCCTTCGGGGAATACAGGCGTGATGGTATGTTTTTTCAAAAAGGTAATGATATACTAACTTTCCTGCCCGTGACTTCGTCTGCTTGGTTTTTTTCACCCGCGTTAAGTTATGTTTTTGGTTACTGCTCCGCTCCCGTGTGTCGGACCGCGTTGTTATAAAGTCTATAATACTATTCCTCATTATTCTGTCTATCATATACAAATATATTTTTTTACATCCAACTTTTATTTTCAAAGATTTGCGAGTTTAAACAAACAAAAAATCTCTTAAGCTTTTTTATAATAGTAGTAGATGTTCCTATAATTATAATAGTTTATTTTACAAAAGCTACGAGTTCAAATATTTAAAGAAAAGTCTAAGTTATTTCAGGCCACTTAGTTAAAAATCCGGCCAAGAGCAAGTCAAGCTCACGCAATTAGGGTTCAGCCACGGAAAAAATCCTGAAGTCTCACAGAAATTGTGATAGACAAAAAATGTTCTAATAAATGTTTCTTTTAACCCTTTTGATATGGAACCCTAAAAGTCAAATAATTATAAGACTTTTCAAGTGCCTTTTATACTTGACTACCTATTTTTTAAAGTGTTTGGACAATCGAAACAATCTTAATGAATATCAATTAAACTTTCCAATTTATCTATTGAGTTTCAATTGAAGACGACACTGTTGGCACAGTGGCTGAGGGATGGGCTGCTGCGCTGCGTGTCGCGGGTTCAATTCCCGCACGAAACAAATATTTTTATGGTATACATATACGTATATAGTTGTTTCGCGTCTGGCTGTTTGTGTAAGTGAGTTTATGTTTGTAGACGCACCCACGATACAGGAGAAATTCTTAGTAAGATTTTTTTTTAAAGAGAAGAAAAAACCTCGCCCCCCATTACATGGGACATAAACATACCGGCGAACTGTGGGTGTACATTGGTACACCTCTGCATAACCCCTCGGGGAATACAGGCGTGATGGTATGATGAGAAGAAAAAAACTTGACATTCTTTTTTATGTTCACTATTAAGAAACGAATAGGCACCAGAAACTTCAGTCACTATCCTAATAAATCTCAGGACGAGAGGGACACTTGCCAAGATTGGCAATATGGCCTTATTATCTGAAACTCATTTATTCCTCGTTGCGCTTCATTCACTTTAGACATCTGATGGACTGGCCATAGAGCGTTACAATGAAAGACCGATCACTACTTTTTACAAGCTTTTATTCAGGTACTTTCACCTGTCCTATTGTCTGTGGCTAATCAAATCTTGCAAGTTAAATTTGAGCCACTTCCCGTAGTTCGATTGAGCTGAAATTTTGAGTAAATGTACTATTTGCATGACAATGTAATATAATGATGTCATAGAGCGGGTCTGGGAAAAGAGTGCTAAACGGAACGCTTTACCTAAGACTCTGCAGTCTACCTGTACATTAGTCTGTCATCTTTGGAACCAAATACAAATAAATTCTGATATTTTTTTTTTTTATATGCAAAATTCTAGCTAAGTTGAACAACAGGAAGTGGGTCAAATTTAACTTGTAAGACTTGATCAAGTTCCTATGACCTTCCGGCTCCATCATGAGATCACCTCTGTGATATCATTATATTGCATTGTCAAGTAAACTGCACATTTGCGCAAAATTTCAGCTCGATCGAACTTCGGGAAGTGACTCAAATTTAACTTGTAAGACTTGAGCTACAGACATCGGGAACAGGTGAAAGTAAATAAAAACTATAAAAAAAAAATGACTTATGAAGATTACTGTACCAACACGGCCTTAGAAGTTACATACAATAATTATGCTCTACTTTTACAATCTGCCTCGTTGGCCTAGTGGTCCTAAGCGCGACTGCTACGCTGGAGGTCTTGGGTTCGATTCCCAGGTCGAGCAAAAAGTGTTATTGGGTTTTTCTATGAAATTCTCAGTAACAGCTCGGAGTTAGGATTTGTGCCCGGTTAATGGCAATAGGCTCGCCCCCTTTTACATAGGACCTAAACATACCGGCGAACTGTGGGTGTACATTGTTACACCTCTGCCTAACTCTTCGGGGAATATAGGCGTGATGGTATGTTATGTTTTACAAGCAGGTACCCGTATAGGTACCTATGTTTGCTAATATCAAAGCCTTCATAACTTTAGAATAACCTTTTCATTCTTTTCAAAGGACACAAAGCGATCCTTTTTGGAAAGGGAACCGGGTATTTTAAGAGGACTTCAATACAAATAATGGCCAATAGTTTTAAGTACTTAACCTGAGTTATTTAAGTCACTTTCTACAGTAAGTAGATATAAGTTGACCAGTTTGTTTTGAACTATAGTGTAATATAAGCACATTTATTTATTTATTCAACAAAAATCATACGTACCATCACGCCCATATTCGGGTTAAGCAGAAGTGTAACAATGTACACCCACAGTTCGGCGATATGTTTTTAGGTCCCATGTAATAGGGGGCGAGCCTATTGCCATCAACCGGGCACAAATCCTAACTCTGAGCTGCTACTGAGAATTTCATAGGTCTCGCTTCGAGCCACTAGGCCAACGAGGAACAAAAATCATCTCTACCTATAAAGACTCAAATAATACTGGTCTTCACATAGATGTATACGAACTATTAAGTAAATAAACCACATTATTTAACAGAATTAATATGGAGAGGAAGGAAGGGACATTGTTACGAAAACTTTTACCATGGATTGTGTAGGTAGGTACATGATTTTAAATCCCCCAGTTTTAAAATTCTTCGTCGGTTATTAAATAAGATATAAGTACAAGAATGCAACACTTATCTACATGGCCAACATTAATGAAACAACTGATTCTTTTTGTTATATGCAACGAAAAATATTGTGAAGTATTTTTCTATTTGTTTGAGGCTCAAAAGGTTGCTCATTTTAAGGCCCGGTTTCCACCAAAGCGGAGAGGAGAGATTAACGAGACATCTTCTCTTCTCTCCGCTTTATTGGAAACCGGGCCTTAATGGGATTTGGCAGGACATGTCTGCCCCATGCTGAGCAAACCGTATGGCACAAAGCTGGTGCTCTGAGCTAGTCGGGTTCGCGGCAAGCCACAAACTGGAACGATTCTTCCGAAACAGGAGCGATGAGGCACAAAAACGTAAAGGTTGGAATAGTGAAGGGAGGCTTTTGTCCAGGAGTGGGACAGAATAGGGTGACAAAAATAACTGAAATAAAACTGTACATTTATTATTTTCGCGGGTCTCGTCAAGTACGATTCTAAGCCTTTTTTTATACGATCACCAAAGAGTAATAATATCTGTCACGGTCGATTGAAAGCGAGAATGTTTAATTGGTCTCTTTCGATGACAGCTTTGACCTCTATAGAGCGACAAAGTTAAATAAAATAGGATGTTGTTTTTATTGTCAAAATAAAGGTGATTTTTGGGCTCGAATTTTAGACTTTGATTGAAGGATAATAGGGTCGTTGAAAAATGGACTATATTATTATTAGATACTAGCGACCCGCCCACGACTTCGTCTGCGTGTCTTACTTTACCCGCAATAAGTTACGTCTTCCGTTACTGCTCCGCTCCCGTGTGTCGTAGCGTGATGTTATATAGCCTATGTTACTCAGAAATAATGTAGCTATCTATTGGTGAAACAATAGTTAAAATCTGTCCAGTAATTTCGGAGCCTATTCATTACAAACAAATAAACAAATCTTTCCTCTTTATAATATTAGTATAGACTAGCTTCTGCTCGCGACTTCGTCCGTATCAAAGTTGAACTATTATTCCATTCAGATTTATAATATTGGGTCGTAGGATTTAACCAAAATATACATATATCAAAAATCGAATAAATGGGTACGTAGGTATATGGCTGACTCATTTATCTCAAGTATCGTACAGAAATCTCAAATGTAAATCTAAATACAAAGCTAATTAAACAACACCTTTTTTATACTTGTATATGTCCTACATCCTTCCTAAAAAATATATAATGTACTCATCACTGTTAACTTTTACAATGGGATAAAACAGAGCTCACAAAAATCAGCTGATCCGTAAATGTCGTGTTATATCATGTGTGGAATATATATGGTGCAATAATTTTTTTTTCCATAGCAAAAGTTCATGGTGATGTTTTTATGGTAACGTTATATATCTCAAAATTTTTGTCTAAGCTATCATCACCTTCCTGTCCATATCCCATGTTAGTTAGGTCGGCGCAATACGTTTTCTTGTTCCATGTCGTCCTGTCTACCGTCATAATTACTATCACTTCTCTTTTATATCATTCTTCACACAATCCATCCATCTTTTTTTTGACCTCCCTCTTCCTTTTCATCCATTTATCCCATCCCACATTTATATTCATAACTCTTTCGTCACACGCGTCCCATCCCTCCTCTTCACATGCCCATACCAAGGCAAATGGTTCCCTTTCAACTTTTGAGTTTATGTTCAGGCTAGTCGAAACAAATAAAACTGACCACTTTCAAATCAATCAAACAAACTAGTTATTTGAAATGGAACGCTTTTCGTAACGACTGTACGTGCGGTGCGTACAAAAACGATCACAATCACAGAGTACACTGACGTACAAAAGTTTTTAATGTTTTGTTGCAAGTTGTATGTTTGACATAGATTTGTATCACGATCCATATGTTTGATGGAAATTGGTGCAGCGGTTTCAAATTTATCAGATCAGCTCTTTTGTTAGCTACGGTATGGATTTTTATTCTTCTGTCGGGTGTAACTTAAAATTTTTAATTTTGTGTTATCACAATTTAAAAAAATACAAATAGATAAGATGAGATTTACTTATGTAAATATGTATCAAAATAGTACTTCGGCATAGGGGTCCCGAATAAGTAACTTACTTTGCGTGTCGTGTTAACTAATGACATATTGTAAGGTTAAAATACATATATGACACGCGAAACAGAAAACAACACCCAGAAATAATATTTATGCGTCTCACTTACCTTATTTATAGGAATACATTTATATCTGATTCTATTGAATCGTGTTTAGAATAATTTCAGCCCAATTGTTTGTATCTGGGTTAAGTTCTGGAAAAACGAACTAACCCACATCAAAATTTCTTCCACCATTTTGGATATTTAACCATTACTAAATTCAATATAGCATATTTGTCATATTGAATTAAATTGACGTAATTAATTGATTTAGATTGTGGTTGTATGTATCGTCTGTCTAACTGTCTCGTTAGCCTAGTGGTCCTAAGGGCGACTGCTACGCTAAAGATCTTGGGTTGGATTCCCAGGTCAAGCAAAAAGTGTTATTGGGGTTTTCTATGAAATTGTCAGTAGCAACTCAGAGTTAGGATTTGTGCCCGGTTAATAGGCTCGCCCCCTATTACATGGGACCTAAACATACCGGCGACCTGTGGGTTTATATTGGTACATACACCTCTGCCTAACCCTTCGGGGAATACAGGCGTGATGGTATGTATAGTCAGCGTCGCCGAGGTCATCCTACGAAGAGGTGACGAGATGACGTGGACTCGCATCGGGAGGGCTAGTTCGAGGTGGCGCAGGAAAAGATTATTTGGAAAAACTTGGGGGAGGCCTTTACCCAGAACGAGGACATTACAGGCTAGATAAGAAAATTTATCACGTTCTACGATATTGCAAGCTTCAGCCCCCGACTTCGTTCGCGTGGTTTAAGTTTTACCCGCGTTAAATTACGTCTTTGGTTACTGATCCGCTGCCCTGGGTCTGTGGGTGTGTTAATATTATATTCAGATTACGCTTGCACGCCCTTGCAGACGATCAATTACCGTTTTTTTTTTGTCAAAGAGAATGCAACACATGAATTCTCATATACCTTTGGAGGTATGAGAGACAGGGTGTAAAGTCTCTCATCCCCATAAAAAAGGGAGGATCCTCCGACCAGACGGGTGTTGTGTCTGGCGGGATTTTGTATATATGCTAAACGTCGCGGCGAACTTTGATATCGCGATCCAGGCAACGTCAGTTTGTCGTAGTAGTTCACATGCCGAGCGATAGATGTCGCTACATACCAATCTACACGTCCTACAAAAAGTCGCCCCGACGAAACTATAGATCTGTTGAATCAGTCCGATAATCGGACCTACAAAAAGTCGCGCGTATGTGCGGAGGCACCTAAAAATCGTAGTGCGTGCTTAGCCTTAATTAGAAGTCAATTGAGTGAAATAGATATTGAGTGAATAGTGAATGATACTGACTCAGTTTACATCTGATTGTTTGCCATAATATGTACATGCACATGTTTGTTATATGTAAATTGTAAACAAAACAGTAATTGCTTTCATCTATCTCGGTGAACATACGGATTCGTGAATTAGTGGGTAATAGTGATATTAACTACCTCGTTAGTCTGGTGGTCCTAAGAGCGACTGCTACGCTAGAGGTCTTGGGTTCGATTCCTAGGTTAACGAAAGTGTTATTGGTTTTTTCTATGAAACTCTCAGTAACAGCTTGGAGTTGAGATTTGTGTCCGGTTAATGGCAATAGGCTCGCCCCCTATTACATGGGACTTAAAACATGCCGGCGGACTGTGGGTGTACATTGGTACACCTGTGCCTAACACTTCGGGGAATACAGGTGTGATGGTATGTGTGAAGAGTCTGCCATCAGTTACCTATAACCTATGGATATTGAACCGTTCTTGACGGTTTAAATTCACACGAGCCTGGTAAAGTCGAACCGTAAGTAAAACATAAATAATTACGTGTAAAACTTCGTAAATCAATGGCGTTTGGAAAAAGTTGGTTTACAATTTTATGAGTAACTAGGTATTACCCGCGACTTCGTTCGCGTGAATTACGGATCCCTTTTTTATCTATACTAATATTATAAAGCTGTTTGTTTGTTTGGTTGAACGCCCTAATCTAAGGAACTTCTAGTTTGAATTGGAAAATTATTGTTGTGTTAGATAGCTCATTTATCGAGAAAGGATATAGGCTATATATATCACGCTACGACCAATAGGTGCGGGGCAGTAACCAAAAACGTAACCTAATGCGAGTGAAAAAACTACGCGAACGAAGTCGCGAGAAGACGGTAGTGTTAACATATAATTTCAAATGACTTTTCATAATCGAACATAGTCTCGAAGATTAGTGTGTATGAACAAACAAATTCTTATGCTGTATCTATTCTAATATTATAAAACTGAAGAGTTTGTTTGTTTGTTTGGTTGAACGCGCTAATCACAGGAACTACTGGTTAGAATTGAAAAAATATTTTTGTGTTCAATACTCAATTTATCGAACAAGGCTACAGCTATAAGCGCGCTACGACCAATAGGTGCGGAGCGGTGACCAAAGACGTAACTTACGAGCTTCAGCATATAATAACATGGAATTTATAAAATACTAGTTTCAGCCCGCAGTTTCCTCTGCGTCAAGTTTGATATATTATCCCACGGGAACCGTACATTTTTCCGATATATAAAGTACCTCATGTGTTATTGCACACTAAAATCTACCTCGGTGCCAAATTTCATCCAGATGCGTTCAGCCGGTTAAGCGTGAAAGAGTAACAAACATCCATCCATACACACAAACTTTCATATTTATATTATTATTAGTAGGAAGTAGGATTAGTAGAAAGGATACTGTTCCTTCACCAAAATTGGTCGTTGACCTGATGTATCCCATTTTCGCGGTATCTGAAATATAAAAGCAGGAATTCCATTAAATACTGATTTTCCTGCAGGGCCGGATTTGGTAAACGTCGGCGTCAAAATATAAAAACGCGGCATGAATAATACTTGTAGATTATTTTTAAAAATTTTTTGTTTTGTGTTATGTGCATAAATTATTTATTTATTCATTTATCATCACTTACAACTATCATTACAGGTACCTACAAACCACTGCAATAGGGAAGCCAATTTAATAATAACTTATATTCTAAAACTACTACTACTAAGAGTATGTACTTTTAAATTACAAGTGATATTTAAAAAAACACTAAACATTCTGAGTCCATCCCTGCACAAATACGTCATTGCCAATTTTGTACGCGTTGCATGCAATATAGGGTGCCCGCCAGTGTCCCTAATGGATGCAGTTAATCTGCTTTCTGGCTTAATGGCGGATGCTTGAATAATTTTAGAGGTACAAAACTCTCAAAAGCTATTAAGTAAGGATATTGCTGCCACGTCAGACAACCGATGACTGATTTTTTGTCGGAGAGAATAAAACATAGGATTCTAATATACCAATGCACACGTCCTACAAAAAGTCGGTTGCAAGAAATTATAGATCTATTGAATCGGTCCTACAAAAAGTCGGACGTTGGCGGAGGCTCTAAAAGCTGTTAATTTAAGGGGATAATAATATTGAGACTGAACTGGGTATGGAGACTGTATTTGTACATTATACTAAGAATACTTTTCATTAATCTGCCTGATCTGTGTGTCCTCTGAACTAAAAAACCGGTCAAGTGCGAGTCGGACTCGCGCTTGAAGGGTTCTGTACCAGGCAAGAAAATCATGTCTGTTGTATGAGTGCCCCCATACTTCATTCGTTTTTTGGAATTTTTACTATAGCGGCAACAGAAATACATCATCTGTGAAAATTTCAACTGTCTAACTATTACGGTTCATGAGATACAGCCTGGTGACAGACGAACGGACGGACAGCCGCTGTCATCTGCTTAGCCCAACTATGTTGGGGTCGACTTACAGCCTAACCAGCATCTGGTTAGGCTGCCGGTACCTCTTGGTTAGACTGGTTATCAGACTTCCTGGCTTCTGACTATCTGTAACGACGGTCAAAGATCTACGAATGACAGCCGGGACCAACGGCTTTACGTGCTTTCCGAGGCACGGGGGTGCCACACCACCAACTTCCAAACTCCGGGCTGCTATTCAGCAAATCCTAATGGAAAAACCCAATAACACTTTTTGCCTGACCTCACGCTCATCAGTCGCGCTTGTGACCACGAGACCAAGTGGGCAGTTACTCTTAGTAATAGGGTCCCGTCTAAAAATATCATGATAATACTTACAGTTCAAGTAGACGAAGTCACAACTCAATAAATATTACAGGTTTAAAAAAGTACACGAAGTATATATCATACCTATTTTATAAATAGCTTCCTTTTCCTTAATATTTCAGAAGAAAGCCTCCACACATCTCCAAACCCTTCACCATTGTCACCGGCTCACACAGGCGCTCATTAGCCAGTATTCCCTCTCGCTCTCTCCTCTTACATTTCCCATGTCCATCTCGCTTTCGCCACTTGAGTGGAGCACGGTTGTCGTTTGCAGTTCACGTTTTATAATTATTTTTTTTTTTTCGTTTTACGTCGTCGGTGTAAGGGACATGACGTGTTTTTGTTCGGCCATATTTTATATGGTTTTTTCTCGTAACCGGCGTGCTTGTATGACCAGATGTATGAACGTGAATAAGGAAAGGGGTATGTAGGGATCGTATCAGGTGGCGTTCTGTATTTTCTGCCTACCCCCACAGGAAAAAGTCGTGAGTTTATGTATGTATATATGGTTATTTGTTGCTAATTTCTGTCCGGACGTAAGGTATAAAATAAAAATGTAATTTGTAATCAAACTTATATCATATCTCAAACAATCAAACTTATAAATATCATTTTGACTCTTGATGACCCAGTGGTTAACACGCCCGCCTCTCATGCATGGGATTGCGGGTTCAATACTGGGCAAGTACCAATGTGTCTTCAATTTATATGTACTTTCTAAGTTATCCCGGACGTCACTGACATGAGTGAAGGAAAACGTCGTGAAAAAACCTGGACTAACAGTTAATATAAGTCTGAAATTGCTAATCCGCCTTGAGCAAACGTGGAGATCAATGCTCGTGCCATCTCCTGGGGCCTTTGCCCTGCAGTGTGGGACAATAATAGACTGGTATTTATATTTTTATTTATTAATAAAAACCCTTTGTTCGCCTTAAATAAATAAATAAATAAACATAACCAGTGAATTAAGGTTCAATAAGAAACGAAAATAAACAAAAATAACAAAAACCATTCTATTTAATATAAACATGACCACAATATGTCTTCATTTATATACAACAAAAATAATATTAAGAATATAAATAAGTATTTATTTACTAATATAAATTATATGAATGGTAACCACGACCCTTTGAAACAGGCTTCTGTTGTGACAAAGAAATTATTACCTTAAGTCTCGTTGTAATAACGTTTGTTTTGGAATACTGGGAGAAAGGAGTTATTTTCTTTTGGGAGTTTTATTTCATTATTAACATTTATTAGAAATACGTGGTTGGAGGACTAAATTAGTAGATAGAGCTCTGGCTTTCTTAGTCGGAAGAATGAATGGTATTAATAGCCAAATATTTTAGGTACCAACGTCGACCCTTGGACAGAACAGTAGGCAGTTCAGAAAACTGGAAAATATTTGCGTTGACGCGGTTATCGAATTGTAAATCCAATTATCCTAGCATGCGACATGGAGACAGCGACTGTCGCAACCTCGTGCTGGGCACGCCTTAATAGAGACGGTAAGTCCCCTCTTTGAGGAGTGGCTGGAGAGGCGTCACGGCGCCCTCACCTACCGCCTGACGCAGGTCCTCACCGGACACGGGTGTTTCAGGAGGTTCCTGCACCTCATCGGGCGGGAGGAAACGTCCGGGTGTCACCATTGTGTGGATCGCCCCGAGGACACGGTGGAGCATACCGTGGCGGTATGCCCCGCTTGGGCGGAGCATCGCCGAGTCCTCGTGGCGGCCATCGGCGGCGGCGAACTCTCGCGTCCGGCCCTGGTGCAAGCCATGGTCCGGAGCGAGAGGGAATGGGATGCAGTCGCCTCCTTCTGCGAGGCAGTAATGCTTGAGAAGGAGGCGGCGGGACGGTTGAGACAGCGGTTCTCCCGTCCCAGCCGCCGCGGTAGACGCTCCGGACGTCGGGAGCCGCGAGACGACTCCCGGCCACCGTAGATACTGGCCTGTGGACGGTGAGCAATGGGTAGCTCACCGTCCTTACGTTGCATAACGACAGGCCGTGTCGACGGCGCGTTCGTGTTCCACGCGCGCCTCAAAGAGATGTCAGCAAAAGGAAGGGGCCACTGAGGGCCGATGCCTGCCGGGGCTGCGGGTTGTTCGCAAGAGATACCGCGCCCCCGGAACGCAAAGGGCACAAGAAGGAACATGGGTGGGTTTTAGTCAGTAAAAGTCTGACACTCCCTCCCGCCCCGCCCAGGGCGGGAGAAGTTATTTGATGATTTCCCACCCACCAAAAAAAAAAAAAAAAAAAATTATCCTAGCATTTAGGTTTCATTTTTTACGGCAAACACAATGAAAATCACCTATCACTATATGGTACAAAACTAAGCCGCTTTCCACCGTATGTACGCTTAGATCTTTTAAACTACGCAACTGATTTAAAAACGGATCTTCAATAGATAGAGTGATTCAAGAGGAAGGTTTATGCGTACAGAACATCACGCTACGACTAACCGGAGCAGAGCAATAACCAAAGACGTAACTGTTGAAGAGACGAACTAAATGCTGGTAAAGCCGCAGTGTATACCTAGTCGATATGAATAAAGCTTTCAAACTAAATAAACATTATGTGCGAAACGGATAATTTTCAATTTAAAAATCTATCAAATGTTCATTATGGTAACCGGCGTGCTTAGCAGGGCCTCTAAGAGGTCGGTTTTTAGGTAATGTAAATGATAGTCCTATGCAGTACTAGTCCCTGCCCGCGACTTCGCCCGCGATTAAATTAATATATTATCCTACGGGAACTGTACTTTTACGATAAAAAGTAGCCTATGTGTTATTCCAGACTATAATCTGTCTATGTGCCAAATTTCATCCAGATCCGTCAAGCCGTTTAAGCGTGAAAAAGTAACAAACATCCATCTATCCTCACAAACTTTCGCATTTATAATATTATTAGTGGAATATAATCTATACTAATATTATAAAGCTCATGAGTTTGTTTATTTGTTTGGTTGAACGCGCTAATCTCAGAAACAGTTAGAATTGAAAAAATCCTTTTGTGTTAGATAGTTCATTTATCGAGGAAGGTTATACATGCAACTGAACTAAATAACTGAACAAATAATTATTAATAGATGGAGACGTTTAATTAGTAATAAGATTAATTCCACTGAAACGTCATAAGATCACAAGCAAAATACACAATTTCGGTTACTTGAATAATATTTTTTTCAGTTATTTTATTTATTTATTTATTTATTAAGGTTTGCCAACAGCTTCTGTGTACAAAAGAACTTAATATAAATCAAATACAGTCTAGGACTTATACAGTCGCCAATTACAGGCCAACCAGCATGTCTACAAAAATGATAACAAAATTACAAATACAAAACACTAAATACAGAAAAAAAAAACACTTTAACACTTGCACAAATTACAGTTAAAGAAAGTAAAAGAAAGTAATAATAATTAATAAAAAAAAACCATATACTCTAATTAAACTAAGGCAACTGTGAAAGGTATGACCAAAAATTAAAAAAAAACTATTTAATTATAATTATAATTATATAAATTTATCAATTCAAGGTTGTGTTTTCCGGGACTCAAGTATTAGTAATTTTCATCTAAAACCAAGCTTTTTAACCTATTTTGATAATTTTTATTTTTTATTTTCAAGTCAAATTCGATAGATTTTCCAAATTGGTTGGCAATTAAAGGAGTTCTGAATAATAAAAACACAACCGATTTGATATTTTCCTCCTTTTTTGAAGTCGGTTTAAAATACTTTTGTTTGGAAGTATTAAGTCGAAGACGCTTTAGTGACCCGCCAATTTCAAATTATTATTTTTTTTAAACTTTCAACCTGATACTGAGCTTCAAATTGCAAAAACTCTATAAAATTTTGAATTTCGCGAGCACCCTTAGCGCTTCCCCTTAAATTAAGTAACATAATAATGGCATTAGGTAGGTGTCATGAATATTATACCGGGCAGGCTCACACGAACCGCTGTGCATACAAGTGTCCCTCCCATGGGGGACGGGGAAGGTCACAGAAGTGTAACAACATTCCACCTGAATGTAGATACTTAAATAAATTGTGATATACTGCTTCGCGGCTTTTCATGTCGAGGTCAACAAATTTAACTGTTGTATATAACTCACGTTAAATAATAATCTCTCTCTCTCTCTCTGCTTAGCCTTTTCCCAAATATGTAGGGGTCGGCTTCCAGTCCATGGAGCGACTACCTATCTGACCTTCACAACCCAGTTGCTAGGCAACACGATACCTCTTAGGAAAACTGGTTTTCAGACCGGCTTCTGACTATCCGTAATGGCTGTCTAAGGTCTACGATTGACAGCCGAGACCAACAGCTTTACGTGCGTTCTGAGGCACGGGGGTGTCACACCACCAACTTCCAAATTCCTTGCTGGAACTGAGAAATTTCTAATAGAAAACCCATTAACACTTTTTGCTCGACCTGGGAATTGAACCCAGAGCTCATCAGTCGCGCAGCACGACACCAACGAGGCAACTAAATAATAATAATAATTTATTTAATTTCTCAGACAAAGTCCATTTATTGTTGAAGATTTCTTAATCTCTGTTAGTTTACGTAATTTATGACATAATAAGATAATAGTAATAATTTCTGAAGGACATTTCATTCACTCTTCGATAAAGAAATCTACTAGTTCCAGTACTTACAGTAGTCCATTCTAATACTTGTACGGATGTACAAACTACAGAATATCACTAGTAGCATACTATGAAAGAATTTCGTGAAATATACCAAAATAAATATTATGTCTAAGATTTCCAAACATCTCAAAAGTTATTTTCATTGTTCCAGATCATACAAACATGGGTGCCCCAAGAACCTGTCTCATCTTTATCATCATCCACCTGGTTTCCCTTGCTTACACGCAGGAAGTCTCCAAGCGAGTCCCGCAAGGATTCCTCGGCATGCGCGGCAAAAAGTACTTCGAGGAAGATGGCACCGAACAGTTCTACAAACGGAAACCACAGTTCTTCGTCGGCGTCAAAGGAAAAAAAAGCCTCCAAGATATCCTTGAGGGCCAAGAAGAATACAACAAGCGAGGGCCGATAGGCTTCATGGGAATGAGAGGCAAGAAAGATGTCAACTTCCTGGACTCCCAAAGCAATGAGCTCCCGAAAAGAGATGGGTCTCTGATAGGCCAGATAGACTACTCCTCAAAAGAAGAACCCAGCGAACCTCAATTCCCACTCCTCAATGAACTGCTAATGCTCATGACTCAAGTGAAATATCCCAAAATCAATTTGCAATCCATGGAATCATCTTTGGAGCCCGAAGAACTCTCGTTCCCACAGGTAACTGATGTCGGCAAACGAGTAGCCAATTTTAACCAGTTTTACGGAGTACGAGGAAAGAAATCCGTTAACAATAAGCGACCTTATGACCTGACCTTCCGCGGCAAATTCATCGGGGTGAGGGGCAAAAAAGACCTGAAGAACAGTGGAGCGCATGAAATTAAGTTTTTGGTGGACCAGAATGGACCCCTGCCCAAGAGAAAGGCTCAGATGGGATTCTTCGGCATGCGAGGCAAGAAGTGGGCAGATGGTGAGTTTTTTTACCAGAATATCTATATTGTTTGATATTAAATGAAAGGTCACCGTACATTGCTTCTGCATTGATACAGATTAATGTTACAGAAGGGTCCATTGTAAACACAGCCATTTTGTTTTTTGTTTTGTCTAACAGCTGTTAATTTTAAATTACGGACAAGTCTTTCAGCTAAAATATTATAATTCTACATTCATTAAAAGCCAATTTGGCGAACAAACTTCTAAGTTTAACCACAAAAAAAATTAAAGAGGATAATGTTTTACAAAAATTAAGGACGAAATAAATTTTATGCGGACCTTATTAAAAAGTAAAGGTGTGGCCACACACAGTAATGCCAGTCTGTAGTCTGTACTACTCATTCACTTTGAGATGGCCGAAGTGGACTGTTACAAAATGACGTCATAGGCACTGCCATGCATACTAAGCGGATCTTACTTGATGTGTGGGGTGGGGAAGCGGGACGGGAGGCAACGACCATCTCGAAGTGAACGCCTAATACAGTCATCATCGTGTGTCATTGTAAGGATTTATGCAAACGACAGACTTTTCGTGTCATCAAGTGGCAACCAAACATTTTACATTCTTCATTCTTCTTCTTCTTCATTCTTTTAGCACTCATTGTGTATCATGCATCACAGATATTTCGCAATGCACTTTTTGGTTGCCAAAAGGAATAAATAAAGAGTAACAAAAACAACATAAAATCAATCTAGACTTCCCACGAATTGTTATAGGAATCTGACAGACTTCGTATGTGGCGTAGTCTTTTCATATTAAATGGATTCTGAATCAATAAATTCATGATAACGTTTACCTACTCGTACATTAACATTTATACAATTATTATTCTATCTTTCCAAAATCAGATAGAGAGATTTTTGGCATTGTTGAGCCGTGTGCTACGCACCGTAGCCGTAGCACTTGACGTAGCAAGAAGCAGCAAATTACTGTGACAATAATTTCAGAAATTCCGTGGACAATTTTTATTTATGTTTTTTTTTTTATAGAGCACAATTTATCATCATTCATTTTCAGGTTTATTATCATCTCTCATAGAGCGAAATCTTTCTAAGAAATACAAAGGATGAAAACAGTAATACAGAGTACTACTTAATTGTAGTGGGGACAAGTGATAGTACGATATTATAGATGAAAGTAGGTACAACCTTGTTTCAGTTACCTTTTTCCTGATTATTGTTTTCTTTTCGCGTTTGCTCTTGGCATCTTCCTAATTTTATCTAATTTTGACTTAACCAACTTGGTTATAAAATTTATTTTCCTATGTCATTAACTAATTGTTTTATTTTGTTCGTTTTATTAATGAATTGCTTTAATGATTTACATAATATATACTACTGACACCATTAGCTCGTTTTGTCATATAAGGAAACATGCAGACAAATAAGTACTCATTAACCATAAAAATACCTTCTTTTGTTTAAAAAAAAAGGTTCTAACCACTGTTATTTCTGGGCTCGCCTTTTCATCTTACCTCCGAACTCATCTAACATAAACATACTTATTTTATTGTTTTAATTATTGATCGTATGTAAATAATTGCAGGTGAAATGTATGTTACTGTTAAAGCCTGAATAATGGTAACTCATAAGATTTTCTAACCCTTAATGGTAAAAGTCGGAAATGGTCTGTGATTGTCATTCATTTCCTATTGCCCTCGACAACATTGTAGTGAATGGTAGTAAAAGTTTGAAATGAACGATATCATCGTTCACGGAAAAATTCGGATTTTTATGAGTTGGTAAATCTTAGGTTTTACTGGAAATTCTTAAGATTTACCGTAATCCAGGCTTTTGCAGTAACATAAACAGCTATATTAATATTTATTATGTTTATTAACGTATAATTGTTTTTGTTTCAGAGCCTAGCCTCGAGATGGAAATGCCCAACTAAGTGTCTTCAAAAATTGATTATTACAAAAAGTATTATAATAAAAAAACATCAAATGCTACCTATTTCTTGAAAAAGACTTACCTTTTCAACATATCCTATGTATTAAGGTATCTTGCGAATAATAATAATGAGGCTTATTTTAGCGTTATGTTCACAGTTTGAGAGGATCTAGTCAGTAAATTATAACAATTGTACTACTATTATACTGAACTGTTTGTAAAATATTGTTTAAGCTTGAAACTAGTTAAAACATATTTCATCACTAGACATCTTCTTAGGTTCATGTTTTTTATTTTTAGTATTTTTTATTTTAACACATTAAAGAAAAATAACTACACAGATAATTATGGTTTGTATTTATTGTTATGTGAAATTAAAAATGATGAATATTTTTGGGTAATGGAGAAACTCGATTGTTAATTATTTAATCATTTAAAAAAAAACATAATTTTGAAGCTTACCAAATATTCTGTTTGATAAAATCTCATTTATTAACGTGTCATTTAACACAGTTTTTGATTTATCTTAATTTTTTTGGTTGTATTGTTGCTGAAAAATATTAGATATGATAACCAATGTATTAAAATATGTAGTTGTGATTTCTCTTAAGATTGTTTTGAACGGAAAGACTCTCTAACTTGTTGCATTGGAAGCGATTCTGCCCTGATTTACAAAGTGGACATGGTCACCCTCTTAATAATTTTCCCGATAGCGGCCTAATTTTTTCTTGAATTCCTAATTTGAAACTAGGAATCGCTTTCTTCTGTACTACTGCTGAAATATGTTTTTTAAATTGTTTCTAAATATCTATCTTATGTTAGTAAAAAGTTGTAACTCTTTATGTAGTAAATTACTAAAACATTTTTATATTTTTATCAATGTCATATCTGAATATATTTCCTAATTGTTAAAAAATATAAAAGTTAAATACTTACCTAAATAGTAGATAGCTCTCGATGAGTATTTTCAATTATAAATAATAAATGTAGATTGTATTCGTAATTGTAATTAATATCACTATAAAAATAAACTCTAGGTTTATGATAGCGTTTATTAGGTTCATTTTCTTTGTTCCTGTACGCAAAATATGTACTTAATTTAGAAATACATCTAAAGTTATGAATTTGATTTAATTTTGGGCTGATTTCAATGCAGTTTTATTTAAAACTAATAAATGGATAGCTACATGTAGACATGACCAAAATTATAAAAAAATCCAACATAATCATGTTGTAAACGCATGTTTTTTTTCTACCGTCGGTAAGAGAAAGGAAATTTTAAGAACTAATAATATTTTGTCCAAAAAAATAAAAGATAGTCCTTTCTTTTTCCATTATTGAATTATTAAACTACAGAAATCAGCCGTTACTTTTCAAAAGAATATTTTAAAATTTCACCAACATTTCTTTAATTTACATTTGTCTATAATTGTTACAACAATTAAGTTATAAATGTTAATTTAATATTTAATCCGTATATTTGTATAAATTAGTTATGTTGGTTACTGTCTTGACATTTTGTGAGGGCTGGCAAAATGTAAAAGTGTATTATAACAATAGTGAAATTAATATACGCAGTTGTCAATTTTAATGTTGCTTCATTGAACACTTTATACCTTACCTGCTTATGACCGCGACTTTGTCCGCGTTTTTTCGTGGATCCGTAATATTTTTGATAATAAAATATAAGTAGCATTCCAGGATTACTAAGTTTCATATTAGCGAAATAATTTTCAGAATCTGACCAGTAGTTCCGGAGATTAAAATGTCTTTTTTCCGCCTATCTGGGATACCATTCTTTTTTTGTTTTCAGCGGGAAACCTTCTATAGGTGCCCGGTCTTTGAGAATGAGACACGGAGTGTGATATACTTCCCTCACTAAACCGACCCCAGTGGGCACCATTAGCACATCGAGAGGGTTCCATTTCCTCTTAAAAGACTGTTCCAGAACCCTCACCGTGTAACGTCAGTTAGGGCACATCTCTGGGATACCTACCTGTTTACTCTCACCATGATAATACCTACCAAAACATATGGGAATAACATTCAACACCCGGAAGGACTGGGATACTGGGATACTAGTCCTCGCGTCATGTTCGTGAACGGGCGCTGTCAGTTGGGATTGGTCTTCTGTTAACTGCCATGGCTTACATCTTTAGCACTATTTTTTTGTATTGTTTTTTATTCATCTTCATTGTTTTCACGTATAGAAGCAACAAGAATATTGTAACCAAGATTTTGTAAAACCAATTTGAAAAGAATGTCCATGGAGTTTCTTGCTCGTTCTTCTCCATAGAAACCTACGCTTTGGAACGAGCAACTAGCTTCAACTTTTAAATGTAACTTCTTGACAATTCAAAAGGACTTGAATAATGAATCACACGCTTTTGACTGGAAGTGACCACGCGATCGTAACACATTCCTAGCTACGTTGCTTCGTGCTTAGCACCTCATATGAGTTGAATTAATCAAACAAGTATTTTTTAGCTACATCCAACCTTATTTTATACTAGCTTTTGCTCATGACTTCATTCGCGTAAAAGTCGATTATATTTAAAATTCAGACAGGTCAGGTGCGCAGAAAGTCCTTTTAAGCGGCGTGCTTGTATGACCTGTGTATGAACGTGGACGAGGAGAAAGGAGTAGGTAAGGATCGTAGCAGGTAGTGTTCTGTGGTTTCTGCCTACCCACATGGGAAAAAGGTGTAAGTGTATGCATGCATTTAAAGTTTAGTCGTGACTCGAAAGACACGTGGCGCCATCTATTAACATAAGTACTATATTGTTGTTTTCCTCGAGAAGAGTAGTTTTTTCGGAATGAAATAGTACCATAAGTCCAATTCTGATGATCGGTTCAGTGCTTTAGGCGTGAAACGTAACAGAAAAATTTACTTTCGTATTTATTACTGTCAAACTCCATTCAAAATTAGAAAGACTTCAGGCCCTAAGTACTCTGTGAACAGCCTGCCACGAGAGTTGACCATCCGATTTTAGCATATAAAATGTAAAACGTGGTTGATAAGAAACCTTTGCCTCCTGCAGTCAATAATAGGCCGGTATAACATACCATCGCGCCTGTATTCCCCGAAGGGTTAGGCAAAGGTGTAACAATGTATACCCACAGTTCGCCGGTATATTTAGCTCCCATTAAATAGGGGGCGAGCCTATTACCATTAACCGGGCACAAATCCTAACTCCGAGCTGCTACTGAGAATTTCATAGAAAAACCCAATAACACTGTGCTCGACCTGCGAATGGAACCCAAGACCTCTAGCGTAGCAGTCGCGCTTAAGACCACTAGGCTAACGAGGCAGTTAGGCCGGCATTATAATTAGTAATGCTGCTAGGTCCTTTGTCCTCCAAGACTTCAGAATCTCACCTTCTGAATCATTGTAAATCTTGTAACAGTCCGGGGAAAGGTAAAAACAAAAGAAAAAACACAACACTAACTTCTTTGTATTTATTTTTCGTATTAAAATTGTTTCATTTAATAAATCCATGATGTTTATAAACGTAATACAGTAATATAACGCATAGAAGCCATGTCCATCTATGTATGATATCAATTACATTATTACTCCTCAACGACTAACCAATGAATGGACTGCGTTCAAACGCACGCACACATACATGAAACACGCACACACTTGCGCGGGCGCAATGTGACAGGCCGCCATCTTAGTTCATTTATTTCTAACGCTATAGTTACATACTCAAGTAGTCATATCCAACAATTTGAAATGGGATAATAATTTCATAGCACGTTTTTCTTTTTCAATAATTACATTTTATTTTTTAGACTAGCTTCTTTTGGTATTACAGTCGCGTTCAATGGGGGGGTGGGGGTGGGGTGGGGTGGGGGGGGTTGTTGAAGGTACGCAACAGGGCGCTCGTCACATCATTTAAACTTATAATATAAAACAATCAGACTATGGAACTTGACGGTCGATTTGACAACGTGGGCGACCTGTCACACTGTTATAAAATATTACAATTATACACCAAACTACTTAAGTTGACATTTTGACACTAAAGGTACTATATTCTACTAAATAATCTGCCAATTTAGTAATAGTACGTCGTTTCAAAAATTCCAATTTCATTGATACCACCCTTGGCTAGAACAAATTATTTAGTAGCAAAGTCTTTTGTCAAAATGACAACTCAAGTACACTTCAGGTCAGAATAAGTGTACCATCCAATAAAATAAAAACCAAAGTAGGTAGATCTAGTTACAAAATCTTGTCTGAACAGTTTTACCACTTAATTCAGAACAATTTAGCGTCATTACTGTCGCAATCTTTGCAAAGATGACTCACTTATTCTGACCCCAATTTCATACATATAAATTTGTAAAATAATTAAGGCCGTGAACCATCTACATGATTTTCATATAATTTGAACGATTAAGAGTGGATGGATAAGCAAAATAAAACACAAATCGTACAAATGTTACCTACAAGCGAAATCGTATAATGATAAATTTGTTAAATGACATTGACAGCAAATGTCATTTGTCATTTTGAAGGAAGAAAAAAACAAAATGACAGTTGTTGTGAATGTTTGTCTATTGTGTGTCGAATATACTGTTCTTGCACACAACAAATAACTTACGACGAAGTTCATTTGTATAACGGAAATAATCCACTTCTACCAATATTAGAAATAACTAACCATTACTAAACTCCTCTTAACACATACAACAACATACCCAACACACAACAGATGTAAATTGGAAAAACTACTATTATTATTATGTGAAAGAAAATATTATGGAATAATATACAGGGAGGGGAAACATGACCCCCAAGTCAACCATTTTTAGTTACATTTTCATAGAAAAACATTAATAAAAAAAACAGGCAAAGTTTAATGAAACGCTAATAAGTTTAAAATCTTAACACAATAATAATAGTTCAAACATTTTTGTATGAAAACATAACCAAGAATTTTGACTTAATAATTAATTTATACAATATCTAGTAAATGGTTAGAATCTTAGAGTTCAGTTGAAAATTATATTAATGCAACACATTGTAACCTCGTTCATGAACCGAGACGGGATCAAATAACTAAGTTTTATTATTTTAACATTCTATAAAAAGAAGCTGAATAACATTGAATGCTATCTACTTATTATACAAAAATTTGTATACATAACGTGTTAAATAACTTAAATTACATTATTGTAACTTTATTTAAGCATAACTTCATTTCAACCCCAAATATTTATTATTCTGTTCATTTGATTGTTTTTCTAAAAACAACTCGAGAAAAAAATATATAACGTCGCTTTTAGGTGTTGCCACTTGCATCCGTATTCAGGAAATAATTCTGTGCGTGTGCGCATTCTTCAGCGGGTACGACCGTTACCATAGATTTTTTAATTCATTTACATTGTCTATGTTATTCCCGCTTGTCTTAAAAGCTGGTCCCTCGAAGTCTCTTCATTCTAAACCCTATATATTTATTATATATGAATACGGACACAAGCGCTGATATCACAAACTAAATCGTGTTTGTGTATTCTTGTCACTTGCAGTTGTTTTTGCAAATACGGTAAATTGTAACATCGACAAAGATGCCTTAGTATTTTTCTAGTTTTAATCACTTTCAAAAAACCAACCTTGTATAGGTTGGTTTATAGTTTCATTTACGTTAATGCCTAGCCATGGTTACCTCCGTTTTATGGTAGGCTAATTTCCTAATCAGGATATTTCATATCAGTCGCCGTGTTTGGCTGACCATAGGCGATCTTATTGACTTAGCAATAAGATTAGCATTTGCTTGATGTCGGCAAGAGTTTTATTATTAAGAGCTTTTATTTAGTGTGCTGAATCTCTTGTCTGACAATTTAATAATTGAAAATTCGGTTAAATGCTTAATTACATTTTTAGTGTCACGTCTTTTCATTCAAGTTAATAATTAAAAACTTACACATTTCCACTTTTTTTTCAATTGCCATAAAAATAAAAAAGAAGTTGTTGATGTTGTCTTTCATCAATGCCAGTTCGTTTTTAATATATATATATTTTTTTCACATTTAATTCTATTCACACTAATAAATCAAATTACGTGCTTTAAAAATTATATAATACATACAATTAAAAATAAAACCTATACAAAATGTATCACACAACACCAATCTTTATGAGACGGAATTTTGTATATTACAACATTTACTAAAGGATAAAAAAAAAAGATTTTCCGTCTTTGAATTTGGATAATGGCGCCAATTTTGCCATGATTTGGCGGGTAAATATTATGCATATTTAGTTCCTAATACAAAATATAGCATTTTATGTCTCGTTTTGATAAACCGCTCTTACATTTGAGATCTACCTTTATGTGTACGTACGTCTTGGGATATCGATTAGACGTAATGAAACTAAGGTGACATTTAGCAAATCGACATTGACAGCTACAATGAGGTATATGCCTATAGATGTCATTCTGTGAGCGGTTCACGAGTCAAAGACGTAAAAATCAATATAAAAAAAAGATGTTTTTATTAAAATCATTTCTAGCGGCCTGGCATCTAACTAACCACACATCATTGTTGAATAAATAAATGTTTATATTTTATATCTTAACGCTACATATTGGTTATTGAATCATTAAGTTAGATTTCATGTTTAGCAAACGATTAATTTACAAGATTCGCCAATAGAAGTATTTTTCTTTAAGAATCTTGGTGTGTAATTGCTTGTATGATGAGTTGGTGATCATCCGGTGTCAGGGCACTGAACAACTGGCGAGCTTAAAGCCGAGAATCCAATGTAAGCGATGGGGAGATACGTTACGACTTTCGTTCAAACTTGAGAGAATATAACATCTTTCGCTTCGCTTCTATTGGACTCCCATCACAACAGTATACAAAATAAGCTTACATTTGACCAAATTCAGCAGTTGTTAGTAACACCATTGTAATCACTCGCGATAATTAACAATAAATGCATTAATTATAATATATTATAATAATTTAGTGCCTTCCCGGTGTTCCGTCACTCTGTGTGTTACATTATATTGGTGATAAGTATTTGTAATTGCTCATAAGTTTATATTTTTGCTTAGGACCAATTTAAATTAAAATAATTCGTAAAACCCCCGGTTCCTTGAACGAAAAATTAATGGGACAAATTCTCTGCAAGCTGCCTTAATTGGTTGTTGATTATTGGGTACTTGATACCACATATCAATTGATATACTTTTTATAAACTGTCAAAACGCCATAGATTTTGTTAGGTATTTTATAGCAACTAAAAATCGAACTTAATCGGGTTTCCAGGGCTAAAATAAAGTGTTTTTAAGACGTCGTGTCTTGGAATTATTGGTAAATGGTGTCAACTACCAAATTCAGTCAACCAATTCATAGCTTGCGCGCTCTTTTTCACATTAATTTGTCATCCTAGAAATGGGATTTAATTATACCAACTAATTATTATCTTATTAATATACTAGTATACTATATTTCTGCATGCTTGTCCTATGGCTATCCCAACGCTGGGCAAAAGTTACTATGGATACTCTACAGTAAAAATGTGACGGAATTACATTTACTTGCATAAGATACTTGGACTGATCGCGTTGACCAAACAGAGCGGCAGTAAGCTCGACAATGAACCTTAACCCTTACATATAGAGTTCAAAGTCGTGTGCACGACATAGTAATCTTCCACGGAATCCAACTCTATTTCTATGTAGTTAAAGTTCATAATCAATATTGCTGGTTTCTCTGTATTAGGCTTTACTAACTCAAATTGATCCTAAGCAACATTTATCTAAAACAAATAAAGAGAAGCAGTTTTCTATCAGATAAATAGTCGAGTAAATATTTTCTCTATAGTTTTTTTTTACAATACACAGCACTGGTTCGAGCGACAGAAACACAACATTCTCTGTTTTCACGCATACATATTGGCTTAGTTAAAGATCGCCCCATCGACCACAGATTACGTTACCACCATTTTTTTGAAGGTTTAAACCTTCTTCTAAGTCTATCTTGGACATCACTGACATAGGTGAAGGAAAACATCGTAAGGAAACCTGGATTTGTATAATAAATTAAGTGTGAAATTGCCAAGCTGCTTGATCAAGCGTGGTGATCAATGCTCGTGCCTTCTCTGCATGAGAAGTGGCCCAGTGAGACAATATTAGGCTGATATTATTATTAACTGTGATATAGCGTAAAGCATTAAACGAACTAGGGTAAGCCTAATTACAGAGAGGACAATAATAAGTTCGAGCACTTTCCACATATAAATTGATAATGACCCTAAAAACATCAGAAATACAGTTTAAAATTGCGTAATTGCTTGCAAGATAAAAAATGTGGCGCATAATTATATCTTACATACAATTTTGAACTCTATTTGTGATTTGTTTTGGTATAATTTTAATTCATGAATAGAAACAGCAAGATTATGACATTGTTGCTGTTTGAACTGATTCTTAACCTGAAGCATGTATGTGTGGAACTGTGAATATGTTGAGTCCATTGAATTAATAAAAAGAAGATAACTCGATCATTAAATATATTTCATCAATTTATCTGTAGTGTCATTGAAGTATTCCTAAACGGCTGGATCGAAATTAATGAAATTTTCTGTGTTTGTTAGGGCGGGTCCGCGGGTGGTTTAGATTCACAATTGGACCCGGTAGGTGGTGCTGTAAGCCAGCCTTCGGGGAGTCTCTGTCGGGTCCGCTAATTTTATATAAAAATCCATATTTTCTATAGGGTTTTTATATAAAATATAGTTTTAAATGCTAAGGAAGTTGGAAACCTATTTAAATAGCCTAGCCTAAGTACGGCAACTTGCGTCTAGTTCAACAATTTGTTCTTATTACAAGTCTATCTAAAAACTTAAACTAGCACCAACAATGAATAACAAAAACATTGTGTTTTTTTTTTACTTTTTGAGAGACATTGAAATAATGTGTGAGCATATTAAGAAAGCACCGTTGCACACATTTATTTAATAATTATATGTGTTTACTGTTTCATTTTCGTCTTAAAAAGGGACAAGCGTAAGTGCTGCCCTCTGCTTTGAGTCTTGTCCGTGTATTTATCGTTTTGACCGCCAAATAGTTTTATCAAAAAAGTTTTTAAGCAATATTTCGCGTCTCGTGCAGTATTTAAGCATTTGTGAAGTCTTTCTTTAACCTTCAGCGGTCAATAATAATCCTTGTCAATATAAATACCCTACCTACCTCCAAGTGTTCAGACATATCAATAATAGCGTGCCATAATCACAACCTCACGACCTCCAGCCAATATATACGCAATGAAAACCGATTGCATTCAGTTACCAACCTTATCTACACACGATTAGATCGCATTTTGCAATGTCAAGGGGTGGTTGTGAGTGGCCCCGTGACCGTTGTGCGTTGTGAAGTCATCGTCTAGTAGTTTGGGCACGTCGGCCATCTTTGTTTGGTTCTCGTTGGACAAACGTTCTGTTTGTATGAAGTTGGCGGATATGTGGCCAATGTTGGCGGGTTCCGAGTTCCCGTTGTTGGCTTCGCTTGGCGTATTGGTTATTGGTGCGTTGTCGTTTGTTTGTAGTTTGGGTGTCGTCGTCTGCTCTGTGGTTTTGTCCTCAGTCTGGAATAAGAAATGGATGATCACAATTTGGCATGTAAGGCAGGTATCAGCAGTATTTGGAGCTCGTAATTCCGCTGATTATATAAATAAGTCTTTCTAATCGAATCTCTGTCATGGCGGCCAATTTCAGCGGAGACAGTCATCAGCGAATGAGATATTATAGTGCGTACGTATGTGCCCAGATATAGGTGCACTGTCTCTTGTCTGATGGGACGGCAATTGGGTAGTTGACACCACTAACCAATAATTCCAAGACACAACTTCGCTAAAAACACTTTATTTTAGCCCTGAAAATCGAATAATTTTCAATTTATTGTAAAACTCGACTGTTGCTTGCTTCGAAATCAATAAATAGTTAGTCGATTGAGTAGGCATATACGTGACGCCACGGTTAGATATTGTCATACAAAATCTATGGAAGAATCGCGTATTGACAGTTTATAACACTACACACACGACACGAGTGACGGAGTGGGGAGAGATCGGGTGCAGAATCTATTTAGGAAAAGATGGAGAGAAATTAATTGAGCGTAATTCCGCCAGTTATTTCGTATCTTTCCTAGTTGCAAAACGTTTTGCGGTAACTTATCTCCTTGTCTTAGGTCATCAATAAGAGTATCATGGTTTCGATAGCGAGGACAACTTTTTAAAGGGGCTTTGATTAAAGTATTTCTATGAAAGTTAATAAAATGTTACCCACAGCGAGTTGTTCGGACAGTCCCAGTAGGTCGGCAGTGACGTTGCCGTTGTTGGACGCGGCGTTGTGCGGCGCGGGCACCGGCGCAGGCGCAGGCTCTACTGTGTTGGGTAGTACCTCTGTGGGATTTGTTTCTTGGGGCTGCAAGTGTACGAAAGATTTTAGTGTTTTGGAGTAGAAAATATCTTTCTTTTTTTTATCTGTGTATAGTGGGTGTGTGTGTGTGTAGATAACATACCTGCGCGAAGTCCAGTCCGAGTAGATCAGCAGTGGTGTTCGCATTGCCGTTATCTGCTGCATGCGCTGCGGGGGCCGCGGGCGCGGCAGCTGCAGGCGCGGCAGGTGCGGCAGCAGGCGCGGGCTCGGCAGCAGCCTCAGTGGCAGGCGCCGGCTCGGAAGGTGCAGGAGCTTGTTTGCTCTTATCTTCTTCTGCCTGCTAAACATTTTAGGAATAACATTTAATTATCGCGACTTTTTTCAAAACTTTTCTTATTTTACTACATTGAATCAGCTAAAAGACGTCCACTACCTGGCCTCAGCCACCAATCACCACAGAAACCAACCCAGTGCATTCTGGCGATCTTTACAATACGCTCAAAAAAATTGTTGTTCCGACGTCTAAAGATAAAACCCGAACCGTTAAAGAAACAAATTAACATGCACTTATGATGCCTTGGTAGGCATGATAAGAGTTGGTACTTTCAAACTACGGGCTTACAACTGAAATATTCCCAATGAAAAAACTTAATCGACCTAGGAATCGAATCTAGAACCTCATTCAGAGATGTGTTTGGGCGCAAAGGCATCGTTGAATGTCCAAACCAGTTTTCAAGGCAAGCTGCGGTATGCCACCAGGTTCCTTTCATTTCTCAGTGCTGTAACACCTACCTTCCTCAGCCGGGTCCTCGCCATGATAGCCTCGACCCTCTGCTTCCTGGCGAGCCTCTCCTTCTCCTCCTTCTCGGCCTCCTCTCGGCGTATCTTCTCGGCCTCCTCCGCGGCCTTCCTCTTCTCTTCGTCCTCTTTGAGACGAGCTTGTTTCTCCACTTCTTCGCGAACTTTGCGTTCTGCTTCTTCGCGTTCGAGTTGTTGTTGAGCCTGAAGACAACCATGTATTTATTTAAACTAAATGCAACGAAAAGTGCAAACGCGACTGCCGACATTTGCGACCGTAGCAAGATTGGTCCTTCAACGACGTCACGGGTTTTCTTGGCCTTGCCTTTGTTTAAAGCATTACGTTTTGATGTGAAACATCTATAGTTCATCTAAAGTTTTAAAAACCGATTGCTGGCGTGGCGACGCGTCGCCACTCTTTATGATGGTAAAGAAATTGTAATATTTTGTTTTTACATTATGCCATATTTAGTTCCTGTCGTAATCTGTTCTTTTATGCATATCACTTGAACAAAATATTTTAAATGTTTCACATCTGAAAGGCGTCCCGTGATGGCTCACTATTTTTTTTTTAGGAGTATTTTTGTGTATTGCGCTATTGTAAGTGAAACACACTTATTTATATTTTCTTTTGCGCAGACTTTGACATTATGTACCTCGATAGCTTTCCTAAGTTTCTCCTCGTTCATCTGTCTCTGTAACTGCGCCAGTTCGCGCGCTTCCTCCTCCTCACGACGTTGCCGCTCTTCCTCCAGGCGTTGCCGTTCCGCTTCCTCCTCGGCTTCGCGTTGCAGTCTGGAAAATTAACGATAAGTTAGGGCTTGCTCAAGATATTTGTCGATAATTATACGAGGTATAAAAACAGACATTACATAGTCGGACTTTCAATTTCTACGAAATCAGAAGACGGGTATGGTTCAATATAAAAAAAATATCGAAATGATAATAACATGTTACTTTTAAAGTTAAGAGTATTTTTAAACCCGTTATTGACTAGCTTTTTTGTTATAGGTACAATCGCAATCTAATCTGTCTCAATCTGTCAAAAATGAAATTGATTGTCACTCGGCTACTAGATTTTAAACGTTTTTCCGTCAAAATCAAAGCATTTATTGCCATTAAACCATTTACAGGCACTTTTGATTTGTCAAGGAGTTGCTTCTGTTAGTTAGAAAGATTTAGCTAGTTTGCTCGTTCCAAAACGTAGATCTTTATGGAGAAGGACGAGCAAGAAACTCCACGGACACTCTTGTCATTTAAGTCTTAATTAGTTTCAGTTTTAATTAGTAGAATTGGCGTTCAGAGTTTGTGCGTTACCTCTGTCGCTCGAGCTCTGCCTGCCTCTCCAGCTCCTCGCGCGCACGCCGGCGTCGCTCGGCGAGGGCAGCCTTGGCTTCCTCCTCCGTAGTGATACGCTTCGCCGTCATTGACGCTGGAATTACAAAGCAATTTGGTACATACCATCACGCCTGTATTCCCCGAAGGGTTAGGCAGCGGTGTGCCAATGAACACCCACAGTTCGCCAGTATGTTTAGGTCCCATGTAAATATGGGGAGGCCTATTGCCATTAACCGGGCACAAATCCTAACTCCGAGCTGCTACTGAGAATTTCATAGAAAAACCCAATAACACTTTTTGCTCGACCTGGGAACCGAACCCAAGACCAACAACAATATGTTAACATCATCAAAACGGTGATTATAGCTGAAATACATAAAGACGATACAAATATTTGTATGGTTAGTTGTTCCGGGTCTGACTGTTTGTGTATGTGAGTTTATATGTTTCTAAACGCACCCACGATGCAGGAGAAATACTACGAATACTACGAAAGCAAAAAAAAATGCTAATATACGTAACTGGGTAGTAGATTTCAATAACTCACAGAAACACAACTTCTCTTTAAAAAAAAAAGAACTTAAATTTAGAACTGAAAACTTAATTAATTTTTAATCAACTATTAAATTAGATTTTGTTGCTTTGAAATCGATCAATAGTCAGTCACAATTGAGCTGGCAAATAAGTGACAGTGACGTCACAGTTTTCTAATTGTCATACAGGTCTATAAGAGCTCCCGTATGCAAAACAATAAATGCCGAACGAATTATATCATGCAAACAATTATCAACTAAATTTATGTCGTACAAAATAGGTCGTAAGTCTATTGACAGAAGTCATTAGAAGATAAACTCACCAGTCATTTCATTATCATCAGTCTTTTCGACGGAGGGCTCCTTTCTCTCCTCCTTGTCTTCCTTCTTCTCTTTTACTTCGGGCTTCTCGCTCGCTCTCTGTTCGGACCTCTCACTTGCTCTGTCTTCGTGTTTCGCTACTTCAGTTTCTTGCTCGATTTTCGTTTCATGCTTTATAATTTCTATTGTTTCTTTGATTTCGTTTACCTGGAAACAGTAAAATACGTGTACTAAGTAACAGTCGCTAATTTTGTTAGATTGACAATGACGAAATCCTGCTTGGTCGGCAGATTCGGTTCGGCATTATCAATAATACAACAACTGTATGTCGATGAACCCACGTTTTGTCATTATGTTAATTATGTATGAAGTTAAGCTTTTATCGCAAGTGAATCTTAGCTGTCTACCTTATCATCAATAAGGTGGTCTGCATCTCCATTCTGTATCTGCAGCGCCTCCAGCTTGTGCGTGACCTCCGCGGGGTCCACTATGCTCTTTGCCGCCAGACCCCCCGGGGGACACGGCGCCACCGGTTGCTGTAGAAGATAGGGGTAACATTGATTTATAAAATAAGTCTGAAACCGCCAATCCGTCTTCAACAAACGTGGTGATTAATGTTCGTGTCTTATCATGCTAGTACCTTCTCTTCATGAGAAGAAGCCTCTGTGAACCTGCAGTAAGACTATAATGCTGGTATATTAGTCACCACGTGAGCACAAAAGTCTAAGTTATTTTTTGGGTTTTTAAGCTCCTTTCGGCGCGGACGCTACACGCGATTGATCCGTCAGCTGTACCGTACCCGTGCAGCGTCCGCGCCTCAAAAAACCCAGAAAATAACACAAAAATTAACTTAACAATTGTGCTCACGATTCGTGGCGACTACTGTAATATTTAATCGTTTGCATTACCTTAGCGACGTCCTTGTCGACGCTGGACTCTTTGGAGACGGCGGGCGACGGCGACAGCGTGCGGCCCGGCGATGCCGACATTGACTTGCCGCGTCCCGCCTGCGGACACAAGCTATACTTGTAAACGTTGAACTTTATGTCGTCGGTCTAATCAGAACGACATGACGACTGATCTAATGAAGTATGATGATGATTTCTTGGTAAAATGGAATAGTATGACGTAACCGTCATGGACGCGAAGTAATCTTGACGTTAAATTGATCGATTTTTAGACTATAGTATTCAAATAAGCAGTTGGTTTATTTTCACCTTGTCATGATCTTTGGATGGCTTTGGCTTTCTATGTACTGGCGGCTTGCCCTCACCCGGCGCGACAGGCGGAGCTGGGGACAAAACAATGTATGTTAATAAGATCACAACTATCACAAGTATATCTTTATAGGTGTAATTTTGCTAAAATGAATGGATTTATTATATTTTTTTTATATTATCAGCTGATGTGAGATTTAACAGTAGTTTAAAATAATCAAAGTAATAGTTAAATAAAATTTTAAATATATATTCGTTTTACTTGTT
The DNA here is from genome assembly GCA_947462355.1 of Caradrina kadenii. Lineage (NCBI taxonomy): Eukaryota > Metazoa > Arthropoda > Insecta > Lepidoptera > Noctuidae > Caradrina > Caradrina kadenii. Next base: position 11,318,443 of record OX381692.1, on the reverse strand, counting down.
TAATATTGTTATTAACCCCCGACGCAAAGCTACGGGGTGTTATAAGTTTGACGTGTCTGTGTGTGTGTGTGTCTGTGGCATCGTAGCTCCCGAACGCATGAACCGACTTTGATTTAGTTTTTTTTGTTTGAAAATTATATTGGTCGGGAGTGTTCTTAGCTATGTCTGATGGTAATCGGTTCAGCAGTTTCAAAGTTATCAGCTCTTTTGTTAGCTGCGGTATGGATTTTTATTTTATGTATTTTATTTATGGGGTTCAGTGTCCTTCATAGTGTTAAGTTGACATGTCTTACGGAGCCGACAATACATAATAAGGAGTAGAGTCGTGACTTACATGGCTTGTGCTGCGCGTGTAGCGAGGCGGGGCGCGGGCGGCGCGGCGCGGTGAGCGCGCGGCGCGGCACGTCGCCGCCCGCCATCACGGTGCTGTCGCGCGACACGCTCGGCGTCGTCGCCGCGCTCTGTGCCAGCGTGTCGCCGCCGCCTGCACAACAGATTCATATCAATTCTTCTGCAGTGTGTATTTGGAATCATTTCAAATCTTCCAAGGGGCCAAAGTTCTCGTAAATATAAATCACTTTTGATATACGAACATCAATGAAAGGCCAACAAAATAACAGAGTTCTTTTTTGATATAAAAACTCAGATTTTTTACTATCTTCCAGAGTTAAACCCATAAGTTAGTATATATGCTTGTATTCTAGGGTTTTTTGACCCCTTAAAAGAATTTAAATATTTTTTATTGCAGTCTGTATATGTCCACACGATAAAGAAGAATCAGTTCGTCATTCTCATTTAGAACAACATGCTGTTACGGAATTTACTCTCTAGTAAGCTTGGAATAAATTGCAATTTCATTAAAAATAATTTAAAGTAAATTATAGGAAATCAAACCACTATAAATTACTGTTAATATCTTAAAATTAATGTTAATATACAAAAGCACATACAATTAAAACATCGACACATTAAAACAACATCGCTACACAGCGACATAGACCAAATTAATAAAAACTAAACCCTAAACACATTAGAATTCGAATCAAAATTGCGAAACAAACACCAAAAAACACGAAAAACAACTTTATTACTTAGACATTTAATTCAAAATACAATTGCCTCTAGTCGTGTTATCATCTTAATTTCATCACAAAAAATCCAAACGCAAAATCAATAATCAACTTTAATTTGCAGGAAATACAGTCTAAATTCTATTACCTCTTGGCGTGTTAACCCCAGTGCCGGCAATGGACGCAGGTCTCGGCTTTCTCGGTGCAGACGTGGGCCTTCGTATGACTCCGGTAGCATTCGACAGAGCGCTGCCCGGCCGCGATCCCGGCGTCGTGTCGCCCGACCGCGTCTCTGAATACATCGACGCTTATGTACAGGCTTAGGGCAGGGTGTGGGTGAGGAAACGGCAATGGATACTTCGTTATGCAATAGTATGGCGATTGTGTTTTGTTAGTTAACATGAGAAGTGTATTGACGGCTGCGATTGAGTGGTAGTTACGTAAATGATTTAGGAAAGACTAAAGAAATGGATGCAATCGTCCATACATCTGAAGCGATGTACCTTTGTAAATTTGTTTGTTTTGAAGGATGTATTAATTTTTTGGTGAAATATAATTTCTCTATTTAACCCAGTGGTTAATGCATGTATGAGGTTCATCATCTGCTTAGCCTTTTCCCAACCATGTTGGGGTCGGCTTCCAGTTCAACCGGATGCATCTGAATACCAGTGTTTTACATAGAGCGACTGCCTATCTGACCTCCACAACCCAGTTACTGGGCAACACGATACCCCTTGGTTAGACTGGTTGTCAGATTTATGTATGAAGTTGTGGGTTCTAAATCGGGTTAGAAGCAAAGTGACTTTTTTAATTCATATTATGTACTTTGAAAGTTTATCTTGAACACCACTGACATCGGTGAAGGGAGGAAGCCATGAAACCCGACAGTGTCAATGGTCACTAGACTATTTGAAAGATTTAACATATTCAATGATCAATATTTACACTGATAATTAATGTACCATTTCTGATGTTCCTGTTGCATTTAAAACAAAAATGTTTTGACTTTGACTGGAATAAATAATTAATGACTTGGTTGTGGTCCCTTAGGTTGTGTTTATGTATTCAATAAAGTGTATAGTATCGCCATGAGAAAATATAAAAATGAAAAATGTATGATTTGAAAATGGAATATATTGTGCATTCTATTTGTTTAAACAATTACATAACATACCATCACGCCTGTATTCCCCGAAGGGTTAGGCAGAGGTGTAACAATGTACACCGACAGTTCGTCGGTATGTTTACGTCCCATGTAATAGGGGGCGAGCCTATTGCCATTAACCGGACAAAAATCCTAACTCCGAGCTGCTACTGAGATTTTTATAGAAATACTCAATAACACTTTTTGCTCGACCTGGGAATCGAACCCAAGGCCTCTAGCGTAGCAGTCGCGCTTAGGACCACTAGGCCACAAGGCAGTTAAATTAATTATTCATATTTCCATTAAAATTTAGCCACTATATCAGCAGAAAACTTTACAAAACCATGCAAGTAAAGTACAATAATTGTGTGTAGGTACTCATTTAAATGCCTCAGTGCATAAATGAAAGGAAGTGCATAGTAACAATTTTTAATCAGAAAGCAAAGCTGTTAGTTACTCTTACCTTTACAGGAGAAGCTGGCCACACCACCGTGGAGAGACTAGACCAAGATTGTTATAGCTCGTGTACACGATGGCCCATGTTACACCATTACAATTTAATTTTCGAATGATTTTTGCTCTGCCACGGAGTATCAATCAAATGGAGTGTTATAGTTGGCTGTCAAGTTGGACTCTCGTGCTAACTGCGTAGTCTTATTTTTGAGTGCTTTCGCCGTGATTGACGGCATTATAATTACCTAGTGGTTTTCCAATAATAAACGTTTATTTCATTTTCATTGGATATTATTTAAGGAAGATTTATCTAAACTGCTACGCAATCAATTGATATTGCGATATTTTTTCAAAAAAGTTCTAAAAAAGTAAAGTATCTAAGTTAAAAATTTACGTAATATACACATAAAGCTTCTACTCTTAGAAGATAGTCAAAACCGCATCATAACTCGTTGTGTAGTTTAGAAGAGCTACGGACACACAGACACAAAATGAGACTTTGTTTTATCCTATTTATAGTACATAATGTTCAATCCATTTGTTTACTATTCCGTGACGTCGACAAATAATTTGAAAGTAACATAGGCCATTGCAAACAGGAGCTATTAAAAGTAGTAGTAAATACCTTTTAGCCCGTTGTTTCCATGAAAATTAGCCTAAAGCTGTATGGAATAAAGACCAAAATGAAACAAAGAATGTTGATGCCCAAACCAAGCGACCCAGTGCGAATCGACAAATTTGGATAATTGTGAAAATGGTGATTTTGACAAAAAAAAAAACCTTTTTTTTTATGTAAAAACAATTAATAATAATAATTTGCTTTATTTACAAGATTAAATCTATACTTACTAATATTTTATAGAAGTAAAATTGTTTTTTTTTTATTTCTTGAAATATACTAATCAGATAACAACAATTTTTTCACTGATTAAAAGCTAGACTATTGCAGGGTGTAGGATACGTTTCATGGTATATATGACTTAGGGATTGTTCACACCAAACGTAATGCTTGCTGACTGTCAGCCGTCACAATCAGTAGTCAGTCGGTCAACTATGATTGTTCATCAAATATTTAAACTTTACACTCACATTCCGCAGCCGATAATGCGTTCGGTGTGAACAATGCCTTACACGCGGACGAAGCCGCGGGCAGAAGCTAATAAACGAATGACATACTACGCTGACGAATCACAATTCAAGAGCATCTGTTAATTAGATGTGAACAATATTATCTATTTTTGGAGTTTACTCCTTAAGAATCGATTTTCATATTTTTGACCGGGTTATGAAAATGTATGGGAGTAAAATCAAATGTTACGCGTTATGCGTTACAAGCTACATTTTGCTCATTCCCTCCAGAGAATGTACGACTGCATGGACCAAATAGTATAGGCACTAAGGAGTAAACTCCAGTCGCGCGTCGGAACTGACATAAACACATTTTTTTTTGCCGTTTTTACGAATAGAAACAGTATAATCCTTCAAAACTTCTACTTATTCTACAAGTAGCTTGTCTCTAGCCTACAAGAAAATGGCGTGAATTAACTCTCGTTATAATCTGTGGTGTGCCCCAGATTTTCTATCTCCATATTGAACTGTCAGATCAAGAACTCTCGATCAAAAAACTAGCTGATTACAAAACACCTAAATCATTGATCTATTATTTACATAACTATAAGTAGCTACTTATACAATTATTAAGTAAAATGTTAGTGACAATATTACCCAACAAAATTAATTAAGTGACGTGTTATTATTTAAAAAAAAAGCCGTTAATGGCGTGTTTACGACAAAACCCTGCAACAATAAAGCGAACCTTTAAGCGTTAACCAAAAAGCACACCTAAACCAATAAAAACACGAATTGGTTACTGGCAACTCTTTGTTTTAAAATATTTGACAGTTAAGCCAAAGCTTGGCAACACTGTTACACACGATAAGATTGCCAGACACAAAAAACAGGAGAAACAAAAATTTTGGACCAGCCATCATTTTGCTATTTTTGTTTGATATCTGAATACAAACAAACTGAAGAATGGATATTTTTTTGAAGAAATATCTGTCAAAGAAGACATTTTTATCGTAAACAATGACTTAATGGCACACACACGCACGCACATACCAGCATATACTACTTCTACTCAATTTCACACACTCAAAAATTAAACTAGTTTTTCTACTCACTGTCTATATTAACTCAAACTTTCAGTTTAACACACTATACCCAGTCCACTACTAGTACTGCTAGTCTAAAACTTTCTTTATCCGGCGGCTAAAGGGAGCTAGCTACGCACACACAAACTTTGCCTAAATCTAAGTTTTTGTATAGCGATCAATTCTGTTACAACGCACTCACGATACAGGGGAAATTCCTAGCCTGTTTTGCCTCACTCCCTTCATTTACTCCTTCTATCTTTCAGGATTCCTTAATACTTGCATATTGAAAAATAAAATGGTAATCATACAGTAGGAATAACATATTATTATTAGTTTAATCTTTCTCATTTACATATTGCTTTTCATTTATTCATACTCAATCATGACCTGTCACACTTATATTAAATTATACTCCGTAGCATACAAAATGAAACGAGCGAAGCCACGCACTCCAAACAATGTTAAAGCGAAGCACATAACCCCGACTGACTGTAGCTTCACCCAAATGTTAAATGTAAAATTTCTTGAACTCTTTTTAAGCCAGGTGAAGCTACCCCATCAAATTAATCACAAGAGCACTGCTATTTTTATTTAGCACTTTCATTTTTAGCTCGATATTAAAATCAGCATAATACTCTCAATGATACAAACTTATTCAATCCTGTCACTTATACATCAGTCTATTCCACAGCACAGCGCACTCAAACGAGCGAAGCATCACGTCCCAAATACCAGAGCGAAGCACAACACCCCGATTGACTTTAGGATCCCAAAAAACGTCGGAAACCAAGCGAAGCAACCCATCTGCGACAAAACCAAAGCCTGCGAATCGCGCCTTGTGTTGATCTTACGGGCCCTGTTGAGGTGATGCATGGAGGGCGAGGCCGAGTGCAGCGGGCGCGCCGCGGGCAGGCGGTCGAGGCGCGTCATGGAGTATGCCCTACCTGGCGCGCGCGGCGCCGGCACCGTCGGCACCAGGTCCGTGCGCCGCCGCGCCACCGACGACCACAGCACGGGCTGCGGGGTGCGGTCGGGTTCGTCTGGAAAGAGAGACAGAACAAGTTTCAATATAGTACAGTACTAGTAGAAGGAGTACCAAGGAGTTGAAAATATTTCAACTTAACGTCATTTAAATTTTGAAATTGGGTAGATGACACCACTAATCAATTGACGTACTTTTTATGAGCTGTCAAGACGCGATTCCCCCATGGGTTTTCTACGACAATACTAAACTATGACGACACTGTTTTGTCACCTCAATTCACTAACTATTTGTTTAGTATGTATCTGAAGAAGAATATCTTTAATAATTATAATATGAAATAAGTTGAGTACAAAGGAATTAGGCATCTCTGTTGTATATTGTACTTTTGCATGCCGTCTGTTATAATCTTGGTCTTGTGTATATTTGTAAATAAAATATCTTAGCGTTCGTGTTTGACGTTAAAACATTTATTTGCTTTAATGTGTTTCCATAAGGTTTGATTTCAGAGAACAATTCAACAAATATCAACAATAAAATCATTTCTGACTGAAAATATCGATTTAAGCAACAAACTATTATACAGATACATTGTCACCGTAATCGTTTATGCTACACTGAGTTACACATACGTGCAGATAAAAGTATAACGCCTGAACGACGCGGCTTACACAGCGAATTAGCATAATCTTTTCTTAATCTTTCGCAAGGTCGCGACGGACGCGATCTCAATACAATAGCGTTGCTGCAGGGTGACTCAGTTGTGTTGATGGTAATTATGATATGGGGACAATTATTTCGGCCATTAGTGTAATATACAATGGGTGGGTAGGTATGTTAAATTAGTCCTAAATATAGTTTTTTTTTTTCTTTAACCTTGTGGGTGTTGCGTTGTTGGATGTTTTATTTGTAATAATCAGATATTTTAATATATTTAAAATTCTCCATCGACACTTAACTTTAAGAAGTTCTTAAATGTATTTTTGTCGCTACAATACACCTTGAAGTAACAGAGACAGCATAAGACTTAAAGGCGAGTTGGTTTTGATAAAATGGCCGTATTCGTATAAAAAAAAAAAACATATAAATATTAAATATAATCTTAAATATGGAACTTACAGAAACTCATGAACATCACAGCCCCTTCATAGCAGCAAGAATAAGGAAAAAGATTAAAAATAACGTTGAAAAATAATTTGTTTCAAGCAGGAATTGAACTCACAACCCGTTGTACAACAGTCAATTGATGATGATGTTTACTGAAACATGATGTCTTTTTTTTGTCATGATTTTGTACTCTGGGTGGGCCTACTCAGCGATCAACACATCGATGACTGGGCAGGTGAAGTTGATCGTTTATCAAACTGTAGTTTTTTTTTTCAATACTAGAGTCATTTACCATCAAGTAGTTATTTATTATACACAAGCGACCTGCCCGCGACTTCGTCCGCGTGGCTTATTTCACCCACGTTTAGTGACGTCTTTTATTACTACTCCGCTCCCTTGAGTCATAGCGTGATGTTATATAGCCTATGTTACTCAGAAATAATGAAGCTATCTACTGGTGAAGAAATTCTTAAAATCGGTCCAGTAGTTTCGGAGCCTATTCATTACAAACAAACAAACAAATCTTTCCTCTTTATAATATTAGTATTGAAATATATATATGTTTATTTGCAAGAAAATCTATTGTTTATAAAGAACAGATCTCAGATCCAAAAATCACTGTATTATGCTTCCAAGCAAACGCTCATCATAATTATATTTACGTCAATTATTATCATCAATTTCCTTTATGCTATAGAAACACCTCCTTCGAAGCAACTTTAACCAATTTGTTTTAAATATATTCCATACACATTCAAAATTAGACTGTCATGTTAAGAAAATAAGTTACAGTTTGACTTTATTACCTTTGTTATCAGTGTCTGAAGAATCCAGCTGTAACGCAGAAGCGCGTCTCGTGAGCGGCGCAGACGCGAACATCACATTTGTAGTTGATGCCGCCCTGAAAACACACCACAAACTATATTAGACATTATTCGTACAAAATAACGTATGTAGTAAGGGTTAATTTGGCATGGCACAGATGCAGCGAGCTGTTGTTAAAATTGTTCAAATTTAATACCATGGTCTATTTATTGCACTACAGCCTTTGAAACATTTTATTTCAAACGTGACCCCACACTAGGAATTTCTCCTGTATCGTGGGTGCGTTTACAAACATATAAAATCACATACACAAACACCCAGACCCGGAACCGGAACAATTATCTGTAGGTCATACAAATATTTGTTCCGTGCGGAAATCGAACCCGCGACACGCAGCGCAGCAGCCAATAGCTCAGCCATTGCGCCAACCGTGTCGTCAACTTGATATTTTTTAAATGTTTTCTCTAATAAATAGTTGAAATTATAAATCGAAAACCTTAGATAGGTATAGTAACCGGCACGAGACGTGAGCACAAACTTAAAGTTCGTTTTTAGATCTCTTTGGCGGAATGAAGGAGGCGGGGGGCGCCGACGCTGCACGCGATTGGTCCGTCAGTCAGATCGCTCACGACTCGTGCCGGTTACTATATAAAATTCAATTAATAAATGCAAAAGAGACGTCACGTCATTGCAAGCCCATTCATTCACCTCAGTTTCAAGTCAAGCGTTCTGCGTTCAGCGTTTTTACGATGTCGCGGTTAGATCGCTAGTCATGTTTGAAGCGCTATGATATTGCTAATCAGTAGTATGCATATTGACGGCTGTGTATTTACAGGCTGTTAGATAGGGGTATCAACACTTAAGGCCATTTGCATTACATTTATTTATTATATACATAATATACAACGTACATATATACATAGAATATTGCATTGTACGTACGGAAATGTATTATGGTTACTTCCTAATACTTAGTAAGGAATATGGCATGCAACGCATCTCTTTAAGACCTCTCCGCACAATTACCAGGTCGCGTATATGTAAAAAAATATGTATTCTCCAGACCGATTCCGGCCACGGCTGCTAATCTATATTCAGACTAGCCAAGTACGCAGGCAATATTATAGTGCACAAGTGTGTGCGCAAACACAGGTGCACTCCCTATTCCCTAACTCTCATTGTTCGATGGGACGGCAACCCGACACAAGCGAGAACAGATTAGGCGCAGGACCAACGGCTTTACGTGCTTTCCGAGCCACGGGGTTGTCACACTACCAACTTCCAAACTCCGGGCTGTTACTTAGAAATTCCTAATGGAAAAATCCAATAACACTTTTTGCCCGTCCTGGGAATTGAACGCAGGGCCCCATGCTCAACAGTCCTGCTCACTACTACGAGACCAACGGGGTTGCGTACATAGCCTATGTGTGAAGGGTTGCGCGAAATATCATAGAAATTGTTCTACGGATTGACATTTCTATATAACCCGTGTGATAATATCTCACTGTGTGTGGAGAAGCCTTTCCTATCAAATATTTCCTTAACTTTTATTCCTTATTCTTATGTCTGAGAAGTCTTCATAAAGGATTTATTTTTTTGATAAAGCAGCGCAAGTTAATAATTTACATATTTAATAATAAAGCTGTGAATTTGATAAGGCTTGATGTCGGCACGAGTCTTACGAAGAACTTGTTTTATCATTGACATTGATGTCTAATTTCTTTGATAATAAATTATAGCCTTTAGCAATCGGGAATAAGGTAGCTTTTTTTTTAACCCAAAAATAAAATAACCCTACAGCTTTACTCATAATTAAAATAAATTAAAATTATCAAAATACTTAAATTCGAAAATTAATTTAATTAAGGTTGTGCAATAATTTAAAACATTTTCTTTAAATTATCAAATAATAAATAATAAACCTCTTCAGATTTATAATTTAAACTAGCTTCTGCTTGTGACTTCGTCTGCGTAGTTTTATCACCCGCATTAAGTTACGCCTTTGGTTACTGCTCCGCACCTATTGGTCGTAGCACGATGTTATATAGCCTAAAGCCTTCCTCGATAAATGAATTATCCAACACAAAAATAATTTTTCAATTCAGACCAGTAGTTCCTGAGATTAGCGCGTTTAACCAAACAAACAAACTCTTCACACAAACTCTTCTCTTGATAAATTATTTAAACTGTCAATTTAAAAATAAACTTTATTTTAAATATTAATAGGTGTAGATAATATCATAACTATTTGTAACCAATATTGTAATACTAGTCGACAATTCGGAAAATGGCCGAATAAGTGGGAAAATTAAATTAAAATATTAACATTTTCAGGGCTAATTCAAATGGACAGCGACCTCCATCTGTATCTACAGGGGTTGGGTTCCAAACTTTCCAGACGGGCTAATTTTTAACACCATTTATATTACTGGGTGGACCTGATTCTAGACGACCTACCAGAGAATTGAAAAAAAAAATACCTTGTCGTTATTGATAGCACTTTAATCTAGAACTTTGATTTAAACGTCGGGAGGGTCTAAAAATCAGTCTATGGCATATTGTCGTAAAAGGTTGCGAGTCCCTTCCACCTTATAAGTAGTTAGCTATCTATATCAATATAATAAAGCTAAAGAGATTGTTTGTTTGTGTATTTGGTGAAACGCGCTAATCTTTAGATCTAACACTAGAATTGTAATTATTTTTGTATCCAAGGTTTAGTATAAACAAGAAACATACTTTTAGGGATCGTAGTGCTTATGAAAATAAACCACTTTCACAATGAAATCAAATAAAAATTGCAAAAAAAGAATCAGCTGTTCTTTACATGTAGTCGAGTGAAGCGACCATAAATGTATGAAGGAGTGGATTATTTTTTTCGATTTAATGGTTTGTACTATAGTAAAAGTTGTTCATTTTCATGAGTACTGAACTCCCTTAAAGAAAGACCTTCGTTTATCCTAACATCCTGTATAATAGTCAGATTTATGAGGAATAGTCTTAGGCTATTTAACATCACGCTACGACACACGGGAGCGGAGCAGTACCTAAAGACGCAACATCACGCGAGTAAAAAAAAGCACGCGAACGAAGTCGTGTGCGGAAGCTAGTAAAAATATATATGCACCTAGTAGTTATCTATACTAATATTATAAAGCTGAAGAATTTGTTTGGTTGAACGCGCAAATCTCAGAAACTACTGGTTTGAATTGGAAAATTCTTCTTGTGTTAGATAGTTCATCTATCGAGGAAGTCTATAGGCTATATACCATTACGCTACGACCAATAGGTGCGGAGCAGTAACCAAAAACGTAACCTAATGCGGGTGAAAAAATTATGCGGACGAAGTCGCGAACAGAAGCTAGTTAGGCATATAATGATGACCATTTTAGATATCACACGAGCAAACCCAATAACACAATCTCAATTTGTAAAGCATGCGGTTTTATTTCCGTGCTAGTCTTGTAATGGTCAGTAAACCTTAGCAATCCATAATATAAGTAGCCGCAGACTTGTTCTATCACAAATCCATATAATTATATAATTTTATATAATTTTATTTTATAGTATCGCTAACGCATTGAGAACTTATTTTCTTTTACGATACAGTAACATTGTGTCGAGTCTATCGATAATAATGTTCGTACACTTACGAGCACAATTATGTAGACACATTGAAAATTAGAAATTAAAAAATATATTTCCTAAATACCTAATGATTGTAATTTGTTTTGTTTGTGTAATTGCTTTTGAATTTCGAAAACTGTATACATATTTGTGCTCGTAGTGTACGTAAAAGAGTGGAAGTCTTGATAAATAATTAATGGCTTACGATGCCCCACATGTTCCGTAGATTACTAAGTTTGTGAATAAATTAATGTAGTTAATAGACATTGTAGTAACAATTTGAGTTGTCCTAATTTAATATAAAGACACATCTTACTAGCTTAGTTATTTCCGCATTTATAACATTAAGTATGTGCAGTATAGATTCTATCCAATATTCTACGGACCTTAAACTGTCTTTATCTACAAAATTTTAACACAATAAGTCCTTATTTTTGGGTACATACAGAACATAAGTCATAAAAGTCAAGATACATGACAATACATAAACACTATCACCAAAAATTACCTCCACCAGGAAGATAATTTACAACGCGTTTCCTAGAAACCTTTTATAAGGCATAGATATGCAGGTATTTATTTTAGAGGCTCCGAGTGGTTCAACCATGTTCAACCTACTTCCCTCATTGTAAAAGTTGATTGATTGGAATTTATAGAGATAACCTTTATCATAGAGAGGCACCTATAATTAATAAGAGCTTGCAAAAGTAACCAAAATCCAATTAAAATAATATATTTTTAAAAACTATGCCAATCAAACAAATACAATATTCTCGAACCATCTCTACAAACGCTGACATGATCACCGACCGAGAAATTGCATAATTAGCTCTAAAATTTTCCCCATTGACAAATTAGCTGCTTTATGGCCATTGTGTGCAAGACAATGGTGGTTAATGACGTCACCGGGTCAGTAAACCACACCGGAAGTCGCGGACGTGGCCTGGATGTCGTCGGGACTTAGTTTTGCAAATGAAGTTTATAGGAAGCTGATTATCAATAGGTGCCTAGGTGATGTAATGGATAAGTCGAGGGATTATGGTTGCTTCCCAGTTGCTGTAGGTGGAATTTTGATAATGGTATCTGCAATTGGTGATTAAAATGTCGTGATGGCCCACTGGTTAAGGCCCGGGTACAAAGTCTGGAAATAACAATGCGACTTTTTTAATTCATATTATGTACTTTCTAAGTTTAACTTAGACATCACTGACATCAGTGAAAGAAAACATCGTGGGGAAATCTAGACTTATAGGTAGAAGTCTGAATCGCCAATCCACCTTGAGCAAGCGTGGTGGTCAATGCTCGTGCCTTCTCTGTATGAGAAGAGGCCTTTGCCGTGCAGTGGCACAGTAACAGACTGGTATTATTATTTTTACTATTATCTGTTAACACTTCTGAGTGAACCGGGTTCAACTTGAACGCTATTTCCGATGTCTATTTTACCGAAATGGCAGTATGTGACATATCTACAAACGTAAAGCCGATTGAAAACATGCAGAAAGTAAGCGCTCATTTCGCTAACAAGCTCTTTATGCATTTGAGCCGGCTAGATACGGATATTCCCATTTAATCAGTAGTCGGCTGCTTAAGCGTTAATATCGGCTACTTTGTATAAATATTAGATAACATCTGCTCTTTTACAAGTTAAAGAATATTTCGCCAAGTCGAATATAGACCCACTTTAAATAAGTTTAAGATGCATTTCACTTTATTTATCAGGACATAATAAAAAGCACACGAGAAGGCAGCATAGGGCACATCTAGCACTGAACAGGTCCAGATAACAAAAAGCCAAAATACTTGAGACCATTTCGGTAACAGTTATTGGCCACAGACGCGTGAAGTTTTCCTCGAAAATATCTGCGCATCGTCGGAATGATTAAACAACAAAATGGAAGGATAAACTACTAAACAGAAGAACCAATCAGCAGTTAGCATAAACAGAATCATGAAAGTGTAATCAGCCAAAAATGCAGATTGCATATCTGGCTACCAATTTTAACATAACGATACGCGCCCGTCTACTAAGCTCCAATAGCATCATTTAGGCCTGTGACCTACATTGCACCATATACGACCATACGGTACTGCACCGCAAGAATGAATTACTACTAAAGTAGTGTCAAACTGGTACACTGTGGTCGCGCAATATTGACCCACTTCCGTCCTTTGACTTACGACAAAACGGGAACGCTGGTCCATTAGGTACAGTGTAGGCCAACGAAATTGAACCACAGTTTTATTTATGTATTTGTGGTGGTTTTCCTATTGGTACATTTTTTGTAATGTGCGATTGGTTTTGTTTATTTTGGTAGTGTCCCTTAAGGTTTAAATCGACAACCTAACCATAAGTTTCTTAGTAAGTATGCTATCGATTGGCAAACAGGCCGACGGGGTCCACCTAGTGCTATGAACACGTAAGAGCCTTACCAAAGCCTTACAGATACGTTGCCATCCCAGAGACAATGCTGAAATGTCTCATGTGCCAATAATTACACCGGCACCCATTTATTTCAAACCATAATACTGCAACCATACTCTGCGGCAGTAATGGGTATGGTATGATTCCCCGGCTGAGCATCTTCACATAACCCACAGCACAGGTTTAATAATGATTAACTTTCTTATTAATAGGAGTGTGTCATTGTATTATAATATACTTCATTCAACCAGCTGACAGAAGTCGGTCCGTCTTCAAATAGTTCCACTCCATTACTCACATGATCCATTCCAAGAACCGATGATGGATTATTGCATAACCAAGAATAACAATTCTCACTACCAACTATAAAACGCAACAACGTTTACACTAATTCACTTGCTCTTAACATGCACTTAACACCTTGACATAACGGCTAATTTTGTGTAAGTTGCGTGTGGTTTAAGTTTGTATTTCATGTCATAGAGTAATTAAAACGCGTGTCACATGCAGAGGGGTCGGTTTTGTTAATCTAGTTAACGCCCTTGGCAAGGCCCCGTATTTTGCTCGAAAGGCGATTATGGTGTAAAGTGTTAACGTGAACAATGAAATTAGATTTTTTTTCGTGTTGATTTAGGAAACATTATTGCCTTGGAACATAAAGCTGCCTGTATATGATGGGAACCCAAAAGATTTTAACACTGAATTCATGAGAAAAGCTATTAAAAATCGTATCTTGCTACATTTCCCCGCTTCAATACTCAATTATTTATTGCGTTCCATAACGTACATAAATGGTTTTAAAAATATAGAGATACAGAATCATTATGGACCCTGTCGGGCACAGCAAACACTTAGAAGAGAGGAAGAGGGTTATGAAGCAATAACTTAATATCTAAAATCTTATAATCATGTTTTAATATAATAAGCAAGTACTTAAACTGTAGTATTTATAATGTGTAACATATATTATGTAAGAAATATATTAGTTTTTCGTTTTGTCTTCAATATAATGAAATTATAGTGGCCTTACAGACAGAAAACTCAATTTACCGCATTGGTAGGTTTATAAGCCTTAACTTTCAGCAAAGCAGAACTGTAGGATGAAGTAGTTAACCTTGTTTTAGTACTACATAATTACTTGAGAACTACTTAACAACAAGGACGTCTAAAAGAAAACTAGACAGTGAGCAGAAATTCTATAGGCATACAAGCGTTATTAAATAAAACATAGGCGAGTTACTATCTGGAAAAGAAATCTCTATAGAATAAAAATTGAGAAACGCAAAAGTTCAAGCATAAATGTCCGTAGACTCTAAATTAAAATCCGCTCTAGTAAACACAGTATAGGCATGTGACCTAAATAGTTTTAAGTCTAGAATCTGGAATGTCAGAGTTGAAAGCCGAAATAAACTCCAAACAAGCTTTATAGTAAGCCAACACGAATATTCAGTGATTATGTAAAATTTTAATTGTATTATTATTTTACGGTTGGGTCATTTAATTTGGTCGGTAATGTATTTTTATAGCATTTTTTTTGTACGGGTTTGGTGTCTTTTTTGTACCTAAATATCTGTTTTGACTTAATTATTTAAATAGCGTTAAATTCTTTTAGATATTATAGACTTTGTCATTTAAATTACTTAGAGCAAATTTTACCAAACTTTTAGAACTAAAAATTAACATACCATCATGCCTGTATTCCCCGAAGGGTTAGGCAGAGGTGTACCAATTTACACCCACAGTTCGCCGTTATGTTTAGATCCTATGTAATAGGGGGCGAGCCTATTGCCATCAACTGGGCACAAATCCTAACTCCGAGCTGCTACTGAGAATTTCATAGAAAAACCCAATAACACTTTTTGCTCGACCTGGGAATCGAACCCAAGACCTCTAGCGTAGCAGTCGCGCTCAGGACAACTAGGCTAATGAGGCAGTTGAGAACTAAAAATTATATATATAACATTAAGATTTTGTATGAGAAAGTAAATGTCAAAAATCCGAAACTTAACTCTACTTACAAAAGTCTTATACTAATACAACACAAAACAACTTTGAAGAAATTCGCTCTTAATTATAAAACCAGTCGTTTGTACGATCTAACGAATGGTGGTTATATTGATGCCCATAAATATTGTGAAGCCAGTCGCATATTAAAATAAATCAAGTAGAGCTCTCGAAACACAAAAGGCGGTATATTAATAAGATCCTGAAGATAGCAAACAGTGTCGTAATTACAATATCTTTGAACACTAATTGCCTTGGCAAGCGGACAATTACCGCCAAGATCTTTATCCCCAAATACCTAAAATTAAGGAGACGCAACTTTAATAGTTTTGGCATAAATATCTATTAGTTACCGGCTTCTAAATATATCCGGTTCTTAAGTTATTAGCTTTAATTATGTAGATCAAACGACAGGCGATGAACTGATACAATTATGTATGTCAATAAAATACATTGTTATTTTATAATTAAACTAAAAACAGTTGCAAATCTAATCAGGAGAGATACGCATCGCGGAAAATTTATTATCAAGTAGATTAGCAAAAAAAAAGTAAACTTACACATTTCATAAAAACTTGACATCCGTTCTTAAATGGACGATAATCTCACAAACTAAATGGTAATAAAAGTATTCAAAACATTTTTTGATTAATGATCCATACGCGGTTACTATTTCTTAAAATTTATGAGTACTTTAGGTCGTAAAGGACAATCTTATTTCATGTCCCTTACGCCATTTTGGCCTTAACGGTATGAAATTATTGGGACGGCAAGATAAGCAAACAGGTGTGCCTAATTCAGAATGTCTGACGGAATTTAAAAGAAACAATAATTATAGCCTAGTGGTTAAGGCGCCCGAATATTGTACATCAAATTGTGGGTTCGATACCGGGCAAGTACGAATGATAGTTTTTCAATTGATATGTATTTACACCTGGACTTTATAATATATTTTAATCTGAAATCGCCAATCGGCCTTCAGTAAAAAGCTTGTATTATTAATAATTATTGGAAGTAAAGAATTACTAACAGACAACAGCAAAAAATGGACTTACATTTTTTATTAATCGTGTGTCCTTTTGCTTGGCACAGTGTACAAATTGAAACAGATGTCCTAATTTCACGCCCAATA
The DNA here is from genome assembly GCA_947462355.1 of Caradrina kadenii. Lineage (NCBI taxonomy): Eukaryota > Metazoa > Arthropoda > Insecta > Lepidoptera > Noctuidae > Caradrina > Caradrina kadenii. Next base: position 11,301,524 of record OX381692.1, on the reverse strand, counting down.
TACAGACCGGTTAATAAGTCGCGGCTGAGATCTGTCTAATAAATAACGACTTGGTTATAAGCATTCGAAGTTTGAACTGCATTTAACGAGACAGATTGATATGATAGGATGTGTAAAAGGGATCTATATGTCGGTACTCAAGTAATACACCTTTTTTGAATTATTTTTGATGTTTCTCTTAGAGGTATGTTATATTTTTAGTGTCCACAGGTTCGAAAAAAGAAGTAGTGGAGCTGAGCTCTTCCGGAGTTACAATTACCAACATACTTACTTCTGCCGCAAAACAGCGTTGCTGTGTTCCGCTTTGAAGGGTATGATTGCTGGTAATTACAGGCACACGAATTTCAGCTTTGTGTAAGGGATACCAGCGGATTATAAACTTTCAGCATTGGGCATAGGTACGGTAGTTGCTCTGCATGGTTACACTATAATGAACCTTATTTTTAGTTTATTTTTAAACTAGCTATATACTTCGCGGTGTCACCCGCGTTCAGTTACGTCTTTGGTTACTGCTCCGCACCCATTGGTCCTAGTGTGATGTTCTGTAAGTATGAACGTTCCTCTTGAATTATAATCCGTAAAGAGTTTAAAATATCTAAGCGTACAGAGGGACAGACGGCTGGAAGCGAAGAGAAGAAGAATTGAGGTACACAGTATAGGACAAAATCGTTTCCGCTGTATGTACGCTTAGATCTTTTAAACTGCGCAACGGATTTTAATGCAGGTTTCAGCAATGGATAAACTGATTCAAGAGGAAAGTTTATACATATAGACGCTCACGCTACGAATAACGGGATCGGAGCAGTAACTAAAGACGTAAATGAACTCGGATGACACAGTTGGGTGTATATCTAATTCTAAAATAGAAGAGACTTGATAGTCAGCTGCGATGACAGATACTCGGTTTTTTATACAAAAAAAAGAAGTAATTAATCGAATTCTAAATAGTATAGTACGTATACCTTTCGTAGATCAACAAAAAAATAACAAGTGGTCTATGTTTAGCCATTAATTTCAGTCACCAGGTGTATAGTCAACTTTATAGACACACCTGCACTCAGTCAGTTTTTGTTTTTAATTAACAAACACGTTTTTAATGACATACATAAAAATAAATGTTCCACTTATGAGTCACTGAGGCAAGCCTCCGGGCAAAGTATTTGAGAAATTATTTTTGTGTTTTTTTTTTTTATTAATGTATCTTGAATTAGACAATTATGTTCTCTTTAAAATACATAGGAGGTTACGCTCTCCTTGAACTTGTAATTCGTTAGCCGAAACTGGTAATTAAATTGTTGGAGAACTAAAATGGTCTCAATGATTGAATATACAGTGCAGCACAGCAGACGTAGCCTGAAGTTAGCCGATCAGCTGCGCAGTAGACAATTTTGTTCCTTAAAGATCCATTGCGCAACCAATCAGCTAACTTTACGATCGCCAATATACGTCGGAAGTTTAAAATGCCTAAAATATTTCAAAATGGGAGGAGCACAACATCGCACGCATAGAATGCTACCAACAGTTGGAAATGGCGTCTTACATTGGTAGAAAAATACCAACAATAAATAATAAAATCTCATCAAAATCTCTACAACAGTTCCCGAGATTAGCGTGAACAAGTTTAGCATTCATATGAGAATTCTAATTATTCTAATGAGTCTGTACGACATTCTTGAAGACACGTGGTTAGAATTTAATATTAGTACGATGATTTCATACAATACAAGGATGTATTTCCAGTTTGCTTTGTAAGTTAAGACTGTTTTCTTTACACAAATAAATTGTAATGTAAGTTTATATTAAACAGGAACTTAATACCTCCCAAAATTCTGAGATAAAATTTCAACATGAAACTTTGTAGGAGTACTCCTAAAAATAAATGAGCGAACACGTTTTTGGGGATTTTTCGATAATCAACCCTTTAGGGACGAAATGGGGAAATAACTAAAAAAATCGACGTGGGCGTCACAATTTAAGGCTTTGATTGCGAAAATAGCATTTATTTTCAAGTCCAAAACGGTGGACATGACATAAAATTAAAACATTACACGGGGTTTCGGAAAGTTTGTATAAATTCCACGCAGAAAAATTCGCGGGCAAAGCTAATGAATGAATACACAGTTGCTTAGAAAAAACCACATACACTCTTTTTTATGAATTCCTAGCAAAACACTATATAAAATTATGAATATTCCCTTAACTTTACTTGGAACATTTTTACAACCATTTTTCATTTTCCAGGCAAGCTTTTAGCTGTAATAGAGCAATATATGCGTCATCCCCAAGGGTTGGGCCGTCTGCTCAATGCACCCAGACGCCGCAGTTTATTGACTTTCACCTTTAACGTGAACTTGAGGGTATTAATGCCTATGTACGGGGGGGCATTTCTACTGCGATAGGAAAAAGGTCCGCACCTAAAGCTGCCACGTGTCCGGCTAAAATAGTCGGTGCCCGGCTTTCGTTAGGCTTGAATTCATCGAACGTTGATAACATAATAAAAAAGCAAAAAAAATTAATACAATAATGTTTTAATTATAAAATTCAAACATAATCCGCCCTTATTCAACTAATTTTACCCAAACGCTTTTTCCTTAACAGGCTGGTGTATCGGCTTTCCGAATTTAGGATCTGGAATTACTATTTGCACTTCTAGTAATTTTTTCTTTGTATTATTTATTAATTAAAAAAATACAAAACAGAATACATTGCATAGGTTACATAGAATGGCAGCAGAGGTTTTGATAGCATCTTAGACATTATCATCTAGCGTTTCAGACAGACTTACAGTACAATGAGTCTGATTTTTTTCCTAATGGCATCTCGCATGTCAACAGGGCTACAGCCTCGATCGGTTCTTAGTTCAATGTGTGTGTTCAAGCGTGTTTTATTGCACTTTTGGGTAGGCCTGTCCCTCCTTAAAGTTTGTCCAATCTTTTGCCGACTTTAGCGTATAGTACAAGCTTCATTTAGCCATCAATGAACACCAGTCCTAGTAAATAAACAAGTTACACAAATATGCACCAAGACCACTCTCAACGCAATATTTATTTATTCAAGTTTGTTGTAGAATTATCATAAAAATGTAACTGAGCAAGAACCGGTCGAGTTCGTTTTGTTTTGCGCACATTAATATGTTAGTAAACCCAACCTTTTGTGCGTCTTGCTGTCAACTATGTCGTGTTTACTGGCTTTTCTCGTGTGAACTCTGGCTAAATTTATTGTGTGGCCTTGCCTTGTTTATTTCTTTATTGGTTGGGCTTTTTTATATGTTTAGAATGACTATGTTTTTTTTACCAGAAGTTACAAGAATATATTGTTAATATTGTTTGTTTTTGTATCACAATATTATTTTCTATTTTCCTTACACAGAAATTTAGAAAATTTCCTTTCCGTCATTTGATAGTGTTTCAAGAGGAAGGTTTTTACATATAGAACATCAAGCTATGACCAACGGGAGCAGAGCCGTAACCAAAGACGCAACTGAAAGCTAGGTAGTTCCATATAGATAAAAATCAATTGCCAAGATTTTAAGACCATCAAGATTTTAAGATTTGGGCGATATTTTATTGATGTGTTCTTAATTATCAGGACATGGTTTGTTTAAAACATTTTTTTAGAAAATCCACCGAGATTGTAGGAAATTAGAATGGTTTATATGTTTGAAATCAGCTACACCTGTACGAAGGCAGGGCGCGTCGTTAATTTTCAATAAAACCCTCGTCGTTCTTATCAAAGCGACCTTCAAACGTTATCAGTGTTGCTTCTGGCGTATTAATCTATTGACAGTTTTTTTATCTAATTACTGGTAACACTATCATTGGTTCGAAGAAATTTCCTTTCAAGTATCTGAGCTTTGTCGTCGTCTCGTCTACTGTTCTGGTCTCCTCAATGGATGCTATGGATGGTTGATTATTTTTCAACTTTTATGGCTCTTTTAATTTGGGCCTTTGGTACCAGGTTGCCTCGTTAGCCAAGTAGGCCTAAGCGCGACTGCTACGCTAGAGGTCTTGGGTTCGATTCCCGGGTCGAGCAAAGTGTTGTTGGGTTTTTCTATGAAATTCTCAGGACCTAGCAGCTCGGAGTTAGGATTTGTGCCCGGTTAATAGCAATAGGCTCGCCCCCTATTAGATGGGATCTAAACATACCGGCGAACTGTGGGTGTACGGTATGATGGTATGTGGTACCGGACTGCTGTAGCGCAGGTATTGTACAGCACAAGAGCTGTTTTTTCTTTTTCATACAGATGACGCGTCAAGAGCTCGCACGACCACAAACGTCGCAAGTCAACTTTCTTGAAATGGGGCAATCGTTCCTGTGCAGTACGACGCCTGCACAGCTCAACGATAAACGCTTAAATTGAAAGATTCCTCAAATGATACTTATGGAAGTACTCATAAGCATTATAATTGCTTACAAAAAACCCACATTGGTCATCCATTGTAATAACGTTTTGAGTTAGGAATGATATCGTAGTAGTAAGTTTTCGCTGGTGTCGAGTACAAGCCCACGATTAATTCACAGCACGCCTTTCAGGAAGTAAGAATCCTCATGAATACGAACGACTTTCATTAGGGAACCCTAAAATTATTATGAAAAAAAAAAGGTGTTTTTTTTTTTTTATTTCAAAGTTGGTCCCACAGTAAAAGTTGTTGGTATTTATGAGTATTTTCATCTTCTAGAAGATATATAAAGAATTAAAAGTCATACCATCACGCATGTATTCTCCGAAGGGTTAGGCAAAGGTGTAACAATGTACACCCACAGTTCGCCGGTATGTTTAGCTCCCATGTAATAGGGGGCGAGCCTATTACCATATTAACCGGGCACAACTCCTAACTTCGAGCTGCTACTGAGAATTTCATAGAAAAACCCAATAACACTTTTGCTCGACCTGGGAATCGAACCCAAGACCTCAAGCGTAGCAGCCGCGCTTAGGACCACTAGGCCAACGAGGCAGTCCATTAAATTACTCTTGTAGTTAATGGAGCTAGGGTAATTCCGTTCCGGGAATTTTAATACGAAATAATTGGCATTGGTCAGACAATAACATTAATAATACAATACAAAACATGCTTGTATCATGCATACTAACTAAACTACATTTATATTATGTATAACTATATTTGTATGCTCTACACACTACCAGCTAAGCTATATACAATTAAATTACTTTACTAGCATTGCAATACGCAAATGAAACAAAAAATAATTAGAAACAAAAATTAGTTACCAAAAAATAACAACATTTCAAATTAGTAAGAATAAAAAACAACAAAAAAAAAATTGAAAAAAAACCTGCTTACAGTGATTCAAAAAAGTTCATCTGATCTATGGGGTTGGTACTGGAAGTGGGACAAAATAAAAAATAAACACAATTAGTGAACAACAAAAAAAAGAACAAATTAGGACATGTCAGTGGGTAGTTATTTACTGGGGTTCAGTCGCAGTTCGTATAGATAATACCGACACCTTTTTGAACCCAAAAAAAAAGCGAAGCGAGAAAACCCGAAAAGCTAAATAACTAAAAATTTAGCTTAATACTTAATATAAATAATTAAACAAAAATATATCTTCTTAAATAATATCAAAATAGGCAAAACCTAAATCTCAGAACAAATTTGTTTTCATCAAATAATTAAAATTGTAATGAAAACAAAAAATTGTAATTAATTAAAAGTTCATATAAAGATTAAATCTACACACGGCTTCACCCTTATTTAATTTGTTTTATAAACAAAAACATTGTCAGAGATCATTGTTTGTAAAAACAATATCCTACAGAGAAATGGTTCCGGTGAACAAATTAATTGGCTGTTTTTAGGGCCAATGGGTATATCGCCAAACTTTGCAGAATTCAGCGTCTGCTGATTTACTTTCACTTTACTTGAAGATTACAATAAACTGCAATAAATATAAACTTGATATAAACAATAAAAAATTAACAAATCACTAAGTAACGTAACATGTAACATGTCCTGCAACACTCATTTGCAACCTGACACTGTAACAGATACTAACCTGCGCGCGGCCCAGAAGAATCCAGCCGAGTCTACCGGCTCTAGTAGTCGAGGTGTGGACGAGCCGAAGGCGAACGCCGGCCGGGGAGCGGAGCGAGCGGCGCGCTGCCGCTCCAACCGCTCCGTCCGATCGCGTTCTCGTTGCAGCAACGCCTCGCGGCGCGATATCGATGCTTCCCATATCGCACGCTTGCGTTCTTCAACCTGTAACAAGGAGAAGAGAGGCTTAAAATGTTACTCACGTTTCCAAATACTTGCCCTGATATAGCCAGAAGAAGTCTAAGCGGTAGACCACGTAGGAAAAGGCAAAACAAAAAAAAAAACACAACAGACATTAGCCCTAGAGACACCGTCACCAACATCTCTAAAAACAGCATTATTTTATTTATTTTGCCTTGCGCACTGTTGGATTTTCAACTTTCGGCTCAGCGTCGAGAGTTGAAAATCCAAGAGCTGAAATTACAAAGTAATATTAAAATGGTAATGTTTTAAGAGATGGTGGTAGGTTTTAAAAAGCCACAAATTATAGCGGGAGACCTTTTCCCTACCAAAGAAAGAAGTCAAAATAATTTTGGGTTTTTCAAGCAGTGACAAATTTTAGATATGATCAGTGACATACAATATGTACCTATTGGAACGTATCTACTGGAAAAATACCCAGTGCCTAGAGTAAAATATTCACACAAAGGCGTGGCCGATAAACACCCAATCAATTGCATTAACATTTAGTTTAATCGATTTAACAACGCCAAACATTTATTTATTACGATAAATATTCGATTAGGAAATTGCAAAGTAGGTAACGGCTGTTTCAGTTCTTTTTTGGTGCAACTTTCTGGTTTTGCAAGTATAAAGACGTCCCCAGAAACGAGCGATATTATCGCTGTGGCGATAATGTACAGGTGACATAGATTGTTTTCTACAAATAGTATTATTTATTTATTTAGTTCTGGCAACAAACGCCCGTATAAAAAAGAACTATATAAATATGAAACAATACTTATCTCTAAACTAATACATTATAAAAAAAACTTAATACCTAAGAGTTACAGAACACGAAGCATCGGGTTCCCGGTGATAATATCGCTCCTATGTGGGGATGCCTTTAGGTACTTGATCCGGAAAATTCCGGATTCTGGGCAACCGTAGTCGGCCCTAAGCCATACATATTGCAAAGATTATTATTTGGGCTAGAGACCGCCCGGCGCTTGATAAATAATGGCCTATTTACCAGGAACTATTACATCAAGACTACGATTAATCTTGGCAGATCCAAGATGCTCTTTACAAATGGGAATACTAACGCACCGTGTTTGGTCTGGTCCGTCACAATTCTTACTATACTTTAATTCCAAATCCAGTTTATTCTGGCTCGTCCTCAATTTATACTAATTCAATACAATATTTGGACAAGCATCTTAAGTCAAAATGTCCAGAATGGTACTTTAGCATTGTCGACAAGACTAGCTTCTGCTCACGACCGCGTCCGCGTAGTTTTTCCCCCGCATTAGGTTACGTCTTTGTTTACTGCTTCGCACCTATTAGCCGCAGCGTGATGTTATATAGCCTATAGCCTTCCTCTATAAATTGACTACCCAACACAAAAATAATTTTTAAATTCAAACCTTCATTCCTGAGATTAGCGCGTTCAATTAAACAAACAAACTCTTCAGCTTTATAATATTAGTATAGACTGTTACACCACAATTGCATAGTTGGCCCACCCAATATTGTTTGTATACAGATGTGAAACAAACAGTCAAAGGACAACTATCAGATGACGTCATGATATAAAAAATAGTTTTTCAATTCGGTTGATAAATGACGGAGTTCTGAGGTAAATAACATAAAAGAAACCCACGCATCGAGTACCTCCTCCATTTTTAAGTCAACTGACAAGACCAAAATCTAATAATCATTGAACAAACTCCACGATCACCCAGCACACGTTACCCAACATTCCTGCCGCTACAAAAACAGCCAGTGCAAATCCTACCTCACACATTTCATCAAGACTATCCATAGAACCATTTCTTATGACTCACGTATGTAGATTCTGATTAGCTTCACTAAGGTTGCAACCACGCATCGCTTTCAATGTACGCCGGGCGAACAAACGTGCTCTTCGATTGTATTTACTCCCTGATGATTTATATCTTCTTATTCAACCCTCTTCAAAAAGAAAAGTGTCGGGTGAATGGGTTGTTGAGACGTAGAAGAGAAGAAATTTTTATTATATTTTTAGTAGAAGAATGGAACACACGGCAGCATGAAAAAGGAAATACATATTACGTCAAACATGAGACTTGCATTGCAGCTGTTTCTGTTTGTAATATCAAAATAACAGATTTTTACAAAATGCTTTATGAATGTTTATGTAAAAGTAATATCAAAACCAATAATTTTTAAAACGTTTGTTTGTCTGTCTGTTTGTTCCGGCTAATCTCCAAAACGATTTGAAAGTCCATTCACTGGCAGATAAGCGATATTACAACGAGCAACTTTAGAAAAAAAAATAGGGATCGACATTCAAGGGACGAAAGTCACGAGCATAAGTTAGTCCAAAAAAATGAGCAGAAAAATTCAATGGCAGCATTGTGAACGATTTGACTGTGAATTCAGATAATTACATTCAATATAGACTTTGTACTGCATGTATTGTCACAGTACTTTATTGGTCATTACCTATTTTATTATTAGACTTGACAAGACAATACGCTTCCTAGACTCGTAATTAGTCTTACCGATACAATGTGGCATAAAAACAGACAAAAATAATTATTTATATTTAAAACCAGCTCTTAAAACCTTGACCACTGAGCTATGGCATCAAGGTTGCTCAAGGTCGGGCTGTATTGAAGTTCAAGGTTCTGAAGTTGTCTCTAATTTTCAAGGTCCCTTGAGAGCTGCGGGATTATTACTCTTATATACTACAAAAACTTATACAGTGTATTTAGTTATTTTGTTTAGAACAGTGGTTCCCAGTGTGGATCGCGAGCGAATATTAGGTGAGTCCTGAACAGTCCTTCATTATTTATAGTTATGCCCCTTTTTCCTTTATGAAAATCAAGAGGCGAATCCCTAATTTGAAACTTTTTGTTAGGTGAGTGCCGGTCAAGTCGAGTTTAGGAACCACTAGTTTTAAATATTACTGTTAGCATCAAGTTTCATTTGTTACCTTAGAGAAGTTATTTCAAAATTTAAACAAACAGTCCATGATTGTTTGTACCCAACTACACACCTATTATTGTGGATTCAGATGCTCATTATCATTAGTATTCGACAGTCATCGTGCCAATTGCCTTAATGCTTAGTCAATTTCCATACATAAAATTAAGGCTGTCAGTGAATTCTAAAGGAGACTACAAAGACTGTTAAAGATTTCGAAAATGTGATAAGATTTATAACAGTAAATATTTTGTAAGATTAGATAAATAACAAGACATTTATTGTGATCCAAAACATGTCAGCAAATATTGGAGAACCTGTGGCTAAACTTAAAACTCATCATCATCATAACAGCCGGATGACGTCCTCTGCTGGACATAGACCTCTCCTAAAGATAGCCACAATGACCGATTCTCAAAACTAATATCCTTATTATTCCAGTTTATCTAAGTAGTTCCAACCAAGTGCCAGACTCGTTAGACTGCCATTTAAGAGCACTCTGTTCACAATTCTCCCAGTCTGCCACTTAAGTAAGAAAATGACCAATCAATAGCTATTATTCCGTTTTCCAGACATGAAAATACAAGTCAAGTATAATGGACACTAAATGCTACAATGAAACTAGTTTTATGGGTGTATATTTATAATGTACAGTTGTACTCGATCTACTGGAGCATGTACTTCAAGAAGAACTAGTGCTTGATTATTCATCGAGAATGTGATCACAGGCTTCAAATAGGGCACGTCATCTGGTAGTCAAAACCACATGCCTGGGCGCTTCGTAGTATACATTGTCTAATCTGAGAAAGCTAAAGCCATCTTCAAATAAACCATGATCTCACAAGTAGACACAGTTCTCCATTTTAAAGCACAATATAAACTGCGTAATCAAAATCCCAACTGGGACAAATAAATCTTCAGTGAATCACTTTACAAAAACTGTCCAAGGGCCTGATAAGGAAATAGCGCGCGTAAGCCGATATCTCCGTTCGGCTTGACCGGACGCAATCGCTGATCCAGCAACGTCGGCGCTGCAAACAATATGAGGTTATATACACGCCTTAGATCAGGACAGATTAAATCAAACGATGAAATAATCTGATCAGGTAATATTTAAAATGAAGATAGTTATAGGTCCTCAGATGCAGAAGTTATAGAAGACAAAGAAAAGGAAGGACGTGTGAATAAAAGAAAAGACCCTGACCGTCTGAAAGACAACATTTTAAACAATTTCGATTGAAAGATGCCACACTATCTGGGAATAAAAGTCGGCAGAATTACCATATCTAAGACTGAGGTTAGAATTCAAAATGCTCTTCCGCCTACACACGAAGCATTGTAAGATATTGCAGGTAATCTCCACGCATGACAGTCGACGGGCGTGGATAGATGACCTTAGCATGTTATTAACACACAGGTGAATGGCCCCACCTCTACCGCATAATCCATTATTCCAAGATTAATAGCAAAGGACGGGTTGGCCTTGGCCCTATTCGTTGCCAGGATCCGACAAAGGCTGTACCCGAGCGGAAGGTACAAAATACAAATAATTCTTGAATGGTTGTCTCCAAGATTCGGAACAACAGGAAGTATGCATCATCGCCCGTTCGGATCGCTTGGCACGCCACGAGTGCCGTTTAAACCACATTATTAATGCTAAATATTCACGGCATTTTTTTTATCACACATGTTTTGAATTAACTGAATACGGGTAACGAATGTTCGTGAGAGAAATGGAACAATGCGACGAAAAATGTCGGAATATAATAAGCGGACATGCAAGGTATGAAATTTCTGTCCCAGAATTTGGTATATTTTAAAACGTTTACATGTTTCTTGCTTACATTAACATCACTAATTATTACATCATTAAAGAATAGAGGAACATCTCATCATCGGTGTTCGAAAAAATCAAGGTAATTAGCATCTACCATCTCAAGGCCATTACCAGACACATGGTAAACTTCACGTTATTTTAGCACACCGACCTAATTTGCGAACGATGTCAGTGTCATGTCTTCCTCACCGAATTTCTCTACACACGGAAGTTTTTTGTGTTATTTTAATATATTCTTTACACAAAATGATGCCATTATGTGGGTATATCCCTAGGGAAGTGTGAGCGGTAGACCCTCGTTTGGTAAAGAGTGTATCAGGTTCCCGGCATCAGTTGGGGGTGCTAACTTCTATTATATTTTCGGAAAAGGACTTGTTTAAATTGTCAACTGTAGTGTATTCAATATTGGCATGATACATCTGCAATTAGACAACTGATCTATAAGCTACAGAGACACTCCTATTTGGAGTTTTAGAGATCAGAGTTTGAATTTATTATTGTACAAAGCATAAGCCTCTAAGTTAAAAAATTAACGTTGTATTAACATCTAGTCTTTTCTTTAATAAAAGATGTTGTATTTATTTAATAGATAGCACTACAGTTTTAACCGAAAATATTAAAACAGCAAAATGTTATTTTGGAGCAGAAACTTACGATCGCTAGACCAACGGATCGATTATTTCTTTTTTGGACAATCTATTTTCGGCAAAGAATCGTTATAACAAATATCATTCCTTGAAAGTATTGAACCACTCAAACTATTAAGAAGAGAGGCAGGAAGTCCGACTACCATCTGATGTTTATTGAAAAATGCGTCGGGAGTCAGTTTGGTTGCGCTTGCGCATAAGAAATTCATTAAAACTTGTACGGTATATATTTAGATCAAACTGTTAGTGTTGATTTAATTCGGCTTTTTATGACTTCTGAGAGGTTTACTGTAGACGAAATTAATTGCTGGCTATAGAATTTTTATCTGTTTAGTTTTTGACGTAAGTTGGATCTAGAATCGCAGATTTTTAAACAAAAGTAGATGTATCTTGTTTGCTCAGAATCGGAATGCGAGATTGTTTACTTTACGTAGGCAGCCACAACAAACAGTGGTTTGATTGTTCCTATAGATCTTGATGTTAATTCCTTGTACATAGTGCATTCCATATTTCTTGAGACATCTTTGTCCAAGTGCATAAACGATTTACGTATAATCTTGAATATTTTACCAAACAACAATATTTCCAATAAATTTCAGAATTTAGATTGTGCCTGTCAAATGTGTTTTCTTATCAGACCGTCCCTTACCACGTGGGATGTAATACCGTCACGTACGCAGCGTGGGTGTGCGAAATTACACCTGTGTTATACATACGGGATTACGCGAATGAGAATGCTTGAACACAGGCCTCTATTAGAGAACACTTTATTGGGTTTTTCTATGAAATTCTCAATAGCAGCTCGGAGTTAGGATTTGTGCCCGGTTAATGGCAATAGGCTCGCCCCCTATTACAAGGGACCTAAACATACCGGCGAACTGGGGGTGTACATTGTTACACCTCTGCCTAACCCTTCGGGGAATATAGACGTGATGATGTGTTATGTTATTATAAAAAAATCAGCTGTCCCATACAAAAGTGCGACACCTACGCATCCTGCTATTGTCCTATAATATATTATAAATGCGAAAGTTTGCGAGGATAGATGAACGGATATGGCTGAAATTTAGCACTGAGATAGATTGTAGTATGTATTAACACATAGGATAATTTTTATCCCGGAAAAATGTACGGTTCTCGTGGGATATTATATTAAATTTCACGCGGACAAAGTCGCGGGCAGAAGCCAGTACAAAATATATGGAACCGCGGATATTTTTTTATAACCGACGAAAAATTGTAACTTTGGGGGATCTAGCATCATTTACTAAATCCATGGTTAAAGTATTCGTTATGTCGTCCCTTCCACCCCGTACAACGCTCAGCTACCCCAAACGTCTAGTATTCAAAACATTCACAAAACCACCCCCTTTTTCGCTGCTTCCCACATCTAGGAATGCAAGCACAACATTAAAAACCCAAGCACAATAAACACAGACAGTTATGACGACAGCAAAACATTCTAAAAACGGAAGCAAGCGCGTAATATCAACAAAACGTTCACTATACGAAATACGTTTGACTACAGTGTACATCGAATCGCAGAACACGTGAATATGAATACCAGGCTACGCCCACAAGGGTTGAACGACTGCGGTTAAGAGCCGAGACTATAGAGTTAGGCTTAAGAACACTGGATTTCAAGCATGCGGCGTTTTCATGCGGATTCCTGTGACGTCAGTGTTCGTTTCTCTTTCTTTCAACGTGGAACGTCTGGATAACTTTCTCCATGAACAAACTTGACGTGTGTTAATTGATCTTTGTCTATTTCATTTCCTTTTTCATTAAGGTTTGCTGGATTTCTCGGGCACGTTATTATGTAGAAGGACCTTTAAGAAAAGGCCTTTTCATACTACATGTTTCTCTCTGTATTTCGGCGAGCGTCATAACTTGTTTCTCGGGTTGACTTTATCTGTACAGTGTCGTGCCAACTTGTGAGGTGAAACGACTGACAGAACACTATCTTTTCTTCTTTTGGACGTCACAGCAACGTCGTACACTATCTTTTAGACTACTGCAATATGAAAGCAACGCTACTGATGGTGTAACTAGGATTTCTTTTATATTATTTCTAGAAGCTATTTTGGTACTCATTTTTTTGCGTAAGCCAGAAGGTTGTCCGTCCTTGCATGCTCACTACTGTCTGTCTACATTTATTAGTCAGATTCGTTTTGCATGCTTACTCTTTGCTATTGTTTTAATGCTTCCCTTGCCACAGTATTTGGAAAAAATATATTAAAGCCATGGGTAAAATCTAAAACGACACTCATAAAATAATGTAAGCATGATGATGAATTGAAACGACCAAAAAATTCTACAATAACAAAACAAATTTCTGAAGTAAATGTTTGCAAATTTCTTTAGCGTCCTTGAGTTACTTTCTATTATCTCGGTCTAAATTTATCTTATCTGGTTTGCGTTGAAACAATACAAATAGATGTTCTTTACAAAAATGGTTGCACTATGCATTAAAATATTTTTTTAAAACATTTGCATTATTTATAATGTATCAAGAGTTTGCCCTTTGCTCACATTTTTCAATTCTAATAGTCTAGTTACCAATTCTTTAACCGGGTTTCTCTTGTAAAATGCATTTAAAGTTTTTATTAAATGTTTGACGGTTCTTTTCATTTTGTTCGACACTTCTATTTCTAGTGGACTAGATACTTTTTAAATTTTCTTGTGTTGCTTACCAGGGGCTTGTAGTCTTCTCTGTTCTTTTTAGTCCAGTGCATCTTTGGTACTTATTGTACTAGATTTAAGGCTTTCTTTTTCAATTGGCCTGTAAGCATTCACTGTCTAGACTTAGCTGGGCTAAACATACTTCCTCACGCCATTGTCTAGCGTTTATTCACTTGAAGGTTCACCCACTATATATTCAAAGGTATTATTTTATTGAATTTAACACAAATACACACTTAAAATTTATCACACCACCGTGAAAACACGTCAATTTATAAGATACGACCTTCGCTGTGTCAATAAACACAAAATCCAATATCAGAACGGACCATATCGCACTTCCTACTTCGAATTTACAACTATAGTCTCAGTAGCGAAACTTCTCTATATATAAACCAACAATAGAAACATTGCTACAGCTTCTGCGGTATTTTATATCGTCATTGTATCGACGTAGTCAATCGGAAAGCCGGCTTAGCGGCTCAGACGCGCCACTTTAAAGCCACACAGCGGCCACAGAGCAATTACTTGTCCACTAGCAGAACTGAATATTCAAATGTACTTACTGCCGTATGATTTACCTGCAAAGAGATTTAACATTATCAAGTAAGTGTTGTAACAGTTATATTTGTGAAAGACAGTTTTGTATTGTTTTGGACTATCTTTTCTGGGACAGAGTATAGTAAATATAGTGTTAGTTCTTGTTGGCTTTGTAGACTACAAATGGCCTGTTTCGTTACCCCGTTAGGGTTACGATTATCGTTTTGCTTCGATTACGTCTACCTTTTTACAGTTAGATTCAATGATGACTCTGGAAAAATCACCATTTATCTATATATTTATCTACATGAATATAACCGAATGGCTAAATGTGTTGCTAAGCGCAAAACTGGACAACGTCTTGGCCATTTCTGGCAATTTTATTTTTGCCAGTCCGGAGAAGGTTCTTATGCACGTTGCACGAAACATATCAATATCAATAAAGATCTGCGCGTCTTTTTTTTCTGTGAAATTTTTGTATGAACTTAAGAATTTAGACAGCACAATGTCTGTCGGGTCAGCTAGTATTATCTTACAAATTGGTGGCACGTCGCAATTAGCCGCAAAGAACAGTCGTGTCCCGTCTGTTCCTAACTAATCCGTTATTCGAGAAGTCCTGAAGGAAGTGGCCTCCCTATTTTTGTCGTCTCCTTGACGCATGGCGTAGAGTTAATTTTAAATTATTTTTGATGCGCGCCGTGTGTGTTTTCGTAGGAGTAACCTATGAATGTTTGACTTTAAGTATTTCGAAGTAAATTGGATGTTGTATTTGAAAGCGATGTGTGGGGTCTTGAAACGAAGTGTTGGATGAGAGATAGAATAAACAATTTATAAATATCTATCGTGTTATTGAATAATAAGAACATTGCTTGCAAGATCAGGGGGTCAAGTGCTCATTATCATGACGGGGTCACTAATTTAGCAGTCAATGGTGAAGGTAATATGAATAGTATAATGATCGATGACTGAAAGGCAAAAAAACCGGCCAACTGCGAGTCGGACACGAAGGGTTCCGCACTACCGTACAATATTTAACAATTTACAAAAAACATTCAGTAATTTAACTTTATTTTATTTGTTATATCATTTTTAATTAATAATATAATGTAATTGGGTCCGATCTACTGATGACTAGTACTATACTAATTCTATTTAAATACGAGATTCATCATTCAATTCAAGAGATTTGGAGTATTTCTACCGATCGAGTGCTTGGGATTTCTCATACCTTCTCTTCTATCCTACTTTCTACTACTATTATAATCGCGAATGTACTTTTTTTTTGCTAGCCTTTACCGTCTCGCTCTTCTCCGTCTGGTCACCTCTCATTGCTTTAGAACGAGGAGAAAATGAAAAATTCCTCAGAAATTGGCGAGATGACGCACAACATCGAGGAAGGTGGAAGGGATAAATAAATGTTTGTAACCAATTCATCACTTTCTATAAATAAAACAATAAATGACAATTCCTTTACAATTAAGTGCGTCACTCAATGCTTGCTTACGGCCGTTTCAACAAATTATACTATTCAATTTAATGGATGGGTAACATAAATTAGCTCTTAAAAGGTAAACAGTCGTAAGTTAAAAGTAGCGTGTTAAGTAATTTTAGATTTAATTTCATTACATCACAAAGTCCGTTATCTTTAATCAGGTAAGTATGTTATTGTTTTCACAATGAAAGTCATCATGATATTTTTGTCATAAAAATAATTTGGTCAAGTACCTATTTGTATTTTTATCATTTTCGGCGCCATTTTTCTTTTTAACCATTAATTAACTAAAGTAAAAAGGCGGACTTATTGTCTTTGGTATTCTTTACCAGTCAACCAAAAGTGCCTTGTTGGCCTAGTGGTCCTAAGTGCGACTGCTACGCTAGAGGTCTTGGGTTTGATTCCCAGGTCGAGCAAAGTGTTATTGGGTTTATCTATGAAATTCTCAGTAGCAGCTCGGAGTGAGGATTTCTGCCCGGTTAATGGCAATAGGCTCGCCCACTATTACATGGGACCTAAAAAAAAACATACCGGCGAACGGTGGGTGTACATTGGTACACCTCTGCCTAATCCTTCGGGGAATACAGGCGTGATGGTATGTTATGTGTCAACCAAAAGTGGTTAAGAGTTAACATGGAACCGAATATTTAAAACACAATTTTAAACCAGGAATAGATCCTATCAACAAAACATCACAATAACATGCGCACACGCATAGTACTCGACTCGTAACTCGCACGAGTTGGCGCATGACCTCATTGACAATAAAGCACTTATGTAACGCTGACCTGGTCACCTGATGTACTATTGTGTGCTCAGATATGTGTTTAGATTAATACGATATTACCAATTTAGAGGGAAAAACGTGTATTTGTAGGGTAACTGCCTCGGTAGCCTAGTGGTCCTAAGCGCGACTGCTACGCTAGAGTTCTTAGATTCGATTCGTAGGTCGAGCAAAATGTTATTGGGTTTTTCTATGAAATTGTCAGTAGCAGCTCGGAGTTAGGATTTGTGCTCGGTTAATGGTAATAGACTCGCCCCCTAATACATGGGATCTAGTCATACCGGCGAACTGTGGGTGTACATTGGTACACCTCTGCCTAACCCTTATATGTTGTAAATCGTTGTAAATAGTCTGTCAGTCTGCAGGCTTGTGAACTTTTCTTTTCGTGTGGCAGTCCTCATAGATACCCTCCGTCCGGGAAGAACGGGGTGTTACGTACACTCTTACAGACTAAAACCAGAAACCTTTGTAAATTCGTTTAGAAAATATATAATTTAAGATGTCTTCTAATAAGTTATAGTCATTTAGAAAAAAAATACAGCTGTTCCCATACATTTTAATCGTTTTGCACTGCATTTTTGTAGGGAACAGCAGACATTTTTGTGCGTATTTCAGAGTAGGTCCTGTAATTAATTTTTTTTTATATTCATGAGTACTTTCACTTCCTGAAAGATTTTTAACGAATTAAAAGCCATGTTGTATACATATAACTAATAATTAATTTAAAAATAAACACGTTCTTGCTTTCTCTATCTAATATTCTCTCCTGAGATACGTAACGAATCGCTTGAAGCCGAGACTAAAAAAAAAATTGGCTGACAGTCTTGACAGCTGTCAGTTCAACCATCGAAGACTGTTTCCGAAGAATTCTCCAATGTCTAACGGTTTAACAACCGTTGACCGTTAAATAGTTACCTTACAATTTGGGATGTCGCGTTTAGCGAATTCCGCCAACCGTGGTGATTATAGCGTTGTCCCCCAAGGATCATTACATGCAGCTATTAATGCAGTTCACATGTTCAACAGTGCACATCTTGCTGTTGCAATGAATTAAACAAAAATGAATCTTAACATTTTGATGTTTGCGGTTAGTTTTACTAAGCAAACAGAACCGATTCTTTCAACCGTTTGAAATGTTGGCCAAAATTCATTGGACAAACCAGTCAAATACGATGCGGTTCCGTAGCAGTGTACATTTTTTTTTTTATATCGTTGCCCCACACTCGGAATTTCTCCAGTATCGTGGTTGCGTTTACAAACATATAAACTCACATACACAAACAGCCAGACAATATCTTAATATTAAGCAGAAAAAGCACGTTTCTAGTATGGGAATCCCTTTAGATTTTTTTGTGGTAAAAGGAGATATACACACTCAGTGAAAATTTCAAGTGTCTATCTAGAACGATTCTAAAGATATATATACATATATATATAGCCGTGTAACAGACAAACAGACACACAGCAGAGCCCAAGTCTTTGGGTAAGGGACAACAAAAAGGATAAAATTACAGACAAAACCTTGAAAACTCATCATCGCATCGTTGCAAAGGACAGACAGACGGACGAATGAGCGAGAGAGCATTAGGCTTCCGTTTGAACCCTTTAGGTATGGAACTCTAAAAACTAAAAATTCCATACATTAATGTTAAACGGAATACTTCAGATGCACTGTTTGTAGTTGCAGATACATATCAAACTAACACGCTCGATAAACATGCGATACGACTGTTTGATAAGACAACTCCATACGTTACCCATTACGTTTTCTAGTAATTAAATGGTTGTATGTGAAATTGTAATGAGACAGCTTTGATGGATTGGGTTATGTAAGCGGAAAGCGGATAATCTCTTAGGGAACTTAATCGCATTAACGCACCTTTTGACACTATCGAAGTGAGTAAAGACGGTAAAGCGTTTGGGAATCACACTAGAAGACACAAAAGTAACTAGTGAAATAGTAGAAAAGGAGGATGTATCGAAAGTTGACATTATAGTGACTAAAATCAAACTGGTTGCGGCTTTGGTTACCTGCCGGGTTTATTTACGCAGATCCTTAATTCTTTTTCCTAATTTAGAATGACCTATGTTAGATACACCTTATAACATCAAGTACATATTGCATTCACGTGTAATCCTGTAAGTATGATCCTGTTTACAAAATACTTGTAAAAGCATTTATTTTAAAAGAGTAACTGTGGAGTTTCTTGCCTATTTTCCTTCATAAAAAACTACGTTTTGGAAGGGGAAGATAGATTGAATTATTTTTTCTTATATTATTATTTGTTAATATAACTGCCTCGTTCGCCTAGTGGTCCTAAGTGCGACTGCTACGCTAGAGGTCTTGGGTTCTATTCCCAGCTCGAGCGAAAATTGTTATCGCTTTTTTCTGTAAAATTCTCAGTAGCAGCTCGGAGTTAGGATTTGTGCCCAGTTAATGCCAATAGGCTCGCCCCTAATACATGGGACCTAAACATACCAGCTAACTGTGGGTGTACATTGGTACATCTCTGTCTAACTCTTAGGGGAATAGAGAGAGTGATGGTATGTGTTAATATATGATTTGACAGTCGAAGAAATGTAGTAATTTACGTGCTAGAACGCTCAAATCGGACACAACGCCTGAAGTTAAATCATACGACATTGATTTTGTTGAAGTTGATATAGAAATACAAACATAAGGGACACGTGTAACATTTACCGGTACCACAGATATTAAATAATTAATGCTGCAGACGGATACGATCGTATAAAACCAATAACTGAAATAACGCACATCCTCGAACACCTCAATTAGAAAATTAAGTTATAATCGTAATATGAGCACTGATATTTTAATGTGCTCAATAAAAAATTTTTAACAAAAAATTTAACTGTCGAAAAAACTGAAAAGCAAAAAAAAGAAACGTTTTAAAAAAAAAGGCAACCGCCTTCAAAAACTAAAAAGTGAAAAATAACTTTAGCTTTGGAAGTCGGCGGCTTTGCTTCTGTTTGTAGTTTTGTATAGCCACCGGTTTCCTTTCCCGGCCTTACGGAATAGCGGACTTTGGCTATAAGCCAGAAAACGTTCCGGACACAAAAAAAAAGAAGATAGAAAACTGCATATCATTAAAATTAGTAAATAAATATTTTCTTAATGAATAACCTTAGAAGGAATGTTTTTATAATAGACCCGACCTGACAGACAGGTTTCTCAAAATATCAATAGTTCGGACAGGTCAAATAATAAAAAGGACCTTGGGATTCCGTGAATAATTATGAAATGTTAATCTACATTTCATAATTATTTTGCACGCGACTTCGTCCGCGTAAAATAGACACTTTGGGCAGCTTATTTATTTTTAAGTGCCTAAATACAAAGATTTACGGAGCTATCTTTAATCATAGCAGATTCCTATGCTAACTTTCACCCCCAATTTATCCCCTTCTAGCCTTTTACTTAGATCAAAAGGTAGCCTATGTCCTTCTCCAAGGTCTAATTTATATCTGTACCAAATTTCATTAAAATCGGTTTAGTTGTCTAGTCATGAAAGCGAAGCAAACAGACATAATTGCTTTCGCAAATTCATGTGATATTAAAATTAAATATGGATTCGACAGCAAAAACAAACGCAATATTTGGAAATTTCCTCCAATCGTTCTATGTAGGACAATTTACACGATCGTTAAATAAACGATACAATCATAATCTGTTATCTGTTAATAATCAATATTCTGTTGCTCATGTTAAAACAATCAGCGGCGTGCGTGGGAACGTATGACGTCATCTAAGCAAGGACGAGTTATGTAAGGATGACGTGGTAGCAAGTTAACCATATAACGTTACCGACGAGGCGCTCACAAATTTGAAGAGAATGTGCAAGTTATTTTTTCGTACATAAACCCAATCTTAGTATAAAACAAAGTCGCTTCCCGCCGTCTTCTATATTTTAAACTGCGCAATGGATTTAATGCATTTTCATTAATAGATGAAAGTGTCCAAGAGGAAGGTTTTGAATATAGAATTTCACGCTACATCCAACAGTAGCATATCAGTAACCAAAAACGTAACTGAACGCGGGTGACACAGCGAGGTATATAGCTAGTATAAAATAAACGAAAGATGAATAGTGGTTGGCCTTGCCAAATTTAATAATCCTATAGGTTTTACGGCGTTCAACATAAGCGACCATAAGAGCAATATTAACAACATAATCGGAAGGTTAATTCTGCTAATTAAAACCGTTCAAAATCTAGTCGCAATCTCATCTCAGCGACAATTCATGTCACAAAATGTAGGTAAATTGAAGGCATTTTCGACAGGTTCAGATTTTTAGAAGAAATATCGATTGCGATATTTCTTAAAAAATACAGAATTGCCCCTCTCGGTGCCTCTGAGTTATTAATTGTACCTTCCGATTAATTACGACAGACGTCACTCAGGTCATCAAGTGGGTAATAGACGTGTACCCTACGATCTCATGCGATCGAGACATACCTTGGCATCGCCAGGATAACATCTTTAATGATCGCAACCAGATTACTTCCATTTGATCTAAATCTCCATGATCTAGGAATTTTGTGGGAATTCCATGATTGACTCTAAAAAGCGTTGCACAAAATGTAGAACTCAAAGTAGCTCATAAAACGAATATTCAAGCCCTACAAGCAGGTAAAAGTCGCTAATCAAGGCGCAACGGCTGTTAGAAGTATGCTAATTGCAGTATGTAATAATGGTGTAAGGCACTTTACTCACTAACCGTTCGGACGCGTTTGCTAATGCCACGGCCGCAACCCGTCTGTCTTATTCAATGCAATAGTACGTCACCCGCAGTAAGTCATGTTTTCACTTGACTTCTGAAAGCTGTCCACAGTAAGGGAAGGGAAGATCGCGACTCAAACGGCTTTAGTTTGTGACCCTCCAGCGTTAGTACATCAATACGGTGAAATGTATGGAACAGCTGATTATTATAGTCCGTCTGCACGGTTAAAGCCACTTCTCGTATATAGAAGACACGAGCATTAATCACCACACTTGATCTATTAATTATAAGAAAATAAAAAAAAGAGAAATGAAAGAGAAGGGAGTCAGACGATAGCATGACGGTTGACAGGACGGCATGGAAGAAGAAAACGTATTGCGCCGACCCCAAGTGACATGGGATGAGGGCAGGAAGATGATGATGATGTTTCCTCATGTTATCCTTCACCGATGTCCGTAATGTCCAAGATAAACTTAGAATGAACTTACATATGAATGGGAACAGCCACATTGATCGGTCGGTATCGAATACATAGCCTGATGCATGTGAAAGGTTCGCCTTAACCATTTATTAGACCATCACGACTTTTTAATAACTGACAAAAAAAATGTTAAAACTTCACCATCTAGATTCATGTACCATAAATATGTAACTTTCCATGGTGATTTGAAAATGTTATTCCACTTAGCTCGTTTCTCCCAAAAGTAATCACCTAAACATTCCTAACGTTAAATTCCTCATATCATATCATATCCAATTCCTAACTCCAAACGGAATCCAATAAATCTTAGAGGTAATCAAGTTTAATCAATTCGACAGCCGACGCCCGACAGTTCCGACCAATTGGACAGGTCAGAAGTACCGAAGGCGGTTTATTGACCGCGGGCCAACCGCCCAGTCTGATATCACCCTTATTGATTGCACAGACTCACCGCAATCGCTGTTGCAGAACTTGCGTTAATAAGTGAAGAGAAGATTGTGTGAATGACCATATTTGTAGAAGACTAAGATTAATGATCTTAGGAATATGTTTCACTCTTGCTAGTGAAAGCCTGGGGATAGGGTTGTTAGGCGTCCGGATAACGCTGGACATAATCAGGCTTTTGGGATGCGTGTCCGGCCAAATTAGTCCAGCATTTCTTAAGTTTTTTACATTTACTTCATAAGAAGTTAAGTTGATTTCGATGATAAAAAATTTGAAATAACAAATACAATAATGTTATACAATTTTAAAATTCAGACATAAAATGCGGCTGTTTTGCCCATTTTTCCTAAAAGTTCGACTTAACTGGTTTGCCTTTCCGGATTTAGGATCTGGCAACCTTACCTGGAGATATTTTCACTTGTGAGAGAATTAGCTATTAACTAAAGTATTACGGGGTCAATTACATTGCTTTGCGGCCTCTAAGCTCGTCACATTACTTGTAGGATAGGATGAATTTAATTAAATAATAAGTAAGGACAGGTATTTTCGCGTGATTTGCTCATCGATAAACATATCATAGAAGCAATCTGAATATTAGAACCAGGATTTCATAAAAACCTAATTGAAAAGAGTGTCCGTGGAGTTTCGGAAACGGAACGAGCAACTAACTTCAACTTTCTGACTTCTTGACTATTCAAGTGTCTGTGAATGGTCTAATTGAAATAAAGACTGACGTAGGTATTTGTAGTGCTTTGAGTTTATGTACCTTATGGAAATTTCCATAACAAAGAAACTATTGGTAGCAGTAAATACTTCTATTAGTACTCGCATGCGTCTCACATGCTTTACTTAGTATATGATCTATACAAATATTATAAAGCTGAAAGGTTTATTTAAACACGATTTTCTCAGGAACTACTGGTCTCATTTGTAAATATCTTCTTGCATTATATAGCCTTTTATCGTAGGTTATATATAGGCTACATAACATTACGCTACGACACACGGGTAGCAGCAGTAACCCAAAGACGTAATTTGTCGCAAGTGAAATTGCGGAGTACACCAAATTTTCCCAACATCTAAAATACATCAGGAGATCAATACAACACTAGTACTAGATTTAAATAGCAATGCTCTCATTGAGAGTTTCCTAACTCTCTCGTGACGTCACTACTATACCAAAGACTATACTATAAAACGAAAATAGCCCAACAACTAGGGCTTCGACCGATTGTTTCAATTCGACGAGATCAACTATTGTGGTTAACCTGTTCAACAACGGTCGAACGGAAGGGGTTAACGGGGGATTCATATTTAGTATGCTGTATTCTGTGGCAAAAATAAGCCATTTTGCTGACGCAATATACTGCGGGATTCCAAAGTTGAACCTACCCTAACACAGATTGCTATTGAGTACATTCCATTATTTAATATCAGCGACCTGCCCGCGACATCATCCGCGTGGCTTATTTCACTCGCGTTAAGTTACGTCTTTCGTTACTGCTCCGCTCTCGTGTGTCGTAGCGTGATATTATGTAGCCTATGTTACTCAGAAATAAAGTAGCTATCTATTGGTCACAAAATGGTTTAAATCGGTACAGAAGTTTCGGAGTCTATTCGTTACAAACAAACAAATAATTTAAAAAAATATATTTCCTCTTTACAATATTATAGTAAATAGTATAGGCTAGCTTATTATCCTACTGCAGGGAAGGCCTTTTCATATGGAGAAGGCACGAGAATTATCACTACGCTTGCTCAAGCTGTATTTGCAAATTCAAACATTAAGTATCAAGTCCAGGTTTCCTTACGACATTTTCCTTCACCAATGTCAGTGATGTTCAAGATAAACTTAGAGACATAACACATACCATCACCCCTGTATTCGCCGAGGGGCTAGGCAGAGGTGTAACAATGTACACCCACAGTTCGCCGATATGTTTAGGTCCCGTGTAATAGGGGGCGAGCCTATTGCCATTAACCGGGCACAAATCCTAACTCCGAGCTGCTATTGAGAATTTCTTAGAAAAACCCAATAACACTTTTCGCTCGACCTGGGAATCGAACCCAAGACCTCTAGCGTAGCAGCCGCGCTTAGGAACACTAGGCTAACGAAGCAGCTAAACTTAGAGAGTACGTATGAAATAGGAAAAATTATACTTGTGCCCAATTTTAGACCTTCAACTCGTCCATGAGAGGCGGATAAAGCTTGCCAAAGACTTTTAAGGTCAAATAAAATCGATAAGAGTAAACTGAGGCTATACAGAGCCAAAATACACATTGTGCTCTCTTTACAATATTAACAATAACATATCCGATATCTTTATCCAAGAAAGTATTCGCTAAAATATTGGCTAACGTGCGGGTTCAGCTCACACGGGACACTAAATAGGTTCTGTACCACCGTACAATATTTTACAGTACATGCAAAAAACACGCTTCTTGAATGAGGACCTCGTATAATTTTCAGCCTTATTATTTACAGTTATAGCTAGGGTTACTACACGTACTGAAATATAGAATACGGTAGTCTTTTTCATGTAGACGTACTTTATAATCTACGACACCAATAAAGTACGCCAACATACTCTATTTACGTAAAACTGATTGTTACAGGCTCGTTACTAGTTATGAGTAACTACGAGACTAAATAAACTGGTATCTACAGCCACAAATGGCGTTTAATGTTGAGCGTTTCACAAGTAAAATGTCAAACCTAGTCGCGAGACGGTTGAGACAGCGGTTCTCCCGTCCCAGCCGCCGCGGTAGACGCTCCGGACGTCGGGAGCTGCGAGACGACTCCCGGCCACCGTAGATACGGGCCTGTGGACGGTGAGCAATGGGTAGCTCACCGTCCTTACGTTGCATAACGACAGGCCGTGTCGACGGCGCGTTCGTGTTCCACGCGCGCCTCAAAGAGATGTCAGCAAAAGGAAGGGGCCACTGAGGGCCGATGCCTGCCGGGGCTGAGGGTTGTTCGCAAGAGATACCGCGCCCCCGGAACGCAAAGGGCACAAGAAGGAACATGGGTGAGTCTTAGTCAGTAAAAGTCTGACACTCCCTCCCGCCCCGCCCAGGGCGGGAGAAGTTTTTTGATGAAAATCCCACCCACAAAAAAAAAAATGTCAATTAATCACAGTAGTATTCAAATAGGCAATCAATCCCTAGGGACTGCTAACCAATGAAAATAAATAAATAAGTACTCTTTTTTATGTTGTGTACTTTATTTTTGTTCTCTCAAAATGAAAAAATACTTCATTCTCCCTAAAAAAAGGTGGCAACACTAGTTATAGCGTTCATAGGTATATACACTATAAAAATTTCAACTGTCTAACTATTACGGTACTTGAGGTACTGTCCACTGACAGACGGACCGACGACCAACGGAGGCTTAGTAATAGGGTCCGTTGGCATCCTTTTAGTACAGAACCGTAAAAGGGGAAAGTTATTGAAGATTAAAGCCTAGATTCGGTCTGGGTTTATTCTAGCCATAATTTTTCAACATTTTTCTCATAAATCCTACATTTATGCTTGCCTAGGAACATTTTATGTTAGGCATACAAGGTCAAACAGAATTTAGTCTGTAGAAAATCGGTAGGCACTGAGTCATTATACTGTGAAAAAGAGAGATGGTAAGATATCACTGTTTTATGTGCTATTAGTGTCTAGTTTATCCCAAGCTAAATTCTTGTAGGTATGTATATTAGAAGTTATACGGGGCGGAAGGAACGTCCCATCATCTTTTACCATGGATTTTTCAGTATATGGTTCTAGACAACCCCATTTTTTAAAAAGTTTAAAAAAAAGCAGCTGTTCCATACAAAAGTGCAACAATAACACGTCCAAAATATATGAAACAGCTGATTTTTATGCTGCAGCAATCACGCCTGTATTCCCCGAAGGGTTAGGCAGAGGTGTACCAATGTACACCCACAGTTCGCCGGTATGTTTACGTCCCATGTAATAGGGGGCGAGCCTATTGCCATTAACCGGGCACAAATCCTAACTCCGAGCTGCTACTGAGAATTTTATAGAAAAACCCAATAACACTTTTTGCTTGACCTGGGAATCGAACCCAAGACCTCTAGCGTAGCAGTAAACCACCACCACCAGTTATGTAAATTGTATATACTCAAATATTTTAATAATTTTTTGTGCTTTTTCTTTAGTACCTATCAGGCAACTGCCTCGTTGGCCTAGTGGTCCTAAGCGCGACTGCTACGCTAGAGGTCTTAGGTTCGATTCCCAGGTCGAGCAAAAAGTGTTATTGGATTTTTCTATGAAATTCTCAGTAGCAGCTCGGAGTTTGAATTTGTGCCCGGTTAATGGCAATATGCTCGCCCTCTATTACATGGGACCTAAACATACCGGCGAACTGTGGGTGTACATTGTTACACCTCTGCCTAACCCTTCGGGGAATATAGGCGTAATAGTGTGTTATGTTTATGTTACCTATCAAGCCTAGTGTGTTCAACGTATATCAATTCTAGAAACTTCACAAAACAAAAACTCCTTTTGCAAAGTAAACGAAGAGTTTAACCCCTGTCAACTAAATCTTGTTTATAGTCGACAGGTTAAATGTAAGGAAAAACAGCGGGCCGTAAAGGCTTTCTCAGGGAAATAAATTGAGTGAAACTAAACAATACAAGGTCACTGAAAGTAAGGGTCAGAAGGTCACTGGACCTTTAGCAAAACGTGAACAAATATACACCTATATTAATATAATAAAGCAAAGTGTTATTGGGTTTTTCTACGAAATTCTCAGCAGCAGCTCGGAGTTAGGATTTGTGCCTTGTTAATGGCAATAAGCTCGCCCTCTATTACATGGGACCTAAAACATACAGGCGGACTGTGTGTGTACTTTGATAAACCTCTGCCTAACCCTTCGGGGAATACAGGCGTGATGGTATGAGTAAAATAATGAAAAAGAAAAGCTACTACACTAGCTGAAACTATAAGTCGGATTGTCAAAAATCTTTTTGTATATCCAGGCTCCTAAGGAACTGTACAGGCTATATAACATCAAGCTACGACACACAGGAGCGGAGCAGTAACCAATGACGTAACTTAACATGGGTAAAGACGAACCACACGGACCAAGTCGGGGGGAGAATCTAGTATAGATATATAAAAACCAGATGCGACTGTTTTTTTTTTTTGGTGGGTGGGATATCATCAAATAACTTCTCCCGCCCCTGGGCGGGGCGGGAGGGAGTGTCAGACTTTTACTTACTAAAACCCACCCATGTTCCTTCTTGTGCCCTTTGCGTTCCGGGGGCGCGGTATCTCTTACGAACAACCCGCAGCCCCGGCAGGCATCGGCCGGAGATGCGACCGTTGGCAGCTAAGTTAGGTACTAACAAAACTAAGCTGAAACGAAGTTGGAAGTTGCAGTTGTGAAAGTTAACCTTTTGTTTGCAATGCTTTTTATGACCAAGCATTTTGCCAAAAAGAAACGGAAGAGATTAGCTGTTTACATAAAGGCGAAAGTTGCAAATCACGATAAAAACCTGAAATAAAGCTATAAGATTGTGCAAGCAAGATTAGGACTACTTCAAGAAGCGATACGACTGGTTTTCAAGTAACTAGCCCGTCCTGTCCCACTGCTGGGCAGAGGCCTCCCCTTATTTCTTTCATCTATAGCGATTTCTAATTCCCAAAGAAACCGACCAAGTCCAATCTCTCCTTGGTGGTTTGCCGCGTCCCGTATCGCAATTGCGGGACACCAATCTTGGGCTCTACGGGCCCATAGATCGTTCGTCATGTGGCAGACATGCCCAGCCTAGGACTAATAAGTAAAAAACGTAAAATTAAAAATTTTAAGTAACCCCCGACAGAAAAATAAATATCCCTACCGCAGCTAACAAAAGAGCTGATAACTTTAAACGGCTGAATGATTTCCATCAAAAGCTAAGAACACTAATATATCTTTCAAACAAAAACTAAATTAAAATCGGTTCATGCGTTCGGGATCTACGATGCCACAGACAGATAGACACGTCAAACTTATAACACCCCGTCGTTTTTGCTTCGGCGGTTAAAAAATAATAACGACACCCAAGAGGATTATTAAGGGAACAAGCCAAATTGTAATCTATTCCGAATGACTCAAGCTCCAGTTTCCATAAATACTTCCAAGTCCTTAGATTTGAGTTTTAAATCAAGACATTTGTAGTCTCTCCAAGAGTTTTATCGACCGCGGTAAACCCTACATCAAATGCCTTTCAGTAAAATTGCGCCCTTGAACTGTTTTCTGTAGCAAAACGCGACGAACCCCAGATCTCCATTTGATCCTAAAAGATTACTTACAGTACGCCGTTCTCCCACAAATTAACTATACAATATAATACTTAACATATCTATACAAATACATACAAAGAATTAAAGTGTCCGTTTGTACTGTAAAAATAAGAGCTATTAACAAAATGAATAATGTTTACACTACTGTTACTAATATTAATTTTTAATTTCTGTCTGTCAGTTTGTTCCCGCTAATTTCCGAAACGGCTGGATTGATTTTGACAGGACTTTCACTGGCATATAGTTGATGTTATAAGGAATATTTAAGGCTATTTTTATTTCAAAAAAACGCCCATGATGACCGACATTTACGCGAACGAACTCGCGGACAGAAGCTAGTACTAACTTATAACTAGAAACACGAACGCACACGCTCCATACGTAATCGTCTATTATATGAACCTTGAACTCATAACAGACAAATGAGCCATGTTTAACGTGAACAAGAACAGTACATCCGAAACCCATCATACAAAATAATAGTATATTTAGCACACACCTTGTTATTTTCCTTAAATCATTGTTCTATATTACCGGCTTATGGCCCAAAGGTTACGGCGCCCACCCCTCACGCGTGATGACACGGGTTTAAGTACCAATGAGACCTTTTTAATTCATAAGTTTATCTTAGACATCATTGAGATCGGTGAAGGAAAACATCGTGAGGAAACTCGGACTTATAACTGTTATAAGTCTGAAATCGCCAGTCCGCCTTGAGCAAGCGTGGTGATCGTGTCTTCTCTGTATGAGAAGAGGCATTTGCGCCTACAGTGGGATAATAATAGGCTGGTGTTATTATGTATATTATCCGCAAGGTAATTTTAATCAATTTTAGTACTAGCCTTTGCCTGTCAGACTTGTACATTGTACTTTAGTCATATAGTTTCTTTCAATTGAGTTCAGGAATTCAGAGGTCAGCTGATACAGCTACCGGCAATTTGTTTGCATATTCGAGAACTGCTAGCATTCATTTTCTTCAGCTTTGGTAATGACAAGAGGTTGGGGCCATGGCATAGAAACCTACGGGCCTGTGGCCGGTGAGCAATGGGTAGCTCACCGTCCTTACGTTTAAACAACGACAGGCCGTGTCGACGGCGCGTTCGTGTTCCACGCGCGCCTCAAAGATATGTCAGCAAAAGGAAGGGGCCACTGAGGGCCGATGCCTGCCGGGATTGCGGGTTGTTCGTAAGAGATACCGCGCCCCCGGAACGCAAAGGGCACAAGAAGGAACATGGGTGGGTTTTAGTCAGTAAAAGTCTGACACTCCCTTCCGCCCCGCCCAGGGCGGGAGAAGTTATTTGATGATTTCCCACCCCCCCCAAAAAAAAAACGGTAATTTTTTACGGATTTGCATTTTCCTGCAAGTCAACCGAGGAGGTTCTCGGCTGCTTAGCCGGACTTTCCTTTGGTGCCTTGAAAAGTAAAGCCTTCAGTTAGGGCATAATCACTTAAAACTAAGCGGCTACACGCTAAGGGGGGTCTGTAGGGAACGGACCTCGGTTTAGGGAGTCGCTGGGAAAGGACAGTAAGGGAACAAGCTGGTTTGGTTTTTGATTATTTAGGGATTGATTTGAAGGCTGTGGCCGAAGTAGAATGATCTACTTCTGCTATACAGCGTGTTAAGGAAAGGGTATATACATTCAAACGGGGTGAAGAGTGTATCCGGTACTGAATCTCTATACAACATTTCAGCTCAAACGCAATAACTTTGAAATTGCATAATATTTATTATATTTCAGCAGTTTATTAAGTTTAAATCCTAACAAACGTGTCAGGAGAAACAAATCTTTTACGGAGTTGTTTCTTTGTGTGTAGTTTATTGACACCGATCAGTTGACTTGGTGTAGTGATGAGTAGAATTCAATTGGAAACATTTGATATTTTACTTAAACGTTTCTTCAACTTTATAATTATGTGATAGGTATTAAAAATATATTGCTATGTGATTTGTTAAGACTAAAAGAATCCGTGCCTTTGATATGTATATACCCTTTCCGTAACACGCTGTATGAGGATTTTATCTACTCAATACTCAATGTGTACAAGCCTGGTAGGTAAATTATAGAGAAACAATTACGGACCCTGTCGGGCACAGCAGGTTAGTTTTTTTAGAGGAGAGGATGAAGCGCTTTTTGTTTAAAAACATAATAATATTGGAATTAAGGAAGTAAATCTTATATTTAGATATTTAAGTAGATATTATTTATGAGTAGATTTTTATCTGTTTCAAGATTTTACTAAATATAATTACGTCTACGTTGTTAGGTAGTTGTTACCTTTATTGTGCATGTTGTTGCCTCCTACAAGTGAAGGTGTGTGTAGCTAGAGGTCTTGGATTCGATTCTCAGGTCGAGTCAAGTGTCATTGAGTTTTTCTATAAAATTTTCAGTAGCAGCTCGGAGTTAGGATTTGTGCCCGGTTAATGGCAATAGGATTGACCCCTATAACGAGGTTTCCGGCTACTGGGACCGCAATTAACTGGGACCGCGGTCCCAGTCGCCGGATCCGTAAAAAGTAAATATTTTTCTTCCAGCGACTGGGACCACTCATTGATAACTTAAAAAAATCTATTATTCAAGCTAAAATTAGTACAGTCAAACCAAAAAAATCATAAATTATTTATATGAATATCATTGACTCGTTCTAGACATGATTTTATCTTATGCGCTTAGTAATAGATTAAGCTAGCCCGTTTTGACATAATTTACACATGCAGGTAAATACACACAAAGGGAATAGCATTGTATAATACTACGAGTCCGTTTCGCCTGTCGATTTCAAGGTCAGGTAGCCCTTTTGTTATAAACGGGAAATTTTGCATCGCCCGATGACTGGCTCGGCCAATCACTGACAAGAAGCTTATCAGTTTAAGAAAGTCAAGTTTTGCATCAGACAGTGTCATATCAGATCATTGTAAGATACTGCGCTTAATGTTTGTTGCAAATTGTGTGATGTGAGTGGTGGTGTAGTGACTTTATTTAATAGTCTTCAGGTATGTAAAACAATTTTTTATTAACTTATTTATAAACAAAACAAGCTAATAACGGGGTTAAACGACGTTGTTACAAATATTTTTACTTTAGAGCGCTTCTCATTTTTGATGTGACTTTTTAATATCACAAAAAAAATTGACATCTGGATTATCTGATAGTTAATATATATTTTTTTTCGATTTTAGAATTACCAAAATGGATGAAAATAGCCCTTCAACTTCACATGGTGAACAGTCGTTTTATATTGATGTCACACAAAGAGGACGTGAACTTTTGCGAAGAGCTGGCTATGAATATATTCTTAAAAGAATAAACAAAGATGGCTCAAAACTCTGGCGATGTACAAGAAAAAGAGTTTGCAATGCGACAATAAAAATCAGAGTCTTTTCTTCAGTGATCATCAGTGATTTTTCTTCAATTATTACATCTAAAAATTTTTTGTTTGACTGTACATTTTTTTTTATTTCAGTTATCATATAAGTGGTCCCAGTCGCCGGAAGAAAATTATTTATTTTATACAGATCCGGCGATTGGGACCGCGGTCCTAGTTAATTGCGGTCCCAGTCGCCGGAAACCTCCCTATAACATGGGGCTTAGACATATCGGCAAAGAGACAAACAGTGGGTGTGCATTGTTACGCCTCTACCTAACCCTTCGGGAAATACAGGCGTAATGGTATCAGGCGGTATGGTTAATCTTGTTGTACATGCTATGATCTTGGTGAAGGAGTACAGCTACTTAATACCTTTTGTTAATTATTAGGTACTTGTATGTAGTCTGATTTGTGTCATATCTTTTGTTAGAGAACACAAAACGTATTTCTTCCTTCCCGCACCGATGCGTCCGATTCTAATCCCTCATCAGCATAACACAGCACATTACAAACTACACCACTTATAAACACAATGTTTTTGTTTTCTAAGTTAATTTCTAATTTTCACCGTCGTATGTTGCCGTAACTATTATTTTGCTAGCACAGTGAAAGTTGAAGCCCGGGTTCAATTACCGGCTTTACAAGACATGATTTGTAAAAATTGTAAAATATATGTTTTAGTGAAAATATTCCGCGTCATGAGTTTCGATTCATACTTTGGTTGAAGTGGCTAAGTGGGCTTGAAAGCTGACGTTGTTGAGTGCTATCTAAACAGTGTTGTCATCACTTCACTCTTGTTTTATAGGAATTGGGCTAGCAATTTGTTGCGGTATCAAGAACACGTATAACATAGTTGGGAATTAAAAGCTGGATCGTAATTTTAAGAAGTTAAAGGGTCTTTTTGTTTAACTAAATTTTTGTATATGATAGCCAGATTTATGAGGAATATAACATCATACTACGACACACGGGAGCACAGCAGTAACCAAAGACGTAATTTAACGGGGGTAAAAAGGACCACGCGATCAAGGTCGCTGGCAGAAGCTATCTTTATCAGCTGTCGCTTTAATCTGCAACTACTTTTTAACCGACTACAAGAAAAAGGAATAGAAGATAATTTTGGTTAAATTGTAGAACTAAGAATGAAGAATTGTAAATAAATTGCTTTCAAAAATTACAAAATGAAAAATTACTTTAATTTTGGAAGATTTTTGTTTCCGTTTGTTGTATTGCCACTAACTTTGTAGTTTTCAAAGGCGGCTGGATTTTTGTTAAGGCCCTGTCGTAAGCAAATGTTTAGGTAATTGTCAATAGCGCATCGCGGCAACAAATAAGGTTCAAAATAGCGATACGTTTGATCTTAATTGTGTCAGATAACCACAAAAATAAAAGTAATATTGAAGTTTTCTTTAAACAGTGAAAAAAATACACGGCTCAGTGGAATAATTTATAGGTATGTCTTTAGTTTATGTAATTCCCTATAATGTCATTACATAAAATTATATAGTTTACGCTCAAAATTCTGAAAACTATGAGACGAAATTTTTTTTTATGCGATTTCTCCTTTACCATTTTATTACCATGATACTTTCATGAAATATTTATAGGTAAGTGTTTTCTTTGAACCCTTGACAATACATTCAATTTCAGGCTTGTAATATATACCAATACGCCAGACCATAGGACAAAAAATGTGTGTTTTACAGTGTCCTCTGTTTGGAAAGCCCCTTAAAACATTTTTTTAGTATTACCGTATGCTTCCTCATAATTCATCAACCGTGTCTTTAGGCTCCCTCTTGTTCTTACTAGGGCTTCATTTAAGCTAATCCTGAAGGAAAAGTTTTCCATGATAACTCGATTGAGTAATTTATTCGACCCTTCTAAATAATGCTGTTTGAGAGGGCGTGCCTGTCGTCATTTATTAGAGAGATTCACCCTCGAATTCTCAAACGACACTTAATTTTAAGACGTTGTAAAATGTATCTCTGTCGCTATACTACACTTTAAAGTGACAGAGATAGCATATGAGATAAAGGCAAGTTCACATTGACTGAGAATTTGGCTATTAGACAGTAATTACAATGTGTTTTGTATTAAGTATATACTCGTAACTTAAACTGCCTCGTTGGCCTAGTGGTCCTAAGCGCGACTGCTACGCTAGAGGTCTTGGGTTCGATTCCCAGGTCGAGCAGAAAGTGTTATTGGGTTTTTCTATAAAATTCTCAGTAGCAGCTCGGAGTTAGGATTTGTGCCCGGTTAATGGCAATAGGCTCGCCCCCGATTACATGGGACCTAAAAACATACCGGCGAACTGTGGGTGTACATTGGTACTCCTCTGCCTAACCCTCTGGGGAATACAGGCGTGATGGTATGTTCGAATCCATTTACAAATTATGCCTTCCTATCTAAAGGATCATTCTATTCTATCATCTATATTTCTATACTAATATTACAAAGCGAAAGAGTTTGTATATTTAAACGCGTTAATCTGCGGAACTACAGGTCCGAACCTGAAAATTCTTTCGCTAATAAGACGTCACGTTATCTCGAAGTGCTTTCGGCTATATTTTATCATCAAATTAAAAATCCGTTAAAAAAGTCACGCGGGCGAAGTCGCGGGTCAAGTCTAGTGTTATTTATAGGGCATGAGCGTAATCGATGTTTCATTATTTACATGAATCACAGTTCGTACCTCGATATATGTTTTCTAACGAAAAACTAAACAATATTATCTTAGTTACGTATCGCTTATTACTCGATTTAACTGGAACTTGGAACGTGAAAATTAGCTCACGACTTCCTTTTGTGACGTAGGCGTGCACTCAGAATTTATTGAAGTTCAACCCCTAAGGGGGTGAACGAGAAATTTTATTTCATGGGTTTATCAGCTTGAAACTAAAATATAAGTAATAACATTTGTGGTTAGGTACTTATTGGTTTTTTTTACTACCCCTGAAGGGGTGTTGAGAATACAGGGGAAGTACAGTAGACAAAGTGCTAGTTAAGGCATACGTCAAGGTAATTAATCATTTGAAGGAGCCACCTCAGGGCCGACGCCTACCGGGGTTGCGGGTTGTTCGTAAGAGATACCGCACCCGCGGAACGCAAAGGGCACAAGAAGGAACATGGATTGGTTATAGTCAGTAAAAGTCTGACACTCCCTCCAGCCCCGCCCAGGGCGGGGCAAGTCATTTGATGATTTCCCATCGGTAAAAAAAAAAGTAATGAATCATGGTTTGGAAATAATTTGATTACTGTTAAATGCGACCCGTTTAGTTAATTATAGCCATATGTAGTGATGTATTAGTATGTAGTTTAGCCAAAGTGGTCTAAAATAGGCCCTTATTTCTTACCTGTAGTCGCCTCTCATCATCTTTAGCGCGTTGCTCCGCCTGTCTCCGACGCCTGTCTTCATCTCTCTTTTCTCTCTGCGCTTGCGCCGCGGCGGCGTGTGCACGCAACTCGTCCAGACGTTTCCTCTGTTCCGCCTCGCGTCTCTCGCGGGCTAGTCGTGCTCGGTCTAGGGCTTCTTGCGACGCTGTTGGAGAAGAGATTATGGTGTTAGACTCGTGTAAACAACAAAGGATACTAGAGCAGGTAACAGGGCGCAAGGTGCGTGACGCAAGTTTGATTCTCGTACCTACGGAACAAATGTTTATATGGCCTACAGATAGTTGTTCCGGGTCTGGCCATTTGTGTATCTCAGCTTGTACGATAGGTACAAGAGAAACTGGTAAAACTTGGCGTCACGATGTATTCCACCGTGTGTGTAACGTGTGTAATAATGGTCAATTAAATAAATAATTAATTATACGCAAAAAAAAATAATACCAACTTGTAGAAGTGGCTAGTTACATTTGATATTTACTTCGTTAAGTAGGTAGTACGATATAAACAACAAGATCAATAGGAAACCCAATACAGCGGAGCTTTTGCTGAATGTAAGTAATGGTCCTGTATTTTGTTACTATCGAATACACATACCATCACGCCTGTATTCCCGGAAGGGTTAGGCAGAGGTGTACCCATGTACACCCACAGTTCGCCGGTATGTTATGTTTAGATCCCATGTAATAGGAGGCGAGCCTATTGCCTTTAACCGGGCATAAACCCTAACTCCGAGCTGCTACTGAGATTTTCATAGAAAAACTCAATAACACTATTGCTCGGCCTGAGAATCAAACCTCCAAAACAAGACCTCTAGCGTAGCAGTCGCGCTTAGGGCTACTAGGCTAACGAGGCAGTTATCTATCGAATAAATACTCCTTAATGCCACCTTTCAGAGCAT
Source organism: Caradrina kadenii (assembly GCA_947462355.1). NCBI lineage: Eukaryota > Metazoa > Arthropoda > Insecta > Lepidoptera > Noctuidae > Caradrina > Caradrina kadenii. Next base: position 11,264,736 of record OX381692.1, on the reverse strand, counting down.
TCAGCAAATCAGGTATCCAGAATTTAAGGAGGTAAGTACTGTAATCTCTGGATGTAGACTACTGTACCGAGCTAATCAATCTAGGTGAATTTAAACAATTTTTTTTTCTTATGTATACTTATTATAATGAAGCTGAAGAGATTTTTTGCTTATTTGTTTAAACGCGCTAATCTCTGGAGCTACCAGTTCTTGTATATGACATCCAGACTCATGAGGAATAGTATAAACTATATAACATCATGCTACGACACACGGGAGCGGAGCAGAACAGTAAATAAACGCGGGTGAAACCGCGGGGTATAGCTGGTAATATTATATTTTAATGTTGCTAAGTACGTCTTGAGCAAGCGTAGTGATCAATGCTCGTGCCTTCTCTGCATGAGAAGTGGTCTTTGTCCTGCTGTGGGACATAAAAGGCTGATATTATATACGTCTTACCAACCCTCGTGGCGGACTGTCAAGTCGTTCTAATTATAAAACAGAGTTTTTCTCACAGCAAAGTTTATACAAAATAAGGTTGGATATGGTTAAACCAGCCAGTCTCTACAGTACCTACTTCAAAAAGATTTTAGACTAACAAAACTGAGGCCTCGCAATCTTGAGAACTTGTACTGTGTAAATATTTTAACAAATCTCTTTAAAAACTTGGCCCTAAGCTCCTTAAAATGTTAGCCCACTCACTTTGGCTGAGAATTTCTTAAACTAATTTATTTATGAACAAAGTCTTTATTAATTTTCCACTGACTTTCTAGAACACAAATTTGCGGTTGTTATCAGAAGCTTCCAGACCTATTATAGACTCATATGGATGTACACAAATAGATTTTATGATTGGCTGTGGAATATTCAAGTATGGTAATAAACCTTCGTTGTCACGGATCAATATGATGTCGTAAATATGGCACAGTTAGGGCAAGCTAACAGAAACAGCATACTTACCTAGATGCTATTTTCAAGAAACTGAAAAATAGACTTAAGATTGTAGGAAGACGCTAGATGGAGGTCGCTTCCAACTGGTCCTTTTGGAAATCTATGGGGGAGGCCCATGTCCAGCAGTGGACGTCCTGCGGCTGACATGACGATGATGGTGAAGAAGACAGTCTAAGCTACCTTTATTATATTTGTGATGGGTTTGCTCTTGACTCTCTTCTAGGTCAGAGGTAACAAAGACAAAGTCGACGATGGAGTGACCATACCCAGAAGAAGTCCTGATCTCTCTAACTTTAAAAAGATTAGACAGTTGAATGCGTTCGGATATACAGACGCTGGTAGAGAGTTCCACTTCTTTGCCTTTTTAAGGTTTTCGTACCCAAAGAGTACCAACGGGACCCTAGTTAGACTCCGCTCTGCCCGTCCGTCAGTCACAGAACTGCTTTTGAACCGTAATAAGACGACAATTGAAAGTAACACAGTGGTAATTACAAATAAAAGGCCACCTATCTTCACGTAAACGGTGAAAATGTATGAAACAGCTGTTTTTTCTAATAACTGTTAAAAAAAAAAATGTTAACGCTGGAGGGCCTACTACCACGTACTGAATCCATAGTAAAGGTTTCTGTCACAATATTCCTTCCACAGTGTATAGCGTGTGCGTAAAAATTAACGGATGAATTTAGTCTAGTCTAGACTGACTCAGGGCAAATCCAGGTGATTGCATAACATAGCATAAGTCCATTAGACTTCCAAACTTTCATTTTTATTATTCTAGTGGAATATACAAAGAAGTCCATTAGCACCATAGTCCGACTAATTTACACACGTAACAATGCATTCTATCCGTCTAATCGTCCCTTTCTCCTTACAAGTATGAGTGAAGACTCAATTCGCTGCAGTCCACTTCTAAAGATCGCATTTATAGCTGTAAAGCGTGGTCTACGCGCTTAGTCGTGCTCAGCATGTTAAGAGAAAGTTTCTTACATTTGATTATAGTTTATAACATATGAATATGGACAGCGCAATTGTTATCGGAAGGTTAGATTCAATTAAGTAACTGTGCTATATCATTATGATGATTATGAGGGGACGCAGTAACAAGGCTTATTTGTGGACAAGCCCGCCATTATTGTCAACAAGTCAGAATCAATAGAAGCTACCACCAGAAAAGTCCCGAGACAAAGAAGCTTGTCAAGTCCTAGAGAAACGATTCAATGTCTTGCATCCCGCAACGGAATTAATTAGAAAAGAACAGCGGAGAAAAAATAATTTACGCTTCCTTCCATATCAAAAAGACTGAACACAACTAGGCCAATATACACAAAGGGATGTTTAAGACGAATTAAAATGAACATTAATTGATGGGTTTTAAAATATGAGCTGTTGCTTGAACATAATCCAGTAAGATAAAATAGATGAATAGGATTCTATCGAGAAACTTATACCGTTAAATGATGCTACCTGAGTGAACGCCACGTCACCTCAAGTGATCGACTGCTAATTAACTAGCGGTCAACTGACAGCTCGGGTTAACGCGAAGTTGTTCAAGTATCGGGCGTTAAGTGGGTATATATCTCTTGACCGCATACATGAAGAGCTTAAGATACAATCAGCTGACTATATGGATGGGCAGCACGCGTAAGTACGTCTAGACGAATGAGTCGAGAAATACCGTTTAGGAACTCGCGACACGACATGCGATGCAACTGTGCAAAACGGATACAAAAATTGTAAGTTTTATTATCTCAAAAGAAATTGGATCAGCATAGGCCATACATTTTAAAGATAATAAAACAAGAATGAAGGGGATTCCTGAATCCACATTAATATTAAAAAAGCGTAAGTAACTGTCTGTTTGTTACCACTTTACGGCCAAATCGCTCATAAAATTTGCCCGAAATGAAATTTTACAACGAGGGAGCATGGGATCTGGATAAGGACATGGACTACTACTTTTTAATTCCGTGACTTCATCCGCAGATGAAGCCGCGGGTGACAGTTAGTTGAGAATAAATGACAATTGAAAACAATGGGACGATCTACAGAAAAACACAACACATGGACTTGGCAAAGCGTCGGGAAATCCTCTTCAAGACCTTCGCCTAAAATCGGACCTATTGACCTTAATGAATTCAAAGGACAAAGATAAACAACAACTGTAAGGCGTTTAGGCCAGTAATGATAGTCCTAGTGACAAACAGCCTGCTAGGCTGATTATAGCCCAGATCATTCAATTACCAGTATCCTTCATTTAACTCTCATTTGCGTGGGACTACAGCGTAAAGATAAATTGTATTCCTCTTTACGGATCACGGAACAGTAAATCAACGGAGACGATTATAAGGTACTGATCTGGTTGGTAAGGTACTGATTGTTAACCTCTGTTTCCTTCTATGGAGCTTAGAATTATAAAGGTGTTATCCCATCGATGGTTTAATAATCAATGTCTGCTTTCTTCGGTTCAGCCATCCATTAGAAGTTTTTCAACTGTGTTAACATCTGGAGTTAACGCGACTTCCTCTACGAATGAAACTTTGGGACAACTCTCATTTCCTAAAGATATTATCCAATGTCCAGTGCCAGGCTGTTCTGGGTTATGTTAATGTAAAATGATCATTGGCATTATGTGTTTATTATGTATTCGGTGAAAGAAAACATCGTAAAAACACTGTTCTTATAATGTTGGACTTTATGTCATAGTTATAAGTCAGAAATCGCCAATCCGCCTTGTGCAAGCGTGGTGATCAATGCTCACGTGCCTTCTCTGTATGAGAATAGACTTTTGCACTACAATAGAACAATATTAGGCAAGTAATATTTATGGTTTCCTTATTTGTAATTTTAGAATGTTTTCTAACCAGGATCATTGTGGCAACTCGACATTAAATGGTTATAACTATAAATTAACTTGCCAAGTGATAATTGAAAATAGAAACGTAGTTATCAAAGAACAGGGCAAGATATGTTGGCGCCATTTACATTATGATTCAGAACGACTAGAACGAGAATGAGCAAAAACAAACCACAAAAAGGCTTTAAGTATGTGAAATGAAGACGATTTTATTGGTATTAATTAATACAACTATAACTTGTAATACGGCATTTCTATTATTAGGAAATATCATTGACATTCCTCGAAGACATCTCCGTTGAATTATTACGTCAAGTTATGCAACCGAATTAAATGTACAGAAAGAGAGAGATAAGGGAATCAATGTGATTGAGAGAGAAAGAAATGGCTCGCGTAAACGAAAACATGCCTTTTTTCTTTTATAATGGGAAGAGGATACGAAAGGCGATATCTATACCAATAAAGTGGAGGCGATGACAGTTAATTTTAGGACCTAGGAAGTTCTTCCGATATTTAAACGCAGACTGCAAAGTTTAAAAAAAGGAAAATAAGGATTCTGCGAAAATACAAATAGGCAACCTCTATAAAAAGCGCTCGGCTAGGGCTGATTGGTCGTACATCGTTATTTCCTTACCCAGTAACTTAAAGAGCTCTAGTTGGGAAGTTTAAAAAAGTAGGATAAACATTTCGAGAACAGCTAAACCGGCTCACTAAATTAAGTTTAACGTAATTTATTGCAAAGTTCCAGGCAAATGCTTAACTTTAATTGAGATATCTGCAAACGACGACTACAATTTAGAACTATTTGTTAAAGAGAGAAAATTGCGGATACTTAAAAGGTTAGGTGAGTAGAAACAAAGAGAGACCTTTCCAAATTTTCAAAATGTCGGGAATCAAAATTCGAGATGGAATTTTAATACGCAAATGACTAACAGGCCTCCTTACACACAGGTGTTCTTACAATGCTACTATGAATGGAAGTTTATTCACGTATGGACTGGATGGCAACAGAGTTCGCATCAAAAGGATTGCAGCGGCGCAAAGGCTCTTAGTAAAGAAACCACGTGTATGAAAGAACTGCACGGGATGGAGTCTGGAGGCTTGCCCTACATTGCTTCTATTACCAATTCTGCTTTCAAGACAATTCTTGCTTTTATAACGGGTGATTTTTCAACAGTCAGATTCTACGGCACGATAAGAGCAGTGACTGAACGATTGTCGGCAGGGCTGCATGTCGTAGGTTTGATTAACGGAACCAATATTTATATGCGTATATGGTCTGGATGTTTGTGTATGTGAGTTACATATGTTTATAAACGCACCCACGATATAGGAGAAATTCCTAGTAATAAAGCAAGGTTTAACATCAAAAACTTGTATCTGAAGAATACATATGACAGCTTCACATATCTTTTCCGTTACGAGTTGTCTGATTAAAAATCGGCTCCAAAACGGGTAGCATCAAACCTAATTGTCCGCCCCAAATTCAAGCCAGGTTATTGCACCCATATTTATCGACTACACAAATTACATAATCAATTCGATGGTCCACTGACATATCAAACGTAACACATACCAAACCCTTAACACGTTGACTTGACCCAATTAATTCAAAATGCGTACTAGTGCGTACACGTCACGCAAACGAATGTAGAGTAATCAATATTATACTGAATGAGTGTTTGAATCAATTGAATGCAGGATCAATAGAGTTAGTAAATAGTGGGACGTCATCGGAGAGGAATGCAGTGGTCTAGCACTTGCTAGCTCGGTATAAAGCCGCTATTGGAATCTGGGCAGATATTGGAACAGCTTCTGCTATTGGGATCTTGAAGTGGTTAGATAATGTACCTATAGACGAAATAACTAGCGTCGCTTGGACGGAATGCTTCGGTATGAATTCTAAGAATGTTCTGCATCGATGATATGAGTTTCAATCGAGATTAATCGATTGATTCAAAGATTCCAATCAAATAGCAAGTTAGCAATCATTCAGAATCAGAAACAATCCTACAATTAAGTAATCAAAATTAATTTCTACAAGTGGAAAACGATTCTAACCTCCTGTCCTTTTGAAATGACTCTCTCACGCGATAATAATATTGATTCCCAAAATATAATCTTTGTCAAACATCACGAACAGCCCAACAGTTCCGCGTGTATGCGTGGTGCCAGATCGTAATGCTAAAGCAACGGGTAATATTATAAAAAAACACGAGAACACCAAGGTTTCTCTAGAGCACTCCATTCGATCCACTTTTACTGACTAACAATAATATAATGGCTAGTTTTTGTCCACAGACGGCTGTGCTAATATCTAGACTCGCAATGTCCATAAAAAAGTGTAAAGATATTGCTCTTGGTGACAAATTAGATACCCAGTACCACTCTCCTAAAAAGGCAATTGAATGAGACTAATCAAAGAATTGGACGAGTCCAAACCGACTGAGGTCATCGGATCGTGTAAAACTACTTGAAATTTGAGTTATTACCTGTTAATTGACAGATATAATTGGTCTCGAATTTCTAAACAAAATATGCGCAAACACTGAACTGGTTGTAGGCGTGACTGTTTCTAATTTAAAACAACGAGCGGTAGAAGAGTTTCAATTAACTAAAATACGTAACATATTTGATTATTTAAAACACTTAAAGTACACGTTACGTGATTAAGTCTTAAATTCTCATCTCTTGAACTTAAACAATAACAAATTCCTATCTAAATCTCAGCAAAGACATGGCAGATGTTTTTCTAGACAAGATTAATATGGTTATGTTGAGTGGGCGTATTTATGGAATCCGTGGACTTAGTCATAATGATCTGATCATGGCTGACATCACATCTAAGACTGATAATAATGCTTTACCGTTAGAGAATAAAGTTCATTGCGAGATTAGAAAGGTCGTAAGTAGGACCTCTGATTCTGGAATGTCAATATGGACGGTGTTGTTTATAAATAGATATAAATAAACGGTGGCGGTAAGATTTCTTGCCGTCTATATTGTCTACTAGCTGTATGTATACCCACCCCGCAGTTGCCCGCGTTCAGCAACGTCTTTGGTTACTGCTCCGCTCCCGTTGATCGTGGCGTGATTTTTTATACGTATAAACCTTCATTTTAAATCACTTTATCTATTGATGAAAATCACAATAAAATCCTAAGATCTAAGCGTAAAGAGGGACAGACGGCGGGAAGAGACTTTGTTTTAGAATATGTGGCAGACAACAATAGATAATATAACTGAAGCAGACCCATTAATACAAATACTGGAAGGATTCCTACAAGGTTACGAGTGATTACAGAGGCTTTGTAAACAGATATTGATCAAAGCTGTCATCTATAAGCCATTTAAGTACATGAATGTGGTAATAATCCCTAATCCAGACATTAATAATGTAAATAATAATATTGATGAAAGCGTTTTGTTAGTTCCCTAAAATTTTGCACGTGGGTGTCGAGCACCTACTTAGAGAACACAAATCTCGGAATCGATGATACCTTTCGCGTCAAAAACAAGATGGCGACCCTGATATTTTGATGTTAACGTATAAATATTATAATAAACATGAACGATATTAAAATATCGTCAACAACATTTCCAGCCTTTATATAGTTATGGAAATGATTTAGCATTTTTCGATTACCAAAATATAATTTAAAAGCGACTTAGTAAAATCCAAAGAAATATTATTTCCAGAAACATTGATTTGGCTATTCTAAGTGAGAACCACTCAAGTAAGACACAAAGATGTTATAATACCCAATATTGAGAGGAAAATAAAAGGTGTTTCCACATTCATTACCCGCCAACTTGAAGGCGACATTGCTCAGTGATTACATACTCGCTGAGCGGAAGACAATTGCCAATAACACAAGAATTTATAATGTCGGAAACAAGGTTAGATCATACTGCACATTACGATAAGTAAAAGTGATGATTTTGTTTGGAAAAATATGTGTAGAGACAATTCCAACTGATGAAGAAAAAGAAAGCCATTTAATAACATGTTCCGGTTTGGAGAATAATTCTAAAATTGGCTAGATAGTAAAGAAACTTTTGGACTGGAGTCGAAATTCTGGCAAGTAGACTTCTTGACCCATCAGGTGTCAACTGTGTAAATAGGGCCTGCGGGCGGCGGTCTTGGGGTCAGTCTATTGCCCGTACAGACACAGGCCCAAGAGACTCGATATGGCCGCTGAGTGACGGAACCCAGCTTGTGGTAGTAGCGGGTCAATACTTTCCGGGGTGCGGAAGAATGATCTGAGCTACTCCCATGGCCCGGTTAAAGGTAGTTAAACGAACACCGTAGGGTTTTATTCTGTAGGAGCCGCCAACACCGGGGCAGAGGTACTTCATGAGGGTTTTCTCATGAAAAAAAGAGGTATCAACTGTATGTGACTCAGACCCAATATAACAACAGACATTGTAAACGTAAATCACTGCACTACCAGCCTAGTCATTTGGAAAATAACCAAAATTAAACAGAACACAAATTACTTCTAAACAAAGAAGGGCATGATTTGCAAATTTTCAAACATTTCTAAATAGACTAGAAACGCTAAATACGTCGCTATTGAATCTAACTGCGCATTTTGTGCGAGTCAACGAACATATGTAACAGATACAAAGATATGAATACACGATGGACCTAACCTATCTCTATTACATTGCTATCTTTAAATTTGACACGCTATCGGTGCATGGCAATACTAGATCCATCATCTGTCTTGCATGTAATATTTCACCTAGCGAAGATGTTAATAAACTTAGCACATGACGTTTCATTGTTTTTGAATTTGTGTGAAAGACTAGATCAAACAAGACACCTAAAATTCATCAGCATGATAACTGCCGTTTATTCTATTTGCCGAGGCAAGACGGATTTTTCTAAAAGCTTTAGAATTGCCCTCAAATCGGACTATGAGAGTTAGGGAAGAGGGAGTGCACCTGTGTTTGCGCACACACTTGTACACTATAATATCTCATGATTCGATTTGAATTTCGATTTGGTTAGTCTCCATTGATATTGTTCGTCGGCATGACCTGAATCGGTTTGGAGAATATTATAACTTACAGGTGAAAAATAGGAAAGAGAAATTAAACCTTCATAATTCAGTAAGGAAGCAGATAGTTAAAACAAAACAGTACAAATGTTTGATCTTTGTGTGTATTTACTTCTCACATCAAATATCAAATCAATAAGTATGTGGGCTTGTTTATCGAACACAATCTAAATGGAACTGATAAGCAAGATGAAAGGAATGCACTTGCGTAAGTATTTTTCGTTATTTAAACAGACAGAATATATGTAATGGCAAATATATAGGTAGATTGTCTTATCTGATGTAAGTAGAGATTGGAATGGCCAACGTGTGAGAAATCATGTAGGACAGTCTTGGGTTGAAAAGCGTTTATATTGACGACTTGCTGTCTGAGAATCTTTGAAAGAAGAATGTTTACTGACTGAGCGCGAACAATGACATTAATTCTATACTATACTTCATTATCATATCACCCGAACGACGTCCAATACAGGACATAGGCCTCACCTTAAGTTAGCCACAATGACCGGTCCTGTGCTGCCCGCATCCAGAGATTTCTCATGACCTTTACCAGGACGTACTACACTACTATGATGACTTACTAATATATTGAACTACCAGTCGGATTGGAAAAATCTGTTTGTATTATGAAAGCCAGATTCATGAGGAATTTTATAACATCACGCTACAACCTACAGGAGCGGAGCAGTAACCGAAGACGCCACTGAAACCGCTGGGTGTAGATAGTTGTGTATACACTTTAACATTGAGGTTTAGGATTTAGGTGGAGAGGGAGGTTAGTTTTTTACTAAGTGTTGGTTTCACAAGAACGACTGTCTGTCTAGACTTTACGACTGATTAATGCAGAAGGTTGGAAGTCCTAGCTTGTATTCAATAGTAGGTAAGTATTAAATCAATAATGTTATGACAGGTGGGACTGCCCCTGGTGATGTAATCAATGTCATTAATAAACTAAGACTAGGTACTTAGGTACAGTCTAGCTAGTATATCTATTTATTAACAATGACAGTTTCTCCGTGAATATCGATTATAATGAATGCAGAAGAAGTCGAAGATTCGCACGATTAAAAAGAAAATATTAGCCTTTGTCCTTTCTTGGTTCGAGCTTACCGTGTAACAGATTTCATCAAAATCGCTTCAGTGGTTTCGCCGTTAAGGTGTAAAATACAGAGTTACTTTTGCATTTATAATATTACAGTAATATTGTAAGATTTTATGACGTATTTTATACGGCAATAAATAAATTATAATAATAAAAGCATAATCAGTGGTTAGAACAATTTGGTAAACACGTGATCGATTTTTTCGTTGCAAAGGGCCATTTCCTTTCGTTCTTGTTTTTTGGGAATAATTATCTACACAACGATCACGCAATCGAATCAAGAGCGCCCTTTGATACGAGATCCATCTGCTCACCTTGACTAGTGTTGCTTAACCATTACTAAACTACGCCTACATGTAATGATCGGCTGCTGGAATGCAGCTCGCATACCAGTGACAGCCAAGATCAAGATCCTAGGACTTTGTATGAGGACAAAGAAATAGAGGATTTTGACAACTTAAGGGGGAAGGTTATAATAGCTATTTCTAAAGAAGATGCTATGGGTATGGGTAGAGCTGCCATTCGGCAGAATTAGTTTAGAGGGCGTCCAGGGGTCGTTCGGAAGGGGTTTTCAAAAACCTTCTCCGGACACCCGCACACTTTTTGAGTTAGAGGAATCACGATAACTTGAAGCATACACTCACGCCTGTATTCCCCGAAGGGTTAGGCAGAGGTGTAACAATGTATACCCACAGTTCGCCGGTATATTTAGGTCCCATGTACTTGAAGCATAAGCATAGAAAAGCAAAAAAATTAAAAAAGTGAAAATATGAACAGTTTTTACCTTTTTTTGTAAAAATATACGTTCTCAGGAGTGTCTTTGGTCTCAGTTTCAACAAAAAGTCCGGGCTTTCTAAAGTTTTTGTTCGGTGTTGGAAATTTAGGTAATGGCGATTGTTGGTGTTTTATTCAAGAAACATCATTCGAGGATTCTTCTAATTTTTTCAGCCAGTGGAATACGGTGCCCCAGTCGCATTTCCAAACACAAAAGCTCTATCCAGCACTTAGGCGTCGGTCGTTTACTTAGCATCCAAATATAGGGGTCCACAGGCCGAAATCTGAAGAGTTAAGCTTTAGAGGTCAAGGACTTACTAATGAACTGCTAGTCTTTTAGCAAAATGGACCTTGGCAATCCGCCAGAAATACAAAAATGACAATATTTTTCTTAATTGCTTCAAATGAAACTTATTTGACCTCGCCAAGTTGATCAAGTGGCCTATCCACCGCCCACCAATGACCGCGATCGTAGAAAGTGATATAATATTTATATAAATAATTAATTTAGAAGAATTGCCCAATAGCAGTGGGCGATGATATCAATATTTATATCAATATTTTATACTGCATCCGTAGGAAGGTTGCATCCGAAAACGCCTACTCTACATCCTTATTACGACGCAATAAAGACTGTTTTTACTTGCAGAATTTCCATTGAAACTTTATCTAAACTTTTCACTATTTATTTGAAGAAAAACAGTTTAGATGTGCGAAAATATATTTTGTTACCGTGACATTAAGTTTATATTGGTCTGGACCTTAGGGATTCGACTGCAGTGGTTGTTTTAAATGATTTTGTTGTAGGTATAGTTGATTATTTTTCAATGCACCGTTCAGTTGATTGATGATGTAATACTTTATTTTAATTAAGGTAACCAATGATAAGTACTAATAATTATTGGAATTAAATACAATGTCTTTACTGATATGAGCACTTATGACTCAATTTAATATTGGTTTTGTTAATAATAAAACTTTAATAGCTTTTGTCCGCTAAAATGTCGGTTATCGTGGACACAGACAAAGTCACAGAATACAAGTATCAGTAAAGAATTTCATTAAAATCGGTTTAGCGCTTTTAGTCGTGAAAGCTTAACAGACAGATACACAGAGTTACGCTCGCGTTTAAGGACAGAAAGCAAGAAGAAACAATGTTTATTTACACAGACCATGTGCATTTATAATATTTTAATATAGTACGGAAATATAGTTTAAATAAATAATTAAGAAACTAGGTAGAAAGAGTTAGGTAAATTGCGTGAAAGAGTAACAAACATCCTTCCATTCATCCATACAAACTTTCGCATTTATAAATAGCAGTAGGGTAAGATGTAACTAGGTACTTTTTGTACATAATTAATATTGTAAAATTAGGTAAAGGTGATCATCATTACAATTAGACAGCTACCTACAGACGATGAAAGATTTGTAGCAAACATTATTCAGTTATTAATTTAAATTGGATGAACGACATTCACGTAATAGCCCAGTCATTGTGATACACGCCTCTTATGCATGAGATTGCGTGTTCGATACTGGCCAAGTACCATTGTGATATTTTCGATTTGCCATGTAGGTATAGTGGTCGCCACGAGTCGTAAGCACAAATGTCAAATTATTTTTTGAGCTTCTAGGTTCCTTTCGCGAATGGTCCAACTGACGGATTAATCGCGTGCAGCGCCGGCGGATATTATTGACATTGGTGAAGGAAAAAATCGTGAAGAAACCTGTACTTATAATAAAAAATAAAAAATCGCCAATCTGTCTTGAGCAAGCATGGAGATAATTGCTTGAGCCTTCACTGTATGAAAAAAGCCCTTTGCCCAGCAGTGGGACAGTAATAGGCTGATATTATGAATATCAAGAAGCAGCATGACTACTATAACTGTAAACATTAATTTAATCCAAGTTACAATCTGTAGTTTAACCAAAAATAGAATAAACTAAACCAAACAACCATTACTTAGATGTTTCAACCAGATAATATTGAAACAATCACTTTCCAACTTGTTTTATGCAAATATTTTATGTTTCAGTAAATACTGCATTCCTGTACTAAGTTACAAGGTAAAATAACCTCTATCGCCCAGACATAAAGGTCATTGTCCTATCCAAAATAGGTGTGTTGCCACGATGTTCAATGTCTGTGGTGAATCATACATTAATTATTATGTATTTATGATGTCAGTAGTTTCTATAGACAGTGCTGGGTAGCTCAAGGTGTTCCTTGAATGGATAAATGTAGAAAAATTGGTTAAATGGTATTTTCCACGGTTAATTTTTTACTTAAAAAAGCGAAAGGTCATTCACACACTGACGAAATACGGAAATTTCGTCAATTACTTGACCTATGATGATGAAATTTGGCAGGGGACATCAGTTAAGAACGCATTTGACTTTTGAAATTCACGAGGATGAACCAATGAAGTTGCTAGCAAAATTAGTTGGGTATGTTTAAAAAAAAACCGGCCAAGTGCGAGTCGGACTCGCGCACGAAAGGTTCCGTACCATAATCTATAAAAACTGTATAACAGTAAAAAAATCATGTCTGTTGTATCGGAGCCACGTATTTATTTTATTTTGTTTTTTAGTATTTTTGTTATAGCGGCAACGGAAATACATCATTTGTGAAAATTTCAACTGTTAACTATCACGGTTCATGATATACAGCCTGGTGACTGACGGGCGGAGGGACAGCGGAGTCCTAATAATAGGGTCCCGTTTTACCCTTTAGGTATGGAACCCTAAAAATGCAATCAAGTAAGAAAATGAGGCCAAATAATAAATGGGAACAAATCAATAATAAAACGCTGTCAAAATTAGGAACAAGTCAGTTTTTGTCTATCAGCATTCTGATGATGTAAACATGTATGAGAATAGATTAAATAATATACAGTACATTATAGCTTTTTTTTAAATATGACACTAGACAGAGACAGCCTTGATTTTACAGACTACAAGAGCTGTAAAAATCTCCCTTGGCGAAATTAGACGAAATGAGCTGTCATTGTTCGGCCCACATAGGTTCCACATCCATTAGTCATTGACAGCTCACCTTAAGCTAACAGCACCTAAATGAATCGAAGCCTATTTTTATCTAGAATAGCACTGAAGATAAGAATTAAATTTCAACTCAAAGAATCAATAAACAAAAGTTATTCACTAGTAAAAATTATGATTAACACAATCACTTGGATATTTTCCTACTAATCAAAATTATACATCATTATATTTAGAAAAACTAACTGCCTCGTTAGCCTAGTGGTCCTATGCGCGACTGCTACGCTAGAGGTCTTGGGTTCGTTTCCCAGGTCGAGCAAGAAGTGTTATTGAGTTTTTCTATGAAATTCTCAGTAGCAGCTCAGAGTTAGGATTTGTGCCCGGTTATGGTTATAGGCTCGTCCCCTATTACATGGGACCTAAACATACCGGCGAACTGTTGTTGTACATTGTTACACCTCTGCCTAACCCTTCGGGGAACACAGGCGTGATAGTATGTTATATTTAAAAAAAGAACTATCATCAGAGTAAATAGGTAAATTATTACTACAAACGTATGAGTCAGTAACACAACGTAAATGTATTAGGTAGTTGGGTTAGGGAATATACACTGGGAAAAGGGAATCAAAAACTTATTATATGCCTTGCTTAAATAGAGGAAAGAGTAACTATAAAAGTAGAATTATTAAATACGAGTTCAGTATTCATAGTGCTTCATAAAAGTTGCATATGTGTAATCATTATTTTTTTTATTTAAACTTTATGTAAGAAAAAGTACAAAGGTGGACTGAATGCCTTGGGCATTTCTACCAGCACTCTGCTCTTCTAATTATCATACTTATATTGTTTATTTTTGAATGTAGCACATGACAAAGTAAAGTAAGTAACTCATTGGTTTTACTGGATTTGTGCAAAATAATTAATATTGTTAATCAAATGAGGACTAGTAAATTAGTAGTATTTGAGTTATAATCAGAAAGTTTTCAACATTAAATGCAAATTCTAGTTCACTCTGGCTTCTGCTACCAACATTGTTTGCACCAAAGTTGTTATATTATCCCACAAGAACTGTAACTTTTTCAGGACAAAACGTGACCTATTTGCTATTCCAGACTATTATCTATTTCTGTGCCATATTTATCTAGATTTGTTCACCTGTTCTAGCATGATTGAGTAACAAACAAACATCCATCCAAACTTTCGCACTTATAACAATAGTGAAATAACTTTTCACAAGTGTTATAATAAAAAACAACATTGGCAAAATCACTTTAACAACAAATAATTGACAGTAGTCATACTTATTTGGATTTAGACAGTATAGTGCGAATGCTTCGAATATTTATTCAACATTTCAAATACAAAATCATTAAGTAAAATACTTATTTGGTTATATGGCACCTACTCCTACACTATATTTTAATGAGATACCTACGGAGGCAGGTTGGGAATATGTAAAATAATAATATGTGCTTCTAACCTTGGACTGCTGGCTGAGCAAGCAATATGCCTAATTATGTAGACGTCTATATTATTCACTAAATACTTAGACACACTTACTACATGCTGATAAACAAAATGTACGCAAGGAAAATAAGTAATTGAAGGAAAACCTGAATTTTGAAATAAAATTACGATATCATCAACATATAAAATGAATTTAAACACGCATTATCCTATAAACTAACTGCCTTGTTGGCCTAGTGGTCCTAAGCGCGACTGCTACGCTAGAGGTCTTGGGTTCGATTCCCAGGTCGAGCAAAAAGTGTTATTGAGTTTTTCTATGAAATTCTCAGTAACAGCTCGGAGTTAGGATTTCTGCCCGGTTAATGGCAATAGGCTCGCCCCCTATTACATGGGACCTAAACATACCGGCAAACTGTGGGTGAACATTGTTACACCTCTGCCTAACCCTTCGGGGAATATAGGCGTGATGGTATGTGATTATCCTATAAATGGTTTTAATTTAAAGATATTTCAGTCAGGCAACCGTTACTTACATACATGAATTTTATAACAAATCTCACAGCCTATAGCAGTCAGAAATAATTTAGTCTCTTCTTTTAGCAAAATAATTTTCGATATTGGACCAGAAACTCCCAAGATCAGCGGGTTCAAGCAAAAGAGTAAAGTAACTCTTCAGCCTTACAATATTAGTATTAAATTAAAACAGAGCATGAAATTAAAGATACAAGTGTTCTCAGCAGGGGGCAAAATGCACCCGTTACTAATGAAGATGGTATTTCCAGACTCATCAATGAGTAAACAATTGGCTAATAGTCCTTAAAAACTGCCTGCCTGACAGATCCAGCATTATACTTTTACAGGTTAGAAAAAGCAGTCATATCATTAAAACCACAAAATTGTCATCTTTTTCTTTATAGGAAAACCCCATGGGGTCAGATTTAGTGTGAAGGCTGATCAATAATATTGTCTAGTGATGAATAACTTAGGAAATGTATTATTGAAGTTGATGTTAGTGACAGCATTAGTAATGTGTATCTAGATTTTGAAAGTACACACAGTTCTAGCATTCAATGTTGTATTTCAATGCATAGGCAAATCGTTGCATACTCTCAATAGATGACCCTGACAGTGGAATAAGCCACACATTGTAGACTATGTGAATGTCAATACATTATTTTGAATGACTTTGCCACATTATCTACATCAACATATTACCCATGTTGATTATCTTGCTATTATGGCAAGTTTTGTTCCTCTGTTATCAAGCACTATCAGTATTTTCGTACTTATTGCCGTAATACCAGCAAAAACTTTATCTATATCAAAGATAGATTAGGTACAATTTCTCTGGAAGTTGTTATGATGAAAATGTTCATTTTCAATGCAACTCAGACTTATTACGTACAGATACAGCTGTGATAAGATAAACGGGTAGAAAGTTTGCCGCAATGAACGTGTAAAATATAATGTAATGTACAGCTATACGTCGTGTTACTAATCATTTAATATGACTCAAATTACACATGATACATCCAACGTATCATTACATTTACGTCATTTACGAGGAATTTCTCATGAACAAACCTCCTGAAAGTAAAATATAACGCCAGAATAACGGTAAATAAAAAGCTAACATAACAAAAACTAAGATATGTACGGCACTATGACATTCGGAGGCCTAACGTTTTTGGAGACATTCTCGGCCAACTATTACCGTCTGGCGAGCGTTTTTCTAATTATAGAACATACCACGACGTGAAAAAGACGTCCAAATATAGGTAAAAAACAAAACACACGATTGCGAGGATAGTATCACACTTCGGACATTCTCGAAAGCGGTACACGAGCCCAATACGTGGGGCCACGACACGGTTTAGGGTTAGACAATTTTTCAATCACATTTTATCACTAGAACGCCACATTTTAACTATAATTGCACATATACCTTTACTTTCAGCGGTTTCGGTAATATCTTTCACGTCATCAACCATCTTGCTGGATGACAGTCACTCACTACACACTTTTTATTCGAACATATTTCGAAAACTCATACTTTGGTTCACTATTTTCAGCCAGCCAGCCAGCGAGCGATCTATACGACGACACTTCGTTCCGTTCACTGCCAACGACGACGTAAGACGTAAGCGATGGCGAACAACCTTCACACCGTTTGTTGAATTATATCGATGGCGTCATCAACTCCAGTTCAGTTTGCGATAAAACAGCAAATAAATAAATTCCTTTTTTCTTTAAATTTAAATTATCAGCTGATTTTAAATTCGAGTTTCGATCTAGGCATAACGATTGTATTACAGAGTCAATCAAGTATTAAAAAAATAACTCGGAACTTTGGAAGATATTCTCGTCGGGTGGGTAGGAATTCAAATTTTATATAATAATTAGATTTCTAAAAAATACAAAAATCTTTTAGTAAAATATTACGATATTCTGTAAAAATCATTTTGTAATTGGTAGTTGCACAAAAATAGCTGTTAAAAATACAAGTGCAACATATAAGAGTATGATGTGGTGACAAGTGGAATTAATATTAAAAAACCACCATACTTGCTGAAAAGGTGCTAGTAGATTTTTAGTTAGACAGAAGCAGCGTTTACTGTTTTTCATTTATTTGAAAGATTTTTTATTGTTTTGCTTGTACTAATTTAAAGTAAAAGTGTGACTGGGGTAGTGGCACCCTCTTTTGATGCACTCTTATATGTTGCGCCATACGAGAATATAAGTAATACTTAAGCGCCATCTACATTTATAATGCAGTAACTTCCTTTTTGTTTACCCTGCCATCTGTGAGCACAAGTTTGAATTATGTACAATTTCAATTTTTTTACACAATAATAACAGATGGCAGAGTGCTATGGAAATGCTTTTGTAGACTTTTCCGACAGTTCTAGCTCAGATTTTTGTTATATTCGGTAGATATCAGCTTAAATGTCCTCGAACATTCGAAAGTGGAGTCATAATTAGTCTGTTGGTAGGTTAAGCATTCAATAAAGTTTGCATAAATTAAAATAGATAAAATTATTTATGTTTTACGTACGCTAAAATAAAAATAATGTTGTAAGTAGATAGAGTCTGGCTACTGGATAATTTCTTTGAAGGTTTCTTTCCACTTCGCATAACTTACTGAATAAAATTTCAACATAATATAAAACAAAGTCGCTTCCCTCCGCCTGTAGATAGGCTTAGATCTTTTAACTACGCAACGGATTTTAAGGGCCTGTCTTAAGCAAATGTTTAGGTAATTGACAATAACGCATTGCGAGGAATACAAAAATACAAGGCTCACTGGATTAATTTATAGGTATGTCTTTAGTTCATGAAGTTCCCTATACCTAATGTCATTAAGTACATACAATTATATAGTTTACGTTCAAAATTCTTAGATCTATGCGACGAAGAAATGTTTAAGATTTTTTTACCATGCTACTATTAAACTTTCATGAAATATTTATAGGTAAGTCTTTACTTTGAATTTTAGACCTGGCTATTTCACGCTTGAAATATGTACTTATCAATACGCTAGACTATGAGACAAAAAAATTGAGTTTTACGGTGTCCTGTGTTCGCATAGTTCCCTTAATGCGTTTTCATCAATAGATAGAGTGATTCAAGAGGAAGATTTATCCGTATAGAACATCACGCTACGACTAACGGGAGCGGAGCAAGTAACCAAAGGCATAACGGAATGTGGGTGACACCACGAGGTATATGGCAAGTAAGGTATAATATTATGTTTAGGTACATATTTATTTGTAATATCGAAGGATGGAGCTTATCATCTAATTACCTCTGCACATTAATTAATCATTATTGGCAGAGGTAATTAGGTGATATTACTACCTACAAAACTTGTCTACCCAGAGTACAGCAGTCGCCACGATTCGTGAGTACAAATGTCAAGTTAATTTTCGGGATTTCAGGTTCCTATCTGGGTATTTTGGGCCGCCGACGCTGCACGCGAAAGCCCCGAAAGGTGCTTACGCCCTGTGGCGACTAATATGCCTATCTTGCTTGTCGGTTTGTGCACGCGATTTGTCTGTCAGTCAAACGGATCGCGTGCAGCGTTGACGCCCCAAAAAAACCAAGAAAGGAATCCAAAAACCCAAAAATGTACTCGACGATTTACGATCGACAGACGGACAGTAGAGTCTTAGTAATAGGGTCCCGTTTTACCCTTGGGTATGGAAACCTAAAAACAAGAGTTTGAAAAGTTTTCATATACCTTGTCATAATTACTATGGACCTGTCTTTAACATACCATCACGCCTGTATTCCCCGAAGGGTTAGGCAGAGGTGTAACAATGTACATCCACAGTCCGCCGGTATGTTTAGGTCCCATGTAATAGGGGGCGAGCCTATTGCCATTAACCGGGCACAAATCCTAACTCCGAGCTGCTACTGAGAATTTCAAAGAAAAACCCAATAACATCTCTCTGTAAATCTTTTATACATTAATTTCAATGACATAAGCCAGCTAGCAGTCGTTCAATGTTACTACCTGCGTACGCGACGATCGATTTCCAACGAAACGTGCAGATTGATTCGCAAATGTCATGAATATTAGTGCAGCTATTATAGACTCGGAGCTAGTGTTGTTCTAGTTTGAGCTGGAATTTATTGTTTCTAGATTTTTTAACCCCCCATGCAAAAACGACGGTGTAAGTTTGACGTGTCTGTGTGTGTTTGTTTGTGGCATCGTAGCTCCCGAACGCATGAACCGATTTTGATTTTGTTTGTTGTGTTTGAAAGGTGTATTAGTTTAGAGTGTTCTAGCTTTGTTTGATGGAAATCGTTTCAGCAGTTTCAAAGTTATCTGCTCTTTTGTTAGCTACGGTGGTGATGTTTTTCTTCTGTCGGGGGATTATTAAAAAAAATATTTTTTTCCTGTTTTGCGATATCTCTCTGTATGGCGATGAAGTAGATAAAATATACTAGTATAAGTTATATTTTTAGTAGCAAAGCAGCGGTAGTACGTATTATATGGAAGGGTATGATTGACGGAAAAGTTTTTGGTTAGTAAACGAGACTTTTGCCTGGTTCATCGCTTCAATAGGATGGCTACAAAGGTATATGCGATACCTCTAGGGGCTGATATTGACTGATCATCTGCCAGTCTATAAAAACAGTGTTATTGGGTTTTTCTATGAAATTCTTAGTAGCAGTCGGAGTTAGGATTTGTGGCAATAGGCTCGCCCCCTATTACATGGAACCGAAACATACTGGCGAACTGTGGGTGTACATTGGTGCACCTCTGCGTAAACCTTCGGGGAATACAGGCGACCTGTAAAAATATCTCTCGGTGAATTTAGATGAAGTTATTTTAAAGAAAGTAATATTTTAGGTAAAGTAACCGCCACGAGTCGTGAGCACCAACGTCAACTTCATTTTTGGGTTTTTTGGGTTGCCGACGCTACACGTGTTTGGTCCGTCAGTCAGACAGATCACGTGCAGCATCAGCGCCTACTTCATAGTTTTTATTGTCGTTCATTGTTTGTCATTTGGTAGTTTATTAATTTTTTTCGCAACCAAGCAAAGTACTTACTCTTGAACAAAATTGCCCTTTTTTTTCCTTAAAAATAATTCCAGTCGATATATTGGCTGTCATCACCACACCTGTAGTGCTATTTTGAAAAAAAAAACCTCTTTCGTTAAATTTGGATGAAGTGACCTTGAGTTCAGCTGTCATCGTACTTAACACTGAGAATTGACAGCTCAGCAACCATAAAAAAAAAAACAGATAACCATTCACTGTCTACTTGGTATGCAATTCGCACGTTGCAATAGGTGATCACCCCGATAGGTCAAGTTTAATTGGTAACGTTGTCTGTTCATTGGCTTTGACATACATGACACACGCAATTTTAATAAAGACTGAATGTTGGTACTAATTCAGTAAGTTGATATTGTAACTTGACGTTTGTGCTGACAACTCATGGCGGCTACCATATTATTATGTGGATAAGCGGAAGAGAGGAGTATTACAGAAGATGAAACAGAAGAAAACTAACACCGGTTTCTCGAATGAAAAATTAATGTGACATATTGTGCTCGCGGAAGCTGCTGTGATTGGTTATTGATAATTCAATCAACCAATCACAGCAGCTTCCGAGTGCTTAACTATACCTAATAATTAAGTTAAATTTATTTTTTTAACTACCGTTAGTTTTCGTCTGCTAGAATAGTCCTATCTTCTGCTTTTTCACATGTCAACTCACTGAATTAGTACCTACCTATCTACCTACCTATATTCTGACTATTAAAATTGCGTGTGTTAAGAATGTCAATTCCAGGAGTTCTATTTTTAAAATATGAGAATAGAGAGAATCGTTTAAGTACTAAAGTTCGGTACTAAGGTTTCAGGCCCGGCCACAGTACTGTTTCAGCTCTTCTTAAAGTGACTGATGATATAAGGCGAGGAATGGAAGACACAAAAGTTTCAGTTTTAGTGCTGATTGATTTTTCCAATGCTTTTAATACCGTCAGTCATGAAGTCCTTCTACCCATCCTCTCCTATCTAATGGTCTCTCCTGAGGTTTTAAATTGGTTCTCTTCCTATCTTCGGGGGCGTCAGCAGTCAGTTCTGGAGGGTAACTCCTCTTCTGGCTGGTGTGATCTTGATGCTGGCGTTCCTCAAGGCGGTATTTTATCTCCTCTACTTTTCTCTATTTTTATAGATCATGTTACAACCGTGCTTCAGTGTGCGTATCATCTTTATGCTGATGACTTGCAGCTCTACAGTCAGGCTGGTGTCGACAACTTATCCGATGCGATTGAGGAGCTAAACCGGAATTTAGCAGTAGTGAAGGATTGGTCTGATCGTTTCGGGGTAGCGGTTAACCCAACCAAGTGTCAGGCAATCATTATAGGGAGTACTCACAGCCTGCGCAAGCTTGATGGTTTAGCGGTGCCGCCGCTTACCTTTGATGGCACAGTCATTCCGTTTAGCTCTGACGTCAAGGATCTGGGTTTGTACGTTGACTCTTGCTTGGACTGGCGTAAGCAGGTCGCGATTGTGAGCAAAAAAGTCACGGGGACGTTGCGGTCGCTTTACCGATTTAAAAATATTCTCCCGTCACACATAAAGGCAATGCTGGTTCAGTCCCTTATCCTCCCCATAATTGATTATGGCGATGTGTGTTACTATGACCTGAATGCAGATCTTCTCAATAAACTTGACCGACTTCTTAATAACTGCATTCGATTCGTATTTAATCTCCGTAAATATGACCATGTGTCCGCACATCGGTCTCTCTTAAAATGGTTGCCCATCAGACAGCGCAGGGCGTTAAGGGCCTTGACTACTTTGTTCTCTCTTCTAGACAAACCTAGTTCTCCTTCCTATCTGACTTCTCACTTCCAATACTTGTGCTCTGCGCACAGTAAGCATCTTCGCTCCTCCAATAATCGTCTTCTACGATGTCCTTTTCACCGCACTGGTTTTCTTAAATCTTCTTTTCTTGTCCAGGCGGTTTTCCTTTGGAATGCGTTTCCTCAGAATATCAGGATGGCTACCAGTCGTTTCATATTCAAAGTAAAAGCTCGTGAACACTTGCTTATGAAGTTGGCAGACTCGTCTCACAATTAGTTTCTTATATTTCTTCACCTATGTATTTTTTTTTTTTTTTGGCTTTCTCTACTCTGTATATTTTGTTTGTATGTATGTATATATGTATTTATTATATTTTATTCCTGGAAACTTTCTGTTTCTTGCACCTACTATGTTTTGTCTCTGCATCACCCTAAGGTTGACTGGTAGAAAATGCCAAAGGCATTAAGTCCGCCTTTGTACAATGTATTATTTACATTATGTGCAAAAAGTTTTAATAAATAAATAAATAAATAAAGTAGCGTCACTGCACTATGGTCGTCCAGCCATGTTTGTTGCTAGCCCATGTTTTCCTGTTACAAGAAAGTTCTATCGGAGATAGTATCTTCTTAAGTATGACTAGTAATGACATCATCCTGGTACAAGTTACAACACAGTAACGACTACACATGAGACGCATAATATTACCGCGAAGTTTTTACATTTATCTAATTAAAATAACGAGAGATATACGTAACAATTTGAAAACAACTATAGAAAGTGTGGTGTGATAACGTTAACTATCTGCCCATACGCTCTACGCCTACAAATTATAACCCAGTCAAATTACCACGCCATTCAATTAAAGAATACGGTAACTAATTTTGTAAATTCTCAATTCGGCCGGGTTATACGGGTCGTTTGCTTCACCGGTTTGCACACCTGTTTCACTGGCCGGCCATGCGCAGTTAGCGCTTGACTTTCGAACGTGATTCGACGCGCGCTTTTAAAAAAGTAATCTGTCAAAAATTGGCGGCATTTCCGTAAACCATAAACGAAAAAACATTTATTTTTAAATTGTGCTTCAGTGGTAGTGAACAAAATGGGTGTTTAATAAATTATTAAATTGTTTGGTAAAATTGACTATTGCGTTTAAGTAATGCAGTGAAATTAATAGTGTTTTGGTGAAAGTGTAAGGATTTGAATTTTAAAAAGACACAATGAAGTCTACACTGTTATTTGGCGGATGCCTAGTTTTATTGGCTGTTCTTATAGGTAAGTTAAAAAAATAAAATACGCTTTTTATAAATTTACATACAGTAAAGATAATAATATAGTGTTGATAAGAGATTATAAGCCTTAAATTATGCAGTAATCACAGAAGCGCTGCTTTAATTTATGATAATACATAATTTGGGTAATTTAACGTTACCGTGAAAAATTTTTTACTATGACCTACTTTTTAAAGGTAATCAGCTGACTTTATGAATTTTACATACCTACATACTTAATATTATTTAATTAACTTGTTTTCTTACTACACGGTATTTCGTAGCTTTTTTGAAGAAAAAGCCGAATAGTGTATCAATTATATGTATAAGTACAATCATGCACAAAATTTTGTAACAAAAATATTTTGATCATCAATTAATAAAATTAGAGATTTATTTACACATGTATAATACAAGCAAAATTAATATTAGAAGTCAGTCAATTGATACTAGGTCGGGCCAAAACATAAATCGCTCTACATTTACCCTAAAAGCGTCAAGCGTGAAGCGATAGGTAGGATATCATTACGATTTATTAACTGTTCGGACAACTTCGGGACTTTCTTTAATTTTCTCTTTTATGATTCAGTAAAAGTACTTTCAATTACGTTCAATAAGATCTCCGACGTTAACACTCTCATATAATCATAAAAATATGTATATGATAGGATTTAAAATATTAGTGACTGGGCGATATAATTTGTACGAGTAGGTACTAACTCCGAGCTGCTACTGAGAATTTCATAGAAAAACACAAAACCACTTTTTGCTCGACCTGGGAATCGAACCCAAGACCAAGGTCATAATAATATTAAAAACTAATGAAAAATATGTAGATTAATTTGAACGAAGGAAGAAGGAACCATGAGCTCTATTTTACTATTCTCGAAAATCTAAAGTTGTGTTTATTATAAAATCCAAAAGCCAAGAGTTACGTAGTAAAAAACTAAAATAGATGTTTTTCTACAATTTTTGTTGCTGGTGCTTTTAGCCATGAACTTGAAAAACTGAAAAATCATTCATTTATTTTCCTTATTCATTAATTATAACACATAACATTCTTGTAAGTAGAGCGTATTAAGAATCTTTCCGTCCATTATCTTTTTCGATCTTCAAATGTTCCAGATGCCTTTCTCAGACTCCTGACTGAAAATCATATCAATTAAATAAATTTACAATTCATCCGACTTTAGTAGAACGCAGACCGCAAGCAGGAAATTTTTGGTAGAAATTGAGATTTTTTCATTTGAACGCATCATTTTGTATGACTTTTCTAAAAACAAAATAAAAGAAAGCGGGTAGCTAGTATAAATTAGTCTAATGATATACTTAATAATTCGTTAGATGTTAGTGCAATACTTCAATTAAGAATAATTAGGTATTTCGGAAATCAATTATTGTTCGTTAGAAATGACTAATGGTCACTGGTATGAGGGTATTAATTGCCACATAGGTACAAAGTTAAGGTAGGTACATACTTATTATAAGAAACGAGGTACAAAACATTTTTGTACCTAATACTACCTAGTATTAGAAATATAATCGTCAACAAAATTGCTTAGAAAATGAACCAGATTTTTAAGAAAGCAAATACTAATATATTAGTAAATGCAGACGAGTATAAAATAGTATTTAATAATTATTAGATAGGTATTTGATACGCGTTTGTGAAATAGCAAATTTCTGCACGCAATAATGGTGGCTGCATAGTAATTGCTCAACGAGAACTATAAAACGAAATATATAATAAACGTAGGTATGTACATAATTATATCTTTAAGTTAAAAATATTAAATTAAAATCGAACAACTCGCCCGAAATAAAATCAATCAAATTCAACAACTTTCTTAGTAATAAACATAATAATTTTTGGCTTACCAAGGAATTGTTTAGAGAGTAAGAAAGTTAAAGCAATTTGCAATCATAATTTAAAACTTTAAGTAAGCTAAAAATAATTAAAACATGATAAATCAAGATTTCTAAAGGATGTACTTACGTAATGCCAAAACAGGAAAGTATAGTATTGCAAAAGAAAGTGCATGTTGTGTCTACGATTAATAAAAGCCGGACGATATGAGAAATAATAATCCAACCGATTTAAACATTTTTTTAACAGACCGATACACCACATTTTATTATTTATTGGAAGGAAACCAAAAAAAAATCGTTTAAAAAATAAATAAACAACATTATACCAATAGAATATTCATATCGATATTTCCAACCGAATACCAATACATCGATTCCATAGGTTGTCATCGTTAAAATTGTATTAAAATGCATAACTAGTTGTGACACTTTCGCGCAGGAGAAAGTGGTCGCGTTCAAAGTTGTCTGTAATTAACTGCTTCGAGTTTTTGTTTCGCTTCCTTATGTGATTGGTTCAAATACCGAACGTAGGAGCACTTATATGTTGGTGTTTAAAATTCTATTTTTAAGTAAAATGTTAAAATGGCAATGGAAGCAATATTTAGTTGTTATGGGGAAAATATTAATCTGAAATAATTGTTGTTTATGATGATGGTGGTTTCACAATTAAATGGTGTACTTAGACTAAAATTAAATGGTACTATAAAAATAACTTCGATGATTAAAAGATATGATCTAATAGTTTAATATTTTTTGAATAATAAAAGGTATTGTGCTTCTGTCACAGACTGTACCTGTACTTGATAAAAGTTAAACACACGCATTAATTTTTTTAAATCCGCACGAAAATTACGAACTTCTAAATAGCAATAATTTCTAAATGTTAATGACCTTAGTATTACCGAAACGAGCCAACCCACGATCTATTATTAATTCTATTCATTACAACAACCTAATTCAATATGTCAGATGTGTTACATTACTATCCATTACTCAGCAAAGACAAGTCACTGTTAATCCAAAACGTATGCCTTTAACTTAAAATTAACCAGCGTTCAACATTCAAAACCATTACAATTATTTAAAAAATAGGAGATATTTTCACATATTGTATTGATACATTTTATCAAAACTACATACTATCACGCCTGTATTCCCCGGAGGGTTAGGCAGAGTTGCACTAATGTACACCCACAGTTCGCCGGCATGTTTTAAGTCCCATGTAATAGGGGCGAGCCTATTGCCATTAACCGGGCACAAATCCTAACGCCGAAGTGCTACTGAGAAATTCCTAATGAAAAAACCCAATAACACTTTGCTCGACTTGGGAATCAAACCCAGGACTCCATGCTCATCAGTCGCGCTTGCGACCACGAGACCAACGGGGCAGTTAACAAAACCAAAACGTTAACGTTTCTTTAGGTTTAGTTATCAAAACTAAACCTAAAGAAAGATGCGCCTTTTCCACCTCATTTCTATTCATAGTCTCGTCGCAGCAGAAAAAGCGTACAAGAGCATTTACGCTTTTGGCACGCTAATGTTACGCAATGGCAAAAAAACCCAAATATTCACGGCTGACGAGTGGCCAGTAACGAGTCATGGTCAGACCAACTGTAACGTCGGAATGGACTTATGCTTTAGGAGTTTTAGGACATCGATTTTAAGTGCATATTCGCTATACTGTTTACGAATAATAATATTTAATTATTCAAAAAAAGTATACTAACAGCATTACATCTAGTTGTTAAATTTATTGTGAATGCTGTAGTCAGTCTCCTAAAAGTAAAGGAGTACCTACGTAATGCCTTTTGTTGATCATTATTTGTATAATTTGCTGTAGATTCCTAATACCTATCTAACAGAACTGCCTCGTTAGGCTAGTCCTAAGCGCGACTGCTACGCTAGAGTTAGCAGCTCGGAGTTAGGATTTGTGCCCCTATTTTTTGGGACCTAAATATACCGGCGAACTGTGGGTGTACATTGGTACACCTCTGCCTAACCCTTCGAGGAATACACCCACAGCTCGCGGGTATGTTAAGATTCACAAATACTAACTCCGAGCTGCTACTGAGAATTTCATAGAAAAACCCAATAACACTTTTTGCACGACCAGGGAATCGAACCCAAGCTCTAGCGTAGCAGTCGCGCTTAGGACCAATAGGCTAACGAGGCAGTTAATAAAAAAAATAGGTCATTTATTTCATATCTCTAAGTGTGAATAAAAATAGACGAGAATAAAAATAAATCATTCGCAAGTACAATCATGGTCAGTGCAACTATTGCATCGGAATGCACGCTTCGAGCTTTTGCTGATTGATATTTAATTGCACACAGACAGACAGATAGGATGTAGAGTAATAAAAGATTGTGGAACGATAGCTTATAAAGTTAATGATGATATAGATCAAGAGGATTATTAAAAAAAACAATCCAGGTCAGACTTGAAAAGAAGTCAGACATGCCGCCGACGCCATTAAAGAATTTAAGAAAATAAAAAAATCTTGCTACGTGATGTCTCCAGTATCAAAGCTGCAGACACGAAAAATATCTGTATCTGAAAATAAAGGGTTTAAAAATATACCTAACGAAGCAGAGCAGCAGGTTCTCCCTACCATAACTATCATTTTTAACCACCGACGTAAAAACGTGTCTCTGTGTGTGTGTGTTTGTCTGTGGCATCGTAGCTCCCGAATGCATGAACCGATTTTGATTTTGTTTGAAAGGTGAATTAGTCGGGAGTGTTCTTAGCTATGCTTGATGGTAATCGGTTCAGCGGTTTCAAAGTTATATTTTTAATATAGTTATAATTTATAACTTTGACGTGTCTGTGTGTGGCACCGTAGCTCTTAAACGGGTGAGCCGATTTTAACGCGGTTTTTTTTATTTAAAGGCAGGTTTCCTAGTGATGGTTTTTAGATATGTGATATGAACCGATTTTCATAACCAAAATCGGTTCAACCGTTTCAAGGTTTTCGGCTCTTTTGTTAGCTGCGGTAGGGTTCTTTATTCTTCTGTCGTTACTTACTTTTCTTAATTTATTACCTACTTGTTAAAACCTGTATTTAGTTTGAAGATAATCGTTTTTAATTAAGATTTTGTCTCCTCAATCAAGTTTTTTGTAACAATATGCACCACTTAATTTAGAGTTCACCGTTAGCTCCACAAAGCGACAGAAAACTCTCGTCACTATATCTAGAACAATCGATGCTGAACCCTTCATAACGGTGTAGCCCGCACCTGATAACGGACACAGTTACGATCAAGTTGGAATCTTGAATCTTAAATCTGGTCCTCCGAGAAAATTCCCGTTAGCTTTAATTAAATTCGTAACACATAATAGTTTGTGAGACGTCCCAGGACATATCTTTAAAGACAATATTGCCATATTCAAGTTGAACGTGAAAGAGGAAGATACATGCAGCCATCCATCCTCAGTATTCCTCACAAACTTACGCATTTATACGAGTATAATAATAGTAGGCAAGCAACAGCGGCGAGGGGACATTTTTGTTAACGGAATTCGAAACGAAAATTGTTTAATTCTTTGTGTTTTTAAAATTATAGGCAACAAATACAGGTGTTTTCAAAATGTTTTTATTATTAACCGACTTCCAAAAGAAGGAGATTATCAATTCGTCTGTAAGTTTCTTTTTTTTTTTTGTATGTGTGTTACGCGATATCTCCGCCAATTATGAATTGATTTTAATGATATTTTTTTTGTTTGATAGGTCATACTTCAAAGGTGGTCCCATATACATTTTATCGAAATTGGTCCAGTAGTGTAATAAAAATAAAAAAATACTGAAAAAATTTTTGTCATCCAAGTAAACGAATTAGCGTATTCTGCTTTCTTGTGACCTTTAAGTGGTGTCTTGTTCATTTTCGTAGTATAATTATTCCTTCATGGATTCGGATGACAGAAAATTGATACTAAAAAGCAAAAAATAAAAACGTTTTTGTGTTATCAACTAACGGCGTGACGAATCCAGTTGTATAGAGTCCTTGCCGCTGTTAGCCGTATACCGTACTCCTGATAAAGGACACAGTTACGATCATGTTGGTTTGAATCTGGTCCCCAGAGAGAAGGCCCGTTAGCTTTAATTAAATTCGTAACACATAGTTTATAGCACACACAATAGTTTGTGGGGCATCGCAGGACGCTTCATCACAGACATTCTGCTTTATCCAAATTTTGTCCTTTTAGTTGTGGGTCGCAAGCATAACTAAAGGTAAAGAGAGGAGAAATTACAGAGAGGTCGGCTAGTGTTTTTGAGCTTTTCCATTTAGGATGTCTCAGTAGTAGACGGTAGTAGCCTGTAGTTTGGAAGTACGTAGCCTCTAGTCTTGATGTCTTTGCAGTCGTGTTAAATTATGATCCCACTGGACTTCGACAGTGAGAGATGGAGGTACCCTTGACTCTATACACAGACTTGTGTACTATATCTCCTGGGTATTTGTCAAGACTCTAAATTGAAATTACAGGCTGTGACCGAAATTTGGTCCAAAGAATATACTTAGTACATAATACTTATAACTTTAGTTTGATCTATCCCACGTAATCCTACTATAATATTATAAATGCGAAACTTTGTGAAGATGGATGGATAGATGCATGGATGGATGTTTGTTATTCTTTCATTCTTAGTATATTCTCTCTTTCATTCTTAGTACATTCTTAGTATATTTCATACTTAGTATATAATAATATAACTTTAGTTTGATCTATCCCACGTAATCCTACTATAATATTATAAATGCGAAAGTTTGTGAAGATGGATGGATAGATGCATGGATGGATGTTTGTTATTCTTTCACGCTTAAACCGCCGAACGGATCTGCATGAAATTTGGCACTGAGATTTGTAGTGTGTAATAACAGATAGGATGCTTTTTATCCCGAAAAAATGTACGGTTTCCTTGGAATAATATATAAAATTTGACGCGGACAAATTCACAGGTAGAAGCTAGTCATTGTATAATTGCAGCCATCCAACCTCACATGTAAGATGTACACCTGTAATACGAGTGCATTATCGGTCACAAGACCTCATGCCGCGAACAATCGTAGGTCACTGGCTCACGGCCGTGCCCTCAGGCTAACGGAACGATGCACCAGACACCTAACATAGTTTCCTTCACCCGGATTCTCTTGTCTGGCCATTGGTAACCCTCACTTATGTATTACCTATGTACTAGCTTACTTTGTGTCTTGTACTAGCAATTGATTTTCATTTTTAAATTAGGCTACTTAAGGTCTTGTCGTAAGCAAATGTTTAGGTACAATAACGCATCGCGGTAACAAATAAGGTTCAAAATAACGATACGTTTGATGTTAGTTGAGTCGGATAATCACAAATATAACATTAATTTTGAAGATTTCTTTAAATTGTGAATAAAATACACGGCTCAGTGGAATAATTTATAGGAGTGTTTTTAGTTCATGAAATTTCCTATAAAGTGATTACATAAAATTATATAGTTTACACTTAAAATTCTAGGATCAATGCGAAGAAAACATTTTTTTATGCTCTCCCATACGATTTCTTTACCATGATACAATAATTTAATGGACTTATTAATACATATTTCATCAAAGTATAATAATACTTTCATGAAATATTTATAAATAAGTATTTTCTTTGAATCCTTGACAATGCGCTCAATATTTTTCAGGCTTGTAATATACCTATTACCAAATACTACTACTATGACTATGAAATAAAAAAATGTGTGTTTTACGGTGTCCTGTGTTCGGATAGCCCCTTAATCTTAGGTATAAATGCGAAAGTTCGGATAATATGTAGTCGTGGTAATTTTTTACCCGCGCGTTAAGTTACATCTTTGGTTACTACTCCGCTCCTAAGGGTCATAGCTTGATATTATATTAACGAAAAACTGTATCACTTTGAGGTCGAGAAATATATACTAATTCCATGGTAAAAGTTTGCAATAAGACGTGCCTTCTCTTTCACCCGATATGTACTTACATCTGTATTCTCAACTTTCCGACTAACTGTAATACGCATTGCGCATTGGAACCTTTTGATTCTGACATTTCTGACATACATACAACCGGTAATACTTACAATCGTGGCCAATGCACGAGTAATGCAAAGTCTTGATCCGTTAGCCTGAATTAAAGTTAAAAGGAATCTCACAAATAGAAACCAGTAACTTACTGATTAAAGCATTAGCTCGCAATTTTATTCACTTGAATGTCGAAATTTGTTCCATGGGAATCGTAAATTTTTCCGCGATAAAAAGCCTATGTGATGTTTGCTTATCTCTGTACCAAATTTAATGCAGTTTTTTTTAAACGTCGTTGGATGGCTAACAAGCCGACGCTTGTAATCAGAAATCTGCAATAACCAGAGGCCATACAAATGTATTGCCATCCCAGAGACAAAGTTGAAATATCTCATGTGCCTGTGATTTCACCGGTACTATATATACCCTTTTAACTGGAACACGGTATGGTGGTATAATTTTCGCCACGAGTCGCGAGCATAAACGTCCAGTTAATTTTTGGGTTCTTGGATTCCTTTCTGGGATTTTTTGGGGCACCGACGTCGGCGACCCCGAGTACTTTCCCGGACGAGCTACTTCATAAAGAGCTCTATTACTACTAGATTCGTTCAGCTGTTCTGGCGTGATGGAGTAACAAATATCCATCCATCCGAATGTTCGCATTTGTAATAGATAAATAAGTTTCCAAACGAAGTACACAAGCCGGTAGTTGAAGTTAAACGAAGTTTTCACAACCTTATAAGAAGTAATTATAATTTGCATTTTGATTGTTTTGTTTTCGAATGCAAAACAAAGCAGCAGCGTACGTGTGAATGTATAATTCACACGTACGCTGCTGTTCACATTACAAATATTTATAATTAGCTTCTGCCCTTGACTTTGTCCCTATGGTCTATGAAGTTGCCTGTCATATACAAAAAGTTTTTTTCCAGTCCGACAAGTAGTTCCAGAGATTATATTGTCGTTATATTGGTTAAACAAACAAACAAACAAAAATATTATATTAGTATAGATATAAAAAAAAAAATCGGAATAGCATTTGGAATCGTCGGTATGCCGAAGTTGTGCTGCTAACTGGACTTTTCTGTGGAGCCTTAAAATTTAAGGCCTCCATTCAGGGCTTAAAACTTAAAAACTAAGCAACTTCCAATCGGTGCTTTTGGAAATCTATGGGGGAGGCCTATGTTCAGCAGTGGACGTCTTGCGGCTGATACGATGTAGTGACTACACGGTAAGGGCACCCCTGTGTGGGGTATGGATCTCGGCTTAGAGCGTCCCTAGGAGAAGACAACAAGGGGATAGCCTGGATGTTACCTTTGATAACAACACACACATACCATCACTCCTGTATTCCCCGAAGGGTTAGGCAGAGGTGTAACAATATACACCTACAGTTCGCCGGTATGTTTAGGTCCCATGTAATAGGGGGAGAGCGTATTGCCATTGACTGGGCACAAATCATAACTCCGAGCTGCTACTAAGAATTTAATAGAAAACACTTTTTGCTTGACCTGGGAATCGAACCCTAGACCTCTAGCGTAGCAGTTGCGCTTAGCACCACTAGGCTACCGAGGCAGTTTGATAACATGTTACCAATCAATTTTAATCTTATAATTTCTGCAATATCTAATACTTTTTATAATCACTGATGTGCTCAATGAAATTATTGTAAAATATTCATATCTTACATCTTTGGTCGTAAGATCCAGATTATCTCGTAAAATTTAAAAGTTTTTTTTATTCGGTTATCATTCAAGGCTACACAACATCGCCATTAACGTTTCTTGCGGTCAGTAAGCTCTTAAGATTTTCGTAACTTACGTAATTAGATAATTTGGGCAAAAAAAAAAAATACATTTTTCATATAAATGTTTTTTTACTTACTATCACTGGTCACGGTTGAATGGTGAAACACTAAAGTTGATGTTTAGTTGGTAAACGTTTACAAATTCTGAGTGCGATCCGCGCAATCCTATTTGTAGATATTTGTGGCTTAATTGCTTGCAAACAAAAAAAAATGATTTTTATATTTCGCCTTGTACTAGGCAATTTTTCGCGCGTTTGTGTTGAGTGTACGTACAATATAAACTGACTTCAACAAACCACTAAATAACCAGACCAAAATAAATAAAAGTGTTATTATTTTTGTAAATTGTATCTGGTATTAATGACAGGCAGGTGATTATTTTTTGTCTAAAAGAAAAGGTACTCCATAATAATAAAAAATACAAAAAAATACTTATAAATATTTAAAATAAGGACCTTTATATACATAACCTGAGGACTATCAAAAATCGCTGAACATTTATGGGATATTTCCGAATAACCCTGGGCATAAGTGATCACATAAAATTATGACGTCACTACTTTTTTTTTTTTTTTTTGGTGGGTGGGAAATCATCAAATAACTTCTCCCGCCCTGGGCGGGGCGGGAGGGAGTGTCAGACTTTTACTGACTAAAACCCACCCATGTTCCTTCTTGTGCCCTTTGCGTTCCGGGGGCGCGGTATCTCTTGCGAACAACCCGCAGCCCCGGCAGGCATCGGCCCTCAGTGGCCCCTTCCTTTTGCTGACATCTCTTTGAGGCGCGCGTGGAACACGAACGCGCCGTCGACACGGCATGACGTCACTACTTGGACCATGCTTTATATTGCATGCTCCATACTAGTAACATTTTTTCTCTTCCTAATTGTACTCAAACATCACCATTAAACTTCAATTCATCTACTTATTAAATGCATACTTAATAAAACCAGTTGGTAGTAGTACGCCCAGGGTCGGTGGCCAGCTCATTTCTCCGTGCCCACTGACGCGTTACGATATCTAGTCGTAACGTAACGTTACGCTACGGACTAGCGTGTAACTGGACGCAAGATATGGTTACCATTAGTTTTTTGCTCGACTGTACTTTAGGATGCCAAATTGATGTGCGTGATTGTACTAGTATTAAATTATGTTTGAACTATCGTTCATCTACTCTTGTCAGTACTGTCATTTATTTTGGTAGTCATTGGTTAGTACACTTTATGCCAGTGAAATCTGGCTACTTCACATAGGTAACGTTGCATGTGGCTTTGTTTAGTTAAAAAGAGAGAAAAATATATGTATATTTGTAATAGATAAACTCAAAATCTACAAAACTGATTATAAACATTCTTTCATCTATGGTATAAGCTATATTTTATTGAAATAAAATTAGGAATCCGTAAGAACTCGTACGAAGTCCCGAGCTTAATGCTACTGTAATAATTTTATTGATATGTTTGGTTTACAAAATCAACTATTATTCTTTCGTTACAAGAGGCGAGAAAGGAATATGATTTGAAGTACTGTGGGGAAGGCAGTTCAATATTTTTACAAAAAAACAGACGTACATCCTTGAATTGACCTTGAAAATTAAGTAAAAACTCTAAAGTCCATCCATGTCCATGCATAAATGTATGTATGGCGCAATTCATACACTTATTACGTACACCGGCGTTACTTGAAATGCAACAGTTAACCTCGAAACCTTGATGTCTTGGTTTTTATTTAATATAATATTTGAAACTGCCGTTCAGAACATGTTGTTGAGAATTAACCCGCAGTTAAACATACTTCTAATTAAGTATATTACTTAGTGTTTAATTGCTATAAAATTTATTATTTCTTTTTATTTTGTGTGACGCGTTGGGAAATGGAAGATGTTATATTTGACCTTGAAGCTATTCGATCAATTCTACAACCTGCACGTAGGGCATAATTCTAACTTAGTAATTAAAAGTAAAAATATTGAAATCTATTTTAACGTCTATGCTATTCTTCTGAGAATAACCATCGCGTGACGATAAATATCCGACAAAACTATAACAACGCCTCACCGATTACCTTTCTCTGTTATGTTGGTTCAACATATAATTATTGAGAAGCAGACCAGCTTTTATGAAAGTTTTTTTCTGATGAAAATATGTAGCAATTTATTTTGATACGTTTTTTCTGTCCTCATTTGTACTTTTACTGTTAGTAGTGTGTTGGTAATACAAATGGATATACCTCTCAAATTTTCCTTGTTTGTTGATTTGATTTTATTTGTAAGCATCTAAGAGACGTTAGTTAATTGAATATAATTATAAATAAATTCTATAAATCACTTTTACATAACCAATTGGGGTGTCTGTCTGTCTAATTTCTTTGATAATTTTCAACTTTATTACATGAGTTCTTGTTCGATAGGGAAAATTTGATAGTTTGGGATAGCTTGATGTGGCGTCAGTACCATATTATTAAACTTGCTACGGCCTGCGACTTCGTCCGCATCAAATTTGATATATTATCCCACGGGAAACGTACACTTTTCCGGGATAAAAGTATTTTATATGTTATTCCGCACTATAATCTATCTCGCTATCTATCTATATAACTGCCTTGGTAGCCCAGTGGTCCTAAGCGCGACTGCTACGCTAGAGGTCTTGGGTTCGATTCCCAGGTCGAGCAAAAAGTGTTATTGGGTTTTTCGATGAAATTCTCAGTAACAGCTCGGAGTTAGGTTTTGTGCCCGGATAATTGACAATAGGCTAGCCCCCTATTACATGGGACCTAAACATACCGGCGAACTGTAGGTGTACATTGTTACACCTCTGCTTAACCCTTCGGGGAATACAGGCGTGATGGTATGTTATATGTAATCTCTCTCAGTGCCAAATTTAATTCAGATCTGTTCAGCCGTTTAAGCGTGAAAGAGTAACAAACATCCATCCAAACATCCATGTTCACAAACTTTCGCATTAATGATATTAGTAGGATAGTAGGAAGGAGGATTTAATCTTAATAAAATCTGGCACCACGAATTTCAATAAGACAAAGTGATACTCATAAAATGACCATGTGGGTAGATGCGCGACCAAAAACTAGTACCAACAGTATAAGGAGCGAGGTCTTACAGAATGAGACTGCAATCTGCAACGGCTACTAAACTGTCTACATAATTATGTCCTCAAGCATTTATAAAACTCAACACATTTTAAATTGTTTGATTGAATGCTGTACATTATTAACGTGGAATTTTTCACCCGCGTCAAGTTTCTTCTTTGGATATCGTTCAGCACCCGTGAGTCGTAGCGGGATGTAATATAACCTATACTAACTACCTATCTGGCTATCATATACAAAAATATTTTTTCCGATCTCATTGGTAGTTTTAGATATAAGCA
Source organism: Caradrina kadenii (assembly GCA_947462355.1). Taxonomy (NCBI): domain Eukaryota; kingdom Metazoa; phylum Arthropoda; class Insecta; order Lepidoptera; family Noctuidae; genus Caradrina; species Caradrina kadenii. The sequence goes on along the minus strand of OX381692.1, from coordinate 11,227,861 downwards.
CGTTCAAACAAACAAACATATATTAACTATAGATAATGTTGAAGAGTTTGTTTTTCTGTTAAAACGCGCTAATCTTCGGAACTCTTGTTTCAATTCTGAAAATTCTTTCAGAAATAGAAATCTAGGTTTCTATTTACATGCATGGCTTTCTAGATTTTTCTTGGACATCACTAACATCAGTGACGAAAAACATCGTGAGGAAACTTGGACTTTTACAAATAAATAAAATTAAAGGATCTGTTTGTAATTTCAAATTACAATCTTTTCACTAAATGCATACGAAAGCATATACGGTATTAACTAAAAAAAAATAAAAAAAAAATTAAATTTTTGTCTGTCTGTTTGTTCCGGGTCATCTCCGAAACGGCTAGACCGATTTTGATGGGACTTTCACTCGCAGATAGCTGTGTTCTAAGAAGTAACTTAGGCTATTTATATTTTTTTTAATATACGTAAATTAAAACATAAAGAGGGTTAAGCGAAAACAAAATTGAAACCAATAAAATAGTGAACGCGAACGAAGTCGTGGGCAACAGCTAGTGGTTAATATAAGTCTAAAATCGCCAGCCCGCCTTTTGAAATTGTGTTGATGAATGCTCGTGTCGTCTCTGTACGAGAAGACGGCTTTGCCCTGCTGTGGGACAATTTTATGCTGGTATAATATTATTATTTTAATAGAAAGCTAAGTTATCCTTTTTTACTTCTTTTGACTCCACGCCAGCGAAGTCGTGGCCAGAACATAGTGTCATTGCTATGTTCTAAGTTCAAATCAATTAACAGGGGTTCTAAACAATTTCTCAACTATCAAGCTACATAAATGTTATTTATACAAAGGGGTCACAGACCATTCAAGAGGTCATTCAAAACGTCAAGTTGGTTTAAATTTTATCTTCTCAAATGCAGATTGCGTGAACTAAAGTTCCTTTAGTATGATAGTGATTGTAATGTACCTCTGTCTAATGTGGCCTTCGATTGTTATGAGTACCATTCCAATTTGTGATCTTTGGATCATGGGTTGAATGATTGATTGATGGCTTGAAGTAAACCCCATGTCTATAAACTTGGGTAATTTTAATCTGAGAGGCAATCCTCTGCACGCTTAGATCTTTTGAACTCACAATGGATTTGAATTTGTTTTCATGAATAGATAGAGCGACTTAAGAGGAAGGCTTATACGTATAGAACATCACGCTACGACCAACGGGAGCGAAGCAATAACCAAAGACGTAACTGAACGTGGGTGACAACGCGATCGTAATCTAATCTCAGTCTCAATCAGTAAAAATTGCCTATAATTTACATTTTAATATTGACATTGATTGTTGCAGTCTGTTTTTTTAACCCCCGACGCAAAAACGACAGGGTGTTATAAGTTTGACGTGTCTGTGTGTATCTGTCTGTGGCATCGTAGCTCACGAACGCATGAACCGATTTTGATTTTGATTTTTGTGTTTGAAGGGTTAATTAGTCGGAAGTGTTCTTAGCTTTGTTTGATTGAAATCGGTTCAGCGGTTTCAAAGTTATCAGCCCTTTTGTTAGCTACGGTAGTGATTGTTTTCTTCTGTCTGTTTTCATGCCGTCCTGTCAACCGTCATACTATGACTGTTATGAAAGAGAAAGGACTCTTTCATATCATTCATCACACAATCCATCCGTCTTTTGTTTGACATCTCTCTTCCTCTCCATCCATCCACATTTATTATTATATTTTATTTTGGTCATATGCGTCTCATCCTTCCTCTTCACACGCCCATGCCAAGACAAACAGGTCCCTTCCAACTTTTCTGACACTGGCGGTACAACAACACATAATAGAAATAAAATAAAGTTAGATATTAATGGGGGTTCCATTGTAGATATAGTGTAAAATATAGGACGTTGGTACAGAATTCCTTGTGTACTAGTCCGTCTCAAACTTGGCCGGTCTTTCTGTACATCGTGGTAAAATCTTAAACGTCGGTCAGTGGCCCTCGTTAAAACCATATTTGAAATGGACAGTGACGTGCCGTTGTGTTGAAATATATTCATCTGAATTGCCACACAGTCTCTGATCACAGACCATACAAGCTATTAATCGTACATTATCTGTCGACCTTGCCTACGTATATCTTGTGGTAACGGGAATCGACATAAAGGGTGACTACCTCATTCACCTGTCATCTTTCAGGGGGTGTAAGGACTCAGGAATATAAACAACTTTCATAATGAAATCAACTCGGAAATATAAAAAAAAATACAAAAATGCATTACAACACGATCAAAATGTACTGCTTTCCAAGGCACCACTAACTATCAAACTCCAGGCTATTATTATACACATACCATCACACCTGTATACTCCGGAAGGTTAGGCAGAAGTGTATCAACGTACACCCACAGTTCGCCAGTATGTTTAGGTCCCATGTAATAGGGGGTGAGCCTATTGCCATTAACCGGGCACCAATCCGAACTGCTACTGAGAATTTCATAGAAAAAAACCAATAATACTTTTTGGTCGACCTGGGAATTGAACGCAAGACCTCTAGCGTTGCTGTCGCGCTAGGCTAATGAGGCTATTATTAAGAAATGCCTAATAGAAGAACCCACTAACATTTTGACTGCTTAATGGGACAGACCAATGGGTCAAACAAAATAAATAACTCCTAATAGATAGATAGTTACGCATATTATTGAAAATTATAGACAATAGAATATTGACAACCATAATTAATTGCGCACACGCTTGTAATTGGCTAATTACTCAGTAGGTGGGTATAGGGTCAATGTCATGAGTAATGTTATTAAAATTTACACAATGTTTTTTTTTTGCAATACTGCATGATGATGGGGCGGATATAAACGGCCTTTGTATTCTTTATTTTCTCAGTATATAAGTAAATGATTTGTACCATGTGGTTTTGGTCTATTCGATTACCTTATTAACTCCCGACTCAAAAAGAGGGGTGTTATAAGTTTGTCGTGTCTGTGTGTCTGTCTGTGGCACCATAGCTCTTAAACAGGTAAACTATGTTTTTTTTTATTAAATTGAAAGCTGGTTTCCTAGCCAAGTTCTTAGGTATGTTTTACAAAAATCTAAAAAAATAAAAATTTTATTGGTTGTACTCTATCAAAATGTAGCCTGAAGATTATTATGGCAAGCTTCAGCCTGCTGCTTCGTCTGCGTAAACTTGAGAATTGAGCCAAAATCATTAAGTCCCCCCTTTATACTTTTTGCTGCATAAAGTTTAAGTAAATAAATACAGTTCTACATTATCTCATTTCCCACCCCCCCCAAAAAAAAACCCGCGGAAACACATAAACGGGATATAAATTATGTGTTATGCTATATCAATATCTGAACGTGTAGCTTTCAGCTAATTTCGTTCTGTCGTTTTAGCGTGAACGAGTAACAAACATCCATCCATCCATCCATCCTCACAAACTTTCGCTTTAGTACAGTATTTTTAAAATGTTTTGTCAAAAATGTTTTTGTAGAAAATATTTAGACTAGAAAACATTGTTTAATATTTTAAACATGTTTAAAAAAAGAACAACCAATATGGCGCTACTTTTATAAAAACAAAAGAAGTACTTGAGAAAGTATGTTCTTTGAAATGTTGGCATTGAGGTGAACCACTAATGTTAATAGGCATTTATTTTTATACATGACTTTTTTCATTCCTTAATAAGCCGAAAATCACATTAAATTGTAGTTATTATTTTCTTTGCGATATTTTTTTTTAAATGGATCGTGTGAATATTTTTTACTTTTAGAATAATTAACATTGGATTAAATTGAATTGATTCTGACCATTATCATTACTTACTGAGCATGATATTTTTAAACCTCTTATTAAATATATTAACCGGAAATTATAACAAACTTATTTCAACAGATTGGGTTTTCCATTTTCGAACTACCCCGTTGATCTCGTGGTCGTAAGCGCGAGTGATGAGCGTGGGGTCCTGGGTTCGATTCCCGGGTCGGGCAAAAAGTATTATTGAGTTTTTCCATTAGGATTTGCTCAGTAGCAGCCCGCAGTTTGGAAGTTGGTGGTGCGACACCCCCGTGCCTCGGAAAGCATGTAAAGCCGTAAAATAGGTCAACCCTCCGGTCAAGTGAGGAGTTGACCCGACACTTGATAATGTTCCGAAAAATATGGTGAACACTCCTTTGGCCCGAGTATTTCAACCCCAATCGGCTCAAATGTATAACTTCCAAAAACCTTCAATAGATTACCTGCCTAGTGGGTCCTAAGCGCGACTGCTACGCTAGAGGTCTTGGGTTCGAATGGCAAGATTAAGCAAAAAGTGTTATTGGGTTTTACTATGAAATTCTCAGTAGCAGCTCGGCGTTAGGATTTGTGCCCCGTTTATGGCAATAGGCCTATTACATGGGATTAAACAAACCAGCGAACTGTGGGTTTACATTGATACACCTCTGCCTAACCCTTCGGGGAATACAGGCGTAATGGTATGTGATGTGTTCAATAGATAAAAATAACGAGTGAAATGTTTTAGATTCACGAATCATTTTAGTTAACATCACAACTCTGTTCTCTTTACTTAATATTGGTACACTATTAAAATACCTTCAAAATTAAACCATTTGATGGCCAACAAGATTTAATCGAGACCAAATTACTTAGTGAAATATAAACAAAACTCAATGACCGTAGCCTTGATCTACATATCATTGACTATACATAGCTGATTGATAATTTCCGCAGTTATATATATATAGTACAGTACCAAACAAAACAAAACAAAGTACAATACAAAACAAAGTATTATGAATTACTTTCATATAACGATCATCATCTTCAGCTTCGCCTTTTCCTAACTATGTTGGAGTCGGCTTCCAGTCCAACCGGATGCAGCTGAATACCAGTGTTTTACTTGGAGCGACTGCCTATCTGACCTCCACAACCCATTTACTGGGCAACACGATACCTCTTGGGAAGACTGGTTGTCAGACTTTCTGGCTTCTGACTATCTGTAACGATTGTTAAAGATCTACGAATGACGGCTTATCGCACCACCAACTTCCAAACTCTGGGCTGCTACTGAGAACCTACTTTCATATAACGATGTTATACTGAAAGATTGGTTATTCGATACATGCGAAAGGAAATAGTTTAGAGTTAATTGGTATCAAAGATTTCGAAATCAAGATTGAAGCTGGGTCTATTTTGAGAGAGCTAATTGTAAGATATATTCTTAAAGCTTATGAAGGAATGAATTCATCAATAACTAATTCATTTGCTTAAACACGTTTTGTTCGAAAAGGCGAGATAAATGTAACAATGTAATGCTTGCTGTATCAAAGATACAATAAACATACCATCGCGCCTTTATTCCCCGAAGGGTTAAGCAGAGGTATACCAATGCACACCTATAGTTCGCCGGTATGTTTAGGTTCCACGTAATAGGGGGCGAGTCTATTGCCATTTACCGGGCACAAATCCTAACTCCGAGCTGCTACTGAGAATTTTATAGAAAAACTCCATAACACTTTTTGCTCGACCTGGGAATCGAACCCAAGACCTCTAGCGTACCTTAAGTTTTTCGGGATTTTATTAAAAATTAGATACTATTCACCCTAAGTGCTTAAAATGCTATCTCTTTCTGAGAGCTGGATATTTACCAGTTGAGGTAGGTACCTGTTGCGAAAATACGTGACTTGTTCTCCGCGTTTCCACAGTGCAAGTGGCTTGCGGAACTAAACTTGCGAGTGGCCATCATGCTTGACATGATATAATTGTATACGTGTCTTGAGATACACGTGTGTTTTGTAATGTAACTACCATTTTTAGGGTTCCGTAGTCAAATAGGAAACTTGTAGTGTCGTCATGTGTGTGTATCTTAGACTCTTAGTACTGGAAATATGTGATTTGGCTTGAATTAATCACGCCAGGCAGGTAAAATATGTACCGGGTAAAAGCGGGTTACTTTAGTCCTGTAGAGAACTAGTAGTAGAGTAGTAGTGTGTGGAGTAGTAGTAGTGTTTGAGAAGAAAATTACGCCTCTTGAATGACAGAAACCTGCTTGTTCGAAACTTTTGTTTTTGTTTCAATTACTTATATAACTTTTGTCTGTAATTTTTCAAGAGATGAGAAGTTCAAACGCATTTCCATTTTAAGCCAAAATTTTCCATTAGGTAACCTGCATGTCAATTGAAGATATTGCGGTTATGTACAATCCATTTTTTTGATTCAGGGTTCCGTCTGTAAAATATTATCTATACTGAAGAGTTTGTTTGTTTGGTTGAACGCGCTAATCTCAGGAACTACTGGTTTGAATTGGAAAATTCTTTTTGTGTTAGATAGTTCATTTATCGAGAAAGGCTATATATAGGCTATTTAACATCGCGCTACCAATAGGTGCGGAGCAGTAACCAAAAACGTAACCTAACGCGAGAGAAAAAACCACGACCCCACCCGCCCCCCCACCCGCTAGTTAAATGGTTGTTTTTGGACATGTCAAAAAATTCACGGCAGTACTATGATAAAGATGTTAAAAGAAAAACCATCACAGCTAAGTAGGCTTTATGAATTAACGAGTAATACGAGCACCTACAGAACCATACACGGCTCGTGGCCCGACACGCATTTGGCCGGTTTTTTACGTAGTACGTGATATTTATTAGGGTAGGAAATTACAGTTTATATAGGTAATTTATTTATTTAAAAATGTTCTTGACCTGGTTATAAAATCGTCTTAAGGTCGAATTTTGCACAGCAGTTGTCACATTAATCATAAACCCTTTTTATAGTTAGCGTCGTAGACTGCATCATTTGGTCTCGTGGTCGTAATCGCCTCAGTTGAGTCGTGGGTTTGAACGCCATGTCGGGCAACGTGTTATTGGGTTTTCTATTTGACAATCTCAGTGCCATTTTCTGCTGCCCCCGTGGTCTCGTGGTCGCAAGCGCGACTGATGAGCACGGGGTTCTAGGTTCGATTCCCGAGACGGGCAAAAAGTGTTATTGGGTTTTTCCATTACGATTTTTTCAGTAGCAGCCCGGAATTTGGTGGTGTGACACCCCTGTGCTTCGGAAAGCACGTAAAGCCGTTGGTCCTGGCAGTCATTCGTAGACCTTGACAGTCGTTACGGATAGTCAGAAGCCAGAAAGTCTTAAACCAGCCTTACCAAGACTTACGTTTAACCGGATAAACAGGAAGCCGACCCCAACATAGTTGGGAAAAAGGCTAAGTAGATGATTATGATTCTCAGTGCCATTTTCAGCCTACTTGTATTATAGGAAAATAAATCCGTTACAACTGACATTCCTACTAACGAAGTTGCGGGCATAAGCTATTGAATAAATACATTTTATAAAGAGTGTAAATCAAATGTAAGTGAAAAGAGTTCATCTGTACTAATATTAGGGAGGTGTAAAAAAGTCAGACGTGTTCCTAGTACTGAATTTATATTTAAAATTAAAATTCACAGTTTTTTCACAATTTTCTCTTATAATATTACTTTATAAATCCTATACTCGTTGTACTCACGTTTGTGGCACGTTTATGTGACTCAAGCCATAATTTTAACACCACCTGCCAGCTCATCACTTCACAACACTGTATCACACTGTTCACTATAACTGGACACAAATAGGACTAAGGCTGCAATGTCTCAATTGAATGAGATCATGTCTGCGCAGAAGAGCTTAGAAGAAAGCTTCATCCGGAAGATGAACGAATTGGAAGCACAGATTCAGTGTGCCGGACCCGCCAAGGATACTGTGGCGAGGGTAGCTGAAGAGTTTCGCACCTTCAGGGAGCTGATCTTCAGCATGTTAAGTCTTCTTCGAAGACAGATCTGCGAGTGTGCTGGACAAATCGACGGGTTGGAGACCAGACACCGGAGAAAGGCCCTGATCTTCCAGGGTATTGCAGAGGTTGATGGGGAGAGCAGCAGCGCAGTCATCTTGGACGTCTTGAGTAAAAAGCTGGCACTTAAGAATATCACGGCATCTTCCATCAAGGTCTGCCACAGACTTGGTGCAGCTACTACGGATCACCATAGGCCCATCCTTGTCAAGTTCTCCAGGTATGATGACAGGTCCGCAGTCTGGAGAGCAAAGACCGGACTGAAGGGTTCTTCTATATCTGTCAAGGAGTTCTTGACAAAGACCCGACAATCCATCTTTGGGAAGGCGCGGCATCACTTTTCTATGCGGTCGTGTTGGACCCAGGACGGTGTGATTGTTATTAAAGCGCCCGATGGGAGCAAACATAAGATCACATCATTCGAGGAACTAAGCCCGCTACTGGTGAAGTATCCCAAGTTTCAATCTTCAGGAGATGGCCTGGAAAACAAGAGGCGTTAATTTTTGGTAATAATCTACTTACAGCATACCGATTATTACGAAAGCTATGTTTTACTTACCATAGAATTTGCCATCTTTCGCTTTTCAAACTTTGGGCTTATAGCCATAGATTTGAAGTCTTTGTTTATTTTTTCGTCACTTTACTGGTTGTACATTACTACGTAGTTATACTTAATGGTTAGTTTACCCTCAACAAGTTATCTTCTCCGGTTTGTTTGTTTCGATAAGTTGCTCATGCCAAATTGTCATGAAATGTCAAATCAGACACCTATTGTCACCATGTTAATGACGTTTTTTAGAGTCGGATACGTTCTCAAAAATGTGTGCTGTGTTAAAGACTTGTAGGGTGCGTTCAGATTACCATTATAAGATTAGTTTCTTTACGCCAGGACTTCCTTTAAATTGTTTATGCGATCGTTTTTATTTTATATTGTGTTCATTTTTGTTCTTGTTACTTGTTATTTTATTGTGATGATGTTAGCTGGCGGGTGGTGCAGAGATGCAAACGCCGTACTACATTTTGTATTTTTAGTGTTTTTATTCCAACTTAGTATACAATTATTTATTTTTTTGATTTTATATATATATTTTTTTTTTTATGTCAATTTTTTTTGATACTGAGTCTTTTTTCTCTGCCAACGAATCTGCTGCTACTTCTGACGATGACAGTTTTTGTTCTGTTTCAGACACCCTCGGCGATCTTTTGCGTCAAGGTTTCAACCAAAACCTTGACCGGCTGTTTAACGTCTGTCACATAAATGCCCAGAGTGTTCCTAGCCACTACAATGAATTGTATGACACTTTTACGAACACCAATGTCCATGCCGTCCTGATATCTGAGACCTGGCTAAAACCTGAACTCCTATCCACCACTTACTCTCTTCCAGGATACGTTCTTCTTCGGAATGATCGCGTCGGTAAGAGAGGGGGTGGTGTAGCAATTTACCTTCGCGCTGATTTTCCTTTTAAAACTCTCGCTACTTCTTCCTCTGATAACTCGGCCGAGTTTCTTTTTCTTGAGGTTTGTGTTAAAGGTGCTAAAGCTGTTATTGGAGTTGTGTATTGTCCCCCTTCTGTTGATTACTTCATCGAATTCGAATCGGTTCTAGAATCTTTGGGTTCGGAGTATGCACATCACATTGTCATGGGGGATTTCAACACCAATCTCCTTGCCCATAAGTCCTCCCGATCCTGTAGACTCCTACATCTGGTCGAGTCAGCTAGTTTGCATGTGTTGCCACTTCAGCCTACTCACCACAACATTGTTGGTGATGATACTTGGCTCGACCTAATCCTCGTCTCTAATCCTTCCCTAGTCTCCTCTCATGGTCAATACGTCGCTCCTGGCTTTTCCCATCATGATCTTATTTTCCTGTCTTATGTCCTTAAACCTCCTAAACCCAAGCCTAAATTCCTGTACAGACGTACCTTTGCGCGGATGAATACTAAAAAACTTGTTGAAGATGCGTCTAATATCGACTGGACACCCCTGGAGGTAGCCAGTTCAGTGGATGAGAAAGTTAGTATTTTTAATTCAGCAGTACTCAAGTTGTACGATGTTCATGCTCCCATCAGAAAAATCAAGCTGAAGCGTCCGCCCGCGCCATGGATGAATCGGGGAGTGCTGATGGCAATGAGGCGAAGGGACCGCGCGTTCCGGAAGTTTAAAAAGGATCGGTCGGAGGATAACTGGACCCTCTTCAAATCTGCTCGCAATCGTTGCAACCAGATGATACGCAACGCTAAACGCCGCCACATTCTTGATAATATCACTTCTTCTTCTCCTGCCGATATTTGGAAGTTCCTTGGAACTCTAGGTATCGGCAGATCGCGGCATTCAGACCTTCCTATTACATTTGGTTTGGACGATCTAAATCGCCATTTTGCCACTGTCCCCACTCTTGACTGTCCAACCAAATGTCAAACCATTGACTATCTTGATGGCCTGACGCGACCCAGTATAAACCCCTTTGCCTTCGTCCCAGTCGACCCGGGTGAGATCAAAAAGATTATCCTTTCCATTAAATCTAGAGCCGTAGGTTGCGATAACATTAGTCGCCATATGATCGTGACGGCTCTTGATCAGCTCCTTCCTGCAATCTCCCATATTGTTAACTTCTCCCTATACTCCAATGTATTCCCTTCGCTATGGCGGAAGGCCTACGTCCGACCGCTACCCAAAATTTCTAACCCCACCCTTCCCAGTCACTTTCGACCAATTACCATTCTTCCCTTTTTGTCCAAAGTGCTCGAGGCCTGTGTTCATAAACAATTCTCCCACTTCATTCACAACAACTCTCTCATTAGTCCGTTCCAATCCGGTTTCAGGCCCGGCCACAGTACTGTTTCAGCTCTTCTTAAAGTGACTGATGATATAAGGCGAGGAATGGAAGACACAAAAGTTTCAGTTTTAGTGCTGATTGATTTTTCCAATGCTTTTAATACCGTCAGTCATGAAGTCCTTCTACCCATCCTCTCCTATCTAATGGTCTCTCCTGAGGTTTTAAATTGGTTCTCTTCCTATCTTCGGGGGCGTCAGCAGTCAGTTCTGGAGGGTAACTCCTCTTCTGGCTGGTGTGATCTTGTTGCTGGCGTTCCTCAAGGCGGTATTTTATCTCCTCTACTTTTCTCTATTTTTATAGATCATGTTACAACCGTGCTTCAGTGTGTGTATCATCTTTATGCTGATGACTTGCAGCTCTACAGTCAGGCTGGTGTCGACAACTTATCCGATGCGATTGAGGAGCTAAACCGGAATTTAGCAGTAGTGAAGGATTGGTCTGATCGTTTCGGGGTAGCGGTTAACCCAACCAAGTGTCAGGCAATCATTATAGGGAGTACTCACAGCCTGCGCAAGCTTGATGGTTTAGTGGTGCCGCCGCTTACCTTTAATGGCACAGTCATTCCGTTTAGCTCTGACGTCAAGGATCTGGGTTTGTACGTTGACTCTTGCTTGGACTGGCGTAAGCAGGTCGCGATTGTGAGCAAAAAAGTCACGGGGACGTTGCGGTCGCTTTACCGATTTAAAAATATTCTCCCGTCACACATAAAGGCAATGCTGGTTCAGTCCCTTATCCTCCCCATAATTGATTATGGCGATGTGTGTTACTATGACCTGAATGCAGATCTTCTCAATAAACTTGACCGACTTCTTAATAACTGCATTCGATTCGTATTTAATCTCCGTAAATATGACCATGTGTCCGCACATCGGTCTCTCTTAAAATGGTTGCCCATCAGACAGCGCAGGGCGTTAAGGGCCTTGACTACTTTGTTCTCTCTTCTAGACAAACCTAGTTCTCCTTCCTATCTGACTTCTCACTTCCAATACTTGTGCTCTGCGCACAGTAAGCATCTTCGCTCCTCCAATAATCGTCTTCTACGATGTCCTTTTCACCGCACTGGTTTTCTTAAATCTTCTTTTCTTGTCCAGGCGGTTTTCCTTTGGAATGCGCTTCCTCAGAATATCAGGATGGCTACCAGTCGTTTCATATTCAAAGTAAAAGCTCGTGAACACTTGCTTATGAAGTTGGCAGACTCGTCTCACAATTAGTTTCTTATATTTCTTCACCTATGTATTTTTTTTTTTTGGCTTTCTCTACTCTGTATATTTTGTTTGTATGTATGTATATATGTATTTATTTTATTTTATTCCTGGAAACTTTCTGTTTCTTGCACCTACTATGTTTTGTCTCTGCATCACCCTAAGGTTGACTGGTAGAAAATGCCAAAGGCATTAAGTCCGCCTTTGTACAATGTATTATTTACATTATGTGCAAAAAGTTTTAATAAATAATAAATAAATAAATATTATAAAGCTGAAGAGTTAGTTTGTTTGTTTGAACGTGCTAATCTCAGGAAATACTGGTTGGAATTGAAAAATTATTTTTGTGTTGCATAGTTCATTTATCGAGGAAGGCTATAGGCTATATAACATCACGCTACGACACACGGGAGAGGAGCAGTAAGACCTAACTTAATGCGGGTGGAAAAAACAATGCGAACGAAGGCGCTGGCAGCAGCTAGTCTAATATAAAGTCGTTGATAACAGCTAATTACTGTGAACGTTGTACAATGTGTCAACCTGGTTGAACTATAGTTTTACTCCAAATACTCAAATTACTTTTTGTATTTAAGACTATGAAACAATTAGGTTTCTAAGGTATATGTAGGTAGAGCCATTGCTTGGCTACACTCTAGTCATGCACATATTATAACTTCTGATTACAATAAATGATTTAAAAAGTATGTCGGCTTTCAGTTAATGTATTTGGAGCCCTATACATAAAAAGAAGCATAACCCGGTATTGTAACCGGCGCGAGTAGTAAGCACTTAGCGCGATTAGTCCGTCGGACCCATCGTGTGTAACGTCGGCTCCCCCCGCCTCCTTCATTCTGCCAAAGAGACCCGAAAATTGAAGTTTGTGCCCACGACTCGTGCCGGTTACGATATCTCAGTCACACCTAGAAGGTGACCACAGTACTATTATGTTATCGCATCCAGAAATTACATCTCGTGCAACTAATTGTAGTTCATAGGAACTCAACACTTACTGGTCACCAGTGAAACTGACGGCAGAAATGGTAATGAAAGTGAAACATTGTAATTTGGTAAATTATACTCTATACGCAATTTCCTAAAGAACTTATTACGTTATGTTTGAATCAAGTAACTTAATGGTATTGTACTTCTTACGTAGCGTAATCTACGTAGAATAACGTAGTTTTTATAACCCCCGACGCAAAATTGACGGGGTGTTATAAGTTTGACGTGTCTGTGTGTGTGCGTCTGTCTGTGGCATCGTAGCTCTCGAACGCATGAACCGATTTTGTTTTTTTTTTTTGTTTGAAAGGTAAATTAGTCGGTAGTGTTCTTAGCTATTTTTGACAGAAATCAGTTTAGTAGGGAATTTTATCCTTCTGTCGGGGGTTAATAAAAATTTTTAGATTTTGATTTTTTTTTAAATATTTTACCTGACTTGGCACGACGTTTTATTCCTGTACAATCATAGTAAACTGCTGTGAGTTGCGGATCGATTCCCGCACGGAATAAATATTTATTTGACCTACAGATAGTTGTTCTGTGTCTGGCTGTTTGTGTACGTCAGTTTAAAATGTTTGTAAATGCACCCTCGATACATAAGAATTCCTATTGTGGGGTAACGTTTAAAAAAATCATTAAAAAAGTTATGATTATCTATTGCATCAAATATATAGTGAATATAATATGTTTCACATAATCGTCTAATAAACAGCATGCAATAGTACAAATTACTCGATTAAGAACATTAATATTAATTTATAATTCTTGATTATTTTTTGCAACTAATTATTTTTTTATGTGAATACTATACATTTAAAAGTTATTATCATTAACCGAATGGAAACATTTATAAAACAACCACTTTTTATCCGACGAAAAAAAACGAAGGAGGTTATAAATTTGACGCGTATATTTTTCTTTATTTTCATGTATGTACCATCACGCCTGTATTCCCCGAAGGGTTAGGTTAGGTGTAACTATGTACACCCACAGTTCGCCGGTATATTTAGGGCCCATGTAATAAGGGGCGAGCCTATTGCCATTAACCGGGCACAAATACTAACTCCGAGCTGCTACTGAGAATTTTATAAAAAAACCCAATAACACTTTTCGCTCGACCTGGGAATCGAACCCAAGACCTCTAGCATAGCAGTCGCGCTTAGGCTACCGAGGCAGTTTTTATGTATGATCAAGCATAATCTTTTACTGAGTAATCCGATTTTGATAATTCTTTTTTTATTGTACAAAATAGGGGTGATTTATAATTGTGTACTCACAGATTTCAATGCTGAGTTGTTGTTGTATTACAATATAAAGCAATCAAAAATTAAGTATGTAGTAATTAGAAGATTATAGCCACAAAAAAAAATTAAATAAAAATTGTTTTAAATGTCAAAAAAACTAAAAAGTGAAAAAGTTTTTCCGACGGTTCAATTTTTTTTTTTAACTTCTTATTTAACACAACACACTATTTATTTAAGGGTAGACAAGTAAGGGACTTAGGCGGATTATTATCATCAAAATTATCAAGCAAACCACGTAAAGACGGTGGTCGTACTCCTGATCTCTCTTTAATCGTGTCAGATTGCCGTCCTATCGGACTATAATAATGAGAGTTGAGGAAGCGTACTTAAGTTTGGGCACATGTTGGTGCACTCTACTATCTCTTGCATATTTTAAAGAAGGCCTTTGCCCAGCAGTGGGACATTGCAGGCTAGAGAGTGAGTTCCATTATGTAATAAAACCATGGAAAATGAAAATGCCCCTTCTACCGTGTATAACAAATCATGCATTTCAGCATATTGTAACATTCCCTAACTAAGTACTTAAGACCACATTACCTCAGAGATACGAAACTTAGAGTTTTCTTACAAAACCAGCGACCTTCGTCAGTTCACACATTATGGACTGTATTGATCATTAGCATTGGTTGGTCTGTTGTGAAAGTTCGTGTTTGTAGGTGTTTAGTAACTACCTACACAGTTGATGATAAATGGTATTCAGGTAAAAGGGAAATTGGAATGTAAAAAATATTCTTCTATACATTTTTGACCTTGTAAGGAACACACTGCTGTATGAAGCATTTGATTTTATTGATAAGAGTTGAATTTTTTTATCTCGCGTTTCTAGAGTCATGGTATCCATGATAACAAGGAAGACAGAGGGACATGGGGACAGGGGAACAGAGGGACAGGAGGACAGGTGGACAGGGGGACAATTAAAGTTTCTGTTTTTAAGTTTTAAGAACGTTCGCATTCTAGTCTCAATACAATCTTGAATGTCAAGGTGTTAGTGATTTATCTTGAGGTCATAAAATATTTTATATTAGCGGATACCACAGACGTTGTCCTGGCTATTCATTGGCTTGTAGAGCCACCTAACGGATCCATTTGTGAATCTAAATTATCCAGGGACTTCAAACACACAAAAAATGTAAATAACATCGGTACACACGTACATAAGAATTGTTTTTAAAGATATTTATACTAATATAATAAAGCTGATGAGTTTTGTACTTTATTTATACGCGGTAATCTCTAAACTCGGACTCGAATCAAAAAGTCGGATTAAAAAAGAATTATAGCCAGATTCTTGAGGAATAGGCTCTCCGCCCACGACCGACTTTTTGAGCGATTATCGAACCGATTTTTGACAGATTTTTTCTCGCCGACTAAGACGGCCGTGGGTGGAGAGCCGTAGTATAGACTATATAACATCACGCTACGACACACGGAACTAGTAGCCAAAAATTAAACTTAAAAAAGCGGGTGAAACAAAACACGCGAGGGAAGTCGCGAGCAGAAGCTAGTTATTTTAATAAAAATTTTGACAAAACATCACGACATTGTTCAGTGACAATTATAAGTAAGAACAATTAAAAGAGTAAGCGAAAGGAAATGGTTTGTCTAACAGTACAGACAGACGACGGTCCGGTGGCCTACTTGTCCACTATTGTAATGTTATAAATACAATGTCTTACTAGTGGTACTGCTACTATGTATGAAACACTCACACACTGTAAGTAAACTCCATAAGATGTGACAATCACAACAAAATACTGTGGACTTCTTGTCGACAATACTAATTTTATAAAGCTACAGAACTAAAGGTTACATCTTTGAATACTGCTCCACTCCTGTGGATCGTAGCATGATGTAATTTAACCTTTCTGTCTAGCCACCGTCATCGAAAAACGGGCTATATAATGCATATTTTTTCTAATCAGACCAGCAGTTCTGGAGATTGACGCGTTTAAACAAGCAAGAAACTTTTTAGCTTTATAATATTAAAATAAATATAATAATAATATAGGATAGAGTTTGTTGGTTTTTATGTTTTTTGTTTGGAAGTGGTAATCTCTTGAGGTACACAATTTTTTTTATTTAGCGAAGCAGTGTTATTATGATATGTTTTATGGTATATTTGACTTCCAAGTGAACGAAGTCGCGGGCAGAAGCTAGTAGCAAAATCAAGAGCCAATTTATTAATTAATTTTTGACTTCTATTGAATAAAAGGATTTTACAGTTACATCATTATTAAATAGATCATACTTTATTAGAACAAATCTTTACTTCGTAACCCCGTAGCCTAACAATTTCGAAGTGACCTATTTCAATGTCGTAGCTACAATTCCGTAGCAGCGTAGCGCCGTAGCACTCCTGTACTATTTTCCTCGTAGCACTAAAAAGTAATAAAATAATTTTGCGAAAACTAATAAACGGATTTAATTAAACTTGGCTTAATTTTAACTTCTAATCACACGGACCCCGGAGTTTAGAAGTTGGTTGTGTAACACCCCCGTGCCTCGAAAAGCACGTAAAGTAGTTAATCCCGGCTGCCATTCGTACATCTTTGACAGTTGTTACGGATAGTCAGAAACCGGGAAGTCTGACAACCAATCTTGCCAAGAGGTATTGTGTTGAACAGTAACTGGGTTGTGGACATCAGATAGGCAGTCGCCACTTATAAAACACTAGCTTTCGGTTAGACTGGAAGCGACCCCAAGATAGTTGGGTAAAGGCTTGACACGCCGCAGGCTAGCCAATAGTGGCACAGAATATTACATACATACATACCATCACGCCTGTATTCCCCGAAGGGTTAGGCAGAGGTGTAACAATGTGCACCCACAGTTCGCCGGTATGTTTTAAGTCCCATATGAAAGGGGGCGAGCCTATTGCCATTAACCGGGCACAAATCCTAACTCTGAGCTGCTACTGAGAAATTTCTAATGGAAAAATCCAATAACACTTTTGCTCGACCTGGGAATCGAACCCTGGACCCCATGCTCATTAGTCGCATTTACGACAACGAGAACACCGGTGCAGACAGAATATTATTAAGAAAAAAAATCAGTCACAAAGTTATTTCAACACCAAAGCTAATGATAGTCATTTATTTAATAAAAAATTAATAAGATAATCTAGACAGTCTAGAGCTTAGACCATGAATCGAGTTATTACATGACGCGCGTCTTTTCGCAATGTATTTTATTTACAATCATTAAACACAAGTTCACAATTTTGTGTGAAAAGTGAATGGAATTTTGTGAAGGGTTCTTCATAATCATAACTACTTAGCTTCTACCCGCGACTTCGTTCGCGTGGTTTTTTTACCCACGTTTTCTGTTACTGCTCGGCTCCCGTGTGTCGTAGCGTCATGTTAAATAGCTTATAGTATTCCTCATGAATCTGGCTATCACATACAAAAATATTTTTTCCAACAAACAATACAAGGGACTGTAGACTTGAGTATATCGTTTTAATTCCAACTTAATACCTCCACGCTTTCCCGAGATAAACAGATAGACAGTCAGACGGATAACAAATCAATCCTATAAGGGTCCCGTGCCGTGACGGCGGCGTGTCCGTGTTCGACCCGCGCCTCAAGGAGGTGTCAACAATTGGAGGCGCCAGTCAGGGCCGATTCCTGCCGGGGCTGCAAGTTATTCGAAAGAGATACCGGGCCCCTGGAACGCAAATGGCACAAGAAGCAACAGGGATGGGTTTTAGTCAGTAATACTCTACCCCTCCCTCCCGCCCTGCCCAGGGCGAAGTCATTTGATGATTTCCCATCCGAAAAAAATATTAAAAAAAAATGAAAAATGTTTCCGATTTTTTCCTTTTGAGGTAGGTACAGACAAATCTATACTATAGAATAGTATAGATTTGTCTTTTATGGCAACTTTCTTAGTTTAACCAAAATGCAATAAATATATCTATATACCTAGTACAGATATTCACTTTCATAGTTTTCAACCAAAGCAAGTGAAATTGCATCATTTCCAAAGTCTAACAAACTGAACAACACAGTTTTTATATTTACGGAATGCCAATTTCTATTGCACATCACTTTAACACGTAGGTACAGTCAACATTGAAAGTCAATGTCAAACATATTAACATACACAGAGCACTCGGCTTGTGTGTTTATACAACCCACTGTGAGATTGTGAAAGTCGTAAAAAATTAAGAATTTAGTGTCATTTAAGTGCAAATTGAATCAAGGCAAGGTTGGCATCCGAAAGTGCAATGATATTCTTAACACTTTTTTTATTGACTGTACCTATTTATGAATAGCTTGTTTAATAGTTAGTACCTAATTGTGAGGTGTGATAAACTTACTAAATTAGCTTTAGTATATTTTGACACGGTTTCACGAAAAAAAACTTCCAAACTAAATTTTGAACCATGCGAGTGTAAATCGAATTACGCTTGACGACGTGTGAAATCGCTATGACGACTTTAACACTTTTGTTGTTGACTATATTTGTGCAAGGTGTGATATCATTACCAAATAACTTAAACTTTATAGTATTTGACCCTAATTTATTGAAATTATTGCGGTTTCATACAAGGTTGTTAAAGTGTAATAAGGTGTACGGAACCTTTGATGAACAAATAGCACGTCATCATTGTCATCATTATCACCATATCAGCCGAACGACGTCCACTACTGGACATAGGCCTCCCCTAAAGATAGTCACAAGGACTGGTCCTGCGCTGCCAGCATCCAGCAGTTTCCCGCGATCGTTACCATGTTGTGGGTCCACCTCATTTGGGGCCATCTCACATGTCATATTTTAAGATTAACTAATAGTAATGGCTCTGTGGGTAAGACCTGTCATGCATATATGTGGGTTTGACACCAGGCTAGTACGAATAAGACCTTTTCAATTTATAATGTACTTTCTAAGTTTATCTTGGACATCACTGACATCAGTGAAGGAAAATATAGTGAGGAAGCCTAAACATTAATATAAGTCTGAAATTGTCAGTCCGCCTTTAGGAAGCGTGGTGATCAATGTTATATTAGAAGAGGCCTTTGCCTCATTCCAGGACAATAATAGGTTGGCATATATAAGTGGCTCGTTTAACCTTTATAGATTACTAGTTTCTTCCCGCGAGTTCGGCTGCTACAAGATTAATATATTATCCTACAGGAACTGTACATTTTTCCGGGATAAAAAGTACTTATATATGTATTTATTATTATATTTTATTCTTGGAATTTTTCTGCTCCTCTTCCTTGCACCTATTTCTTTTTTGTCTCTGCATCACTAGGGTAGGCTGGTAAAAAATGCCCAAGGTATTAAGTCCGCCTTTGTACGGTGTATTTTTTTACATTTGTGCAAAGGATTTAATAAAAAATAATTAAATAAATAATATCATGCTACGATCCACTAGGGTGAAGCAGTAACCAAGTGACCTAACGTGAAAAAACAACGGGTGCGAAGCCGCGAGCAGAAGCTTGTTTTATTTTTAAAATACAATAACTATAGTACCCAGTTGAAATAAAAGTTATAAAATCTTACGAAATTACGTAATATTATATAAAAAAAACCATTAAGTTAGAAATAAAAATAAAAAACTTAGAAATAGAAAGTATGACTCAAAAATTACGAAATTATAATTAAATAATTATTACGAGCAAGTAATTTTGGAAATTGTGTGTAAGTAGGTAATTAATTAAAGCAACTTAACTAAGTTACATTAATTTTGCGTGAATTAACATTTCTATTACTTAATTTACATTAAAAGTACGATGGTACTTTAATGTAATATTAATGTTGGTTATTACAAACTTGTGTTGTTACAACGCATCTTTTAGTTAATAATTATTTATTTCACTGCCTCGTTACCCTAGTGGTCCTAAGCACGACTGCTACGCTAGAGGTCTTGGGTTCGATTTCCAGGTCGAGCAAAAAGTGTTATTGGGCTTTTCTATGAAATTCTCAGTAGCAGCTCGGGGTTGGGATTTGTGCTCGGTTAATGGCAATAGGCTCGCTCCCTATTATATGGGACAGAGCAATAGAATGTAAGCGTGATGGTATGTTATGTTATGTTAATTATTTATTTTGTACTTTTGCCCCCGACTTCAAGGACGTAGACGATGTTGCGGAATGAAAAGTACCCTTTGCCCTTTCGTGGGGTTCAAACTTACTCCGTAACAATTTTTTAACCCCGACGCAAAAGCGACGCTGTGTTATAAGTTTGACGTATCTGTGCGTGTGTCTGTCTGTGGCATCGTAGCTCCCGAACGCATGAACCGATTTTAATTTTGTTTCTTTTGTTTGAAAGATGAATTAGTCGGGAGTGTTCTGAACTATGTATAATGCAAATCGGTTCAGGGGTTTTCGTTAGTAAGTTATCGGCTGTTTAGTTAGCTGTGGTAGAGATTTTTGTTCTTAGGTCGGGAGTTACATAAATTTTTAATTTTGTGTGTTTTTTCCAAAATATGTTCAGTGGTTTACCTAGTCATGAAGACAAACAGATAGACAGAGTTACTTTCGCATTTATAATAGTATGTATAGTATATGTAGGTATTTCTTTAATTCCTTCATTACTTTGTTTCAGGTACGTATCGGTTTAACCAATATCACAGAAGATAATATCTTAATTGCCCCGTTGGTCTCGTGGCGGCAACTGCGACTACTAATCGTAAGATCCTGGTTTCGATTCCTCGGTTAGGTTAGTATTACTTCCAATAGGAATTTGTCAGCAGCAGAGTTTGGGAGTTAGTGGTGTGACATCCTCATGTCTCAGAAAGCGCAGTGATATATTTACGTTATAAACAGGAGCAATTAATATGTATTTATTTTAAGCAAATAACAGGATACGCCATTGGCTTTTTAGTAAAAGTAGTTTTATTCAATAGCCTTCAATTAACGAAAATATTTAATATTTATTTATATCTGTGTCCTCTACAATATCGCTCATAAATCAGTTTCCGGAGCAAGTAATATGTTTTGTACCTATTTGCCAATATTGTAATGTTACCTTGTTGTCATCGCTGTAAGATTTAGTGTATCTTTTTATCCGACTCGCTAGGAGAGTTATGTTTTTGATTGATGATCGTGTCTTAAAGTTACATAAAAAGAACACTTTCCTTAAACTTGGTATTTGTATAACAATAAAAATAATTAAATATTATTAATTAAAAAAAAAAAAAATACTACTTGAAAACGAAGTTCCATTACATACAGGTACCTGCCTAGTTTTTGAGGAATATTAAAATCTGGGTTAAACGGAGAGCTACCATGAGCAATAATTTACAAAATATGTTTATTGATTGATTAGGTACCTACTAAAATAGGTAAATACTTTCATTAGCTTTCGCGTCTTATTAACTTAGCAGCACTGTCATAAAATATCCAATCACAGAACGAAAAATCTTAACATGCACTTTTTTTGTTTCAAAGTACAAAATCTTCGTGGATATCCCCCGCCCCCATGAGGCAGTGGGGTCTGTTAGACCTATACTGATTAAAAACCACCCTGGTGGGAACCATCCTTTTTCCTAGAAGCGTAGGCGCTTACCACGGTCTCCGACGGATGTCGGCACCAATCTACAAACTCAATCATAGCACGGAAACGTACCAGAAATAAAACTTTAAACGTTTTTTTTCCTTGAACAAGCAACCAGTTATTACATAGAAATGTCGTCAGCTGTCACATGGCAGGAATTGGAGCGGGCGAGTGAAACTGTCTGTGAAATCACCTCTTTATCGATATCGACGCGACATTTTTATCGATCATTGCCCGTGACTACTGTCAGGGTTATTGTTTTATTTTTTCGATAAAACATATTGGCGTTTTGTTATATTGTGCATTGTATTATAGGTGATGGTTGCAACATAGATACCTTGATTGTTGCACTTTTTGTGGTACTATGACCTAGGCATAGTTTTTGTGATCAAACGTGTGATTTATTGAAAGGATTGTGGTTTATTCTTGTCTTGTAAACTCACTAGCTTTATACCCATTGGTGTCACCGTTACTGCTCCGCTTCCGTTGGTCATAGCGTGATGTTCTATACATATAAACTTTCCTGTTAAATCATCAGTCTATCTATTGATGAAAACGCATTAAAATCCGTTGCGTAGTTTAAAAGATCTATGCGCACAGAAAGACAGCCTGTGAGAAGGGACTTGGTTTTCTACTATGTAGAGATTGACGTAAACTATACAGGGTGATAGATAACTAAATACATAACCTAAAAGAGAAATAAACTAGAGGTAATTTTAATAACTTTGTTCCCAAAAATGTAGGATCAATTTTGAGTAGGTACTACTAATTTTTTTTAATCTTAATTTTCGCTTACGACCAGTAATTTTAAATATGCAAAATGAATTGGTTTTCGGATAATTAATTCGTTCATGAGCTAGCAGAAAAGTATTAATAAAAAGTAAAATGCAAAATTACGTAACTTTATGTTGGTTTGTGAGCAAGAGGCAATCCCTGAAAGTTCTGACATACAAACTAACATACCACCACGCCTGTATTCCCCGAAGGGTTAGGCAGAGGTGTACCAATGTACACCTACAGTTTGCCGAAATGTTTTTTGGTCCCATGTAATAGGGGGCGAGCCTATTGCCATTAACCGGGCACAGGTCCTAACTCCGAGCTGCTACTGAGATTTTCATAGAAAAACCCAAACGGCACCTTTTGCTCGACCTGAGAATCGAACCCAAGACCTCTAGCGTAGCAGTCGCGCTTAGGACCACTAGGCCAACGAGGCAGTTCAAAGTTCTGACACGATTACAAAAATTCTTACACTATAGAAAGCCACACTACTCGAGTGTCATAATTCTACGGTGTAAGAAGATATCGCGGGAAGAAACCTTTAATATTAATGAGCTTCTTTGAAATGAATAGCTTTTTTAAATTAGGAAACCATCTCATACCTATTAATAATGAAACATCTTTCTTCACACATAAATAATACAGATTAATGAATAATTCATCAAAGTATTATTGTTAATGTGAAATTTTTTCCATTCTGTCTACTTTCACCTATTTCATGAACAAAACGCTGAGAATGCATATGCGTATGTTTGTATGCTTGTGTGTCTGTTCCCACGTATCTGCTAACTGTATGAATAAAAAATACTAACAAACGTATCAAATTCTTTGTTAACTATTAATGTTCATTGTGCATGTATTACTATTTGTTAACTGTTAAATTTTACGCCTATTGTTAATTGTTAAATTATGGAGGTAATGGAAGCGGGATTTTAGGTTGTCATGGGTCATTTGTTAATCATGCTTGTTTCTTTCTCCGAAATTTTATTGTTGTTATGGAGATTGTGAGTGACTGATAGATTGACGTGTTAATTTTGAATAGAGGCCTAGGGGCATTTTTAAATTTCACTTTTGCATAAAAAAATCAATGAGGATAACTACTTCGTAAATGTACCTATGTAGGTACACGTAATAATTTTAAGAGAACTTTTAGATATTGTAAATGAAAGATGGCAATGTTACTTTAAAAATTATTATGTGCTTTTTTTAAGTGCAAAATGATATGTTATGGGTTTTCTACTAACTTTTAAGAACGATCGCAATCTAATCTCAGTTTTAATCTGCCAAAAATGCCTCTAATATGCCTACATTTTTGACATTGATTTTATCTTTTCTCAGATTGGGACTAGACTTTGAACGTATTTAATTAGTAGAATTGGCCTTCTGATTACAAATAATATAGCGAAAAGAATAGGCAGGCTCAAGTGGCAATAGGCTGAAGACATTGCCCGTAAAGCTGTCCGATAATGGATCACATTTGGCGAGGCATGAATTGGATGGGTAAAATTAAAATCACGCTGACCCTTTATACCGAATTAGTAACACACCGACCTGTGCAGATATGCACCGGATTACACGATATTAGTATATCTATTTTGCAAAGTAATAAATACCCTATTTTCCCAACATTATAGATCAATGTTGTAAAATTCTCGCCCCCCATCCATGCATCCAGTCTTTTCACACCAAAGATTGGCGAGATGTGAATTAAAATATTTATTCGTCCAGCATTGAACTATATTGCTGCATCAATAGAGTATTTATTACGTAAACGAATTTGAATTCTCGCCCATACAATCTAATCCTCGTCTCGCCATTCTAAAACCACCTTAACAATTATATAAATAAGTAACCCTTTGGCATATAAATTGCAGGCGTGCACTCGTCGGTGCATGGTAGGTCATTCAAAGCCATAACGTCACTTATAAGGCATGGTGCGCGAGATCAACAAAAGTGAAACGCCTGCAGTCTCAACAGGGTTGACCTGACTAGGAGACGGGTTCAAGAGGCGAGCTAAGATGACACATGCTTCGTTAGGACACAAATACTGGTTAATGATAGTGACAAACTTGACGTGGCTGGCGCAGTGGCTGAGTAACGGGTACTACGCTGCTTGCTGCGTGTTCGATTCACACAGCACTTTCAGCTATATTAAAACAAAGTATAGATCTGGAATCTCAATATAATATAGGTATGTAGTTACACAATATTGATATTTGGCATGACGATCACTTTTTATTGGCACATCGATCTACTAATAATATAATATAGTTGTAGAGCTTTTTGTTTGTCTTATCTTGGAAACTACTAATTAGTTAGGAAAAAATATTTTTGTATTATATGAGGGCCTGAATAATGAGGAATAGCATTGGCTTTATAACATCACGTTACGATTCACGAAGGCGGAGCAATAACCAAAGAAATAAGTGAACGCGGGAGAAACCGAGAGTATAGCTAGTCTTCTATTTATGCTTATAATAATCTGTAGAGAGGTCAATTCTGTACATGAAATATATTTCCAAAATAACTATCAGGGGGTGATTAGGGATCGATACTGATGCCAAAAATGCAATCAGTAAAATGTTTGTCTGTCTGTCTGTCTGTATAACCGTTATAGAAACAAAAACTACTCGACGGATTTTAACGAAACTTAGTACAATTACTTTTTATACTCTTGAGTTGGTTATAGTATACTTTTCATCACGCTACAATCAATAGGAGCAGAGCAGTGAAGGGAAATGTTGGGAAAACGGGAGAAGTTACTCCATTTTTTAAGCTTCCGTCGCGTGTGCAACCTTAATGGTTAAAGCTATACAGAAATCATGTATGACAGAAATGTTCTCCTTAAAATTATATAAAAAATATCCCACGACAGCATATGTCTATCTTTTATGGTTGACTCACAATATCACGTGTAACTCCCGATAGCTTAGCAGTTCGAAGCTTTCTGATTATATTTGTCTACTCTTACGTTTCACTCTCAGTCATCCCTAATTAAAAAAGTTAACATTAACTATTCCATAAAAAAGAATCATAGAAATCGGTATAGAAACACCAAAGTTATACATGAAATACGAAAGGACATAGGCTACTTTTTTTTTTACGAAAAACGACGGAAACGCGGACGAAGTCGCGGGCAACAGCTAGTCTTAAATAAAAATGATCAAGGCTAAAGATCAAATTCGAAACAATAATGTTAAAAGTTTTTTTGATTGTTAAAAGATTTGACATTTTATGACTATGCACAACATTATCTTCACGTCAGATTAATATTTAATTCATGATATTTCTTCACTTTTATGTCATATTATTAATTATGTTTACTGTTTTGGCTATCATGATTATATATTCGTAATAGCCTTAAAAGAATGACCCTGGCTTTCTGATCTTGGCTTAAATTTTTATCTGTTTTCGCCGTTTTCGAACTCCCAAGGGTGTTCATAAAAATGCCTTCTTCTCATTTTAAATTGAGTGGTCCTGGTGGACCTGGTGAAGATTGCAGAAAACTGCTGGATGCGGGCAGCTCAGGACCGGTCATTGTGGTCATCTTTAGGGAAAACCTATGTCCAGCAGTGTACGTTAGTCTGCTGAAGTGATGTTGATCATAATCCTCGTATCAATATGCATTATTATGTTCTAACTAGCTTCTCTAACTAGCTGTTCTAAGAAGCTTCGTCTGCATTGTTTTTGTCACGCGAGTTAATTTACTTCTTTGGTTACTGCTCTGCTCCTGTGAGCCGTAGCGTGACGTTATACAGTTTTTATTATTCCTTTTGAATCTGGCTATCACATACAGATTTTTTTAAATTCGACTGTTAGTTCCAGAGGTTAGCGCATTTAAACCAATACACAAACAAACCAAATACACTTTTGCTTTTTTATATGTATTAGTGTTTTTTCTTTTTAAGGTAAAGCTTGTTATGTCTACTTGCTTTTCCAATTTGATATTTAGTACAAGGTTAATTAAAATCAAATCTGTGAGAAAACGCATCTCAATTATCTTTATTTAAAACCAAAGTAGGTATTAGATTCATAATTGACTACTAGATTTCCATATACAAAAAAATGCTGTTTATTAATATTCTATACTTAATTTTAATCTTCAACTTATTAGTGAAGTCTATATCGATTAGCCAATCAACATTGAGAGATTTGACAGAAGATATATATGTGCTCAGAACCACTACCTACAAAATTGTCTACTTGGCTAGTATCCAGATTCTTCAGGTTGGACGCTGTAACGGCAATTCGATCAGCAGAATATATTTATTTTATTATTTATCGCGCCAAGTCATACATACTCTAGATATTCCACCTAAAGCTAATATTCACTCAGGACCCCGGACCTTTGATAGGCGTACTAGGAACTAAGCCAACAGGCAGAGGCCCCTTAGACGGCTTTAAGATGAAATGAAGCATCAACTGACAATATGCCTGTGTGCACTATGCAAGTGTATCCAACGACAACCCCGGCTGACGCAGGACTGTTACAGGTTATGGAAACAAAGAACTGCCTCGTTAGCCTAGTGGTCCTAAGCGCGACTGCTACGCTAGTGGTCTTGGATTCGATTCCCAGGTTATTAGGTTTTTCTATAAAATTCTCAGAAGCAGTTCGGAGTTAGGATTTGTGCCCGGTTAATGGCAATAGGCTCGCCTCCTATTACGTGGGACTTAAACTTACCGGCGAACTGTGGGTGAACATCGGAACACCTCTGCCTAATCCTTCGGAGAATACAGGTGTGATGGTATGTTATGTGGAAACAAAGAATGGGACTATGAGTTTGTTACGCAAAGAAAATAATTATTATTATTTAATTTTATAAGTTTTGTGTTAATTACTTATATTATAATAATTGTAAATTAACCTAACGATAGAAAGCAATTAAGCTTATTGAAAAATATTAAAATTAGTTTCGCAACGATATACCATGCCTAGGTTAGGTCTAGCTCCGGTTTCCATCGTGTGCTCAAATCACGATATTAACCTCTCATCTCTAGTAGGTGCGGCGGCCATTTTGCATTGTATATGCGATCAGCATCCTTGATACCTACACCCACTAAGAGATGCTATAATAAGTTATATTTGTGTTTAGTGTCGCGAAAGTTGGTGTGTCTCAAAAACCACCTCATTAGTGGTAGCCCTGAGTCATGACTCTTTTGACCACAAAGGACTTTGACCGATTTTTAGATTGATTTATCTGTTTAAAATTTTAACGGGCTAATACTGGTGATATATTATTTAAACCAGCAAGACGTCGGGATTCTTTTTAACAGACTTCGAAAGTTCTCTATCGACCAGTATGTTATCTTTATGTGTCCGTGTCTTTCTCTAAGATTGCTGAGTAAATTTTGATGGTTATTTTAAGTGTGAGATCGTGCGCTAATTGAGAAGTTTAAGTTGTCAGGTGGTGCACGTTCTAGTGTAACCATGTCTTGAAACACTTCTAATTTTTTTTCTTGGATATGTTTTCACCTACAACATGAAGCGATGATTCGGTAAAGGTCGCGGGAAATCGCTGGGTGCTGACAGCGCAAGACCGATCATTATCGCTATCTCTAGGGATGATCTATGTCCAACAGTGGACGACATTCGGCTGATATGATGGTGTTGAAATTCTTTGCATTCATATTTTTTTTAAACATTACCCCGTCCTTGCAATTTCTCCTGCATCGTGGGTGTGTTTATAAACATATAAACTTACGTACAGAAACAGCCAGACCCGGAACAACTATCAGTAGGCCACACAAATATTTATTCCGTACTAGCTAAATACCCCGCGGTGTCACCCGCGTTCAGTTAGGTCTTTGGTTATTACTCCGCTCCTGTTAGTCGTAGCGTGATATTCTATACCTACGTATAAACCTTCCTCTTGATTCATTTTATCTATTGACTCCAAAATTAGGCAAATCGGTTCAGCCGTTCTCGAGTTTAAGCGAGACTAACGAACAGCAATTGATTTTTATATATATAGATGACAATCAATTCCGAGATACGAAGCGCAGCAGCCAATCACTCGATTATAATAAACTTTTTTTAAAGAACAAGAGCCGCGGTACTGCTATCTTTGGCAATATCTTATTCCATTCAAAGCTGGGTACAAACCTCCTTACATTGTTACATTGACAAGAATATTTACCACTTTTTTTCGCACTTGTAACACTTATAAGGAAATTACAACGTAGCAACATTTCGCCATTCAACGTGTTCAAACTTCTGCACACCCGTGAGAACTCAGCTCTGGCCATGCATAAGATATGAGGAATTAGCATGAAGAGAGGGGGTCACTCGTGTCCAATGAGTCAGACTAATTGATATTATGCTATTAACTACATACATTTATGTAACCTTTAGACCTTTTTTTTTTTTTTTTTTTTTGGTGGGTGGGAAATCATCAAATAACTTCTCCCGCCCTGGGCGGGGCGGGAGGGAGTGTCAGACTTTTACTGACTAAAACCCACCCATGTTCCTTCATGTGCCCTTTGCGTTCCGGGGGCGCGGTATCTCTTGCGAACAACCCGCAGAACCTTTAGACCTGTACGCTAGATTTTTGATGGCTTGTTTGCTGTCAAATAAAATAATGCGATACCAAGACAGTGTTGGATGTTGACGTAAGATGTCATAACTGGTGTTAAACATGCAATCGACTGGCTAGACTGAGATCCCAAAGACGCCACACCTACGTCAAACATAACATCAGGCCTGTATTCCCCGAAGGGTTAGGCAGAAGTGTATCAATGTTCATCCACAGTCCGCCGGTATGTTTAAGTCTCATGTAATATGAGGCGAGCCTATTGCCATTAACCGGGCACAAATTCTAACTCCGATTTGCTACTGTGAATTTCATAGAAAAACCCAATAACACTTTGCTCGACCTGGGATTCGAACCCAAGACCTCTAGCATAGCAGTCGCGCTTAGGACCACTAAGCTAACGAGGCAGTTCTTATGTCTAAGTAAGGCAGTAAAATGTATCTGTCTACAGGTCTATTTTTTTACTCTTTTTTATTACCAACGAAAGACCTGTGTAGCTATTTTATCGAAATGCCTACACCAATATAATATTCAACAAGCATATTTTATGCGTGGACATACTTCTATGACTTTCTTCATGACATAATTTTTTTTTAATGGTCATTGTAAATCATTTTATCGTAGTCATGGTGACGATGTCAAATGGTCACAGGATGTTACGTAACGGAGCATAGTCAACCTATTAAGGGACTTAAACAAGCTTATTAATTAGTTACGAAATGTTGGGTGTCTGTGTTTATCTAAGAGTGATTTAAATCTATACGCGTCCGTCATTGTGAAAGTTGCTTAAATGAATAATTTCTTAATACTTTGGAATGTGGAATTCTTTGAAATTTTTACCAATAAGTTGCTACCTCATTGCGGCAAAAATCACTAAACCGATCGTGATGAAATTTTCTGAAGAAGTAGTTTAAGATCTAGATCAAGACATAGGCTACTTTTTAATCCGTGAATTCGCCTTCATTCACCATATCGACAGAACCGCAGGTAAAAACTATTCCAAAAACAAAAATCGATACCCTAATTTTACAAGAATTAGACATACACGAATCTAAGAAGCTTTCATACGACTGCAGTTACTTGAAGAAAACAACCAAAAAACGACTACTTAGCAACAAAAATTTGAATACAAAATCACTAGCCAGAACTACAGACTATTAAATCAAAAGATCAAGGTCATGATTGCTCTACCTTATTATTGTTAATACCCCAAGAGAGAGAATTAATAATCCTCTAATTTTCGGAAAGTGAGACTTTCACAAGCGAATGCAGTGAAAGGTCTGTTTAAACTTTATAGGCCACTGGACTAGCCCACTGATGCAAGATAGAATGCAGTACCAGTGCTAAGTGTAGGTTTCACTGTTAGAGTCGTAAATTCTTTGTGGTTTGAGGAATGGCGAATTTGAGAGTGAGTTATGGGTGACACTAAACATTTGCTTCGTTTAACTGCCTCGTTGGTCTGGCGAGTGCAAGCGCGACTATTGAGAGTGCAGTCCCAGGTGTAGCAAAAAGTGTTATTGGGTTTTTCAATTAGGATTCGCTCAATAGTATCCCGGAGTTTGGAAGTTGGTGAAGTGATACCGTGTCTCGAAAAGCAAGTAAAGCTATACTACACCTGATCTCTCCTTGATCGTGTCGGTTTGTCGTGCCATCGAGTTATTGCGAGTTACGGAAGAGGGAGTACACATGTTTTTGCGCACAGACTTGGGCACTATAAAGCAACCGCCTGCGTACTTGGCTAGGCTACCTTTCAGATTGGTCGCCCTGACCGAAATCGGAATGGAGAATATTATTGTTCAAGAAGACGAATGTCAATACAAAACAAAAGTCATTTATAAATTTGTCACCTGTTAAGGTTTGCAATTACTACTAGTTTCCTTATGAACTGTGAAAGAAAATGCACATAATATATACGAATGTGAACCTTGCGTAATGCATATATCCAAACAAATAGGTCTTGCTTCATTAACAATATGTTACCGAGCCACTGAAGTTTACGCAAAAGATTTGTATGTAAGGAAAGATGTGTTCGGTTGCGATATTTCAATAGGTCAATGCACATACAGTGACGAGAAATATCATAAATGTAAAGTGATAATAATACCATGATTTATTGCAAGTAACTTTATTAATTAGCCAGTAATGATGTCTTGTTGAACATCATAATCATCGTCATGCTTGGTCAATAGTTGGGCAATAAATGGAATGACTTTGTAAGCCAAGAGCCATCTTACTACTAGTCAATGCGAAAGTTTGGATGATTGGATGTTTGTCAGGATTTGGACATTTAAGATAAATTTTAAATTTGTATGTACAGCCAACAAAAGAAATAAGTAACCAGGGTCGTTAGATTTAGTTGAAGTTTCTTTAGAAACCGATGAATTGCTCTGGGAAATGCTTACTAAACAACTTCTTATGCTAGTACAAAATTAATTTCAACACTTTTTGCTTCATCATATAAACTGTATTTTTCACTGCGGTTGTTCTTTCCAATTCCTCATCGTCACGCGAATCATTACTTAGAACTGTATTTTCTACCACAACGTTTGTATTGATTGATTCTAGTTATTCTTGTTCATGAATAAAAACCTCGAATAAAATAAACTGCCTCGTTGGCCTAGTGGTCCTGGTGGTGTACATTGTTATACCTTTGCCTAACCCTTCGGAGAATATGGGCGTGATGATATATGAATAAAAACCTTAGTATCGTAGACGGTTGACTCGCACTTGGTGTCGGTGGGATCTATAATCTATATGCACTGCAGATTATAGATATTACAGATCACCCGGCTCTGTAGCATAAGATAACTAATTTTACAAATGCATAAGTACATAAGAAGGAAATAATAAGTGGCTAAAATTGTAAAAAAAGTTATGTTAAACGTATTTGCTTCCAGAGTGTCTGTCTCTTGTGTCTTTTTTTTTTTAAGTCTGGATATACTAAACGGTTCTACGATCTAAACGGTAAACAAAGATGTATACCTTTTTGGCCTCTGTGTACCCTTTTGACTATATATCTAATGTAGGTATATCATTTTCTTAAGTCTTGTCTATTAGTAGTAATAGCTCCACCTTCCGACATTCTTCGATTCCCTTCTCCGATGAACCAATCTTAGTTTTTATTTTATTTGATTCATAGAATTTCGCCACTAGGAATATCCGTTTAACGATGAGTAAGGTTGAAAAGTTTGCAACTGTTATACTACATCCGTTTGGCTGGTTGCCTAAGTCTGGTTTTTCAAATGACCCTCAGTATTATGGTCTTTCACATTATTGCCTGATTTAAATTCTTTTTGGTTATTTATATTATTGAAGATTACTTTTATTAGGTTAGAATAACTAAGTAATACTCGTAGGACTCGTTAAAAATTTTGGGTCGCTCGTGGAATATCCTCATGGATGTGTTTCGGCCCGGGTAAGGGTCTGTCAGTCTCTTACTGATTAATCCGGTTTTCCCTCCCCACACTTATGCCGGGAACCTCGGGAAGCTGCGCGGCTTCTGCGATCCCCGATTTTTTGCAATTAACCCTGAGTTTTTAAAAAGCTGAAGGGTATGTTCGAACGCGCTAAATCCAACTCTAATTGCGCTAAATTCTATTTGCGCTAATCTCCGGAACGAATGGCCTGATTCTCAAAATTCTTTTAGAAACAGTTCTCTTATTGCCATAGAATATTATTAGGGATCCGTATGAATTGAAATTGCATGCACAAGCTAGTTATAAAAAGATTCAGCGGATGGTGTTGTCGGAGCTCAATTCGGGTCCAAACAAAACAATTTAAATATATTATTATTTAGTCGGTATTCATAATTTCTATTGATACGGTAAGAAGAAGAAAAAAGATTTTTTTTCCGCCATTTTCTAGACCTCATAAATCAGTAGGCATAATAATTACTTACATCAATGATAAAAACTTTTAGTACCTGACGTAATGATGCCTACTACTTCTAGTCTTAAAGAAACACAATAGAAGTAGAAAGTGTAGGTACGTTTTGCATATACACGTAAAATGTTTTGTAAGTGACCAGACAAGGACGCGGTTGGACGCGAATGAGGATTTAAATGGACTGTTAGGCACCGTGATTCACTTTATTTTGAGTTTTCTCGTATTATTTCACATTCCGTGCTCAAACAAGTTTGTTATGTATCTTGTGTAAAGGTTTCATCATAATATTGTTATTGTAAGACAGGGCAATAAAAAAAGTAGCAGAAATCTCGTTTAGGACAGCTAAGAAAGAACCTGGAATTCAAAAAAAAAATACGGGTACTGTATCGGATGACACTAGAATGATAAATGGGATTGTGGTGTTTCGGTGGTCGCCACTGTTGATTCTGGCTTTCATGTTTTCGGAAATAGTGCTGCAGGTGTCCAAAAAAAAATGTTTTAATAAAATTACTAAAATTACGAGTACCGTATCCAGAAAACCGACCACTATAAATAACAATGTCTCCTTGAAGCGTATATGGAAATTATACTTGAAAACGTTTCGGCTGGCCCCGACGAAATGAGGTAGCAATCCAGATGAAAACCACTCAGAAATGCTACTACAATATGCTGTAGGTGGCATCGAAGATTTCTTGCTGTCTTCAAGGTGTTAGTTTAAAAATGGGACTTACTTTAAGGGAGTGTAGTGCTCATGAAAATAAACCTATTTTACTATGATCTCAAACTTAAAATTGCGAAAAAGAACAGCTGTTCCTTACATAGTTATGCGAACATACCTAAGTATGGAGCGGTTGATTATTTTTCGCGATTTGACGTTTCATATAAAGTAAAAGTTGTTCATTTTCATGAGTACTGCACTCCCTAAAAGTAAGTCCCTCGTTTACCCTAACACCCTGTTTAATTGCTAGATTGATTACGAGTATTTATCGTTCTTTGTTACTGCATATATTTAGCTTTTAGTATTAACTTGTTTTAAATGACTTGTATTTTCTTTTTTGAGAAATAAAACAATGTCTTCAAACCGTAAAGTAAGAGTAGTCTGTAGTATTCTTAAATTCGCTATTCTGTAGGCGGATCTACTATAAAAGCACAAAATAGACTTTGTTATTGCTGCTTTCGCAATACTGCATAAATGCACACAGACTATAGCTGTTTCTTGTGCCAATGCGTCATGTTAGACCATGAGGCATGGGTCATTCCAGTTTATTGCAAGCACCGATAGTATCAATCTCACCAAGCTCTTTGCACACACCTAACCGGAATCAGAATAATGTTATTCGAGAGTTGGACCAAGAATTACGTCTTTTAGATGACGAATATTGATATGGCAAGAGTGTAATCTATTATTCTGGTGAGTGGCATCTCACCACTGCTACGAGCTTTCTAAATAACTCTTGGTAATAACCAAATAGTGAAATTATTTTTAAAACTAAATAAGATAATGTAGATTTAACTTCAATCAATCAAGAGCTTATAGCCCTTATTTCACTCTCTCTTTTCAAGACATTAAACTTGCTTATTTCTTCAAAAAAAGTTTAATTATTATAAAATTAGGACCGATGCAGGCCGCTTCCAACCGGGCCTTTTGGGAATCTATTGGGGAGGCTTATGTCCAGCAGTGAACATCCTGCGGCTGATATGATGCGGATCATTATGATTTGTGTATTGGTTATCAACACTTCCTATCATTGGTGGCAGCACATAGGTCACTTTGGCTGCAAGTTTTCGGGCACATAGAGCAAGATGGAGCATGATTTGTGATACGGCTCCACACCCACACCCTGCAGTTGATCCGTCACGGAACCCCCACTTTGCGATGCCGTGGAAGTGGCAATATTTTGGGACACCGTGGGTCTTTGAGTTAAAAAGAAGAAGCATAGTTTCCATATTTCCATGATTACATTTGACTTTGCTGTTCTGTGAATTTAGGTAAGGCGTGCTTGAGGTGAGCTAAATGTCCCTTGGTGAATTAGGGATAAGTAAGTTTTCAATTTACAGTATCGTGGCAGGACAGGAGCTCACTTCAAACTCACTTCTTAAAATACCGAGGGACATTTTTCTAGAACAACACCGGTGATATTTTTTTTTGCATGGCAAATCATCAGGTAACTTCCTACGCTCTGGGCGGTGTGGAAGGGAATGTTAGGCTCTTATTGACTAAAACCCATCCTTGTTTCTTCTCAATCTCATCTCAATATCCTTTGCGTTGCAGGGCCGCGATGCAACAGTGGTGATAACAATATCTTTCACGTTCTCCCATTCAAAGTCAGCTTTTCCTACAAGCGTAACAATAACCGCATCTCCGCCTTTAATCAAGATGAATGATTTATCACTTATTGTTGTTACTTTGTTAAAGAACCCACGCGTGTTGCTATGCGCGCAAAAAAAATTCGCGTGCGACTGTAGTGTCTAACATTTCTCCTTCCTTTACTTTCGTTACTCTCTTAAAGATACGCGCTTTTCAGATAACGATCTACTTGCATTCTTTCACATACGATTTTAATATTATTTTTTAGCATTGCCGTATGACGTGGCAGTGCTGCCAGCCTTTTGGGCAAGTGACACGTTGACGGCAATGAGGATAAAGGAGGTCGGCAAAATGTGCCCCAATGTGTACAGCAATAAAAGTATTATTGTATTAAATAAACATTTTCTTTCGGATTCTACACAATTCCATGGATTGTTAGTAGGTACCTACTCATTAAAACTTAAATAATGATATTAGTAAACATGAAGGTTTGATCAACTATTCAACTAGATTCAATATTTTTAATTTTAATATGTAATTGACGTTAAAAAGTGTATTTTAATGGTCTAATTGAAATAAATGATTTGACTTTGACTTTGACTATTTATAATTGGTCTAATTTGCGCGCAAAGTCATTTAGGAGACTATGAGACACTTATTTTACATTTGTACAAATCTGGGGTGCGGGCCATATAATTTTTGGCCATCTCCTTTGTTGATGATCCGTGAACTTCCTCTCTTTTTAATGTAACCATTAGGCTAGTACTTCTTTTAAGTTTTGTACATTTTATCTTTAATTAATGTGGAGTTGGTATAAGTAGTCGTTTATTATTATTATGACCAATAATCTTTCCATCCTTATATATGAAGTAAAATTAAAGTACTGAGATTTTCAAATATTATTATTTGGTTTTTAATTGGTTACACAGGTTTCATACCCATCAATAATTTCGCTTATTTTGCTTACCTGATTATTTCACTCGATTTCAGTATAATTAGCCACACACTCTTTGAAAACCATTCCATATAATATCACTAATTCTCATAAATTGGCCTTAACGAACATAATGTGGGACTATTTGCAGAAAATATGCGGTTATGTTGTCAAATTAGATGCGTGCGCGCAGTGATTATTTATCATTAGGCGCGCGCCGTGTTAGACGGTTATCGTTGCCATTGTGTCGGATTTGTCTGGTATAGGTTAGGTTGAAGATCATTTAGATGCTTATATCTTGTTTTATGTGGGTTATTAATTAAAAACACAAATGACTTTGAAGGTTGTGCCTAAGTTGCTAAAGTACATTATATCTAAACAAATAAATGAAATTGAAGGGTCTGTTTGTAATTTCAAATTAAAAGCTTTTCACTAAATGCATATGAAAGTATATATGGTATTAACATAAAAAAAAATCAATTTTTAAAATTTTTGTATGTCTGTCTGTCTGTTTGTTCCGGCTTATCTCCGAAACGGCTGAACTGATTTTGATGGGACTTTCATATGGGATAGCTAATGTTATAAGAAGTAACTTAGGCTATTTTAATTTTTTTATTGACTTAATTTTTTTTTAAAAGATTGTTATGCCAAAACGAAATTGAAACCAATAAAATAATGAACGCCAACGAAGTCGCGAGCAACAGGTAGTCTATACTAATATTATAAAGAGAAAATATTTTTTTGGTTTGTTTGTTTGTTTGTGACGAATAGGCTCCGAAACTACTGGTCCAATATTAACAATTTTTCACCAATATATAGCTACATTATTCCTGAGTAACATAGGCTATATAACTTCACGCTACAACACACGGGAGCGAAGCAGTAACGAACAACGTAACTTAAAGCGATTGAAGTAAGCCGCGCGGATGAAGTCGCGGATAGGTCGCTAGTTTATTATATTACTAGCTTTTGTCCACAACTTCGTCAAAGTAAAAGTCGGTCATCGCGGAGACAGATGAAGTCGCGAAATAAAAAGAAGCCTATGTCCTTTCTTGGCGTTCAAACTTACACGTGCCAAATTTCATCAAAATCGGTTCAGTGGTTTAGTTGTGAAAGCGTAACAGACAGACGGCCAGAGTTACTTTTCCTGTCATAATATTAGTATGGATCCAGAAAGCTTACAGTAAACTAGCTTTTGCTCGCGTGAATTTTCTAACGGATCCCTAATTGGTTAGATAATGAAATATATCTAACTAATAACGTCATCGATAGCCTAGTGGTCCTAAGCGCAACTGCTGCGTTAAAGGTCTTGGGTTGAATTTCCAGGTCGAGCAAAGTGTTATTGGGTTTTTCTAAGAAATTCTCAGTGGCAGCTCGGAGTTAGGATTTGGGCCCGGTTAATGGCAATAGGCTCGCCCCCTATTACATGGGACCTTAATATACCGGCGAACTGTGGTTGTACAGTGGTACACCTCTGCCTAACCTTTCGGGGAGTATAGGCGTGATTGCGTGAAATATATCACTCAGGGATAACTTAGCTTCTGAACAGTAAAAGAATTTGCAGAATCTGACCAATAGTTTTGAAGATTACGCATTTAAACAAACAAACAGACACTTCAGCTTTATAATAATAAGTAGACCTAGGTAACTTACAATAGTCTACTAAATTATAATTACCTAGGCACCATATAGAGACATAAAAATTCACAATCTGTGATAGCGAAATTTCAAACAAAAACGCTTTTTAATAATTACCGTAGTCAACGCCATTTCTCCCATGAAATCTATTGTTTCCCCGTACCGCGTGAATGTACAAACAGTTTTCACCATTTTCACTATTAACAATAGTCAATATTTACTGTTAGAGAGTTGAGCATTGTGTGATAAACGAAAGTGTTCAGTAGTCTTTGGGGGATAGGTACTACATTTGTATTTGTGTAGGGGGGGGGGGGGGTGTCCTGGGTTCAAATCCCCGGTGGAGCAAAACGTGTTATTGGATTTTTATTTATTTATTAAACTTTATGCACATAATGTAAGAAATATACTGTACAAAGGCAGACTTATTGCCTTGCCTTATTTTTTCATTAGGAATTTGTCAGTAACAGCCCGGAGTTTGGAAGTTGATGGTGTGAAATCACGTAAAGCTGCTGGTCCTGCGCCTGATCTCTACCCGGTTGGGTCCGATTGGCGTCCTATCGGACTATGAGAGTTAGGTAAGAGGGAGTGCACCTGTGTTTGCGCACACTCTTGTGCACTATAATATCTCCTGTGCACTTGGCTAGTCTGAATAAAGATTAGCCGTCGTGGCCGGCACCGGTCTGGATAATACGTAAACGTTTTTATTACAATTACCTATACACCCCTTGTAGTCACGCGCGTTCAGTTACGTCTTTGGTTACTGCACCGCTCCCGTTGGTCGTAACGTGACGTTCTACACGTTAAGACCTTCCTTTTGAGTCTATCTATTGAGAAAACTGCATTAAAATCCGTTGCGTACTTCAAAAGATCGAAGCGTACAGAGGGACAGACGGCGGGAAGAGACTTTGTTTTATACTATGTAGAGATAAATCTCTATTCTTATGTAATTTTTATATATTAATTATATTATGTTACATAATCTCACTAGAAATCTAAAATTTTTATGGAGGCTAAGATTTACCCATTGTTATAAAAAAATATGTTTTATGATTTTTATTAAACACTGTTGGTATCAGATTCTCACATAAATAAATATTTACGTTTTTTTCAATGTAAGGCTTTTAAATTTTGTTAATTAACAATTCATGTTCACATAATGCATTATTATGTTGATTATATTTTAATTTGTTGTATACTAGCGAATTTGATGTCCTAGACCATACCTTCTGGCGAGATACTAAAGGCTTTACGTATTTTTTTTGTGAAAGCAACTATCAAATGTTATAACCAAAATATACCTCCGTACTGCTGTTGTTTTGCGTGCATTACATTGCGTAGTACCATCATACCATCCATCACGCCTGTATTC
This sequence comes from Caradrina kadenii, assembly GCA_947462355.1. Taxonomy (NCBI): domain Eukaryota; kingdom Metazoa; phylum Arthropoda; class Insecta; order Lepidoptera; family Noctuidae; genus Caradrina; species Caradrina kadenii. The sequence continues at coordinate 11,188,757 of OX381692.1, read as the reverse complement.
CCCGAAAGGTTAAACAGAGGTGGAACAATATACACCCACAGCTCGCCGGTATGTTTAAGTCCCATGTAATAGGGGCGAGCCTATTGCCATAAACCGGGCACAAATCCTAACTCCGAGCTGCTACTGAGAATTTCATAGAAAACCCCTTATCATCATCTTCCTGCCCTTATCCCATGTTACTTGAGGTCGGCGCAACACGTTTTCTTCTTCCACGCTGTCCTGTCAACCGTCATGCTATCGCTGACTCCCTTCTCTTTCATATCATTCTTCACGCAATCTATCCATCTTTTCTTTGGCCTCCCTCTTCCCCTCCATCCATCCACATTCAAACCCTACCCTATAAACAGTAATTTTTTACATCAAAAATAAAAGTCGTTGGCACACAATAAATCCTTAATTAATGTTACTTAATTTGATAGGCAGTTTCGTAGTTAACTTGTAGTAATGTCTTTTTTTATACCTGATATGCCTATAGAATTGCTTCATTAGATATTCTTGCATACGACAGTAGCAATGTTGTAAGCAATAATTTGCACACGCTAATTGATAAATTAACCCCCCTTATTATAAAGTTTAGACATGTTTAATCATCAAAAGATGTATATTTAGACAGACGCTAATCAATACTTAACTGACGCAAGGTTTATAAAAGCCATGTCACACTGGAGCGAACAACTTACAGGCGCGGTCAATGCGGATAGCAGACCGTATGTCGTTATGGCATCTCGCAGTTCAACCTATGAGGTTGTGTACTGTTTAATCGGACTTACCTGTAGATACCTTTAAATTTAAGACCTCCAGGTAGAGCTTAAAAACATAAAAAATAAGCGACTGCAAGCTAATGTATATCCGAAACGATCAAGTCCACATGACTAGTCTGTGTGATTGACGCGAATCTTGATCGTTTACCGCGTATACTTGACGTCGTTTCGGGGATACATAAGGCCAGCTTCTGGGGAGTACGGATCTCAGCTTAGGGCATAAACAGCAGACCAAGTCCATAAGGTCTGCTATTTTATACAAACACTACTGCGGTTATACGGTACCTTTGCTCGCAAGTTCGCTCCAGTGTAACTGTGTCTTAAGTAAAGGGTGCTGTGCCAGTTAGCATGCGCTAATGTTTTATTGACATCATCGCTACTTTCGTATGTAAGACTCTTGAAGCAATTCATTAGGACTATAGGCCTTTCAACCCAACTCTTGAAATACCGGCTTATTGTTGTCCTACTGCAGGACCTCTTCTCATACAGAGTAGGTTGGACGGTCATCACCACGCTTGCTCATTGCTTAAGGTATATTGACGATTTCGGAAAATTGTAAGTTTTTTTTTATGTCATTGGATGGCTAAATAGCCGACAGTCCACCTGATGTGGAGTAGTCGCCGCTGCTTATAGACTTCTGCTAAACCAGAAGCCTTGCAGATGCTTCGCCATCCCAAACACAAAGTTAAAATGTTTCATGCGCTTGTATTAAAACCAAAACACAACAACGTTGCTTTGTGGCGGAAATAGTGGTATGGTGTTAGTACTTCCCTGGATCAAGTCCTCGTATCCACACGATATTTTCCTTCACTGATGTCAGTGATCTCCAAAATAAACTCGGAAAGTACATTATGAATTGAAAAAGTCAAATCTATTTGGTAACCCTCGAGCGTAATTAATATTTATTTAGTTTGCTTTCGTCAAGTACTCTCATGATTGCAATGAACTGAAGTAGGTACTTAATCGGGTGTCGATCATCGGTGAACGTGTGGCATTCAACGAATCAACACAAAAAAAAATATTCGATTATTGCGAGTTCTTACTTACAATAATAATATCGATTATTATCATCATTTGCCAATCATAAGGTTATGGTGTAAGTGTTGGGCAATTATTAAGGTTAATAATTTTGGAAACTAGCTTTTTCCCCGCGACGTAGTCCACGTAAATGTCGGCGTCGCAGTATAAAAAGTAGCTTACGTCCTTTCTTAGCAGAGATACTTACGTATTCATAATATATGAAATATCCCTCGGCAGCCTAGTGGTCCTAAGCGCAACTGCTACGCTAGAGGTCTTGGGTTCGACTCGCAAGTCGAGCAAAAAGTGTTATTGGGTTTTTATATGAAATTCGCAGCAGCAGCTCGGAGTTAGGATTTGTGTCCGGTTAATGGCAATTGGCTCACCCCCTATTACATGGGACATACCAGCGAACTGTGGGGGTCGGTGAACATTGGTACACCTCTGCCTAACCCTTCGGCGAATACAGGCGTGATGGTATGTGTGAAATATGGATAGGTTCCGGCTCAGAGATTAACGGTGGTGGTCATACCGAAGAGGCGAGGAGTGGATAGGATGGGCCAGAATTAAAATCTCGCTGACAATTTAACACCGAACCGTATAAATTTGTAAATATGACACTCAATCAGTAGATAGTTCAATCTTGTCTAATCTTTGGTGTGAAAGGAATGGATGCGAAGGTTTTTCTAATATTATAAATGCGAAAGTTTAGATGGATGTTTGTCACTCAATCACACCAGAACTGCTAAACGAATCTGGATGAAATTTGGCACAGAAATAGATCATAGTCTGGATTAGCACAAAGGCTACTTTTGATATCTTTTGTGTATTCCCGAGAGATAATTTAGAACTTCGCCTTAATTCTGAAATCTCCACAGGCAAAGTCGCAGGCACAAACTAGTTAGAATCAAAAAAATATCATCATAAGAAAAAATAATCTATCAAGCCTTTTGTGGCAGACATCATCTAGCTACATATTTCCGTAGATCTGTCATCTTGGACTTGATATTATACTTTCATACATTAGCATGAAGCCTTTCCACATATCCGCTTGGTCGGTCAAGTGACATATGTTCCATTGAGCATTGCTACTGTATCTAGGTTAAAAGTATATTTGTATTAGTGACAGTTTATGAAAGTCTTAGAAACTTAGACCATCTTGAAAGTACTAAAATGTATGCTACTGTCTTTGGATTTGGGTTCAAAGTTAATTGGATTGCAATGTTTTGAGTGATATTTCACAAAAGCTGAAGGGATTTTTTGTTTGCTAGTTTAAACGCGCTAATCTCTGTAACTACGGGTCGCTATGGAAAAAATATTATTGTATAGGTATGATAGCCAGATTCATGAGCAATAATATAGGTTATATAACATCACGCTACGACATACGGGTGCGAAGCAGTAACCAAAGACGTAACTCAAGGCGGGAAAAAAAAAAATCACGCGTTCGAAATTACTCGCTGAAGCTAGTCAAAAATAAATCACGTTTCCAAGCCATCATTTTTACTTTGACGGCTTTGAGATGTGTGTTGATCACACTAATGTTTTAGATTCAGACCCACGTATTAGCCTAGAGATTGCTTCATAGGGCCATATAGCACACACCATAACAGCTTATGGTCCGTTGACCAATGTTTGTTATTGATTAATCGAAGGTACACATAAGAAATGACAGGCCATCAGCCTCTGCATATGAACATAGTTTTGTAATCGTTGTCCTTACCTGTGCAAGCGATATACCTATATTTATTAATTGTATACCACAGTGCTGGTAAACAGGTATATGGCCGTTCTGATGGTAAACGGTTACCATAGCCTATGAACGCCTGGAATACCAGGAGCATCACGCATGGCGCTGCCTCTTAAAAAAACTATTTAGTCCCATCTGGAAGAACCCTATACTGTAGACCCTTGGAAAAACCTCGGCAGGGAGCTCAAAAAACTAAAACTATGTCTTAACTATGTATATAAAATATGTATAACTCAAAAAAATATGTCAAAACATTCACCAAAAAGGTATAAACAAGACATCAAGGTCAATTGTAATTAAAAACAATGGTGTTTTTAATGGTTTTTTTAATGGTGTGTTTTGTTTGTGTTATAAATTTGACGTGTCTGTGTATGTGTGTGTGTCTGTCTGTGGCATCGTAGCTCCTGAACGCATTAACCTATTTTGATATTATTCTTTTTTGTTTGACAGGTGAATTAATCGGGAGTGTTTTTCCCTATGTTCAGCCGTTTAGAAGTCATCAGCTTTTTTGTTAGCTGCGGTAGGCACTTTTATTCTTCTGTCGGGGTTTACTTCAAGTTTTTAATTTTGTGTTTTTAATATTGAACACGTTGAACTTACAACAAACTAGCTAAATGCATAAATAACAATACCAACCTATTATTGTCCCAATGCAGGGCCAAAAACCTCTTTTTATACAAAGAAGGCACGAGCATGGACGCTTGTTCAAGGCGGATGGGGGATTTGAAATTTATCTATACCTACAAATATTATAAAGAGGAAAGATTTTTTTGTTTGTTTGTCTGTACCCAATAAGCTCCGAAACTACTGGACCGATTTTACCCATTTTACATCAATAGATAGCTACATTGCCAGAAAGTAACGTCATAGGCTATAATATCAAGCTACCACACATGGTAGCGGAGCAGTAACAAAAGACGTAATTTGACGCGGGTGAAAATATCCGCGCGGACAAAACTGCTTTTAAAAATGTAAGTCCAAATTTTCTTCTAAAGTTTACGTTCACCGATGTCAGTGATGTTCTAAGATAAACGTAGAAACCATGCAATAGGCGCTTTAACTATTAAGCCAACAAAACATCTACTGTATACATAACCTCTTCTTATTTTTAAGTCGGTTAAAAATACAACACTTTCCAAAGCTGACCTTCGACTAAGCCTTATAGTTATAGGACTCATTAAGTATCTAATGAGTGGATAAACCAAGCTTAAGTGTGGTTACATAAAGGTCAGTGATCCATAGCAAATCTCTTGACAACTAGAATTAGTTTGAATTGAGTGAACGGTAAACACCTATGTTATTAGTTGCTTAATATTAGCTGATGGTCTAAGATCTCAGAGGTGCCTGGTATACGTCACCAGTCGGGGTATACTGATCACGCGAAATAAACAGGAAGCTGGTATGCCCATACCAGGTTCCTGATTATTATATGGTGGGGTTTTAGTCAGTAAGTGGCTCACATAACCCTTTGTTTCCTTTGTTTTCCCATAAGGACTACGTCACTTTACCATGTTTAAAATTATAAGAATAGATAGATTAATTATAATATGTAATTAATTACAACACAACAACAAATACAAAACATACAATAAGATGAAGGAAAATGAATAATTGATTCTTTACTAATTTTAACAATAATAGTAATCGCATGAAAAACAACATAAATAGTTTAAAATAAATTAAGTACAAAATTTGCACGCTTGCTTGCAGGCAGGATACATTGAATTTTAGGATAAAAGATCTTTCCTTGTAATTTGTATGAATTTCTTGAAAATAAACATAATTTTTTGATTTGATTTAATAATACAACAATGTGCTTTCAATTCATACGTACTATCTAAGTTTATTTTGGGCATTACATTTCTCTGTGTATTTTAAAATATCAGCTATGCTTCAATGTCGTAAATCCGGTGACTTTGGGATCTCAGTCTATAATAATGAAACTTTGACGTTCAATAGATGGATTTTAGGCTGAACTAATGCAGTATAATAGGTTCTAGTCCCATTATCATGAATAACCTTAGAATATGTACTCATGAAGAGTACAGCAGATATCTTTGACACTCAGTTCTGTTGGTGTCCTTCTGATCAAACCATTATCCATTTGTAAAATGTTAGTGTCAAAAGTATTGATACACCTTTTTATTGTCTCCTTTTGGAAACGCCCTTGTATGCCCTTGGGGAAACGGGGTGTTATATCGGGCTCTTACCGAATAAACCCCATGGTTACTTTTATCACCACGAGTCTGGAGCCCGGTATACACTTGATGTATGACCCGTATCTCCTTCTAGATTGTCCATACACACGTACGTACTTTTGAAGACTTAAAAAATGCCACTGATACGCAACCATTATATATACCTACCGCCTGACGTAAATCCTCACCGGTTTCGGGAGGTTCCTGCACCTCATCGGCCGGGAGGAAACGTACGGGTGTCACCATTGTGTGGATCGCCCCGAGGACACGGTGGAGCACACCGTGGCGGTAAGCCCCGCTTGGGCGGAGCATCGCCGAGTCCTCGTGGCGGCCATCGGCGGCGGCGAACTCTCGCGTCCGGCCTTGGTGCAAGCCATGGTCCAGAGCGAGAAGGAATGGGATGCAGTCGCCTCCTTCTGTGAGGCAGTAATGCAAGAGAAGGAGGCGGCGGGACGGTTGAGACAGCGGTTCTCCCGTCCCAGCCGCCGCGGTAGACGCTCCGGACGTCGGGAGCCGCGAGACGACTCCCGGCCACCGTAGATACGGGCTTGTGGACGGTGAGCAATGGGTAGCTCACCGTCCTTACGTTGCATAACGACAGGCCGTGTCGACGGCGCGTTCGTGTACCACGCGCGCCTCAAAGAGATGTCAGCAAAGCGAAGGAGCCACTGAGGGCCGATGCCTGCCGGGGCTGCGCGTTGTTCGTAAGAGATACCGCGCCCCCGGAACGCAAAGGGTACAAGAAGGAACATGGGTGGGTTTTAGTCAGTAAAAGTCTGACACTCCCTCCCGCCCCACCCAGGGCGGGAGAAGTTATTTGATGATTTTCCACCCACCAAAAAAAAAAAACCATTATATATTAACTTGTATAAAATAAGAAGTTGTTGGTCTAAAATTTGAATGATCAAAGTCTTTGACCTCGGCGAAGATAACCTGAATGCATAATGTGGTATTTTGGATACGCGAGGTTGTTTAAATAAGTCTAATTAAGCAAAAATGTGAATTTAGCTGACCAGTTCTCTGATACGAGGCGTAATAAGATAAACCGGCCTATTTATCTTACTGGGGGCGAAAGGATCTTCATCTTCTTCTTCTTAGAGTATTGATCGCAAATATATAATATGTAGATCTCTACTTATTATAAAACAAAGTCGCTTCCGACGTCTGTCTCTCTATACGGTTAGATTTATTAAAATACGCAACGGATTTTAATGCGGTTTTCATCAATAGATAGAGTGGTTCACAAGGAAGGTTTACACGTATAGAACATCATGCTATGATAAACGGGAGCGGAACAGTAACCAATGACGTAACTGAACTGGTGACTAGTACTAAATCATCATCATCATCTTCCTGCCTTTATCCCATGTTACTTGGGGTCGGCGCAACACGTTTTCTTCTTCCACGCTGTCCTGTCAACCGTCATGCTATCGCTGACTCCCTTCTCTTTCATATCATTCTTCACGCAATCCATCCATCTTTTCTTTAACTAGTACTAAATATAATATTGTAATTTTTTTTTGTTTTCAAAATTCTCGATTCCAAAAACGATGACATTCTCCTAAACATACATACTTAAGGTTATTAGGTTGAGATTTCTTAGCCTTGACCGGATCGGTCATTGTCGTCACCGACATGAAGTGTTGAAAGTTAACGAGATTTGGATGAGCTCCACTAAATATTAAGCAATACGTAATATTATAAATGCAAAAGTAACTCTGTCTGTCTGTCACGCTTTCAATGCTAAACTACTCAACCTATTTCCACAAAAAAATGGTACAGACTAAGCTTGAACCTCGAGAAAGGACATAGACTACTTTTTAGTTCACAAGTTCGTCTGTGTCCGTGATAATCGACATTGCAACAGACAAAGTCACAGCTAAATGCTAGTTATTATGAGACTGAAACAGGCATTTTTAAATGTTAATGATAGTTACAATATAGTAAGTAAATGAAATCCAATACAATCAACTTTTTTTCAACACTGTTTTTTGCAGCAATTAATAAGTATTTTTTTTATCTAGACAGGTTCATACATACATATACCATCACGCCTGTATTCCCTGAAGAGTTAGTTAGAGGTGCACCCACGGTTCGCTGGTATGTTTAGGTCCCATATAATAATGGCCGAGACTATTGCCATTAACCGGGCACAAATCCAATCTCCGAACTGCTACTGAGAATTTAATAGAAAAACCCAATAACACTTTGCTCGACCTGGGAATTGAACCTAAGATCTGTAGCGTAGCAGTCGCGCTTAACACCACTAGGCTAACGAGGCAGTCAGACAGGTACTTAGTAAAAAATTGCTAAAAAATTTATATGTAATACCACATCCACACTTCATTTATTTGTCCATGAGTGCATGCTCACTTTCACCACGATGCGGCGCGGGCGCATACCGCCGACGCACGGACGTCCGAATTCTGTCCGGCTAACGAATTTGCATACAAATCGAATACTGTTTTTATTTGGGTAGACGTTGCCGTCGTGACGAGGTGAAATTCGTGTGTTGGTGCTTTTTAGAGCTGCCAGGCTTGTCGATCACGACATGACAATGACATTAATTGCTTAAAAGGTGAAACAAAACATATTTACTATACATGCCACCACGCCTTTATTCCCCAGTACCAGCTTGTACACCCACAGTTCACCGGAATGTTTAGCTCCCATGTAATAGGGAGCGAGCCTATTGCCATTAACCGGGCACACATCCTAACTTCAAGTTGCTACTGAGAATTTCATAGAAAAACCCATTAACGCTTCGCTCGACCTAGGATTAGAACCCAAGACCTCTAGCGTGGTAGTCGCGTTTAGGACTACTAGGCTAACGAGGTAGTCACGACACTAATATCCAATGACATTCATTGTTTTAACGTTGAAACAAAACTTATTTACTATATAAATAAAAAACATAATAATTATTATAAATATTCATTATTATTATTATTGACAATAGGCTCGCCCCCTATTATATGGGACCTAAAACACACCGGCGACCTGTGGGCGTACATTGGTACACTTCTGCTTAACCCTTCGGGGAATACAGGCGTGATGGTATCTTGTTGTAAATATTATTATAGTAAACATATTTTGTTTCACCTTACAATCATCATTTCGCGTCAGGATCGAAGTCCGGTATAAGTAAAAAAAAAAAAAAATGTTTTTAATGATGTTAATGAATTTGGCCCTGCAAAGTTTAATCCGTTTTATATATACGTTAACTTATAGAACATTTGACATACAACTTATGGCGGTATGAGTGCGTCTTGCCCAATATTAATCTCGACAACGTTGTGGATACCCTAAACGAGTTTGTTGGTGCCGGCCATTGGGAGAAATGCCCAAACGTTCAGTACAAGAGAGAGTGGTCCCTTGCTTGCGTCTTTTTTCTGCAGATGTTGCCTACAATGTGTATTTATTAAAATGAGCAAATAAATTGTGAAAGCTTTCTACGGTTAAACTTGGCCAAGTGCTATTCTAGTTTGTGAATGTGTGTGATTTATGGACGTTAAAGTTTCTCCAGACTAAATTTGGGTGCTGTTATTGGCTATACTTCATCGGCACCTATTATATTGAAATATTTCCTAACTAACCTCCTAACCGCGACTTCGCGTAGTTTTTTCACTCGTGTTAAGTTACGTCCTCAGTTACTGCTCCGCTCCTGTGGGTCGTAGTGTGTTATATAGCATGTAACCTTCCTTGATAAACGGACTATTGAACACAAAAATATTTTTTAAATTTAAACCAGGAGTACCTGAGATTAGCGCATTCAACCAAACAAACAAACAAACTCTTCAGATTTATAATATTAGTACAGATAAGATAAATATTAGAAGTCGAACAGAGTGCTCAAAAGGTATATAAAGACTAGATACGAAACTTTTGAAAAAGAAAAATAATTGAATTATTGAATGTTGACGGCAAGGCTGATTGGCTGGTGCGATGCGTGTCACGGGTTCTCTTTTACGGACCAAATATTTGTATAACCTACAGACAGCTGTTCCGGGTCTGACTGTTTCTATATTTCAGTTTATATGTTTGCAAACGCACCCACAATACAGAAGAAACTCCTAGTGTAATTGTAAGAACAGAGTTTCTTCCAAATGAAAAATGACATAGACCAGTGATGCCCAAGATTAACTCAAAACTTAAGTACATATGAATTGTTAAAACAACACCAATGTGTGTTGCTATCGAGACAGCAACACGCAGACGATTTTTGAAAGAAGTAACGGACAATAGCACTAGCATTAATACTTTAATCACTGAGAGATCATCTATATTATCATTGTTATTTGTTAACAATATCTCACGGTGAAGAGAAAGCCACTATCATACCAAGAATTATTATATTACACTTAACAAATCCGTTAGACGGAACTTATGACCAGAGAACACGTAAAGGAGTTTGCCCACTTTATATTTGACATTTACATGATATTTATTATTTAACATTTATATTTACAGCCTTAAAATTAGAAATCCTTAATAAAAACAAAAAAGAAACTAAAACTAAATGGCATCATAAAATTCCTCCGCATCGCCGTCAAATAAATAATTAATATGAATTTAATTTCTGTATTTAAAAATTAAAATGACAAATTAATTAATGTTCTTTTTTTGTATTGAATATATATTTAACCTGAAATAAATGTGTTTAGATTTTTTTTGGGTCATACCGTGTTAGGAACGTGTCAGGCAAATATTCTCTATTTTAATTGAAAAGTCGGAGAGCTATATTAATTATATCGGGTACCCATGAGGCGATCCATATCTCAGAGCCCCTTTATCCTTTTTAACTTAAAAATAATACACTATCACAATTGCCTACACTCCCTAATCCGGCCCTGACTAATGCCCACCAGCTAAAAGTTACCAACCAACACCGTCCCGTGCCATGCACGGACCGTCAACAATGGTCGGTTGATAGGTTCTAGTGGTCATGTTTCTTTTCGTGTCTGATACGACCAAAGCACGGTCATGGTATGTACGGTGTAGTGAGCAAGCTCCTTTAAAGCTTTCTCATCATAGGCCATTGGTCTCTCTTACAAGAAATACAATTAATAATTGTGAGAACATTGAAGTCACTGGAGCAGTGTGTTCGAACAAAAAACATGGATGATGAGTTGGATCCTAAGAACGGATAGATGCGTGATGTTTTTCCTTTGATGGTGTTGAGTTGAATGTCAGTTACTGCTTTTTATTATATACTAGCTTATGTCAGCGACTTTGTCCGCGTGGTCAAGTATATATATGTATAGTAAAACGGGTGCGTTTTGTGACTTCTGAAGTGTAACACCGAATGACATGGTTATGTCATAAGGGGGCCGCTCTTATCACTACCACAAACCATTTGACAACAAATGCAGTTGACCAAGAAACCCGTTATTGTGATTTCGTGTTTAGTAAATGCGTACGAGTAATATTTGGCTTTTATAGTCCGCGTTTCTTGTGGCATTTTACCCGCGGTAGGTTACGTATTTCGTTACTGCTTCGTTCCCGTGGGCCGTAGCGTGGTAGTATATAGCCTATGTTACCCAAATATAATGTAGCTATGTATTGGTGTAAAAATGGTTAAAATCGGTCTAGTAGTTTCGGAGACTATTCGTTACAAACAAATAAACAAACAAAAGAAAATCTTTCCTCTTTATAATATCAGTGTAGTGCATACACGCGTACGCGGGGACACGTATTTATAAACTAAGCCATATACCTTGCATGTCCTCGCGTTTGGTTAAATTTTTGGTTACAGCCCCGCTCCCGTTGGTTGTAGCGTGAAACATCACGCTGTACGCTTAGATCTTTAGAACACTAAAGATCTAAGCGTACAGACGGCGCGAAGTGACATTGTTAAATAATATGTAGAGATAGAGGCTTTAATGTAGAACTGGATACGACCATACTTAAATTATTTAAAAGTAGGTACTAGTAAGTATATTTGTCTTTATAACTAATAATGTTTTTTTTTATTGTTACAGGTAAACTCCAGTTAAATCCGGCAGTAGCTGTCATCATTAAACTTCTGGCTTGGGTTTAAAGATCCTTACTGGCTTTAAAATAATTTTCATTTAGAGTCCCTTATGAAGGAGCTCATCAAGGAAAGTACTACCATCAGTCTCATTTCATTTCAGCCGCAAAGCGTAGGTATTTTGTTCGGGTTTGAAGGATTTGTGCCGGTATAATTACAGGTACATGAGACATTTCATTGTTTCTGGGATGGCAACGCATTTGCAAGGCCTCTGGTATTGCAGATGTCTTTAGGCAGCGATGACCGATTAATGTCGGCTGTCGGCTTTTTTTTTTTTTGGCGTGTGGGAAATCATCAAATAACTTCTCCCGCCCTGGGCGGGGCGGGAGGGAGTGTCAGACTTTTACTGACTAAAACCCACCCATGTTCCTTCTTGTGCCCTTTGAGTTCCGGGGGCGCGGTATCCTTTGCGAACAACCCACAGCCCCGGCAGGCATCGGCTCTCAGTGGCCCCTTCCTTTTGCTGACATCTCTTTGAGGCGCGCGTGGAACACGAACGCGCCGTCGACACGGCCTGTCGTTATGCAACGTGAGGACGGTGAGCTACCCATTGCTCACCGTCCACAGGCCCGTATCTACGTTGGCCGGGAGTCGTCTCGCGGCTCCCGACGTCCGGAGCGTCTACCGCGGCGGCTAGGACGGGAGAACCGCTGTCTCAACCGTCCCGCCGCCTCCTTCTCAAGCATTACTGCCTCGCAGAAGGAGGCGACTGCATCCTATTCCCTCTCGCTCCGGACCACGGCTTGCACAGGCTGTCGGCTTGTGATGTAAAAAAGGGAAATAATTTATCAAAATTAAGTCGGTGTTGTTAGTAGGCTTGCATTAATACAATTCAGCTACAATTTAGCTATCGTTTTTGCAACAACTTTGCTAGTTCATACAACATGTTTACTCAAACAGTTTTTGTGCAAAATTGGTAAACATCTTGACCAATTCTTTTCTGCTCAACGGAGCGTGATAAGTATGAATATTGACATTTCTGTTTAAGAAACATTTTTGTACTTGAATTTTATGGACTGGGATTCAGAAGTTGCTAGGCCTACGGCACTTTATCATCAGAGTATACAACATGTTACTGGAATGACGCGCGAACTTGACCTCCATAATACGAGCACAGAAATTTTACTTTTTTGTGTTTAAATATTTTTAACTCTCGGCGCAAAAACGACGGGGTGTTATAAGTTTGACGTGTCTCTGTGTGTGTGTGTCTGTCTGTGGCATCGTAGCTCCCGAATGCATGAACCGATTTTGATTTACTTCTTTTTGTTTGAAAGGTATATTAGTCGGGAGTGTTTTTAGTTACGAGTATTTTTGATGAAAATCGGTTCAGCGGTTTCAAAGATATCAATCAGCTCTTTTGTTAGCTGCGGTAGGGATTTTTATTTTTCTGTCGGGGTTACTTACAATTTTTAATATTGTGTTTTTTTTTAATTATAAAATTAGTTATACTAATTTCGGGTATTGGCCTTCAGATACATGAAATGTACACATAGCATCACGCCTGTATTCCCCGAAGGGTTAGGCAGAGGTGTACCAATGTACACACAGTTCGCCGGTATGTTTAGGTCCCATGTAATAGGGGGCGAGCCTATTGTCATTAACCGGGCACAAATCCTAGCTCCGAGCTGTTACTGAGAATTACATAGAAAAACTCAATAACACTTTGCTCGACCTGGGACCACTAGGCTAACGAGGTAGTTATTATAAAATGTATTTGTATCTTATTCACTTACCTTCCAAAGAATTTTTGTATAATAAAAGTGTCATTCCAATTCAATCGCCAATGTCAATAACTTTCCTAAATCGGAAAAATACCAACCGGATCTTTGCGTAAAATTGGTAAATACCTAATTAATTCATTTAATTAAATTGTTTGTGTTTTAATTTATTGGTTGAGTAATCCCATGCATTATTAATAATATTGATACATTTCATTTGAATTTGCTAATTGATATAGTAGCCGCCACGAGACATGAGCACAAACGTCATGATATTTTTTGCGTTTTTTGAGGCGCCGACGCTGCACGCGATATCCTCCTAAAAAAACCGCAAAAAAATATTCTAAACTCCGGTTTGCAACGGACATTTGTCCTGAGAATAGATCCCGCGACTCTACAATCAGCAGTTGCACTTGCTACCACGCGATCAACGAGGCAGCTTGTACCACTAAATGTTTACACAGCACCTTTAAGGTTGGCCACTTTATTTAGCTCTGATTCCAACTGGTTAATACCGCATACAAATATCTTTATGTCATTGAGTTGAGTATTGAATGTTCCGCGGCATTGATACTGGGATAACCAGTAGTTGGTTTAAAACCACAACAGTAATTAAAAGTAATCGAGTTATCGAAGTAATACGACTAATAAATGTAAGCGTCACGAATTAACAAAAATACTATATTTATCTCACGACTCAAGACGCTATTTTTTGGGTCAAGCATTAAAAATAATCAGAACGTTTTCACCATGGAATGGCTTAAAAATGTAAAGTCAAAGAAAAGTTGTTTGTTTCAATTAGACCATTAAAAAGTACTTTTGAATGTCATTTACGAGAGAAAATAATTGAATCTAGTTGACCCTTCTAAGGTAGTTTCGTTTAGAGAAGAAAAGACAAGAAACTACACACTTAAGTACTTTTTTAATATCAATGTTTTATAACATAACTGCCTCGAGCAAAGTGTTATTGGGTTTTTCTATGAAATTCTCAGTAGCAGCTCGGAGTTAGGATTCGTGCCCGGTTATTGGCAATAGGCTCGCCCCCTACATGGGATCTAAACATACCGGCGAACTGCGGGTGTACATTGGTACACCTCTGCCTAACCCTTCGGGGTGGGTATACATGCGTGATGGGATGTTATGTTTTATAATAAATTGTATACGTACATCAATTGTTTATTTATAAATGTGAATACGATGTAAATAATAAGTTATTACTTGGAATGTGATCTTTGAACAATTAGGTCGATGATTAACATTTGGACCTGAAACATTATTTTTTTTTTAACTTGGTAGTTGCTGTACTTTACATAAGAGATAAAGAAGATTCAGTACATTCTAATACTATATAATTAATGATTATACTTAAGATAATTAATATACTAATAATCGTTGTTAAATAATCCTAAAATAAGGTTGTTAACAAACTATATCGATCATTTTGAAAGTCCGTCGACCTTGCTGAGAACGATGGTCGGTTAAAATTATGTGCGATACCTTAGTAAAATAATGTTAACCGGAAAATATATAGAAGTATATAAGTATAAATTAATGAATAAATTGCCTCAGCACGTCTAGCGTTATTCGATAAAGCATTGATTATTAAAATAATACCAGCCTATTATTGTCCCTTTGCAGTTTAAAGGCCTCCCATACAGAGAAGATACGAGCATTGATCACTACGCTTGCTCAAGGCGGATTGGCGATTTCACAATTATAATTGCGATAAGGATTACTGCAAATCCAACTGAATAGCTTAAGTAAAAAGTTCTAATTCGAAGTGGGGCTCTCGCCTGTTTCCTTCGCCAATATTGAACCAATATAAAGGATATTTTATAAAATAAATAAGAAGGATATACACTGCGTCCCTATGTTTTTCTTTTTTCATTAATAGTTTTCAAATTTGTACACTAAGTCTCTGTTGACGGCGGTATAAATAGGCAATTCTGAGCATTATCTGCGGGTTCTAGTGCTTATAAAAATAATGTATCATTAAAATTAAAAACATAGAGACAAATAAATAGTTGATATTTACTTTACTATGAGAATCATTGCACTAAAGTCTTATATTTGAAAGAATATAGGCGAGAGGCAAGAGAGTTTGTATGAAGAAAAGACCACACGCATTTCCTCTTAACACAGGATTCCTATCCGAACACAGGACATCGTAAAACACACATTTTTTGTCGCATAGTCTGGCGTATCGGTAAATATTACAAGCCTTAAACATTTAGTGTGTTGTCAAAGGTTCAAAGATAAGACTTCCCTATAAATATTTCACGAAAGTGGTATAGTATCATGGTAAAAAAATCGTAAAGGAGAGCATAAAACATTTTTTTTATATAAACTATATAATTTTATTTAATGACATTATAGGGAATTTCGTGAACTAAAGACATAGGTACCTATAAATTATTCCACTAAGGTGTATATTTTTTCACAATTTAAAGAAAACAATTTATTATTGTCAATTACCTGAACATTAATTTGCCTACGAAAGAGCCTTAAATTTCATCACAACAATTATCACCATACTTCATTTTTCGCTTTACGTTTTCGTTAACAACTGTAAGCTTAAGGCTATAATTTTCGCTAGAACCGACAAATAAGATAATCGTTTGAAATAATTGAATGGTGTCCAATACGAGGTTCTATTGGGCGTAGTAGTAATTTGCCTGCGGCCCTTTGTTATAGTCGATTCAATTCAAGTAACTTATAAACCCACTTTTGCAAATTAGTTGGTATATTCTGTAAACCTGATATACAACATGATTTTTACTTCGTTATCCATCTTTCAGGGGGTACAAGTACTCGTAAATATAAACAACTTTTATGACGGAAGACACACTATCACATTGTCACTCCTGTATTCCCCGAAGGGTTAGGCAGAGGTGTATCAATGCACACCCACAGTTCGCCGGTATGTTTAGGTCCCATGTAATAGGGGGCGAGCCTATTGCCATTAACCGGGCACAAATCCTAACTCCGAGATATTATAGAGAAATCCAATAACACTTTGCTCTACTACCAGGGTATCGAACCCAAGAACTCTAGCGAAGCAGTCGCGCTTAGGACCACTAGGCTAACGAGGCAGTTTCACGGTTTGATGACAGTTTGATACTATGACGGAAGCTACTGCAAAATATGGAAACAAAAAACAACAGTTCTATAGAATTTGAACGTGTTGTAGTACATTTTTGTAGGGATCAGCTTTTAATATGTCTGGAATCAACGTTGTGCTTGGAGCAAGCGTGGTGATCAACGCTCGTTACTTCTGTATATGAGAAGACGCCTTTGCACCGTATTGGGAATATAATAGGCTAGTATTAATATAATTAATTACACACTACGCGTGTTTTTACCAAAAGAATGTGCAATTCTTTTTTAATGGCCATAGAATCCATGTTTGCGAAACTTATACATTTGTACAATGATCATCACCAATTGCAGATACATTACAGTTCCCATAACTTTGACACCATTAGCACAAATTATAAGAAGTTTTTAATAGTACGTGATGGTTGTAAGGTCATTCATACAAAGGTCATAGTTTTAGCAATGGCGGTTGATTGGTATCGTGGGCGGTACAGTCGACTAAACAGGTAAGTGTGCAGGCAAGTTTCGATTTTTAAAATCGTTGGTTATGTACATAGTTCTTTGTTTAACCCCCGACGCAAAAACGACGGGGTGTTATAAGTTTGACGTGTCTGTGTGTGTGTGTGTGTGTCTGTGGCATCGTAGTTTCCGAACGCATGAACCGATTTTGATTTTGTTTTTTTTGTTTGAAAAGATAATTAGTCGGGAGCGTTTTTAGTTTTGTTTGATGAAAATTGGTTTAGCGGTTTCAAAGTTATCAGCTCTTTTGTTAGCTACGGTAGTGATTTTTTTCTTCTGTCGGGGCTTCCTTAAAATTTTTAATGTTTGTGTTTTTTTTTAGTTGGTGCGCCCAATCAGCTTATCTACATATTACATTAGCCATCGGCAATAAAAATTTTGTTTACTGTCCCAAGATAATCGGTTATTAAATCTCTGACTTCTTTTTGTAGATTTTCTAAACAATTTATACTACCGTGTAGAATTTAAAAATATATTTTCACAAAAGAACTTAATAATTCTTCTTAAACTGCTGCGCTAGAGGTCATGAGTTCGATTCCCAGGTCAAGCAAAAAGTGTTGTTGGGTTTTTCTATAGAATTCTCAGTATCAGCTCGGAGTTAGGATTTGTGTCATTGGTACGCCTCTGCCTAACCCTTCGAGGAATACAGGCGTGATGGTATGTAACTTAATACTTGAGACCGCTCATTTTGATTGTTTGTGTTATATGTGTACGTAAGAATCGCCTGTGTATGTTTGTATAATTCTTGCCTGCATACCAAATTATTTTATTGAGTGTACATTAAAGTTATGGCCCATGAACAGTATTTGTTTCATAATCTTGACATAACTCCACTGGTTTCCGCTAGCATACATTTGAATTTTTTATTTAAATGATTTGACGAACAGTGTCTTTACAAATAGAGGATTTAGTAAATGTTTGTTAATAAAGGATTTAAAGGGTCTAGTTTTGGCTTTTTCGGCCAAACTGTAATTGCCAAGAAAATTTATGTGACTTTTTCTATTTCATATCTACTTTCTAAGTTTATCTTGGACATCACTGACATCAATGAAAAAAAACATCGTGAGGAAACCTGGACTTGTAATTAATATAAGTCTGAAATCGCCAGTCCGCTTTGAATAAGCGTGGTGATCAATGCTTGTTCCTCTTCTATGTGCGGAAAGGGCTCTTGCCTTTTAATGCGTTGGGATTTTTTTTATTATATATCTACTTAGGTAATAAGGCAATCATTTTAATGATCGAATACCGAATGCTCATGTACAAAATGTCGATGCTGCATTGTCCAACTTGTTAATACAGTACATTAAATATAGTTACTATTACAATACTTTCATATTGTAACACTTTGAAATACTATTCTAAAAGGTCGAAACATTCAGATAAGGTCACCCATTCATGATTGATACAACTTTGCCCAGATTGGATGACCTAATCATTTGGTGTAAATCTAACAAATCTATTAGGGGTACTAGAAGCTTATTTGCAACCGGGTACGAGCGGGTCCCAATATGACCTTACCTTACCCTTACCTTTTCTATTTTCTTATGTACTTTGTAAGTTTATCTTAAACATCGCTGATATCAGTGGAGGAAAACGGCGTGAGGAAATTTGGACTAATAATAAATATTAATAACATAACATACCATCACGCCTGTATTCCCCGGAGTGTTAGGCAGAGGTGTACCAATGTACACCCACAGTTTGCCAGTATGTTTTAGGTCCCATGTAATACGGGGCGAGCCTATTGCCATTAACCGGGCACAAATCCGAGCTGCTACTGAGAATTTCATAGAAAAACCCAATAACACTTTTTGCTCGACCTGGGAATCGAACCCAAGACCTCTAGCGTAGCAGTCGCACCTACCACTACCACTAGGCTACCGAGGCAGTTATAAATATTAATGTAAAGTTGATAAGCCGCCTTGAGCAAGCGTCGTGAACAATGCTCGTGCCTTCTCTGTATGAGAAGAGGCCTTTGCCCTGCAGTGGGACAATAATCGGCTGGTATTATTATTAATTACAAAGTCAAAGTCAAAGTCAAAACATTTATTTCAATTAGACCATTTACAGGCACTTTTGAATTGTCAAGAAGTTACTCATACAAAAAGTTGAAGCTAGTTGCTCGTTCCAAAACGTAGGTCTCTGGAGAAGAACGAGCAAGAAACTCCATGGACACTCTTTTCAAATTGGTTTTTACAGAATCTTGGTTACAATATTCTTGTTGCTTCTACATGTGAAAACAATGAAGTTAAATATAAAACAATTAAAAAAAAAATATATGATAATAATAGTACTAAAGATGTAAGCCATGGCAGTTAAGAGATGACCAATCCCACTGACAGCGCCCGTTCACGAACATGACGCGAGGATCAGCACCACTTAGCTCAACCATCATGAAGGGAACCAAATGATCCGACCCACGCGCCACCATCAGCGAGACATTTAAGTGAGCATGACAAAGCCCTCAACCACCATGCTCGTAGTGTCCAACACATAATAATAAAATAAATAAAAGGCTCCATGGTACTCACATTTACAAAATTGAAATAAATGATGATAGATTATATAAAACTAAGGTTTTAAGTAATTCTATTCGACAGATGACCTGTAGTATGTAAAAAAAAATAGAAATAATAATAACGGTACACGTTATTAAGGTCAATGAGAATACAAATAAAAAGGTGGCAAGAAACATCCCCCTGTATTAATATACATATGTAAGTATTAATTTGTGAACCCGAGTGACTATGGAGCAGGACCAGCATTAAGCCAAGCATTCTTGTCATTAATATAATCTTCTAACTTATAATATGCTTGACTACATAGTGTGCGTTTGATGCAAGTTTTAAATTTTCTCTCATTTAGTTCGAGAATATCGAGCGGTATTTTATTATAACATTTTACAGAGTACCCCATAAAAGAAGTGTGTACTTTAGACAATCTGAAACTTGGTTGATCTAATTTGTTCCTATTTCTAGTATTAAAATGATGTCTATCTCCAATTTTTTTGAAAAGATGAAGATTTTTTCGAACATGCATAATGTTTTCATATATATATTGACATGGAACCGTCATGATATTAATTTTTTTGAATAATTCCCTTAGAGACTCACGACGGCAAAGATTATAGATAGCTCTGACAGCCCTCTTTTGCAAAATAAAGATAGAATCTATATCTGCAGCCCGCCCCCAAAGCAAAATACCGTAAGACATAATACTATGAAAGTAACTAAAATAGACCAGTCTCGCGGTATCTACGTCTGTTAATTGTCGGATTTTTCTGACAGCGTAAGCGGCTGAACTTAACCGCCCTGCAAGAGATGTTAAGTGAGGACCCCACTGCAGCTTTGAGTCTAGCGTAATCCCCAGGAAAACTGTCTTTTCGACGAACTCCAGTATATCCTTATTTAATATAACTTGACATGGACAACTTTTAACATTCGGCAAAGCAAATCTTATGCATTTAGTTTTCTTCTCATTTAATACTAAGTTATTTATAGTAAACCAATTATGAACCTCACGCATAGCGTTATTTACGTCGTCAAGGTGTTGAGCCTTCCTATTTACTTTAAAAATCAGTGAAGTATCATCAGCAAATAACACCATTTGAGGTTGGTCTTTCAGTAAATGAGGTAAATCATTAATGTATACTAGAAAGAGAAACGGACCTAATATTGAACCCTGCGGAACCCCCATCTTTACTTTTAGGCCTGTTGAATTTACACCATTTATTTGAACATGCTGCAATCTATCATTCAAGTACGATTCTATCAAGGCTCGCGCCAGTTGACCGAGTCCGTAATGCTCAAGCTTAAGGAGGAGAGTTTCATGATTAACACAATCAAATGCTTTCGAGAGGTCGCAAAAAATGCCAATGGCATCCTGTGAGTCCTCCCATGCATTAAAGATGTGCTTAATTAAAGTGACACCGGCGTCAGTAGTACAACGCCCTCTGGTGAAACCATACTGTTGATCGTGCAGGATGTTGTTGCAGTTGAAATGATTGAGCATTTGATTGAGCATCACTTTTTCGAACACCTTGCTGAAAACCGGCAAAACCGAAACTGGTCTGTAATTATTGGTGACTTTAATATCTCCGGACTTAAATAGAGGTATAACCTTGCTGTATTTCATTAAAGTAGGAAAAACCCCTTGGTCTATACACAAATTAAATATTAACGCTAAATAGGGTGCTACTGTCTCAATAATAGACTTACATACATTAGTAGACATGCCCCACAGATCTTCGGTCACTTTGATCTTGAGCTGATTGAAAGTCTTTATAATAACCTGAGGGTTAATATGTTTAAATTTAAATTCCTTAGGGCAGGATGAAACTTTCGCCTTTAGTAAATCAATGGCAAGTGAGGGCGAGGAATCTAAAGTTTCCGTAGTTTTAATTGGAATATTGGTAAAAAAAGTTACAAATTCCTGCGCCACATCGATATTTGTGCTTATGGGACCACGGGAAGTCTCTAGAGAGTAATCAGCATTATGTC
This sequence comes from Caradrina kadenii, assembly GCA_947462355.1. Taxonomy (NCBI): domain Eukaryota; kingdom Metazoa; phylum Arthropoda; class Insecta; order Lepidoptera; family Noctuidae; genus Caradrina; species Caradrina kadenii. The sequence goes on along the minus strand of OX381692.1, from coordinate 11,167,168 downwards.
TTTTGTTTCTATTAGTTTCATTATTAATAATTTTCCAAACCGTTTTTATTTTATTATCTGCTGATTTAACCTTGTTGCTAATGTACAAGGATTTAGCTGACTTACAGGTATTTTTAAAAATTTTTGAGTAAGTAGCAACATACTTGTTAAAACTTTCAGTATTTATATAAGGCTTAAGGCCATACAGCTCAAAAAGTCGTTCCCTACTTTTCCTGATACCTTTCGTCGCCCAATCACTAAATAAAAATCTTGGGCAAATTGTTTTGGTTTTTTTCTTAAAAATATTATTAAACTCAGTTTGCACCACTGAAAAGAATTCTTCATACAAAGTACTACCACCAATAAAATCGAGGCCCTGAACACGTAACTTACTATTCAAAGTGCTATTAAATTTATTTAGATTACCAGAAGTTACTGGTCTTGACTGTATCTGCACTTTTTGCAATGGTTTGTTGTACTCAAAAGTAGCAGTACATCATAATATTCTTGTATTGCTTTAAGATTAACCACTTAACAGAAAGCTTATATTATGACAAAAAGTAATTAAGTACATATTATTACAATCTCCAATGAAAAAGCGACCTTATTACCTACAAAATAAAAAATACAAGTCTTACAATTACCGCTGATGCTGAAATCCCAGTCATCATCAAGTCTTTCAACAAAAGCCTTTTACACAACTTTTTTTTTTAAATAAGCAAAAGGTCGTCATGTCACACATTTGCGATTTACACAAAGACCTACCTAACTAAGCTTGGTTTGTGACCTTTAACCTGTACAGTGCTTGAGTAACAAGTTAGGTAACTTAGGTATCCAAGTTCTAAGTAGCTGATTTATTAGCTGGTGGTGGTACAAGGGTGTAATAGATACTGATACTTTGATCTTTGGGATAAGTTAAATTGGAAACAACTACCAAACAAGGTCTATAAATAATTATAATAATATCAGACTAATATTAACTGCCTCGGTAGCCCAGTGGTCCTAAGCGCGACTGCTTTGCTAGAGGTCTTGAGTTCAATTCCCAGGTCGAGCAAAAAATGTTATTGGGTTTTTCTATGAAATTCCCAGTAACCAGCTCGGAGTTAGGTTTTGTGCCCGGCTAATGGCAATAGGCTCACCACCTATTACATAGGACCTAAATATACCGGCGAACTGAAGCTGTACATTGGTACACCTCTGCCTAACCCTTCGGGGAATACAGGCGTGATGGTATGTATGTGTAATATCAGACTATTAATGTCGCCTTGTAGAGCAAACGCCTCTTCGCATACAGATAAGAGAGGCGATTTCAGTTCAGGTTTCCTCACGATATTTTCCTTCACCGATATCAGTGGTATTAGTATTGTTTTATAGTATAGTTTGACATCAAAACGCTAAGGAGAAGATGTCAGTGATATCCAATATAAATTTAAAAAGTACATATGAAATAGGAAAAGTTACATTGGTATTTACCTGTGCCCAGTTGCGAACCTACAGCCTCGTACATAAGAAGCGGGCGCCTTAACTATTAAGCCATCACGACCCAATATAAACCTGAAAACGCCAATCTACATAACATAACATACCGTCACGCCTGTATTTCCCGAAGGGTTAGGCAGAGGTGTACCAATGTACACCCACAGTTCGCCGGTATGTTTTAGGTCCCATGTAATAGGGGGCGAGCCTATAGCCTTTAACCGGGCACAAATCCTAACTCAGAGCTGCTACTGAGAAATTCCAAATGGAAAAACCCAATAACACTTAGCTCGAACTGGAAATCGAACCCAGGACCCCATGCTCATCAGTCGCGCTTGCAACCACGAAACCAACGGGCAGTTTGCCAATATACCTTGGAGGCAATCTACCTTCAGCAAAAATGGTGAATAATGCTTGTGTTTGCTCTGTATAAGAAAAGACCGTTGCCCTGGCTTTTAATGGTTTATTCCGCAGGTTCGATCTAGGACCTATGATATTTACATTCTTACTGAAATCTCGCTAAAACAGCTATTGCATAACCTCCATTGGTAACTATTGCTCAGGCAATAATAATTGCTATTCTTGTATTCGTATTTTCGTAGAAAATGTCGTCGAACGGAGAGAGGCATTTGACAATTTTTACGACGCATTGTCTTGTAAGACGACTTACGTTTTTACGACTTAAAATTATGCACTATGTCGTTGGACAATCTATAGTAATACATATTATATAATAAAGTTGAAGAATTGTTTGTTTGTGTATTTGTTTATACACGCTAATCTCTAAAAATACCAGTAGGTTTAAAAAAGATATTTTTGCATATGATAGCCAGATTCATGAGGAATAGGTATAGGCTATATAACATCACGCTACGACACACGGGAGCGGAGCAGTAACTAAAGACGTAACTTAACGCGGGTGAAAAAGAAACTACGCGGACGAAGTCGCAAGCAGAAGTATGATGATAATGCTTTTGTTATAAGCTTACGAGTGTTGTGTGTTTGTAAGCTTTGTGGTTACCGAGTAAATGATGCTGTGAAAATGGAAAAGCTTAGGAAATGGGTAAAGTTAGCATACATTTTTCCCTTGAAATAATAGTCTAAGATCTAGCAGTACCTAAGTACTTGCTCATTTACGCTTTAATGCTGGGCTGTTGAACTATCGGGTACAGAAGGTACTGTGATCACCCTTACGGTTAAACCACGGTACCGGGACGTATTGTACTTCAATATAGGGCTCCAACTATATAAATTAAAGCCACGAACGTTTGATAACTTTATTATATATTTTCATTGATATGTCACTGACTCAAAGGTGGCCAAACAAGTGCCTTCACTTATAAAAAACTGTCTATTCTAATCCAAAAAAGGAATTCGACTGAGTGTTTGGATGTAAACTGATTCAGCCAGGTTGATACAGTGAACAACCTTCACGGTACCTTACTGAGTTACATTTTAGTGAAATTACTGGTTTTTATAAGTTTTCTTTGGAGGCAGATGCTTTTCGTGGTAGATAACTCGAGCCAGAGGATCTAAAGTGAACTTTTACAGAAACGAGAAAACATTATGGATACTAGTAACGTAAGTTTGTTATTATGGCCGTAACTGGATTGCGGTTACGACAACAACGAGTTAGTGCGGAAATGTAATGTAAAAAGCACACGTGCACAATACTCCACATTATGTCCTAAAAGCGGTACTGTAGGAGATTTTTTACGAGCTAGTTTAGAAATAAAATGAAAACAAATAAATGTTTTTACAATTTGAACATTATGTCACCTTCTATCTTCCGTCACTAATTTCAAATTAATTTAACCTCGAAGATACTACACTTTTATACGTCAACAAATAATTTAAAGCATAATTGTCTATGCTCTTGCGCAACATTCTGTGCAGTGTCATTAGTCGACATTACCGAGTGTTCACCCGGTGCTCTAATGACCGTAATACTAGAGTAACTGTCTATGGTGCGATATACCTATAGTGTATTTAAAGAAACATGATAAGAAAAATAACGTTATAGTGGTAAACGTTATTTGAATAATTGTATTAAGCGCCGTTATTTTATGACAAATAAGCAATGTAGGTTATCAGTTTTATACCAAAAAAGATTTCACAAAAAAATGGAGTAATTTTAACGATATGTCATACTAACTGCCATTATTTGACTGTTTTTTCCAATCTCTACATAGTATCAATCAAAGTCGCTTCCCACTGTCACGTCGTCTGTCTATCAGTACGCTTAGATATTTTAACCCACGCAACGGATTTTAATTTCATCAATTCATTAAGTGACACATCAAGAGGAAGGTTTAAACGTATAGAAAATCACGCTACGACCAACGGGAGCAGAGCAGTAACCAAAGACGTAACTTAACGCAGATCACACCGCGGGATATCATTAGTAATAGTATTCATCTCCTGACCAACAAATTCTTCAGCTTTGATAAAAGTTTAGGTAAAAAAACCAGCGAAAAATACCGCAAGCAAAACCAAGAAACAAAAGCAACAACTTTTCTAATCCCAATACCGTACAAAATATTCTCTTTGTACGAACTATCAAACCAAGCCTTGCCTCACGTCCGCATTACAATCACGAACAGAAACATTACAAAACGCCATAATCGCAGCTAATCTTAAACCATTTAAACCGTAATAATTATAAGCATTACGATGATATTATAGCCATGACTGGTGACATTCTTGGCGAAGACTTTCCCATCGAAATGGAAAGTGACCCCGTGGTGTAAACATCATATTTACCGGCCATCCATCAATCAGCGAAGGCTGTATGATGTCATTGGATGTCTGGGAACCTTATACGGGTACGTACATACATACCATCACGCCTATATTCCCCAAAGGGTTAGGCAGAGGTGTAACAATGTACACCCACAGTTCGCCGGTATGTTTAGGTCCCATGTAATAGGGGGCGAGCCTATTGCCATTAATCGGGCATCGGGAATCCTAACTCCGAGCTGCTACTAAGAATTTCATAGAAAAACCCAATGACACTTTTTGCTCGACCTGGGAATCGAACCCAAGACCTCTAGCGTAGCAGTCGCGCTTAGTACCACTAGGCTACCGAGGCAGTTCCTTATACTGGTGTCAAAGTCAATTTATTTATATCAATAAGCCCATTGGCACATCGCCAAGCGACTGGTCGTCTTTTCACGTGACCAGAGGGCAGGTCTTTTCTTGGACCAAAGAATCAGCATTGCCATACAACGTGGCAATGCTGCCAGCTTTTTGGGCACTTGTCGTATTGACAGTTTATTGATGCTGAACATAATTTGTAATTTGATTATTATTTAAAAGTAAGTTTTATGTGTGAAAAATAAATAGAAACCAGACCAGTAAAGCTTTTTTGAATGTCATGTAGCTACAAGAATATAACAGCAGCATATCCAAGCCAACCACTATAAAGAAAAGTCCGAATTGCAGTCAAGTTATGAGTTAGGCGAAAGTACCTACTCATGAATACGAAAAACGTTTCAATTTATAAAATAATATGAAAATGGAGTTGCAACATCTATTCAGATACATTTATGAATAACACATTAATGACTATGAAGAAATGCCCAAACCTACTCATGGGTCAAGGGATGCGCCACCAATCTGTCAATTCTGCTAAAAACAAAAACCCATCAAATGTTGCAAGTTCATAAGCCTATGAATAGTGTCGCAAAAAAATAACAAAGTCTTTGACACCGTTGCGCTAAGGTCAAAGGTCACACGTGTTGTTTTACGTAAACGTTAAAAATTGACCCCTGAACTTGTAGGCATAGTGTGCTTTACAAATTAATCAGCAGTGTTCTGTGACATTTATATTCATTTAAAAGACATTTAAATGGTTTTTTTGGTTGTATAGGGTCGATTGGTAATGAAAATGATGAGGTGTAGAAATGGTTAGTAACTTAAAACTTTGCGTGAAAGACTCATGACATATAATGAATTTTATATTACATAATCCTCCTTTTAATGCTTCTGCTATTTCGGTCACGATGGTTAATTTGAATAAAGACTAACCTAGTACGTAGGAGATATTATAGATTGCATAAGTTTGTGCTCAAACATGTACTCCCACTGTCATAGCCCGATGAAACGGTAATCCAATACGACCGGAGAGAGAACAGACGCAGGACCAACGGATTTCCGATACACGAGGGTCTAACATCACCAACTTCGAGACTTCGTACTAAAAAACACGTAAAGCCGTTGGTCCCGCCTGTCATTCATATATTTTTGACAGTCGGTACGAATGAGCCTGACAGTCTTACCAAGGGCAATCACGTTACCCAGTAACTGGGTTGTACACTAGTATTCAGCTGAGTCCAGTTACACTAGAAGCCGACCTCAACATAGTTGGGAAAAGGCTAAGCAGATGATGAAACTCCATAATTTTCTGTTTTCACCAATCAAAACCCGTTATTCAGACAGATCAGTGAAATTAAATCACCTATTGTCTTCGTATATCATTTGTCACATCCAATTTACTTGCCATCAAAAACAGGGGCTTTATGGCTGTATCAATGAAGTGGTGGTTACGCCACCGTCACACAATTGATGGTATTATACGGCGATTTGAACGCGATGATTCCAATTGCGATCATTATTGTGGTTAGTGTGGTAATGCCATGGATATATTGTGAACTACTGTTGCTTGGGCTTCTATTAACAGTCTTGCTACGAGTTCTGTTTCCTCGGTTGTATTTTGAAGCTATATGGCTTTACTTCTGTATCTTCATCATCACATCAGCCGGACGACGTCCACTGGACTTAGGCCTTAGGGCCAATAGGCTATAAGGGAGGTAAAGTTGACCTCTACTATCTTTACTTATTTTGTTGGTCACGCCGGGGTCTTGGGTTCGAGTCTCAGGTCGGGCAAAGTGTTATAGAGTTTTCCATCAGGAATTTCTCAGTTGAAATTTTACGTGTTCCCGCGTGAACCGCATTGAGGTTTCTTTCTACAACCACGATCTAAATAAAATTCGTGATAGTCAGACATTTTCTGGTTTGATCTAATTAGTTAGTCTTAGGATTTTTTTTTCAAATAAAGGTTTTATCGCTACGGTAAGCAGTGGCTGAGCGATGGCTGCTGTGTTGCATGTCGGGGGTTTAATTCCAAATGCACCCACGACCAAGGAGAAATTCCTACGGGAGATCGGTTTTTTTATGATTTAATGTTGATTCATAAAAGCCTATTTTAGATATATAAGAAAAAGGATTTTTTTTTATCCTATCATCAATTATTTCTATTGATCCAAGTCCATACTTACAGTAGCATACCTGCGCACGAGCTCATATTTCATAGACGTCCATCTAACCGTCCACGGTCCGGCGCACGCGTCGCTCACTGCTCTTTTCACTTTTTCATCAATAAACCTACCTAATTTATGGTGTCTTCAGAACACTATGGTTGTCCAACTGGTTTCTATGATGTAGAAATGTTGTGACAACTGACGTATACATTTCGAAAAACGAGAAATTTTCCCTCATTTAAATTTTATGGGTGTGTCATTGCTGGGAATATGAACTCTATGGCGATTGACAAAGTAATCTATTAAATTATTGACAACGATAAGCAGGTTCAAAAATCACTCTTTAGTATGCAAATGCTGTCACATTTGCATACTAAAGAGTGATTTTTCGTTAGATTGGTAACAAATTAATACAATACAGCAATATCAATCTAACCTGTTAAAATATGATTGTAACATATCTCACTACTACTTATAAATGCGACACGCTAGAATGGCAAAACGGATCTGGATGAAAATTGCCACAGAAATAGATCATAGTTTGAAATAGCACATTTCACGCGCGCCTCATAGAGATGTCAGCAATTGGCGGTGGCTCAGGGCCGACGCCTACCGGGGCTGCGGGCTGTTCGAAAGACATCCCGCGCCCCCGGAACGCAAAGACCACGAGAAAGAACATGGGTGGATTTCAGTCAGTAAAAGTCTGACACTTCCTCCGCCCAGCCCAGGGCGGAGGAAGTCATTTGATATTGTCTTTTTCTATCCGGAACAAAACAAAGACTGCTTTTTATCTTGAAAAAATTGACGATTCCCGCGAGATCATATTATTATATAAACTTTGACGCTGATAAAATCGTGTGTAGAAGCTACTACTATAAAAAAATTAACATAAAAAATAATGGTTAGGTATGTCTATTGATGTCCGGACACACTAGAGAGAAAGTAGGTCATATTGGTAGCTAAACTTAAATACAATCGACTCATAATTTTTTATTAATTTCTATCAATATTAAAAGTAATTTTGCACGAAAATATCGTTCTAATCAACTTTTAGTCTCTTCTATTTTAGTTATCGAACTTGTTATTATCTATATTGCTTCTTGGTCAGCTGAACAATAATAATGAACACACATAACCTCTGTAAAGGTAGAGACAGCGAAAAAATCTATAAAGTATTTTTTTTGAACGATATTTTAATTAAATAATAATAAATTAAGGCCGTGAAAAAAGTATTATTGGGTTTACCTATGAAATTCTCAGTAGCAGCTCGGAGTTAGGATTTGTGCCCGGTTAATGGCAATAGGCTCGCCCCCTATTACATGGGACCTAAACATACCGGCGAACTGTGGGAGTACATTGGTACACCTCTGCCTAACCCTTCGGGGAATACAGGCGTGATGGTATGTCATGTGTTAATAAATTCTTATCTAATCTTTATTGACATAAATTACACAGCCATTTTTATGAATTCTCCAGTCCCAACCCTGGCGTACCTACGCCAGCGTAAGGAAGACACTAGCTCCAATACAGTGTACCTACACTGTATTAGAGCTAGTGTCTTCTCTGAATTACATGCCACGAGTTATCTATGACAACCAAAGATTACCGTGCGAATAAAACCAAAAGACACAATGAAATTAAAAATAATCTAACAAGCATTTTTACCGATGCATTTTTATGCAAAGCAAAAATAAACAAATTTAACTTTTCATTGGCTGTTATAGTTCCACTGCACGTCAGCGATCACCATGCTGCTCAAAGCGGCTTGGCGATTTTCAGACTTACTTTTTAATTTTTTACAAATCAAAATGATTTTATATTTTTTTGTCAATATTTGAAGAAAAAAAGCATAATTTCTTAGTACCTGTTTTTTTGTGGCAAGGAAAACGTCATGGTTATCCTTCGTCTGGCGAGAACAGGGGGTTTTGTCAGACTCTTACCGACTAAAACCCCACGGTCCTCTAAAACATTTCTCGCAGGCAGAAGCATAAATGAAAACTCATCAAGCATATTCCTGCTGTGTTTACTGGCCCTAAATGGAAGAAGCTTAAAAATAAACTTCTGAAAACATCCATTTATTAGGGTTAGGTACCCAAAGGGTAAAACGGGACCCTATTACCAAGACTCTGCTGTCCGTCCGTCCGAGTCCGACTTGTACTTGGCCGGTATTTTTACATTTATTTGCTGACCTTCCCAGTAAGTAAGCCAGCCGCCTTTCTCCACGCATCCGGCAGTCCACGCGTTTCGAACAGATTCTTTTTGACATTATTACGTACATATAGCGTGACTATGCTTATGTTACGTGTGGCTATGGATCAATGGCTTTTTGCGATAATTGTTGAACATCTGACTTCCTTGACGAAGAAGCGCTGGTAACCGATTAGCATGTAATTAATGTGTTGAGAGGCTACAGTAAAGTATCTAATAGTAGACCTATCAGACTGTTGTAGAACTGCGTGAACAGTGCTTAGATATGTGGACTTGCCAAGTCCAAAGTCAATGCCAAATTAAATTGTAATTAAATCGATGGTCATTTTTTTATGATCTCTCAAAACTCAATTCCCCATAGATTTTGTATGTAGATTTTAAATTGTGACGTCACATTTCATTTGCGGTGAAGTCAAATATACTTTTATTTCGGACCTGTCACAAAATCCGTTTGTACCTAAACTTATTTTATTTTTGTGGGGTAATTCTATCTAATGGATATCTACCATCTGGAGAAAATGTAGGGTTATGTCAGTCTCTTAACAACTAAAACCCCATGTTTTCTTCTACTATCATGAGATGGGAGCCCGGTAAACATTTGACGTATAACCCGTGCTGCGGACTGGACCTAAACTTACCTGCCAAATTATAAGTAAGGCATCATAGGTGACCTATACTTTTTGAGTTCGTGTTTGGTATGTGAGTGTATGAATGAGTAACCTTTAGAGAATTTTGCAATCGTATCCAGTTTAAACGTATCCGCGGGCGAACGATATTAGATAGAATATAAAAAAATCGTAGGTAAACAATTAATCATTGCTTTGATTAATATTTATTAAATAATAGATAGAAGTCTAATAAAGTAGATAAAGATATTTAATCCGGTCACGATTGAGCTTATTATTTGAAATGTCGTTAATTAAAATAAAGGTATTGTGCAAAACCAGTAGGGGGCGCAGATCATATCTGTGTCAAGCGAATACCGGGCCCTCGAGTTATGGTCACGTGAGGAATCGAGGGGTTCCGTCGGTAAGTGTTCGATATAACCCTCCGTTCTCCCCAGACGGAGGGTATCCATCAGGGAAATGAAAGAAAAAAAGTTATATTGCGAAACTTGAACCGTTACTTACAAGGTCCGCCATTTTAAACTACTCGTTTTTTTTTATGGCTGCAGTAGAATTTTTCAAAAATTCTAAACTTGCTGCAGATTCAAAAAAGTGTTCTCCTTTCTTTTAAATAACTGTTCAAAAAGCCGTTAAGAAAGTTGAACCGTTATTGAATTCAAAATCTCTGATGCACAACTTGAGCATGACCGTTATTCCAAAAATATTTGTATTATTTATTTGCTGTGTACTATATACATCAAAATTTGTATTAAAATGCAACCTGAATAGTTCACAGCGTTATCAAAACTTATAATACCAGCTTATTATTGTCCCATTGCTGGTCAAAAGCCTCTTTTCACACAGAGGCACGAGCATTGATCACCGCGCTTGCTCAAGGCTGATTGGCGATTTCAGACTTGTGTTGATTATAAGTTCAGGTTTCCTCACCATGTTTTTCATTTACCGTTGTCAGTGATGCCCAAGATAAACTATATGTGTACATATTAATTGAAAACCCCACATAAGAACTTGCCCAAAACCACAACATAGCATTGAAATTAGGAAGTGCGCAAACCTTAACTACATTATTCCTCTATCTATTGTCAAAATTGCAACCACGTTTAAATGACGTAGGTATGGCTATTCCCTGGTCAAAGTCAAAGCATTTATACCAATTAGACCATTCACAGGCACTTTTGAATTGTCAAGAAGTTACATTTAAAAGTTGAAGCTAGTTACTCGTTCCAAAGCGTAGGTCTCTATGGAGAAGAACGAGCAATAAACTCCATGGACACTCTTCTCTTCCAATTTGGTTTTTACAAAATCTTGGTTACAATATTGTTGTTGCTTCTATATGTGAAAACAATGAAGATGAATATAAAACAATACAAAAAAAAAGTACCTAGTACTAAAGATGTAAGCAGTTAAGAGATGACCAATCCCAACTGACAAACTGGGTCTTGGACCATTGTGTTATGGCCATGGCGAATCAGTAGATTATATTATATAACAGTCACAAGTAAATAAACAGTGTGCAATCGTGAGCCGAGTCTATAAAGGCCATTATAAGTGAATTATATTAGGTTGGATTATGTAGGTAACAGACAGTAGGTCGAGTTTGTATTAATCCATAATAATATTACAAATGCGAAAGTGAGTTGGTTTATTTTGTTTGTTTGTATGTTTGTCGTGCATTCACGGCTAAATTATTTAAACTGATTTAATTGAAACTTCGGATAAAGATTGAGTCCCAAGAGTTGTTTATCAATATTGTGTGTTTGACCTAAAAACCGTATTAGAGTAACAGACAGAGTTACTTTTGCATTAAAATATTAGTATGAATGGACGTCCTAAAAAGACCTACCCTGACCTTATTGGTGAGGTTCTTCAGAAAGGTCGGGTGCGCAGTACTCGTAACCGGCGTGCTTGTATGACCAGATGTATGAACGTTGACGAGGCGAAAGAAGTATGTATGTAAGGATCGTAACAGATGGCGTTCTGTGGTTTCTGCCTACCCCCATGAGAAAAAGGCGTGAGTTTATGTATGTATGTATGGATACATATTATGTTAATGACCGGAGTATAAACGACTCATTCTCTAGGACAAGCATATTGTGTAAGATCGGATGACTACTTCATAAATTACCGCCCATTTTATGCATTGGCAATAACAAGAATTGGCCAACTTATTTATTTATTGTTAATTTACATCGGTTATACCAACTACAGAAAAACAATTTGACAACGTGGTTATACATATATATTCAGTAAAATTACACCTCTGCCTAACCCTTCGGGGAATACAGGCGTGATAATATGTTTGTTGTGTCATTATAATAACGGTTAATAAAATTTATTATTATGTGCTTGAACGAAACATGGTACATAAAATATACTGCCCTATGCCTTCCTCTCGCAGTACTTCAAACATTCTGACAGGATCATTGAACAGCCAATTTAAGTACCAGCGTCGAATATTCTCAAATCTAAAAATAAAGCAAATAAATTACCCCTTTTAAAGCAAGTCCTCTAAATAAAAAAACCTCTTACTCATTACATCCGTGTTCAACCTCGATTCTCAGAAACCTTAATTATGTAACATTGTATATCTCAGGCAGGTATCAAGTCACCAGTCCAGGTCAACGACCCGTCAAGGTATCGCGGAAGAGAAGGTCTAAGGGCGAATTTTTTCGTAATAAAACCTGCTTTGTCAAGGAAATGTGTAGGAGTACACAAAAAGCAAAAAAAAATAGTCCTTTTGTCAATTCGAGTTATTAGTCATTGAAGCCTAGCAGAGGCTGTGAGGATACTGTTAGCATATCAGTATAGGTAGGTAGGATTCAAACTACATCTGGATTTTTGGAAATTTTAAAATTTTACTAGGAGAACCTACACCAATGAATTATAGGACATATTTAATTGCTCTTTTGGAACTTTGTTTTCCAAAATGTAAGTTATAAATTGTTATAAAAAAGGTTTTGACAATCCATACTTGTCCATAGTTAATAAGCTTTTAGATTTACTAAGTCTGCAAAAACACTTCACCGAAATCAAAACTTTTATTATGCAATTTTTTTTGTACAATAACCTTGACAGTTAATACAGTAACAGTAACAGTACAGTTAACTGCCTCGGTAGCCTAGTGGTCTTAAGCGCGACTGCTACGCTAGAGGTCTTGGGTTCGATTCCCAGGTCGAGCAAAAAGTGTTATTGGGTTTTTCTATGAAATTTTCAGTAGCAGCTCGGAGTTTGGATTTGTGCCCGGTTAATGGTAATAGGCTCGCCCCCTATTACATGGGACCTAACCATACCGGCGAACTGTGGGTGTACATTGTTACACCTCTGACTAACCCTTCGGGGAATACAGGCGTGATGGTATGTTATAGTTACTTATCCGAAGTTACTTCTTGGTTTTACCAAGTCTATAAACTCACATCGCCAAAGGACGCACTAGAAATGTTTATTTTACGATATATTTTTTACTATTGTGTTATTTTATTCTTGTCTGAATTTGATAAGTTTTTGGCTTTACCAAATCTATACATTTATGCCATAAAGATGCATCTGATCATCATACCATCACGCCTGTATTCCCCGAAGGGTTAGGCAGAGGTGTAACAATGTATACCCAAAGTTCGCTGGTATGTTTAGGTCCCATGTAATAGGGGGCGAGCCTATTGCCATTAACTGGGCACAAATCCTAACTCCGAGCTGCTACTGAGAACTTCATAGAAAAACTCAATAACACTTTTTGCTCGACTTAGGAATTGAACCCAAGACCTCTAGCGTAGCAGTCGCGCTTAGGGTCACTAGGCTACCGAGGCAGTTCTGCATCCGACCTTCTGAATATTACCTACATAGTGACTCAATACAAAGTGAATAGGACGAAGAGAAATCTAGGTCACCCAATATCCTGGACTTACATTACGTATCGCCGGAAAAATGTTCCGTCTGCAATTACCACATAAGTACTGAATATTTAGCAATAGGATGCGCATACGCACGTCGATATATTTAGTATACACTACCCAGCGACTTCGTTCGTGAAAATATCGGTTTTCTGTGGGGTTTTAATTGTTTTGCGCGTAGTTCTATTTTTTATTTTTTTTTATTGCCTCGGTAGCCTAGTGGTCCTAAGCGCGACTACTACGCTAGAGGTCTTGGGTTCGATTCCCAGATCGAGCAAAAAGTGTTATTGGGTTTTTCTATAAAATTCTCAGTAGCAGCTCGGAGTTACGATTTGTGCTCGGTTAATGGCAATAGGCTCGCCCCCTATTACATGGGACCTAAACATTGCGGCGAACTGTAGGTGTACATTGTTGCACCACTGCCTAACCCTTCGGGGAATACAGGCGTGATGGTATGATGGCATGCCCTATTTTTTTTTTTCTAAAATAAAAGTAGCCTAGGTTATTTCATAAAATAACAGCTATCTGCACATAAAAGTCGTGTCACAATCGGTTCAGCCTTTTCGGAGATTAGTCGTAACAAAAATAACAGGCAGACAAAAATATAAACAATTGTTTCTTTGGTTTAAGTACCGCTTAAACATTTATATAATTATAATTATGAATTTAGTAAAAAAGCTGTTATTTTGAAATTACAAACAGACAATCAAATTTCATTTATTTATAGTTATAGATGAGAAGATGTAATCAGGAACGCATCCTCGCGTGTTTGCTAAATTGTTATGTATAGTGATTGGAGGAAAATGTTATTAGTTTTAATTACGATAACTTGAGAAAATAAGTAATTAATAAAAACATAATTAGGAATATAATAATTATAAAGCTACTAGCAGTAATTTATTATAAGTTAACGTAATGGTTTAAATGAGATTATTTCTTCTTTTTAACCATCACATACCATCACGCCTGTATTCCCCAGAGGATTACGCAGAGCTGTACCAATGGGTGTACCCACAGTTCGCCGGTATGTTTTTAGGTCCCATGTAATAGGGGGCGAGCCTATTGCCAATAACCGGGCACAAATCCTAACTCCGAGCTGCTACTGAGAAATTCATAGAAAAACCCAATAATAACACTTTAGCTCGACCTGGGAATCGAACCCAAGACCTCTAGCGTAGCAGTCGAGTTCATCTTTTTAATTATAATACTTTTACAACTTTGTAATCTTACTTTTATTGGATGGTTTTGTTTTGTTATTAAATAATTCGTTCTTTCATATTGCTTAGTAACGTAGGTACGAATTTAAAAATCTTGATCTAACAAAATTGTGTAAACATTTTCTATCTAACACATTAGATATATTAAATTTGCATGCTGTGACCCATCTTTGCACCTTTAAACAATGAAACAATTTTGATTTATTTGTTTATACAGGGTTATTTGTAAAACAATGACAACCTTGCAGGACTGTATTACTATCATCGTAAACAACAACTTTTTTTTTATAATTTTTTACAGAATCAAGCAACGCAAGCGCATTGAAATGAATGACCGACTGAAGGATTTCCGTAAAATTGTAAATAGGTCAAGTACAAACACCCCCGCCGCCCTAACCCCGCTCCCCTCGCTATTTTACTATCGATTTCGTTTGCTTCGCATAGACTTCTTAACATTTAGAGCGTTCAATTTAAATGTTTGTATTTTTGTATGAAAATCTGATGAACTAAAATATGAAAAAATTTTGAATGTCATAGAACAAAAGTTGTTGATTATGATGTTAGTAACATAGTCCTGAGAGGTTGTCATTGTTTTACAAATAACGCTGTATATTCCGCCAATGTGAACGAGCCTTAAAGGAAACTGTAGAGATATTATTAAAGTTCTTAAAACAATGGAAATCAAGGACCTTGCAGCCTAAATGTGTAATTATATCGCGCTATAATTAACTGACCAATTTTCTGCCTACTTTATTACTTATCTGTATTTTGCTTGAGTGATTGTAAAAAAAGGATTTTATACTGCTATTAGGTCCCTTTAAATTGAGTGTAAATTATATTAATTTAAAGTGCACGCTCTCGATGAAATTTTTCAAGGGTATGAACAAAATATAACGTCATACGGGAACCGTACCTGCTACCGTTCAAGTAGCAAGCTGGTCTATTACCTATTTATTTTTATATATTTTGGAGAATTTCTCTTGGATTGCCTTCACTTTGGAAATGGCGAAGTGTGTCAGCATCCTACCGACTAAAACCCCACGGTGTTCTATCAAATACTCTAGATCGGGGTACGGGGATAACTCAGAACCAGGACCACAGGGCGGGTCTCGTTACCCATCGGCTGATCTGATTTCGGACTTTTTTTATTCGGGCGACGGACTAACCTCGAGTCCGCCGCCCGTAGGCCCTAAGTCAGCGTCGCCAGAGATTGTTCTGCCCTTACAGCTCCTGGTGTGTTTGCTGCGAGTGGGATAAGAGGAAGAAGCCGCCCTCTCCAACCACCAGCACCTCGCAGAAGGAGAGGAAGCTGGTCTACCACCTAACATGGACCGCTTCCACTCTATTTAATTCCCAAGCCCTAGTCTTATCAAATATCCAAATAAACGGGTGTTTGCTATGATTGGTTTTAAAATATCACCTAATGTTTTCTTTTTCTGTGTTTCCAGAAATCGTGCAACCAACATGTGTGCTAGAATCAGATTTCGGATTCAAAATCAACTGCGCCTTCAAAAAATCTAGCTTGTTCAGGGTACGGAATCTTGGAGGCATCAAGGCGCACGCTAGTTTAGGTAAGATATTGATGAGTTGTTGTTTTGTGTGTCTAGTTTCAGTAAGTGGATACGAGTATATTTGTAAAGTAAAAGTCAAAGCATTTATTTCTATTAGACCATTTACAGACACTTTTTAATTGTCAAGAAGTTACAGTTTAAATTTGAAGCTAGTTGCCCGTTCCAAAGCATAGGTTTCTATGGAGAAGAACGAGCGAGAAACTCCATGGATACTAATTTCTTCCTATTTGGTTTTAACAAAATATTGATTACAATATTCTTGTTGCTTCTATATGTAAAAACAATTAAGGTGAATATAAAACAATAAAAAAAATAGTAATTAAGATGTAAGCCTGTGCAGTTAAGAGATGACCAATATCAACTGACAGCGCCCGTTCACGAACATGACACGTGCATCAGTACCATTTAGCTTGACCATCTTGATGGGACACGCATTATTATTACTAGAGAAGTTCATAGAGAGAAGCAACCTTTTAAAAAATATAAATGCGATTTTCTTTTATTCCTACTTACATTAACACGAAGCACATAAGTAGTACCTATATACAAGTCAATACTATTCAAATAAAATAAACAGTAATCGACGCAAGAGTGGAAATACTCGACACTTGACGACTTGTATGAATGGAAAACACATTTATATACAAATTAAACGTGTTTCTCCAATCAGAGAAATGGTGATGAACTGTACAACTGTTAGATTGCCTTCAGATGTATTTTGTATCGTCGGTAATGATGCGGCTGGATTAGTTAGACGAATTTTAAAACTTATCTTTAAAGACCATTCTGATTTACGACCCTAGGGTCAAGTTGCGCCAAAAACTGATCTCAGAGCATTTATTTCAATTAGACCATCTACAGCCACTTTTGATTTGTCAAGCAGTCGCAGTCAATTAGTTGTTAGCTCGTTCAAAAACATAGGTAGTCCTCTATGGAGAAGAACGAGAAAAGTGTGGGTGCAAGAGGTGTTTACAAAATCTTGGTTACAATATTATTGTTGCTTCTATATGTGAACGCAATGAAGGTGACTATAAAACAATAAAAAAAATAAAATAAAAAAGATGTAAACCATGGCAGTTACGAGATAACCAATCCCAATTGACACCTCCCGTTCACGAACACGACGAGTTGCAGGGCACTAGTAAAATTGCTGCCAAAAATAAACCAAACTACAATCTCTTAAGAAATAAATAATATAAGTATGAAATATTAAAAAAAAAATCAGAGTCAAATTAATATCCAAAGTCATTGTGGGTTAGTTCGTTTTGGCAGAACTTGTAACTTTTATCGCTGTCTGTACATACAAAATGATACCGGTATATTATACGGTTATCGTTGCACTTCAGATTTTATCTATAAGCACAATTTTATTGTAACTAAAACCTTATCTCTGTAATTTCTTAGACATCTTTATTCTGTGTCTACATATATTGCCAAATTCTCAGACACCGAAGGTTAAAAACAATGGTTTAATAGTCAGATCTCATGGTCGAAGCATCTCTGCTAAGTGAAAGTCGGAGAACAATAGTTAGTGATCAGTAGATTTTGAAGCAGCAAGTTGAAATTGTTCCTGAGAAGGAAACTGTTAACACAAGTTCTTGGACGGAACAGAAATAGGATCACACATCTACGAGGTGTTACAAGACTTATTACATAGCCGTTAACTGCGCAACATTGAGTGAAATATACATACATACCATCACACTTATATTCCCCGAAGGCTTAGGCAGAGGTGTACCAATGTACACCCATAGTTCGCCGGTATGTTTAGGCCCCATGTAATAGGGGGCGAGCCTGTTACCATTAACCAGGCACAAATCCTAACTCCGAGCTGCTACTGAGAATTTCATAGAAAAGCAATAGCACTTTGCTCGACCTGAGAATCGAACCCAAGACCTCTAGCGCAGCAGGGGCGCTTAGGACCACCAGGGCAACGAGGCAGTGAGCAAAAAATATTGCTGAGAAATTACTTTTATTTTTGGAGTGAAAAAAGAAACTATTTATGGTATCGCGCAATGTAATACACGCAACATTGTGCTTTCGGGTGCATCCAATGTACTGGGGACGTGGCAGTATTAACATTTTAGTTATCCAAAGTTGTTTTCGTAAAACTACGTATGAAGAGTTAGTATTTTGACCCTTAATACCTGCATAACCAGAAGGTCCAGAACAAAATATGACTACAATGATAGGAAGAATATGTTAGCCCTAAAAAGCCCTGCGTTCGTGTTCCACGCGCGCCTCAAAGAGATGTCAGCATAAGGAAAGGGCCACTGAGGGCCGATGCCTGCCGGGGCTGCGGGTTGTTCGTAAGAGATACCGCGCCCCCGGAACGCAAAGGGCACAAGAAGGAACATGGGTGGGTTTTAGTCAGTAAAAGTCTGACACTCCCTCCCGCCCCGCCCAGGGCGGCAGAAGTTATTTGAAAAATTTCCACCCCCCAAAAAAAAAAGCCCTAAAAAGCCAATTAATTTTAAATTAAATGTAACATTAGATTTTTAGTTGCTTTGAAATCAAATCTGTTGTCAATTGAGCTGGCAAATAGTAACTTCAAAGTTTGCTTTTGACAGCTTACAAACAGTACGTCAATTAATTGGTGGTTGTTTACACCCATATTCTAAATAAAAGTTTAATTTAAAACTAATCCCATCATCTATAATTTCCAGGTTTCAGTCTGGGCGACGAGCTGGGCTTTGAGCAGTCTCTTACGAACCTGGACCCCAGCCGGCGGCGGTCTGTCAGCGTTAAGAATGGACCACCAGCTAACATCTTTACTGATCCATCCAGAACGAAGCAAGAGGTGAGGAAAAAACATTCATCACTCACTCACTCTTCACATTTATCATTCACTCTTTCTTAAACCTGTCTAGAAGAACGATACTTACTCTTTTTTTTTTGTTTAAATAAACGTTGCCCCACACTAGGAAATTCTCCTGTATCGTGGGTGCGGTTACAAACATATAAACTCACATACACAAACAGCCAGACCCGAAACAACTATCTGTACGCCATACAAATATTTGTTCCGTGCGGGAATCGAACCCGCGACACGCAGCGCAGCAGTCAATCGCTCAGCCACTGCGCCAACCGTGCCGTCAAACATTAACTAACAACAACTCATCATACATAAACATTAACTATGTACATTAACTAGAATTAATTCTATTGGTATTATATTTTATTGTCCTTTATTCTCTCTAAATACATAATAAATTACACCTCGTTACTGCCTCGTTAACCTAGTGGTCCTAAGCGCGACTGCTACGCTAAAGCTCTTGGGTTCGATTCCCAGGTCGAGCAAAAAGTGTTATTGAGTTTTTCTATGAAATTCTTAGTAGCAGTTCGGAGTTAAGATTTGTGCCCGGTTAACAGCAATAGGCTCGCCCCCTATTACGTGGGACCTAAACATACCGGCGAACCGTGGGTGTATATTGGTACACCTCTGCCTAACCTTTTGGGGAACACAGGCGTGATAGTATGTTACGTAAAAATGAAAACTCAAACACCGGCTTTTTACGCCGACCCAGCTGTTCGATACCGAGGCTTACATAATAGCCAACCCACGAGAGGTTTCCTAAAAAACACATAATACTCACAGTAATCCATCAATAATAATACAAAAGCATAGCCACATTGACCTATACAGTCAAATAAAAAAAAGACATCTCCCCATTCATAGCAGCTGTGATTGCAACTTAGTAGCCAAGAAAAGCAATTTATAAGGCAATTATGTTAAAAATGACTGTTATTACGAACTTGCAGACATGTAATGCAACTTTTATATCTGAAACCGGCATCTGATTAGACTGTTATTTCTGGCATTAGAGGAAATCTCACCATATTTGGTTCAAATGGCTTGAAAATGTGTAACATCGCGGTTTTTATGTCGTGTCGTGTAACAGTAATTTTAGTTGCGTTTATGTTTGGACGTAATAGGTTAAGCAAATGGGCTTTCAATGAGAATAATTACATTTTTTTCTTCTTTCTACCGTTTATCTTACTTAAAAAAACATCGTGAGGTAACCTGGACTTATCAATCTATATAAACATAAATTAATAGTTGAAATAAACGGCTGGATCGATGTGGCTAGTTATGTTTTTTGTGTTTGTAATTTTCCAGGCAAGATTTATATGAAAGAAAAATTTTAAAAGTCGAAAATTTGTACCCGTGTGCTATCGAAGCGATTTGCTAGTAATTAATATAAGTCGTAAATTGCCATTTTTTTTTGCTTTCCTTCATTTAGCATATTATTATAACCTTCAAAGATAACAGTAGTTACAATATCTTCATATTTCTATTTTCCTAATTCCAGAAACGTGGTAAACAGAACAGAATTATGCGTCCGGCGCCTCCTGCTAACCGACCCAACCAATCTGCCATGGATAAGCTGACCAGTCTTCACCGAAGAGTCTCCACCACTATGCAGCCCATCGTTGTCCAGGCCCCCGTGGAACAGACCGTCGCCAAGCCAGTCCCCACCGTCACCATGGCCAAACCCATGCCCATGGGAATTCCAGCCTTCAAACCGTTACCGCCGAAAGAAGAAACCCTTGCCGTAATACCTATAGCACCAACTCGGAAGACCTACTCGCCGCTGCAAGTCCCACAGTCTAAAGGCCCGGGACTCGCATACCAAAGTGAGATATACCCATCACACAACCAAATATCAAAAATGGTATCACAAATGACAGCACAACAGTTCTCTCCTATCAAGTTCACACAAAGTCCTGTCATTGTAGCACATCCAAAATTTAGCCCTATAACTACTGTTAATCCGTTTCTACCCATGCCACCTACTCAAGCTCTCTCTCTAATACCTGGTCCAGTGTTTAAAGAAATGCCACCTTCTTACTCACCTAACTCTATCATCCAAAACAATCCTCTTTCTAACTTTGTAGACCCTGTTCCTCATCAAGTCCATGACATAGCGAACAACGTTGTATATAATACGAAGAAAGTTGACGATTACAATTCTATATCTGGTTACGGAGACGACACTGTGTTGAAATTTAATAAAGAAGATATCAATATGAAGATAGCAGAGATTGCTAAAGCCGGGAACATTTCTATGGAGGCTGTTGAAGCGGCGATCGCTTTGAGACAACAACAGTTGTTGAGTAAATACGCGAATATTCCCGTGCCAGCGCCTACGACGTCGTCAACCACTACCGAACTACCGTTCGTGTTCCAACAGGAGGCTGAACCCGAAATATTGACTGCTGCGTTACCTCAGAAGCCGCCGAAGAGGTTCGTATGAGTATTACTTGACTCAACATGCCGTTCAAACCCTTTCAATCCAGTTAAGCATCCGTATACCCTTAGATAATATTGAAGCAACTGATTTTTGTTAATCCTTAACATTTACTACGTCTAGTTTCACTGGAGGACCAAGGAAATAAGGTATAAATAATAATTTGATATCGGAAATATTGCCTTTAGAGCACTAAGTTAAACATTGCTTCGCTTCTGCTTTAAAACTAGTTCGCAATTTGATGCAGGGTCACAGCAATGCTAATTTAGCGCTAATCGGTTTAGCTTCCTCGGATTTCCGATTTATGTTAAGAGCACACCGGTATTCTATGCTTTAATTTTCCAAACAATGAAAAAGAAGCAAGGTTGCCTTTTATAGTCAAAGTCAAATAATTTATTTCAATTAGACCATTAAAAGGCACTTTTGAGTGTCGATTACTTACATGAGAAAAAAATAATCATATTGCATTTAATTGATCATTCCAAAAGCTGGTTTTGTATGGAGAAGAATGGACAAAAAAATACCATACATACTCTTTTAAAAAATGCATTACAATCTGTTGTACAGTTACATTATTTCCTATATAAAAATGATTAATGTCAAAACGATCTATCAAAAATAAAAGTTACTAAAAGTACTGCAATACGTACTCAGTGCTACAAATTAGAAATGCAAGCTACATTAAAAGTAATATTTAATACCAATATTGTGATCGTAGATAATCACCTCTAACATTTCAAAAGACAAGGAATCAGTGTGTGAGTCATACTCAAATTTAGACTTGAAAATCTCCCATTATCATCAACATTTAAATTTAAAAAAATCTTCTATAATGATTTCCAGAAACCCCATATCTGGCAAGGTAATGAATGCTCCCCGCGAGTACTACCCTGTCGGTTATGAGAAGAACTTCGACGACCACTTCCAATCCAAGGTCGACCTTCCGGAGACCAACTTCCACTGCGGCGACCAGAAGTACTTCCCTGGATTGTACGGCGACGAGAGTCTTGGGTGTATGGTGAGTACACACAGTTTTTTTTTTCAAGAGATATCGTAGGGTGATAAAACACTAATCGACCCATGCCATCGATAGATGGTAGCATGGATTGGTCGACGTCAATCAATAGTTTCTACTACACCGATCGACCAATTAATCCATTCTACCAGTGATCGATGACATCGATCGATTTGTGTAGTAACCTTTAAATTGCTGGGCATTATGATAAATTGTTTCATTATAGAATATTGTAACTCATTGTATAATTGTCAGAAATTAAATCTACTTATCAATGTTATCCATGACTATCTTCTGCCAGCGACTTCGTTCACGTAGTTTTTTTCACCCACAAGTTACGTCTTTGGTTACTGCACCTCTCCCGTATGACGTAACGTGATGCTATAAAGCCTTGATAAATGAATTATCCAACACAAAAAGATTTTTTAATTTACACTAGTAGTTCCTGAGATCAGTGCGTTTTTGGTTGACCAAACAAATAAACTCTTTAGATTTATAATATTAGTATTAGTATAGATGAATAGCTTTTCATAACCTCGTTTTCATTTTCCAGGTATTCCACGTCTGCGCTCTAACAGACGATGGTCTCGTCATGAAATCCTTCCTCTGTCCTGAATCCACGCTCTTCGATCAGACCATCCTCAAGTGCAACTGGTGGTTCTACGTAGACTGCAAGAATACTAAGAAGCTGTATGATACTAACATACCGGTATCCAAGAGCTACCAGCTGATGAAAGCACTTACTTTCTTCTCATCTTACAAGAAGGAGATGCAAGAGGACGGTAAGTGGAAAACGTGTTTTTTTCAGACGGAAAATGTAATTTATTCAAAATTATTGTGACTTCTACAATTCATCATGATTCAATAACTATAATTTATAAATGTTTACAGGTCAAAAGAATACCCCCGAAGATGTGGACAATATTAAAGCAGCTATATCTATCCTTCAAAATGATGATACTCTTCGTCCAAATGTACCTGTTCAACCAAACGCTGATACCGTTAAGTTCCCTGATACTGCTAGTATATCTAATACCGGCAGTGTATCTAATATTGCTAGCATACCTAATCCCTCTAGCGTCCAGAACACGGCAAGTTCATCTAATCACGTACAGTTTGTTACTCCATCTCCTGTAATGGTTGATGAACGGAACCGCAGGACAACCACTGGAGCCACCCCTGTATACAGAGGCACTAGAAACTTAAACGCCACAAGAAACTTTAGAAGAAATACAACTTCAGCGGAAAATATCTCTGATTTCAAACTTATAACTGTTAACGCTGGTATTAACATAGCTAATGGAAACGTAACAGAAAATGATTCGAGAGAAAGAAAGCATAGACGCCGAATGACTTTAAAGAACACTAACTCAGTACCTCAAACTACAACAACAACTACTACTACTACTACAACAACAACAACAACACAGAAACCAGAAGTAACAACACCTAGCATAGAAATAATTAAACTAGATATACAACCAATAGAAAATATTCAAAGGCAAGAAACATTAACAGACCAAATTGAAGATGTGAATCCTAACACATCAAATTATGCTCCAGTACGACGGTTTTACAGATCAAGTGCCGAGAAATATGAAGATAAAGAAATGGCTATAGTTAATAATGAAAAAGTACAGATTGTACGTCCAACGTCTCAATCAAGATTTGTGGGATATCATCCCACGCCGAGCGCAACAATAGCAAGATTAGACGAAGCAGTTTTAGGTAATGTTAGGACGAAGAAACAGGCTGTTGCAATAGTAACGCCCCAAAAACATAGTCCAAAAACGTAGTCCGAAATTAGTCAATATTTAAGTGTCATAAGTAAGTTATTTATTTCGCCGATACGTGTGGACATGTATTTGCTCAATTTTTGTACTTTTATAGTTAGTTGAATGGAGTCAAGTGATATTACGGTGTATGCTTAGTTGTAAAGTAAATTTTCCTAATTTCTTTGTGTTTTTTTATTTTTGACCTAGAACCAGAGGGACTGCCTGGTTAGCCTCGTAGTCCTAAAGTACTGCTACGCTACGGTAGAGGTCTTGGGTTCGATTCCCAGGTCAAGCAAACTGTTATTGGGTTTTTCTTTAAAATTCTCAGTATCAGCTCGGAGATATCATTTGTGTAGGCTCTCCCCTATTACATGGGACCTAAACATACCGGCGAACTCTGGGTATACATTGGTACACCTCTTTCTAACCCTTCGGGGAATACAGTCGTGATGGTATGTTTATGTTGTCAAAAAGAGGGTTGTTTGTCTGTGTGTCCATCTGTGGCACCGTAGCTCTTAAACTGGTGAACCGATTTGAATCTTCTTTTTTCTTTATTTGAAAGCATGTTTCCTAGCTGGCAATGGTTCTTAGATATGTTTTATTGAAATCGGTTCAGCCGTTTTAAGGTTATCATCACATCAAGTTCCCTTGCGGGCGCCCTGAGAAGACCCGGAAGCCTAATCTGCTTCTGGAGGGAGGTGGGTTAGTTGGAATAACCCCCGCCACGGCCCACGTACAATGGTCCACGTTAGGACTAAGTGTGGAAATCACAACTCCAACATAGAACACATCCTTATTCTTCTGTCCGGGGTTACTCATAAATTTTAATTTTATTACCTACTTGTAAGTCACTAAGTCACGCATCGTGAGGGAACCTGGACTTTAGGTTATATATTAATTAAGTCTGAAATTGCTAATCCGTTTTGAGTAGGCGTGGTGATCAATGCTCGTGGCTTACCTGTATGAGAAGTGAGACAAAGTAGGCTGATATTATTTTATTTTATATTGATGGCTCTCATGTATGAGGTAGCGAGTTTAATACCAGGCAAGTATCAATATATTTTTTTCAATTTAGAATACATATGTACGACGATACTTTCTAAGTTAATCTTGGTTTATATCTGACGTTAGTGAAGAAAACATCGTGCGGAAACGAAGACAATTAATATAAGGTTGCCTGTCCACAGAAGCAGAGCAAGGCTGCGGAGAGGACAACCTGAGAAATATTAACCAATAAATTGTAAATGTTTCGCTCCGCCCCATTCTATTGGTTGATATTTCTCCGTTTCTGCGCTCCGCTTCTGTGGACAGGCAGCCTTGTCTAAAATTGCCAACACGCCTTGAGCAAGCGTGGTGATCAATGCTCGTGCTTCTGTATTAGAAAAGGCCTCTTATCTACTCTGCCGTGTGTCAATAATAAGCCGGTAATTCTTAGGAGTATAATATTAACTGTTTTACTGTACCTACAAGTAAAAATTCGGAAAAACAATCAGAACGAAATTCTTACTAACCACTGCGTAGGGAGTGAAAAGGTAAACACGCCAATTCTAAGTATCTACCCAAAATTTGTTTTTATTGGGTGAATAAATGGAACATGAGCTTGTATGACCAGATGTATGAACGTGAAAGAGGCGAAAGGTGTAAGTAAGGATCAAACAGGTCTACCCACCTCGATTTTCTTATAAATAAATGAAAATATAACTCATATTTTGGTAAAAGCACACCAGTATAATTCACTTTATTAACATTTCGCTTTTTTTATACATAACATTATTCTTTCGCAAATTATTGGACTGCAGATTATAACGGTTGCAGCCGCTATAGCCGATGCAACGGATATACAAATCATTTCGGATGATATTCAGCACTAGTTCATACAGTATATGGCTCTGCTACCTAATTGAAATAGTCAACTAGACCTTTCACCAAAAAAAAAAATGTTCACCATTTAAATTTATTTTATCTTGGACGGAGTCCCCTGATCGGGATGATAAGTGTTCAATCCTTTCGGTTCTCATTGGTGTGATCAGAAGTTCATGCCACAATCAGGGCATACAGGTGATGTAGGGCAGTAGCATTTACTGCTAAAGGCGTTCCGCACACAGTATGGCAGGCAGAGCACAGCGGCAACACCAATAAAACTCAGCAAGGATATGCAAATCATGCATTCGTAAGATGCCGCAGAGCCTCTTCTGAAACAAAAAAGAAGGTGATGAAGTACTTAAGTACGTGCTTAGTATAAATAAATCAAAAACTGCAGTAATAGAAGACTAGTTTAAAAAATAATGCGATCGATACTTGCTTCGTACAGTTTTAAATTGTAATAGAGTATTTTAAGGTGTAACTTCACATTACGAAAGTCGTGTCGCGTTGCGTTTGTCTTAGAATTATAATTTGTGGACTAAGAAGGGCTAACCAGAATCGAAAAGGTTAACAATGGTGATGTGATTAAAGTTGATAATCAAACTTCTATGTGAAACTCATACTTAGGTACATTTCTTAGTCATAGTGAAGCTTTTGGTTTATGTTATACGATCATACACAATATGGACAAGGTAAGCTATAAGGGCGCCTCGATTCTTGACGCCCCGGCCCAGTAAGTTCTGGGATTTGCAAGCATTATAGTGGATCGCTAAATGTATGCGATATAATTTTGATATATATAGTCTTGCAAAGCCTGGCCACCGAGTACAAAGGGGAACTAAGAGTAAACGAATTGATAAATATAATCAACAAAAAAACAAACCATTTAAAGTGACATCAGTTTATTACAAATTACGGAAACAGTTTTATGATTGAAAAAATCATCGTTTACTTTTAATGAAACATTTTAAAATCTTATCACAAAGTAAAGGTCCACATGCTATGCAGGTAGCTGCCACAACGGCTGTTGCACAGCTCATACAAATCATTATAAAAGTTTTAAGAACGCGCTCAAGAGCAGATTATTCCATCCAAAGTGGTGAACTAGACTCCTTTGAAGCACCAACAAGATGTTTTCACTTCTATATCTTTATTAAGAACTTTTTTATAACACACGCATTTATCCATCCAAAAGTGAAAAGCTCTGTCCCAGTATCTCAGGAAAATAACAGAACTGATGAAGGCCAGAAATGTAATGGCTCTGAAACAAAAGAGACGTACATTTACGGAGATACATAAATACAAAGTAAATGACAAACAATTTTAATAAGTTTAACGAACTTAACGTAAACGTTACACGCGACGATGCTTCGGTTAAGAAAACACAAAAAGAAAGAGTAAAAAATGTTAAAACAGCTAAGCAAAAGGTCCCTGGTCTTAGCACTATCAATAATAAAATCTACAAAGAAAACAAAGACATAGTAGGTAAGCATTTGCACATATTATAATTCAAACAGTAATTACATGGTAACCAAAATAAACAATTTCAAGAAAATACAAAACAGAAAATTATCGTTTCTTCCTAGTTTTAGCTACACACTTCAGTAGTCTTTCACATATGAGAGGTCCAATTAGTATGAGGCCCAGAATACCAACAAAGGTGCTGCATGTAATACAAACCATCTTCGTGTCTTTGTCTAGTCAGGTCTAAATCTTGGTACCAAATCTAAGAACAGTTTGTTCTAGCTTCAAATTGTCGTGGCATGCCACAGCTGGCGCAGTTATGGCTTAGGCCACTCTCCGATTACAGTTATCTTCCTGCTATCTTCAAGCAGGAGGCCGCACTAGCGATATCACCAACTACACCAAGAACTACCTGTAACAAAAATTGAAGTAATTTTGGAAAACGACAGGATTTCACGAAAAAACCAAAAATGCTTATCTTGGATCTTGTTGGTACTTTTCTTCTAAAGTTTTATTCACTTCACAGGTTAAATTGCACTGACCTTGTCAGTTGACCAATCAGCAGTTCTTATATCACTATGTCCAATAAAGTACCAATTATCCACAGAGCTTGAATGATCGTAAACTTAAATATAAGTCTAAAATCTTAAGAAAATATATTTTCTCTATTTGCATCAGTACTTCGAGAGATTACGTTTTACGTACTCATTTGTAAACGATGGTTTTTTAATGTCGTTGCAAATGTTTTTCGACAATGTTTTATTTTGTTAACCGCTGTTTAAACTAAGAGACATATAGTGGTACTTACATGAAAAGATCTGTCTGTTATTCCTGGACAAGCAAGGAGAATATTGCTATCATTTGTTTAAATTAGACGCCAAAAGATAATCCCGATACCAAGATTATCCTAGCGACGTTCCACAATAATTTAACACTCATATTGTCTTCATCACTAATATTTCCTTACATGCAAAATTTTGCTTGAATTACGACACAAAAGGAAAAGTCAGATCATTTTCTAAATTTAAAATATCTTCATAAAACTCTGTCAATGTCATAGAGAAGAAGAGTTTACGAAGGTTGTATAAGTTTTGTATTAAGTATGTAAACCTTTTTTTGTTATTTTACCGCACTTTTACATTTTGGAACAACAGAAAACGTTTGAAGGCAGAGTCACACTAGACTTATGTTTCGTATCGTGATGCTTACCAACAACCTGCTAGTGTTGCGGAGTTTGTTCGAAAGAGTGTCCTGCGACCCTGAAACGCAAAGGGCTTTAAGGGGAACACTGATTGGTTTTAGTCAGAAAGAGTCTGACGTTACCCTCAGCTCCGCCTATCCTTAAAAAAAAATGCCTGTTGACAAGACATGCTATTTGGCATAGTTCGGTATATCAATATAATATAATATATCAATCTTGCTATTAGTAATCAATTATCTTTTTTTTATTATGTGCATAATAACTTATTAAGCTTGCTTAAAATATGTAATAATAATTAAATCTTCTCAGTACTCTTACAACTTGAGTGTCTTCCAGAATCTAATGGCATAATATGGGGAAAACAAAATTTATAGCGTGCAATACTGGGAAAATTGGATTAAACGGTTTTGATACCGTTTAATTAATATTTGTCTTTAGTATCAATGAACATGACTATATCAAGAAATCTAAATCAATCGTGCATTACTTTCCATACTTATTTATTATATTTATACTAGCTTATGCCCGCTACTTTGTTTGAATGATTGTCGATTTTCATGAGGTTTCATTTTTTTTGAGCCGTACCTTGATTCGTTTTCTCAAAATAGAAGTCTAAGTTACTACTTATAACATCATATAACTGCCAGTGAAAATCCCGTCAAAATCGGTTCAGCCGTTTCGGAAATTAGCCGCAACAGACAGACATACTGTCAGTTATTTCGACATTAAAAACTTTTATTTTATTGATTTGTATAGATATCATTACAAATCATACAATAAACATAGTCATCAATTAATCATTAATTTCAATAAAGAAATTGAGACCATTTTAAGGCACTTTTGAAAGTAAAATACATATACACTTAACATACCATCACGCCTGTATTCCCCGAAGGATTAGGCAGAAGTGTACCTATGTACACCCACAGTTCGCCGGTATGTTTTAGGTCCCATGTAATAGGGGGCAAGCCTATTGCCATGAAACGGGTACAAATCCTAACTCTGAGCTGCTACTGAAAATTTCATAGAAAAATCCAATAACACTTTTTGCTCGACCTGGGAATCGAACCCAAGACCTCTAGCGTAGCAGTCGCGCTTAGGACCACTAGACTAACGAGGCAGTTAAATAACGTAAATTATACCAATATACCAATATATTAAATAATTCTTTCACTTAATTTCTGATCAACTCTGAATGAAAACTATCCAAGTTGATTCTCTTCTCTTTTTACCAGACAATGTGCCCTCGCCGATTCGCCGTATAATGGCACTGGAAACTCCTGAGCCGTTACAATTATTTAAAAAAAGAATAAAATAAAAGTATCTACATGTCTCACAGGGGTTAAATATGATCTCAAAATTTGATTAGACATTTACTAATTGCCATGTGAAAGTCACAATTATTTATTTTTGTAAATTCCATCGGATTCTTTTAGACCTATTTATATTCGCAGCACTAATTGCCAAAACCTCTTCTGACGACTTTAATATAGGTACGCACTGACTACACAATGTTCCCCGATAATTTCCAAGTAGTTGCTGAGTAACTGGTTCCGCAACATGTTGCTTCCTTTGTCCCCTAGTGTATTCGAGGCTTTAAGCAGGTCGGCCTATTCCGTTCGGCATACTTAACACAAGCTTTGTTGGGGTTGGTACATATCTGAAGGAAAATGCGTCGCGTATTCGGTCGCGTAACGCCAGAACAGACAAACATATAATAAAATATGCAACCTTTCACACGAGCGTACAGCGTCTGATCCGTTTCCGTCAACGCATTGTCAGTCGACGAAAGAGCGGCAACGTTGCGCCACGTGTATTTTGATTGATACAATTCAATGTCGTCGTCGTTTCTTTCTTTGATTTTGTTCAATAGCCTCCCAAATAGCTATTATTACGATAGGCTTCATTTTTAAATTAATTATCACACAACACAACCACTCCGTAGATACTGACCGCAGAAACTGACTCGACGCGTTGCGGCAGGTCTAATTTAACCGAATAGGCGCGACCGATGATACGCTCAACGCATTCAAAGTCAAAGTCAAAGCATTTATTTGCCTGCCGGGGCTGCGGGTTGTTCGCAAGAGATACCGCGCCCCCGGAACGCAAAGGGCACAAGAAGGAACATGGGTGGGTTTTAGTCAGTAAAAGTCTGACACTCACTCCCGCCCCGCCCAGGGCGGGAGAAGTTATTTGATGATTTCCCACCCACCAAAAAAAAAAAAGCATTTATTTCAATTAGACCATTTACAGCACTTTTGCATTGTCAAGATGTTACATTTAAAAGTTGAAGCTAGTTGCTCGTTCCAAAGCGTAGGTCTCTATGGAGAAGAACGAGCAAGAAACTCCATGGACACTCTTTCCGTCAGATATGTACCGACCCTTAACGTTATAATGAAAATGCCAACCGAATGCGTCGTCGAGCTTGTGTATCATTATAAGTCTATAGCCGTCCACTGCTGAACGTAAACTTGTGTATAATAATGGCCTCAACTCAATACAAAAGTATTTTTTGGTAATTTAAGGCTTAAACAAATGGTACCCTGAAATTCCTTTCAGCTGTGTTTATTAAAGAGACTAGTCCTATGGAGAAGAAAGTAGATGTTGCGCAATTTGTGTATTTAATTGATTTGAATTCTAGAAACAACTCCCACCAAATTCTTATCATAAACTGGCAAATAAACAGTAGTAAAAACAAAAACAGAAGATTTAAAATATTTAATACAACTTAAGTAAGAATACAATATCTATACAAATTAATTTCTCAGCTTAGTGAGATCGCTTAGGGCAACAAGGACTCTTGCACGGCGGTGGTGCGCACGTGCTCTTTGGACATTTCGGCCAAAACTTGTCCAATATTAAGGGTCCACAAGCAATTAAACCAACTGCAACAACGGCCGTAATGCAACTCATGCAAACTATCATATTTAATTCCTTATTTTCGGAGACACTTGACAAATTTATGCATTTCAAATTGTCGGTAACAGACCGGCACACACGCAAGGATCGTTGCAGAAGCGATCAGGGCGTACAAAGAGAGGCAAATCATGTTTTCTCCAATCCTGACGCTTACTCAGGACCCTGTGGTTGGTATTACGGATTTTGGTGGTTAAGGGCTGCGATGACCGCTCCTGGAAATATAAAAGGAACTTTAAGAGAAGCGCTAGAAAAGACGAAGCTTCGTTACTACGCTGATGACACACGGATTCCCACGATTTACTAATTTTGATAAATTTGACCCGGTATTCAGCATCCGCTAAAGCAGTTATTGGGTTTTCACGTGTGTAGGTGACGAGGTAAGCTGGACCAGATAAAAGGTGGGCCGTGGTTTGCGAAGAGACGCCCCATAGGCACTGAAGGTCGGTGCTATATGCGAAATACCACCTTTGGAGATTCCTTTTGCTACAGCCGACTTGGGTGCGGAGTCTGTTAAAAGTTTTCCAGGTCGGCCACGGCAACGCATGCCCAGATGTACTGTAGTTATTTTATGAATGAGTTTTAGCTCATGGAACCAAGAAGACTGGTATAGCATCCATTGATAATTTAGGTCAAGGTGTCATGCTTTCTGACAGACATGTCAAACCCCTACTCCTCCTTTCCTTAGCATACATTTCTTGACCCAGTCCTCTTAAAAAGAGATTAATGGCTATTGGATTCATTGACCATCAAAATTAAAAAAAAGAGCGGTAAAGCAAATCAATTTTCAAGATAACGAATAGGGCTTAATTCCTCTGAACGCGATGCTGGGATCAGACCAAGTAAATAAATTATTTTAAAATTTCAGTGTCCAAAACATTTGACACTTAACTTCCAACGGTCTTCTTGGAAACTTATGGGGGAGGCGTATGTCCAGCTGTGGACGACCTACGGCTGATGATGATAATGTTGATGATGATGATGAAACATTTGAAATTGACAAGTCAAAAAAATCATACTCACACAATATTCCGAAAAGTATGTGACAACTTACGCTTATTAAACTAATTTTGAGGCGTATCAAGCCTCTATTGTGTGATCATACAAACCAATAGTTAAAATAAGCGCACACATAATTTCATCGTGGGGCTTTTAAAAAAACCGATTTTCACATAAAATTTAAGCCATGACAATTCTGTTGATTGACAGTACACCTCGACGTCAAAATTTGAATATTCTATTCTGTAATCACTGTTGTATTTGCTGCCAGTAAAATGAATAAAACCGCATTCTTCTTTCACTGACGTAAAATATAATATGGAACCTCATTCTTCACATACACATACATACATAAACTCACGCCTTTTTCCCATGAACGCCACCTGCTACGATCCTTACATACTTCATTCGCCTCGACCACGTCCATACATCTGTTCATACAAGCACGCCGGTTACGAGTACTACATAAAACTATAATGTACATTACAGTTTTTAAAAACAGTTATCATGGACTGCGTCATTAACCTAGTAGTCCTAGGCGCGACTGATACCCTAGAGGTCTTGGGTGCGATTTCCAGGTCGAGCAAAGTGTTATTGGGTTTTTCTAAAATTCTTAGTCGCAGCTCGGAGTTATGGGCACGCCTTAATAGAGGCGGTAAGTCCCCTCTTTGAGGAGTGGCTGGAGAGGCGCCACGGCGCCCTCACCTACCGCCTGACGCAGGTCCTCACCGGACACGGGTGTTTCGGGAGGTTCCTGCACCTCATCGGGCGGGAGGAAACGTCCGGGTGTCACCATTGTGTGGATCGCCCCGAGGACACGGTGGAGCACACCGTGGCGGTATGCCCCGCTTGGGCGGAGCATCGCCGAGTCCTCGTGGCGGCCATCGGCGGCGGCGAACTCTCGCGTCCGGCCCTGGTGCGAGCCATGGTTCGGAGCGAGAGGGAATGGGATGCAGTCGCCTCCTTCTGCGAGGCAGTAATGCTTGAGAAGGAGGCGGCGGGACGGTTGAGACAGCGGTTCTCCCGTCCCAGCCGCCGCGGTAGACGCTCCGGACGTCGGGAGCCGCGAGACGACTCCCGGCCACCGTAGATACTGGCCTGTGGACGGTGAGCAATGGGTAGCTCACCGTCCTTACGTTGCATAACGACAGACCGTGTCGACGGCGCGTTCGTGTTCCACGCGCGCCTCAAAGAGATGTCAGCAAAAGGAAGGGGCCACTGAGGGCCGATGCCTGCCGGGGCTGCGGGTTGTTCGCAAGAGATACCGCGCCCCCGGAACGCAAAGGGCACAAGAAGGAACATGGGTGGGTTTTAGTCAGTAAAAGTCTGACACTCCCTCCCGCCCCGCCCAGGGCGGGAGAAGTTATTTGATGATTTCCCACCCACCAAAAAAAAAAAAAAAAAAAGCTCGGAGTTAGCATTTGTGCCCGGTTAATGGCAATAGGCTCGCCCCCTATTATATGGGACCTAAACATACCGGTGAACTGTGGGTGAATATTGGTACACATCTGCCTAAACTTCGGGGAATACAGGCGTGATGATATGTATGTTTAGGTATCTTTTATTTCGGATAAGATCGTGAAATAAAATAATTTGTCTAATTTCTTATACTGTGTTTGAAATCCTCTAAATCACAGTTGTAAGGGGGTTAGGCTTGCCAACTTTTCTAAGGCTGGGTATAGAATTTTTTAGAACCTATAATAAATATAGAACAGTTAAAAAAACGTGGTCCCTCGCAACACTGGGAATTTCTAACGTATCACCATTATCTTCATCAGCCTGCAACAGTCCAGCAGTGGACTGTTGTTGTTTATTGTAGTTGTTGTGGAATGTTGTTGTGGTTGTTGTTGCTATATCTATTTCTCGTATCGTGGATGCGTTTCCAAACACATAAACTCATATACTTTGGCATCCACACCCGGAACAACTATCTGTAGGCCATACAAATATTTGTTCCGTGCGGGAATCGAACCTGCGAGACGCAGCGCAGAAGTCAATTGCTCAGCTATTGCGCCAACCGTGCCTTCATAAAAAGTTGTTTTATGTTCCAGTGTTGCAAAGTAAAGAGTAATACCCCTTTGTACACACGGCTAATCAGGGTATACATGTTCAATATAAGCTGACCTCTCATTGTATAGAAATCCTATACAATGAAAGATCACCATAAACTGGAAATGAATAGGTTGATATGTAGCCGTGTGTACACATTTATCTCGATTATTTTATTTGTTTAATATTACATTCAATATATTTTGGGTTTCGGTACCTAAAATAAATTAATTTACTTTTTATTTAACATTCCCCGCAGGGTTAGGCAGATGTGGGTCTACCATTGTACTCCCACAGTTCGCCGGTATATTTAGGTCCCATGTAATGGGGCCTATTGCCATTAACCGGGCACAAATCCCAACTCCGAGCTGCTACTGAGAATTTCATAGAAAAACCCAATAAATTTTTGCTTGACCTGGGAATCGAACCCAAGACCTCTAGCGTAGTAGTCGCGCTTAAGACCACTAGGCCAACGAGGCAGTTAGTACTTTATAAAATGCTATTAGATTCTGGTAGACCAATAGTAATAAAAATTAAGTTTTGTTTTGAATATAATTATGAATTTAGATGTTGTAAAATAAATAAAATAGACAGCTTTTTAGTAAGTATTAAAAGCCTTAGCCACTAGGCTGTATCGGCACTAACCGATACAGGTTCCCATGAAACTAAAATAGAGGTTGTAACACAGCGAGTTCCAAGACAAGAAGTTTCATCAATTTTTAAGAAGAATAACAAACCAAATTATGACCGTGATTAAAATTTAGAATATTCAATGTCAAAATGCCATAACGTTTGATCGTGTTTTGTTTGTGTCCAAACTTGAAGAGAAATTTATTATCCACCATTCTGTGAAAGGAAAAAAAACTAATGCAAGTAATTACGTTCGTGTTGGCAATCTGATATTGCCATATATACTCGTAGGACTATTAATAGTGTATATAAATGAGATTGTTTTTGTGTTTGTTACTGACTTGCCCGTCAGTGTGGGGTTACCCGGAGGGGCGGTTGTCGGACAAACAGTCTGATTTGCCGCAACTGGCACAGCAGCTGGCGTTACAGGGCAAGAAAGATAACAGAATTAGAGAAACCCCGCGGGATTGTAAAGCGAAGTGCGCCTCGAGTATAGCGCAGAAGGCAGCTGCAGAAGCGAAAGCAGCTCAGGCAGCACAAAACGCCGCGGGAGCTCAGGCAGCTCATATGGTTAGATCATTTATGATCATTTTCGGTAGACGATCAATTTTTAATTCATTTAACTGACAGTATTTATATTATTTTTAAGTGTCATCTTTCAATCTACAACTCTCGGAAATAATGTCTCCAGGTAAAAACTCAACTAGCTGAAAAGGCACTCCAAGCAGCTAAGGCAGCTGAAGCTGCACTCGCTGGCAAGCAAGCTGTCGTTGAGCAACTGCAGCAGGAAGTGAAGGAAGCTGAGGCAGTTGTTGCTGAAAACACAGCTGCAGTTCACCAACAACAAGGAACTGTTAATGCTGCCGTTGGAGCTGCACAACAAGCCACAGCTCAGGTGAACATTACAATTACTTTCAATAGTTGAGTGTTTTCTATTTTTGACAAACCCAACTACTTGATCCAATTAAATAATAAAAATTGAATCTAGAAATCCTCTTATTGTTCTCAATTTTATTTTGGTGTGTGGTCTTCAACAATTCCTACCTGACCAGATGAAAGGAAAAGTTTTACGAAGTAATTCATACTGATTGGCCAAATTACTACCATAATCTAATGTTTTTATTTTTATTCCAAGGTGTTTTGGTAGTAATTGTTGAAGTGCCTGATAAAACACATGAATGCTTCGTAAAACTTTGCTTTCTTTTCTTCAAAAGGTATAAAAAGACGGCCGACTTCGAAAACTCCCTTATCACCTTTTCCAAGGATAAATCTTGGAGCAAATAACTTCGCCATGGTGATCTGTATGTCAATGTGTACGTTTGTCTTATTAGCAGCAGGATTGTCTTGTGTGCCTGTCTGCTATAATTCATTGGGATGCCAAATGAATGTGTTAAGTTGTTTGTGTACTGGTAAAAGCAGTACTAACTCTAATTGTCCTCCTGATGGTAAAAAGTGTTAATAAAATGGTGGATAAATGTGTATAGTTAAATTTTCTAGAAATAGACTACGTGTACCTATAATTAAATGTCTAAAAATAAACAAACATATATTTTGGCTGTGATTCGTTTTCTTTTTGATGTTTTGGATTGTATGTGGTGGGGAGAGTTAGTGTTGCAACATTAGAAGCAAAATATTATCTTGTGGCAACATTAAATCGTTGCGTATAATTTAGTCTAAGTGGTCTAACTTCGTTAATACTATCAACTCATGTCCAACAATTGTAGTTCGATAATAACGACAAGTTGCTTCAAAGATAGTATCTTCTGAAATCTTTCTTCTTGCTTTCACACATTCCAGCATAAATTTATGGTGCAAGCGTGCCAACTAGCCGCTCAATTAGAAAAGTCTGCGCACTGTGTTTTAGAAAAAACGAAATTCGGATTGCAAGAAAAATGCCACAACCTAGCGGAGGCAAGAGCTAGATTAGCACACTTGCAGCACAAACTGCAATGCGCTTGCGCTGAATGTGCGGCGACTAAGCAGGCTGCTCACTGCGCATGCGAGGCTGCGCGAGCGGCTTGCGGCAATGCCCGGAGGAAGAAACACGTTCTAAACCAGATCGCTTCATTACCTAAGGCCAGCAAACGGGGGCGATGATGGAGCAAGTAAGGAAACTACGGTTAAGTGATTGAGACATAGTTAGGGAGTCGGGAATTTTGTTATTGTGACGGAGTAGAAAAACAGTAGTCGGTCCACCTTTGTAATGTCTACAAAAGACTTCATAGCGTTGGAAATGTAACTTTTAAACGATTGACAGCGAGCAATACAGTAGAAATGTATTGCAAGTGTTAAAGGTTCAATTATTGTGTTTTTATGTGCGCTAATAAGGAATTTCCGACCAGATCAGTAGTATCTTCATATCCACAAATGATTGAATTCGAGACGGAGATAGAAGTTGATTAAAAAACCCGTTCAAATGCACTAGCTGTCTATCATAGCGGTTCAGCAAATGTGTAAGTGTCTCCGATGCCTTTCATTTTCTTCAGAGCTTTTATGAAAACGAACTTGTTGTATCATTTTTCCTTAAATGTTAGTTTAAGGAAACGCAAATTTTCACCGTAGATTATGTATGATTCTAGACCGTCCAGCGATCAGAATTTTCGTCGCTCATTCAAAATAAAATCAGCTACTCTATACACGATTTCGACACCTTTGAGATCAAACTATATGGAACTGCTAATCGATGAAAAAGTTTAACCCTGGAGGAGTTTAGAATCATGAGCTGCATCTATGGTAAAAGCTTGTGTCACGACGTCTATCCAACCGTGCATATCAAAGTAGGTAAGTTGTTTTATTTGCTAGTAGCCCTAAATCGAAATTAAACCAGTAACAAAATAAAGCTGAGTACAGACTTCTAAGTATAAACTACAATGGCAGCTTTTGCATTTAATTTTTAATGGTATTATACACGTAAATATACTCTCTCTCTCTCTCTCCCTCTCTAGCAGATATTTACTTTCATGATTGTGATGAATTTATGATTATTTTGGTTAGTTCTATATACTTTAGTTTTGTATTTGTGTGTTAAGACGTTTGAATTTTGATATATAAATGATTTCGTATAAGCTGTTAAATATAGTACTATGTATAAATAAAAATGTTTGTTTTATTTGGTGCCGGTGTAATTACAGGCACAAGAGACATTTCAACTTTGTCTCTGGGATGGTAACACATTTGCAAGGCTCTGATTTTGCTGATGTTTACAGGCAGCGGTGACCACTTAACATCAGGTGGGCCGTCGGCTTGTTTGCCATCCAATGATATATGAAAAAAAATTGAATTTGATTTCCTACCACATTTCTGCTAAGCCACTGTTTCAGGCACCCTGTTGGTCGCGGTATCGCTTGAGATTACAACGGAATTCCAGACTCGACTTACTACTTCATTATATCCACGGTGTATTGGATTGGACGTCGTGATACAAACTTTTCCTATGGATTTATTTCGTGATTGTAAACCCGTTTTAGGCCGCTATCCCACTGGCGTTCTAGGAGTGTTGGTGCTACTCGCAACTTACTGACTAAAACCCACACATGTTCCTTCTTATGCCCTTTGCGTTCCGGAGGCACGGTATATCTTTCGAAGAACTCGCAGCCCCAGCATGCATCGGTCCTGTGTGGTCGTCCAATTGCTGACTTGCGGTCAGAATGTATGGAACACGGTAACAGCTTGCGTCGAGATGTCCCTTTTAAGCTCACTGTTCACAAAAGCGAAACGAGGCTGCGGAACGGAGAAACTGAGAAATATTAACCAATCGGATTGCATAACAGGGGCGGAGCAAAGATTGTATGCAATTCTTTTGGTTAATATTTATCAGTTTCTCCACTCCGCAGCCTCGTTCCGCTTCAGTATTGTGGTCTAATTACGTTAGTTAAATATGAGTTTCCAAACGTCTTTTATATTGCGTACTGGAAAGGCGTGACACCTTACCTGCGTCTGTATTTCCGAACGCATTCAACCCTAATCTCGTCAAACTTAGAGTGAACAGGCTGGGTAAACTCACTCTATCATCAACTTTGTCTTTGTCACCTCTGATCTAGACTAGAGTCAGAGGAAACCTACCTAGAATAAAAATAATTAAAACATTTTTATTTAATATCATAATTTAATTAATAATAATTTATGTCTTAACAGGCAGTGTTACTTAATTAAACTTAATCTAATCTTGCATTCTCAAATTTCTACACTCACCAAATTCCTTCAACTTCTCTTCTTCTTATCATGTATCAATTCTTACCTGCCTAAGTATTTTCTTTATCTGTTATCTGTTGTCTACAGAACTTATCGTAATTGGGTAGATGACACCACTATTTACGTGCTTTTTATGAGCTGAAAAAACGCGATTCCTCATAGTTTTTGTATGACAATACTATACTGTGACGTCACTTTTTTGTCATCTCAATTCATTATTTATTGATTTCACAGCAACAAAAATCGATTTTTATAGTTATTTAAAATTTCATCGGGTTTTCAGGGCTAAAATAGTGTTCTTTTAGTGAAGTTATATCTTGGAATTATTGATAATGGTGCCTACTACCCAATGTGACGAGTAAACTTAAATAATACGGTGGAATACAATTTATTATCTAGTTGGTTGTACAAAAATACATTAAATGAGATGATATTACTAGGCTTGAATGGACATTTTTTTTTTGTATGAATTTATTTTAAATTTTTTCCGTTAATGATTAATTAGTTGTAGATTTGCGACTAAAGGGCATTTAATAATCTCAGAGACGGGTCTGTATTCAACTTGAAAAGAAATAGTGTGCTTTATATTCATGGGCCGAAAGCACATTATTTTTGTTTGAAGTATTAAACTGTAAATTTCGTCACTGAGATTAGAAAATACACTAACTTCATTCTATTTTATATAATTTCATAAATATTTAACTTTTCTAATGCTTCGGCGATGAATAATGTATACAGCTAAAACGATCTAACCTACAATCTCTTAATAATTTAATTAATTACCTCAAACTAATTTCTTATGTCAAATATGTTTCATTACTATCCAAACATAATTATTTAGTTTACATCCTTAATTTATGCTTAGAGTAGATTTTAAATTAATGGGAGTTAAATATCTAAAATTACTACAATTATATCTAAAAATGGGTACCTAAAATGTTAATGAATTTTGGTTCACTATGGAGAAATATTGTTGAAAACTATATCAAAGTCCAATCCTGGTGTTTTGTAATTATAAATTAATAATAAAAGCGATAGCGCGATTAAATAAAAAATGACCAATTTTTCAATATTCACATAGTTCTTAAAGCATAACATTAAAAAAGTCAGACATATATTTCAAATAAAAGTTGTCAACGCGTTATATTTTTACAGTTTGAAAATAGACCTTAAGCCCTTATACGCAGTGGCGTTTAGAGGCAGTTTGCTTATGTGGTTTTCAGAACTCTCATAGTCCGATGGGACGGTAATCCGACACTATTGGGGACAGATCAGGCGCAGGACTAACAGTTTTGTGCTGTCCGAAATACGGGGGTGTCACACCACCGAACCCGGGTGTGTCACACCACCGAACCCGGGTTGTTACTGAAATATTTCTAATGGAAAGGTCACGCTCCAACATGCCCCACACTCAGTGGCCTCGCTTGCGACCCCGAAACCAAGTCACCTATTATATCACATTATTGATCTGTTTGATATTGTTCAGCTGCTCTCTACAACATCACCTTTTGTAAAAATATGATATATTAATAAAAATGAATAAGTACATGGTCACTATCGTTAGATAAAGGAGAGTGACTGAATGAAAAGTCAAAAATTTTATTGTTAGGTAAATTGATTGTTGTCTAAAATCTACGATAAATTGGAATCGTCGATTGGAATCGTCGAAATCTTAGTCGTGTTATAAAATGGCTATTTAATTCAGCAAAATGCTTAAGGGTCTTAATTAAATCTACAATCAAATTCCTTAACTGTAGACAGGTCCATACATCAGTCGTATAAATCATGTCATGGACCCATGAAAAGCAAATGATGATTGACTAATATGGTTTTGGGCCCAACAAACATTTAAAATCTTAAAATATTGCACGTACTATTCTTTGACTGCACTTTACAAATACGCCCAATCTCCTTTTTCTAAGCCTGTAAAATTTACAATAAAAAACGGACATTTTACTGAAAACTATTTGTCTACCATACTAAATACATCGTTGAGGTTTTGTGGGCTGAAAGCCATATTGCTGTGCCTGTAGTTCGAGTAAGGAGAGTTATCCGCTGATATTGCCATTTCTGTGTCTACATAACCGTGGAGCGCTGGGAATAAATCCTCATCATCATCATCGTCATATACCGGTGAATTTTGAGCCACATATCTCGCAGGCGGCTCAGCATATTGTCCACCCACAACTATCTCGTCATCAAATTGGTTCGCCTTATTTGGTTTCCACGGCCTATTCACGTTCATGGCTTTGGAGTCCGCGAAATAAAACGGTCTCTTTTTCCGGTAGAAGAATTTGACGTCCTGCATCACTTGCTTGTCAGCTATCGGATCCAAAATATCCATCATATGGCTATCTTTAGGGATTGGTGTCACGAAATTAGTGTAGACTGGTTTATCCTTTGTGAAAGCGTAAGTGGTATCATCAGAGTTTGCGAAATGCTTTTGGGTCCATGAATTTTTCTGCGTCTTGTAGTCTTCGAAGTCTTGTTGTTGTGACGTTTCTTTGGCACTAAATGGTGTTGAGTACAGGTCTTTGATGGTGGGTTTCAGAGGTGTACCGTAAGAATCCACAGGTGACTCGGTATGAGCGTTTTTGTTTTGCTGGTGTTCCAACACGTGTTGCGTGGGAGGCTCACCAAAGCCTGATGCACTGTATGGCGTAAGAAAGGAGAAATGAGGCATTTTCAAGACATGTCCAAAACCTGGTCTGCCGTTAGGTCGAAATTGAGGAGGACCGTACTTTGGTTTATTTTTTTGGGCTCGCTTTTTGTATTGCTCATATCTTAAAGATGTAGATTTCGGCTTCCCTGTGCGGCCCTTCTTTCCAGGTTTTCTGGTAGGTTTATGTGGCCGGTTCCTCGGTCTTGGTGGATCATGGTTCGACTTGTAGGATCCAAATTTAGTTTTTGAGGGTCCAAACCTTGACTTTGATATTCTCCTGTAGATAACTTTAGGTCTTTGGAATATTTTGTCCATTGTGTTACTATTAAAGTCTACTAATACCGTTGCATCTCTTTTGCTTATTTTTTTGACATCTTGTGGTTCTTCTACTTCTTTGTTTTGTTGCTCTGCTCTAGCGCATGTTGCTGTTACTGTTATCTGAAATTGAAATAAAGTCGATTTGAGAATTGAGTGAAGCAAATAGCTTTCTTCAAAGTTATGTATAGGTAGGTAATATTGAGATGTTCAATGTTTTAGATAGTGACTTTTCATTTTAGTAGAAGCGATGCACACATTTTGGAATAATAGTAACTGTTTTAAGCCCAAACAATAATGTTCAGAACACGAATCGAATCTCAACGCAATCACTTGATCATCATATCATAACCACTCGTACTGCACTAATCTTAGGGTACATTATCGAAGAAAGTAGGCACCCGGCGCTGATCTGCCAACCGCTAAGCACCTGGACTGACTAATTCACATAGACACTTGTAGGTGGTTGCCAGCGCTTATTCTTACTGGTTCAAAAAAAGTATGAAAATCATCTGTGCTGACCAGCTCTGGGTCATCCGTGCTTTCTACATGAATAGGTAACCCACAGCAGCACGCCTGTATTCTCCGAAGGGTTTGGCACAGGTGTACCAGTGTACACCCACAGGCGAGCCTATTGCATTTACCGGGCACACCGTAATTCGAACTCCGAGCTGCTACTGAGAATTTCATAAAAAAAACCCAATAACGCTTTTTGCTCGACCTGGGAATCGAACCCAAGACCTCTAGCGTAGCAGTCGCACTTAGCACCACTAGGCTTACGAGGTAATTCTACATGAATACATACCCTTATATTCCCCCACTGCAATCGTTATTTATTAGCATCTTCCAGTTTGACATTTAAAATCGTCTGCTTAGCACTCGTTTATCAATGTTATGTCTTACTTATTGCTACATTATAGCAAACAATCCCAATATGGTGGTAGAATGTTAGTTTTTACGTGACGGTAATGATTTCAGTAAGTACGCGTTTTCGCCGGGTAGCGCTGCTTGTGGATCTCTCGTTACAGACGAAAGGATTACCTTACTAAGCTA
This sequence comes from Caradrina kadenii, assembly GCA_947462355.1. Taxonomy (NCBI): domain Eukaryota; kingdom Metazoa; phylum Arthropoda; class Insecta; order Lepidoptera; family Noctuidae; genus Caradrina; species Caradrina kadenii. The sequence goes on along the minus strand of OX381692.1, from coordinate 11,123,558 downwards.
ACCAGTAAATAATTTTACTGTTATTATGGAAAATTACTCCCGATTCTGTTTTAACCTCTATCTTGACCATCGAAAAGTAATTCAGTTAAGTGTGTCCAAAATTGTAAACATTGACTATTGTGTAATATTTTGTGAAGAATGATCCTTGACAAACAGGCATGTACACTGTACAGTCAACAAAAGAGATAAGTATCCAGGGTCTTAAATATTGTTAAAGATTTCGTAGAATATGATAGATGTTTTTCAAATTTAACATCGTTCTTAATTAAGCATGAGTTTAGACTTGACTTATTTAGTTCTAGCTTCTGCCCGTGACTTCGATCGCGTGTTTTTGTTCACCGGCGTCTTTGGTTACTGCTCCTCTCCCATGTATCGTAGCGCGATGTTATAAGCCTAAAGCCAACCTCAATAAATGAACTATCCAATACAAAAATATTTTTTTTTTTCAATTCAAACCCTTATCTGTCTAACAGATTAGCGCGTTCAACCAAACAAACAAACAAACTCTTGAACTCTATAATGTTAGTGTAGATGACTTAATCACAACACCGGCTAAGTCGATCGAAGTCAAGGATTTATTTGTAAAAGATGTTTGACAAATAATCGGTCTGGAATATATAATAATATTCTTCATCCACAATGATTAGTTTTTTTTACGCCATACGATGGCAAACAAGCCGACGGGCCACCTGTTAAATGGTCGCCGCTTTCTATAGACATCTGCAATGCCAGAGGCCTTGACGGCACGGTTGGCGCAGTGGCTGAGCGATTGGCTGCTGCGCTGCGTGTCGCGGGTTCGATTCCCGCACGGAACAAATATTTGTATGGCCTACAGATAGTTGTTCCGGGTCTTGCTGTTTGTGTATGTGAGTTTATATGTTTGTAAACGCACCTACGACATAGGAAAAATTTCTAGTGTTAAAATTAAAATGTCTAAAATGTCTAAATGCGTTGTCATCCCAGAGACAAAGTTGAAATGTTTCACGTGGCTGTAATTACACCGGCATCCATAACCTTCAAATCGGAATACAGCATGGCAGAATTAGGTACAGTGGTACTACTTCCACGGACGACCTCCTTCACAAAGAGCTCTTACTACTACCAAAACATTTTACATTCTCCAGACCAATTTCGGTCACAGCGGCCTATGTTAATGGAGACTAGCCAAGTACATAGTACAAAATATAGTGCGCATATGTGTGCACAGTACACAGGTACTTTTTCCTGACTGTCATAGTCCGATGGCGAGCAATCCGACACAACCGGAGAGAGATCAGGGGCAGGACCAACTGTACGTGATTTCCGAGATACGGAGGTGTTTCACCACCGACTTCCAAAGTCCGGGCTGCTACTAATAAATTTGTAATGGGAAAACCCAATAACACTTCTTCCTCGACCTGGGAATTGAACCCACGCTCTTCAGTCGCTCCCAATGGAGCGACAAAAAAAAAATGGATAAAACATAGTTGCCTACAATCGGTGTTTCTCTAAAGCTTTCTTAACTTTTCTGAACCACATTTTACATAATAATTATCATACAAACATTGTTCTATCGTATTGTCAGTCACATATTGTCAGTTGACAGGTCATTCTATGCAAATCTTGATCCCTAAGGTCGAAAAGTACCGCATACAAACTCACATGAAAGTATGATGAACAGATGCGCACGCGTCACTTTCTAGTGCGTGCGTAGATAATGCGACGGTAAATCTCGGACTCTTGCGCCGTTTGTTAATGGCGATAGAGTGAGCAGGTAGTTGTTTTTTGCTGTGAACGTTTTTATGGTCCGAGAACTCAGTGTTGGGAAATCTACGTCATTTTAGCATGGTTGTAATTTTGAGGATAGAGGAATATGCTCGTTACCTTCTTATACAAAGAAGGTAGTGAGCATTGATCACCACTAGCTCAATGCTGATTGGTGATTAAGAACCAAAGTCCAGGTTTCCTCACAATGTTTCCCTTTACCGCCAGGCAGTGATGTCTAGCAAGAAACAACTTAGCGTAAAAAGTCACGTTGATGCTTTCTGGGATTTGATGTTGCAACCTGAGGCGTAAGAAACGGATCAAATAATGAATGGGCCGTCATTATCTCCGCATAGTATTAAAAAAAAATCGACTGCCCCGTTGGTCTCGTGGTCGCAAGCGCGACTGATGAGCACTGGGTCCTGGGTTCGATTCCCGGGTCGGGCAAAATCCATTTTTAACCACCGGCTCAAGAACGTGTCTGTGTGTCTGTCTGGGGTACACCTCCTTTTCCTCTTAAACGGGTAAACCAATTTGAATGCGGTTATTTTTATTTGTCAGCAGGTTTCCTAGCGATGGTTCTTAGAATGTTTTATCATAATCGGTTGCCTACTGCCTCGGTAGCCTAGTGGTCGATAAGCACGACTGCTACGCTAGAAGTCTTGGGTTCGATTCCCAGGTCGAGCAAAAAGTGTTATTGGGTTTTTCTATGAAATTTTCAGTAGCAGCTCGGGAGTTAGGATTTGTGCCCGGTTAATGGCAATAGGCTCGTTCCCTGTTTCATAGGACCTAAACATACCGGCGAACTGTGGGTGTACATTGCCACACCCTTCGGGGAATACAGGCGTGATGCTATGGTATGGTAATCGGTTCAGCTGTTGCTAGGTTATCAGCTCTTTTGTTAGCTGCGATAGGGATCTTCAATGTTCTGTCGGGGGGTAAATATTTTTTTTTAATGTTATGTATTTTTATGTTGAATATCTACAAATACGGGTATTTACTATAGATAATCTAATAAATATGTTCTAAATCAGGCCAGTCACTTTTTTATGTAGACTCTGAAATATTTAGTTTTTTCTGAATTTGACTGCCAGCGGACTGACGAGGATGACAAAGTACTGATGAAATACACAATTGTATACGAAATAAAGGAAATTTATTACTTTAAAAATTTTAATATTATATTTGTTCCGAGATAAAAAGTAGCATATCTACTATTCCAGACTGTACCTAATCTGTGTTCTTTCACTTCTAGGTAGCGATATCTAGGAAGGAACAACTGAGAAAGTACTACTGCCTACTACAAAAAGTACCTGCTAGTAATACAAGACTTCGAAAATTCACATTGGTAATTGCTAAGATTTAATCTCGCAACCTGGGTCTAAAGAAACGTATAGAGTAAAATCCGGGTCATAACGATCAAAACTAAAAAACACAAAATTAAAAATTTTAAGTAACCCCCGTCGGAAGAATAAAAATCCCTACCGCAGCTAACAAAAGAGCTGATAACTTTGAAACCGCCGAACCGATTTCCATTAAACAAAGCTAAGAACACTCCTGACTAATACATCTTTCAAACAAAAAAAACTAAATCAAAATCGGTTCATGCGTTCGGGAGCTACAATGCCACAGACAGGCATACACACACATACACAAACACAGACACGTCTATCTTATAACACCCATTCATTTTTGCGTCGTGGGTTAATAACATACAACTCAGCTGCATCATTCCACAGCAAAACGACTTAAGAAAGTTTCTAAACGACCTTCAAAATGTCAGTGAAAAGAAAATCATTAAAATATTATGTTATTTACGTTTAAAACTAGTTTTTTTTCGTTTTTATATAATTCATTCAAATGTCTACAGACCGGATTCTAAGGTGTGACGTATATTAATTAAACTTGGCTGTATGGTACTATTACGGATTAACTTTTTATTATCCAAACGGGTTTTATACGCAAATTAACATACCATCACGTCTGTATTCCCCGAAGGGTTAGGCAGAGGTGTAACAATGTACACCCACAGTTCGCCGGTATGTTTAGGTGCCACGTAATAGGAGGCGAGCCTATTGCCATTAACCGGGCAGAAATCCTAACTCCGAGTAGCTACTGAGAATTTCATAGAATAACACAATAACACTTTTTGCTCGACCTGGGAACCCAAGATCTGTAGCGTAGCAGTCGCGCATAGGACCACTAGGCCAACGTGGCAATTTAATTATGCAACAGCTAAAAAAGCAAATTAATTTCGGTTTCTTATAATAAACTGTGCCTCACACTAGGAATTTCTCCGCATCGTAAAAAAGTTTATAAACATTTAAAGTCACTTAAACAACAATGAGACCCGGAACAACTATCTGTAGGCAATAAAAATATGTTGTTTCGTGCGGTAATCGAACATGCGAATCGCAGCGCATAAGCCAATTGCTTAGCCTCTGCTCCAAACATGTCGTCATATTTAATTTTAATAGGTAAGAAAAAAAAGTAAATTATTCCTAGTTATATTATTTATTACAATAATAACTAATTTATTTATAATGATATAGGAAGGGAATATAGGAATAATATTATTATAAAATATTACTTATCTACGCAAATTTTATAAAGAGGAATCATTGTATTTTTATATTTTTGTGTGTTTGTTTGTAATGAATAAACTCAAACACAACTGCGCGATTTCAAAAATTCTTCATCACGCTACGACCCACGGGAGCGGAGCGAAAGGAGTGAAATAAGCCACGCGAAGGAAGTCGCGGGTAGGTTGCTAGTCTATACTAATATTATAAAGAGGAAAGAGTTGTTTGTCTGTTTGTAACGAATAGGCTCCGAAACTACTGGAGCGATTTTAACCATTTTTTCACCAATAAATAGCTACATTATTCCTGAGTAACATAGGCTATATACCATCACGCTACGGCTCACGGGAGCGGAGCAGTAACAGAAAACGTAAATTAACACGGGTGAAATATGCCACGCGGACGAAGTCGCGGGCAGGTCGTTAGTTTATTATACATATATTACTATTAGGTAGGATGGAGATACTTTCGCTAGCTCTTCGGAGATAATTTTAAGTATATTTTATTTTATAACCGGCGTGCTTATGTATGACCAGATGTATGACCGTGGACAAGGCGAAATGAGTATTTAAAGATCGTATCGATCTGGTAGCGTTCTGTGGTTTCTGTCTACCCCATGGGGAAAAGGCGAGAGTTTATTTATGTATGTATGTATATTTTATGATTTTGATACATTTCTTTTATATGCGTTCTGTTCCACTTTTCCACAGAAGGTGGCAAAGAAGCTAGCGGCCCGCCTGATGATGAGCGGTTACCGCTGCCTTTGATAACTTGCATCACCAGAGGCATCACTCGTGCGTTGCCGATCCCGTAAAAACCTCAAACTCCTTTCTTGAAGAACCTCATGAATTTCTGGGCAAAGGCCTCCTTCCACTCCTTCGCAATTAAAAAATTAAATAATATCAGTCTACATACACTGATATTATAAAGCTGAAGAGTTTGTTTGTTTGTTTGGTTGAACGCGCTAATCTCAGAAAACTAATGGTTTGAATTAAAAAAAAAAATTGTGTTGGATAGTTCATTTATCGGGGAATGCTTTAGGTTATATAACATCACGCTACGACCAATAGGTGCGAAGCAGTAACCAAAGAAGTAACCTAATGCGGGTGAACAGACTACGCGGACGAAATCGAGAGCAGATGCTAGTTATAAAATCATATTTAATTACGTGTCCAACTAAAAACACTACCTACTTAGCCTTTTCCCAACTATGTTGGGGTCGGCTCCCAGTCTAACCGGATGCAGCTGAATACCAGTGTTTTACATGGAGCGACTGCCTATCTGACCTCCATAACCCAGTTACTGGGCAACACGATACGTCTTGGCTAGAGTGGTTGTCAGACTACCTGGCTTCTGACTATCCGTAACGACTGTCAAAGATCTACGAATGACAGCCGGGACCAACGGCTTTACGTGTTTTCCGAGGCACGGGGGTGTCATACCACCAACTTCCAAACTCCGGGCTGCTACTGAGCAAATCCTAATGGAAAAAACCAATAACACTTTTTGCTCGACCCGGGAATCGAACCCAGGACTTCGAGCTCATCAGTCACGCTTGCGACCACGAGACCAACGGGGCAGTTAACAAAACAACAGCAACATACTTATATAGTGCAGGAAGTAAAATAGTATTACATGAGAATAGTTGCAACAAACACAGTCACATTCTTAATATTTAATTACCTACGACAACAATTAATTTACGTAAAAATATTTGACGAGCAATGTTTGCTAACTTCCGTAAAAACATTAACAAAATGTGAATAAACAATGGGAAGAATTGACGAATTAAAATCTTTTCGATTCCGACGTCACCGGCGTTTGACGACCCGAAAATAAATATACAAACGAGTGAAGAATAACAATTGTTATTGGATGGGGATGCGCTAAGGTTGTCCCACGAAATTTCTTAAAAATTTTGTGATTTGTAGCTCAGTTTGGGGCTTTTAAAATGATACAAGTGACGTATTCATAGCAGCCTGAGTTGAAGGCGAAGGTAATGGTAATGGCTCCCCCCTATTACAATGGGACCTAAACATACTCGTGAACTGTGGGTGTACTTTGGTACACCTCTGCCTAACCCTTCGAAGAATACAGGCGTGAAACTACTTAAAAATAAAAGTAATTTTGTGAAATAAAATGTTTATTTATCATATTTAACCCCCGATGCAAAAACGACGGGGTGTTATAAGTTTGACGTGTCTGTCTGTGTGTGTGTGTCTATCTGGGGCATCGTAGCTCTCGAAAGCATGAACCGATTTTGATTTTGTTTTTTTTTTTTGTTTGAAAGTTGAATTAATCGGGAGTGTTGTTAGCTATGTTTGATTGAAATCGGTTCAGCGGTTTCAAGTTATCAGCTCTTTTGTTAGCTGCGGTGGGGATTTTTATTCTTCTGTCGGGGGTTACTTAAATTTTTTTTTACCTACTTAATCATTCGTAAAATATTTACAATAAAACTCTTTGCTATATATATATATATACCATCACGCCTGTATTCCCCGAAGGGTTAGGCAGAGGTGTAATAATGTACACCCGCAGTTCGCCGGTATATTTAGGTCCCATGTAATAGGGGGCGAGCCTATGGCCATTAACCGGGCACAAATCCTAACTCCGAGCTGCTTCTGAGAATTTCATAGAAAAACCCAATAACACTTTTTGCTCGACCTGGTAATCGAACCCAAGACCTCTAGTGTAGCAGTCGCGCTTAGGACCACTAGGCTACCGAGGCAGCTTTTTAGCTTTGCTTATGTAATAAAATAGCTGCCAGAAACTTAATCATTACATTTGTTTGTGCTTTGTGCGCTGTTCTTAAAACGAGGCAAGTTTCCGCTCACGACGAGGCGGAAATGAAAGATCTCACAAGTTCATTGACATTGTATAAAACCGCAAGTTATTTGCGAGATTGTGAGGATAATAAATGGCAGATTAATTCCAAGGCTATCTATTTTTTTTTACGTAAACAAGTTTTCTTTCGTGATGGCACGCGCCGTTCCAATGTTTCTTGTGCTGCAGTGAAAACATTAGCTTGTCAACCAAGTATCGTATATTTATCATCACCATATCAGACGCACGACGTCCACTGCTGGACATAGACCTCCCCCATAGATCTCCAAAGGGACCGGTTGGAAGCGGTACACATCATTGTGAAAGAATTTTACTATAGGACCAACCCTGAAATCATGAAAATAAAAATCGGATGATCCATAAATGTTTGTTTGCCCAACCTGACAAATTGAATGGATCAGATTGGTGAAAAAATGGTTTAAATCGGTCCAGTAGCTTCGGAGCCTATTAGTTCCAAACAAACAAATCTTTCCTCTTTAAAATATTAGTATAGAAAATGCTTTGATAATCTGCTGTAGGAGCTGGAAACGTAAACAGAAAATTCTTTTCTCTCGAATAAATACACGTGTTGATCTTAGCTGGTATTTTTTTATTTCTCGCCCCTTATTACATGGGACCTAAATATACCGGCGAACTGTGGGTGTACATTGTTACACCTCTGCCTAACCCTTCGGGGAATACAGGCGTGATGGTTTTTTTATTAATAACAACTCTTTTTTCTTGTTTCCGTATTGATGATACATTTATTATTATTTATACTACATGTGGACAAGTGGACGGGTCTGATGCGGTCATCAATAAATAATAATAATAACATCTATAATCTTACGTTTGAATGGATGGATGTTTGTTACTAAAGCACGGCAGAATAGCTATTATTTATTTACCAGAAACAATTGCGTTTGTACGTTACGTAAATCATTATTAATCAATAGTAATATTATAAAGCTGAAGAATTTGTTTGTTTGTTTGAACGTGCTAATCTCCGTAAGTACTGGTTTGAATTGAACAATTCTTTTTTTGTTAGATAGTTTATAGAGGAAGGCTTTTGGTTTTATAACATTACGCTTCGACAACAGAAACAGTTACCAATGACATAAACTACTGCGGGTACCCTAAAAAACTACACAGACGAAATCTAAAACACATGATTACTAAAAGCAATGATAAATAATTGTTTTTTTTTTAATACAACATTATGATATTGGTATCCAATTACAGCTTATCTATTAACTAAGAGTTTTGATATAACAGAAATGCTTTGAGCTTAGCCTTGTGTTTAACAAAATTTTCAAATCCGCTGGCAGTCTATTAAATATTTGTACAGTTTGGTAACGAGGGCTATGCTTGACAATGTTAAAATTAGGTACAATTTTATTTTTAACCTAGTGGTCCTAAGCGCGACTGCTACGCTTGGGTTCGATACCCAGTTCGAGCAAAAAGTGTTATTGAGTTTTTCTGTAAAATTCTCAGTAGCTGCTCGGAGTTAGGATTTGTGCCCGGTTAATAGCAATAGGCTCGCCCCCTATTACATGGGACCTAAACATACCGGCGGACTGTGGGTGTACATTGGTACACCTCTGCCCAATCCTTCGAGGAATACAGGCGTGATAGTATGTATGTATGTAACTTTATTTTTTAAATCCTTTCTAAACTGAAAGGATCTGGATGAAAGCTTACATTTTTTGCTTTATATTTGCTCTGTACGCTTTTGAGAAGTCTTCTGACGCAGATCAGTTACGGGAGTCAGAGAACCGAGGTTTTGTGGCTCAGCTTAAACATTGATTGATTGATCAACGATTTGTTGTAATATTGCTTTTTCCTTCATTCATTCTCTCTCATTGAAGGAAAAACTTGTACATTTCCTTGTTTGAAACGTAAGCAGAGGCTAACGGGTTGTACCAGTAAGGCGGTAAGTATTTTCTTGCTACTTATCTTTCTATGTTCTTTTACTTGCGCGTTACTACTGCTTTCCGCTTAACTTAACATTAGTACGTGTTGTATTTAAGCTTTTAAAGCGATTGTGTTAATGTGTGTTCCTTACAAAAGTTTAATTTTATGTCACTGGATGGCAAACTAGCCATTGGACCACCTGATGTTAAGTGGTCACCGCTGCCTACTGACATCTGCAATACCAGAGGCCTTGCAGATGCCATTACAGAGATAAAGTTGAAATGCCTCATGTGCAATGACACTGGTACCTGGCGGTAGTAATGGGTGTGGTGCTAGTATTTCTTCCGACTAGCTCCTTCACAAAGAACTCTAATACTCTAAACGTCAAAAAGCAAATTCTATTCACATGTTGGTCAATAAGTAATCTTGTAGATTAAAACAATCATGATTTTTAAACTGGTTCAAGATTTTGAATTACTGAGATTTAAAATAACGTATCATTTTAAATTCAATTTATTTGACAGGAATATTTATTTTTCTAATAGACTAAAATATAGGCGAGGACTCCATACAACTGCATTCCTATCGGCTTCGCTTCATAAGTTATGGTAAAAAGCTTTGACAGTTAGCTGGTTTGTAATGTAGATAACTGTACAGGGAGCGCCGGATGTACATGCGCGTATATCCTACGTAATTTCACTTTTTCTTTACCGTTTTTTAAAAGGGAAAGTATCTCAATATAATGAACTCAAACTACCGTGAAAACTATCTGTCTTGTTACTTGTAATGAGTTAGGAATTCCCTAACGTTTAATCACTATATTTTACCGATTAAAAAGTAACAAAGAATTTTTATTACATACCATCATCACGCCTGTATTCCCCAGAGGGTTGGCAGAGGTGTATTAATGTACACCCCCAGTTCGCTGGTATGTTTTAGGTCCCATGTAATAGGAGGCGAGCTTATTGCCATTAACCGGGCACAAATCCTAACTCCGAGCTGCTACTAAGAATTTCATAGAAAAACCCATTAACACTTTATGCTCGGCCTGGGAATCAAACCCAAGACCTCTAGCGTAGCAGCCGCGGTGAGGACCAGGATTTTTTTATTAATTAATTAAACTAATACTAATAAGTTGCTTCTTGCTGGAATAATTGGATGAAAAGTTCTAATGAGACTATTTAAGTTTATCTTGGACGTCACTGATATTGGTGATGGAAAACATCAAAATAAAGTCTAATTAATACACAATCCACCTTAAGCAAGCGTGGTCATCAATACACGTGTCTTCTCCTTATGAGAAGAGAATGTTGACCTGCAGTGGGACAATAATAGGAACGTATTATTATGGCTTCCACACAAAGCAGTTATTACGAAACACAACACAACAATGTTGAAATCTTTTAAGTCCAAAAATAGTATTCCTTCAAGAGTTACCTAATACTAACTTTACTAAAATCAATACAATACAAACTTAATAGCATGCGAATGAAAATCGAAAGTGAACGAGATGAGCTGAACGAATCGCGTTTACATAGCTCTAAGATGAGTTGTAACACGAACTAACATTTTTTGCTAAAAGTGCTGTTTGTTACCTCATCATGTGGTAATTTTTCAAGTACCTACTATTTCTTCTTCAAACTGAAAGAAAGAAAAGAAAGAAATGTTTATTGACACAGATCATGTGCACACAAAAATAATAATATAAAGGAAATTCATGGCGCGATTATTATTATTTTGCTCCTGAGGTCCTGTTTTCGATTCCCAGGTCAGGCAAGTTTTTCTATAACATCTATAGGATTTTCTCAGTAGCAGTTCGGAGTTTGAAAGTTGGTTGTGTCGTCCCCGTGCACGAAGCACTTTCCGAAGCACGGGGGTGTCACACCACCAACTTCCAAGCTGCTAGTCAGAAATTCCCAAAAGACAATCCAATAACACTTTGCTCAATTAGGGAATCGAATATAGGATTGACAGGGGCAATGACCAACGGGTAGTCAGGGCAATTATTGGTAGTCAATTATCCTATCTAATTACCCGAAGACTAAGCAAGCGTTATTAGATCAAACACCATGAAAAGCTATCAGTTTCTCTAATCGAAAGTGGAAATAAAGTAGGAGCGGTTTTTTTTTAAATGATAGACTAGGTACGCTGTGTACATAACCTACCATCACGCCTGTATTCCCTGAAAGTTTAAGCAGAGGTGTAACAATATACACCCACAGTTCGCCGGTATGTTAAGGTCCCCCATGTAATAGGCCATTTACCGGGCACAAATCCTAACTCCGAGCTGCTACTGAGAATTTCATATAAAAACCCAGTAACACTTTTTTATCGACCTGGGTATCCAACCCAGGGCCTCTAGCGGAGCAGTCGCGCTTAGGACCACTAGGCTACCGAGGCAGTTGGTACATAATCTAACAATTATTATAAATGCGAAAGTTTGGATGGATGGATGTTTGTTACTTAATCACGCCGGAACGGCTGAATGGAATTGGATGAAAGGCACAGAGATTAGTACATAATATCCCGGGAAACTGTACGCTCCACGTGGGTTAGTATATCGTCTTTTACACGGACGAAGTTACGCCAAAAGCTAGAACAAAATAAACGATAGTCCATGTAAAGAGATTTTTCACTAAAGAAATAATAGGTATGGTTACCAATTTTTGTTTACACGAGTTCGAAGCCTCTGTAGTTGAAGACAGGGCCGTCTTTAACCCTTTGGAGGCCCTGGGCCCATAAGAAGCCCGGGGCCCCTTGTGTTTCACATATTTTAATAGTTGAGAAATTGAATTACTTTCAATGTTCAATTGAAGTAAATTAAATTACATAGAATCAATAAAATAAATATATTATAAAATAATATATATTTCATAATCTTAAGGTGGAAACTTATTGTAAATTGCACTGCTAAACAAATATTTTGTCATTGAATCCGGCCCTAAAAATGCGTGGAATGGAAGGAAATAGAAATATTAATATGTTTGGGGGCGTGCGCCGGGGCGCCCGACAATCGTGGGGCCCTGGGCACTTGCCGAGAGTACCCAGTAGAAAAGAGAGGCCTGGTTGGGGACCATGTCTTTGATACGGCGGTAGCTACGCTCCTGTATTTTAGACAAATTTAAACTATATGACAATACGTAAGTCACAATGTACTCATAACCTAATTCTCACAAAGATATTAACTAATCTGCACGTTGAATTATATAATTAACGCAATAGTAGACGATCATGACAATGAAGATATGACAATAATAAACAATATGGCTGTCGGGTAGGGAAAGTGCTTGCGGTGACGCCTCGCTGCTAGAAAAGTGTTTTGAAATCATGGTGTTGAGATATGAAAACATTATGAGCCATTTTCTTTGTTGTGTGTTAGTGCGTTGTAAATTGGCGCCATTATTGGCATAAAGTCTTAAGATCAGGGGGGCAATTCTACTAACATTTAAAAACGATCGCAATCTAATCGATCGCAATCTCAGTCTGGAAAAAATGCCACAAATTTATCTACATTGCAATGGTAGCCAATAAGTAGTTTTAATTGTAGTAGAGCTGTTTGTGAGAGACCTTGTTCGGGGAAGTATCACCGTACCTATTTCAACCGCAAAGCAGCGTTGCTCTGTTTCGGTTTGAAGGGTATGGGTGCCGGTGAAATTACAGGCACACAACACAACTTTGTCTCTGGGATGGCAACGCATTTGCAAGACCTCTGATATTGCAAATGCCTATAGGCAGAAGTGATCACTTAACATCAGATGGAAAAGACATTAGAAAAAAACGTAATTAAGCTCAATACAATTTTGTAGACGATAGAAGATAATCGATAGAAAATAATTGAAGAAGATAATCGCACAGATATCTAGACTTGTGGTTATCAATTTTGGACGAAGGTGAACAAACATTCACCACGGTACATGATACTAAACAAAGTTTTGGTCGTGAAAAAAAAAACAGCTGTTCTATACACGCGGGGGTATTGAGCTACGTATCAGCCGAATTAAAAAAAATGCACATGATAGCCAGATTTACGAGGAATAGTGTTGGCTATATAACATCACGCTCCGACCTACTGGAGCAGAGCAGTTACCAACGACGTAACTTAACCCGGATGAAAGAAACCACGCGGACGAAGTTGATGGCAGAAAATAGTGTCAAATAGAACTAGCCATAATCTGCTTGACCCAGTTCCCTTGACAACACGAAGGCCATGTAAATGGATCAGTTACCAACTATTTTCTCTGAGTTCTAGTAGTATCAAGTTGCAGAGGTGAAAATTAATACGATTAACCGTCGTATCGCGTGACTGACATAGTCTAGGTTCTAACTTTGAAGATGAGATAGTTTTATTATGACGATATAAATATCAACTGCCTCATTAGCCTAGTGGTTCTAAGAGCAACTGCTACGCTAGAGGTCTTGGGTTCGATTCCCAGGTCGACAAAGTCTTATTGGGTTTATCTATGAAATGCTTAGTAGCAGCTCGGAGTTAGGATTTGTGCCCGGTTAATGGCAATAGGCTCGCCCCCTGTTACATGGAACCTAAACATACCGACGAAAGGTGGGTGTACATTGGTACACTCACATCTGCCTAACTCCTACTGGACACCTCTGCCTAACCCTTAAAATTGTCCGCATAAATTTCGGTGCACTACCTTTTCCCTAACTCTCTTTGTCTGATGGGACGGCAATTCGCCACAAATAGTGAGACATCAGGCGCAACAGCTTTTGCTTTTCGAAGCACGGGTGTTTCATATCACCAACTTTCAGACTCCAGGTGAGAAATTTGTAATTAAAAAAAACCAATAACCCTCAGCCCAAACCGGGAATCAAACCCAGGACCCCACGTTCAGCAGTCGAAGCACTTCTTGCAAAGAGGACTACGAGATCATCTAGTGGTAGAAGTCCTATATTTACTAAATGTTATTATTATACATTTATACAATCTACGGTTCTAAAACAATTTTCTTCAAATAAAAAGCAAGTCTTTGTAAAAAAGGCACTTTCAAAATTTTGAAATCCGGTTTTAAACGTGATGAATGTGTTGAATTCTAATAGTGACACGGTTTTATGAATTTATAACGATTTTGGACTACATTTCTGGGTCGGTCTAGGAAACATCTTATTCTTTTCATACTTTTTACCAGCCTATTACTGTCTGCAGGGAATAAGCCTTTTCTTATACAGAGAAACCACGGGCATTTGCCTGTGGAGTTTCTTGCTCGTTCTTCTCTATAGAGACCTAAAATATTTTAGAACGAGGAACTAGTTTTTACTTTCTGTTTAACTTCCTGACAATTCAAAAGTGTTTGTAACTGGCTTAATTGAAATAAATGTTTTGAAATTTGGCTTTGATCACCACGCTTGCTCAAGGCGCATTGGCGATTTCGGATTAATATTCATTATTAGTCCAGGTTTCCTCACGATGATTTTCTTTACTGATGTCAGTGGTGTTTGAGAAAAACTTAAAAAGAACATCATTATCATCTTCCTGCGCTTATCTCATGTTACTTGGGGTCGGCGCAACACGTTTTCGTGTTCTGTTCCATCCTGTCGATCGTCACTATATCACTGACTCCCTTCTCTGTCATATCATTCTTCACACAATCCATCTATCTTTTCTTTGGCCTCGCTCTTCCTCTCCATCCATCCACATTTATATTTTTGACTCTTTTGGTCATATGCGTCTCATCCCTCCTCTTCACATGCCCAAAGTACATATGAATTGAAAAAGGGTGTTGAACTAGCAACCTCATCCATGGTAGACGGGCTTAACTAATGAAAAATTTTCGAGCAAATGTGAAAAAACAGATTAATAACAATTTGAAAATATATTTTTTATAACATGATTGCGCTGCAGCTTCGTTATTAAAACAAATCTTTACACTGTATTCATAAAATCAGAGTGATTTTTAAACAACATAGAATTCACTGTTTAAATTCCCACCAGATGTTGCAACTTCAAAGTCAAACAAAGCCGATTTATCCGATACGAATCGATATCAGAATCGAATTATACCGATTATTGATGCACATAATCTACCGTTCAACAGCATCGAGTTAACACGTCAAATGAGTGCAATAACCACCATGTCTTGACATACCGAAGCAAAAACATAAGTAACTCTCCTTCTGGCACAGTCGGGTAAAAAGCAGCTATGCATAAAGTCTTAAGCGCGTTTGGAGATCTTGGATTCGATTTCCAGGTCGACCAAAAAGTGTTATTTGGTTTTTCCATGAAATTCTCAGTAGCAGCTCGGAGTTAGGATTTCTGCCCGGTTAATGGCAATAGGCTCGCCACCTATTATATGGTCACCTTTACATACCGGCGAACTGTGGGTGTACATTGATACACCTCTGCTTAACCCTTTGGAGAATACAGGCGTGATGGTTTTATGTCCAAAGGGACTACATGAAGCCCTCATGCTCTCGCATACTTGTTTGTCTATTGTTGTTGGTTTGTTTCTTGTGTTTGTCTTTTGTATTGTTTGGTTTGTTTATCTGTGTGTCTACCGTGCCCTTTATGCCAATACCAATTGTCTATATCTTTCAGTCAGTTAAACACAAGACACTTAAAATGTTCCCACAGCATGTGTCATTACGGCCACTATACAAAAAAAGCCCTTTTATAGGGTCCCGTACCCGAAGGGTAAAACGGGACGCTATTGTTAAGACTCCACTGTCCGTTCGTCTGTCACCAGGCTGTATCTCATGAACCGTGACAGTTAGACAGTAGAAATTTTCACAGATGATGTATTTCTGTTGCCGCTACAATAACAAATACAAAAAATCAGATTAAATAAATATTGAGGGGCTCCCATGCAACAGATTTGTTTTTTTTGTTTTTATAGATAATGGTACGGAACCCTTCGTGCCCGAGTCCGATTCGTACTTGGCCTGTTTTATATATACAAGGAACGTGTTTTGCGTAGAAATGTATATACAAACCGCTGTTAGAAAAACCAGCTGATCTATTCAATTTTTCAGGTTAGGCGAACAAAAATGTATGGATCATCCTATTTTTATTTTTTTTAACTTCGAAAAAAACAACAACAACATACCATCACGCCTGTATTCCCTGGAGGGTTAGGCAGAGGTGTACCAATGTACACCCACAGTTCGCCGGTATGTTTTAGGTCCCATGTAATAGGGGGCGAGCCTATTGCCATAAACCGGGCACAAATCCTAACTCCGAGCTGCTACTGAGAAATTCATAGAAAAACCCAATAACACTTTTTGCTCGACCTGGGAAACGAACTCAAGACCTCTAGCGTAGCAGTCGCACTTAGCACCACTAGGCTACCGAGGCAGTTAAAAAAAAAAGATGTTATTTATTGAACCCTGCCTCTGTTTTCGTCGGTCTAAAGAATTGTTCATTTGATTGGTGATTTGTAAACAATTATAGCTATAGATTAGTCGTCCGCGTGAATGTCGGCTATTTAGGATGTGGCCAAAGTCGCTAAAGTCGATTTAATAAGGAATTTATGTCACTCACCGGATTTCCAACTACATTTCCTATCACTGCTGGTCCTTCGCGGGACTGCTATGCTTGAGGTCTTCGGTGTGATTTCCAGTGCGAGCAAAGTGTTATTGGGTTTTTCTATGAAATTCTCAGTAGCAGCTCGGAGTTAGGATTTGGGCCCGGTTAATGGCAACAGGCTCGCCCCCTATAAAATGGGACCTAAACATACCGGCGAACTGTGGGTGTACATTGGTACCTCTGCCTAACCGTTCAGGGAATACAGGCGTGATGGTATGTTTGTTTCTATGCAAACATTAAAGGGCATTTTATTTTCATCTTCATTGTTTTCACATACAGAAGCAACAAAAATATTATTTTAACCAAGATTTTGTAAAAATCAAATTGGAAGAAAAGAGTGTCCATGGAGTTTTTTTGCTCGTTCTTCTCTTTAGAGACCTACGTGTTGGATCTAGCAACTAGATTCAACTTTTTACTGTAACTTCTTGACAATTTAGAAGTGCCTGTAAATAGTCTAATTGAAATAAATGCTTTGACTTTGACTTGAGTGGATGGAGGCATACCAAAGAGTGGGATGTTTCACGTCTTGGGGTTTAAACTTATCCCGTATTAAAATTCATCAAAAAGATTCCGTTCAGTGGTTTAGTCGTGAAAGCGTAACAGACAGTTACTTTCGCATTTATAATAAGTATTATTCATTAAAATTAAGATAATTAAGTAATAAGTATGGATGGATTAGAATGCTACGCTGAAACTTGGCGTATTTGTGCAAAAATTGCGTTTTATCGCTAATTAGAAAATAACATAACATACCATCACGCCTGTATTCCCCGAAAGGTTAGGCAGAGAGGTGTACCAATGTACACCCACAGTTCGCCGGTATTTTTTGGTCCCATGTAAGAGGGGCCAAGCCTATTGCTATTAACCGGGCACAAATCCAAACTCCGAGCTGTTACTGAGAATTTCATGGAAAAACCCAATAACTCTTTTTGCTCGACCTGGGAATCGAACCCAAGACCTCTAGCGTAGCAGTCGCGCTTAGGACCACTGGGCTAATGAGGCAATTAATTAGAAAAGATCTTTATTCTAATATGTTTTTTTTTACGGATCGGAAATCATCAAATGCTTCCCTCGCCCTTAGTGTCAGGCTTTTACTGACTTAAGTCCATTCATGTTCCTTCTTGTGCTCTTTGCGTTCCGGGGGTGCGGTATCTCTTACAAATAACTCGCAGCCCCGGCAGATTCTAATATGTTAGGGTAGGTATTTTGTATTATTCATGGATCCTGTCAGTAGTGGCGAAAAAATTGTTTGTTTGTATTTGTGTCCTTTTTCGCTTCGTTTGTTCATTATTTAATTTTTGTTCTGATGTAATGAGGATATCATCATTTTTACTAATATTATAAAACTGAAGAGTTTGTTTGGTTGAACGCGCTAATCTCAGGAACTACTGGTTTGAATTGAAAAAAAAAAATTATGTTGGTAGTACATTTGTCGAGGAAGGTTTTAGGTTTTATAACGTCACGCTACGACACACGGGAGAGGAGCAGTAACCAAAGACGTAACTTAACGCGGGTGAAAAAAACCTCGCGAACGAAGTCTCGCGGAAGCTAGTGCAACATAATCATTAAATGCTCACCGTTTTAGTAGTTTGCTTAGAATCAGATACTGAATCGATTTCAGCTATTTAAATAGTTAATTATTTTTGAAATATCTTGAGATTTCTCTTACCATTTTTCATTTCGACCGACCATTTAGGATCTAGGTAGCTATAACGATTTAAAGTTGGCTAGTAACCACTCTCACTAAAAAGTGTGCAAAAACGTTAATGTAAAAAAAAAAACGTAGGTTGCCTAAATATGAATTTTAAAAAACTGAAAAAAAAAACAAATCAAGTAGTCTAGAATTCTGTTACGTAACAGTCAGGACCCATTATTGGGAAAATTGGGCTGGTCTACATATTATGTACACTGATAGTGTAATAAAGCTGAAGATCTAGCAATTGAATTGGAAAATATCTTTTTTTTCATGATAGCCAGATTCATGAGCATGGGCTGTATAAAACCACGCTACCACCTACGGGAGGCCAGCAGTAACCAAAGAGGTAGCTATATTCATGAACCCAAAACTAACGCAAAAATAGAAATCTGAAGATTTTATAATTTTTTTTTCTTAAAATAAAGTCGTAAAACCGTTGTAAATAATTAAGAATCTAATTTAAAAAAAGATCTCCATAGATAATTTAAAAAAAGGTACACTCACCATCAAAATAATAAAACACAAAAAATCAGCCAACTGCATTATCACAACACTAATACTTTTCTCTGCGATAGTACTAATACGAACTCATGCGTTTGAGTCGAAAGCCCGTCGAAGAATGGTTGTACGACGCCGGATTACTGTCGAGTGTCCAACTGTGACGGACATAAGATATAGAGATGATAAAACCACCATTTGTTGGCTATTTTTTTTTTACTTTAGCACACTCGTTGAGCGACTGGCTGCACTGTGTGTTTCTGGTTTGATTCCCGTATAGAAAAAATAGTTGTATGGCCCACGGGTTACGGGACCGGTTGTCTGTGTATGTGACTCCCACGATACAGGAGGAATTTCCAGTGGGGGGCAACAATAGAAAAAAAAAGATAGAAAAAAAAAATTTAAAGAGAGCAATTTGCTTTCCAAGTACATGGGTTATCACCACCAGCTGCCTAACTCCTGGCTTTTTTTTCAGATGGAAAATCATCAAATGACTTCCCCGCCCTGGGCGAGGCGAAAGGTAGTGTACGACTTTTACTGACTAAAACTCATCCATGTTCCTTCTTGTGCCCTTTGCGTTCCGGGGGAGCGGTGTCTCTTTCGAACAACCCGCGGCCTTGCCGGCAAACTCTGGGTTGCTACTGAGAAAATTATGGAAAAACCCAATAACACTTGCCCGACTAGGAAAACAGGAAAACGCTCAACAAACGCGCTTGCTACTACGAGTCAGTAAAAAGAAAATGTAATATAAAAAATAGCCAAATAATAATTATGATATAATAATTTCGATTTTACAACTTGTTATCGTTCCTCATGAAATGAACGCACGCGCAACTCTCACATCGACTTTGTTTATTTATCTCTATAATAAACAATGTCTTAGAATTCGACGACAAAATTGTAATTTGTTTTGTTTTTCAATATTTGGCGGTTGACATTGTTGCTTTGGTGCGCATTGTCCAATTGTTCCACAATATTTTTATAAACAAAAACTAATCATTAGTACTTTTGCTATTTGAATATCTTTTTAATATTACAAGCTTTTATTTACTTTCAAATCTCTCGGTGTCTAACTAACCAAACCTTACAAGTTAAATTTGAGCCACTTCCCATAGTTCGATTAAGCTGAAATTTTGCGTGATTGTGCAATTTGCATGACTATACAATATGAAGATGTCACAGAGTTGGGTCTGACGATGGAACCGGAACGTAGCTTTTGGAACTAAATCAGAGAGATCTTACAAGTTAAATTAGAGTTGAAATTTCAAATTGTAACGTTTATTCAGAAAATGTGAAACAGTTCCGAATTTATTCTCATTTATTCATTGTATTTACATATAAGTTACATTTTTTAATATTAATATAAAAATAAAAACATTTAGAAATATAAAAAATTGTAGCCTATCGGTATCGAGAACAGGGTATCAGCTACCGGTGGTCAGGGCTCCTGAGAAAGGAATGTCCTAACAATACGCGATTATTTAATTTATTTCTGGAGTTTCGGAGTTAGTGGTGTGGCATCCCTGTGTCTTGGAAAGCACGTAAAGCCGTTAGTTCCGGCAGTCATTCATAGATCTTTGACAGCCGTTACGAATAGTCGAGAAGCCGGGAAGTTTAACAACCAGTGTTACCAAGAGTTTTCGAGTTGCCCAGTAACTGGATTGTGGAGGTCAGATAGGCTGTCGTTCCATGTGAAACACTGGTATTCAGCTGCATTGGGTTAGACTAGAAGCCGACCCCAACATAGTTGGGGAAAAGGCTAGGCAGATATATACAAGCTGTTAGTTTAATTAAGGGACATACTTTAAGGGAATGTAGTGCTTATAAAAATAAACCACTTTCACTATGAAATCAAACTTAAAATTGCAAAAATAAATCAGCTGTTCCTTACTTACATGTCGTCGAGTTATGCGAACATAAATAATGTATGCAGCAGTTGCTTTTTTCAATTTTACGGTTCGTACTATAGTAAAAGTTGTTAATTTTCATGAGTACTGCACTCCCTTGAAGGAAGTCCCTCGTTTACCCTAACAACCTGTATAGTTCTGAATTAAAAAAAAAATTAAGTAACCCCCGACAGGAAAATAAAAATCCCTGCCGCAGTTAACAAAAGAGAACTTTGAAATAGCTGAACCGATTTCCATCAAACATAGCTAAGAACGCTTCCGACTAATACACTTTTCAAACAAATAAAACCTAAATCAAAATCGGTTCATGCGTTCGGGAGCTACGATGCAACAGACAGACACACATACACACACAGACACTCACACCTCCACACGAACACACACACACATTTACACACACAAAAAAAACTTATAACACCCCGTCGTTTTTGCGTCGGGGGTTAAAAATAAGAAATATAACTGTGTATTCCATCCCATCTATGCCAAACATTTAGAACTCACAACTGACAAGTGAAGCTTACTTGTAACGTTAGTAGTTCAATCAGTTGTTCCTAGATGGCGTTAGTGCCCACCACACTCAAACCTAATTATGTTAGATGGCGCTGTACTACAGGAGCAAATTTTTTTTAATAATATTAAAGTTATCTTATTATTTTATTTAGAAGTCATAATTCACTGAACTGCCTCGTTAGCCAAGTGGTCCTAAGCACGACTGCTACGCTAGAGATCTTGGGTTCGATTCCCAGGTCGAGCAAAAATCGTTATTGGGTTTTTCTATGAAATTCTCAGTAGCAGCTCGGAGTTACGATTTGTGTCAGGTTAATGGCCATAGGGTCGCCCCCTATTACATGGGACCTAAACATACCGGCGAACTGTGGGTGTACATTGTTACACTTCTGCCTAACCCTTCGGAAAATACAGGCGTGATGGTATGTATGTATGTATATCTAATTACTACTTAATTACTACTTATGGTATAAAGGAACAGGGTACATACTATTTAATTATAATTAATAATTATTAAATAAAAAATCTTATCAGTGGCATGAAAAATTTATTTGATTTTCTTTTAATTACATTATGTATTACGATAATTATGCTAAAATAAATACAGAAATTGTTCGGATAACTTTATCTTATTTATAATTATGTCCATTTAAATAATTATAAATTATGAATAATTATAATTAATTCAATAATACACGGTTAAGCTTCTAAACCTAGTTATTTATTTACAATTTAATTAATAAATTAGAGTATAATTATGGTGATTTTTAATTAATGGAAAAATGTTGGCTGAACACACGTTTCATTTAAGTATTGCCGTCTGTTTTGACTGCTTTTTTTGTCCGAATCGGACATTAAGATACCATTTCCAGTTGTAATATGTGGCTAGGCAAAATATAAATTCAAATTGACTTTTAAATTTTGTTAGGTAGGATTTACGATAGAATTTTATAGTAAAATGGATACTAAAGATGCCTGTCCTATGGTCTCTGTTTTCTTTTTTATATATATTTTTAGTGTATATTAATAATGAGCAATAAGTGACAGACCTATTTTGACTGTTCAATTAATAACACATTTTTGTTAATACAAAATGTGATATAAATTCATTAAATTGACAAAACGCTAAATAAGTCTGAATAAATTCGATTCAAATTATTTATAATTTTATTTAAAATAATTATTAGTCATAATTTTACATTTGAATCGAAAATATTAAAAAAAAAGTTAGTGGTCCAAAACTTTGATATGTAATCGTTATTTGCTTTCAAAATGTGATTTACAAATCTTTTTTTTTTTCTTAATTTTAATAATGGAAATGAAAGTCACACGATGGAAGATTAAATTGACAAGATTCCATACAATACAAAACCTATAGTCGTACGTACGACTCGTATCGACAAAACTATTTTTATAATACAATTAGAAGACGAAATATTTTTGATATTGGTTCTGTTGCAAATAACACCGCATTTTCGGTGTTAAAATTCAGACGTTAGCGCTTTCTAAATTATATGTCTACTTACATTTTTGAATTGATTTCAACTGTATTTAATTTGCAACTTGAAGATAATGGCCCCTGCAAATTTGACACCAGGGATTTCGGAAACCAATTTTGGAGACATTAAAACAATAATGAAAGTAAAAAAGATTTAATGCTGTTTTTTAAAGACTCAAGTAATTTGAGCCAAATGGAAAGTTTCTTTGCTTGAATTTACTATTTTTACTTATTTGAAGCCTAAAATCCAGTGCTATCCACAACATATCATCAAAATGTAAGCTATCTTAAATTCTAAGTCGACGGCGGAAGAATCATTTGAACGCAAGGTCACCGTTGCCGTACCAACGTCGGTCACTGTAGCACAATGAAATATTAAATATATACTGGCTGAAATTCTAAAGGTTTCAAATATGGTGCGGTCTTGCATCCTACAGCTGTGCTTACTTTGTAAAAAGTAGATACCAAAGAGGAAAAAGAAACTACTGGAACGTTTTGGCTCATATATTAAGAACGTGAAAGAGATGTTAAAGGAAAATATTATGTAAAAAAGTTGAAAACCATTCCATAGTAACAAAAATAAATATTTCTCAGATTTCAAATAATTTTCATTCGGTTAATCTTAAATACTTATAATATTCTAAAGCTGAAGAGTTTGTTTGTTTGTTTGGTAGAACGTGTTAATCTCAGGAAGTACTGGTTTGAATTGAAAATATATTTTTGGGTTGGATAATTCATTTATAACGAGGAAGGCTTTAGGCTATATTATTATAACATCACGCTTCGAACAATAGGTGCGGATCAGTAACGAAAGCCGTAACTTAATGCGGTTGAAAAACTACGCGAACGAAGTCGCGAGCAGAAGATAGTAAAAACGTTTTCCAAGTTTAGTTTTTATAAAAGATGACATTATTTTCTTGGCCGATGTAAGTGACGGAAGGGAGATTAAGCATTTTAACATTATTTAAAAACTAAACACGTTATCTTAGCAAAACTACCTAAGGATAAATACATCAAGTACAGAGTAAGGGTATTATACCGCAAAAATTTCAGCGTTTATAGTAAAAAACAAAAAGTATAGTGAAAGGCACGACAAGTGTATTTACAATGCTACAATGCGTTGGTTCGGCGGTGCAACAGTCGACCCTATGCTTGAAGACATAGTGCATAAGCTAGATCAAACAGATAATGATGGACACAATACTAATACTATTACTTTAAATGCAGTCGAAGTTATAATAGAAACAGAAATAGAGAAGTAACATGATATAGAAGTATCAAGAACGAAATTAACACTAAAACAGGCGTTAGTAGAGATACACGAAAGAAAGAGAATTGGGCTTCAAATGTAGTGGAATAAGAACAGAACGATAAAGAAGAAGTCATTGTGTCCAACATTAGCTATAGTGTGTACAGGTGCCTCGATAGTTGGTACTTGACATTACCAATCAAATAACATACTTGTTATGGTCTGTCAAAACATGATTCCAATATAGATTGTTATAGCAATAATAACTGTAACGTCACATATGTATCAACTCAATAGATTAACTATTTATTGATTTCAAAGCTATTAAAAATCGAATTTTACAATTAATTTTAAAATTAATCGAGATTCAGGGCTATGTCTTGCAATTATTGGTTAATGGTATCAACTAAACAATTGAAAAAGACAGAATTTTCTTAAGTGCGGGACACCATAGAAGTTTTATTGTTGATACGTTACTACAATATTATTTGTTACTACAATATTATTTGTGTTTCGAGTCCAGAAAAATTTTAAGGTATTTATTTTCTTAGATGCTCACAAAACTTTATTTAAAGAGTTGCATTGAACGTAAAACAATTTCGATAGCTAAGTAGTAGATGCATTATTCAATAGTTTGTGAAAATATTGCAATAAATTTTACAGTCATAAAAAATCATACAACATTTAAAATTAGGCATGTAAGCTCAAAAAATGGGGTCGACTGCATCATTAGTGATATGTGATCATAATATTGCGTGCTTATAATGATATGTATTTGCATATATTTCGCTTTGCATTTTGAAACTGAGCAAAGTTGATATAAAAAATATTGATATGTACCTTGTTTATTATACGAGGCTTGCCGCGTAACTTAAAGTACTGTGAAGAGCCTGCAATAATAGTAACACAAGATATAATAAAAAACATGTCAAAGTCAATGTCGTATCAGATTTGGCATCACTTGTTAAGAATACTAATGATAAAATTCAAATAAAAGAATCCGCTATAGCAATAAATTGCAGAGACATTAATTTAGAATATGATAAGTAAATTAAAACGTTATTGAGATAAGGTACAAGGACATAGTCAAATTATCAAGACAACTTTGAAGATCTGCATTCAAAATAAAAAGGATTATAAATTAATTTAGTATAACCTCTTATTAACAAGGCATATTTCGAAATATTCGCCTGAATATTCGAATACATAATCACTTATACAACGCAGTCAGGTAAAATGTGGATAATTCGTTTCGCACAAATCTATCGAAGACTGGAGCTAGCATTTAGAGAAACTCTCATTCAAAGCAAGCTATTTAATATAAAAATAAAAAATATTTACAAAGTAAACGCTATATCTAAGGTGTGTAACATTGCGTCGCGTGATTCGTACCATTTATACTACATAACGACTATCTTTTAATATATTTGGATAAAATTCTCGAATTATAAATATACATCAAGACGTATCTACAAGAAGATACTGGAAGGACCCTGTTTAAGTCTAATAGAAGACCTAAAGACCGATTTGGTCTCACCACTGAGCGAGGTATAAGAAAAATAAGTCTTGGTAACAAAGATTGCAATATTTTAAGTATTAATGATCATCTACATAAGAATTTTGTCAAAATTCAAAATTCCGCCTAAAAATCAAAATTTTCAATGATGAAGTTTGGGAAGTCTAAAAAAATTATTGATCAGGTCACTGAGTGGCTTCAGCGGTGTGGTAATGTGATGGATGGTAACGCCAAACCTGAGGAGGGGAGTATTCGACCGGGACCTCTTGCGCGGCCCCTCCTGCGCCCCACATGAGTACGGTCTGGCGCGGCATCTCGGAGGCTTGCGGCTGCTGCATCCGCTCCTGCTCCGAGTTACTCGACCCTGCAGGACTTGGTCCTGGCACTACGGAAGGCGACCTTCTCTCCTGTCCTGTCACAGGACTCATATATCTTCCACTACTGTCCACATAGGTATACTCTCTCGAAGGTGGTCGATGATACGTAGGTGCAACTTCGTACCCAGGCGGAGGAGCCGGTTCAAGGAAGCCATTCGGCGCGTAAGGAGTATAATGATAAGATAGGGGTTTATATTGATGGAAAAGATTATCTGCTGTTAAGAATCTGTCGTCTAGAGGTGGCGGGGCGTAGTGTAAGGTTGGGGCTGGTGGGTATTCTCCGTAAGGTGCTGTGTAGGCGCCATTTAAATTCGTGTACGCTGCCGCTACTGCGTCTGCCGCTAAGTAATCCACGGGAGGTGGCGCAGGAGTAGTGGGGACTCTTCTCTTATTCCTGCATGTTGATAGGAAGTCCCGTAGTTGCGTTTTGTATCTCCTAGCCGTTCTTGGAGGTGTTGTGACGGTGGTTTCGCAGCCAGATAGCTGTTCCGTCTCCGAGAAGTAGAGGCTAGTTAGACCAGTGTCGAGATAGCTCACTTTGAAGTCCATCGTTCTTTTCCCGAGTAAGTCTCTGCCTTCTTCTTCCCTGGAATTAACAAAGATTAATTAATTATTTGTTTTCCTTTAATTGCAACGGTTGCGGTTGAAATCAGTTCCAATAATTAAAGACTCTCAAAGAAATAAGTATAATATATAATAAGATTTTTAAATTTAATGACTTCTAACTTTCAATATTTTAAGTTAACAAAAGAGTAAAGAAACATATAAAAAACTTACATGAGCGGTCGATGCGTGCTGATCACAAAATCAGGTTTAGAATTCTTGTAGACTAGTCTAGAAGAGGTCTGTAGCCACTGCCATTGACCATCCTTCGTTTGGAAGCGGTAAGCGATCATTCCGGAAGCACCTGTTTTTAGTACTGGAATAGAAAACAAACCAAATTAGTATTTAATGCTAGTATAATTATGCTAATATTACAACATACCATCACGCCTGTATTCCTCGAAGGGTTAGGCAGAGGTGTACCAATTTACACCCACAGTTCGCCGGTATGTTTAGGTCCCATGTAATAGGGGGCGAGCCTATTGCCATTAACCGGGCACAAATCCTAACTCCGAGCTGCTACTGAGAAATTCCAAATGGAAAAACCCAATAATACTTTTTGCTCGACCTGGGAATCGAACCCAGGACCCCATGCTCATCAGTCGTGCTTGCGACCACGAGACTAACGGGGCAGTCGGGGCAGGGTATGCTAATATTATAAAGAGGTCAAATTTTATCCTTTTTTATTTGCATGAGGTAATCTTTGGAAGTACTGGACCGACTTCCATTTTTTTTACTGATAGACTGAAACTCATTATATTGCTATGTTAAATGGTATACTTGACTTCCACACGAACGAAGTCGCGGACAAAAACATGTTTCCAATAAAACTTAAACAGGTGAGAATAAAATTTGCTTAACGTAGACCAAACATTTTATAGGCTAGCAATTGAAATATGCGATTTGAACGTATATGTATAAGTAACTTTAAGTACAATAATTTCTACAAGTTAAAAGAAGCCAAAAATTTTCTATAATTCTGATAATATTATCACGAAATAAAAGTACTTACATTCTTGATGTGCGCTAGCGACGTAAGCCAGATCATCGTAATGTACAAGATCATAGCCCCCCATGTTTGCCAGCTCAGCATCAGTGTAACCTAGCAGCATTTTACCCCTGGAACAACGGAACCATTAATTATGTGAAGTCTGCAGATGAACAACGGCCAAGTATTAAAAGGTCATAATAATATTAATTGAAGCAAATGAACTATCCCGTCAGTCGCGGGTTTGCAAAACGTGACTGATGAGCTTGGGGTCCCGGGTTCGGTTCTCAGGTCGGGCAAAAACTGTTATTGAGTTTTTCCATTACGGTTTGCTCAGTAGCAGCCCGGAGTTTGGATCATAACACCCCCGTGTCTCGGAAAGCACGTAAAGCCGTTGGTCCCGGCTGTCATTCGTAGATCTTTGACAGTCGTTATGGATAGTCAGATTCCAGAAAACCTGACAACCAGTCTAACCAAGAGGTATCGTGTTGTCCAGTAGGTGGGTTGTGGAGGTCAGATAGGCAGTCGCTCCGTGTAAAACACTGGTATTCAGCTGCATCCGGTTAGACTGGAAGCCGACCGCAACATAATTGAAAAAGGGCTAAGCAGATGATGATGATACAATTAAACAAGAGTCAGAAGTACCGTCTCAAGTGTTGTACTTAGTTGGAACACATCATGACCTATATCGTTTTAAAGGATATGATAATAGCTTTATTTAACTGTATAACACCAACAGCAAGACACGTATAGAACTGTGACTGATTTTGTTTTTCTTTAAATAGTAATTAAGTTTGACAAAACTTTAGACGGGGTCGCCTAATTTCTTTTAGAATCTCTGAGTCTTGTTTTTTGATGACATTCAATGATTCAGCATTATAATTGCTTAAAAAATGTTTACTTTTCGACATTTCCACTTAACAACAAAACCCTTTTTTGTATTTTAACCCATCTTGTTTAGTTTATGACTTATCTGCAAAGGTCAGTCCAGTATGATAGTAATTAACAGGGAAGAATTTGAACTCACGATTTCCTTAACGTTAGGTAGATGTAGAGTCATTGTCTAAAAATCTATTTTTTGTTGTAACCTTGCGGTATTCCCATTAATTAAGCCAACCATTGTTCATGAAGTATTCGAGTGTCAATTACCAATTTCTTATGGTTTATAACTTCTGATCAATGATGATCTTTTATTGTTACTGTTTTTGCTTAAAAATAACGTTTCACAAAACCTCGAAGTTACTTTTAGTTTAACCTATTAATTATATCGAACGATGTATTGTGTATTTCAAATTTATTTAGAGCCTAAATATTTTGCTTGTTAATGACAGCTTAATGTGGTCGCTGTTTATTAAACGACCACAATTTGTGCAATTGTTTCCTTTGTTGGTTATTTATTTTTAGTATGTTGGTATTACTATTTTTAGCTGCGTACGTAAGGGTTTTCTAGAAAAGGAGAAAGGTCTTCTTCAAGGTCATCAGACTAGACAAGTTGGCAGAAGACAAGGTCAGCCTTTTCTCTGAATGTCTCCATGACTGCTGCATTGCCTTCAGTTCTCAGTCATCACAGCTTCGTCAGTAAACCCGTACCTTAGACATCCGTGGGCATGATGTTCGGTGGTGACAAAAAAAAGTATCTTTTGTGTAATCTACCTTCATTTCTCAGCAACAAATTAGTTTTTCTTACCGTTGATCCATAGAGACTAGAGATAGGTCGAGCTTGTGTTTGCTCTTGAACATGACTTCCTTCTGAGGGATCTCTAGAAGGCTGGGAGGTCCAAAAGGCGCACATATTGCGAACAATGCTAAAGGTGGCTCTTCTGTTTTCTTATTCTGCCCGTGGAGGACTTTGATGCGGCCTCGGATGTCAAGCCTCTGTGAAAAAGGTATGAAGTTTTAATCAAGCCAAATAGTCATTATTGGTTTCTAGTTCTGATTAAACTGGCACTGTTTCCATAAAAGTGACAATCTAATAATGAGCCAAACATTGTCACACGATAGATATTACAATTTATATTATTATAATAGCTGTTGTGTTTTGTTAGAGATAGATTATTTTATTAAGTAAAGGAAAATACCTAGAAAATTTTACTTTATACGCCAGTCTATGGCAAAACATGTAAGCCATTTCAAACCTAACCTAACACCATACACTATAAACTTGTGTATACTCATATTTTACAAGTAAAACATCTTTTACATTTTATTTCTATCTTTATAAGAACAATCAAACTTACCAAAAACCCAGACGTATTGTCAAGCAAACACCTAAATCTGACAGTGAAACTCCTTTCTAACAGATGCGCCCTGTCTGATCGCAGGACGTCCTGCAACGTTAGGTTGCTGACTTCTGGAGGGAGGAAGGAGTTCCACAAGATCTGACGCTGCAACTCTTCCCGGTCTTCTGAGTGGACGAGCTCGTAAACTGACTGGTGGACTATGTCCGACTGGAATAAAAAGAAAAATCAATTACGTATGAATACATGAATCATTATTTTTTATTTAGAATTAATTTTTAAATAGGCTCAAGCTATCTCTCTTTAAATTGTAAAAACTACTATCGTTTTTAAGCAGTGAAAACACATTGAATCAATTAAGACTCAACTCTAATAATGCTTCCCTAATAAGATTCAATAAACCAAAAGATAACATGATAATTAGTTAACAAACACGATTAACAATAGCAAAAAGAGCTAGTCACTATCAAACCGTAAATCAATAAACCACAGCGGGCGAGCCCTAGAAATCGATTCGAAGCTCAATCATTAAAGAATCATCTGTAACGAAGATGGACGTGTTAATTCCTGACCTATGCCAAGCTAATGACTACCTTAACCACCTTTGAATATGCTCTAAAATTCTATAAACGCTTTTGTAATTCATTTTACCACACGTCACACATCCAAAGACCGTATAAATAGTGTAGATAATGCAACAGCATTATGATGCTAGTACAAAACTAATTGATAATCAATGGGGTTACCTAGGGCACGAACTTGGGCCCCCTCTAAATATATAAATGAATTTGTAAAATATGTATAGGGCTGGTATGAGTAACAACATATTGCGTTGGCATAAAACGTCAAAAGATGATTTGTTGGGTAATTGCTTTTTGTTCTCATTGGGGTAGGGGGTTGCTATGGTACGGAATCATGTTTTGTTGATAGACCTTTGTTTTGGCAATTTTTCGTCGTGGTTTCATATTGATGGATGGTATCATTTTTATGTATCCGTTTATCGTTTGTTAAAATTTTGAAAAATATTGCCGTAATTTGTCTAAATAGGGGGGAGACAGAAGGTTTTGAATAATTGTGACTTTTTTTAGGGGTTCCTTTTTTAATGTTGATGAAGTATTTTTTATTGAATCATGATTATTATTTATGAAATATTAAAAAATAACTTTTTTAAAGCATTTGGTCGATATACTTTGATTAATATGACTCATGGAACACGCCTACAGATAATCTCTAACAATAAAAACAATATCTTTATTTCAGACATTTACCGTCCAAATTATCAATGTAATGTTGGTAGACAGGTACATCACTAATTATTGTACATAAAACATTTTAATTTGTAACACAAGACTAAGGCAAATCTTAAATTTTTATATAATAATGAGATAAAAAGTGGAGAATGGACACGATGCTATGAACAATAAATTTTAACTGTATTTAGAAGCTACTTAAATTAAACTTGGTTACAGTTTTAAAACTAACCATACACGTCTGTTTAACTCTCATTTTGACTATAACTAAACAGTTAAGGTATAACAATAATCTTTCAAAAAAGTTCAAAATGTTAAAAAAGTTCAAACAAAAGTCATTCCTAAAAATAAAATAACGACTAAATCAATGACACCATAAAATGAAAAACTCAAACAGCAAGAATTAAAACATGGAATAAAAATGATCTCGGTGGCAGGCGCGCCATTTACCATGAAACGCAGACCATTAGCGATCGATACTGCTCGGCACCCACCTGGCGCGGATTGAAGTTAATGTTCCTATTGAAGCCACCCCTCCGAATAAAGATGCATTTATTTGGATTTTGAATTGTTTAATATGGAAGTGTGGTACGCTGTTGTGGAGCTTTGGAAATGCGGACCTATAAAATGTAAATCGATGTGTCCAATATTACAGAGAAAAAAAAAATTGTTTGTAATGTATAAACTCCCACGGCGCTCTGTGTGTGTCAATTTAATGTTACCTGCATTTTTGAAAAATTAATAACCATGTTTAACATAATGAAAAACTACTGAAAAAGGCTTCATTGGGATTTTCATCGTTCGAAATTTAATTTTTTTTTTATCACGTCTCCTAATTAAAGTTTCTACTTAATTTTTAACAACCTTATCAACTACCGAATTTTCACATAAAATTGTATGTTAATAATCGGCTTTAATGTCCACAGTAATATTTACTCTGGCAATCTTTACTGCATATAATCGCCCTCATTTAAGCGTGGCTTACTTTGCCACGTGGCCCGCAGTATGCCAGGAAGTGGCAAGTACCCGGACCGATTTAATGATTTATAAATCGATTTGTTTTAATCGCAACCCACCCTACGCACTCTGATAGCCATGGATTAATTGAGTAGATGTGCAAATAGGTAGAAAACTTAATACTTGTGTAAGGTGAGGGGATTTTGTTTGCTTGTCTTAAAATAATACTGGGTAGTCTAATTACCTACTTCTTTAATAAATAATAAGAACAATTTCTTAGGAATGTCAGAAGCAGCAAACATAATTGTTTAATGCGGTCGGATCGTGGAACCTATTCAAAATGTAGTAAGCTATTCATTTTTTATAATATTTCCAACAATCTATTCGCTACTTCGTTTACGTGGAAGTCAAGTATGCCACAAATTATAGCCTCTAAGGCCCAGCTATGGTGTAGCTTTCTACAAGTGGATGATCTTTTGTAATAATACTAGATGACTCGGCAAACGTTATTTCGCCATAAAAAAATGGTCTAACAAATCTATTACGAACTGTTCTCAGACCTACCAAATATACACAAAAAAAAAACGATTAAAATTGGTCAAGCCGTTTCGGGGGTCACAAACACTGTGACACGAGAATTTATTATGTATAGATAGAGAGAATATGAGATTACCTCTTAGTAACAATCTATTTTACTTTTTTTAAATATTCGTATATTTGAC
Source organism: Caradrina kadenii (assembly GCA_947462355.1). Classification (NCBI taxonomy): domain Eukaryota; kingdom Metazoa; phylum Arthropoda; class Insecta; order Lepidoptera; family Noctuidae; genus Caradrina; species Caradrina kadenii. The sequence goes on along the minus strand of OX381692.1, from coordinate 11,090,954 downwards.
AAAGAATTCTCAGTAATGAGTTCTTTGTGCTTCCATATAATTACGTAAGTAGGTATAATATCCGCAAAGCAATTACTCATAAACAACTGCTCCACTCTGCCCAATAATCTTTGTCCCACTAAAGTAACTCAGGTAACCGAATTACTCGCTTGCTTTAAGCATAAACAAAACAGAGGAGAGAGGGGGGTTGAACGTAAAATTTATACGCATACGATCACTGCCAACTGAAAGTTTTATAGCGGGGGACGTACGGGGGTCGAAAGGGGGTCGAAAACCGAGGTTTTTACATTCTAATAGCAATATTTCATCGGGGACTTTATTAGCTGTAATGCGGAGGGCATTTGTTAACGAGCAATTTTAATATGCGTCGCAGTTTTTGGATGTTTTTTTTGGATGCCTTGGATGTGTTACTTTTTTTTCGTGGTTTGAAATAAATTGGGATATGGAAATGATTTATTTTTGTATGATGATGTTGATATGGTGAGTTATTGCTTGAGGTAAATATAGAACGGGGAGAAAGCTATTAAATTATGGAGATACATGGCTTTTGGAACTTTATGTCAGTCGTATAATAAATGGGGGTTTAAACTATCCAAAAACCCTACCCTTTACGCCCCATGAAACAATGATTTTCGAAACAAAAGTTTCAGGGGCCCGCCCTTACATGGATGATGCACTACAGTTGTTTACCTCTCAAAAGTACATAATATGGAAGTACCTATATGTCTCATCGGTTGCTTTTTAGGTTCATATTTGTGACAAAATTTTGTTGCTACCCGAGAACGTGCTGTGAATTAAAGGAGTCTGTATGTATCCTAATGCAATAGTTTTAATCTGTTTAAACGGGCCTATACAATAACAATAAAACATACCTATTTTTTTCCAATCTGACTGGTAGTTCCAGAACGACCGATCAGTCAGATTGAAATAAAACATTTTGTACCCATATGATAGCCAGATTAATATTCATTGGTGGTGTGATACCCTCGTGTTTTAGAAAGCACGTAAAAAGCTGTTGGTCCCGGCTGCCTCGGTAGCCTAGTGGTCCTAAGCGCGACTGCTACGCTAGAGGTCTTGGGTTCGATTCCCAGGTCGAGCAAAAAGTGTTATTGGGTTTTTCTATGAAATTCTCAGTAGCAGCTCGGAGTTAGGATTTGTGCCCGGTTAATGGCAATAGGCTCGCCCCTTATTACATGGGACCTAAATATACCGGCGAACTGTGGGTGTACATTGTTACACCTCTGCCTAACCCTTCGGGGAATACAGGCGTGAGTGTCTCATTCTTAAGTTTTTAACAATCGTTACGGATTGTCAGAAGCCAGGAAGTCTGACAACCAGTCTTACCAAGAGGTATCGTGTTGCCCAGTAAATGGGTTGTGGAGGTCAGATAGGCAGTCGCATCATGTAAAACACTGGTATTCCACTGCATCTGGTTAGACTGGAAGTCAACCCCAACATATTGGGAAAAGGCTAAGTACATGATGATGATAATAGTCAGATTTATGAGGAATAGTATATGCTATACCATCACGTTTTGACCCACGAGAGCGGAGCAGTAACCAAAGACATAAGCAAACGCGGGTGAAGTCGCGGGGTATAGCTAATTTAACTACAACACACATAACAAACAATTTTAACCACTGTTCTCAAGGGAAGGCGCCTAAATAATTAACACCGCATTTACTTAGAACCCCTCCCCCCTCCGCCCAAAAGTAAAACGTGAAAATATGCAAATAAGTACCTCAGAGATTACAAAGCCATTCGTTGAAACTCCGATAAAAAAGTACCACTGATAACACTACTATGGCACTAACGGCACTAAGCTTACTTATCGTGGGTTAATTAATATTTTTATAGTACACTTTAATATTTTATGAATAATTAAATTTTGGTCCAAGCCTTATCTTATTCTGGCTAAGTAATTAATAAGGTTAATACGACCTTTCATAAAGAAAATAGGGTAATTTTAACATGGAAATAATGTAATTAATTAAAGTGAATTTGTGGGTAAAAAATATCGTGGAGTATTTTGTTTTTTTTTTTTTGCCTGTTTTAGGCTAGTTTATGTTTGGTAAAACAGGGTTCCGTATCATTGTACAATATTTAATGCTACATATACGTAAAACATTCAATTTTCTTGTATGGGAACCTCTTTAATTTTTATCTTAATTTTATTTTTATAATTTATCGTTATAGCGACAATAGATATAAACACTCTGTGAAATTTTCAACTCTATCTATTACGGTTCATGAGAAACAGACTGACGGATGTACAGCCTAGGTTTAGTAATGCGGTTCCATTGGCCCGAAAGGTGCCAACGCCGGGACCATACGGAACCCTAATCCTATTTTATTAAAGAAAAGTTTACAACGTCAAAGAAAAACCTAATGGTTCGTTATTCAAAAAATACTAATTTATGTGTGGTCGTAAAGCCTTGTTTTAAAGGAAGTGAAGTTAGAAATAATACGTTGAACATACCTGATGGAAGCCTAAGTAACTTTCGATGCTGTGTGTGGCGAAGAAGACCTCGCCCTCACACGTCAAGATCATCAGGAAACCGTTGAGTGCCTGTAACACAATAAAACGTTACATAAGAATATAGTTCCAATTAATACAAAAAGCCAATAACACTGCTCGATCTGGGAATCGAACCCAAGACTTCTAGCGTAGCAGTCGCGCTTAAGACCACTACGCTAACGAGACCAGTCTATAGTAATTTTATAAAGCTGAAGACTGTTTTTTGTTTGTAGTTCGAACGCCCTAAGACCTGGAATTACTGGTCTGATTTTGAAAATGTTTTGCTAATAGAAAGCAACTTTGTCTCTGAACTTTGTTTCTTTGTAAGAAAACGAAGTGTCAGACTGTTTTTTTTTTTTTGGTGGGTGGGAAATCATCGAATAACTTCTCTCGCCCTGGGCGGGGCGGGAGGGAGTGTCAGACTTTTACTGACTAAAACCCACCCATGTTCCTTCTTGTGCCCTTTGCGTTCCGGGGGCGCGGTATCTCTTGCGAACAACCCGCAGCCCCGGCATGCATCGGCCCTCAGTGGCCCCTTCCATATGCTGACGTCTCTTTGAGGCGCGCGTGGAACACGAACGCGCCGTCGACACGGCCAGTGCCGTGCAACGTAAGGACGGTGAGCTACCCATTGCTCACCGTCCACAGGCCCGTATCTACGGTGGCCTGGAGTCGTCTCGCGGCTCCTGACGTTCGGAGCGTCTACCGCGGCGGTTGGGACGGGAGAACCGCTGTCTCAACCGTCCCGCCGACTCCTTCTCTAGCATTACTGACTCACAGAAGGAGGCGACTGCATCCCATTCCCTCTCGCTCCGGACCATGGCTTAAGTGTCAGACTTAATTTGAGCATTATTCAAAACATTGCATAGTTTAAAACGTAGTAGATCAACTATATAGAACAATTTTCTCGACCAGAATTTGCAGTGAATTCCATGTAACGAAACTAAAGCGATCCATTCCGTCCAAGGCATATAACAACACCATACAAACGCCAAATTATACAATAATTCTTATCAAACTCATACACAGAGCAAGCCTCACAAAATCCATTAAAACTAAATAAAATCAAACAAACTTTTCCGAAACCGATTCACGATTTCGAACAAAAAACAAAGTAAAACTTTTTCGGACTGAAATCGGGCTTGACGTGGGGACCGAAATTATTCTGTCGTCGGCAATAAAGACTTTTACCAAGTTTTTCGTCGGGTTTCGTAGCTATTTCCTTGGCCAGACACAAGACTGAGTTACGAGCCAACTTGGACGGAGAAATGTGGGCGCGTTTCCATTGGCTTTCCTTGGGGTGTGTGTTTTTTTTATTCGTAGGTTTATTCTTCCAAAAAAAAAAACCTGTCACAACTTCTTACATTTTGCTGAGTAATGATTTTAGATACATAAAGCTAGTTAATTTAAAATTTTAAAAATTGATTTGTTTATTTAAATAGTGGTTGACTTGTTTTGGCAGAATTATGCTCAGTTGATTTCATAGAGCGAAGAGACGTCTCCACGGCTGTTGGCGCCAGGATTCCGTGCTCCGAAGTTGGTCTAATGGGGTTGTAGAATACACTAGTAATAGGATGGCCATAGGAAACAGTTAGACACCTGTACAGAATTCTACAGTAAAGTGTTATGACCAATGGCCGACATTGCTTACATTGCATGGCCCCAATTATTTTCAATAAATTACCAAGTGGTTGGAAAATTTAAATATAGTACTGTTTAAGAGTAGACTGAAGATAATGTTTAGTTTAGTTTAGTGATACTGATTATTTATTAATAATTGATTTATAGAATGATAACAGAGATGTTACCTTGATTAATATTTTAAATGTGATGTTAACTTATCTGTAAATATTTGCATGCCGAATGGTAAAATATGGCTGAATTTTTTTGATTGATGTATTAACAACTATTGTGTACCCATATTTGCAAATAAACTTATATTATATTCAAATGCAACCTTCTAACGCAAAAACATTAATGAGCACATTTTGAATTCAAGATGTGCAAAATTCATAAAAAAACCTGTACGCTATGACAGTCACTATGACAACAGTCAAATGTCAGATCGGTCTAATTATGTCAAACTGACAAGTAACCGCATCAGCCATGGCCTTTGTATAAACAACGCATAATGACATACAAAACAACATATTAAAATATTTTGAACAATAAAAATAAATAAATATTTTTTGCCGTATTATCGTAAAAATGTCGTATCGCATGACAATGGAACCCCACAAAGCTAACTAGAGAACGCAAAATAAGCACACAGTACTGATTATTTATAGCATCGATACTTCCTATTGATTTATTTTGTTGCAACCTAACTATTCATAATTTATAACAGTGTCATGACGTCGTCTCTATGGGTCTTGTTGTTGCAAGGAGATTTACAGTTAAAGAAAAAATCTTGAAGCCTTTATTTGTGTGTTGATGAAATAATGTGGTTTTATTTAAATTGAATTTTCTGACTAACTGCCTCGTTGGCCTAGTGGTCCTAAGCGCGACTGCTACGCTAGAGGTCTTGGGTTCGATTCCCAAGTCGAGCAAAAATTGTTATTAGGTTTTTCTATAAAATTCTCAGTAGCAGTTCGGAGTTAGGATTTGTGCCCGGTTAATGACAATAGGCTCGCCCCCTATTACATAGGTCTTAAACATACCGGCGAAGTGTGGGTGTACATTGTTACATCTCTGCCTAACCCTTCGGGGAATAAAGGCGTGATGGTATGTTATGTTTATGTTATGAAGTTTCTGAAAAGGCTCTGCAAAAAAGGCCCTTTACAAAATTATTTTACTAAATGTCAAATTAAACCCGATGTATATTATTTACGGGGAGGTCTTTGAATTTTGAACATCCATACTAAAAAAATTATAAATGCGAAAGTAACTCTGTCTGTCTGTTACGCCTTCACAACGAAAACATTGGACCGATTTTGATGAAATTTAGTACGGGGTAAGTTTGAACCTTAAGAAAGGTTATAGACTACTTTTTATTCCGCGGCTTCGTCTGCGTTCGCGATAACCGACATTTACGCGAACAAAGTCGCGGGCATCAGCTAGTTATACAAATACTTGCAGTTGAACAAATCACAATTTATATGACATTTTCCAATACAAAAGTCAACAAAGAAAGATACTTTGTAACCAATTTACTTCATAGACCATATTGCATAGTAAATCGAAAAAGTTAATAAAATTGAAAAACTTATGCTTTGTTCAAGGTTTTCTTATTTTTATAACCTTGAGGTCGAAGGTTAAAAACTAATACTATAATGGTATGATAATGTGGAATTGTTCGATGGTGGCTCTGGGGTCGATATTTGTTTTTAATGTAGATATCGTAGATCACTGTCTATAGTTCAACACATAATCGGGTCGGCGCATTCGGTTCGGCATTTTCAATATAACATTGTCCAAAGTAAGAGTGCCGACCCCACAATAATGAACCGACCCCAACTAATAATGAAAAGTAAGTTCGCATTTTTCAGTTACCGTGTATCATTTTTTCAATACGACTACACAACACAGGCTTCCTCCGGGTAAGCTCACTCCATCGTCGACTTTGTCTTTGCCACCTCTGACCTAGATCAGAGTCAAGAGCTTACCCAACTCAGATAAAAAGAAAAGCAAATTATTTGACAGAAAGCTGATTCACTACAAGGCTGAGTAGCCTATTTACAAAATTTTATCAGATTTTGCGTCATTTTACTTTACAGATGTCAGAGATGTCCAAGATAAACTTAAAAAGTACATAGTATTGTAATACTGCCTCGTTAGCCTAGTGGTCCTAAGCGCGACTGCTACGCTAGAGGTCTCGGGGTCGATGCCCCGGTCGAGCAAAATTATTAGGTTTTTTATGTAATTCTCAGTGGCAGCTCGGAGTTAGGTTTTTTGCCCGGTTAATGGCAACCCTAAGGACCGCTTGCGTCACAGAGCATCTTCATTCAAGGTGTATAATCCACACACTTACTTGTAAGAACATCTCTCCATCCGGCATGGCGTGGTCGTACGGTGAATGCTCTCTCCTGTGTCCGTGGATATCTTCTTTTTCCTTGTGCATGACCACTGGAACAATAGAAAGAATTATGGTTAAAAAACATTAAAGGTACGATACGACGCCCGGATCTCCTTCATTGGGTTGCGGGTTCGATACCGGGCCAGTATTAATGTAAGTTTATTTATTCATAATGTACTTTCTATATCACTGACATCGGTGACGGAAAACATCGTTTAGGAAACTGGACTTTATCTATACAAATATTATAAAGAGGTTAAAGTTTATGAGGTTGTGGGGGTAATCTCTGGATCTACTGAACCAATTTTGAAAGCCACGTTATTTGTGAGTGTCACAGGCTGTATAACAACACGCTATGATACACGGGAGCGGAGCAGTAACTAAAGACGACAATTAACTCGTCTGAAATAAACCACGCGAACAAGACGCTGGCAACAGCTAGTAATTAATATAAGTCAGAAATCTCCAATCCGCTTTGAGCAAGCGTGTTGATCAATGCTTCTTCCCTATGTGAGAAGAGGTCTTCGCCCTGCAGTGGGACAGTAATGGGCTGGTATTATTATTATATCTGCCAGGGCTGCGGGTTGTTCGTAAGAGATATTGCGTCCCCGGAAAAGATGGAATTTTGATGGGTTTTAGTCAGTAAAAGTCTAACACTCCCTCCCGCCCCGCACAGGGCGGGGGAAGTCATTTGATGATTACCCAGTCCTAAAAATAAAAATTATTATTACATCTACTTACGCCTATTTTCTCATGGGGGTAGGCAGAAACCACAGAACGCCACTTGCTACGAGCCTTACATACTTCTTTAGCCTCGTCCACGTTCATACATCTGTACATACAAGGACCCCAGTTACGAGTACTGCGCACCCGACCTTTCTGAAGAACAGTCAAACGGGGTGAATAGGGACGCAGGGGTGAATCGGAACGAAATTTTAAAAGGGATTTTTACTTTGAAATAATATAGTTTGTTACCAGCAAGGACGTTAAAATCTTAAATTGTAATTTAGTTAAAACAGAAGAGATCTCTTTGGTAACAAACTATATTATTTAAAAGTAAAAATCCCTTTTAAAATTTCGTTCCGATTCACCCCTGCGTCCCTATTCACCCCGTTTGACGGAACCTTACCAATCAGGTCAGGGTAGGTCTTTCTTGGGCGTCCTGTCCAAGCGTTGCCACTCACATCTGCCATATCCCTTTCGTTAGTCGCTTTTCACTCATCCTCTCAACATGACCAAACCATCTAAGCATACTCTTTTCTACCTTTGTCACCACATCCTCTTTTAATCCGCAACGTTCTCGTATAATTTTATTCTTCAATCTATCGTTCAAAGTAACACCACACATACTTCGCAATAACGCATCTCTACAGCATTAATCCTACTTTCATGCCTGGTTTGCCATATCCAACATTCACTTCCATACATAAGAACATACTAGTTTTACGTTCATCTAGTATTGTCAATATGTCGCATCAACAACAACCTAACTATATTTAAAACGGTCGGCATACTTTATTGTCATCTTATCAACTGGATATTTATAATAATTATAATTAAAATTTTATTTAATTACAATTTCAACGTTATCTTTATCAATACCACCTTTATAGTGTTAATTGCATCCACATTCTTGATATCGACCGTTGTACTTTGTAAATATCACTTCGTATTTTGTTCAGTAATTAAAAATAATAATTATATCTTTTTAATTACTAGCTGTAGGACATTAGTTGGGACGCTGTGTTGGCACCTGCTTTGGGCGAGAAATGATAATATCTGGAATTTATAATGAAATCGTCACAAAACAAATAATTATAAAAATAATACGCATTTAACCCTAATCTCTTCAAAGTTAGAGTAAACAGGCTTCTTCTGTGTAAACTCACTCCATCTTCGACTTTATCTCTTACCTCTGACCTAGACTAGAGCCAAGAGCAAACCCTGATTTAGTTAAAAAAACTAAAAAAGCTTATTTATTTTGGTTCAAAAAAATGTCGTGATGGCTCAGTAGTGCAGGCGCCATGCACAAGGTTGGTTCATAACCGGGCACAGGCATTTCACCAACATTTTTATCAACCCCTTGTTATTTAGATTTGCAAGAGCGAGATAAAATCAGGATGAATGTAACTTACCTACTTTATTAAAATAATATATTATCTACACGCACCACTACTTGCGCTACTAAACGAGGGGGCGTGGCCTGCGCGACAAATCAGAGAGATTGGAACAGGGGATGCTGGGATGGCGAGGGATGTTTTATGTGTTTTAGGCATGGGAAAATAAGCTTTGTTATTATACCTAATACCTATTATTTCAATTTAACCTGATCACAAATGTCCTATCCAGCCATAATTACAAATATTTCTTTATGATTACGGTTTATTTTTAAAGGATGGGAAATCATCAAATGAATTCGGACTTCGGCGGGAGGGAGTGTCAGACTTTTACTGACTAAAACCCATCCATGTTCCTTCTTGTGCCCTTTGCGTTCCGGGGGCGCGGTATCTCTTACGAACAACCCGCAGCCCCGGCAGGCATCAGCCCTGAGTGGCCCCATCCAAAATTGCTGATATGTCTTTGAGGCGCGCGTGGAACACGAACGCGCCGTCGACACGGCCTGTCGTTATTCAACTTACAGACGGTGAGCTACCCATTGCTCACCGTCCACAGGGCCGCGTCTACGGTGGCCGGGAGTCGTCTCGCGGACAATAATGGATGGAAGGATTAACGTCGAATACTTTTAAAAATAATAATATACACTCACGCCTGTATTCCCCGAAGGGTTAGGCAGAGGTGTAACAATGTACACCCACAGTTCGCCGGTATATTTAGGTCCCATGTAATAAGGGGCGAGCCTATTGCCATTAACCGGGCACAGATCCTAACTCCGTGCAGCTACTGGGAATTTCATAGAAAAACACAATAATACTTTTTGCTGGACCTGGAAATCGAACCCAAGACCTCTAGTGTAGCAATCGCGCTTTGGAACGCTAGGCTAACGAGGCAGTTATAAAATCAAATGAATAATTCGACCAGTAATTCAACAAAATGTGCAACTTTGATGCCGCTTAACATCAGATGGCCGTCGACTAGTTGGACATCCAATGATATAAAAAAAAAGAGTGATATTTTTTAGAGAATGTAACATGTTGCTTGCATACTAGAATATTGTTAACACCACGCCGCTAACCACTATGGCAACCATAATACACCTAATATAAAATAAATAATAATTCTCACGACAATGGCGTTGTCACCGACAAACGGTATGGTACACTTTACGACCAGCCTGGCCAATTACTGCCTGGGAGACACCATGTGGAAGCCAGTGATGTGATACTATCGATAGATTTATGTCGATAGATCATAGTTTATCGAGGACCGTTTCAATTGGCTGAAAATTATTGTTGGTTGTGTTTGTGTTTCGTTTTATTTTATTTTGAGAATGTAAATAAAAATAGTTGAGTTATGAGTTCAAATTGGTAAGTCATCTGCTACACTACAGGTACGGTGCGATAGCGCACCGTTAACTACTCATATTAATACTATGCCATAGGAAATATAAAGTTTTGTACTGTATTAGTTACTAGATATTAAAATGTATTATTTAATCTATTACCAACAAGGTCATCATAACAATTATTGTAGGTTTTATGTTATAGCTCGATAATGATCAATAAAAAGATAGCCGACCCAATTCTTTTGAAATAAAACAATACAAACAGCAGAATTTATCGATATTATAGCTGGCAACTTGACCGCAAAAGGTGAACAATGAAAACTTAGTATAATACAACTTTTATTGCTGTATTTGTAATAAACGTTTTAATAAATGCAATAAAAAAAAGAAGCATCAAGGTTGCCATTGTAATTATATTTGCCAATTCTTATGAACAAACGACTTATTTAAATAAATATAACATCATTTCAATGCCTCACATAATTATTTAAATACTGCAGCATTAAGGCGTGCACTCTTTACAAAAACAATTGCAATTATTTCACACAACAGCCTTCATTACTTTTCTTTGCACAACATTTTAACTTTTTAATAAAAAAAAAAACGTAAAGTTATTGTTTTGCAGCACCACAGATCAAGATAGCGCCGGCCAGCAATCGAATGGATTTACCGATTTATCGATAATGTCTGTGGGTACGTCACTAATCGAATGCGCGGTGGTTTATCACCCTCTATAATCGTCATTACACTATCGGGGGTTTCGTTGTTTTTTTGTTTTTATTTTAAATTGAAAACGAAAATTGATGACATTATGTCTTGTTTTGCGAAACTCGTTAATTTTGTGTTTTAGCTCTTTATAGATAGGAGAGTAATTATAGTATTATTTTGTCTGTTTAGGATAATTAAACTGGGACAGGAAGCTGATAAAATTATCGTTTTTTTTTCATAATTAGTAACTGGACGGTTTGGATAGGTACTACATAAGCGGGTCGGCGCATTCGGTTTGGCATTTTCATTACAACGTTATCAAAGGTTGTTTTGTAAATACCTTGATTATTTTTATTATATTTCTGGTAGACAACATATTTTTTTGTAAATGTGTGCTATGCCATAAAAGCTTAGGTTTAACGTGAAAATTTATTAAAACTATTTAAAATGTATTTCACCTTTTTGACACTAAAGACAACTTAAAAAAAATACTAATTAACAGCTTAATGATTGTTACAAATAATAATAATAATAATTATGTCAGTAAGTTGACTGCCTCGTTAGCCTAGTGGTCCTAAGTGCGACTGCTACGCTAGAGGTCTTGGGTTCAATCCCAGGTCGAGCAAAAAGTGTTATTGGGTTTTTCTATGTAATTCTCAGTAGCAGTTCGGAGTTAGGATTTGTGCCCGGTTAATGGCAATAGGCTCGTCCCATATTAAATGGGATCTAAACATACCGGCGAACTGTGGGTGCACATTGGTACATCTCTGCCTAACTCTTAGAGGAATACCGGCGTGATGGTATGTGAGTTAACTCCGTATTAATATTTAAAATGCGAAAGTAACTCACTCTGTCTATCTGTTTTGCCTTCACGACTAAACCCTAAGCCAATTTTGATAAAATTTGGTATGGGTTAAGTTAGAGCCCCAAGAATGTACATGGGCTACATTTTATTTCGCAATAATCGATATTTACGCGGACAAAGACGCGAGAAAAAGCAAGTAAACAAAAAAATGGAACGCTGAAAAAATAACTAAATTTAAAAATAAGCTTTATGATTGTCACAAATATGTAAGTGGGTTAAATATACCTGTTAGTCTGTTTACCCCGGAATAAGAAATTCCAACTATTACTCGACTGCCATATTAAAGTAATCGTTAAAAGAAAACTAATAATGTAAGGAAACGCAATGGTTTTATTGTCATAAAGAAACGTCGCGTGCGCACAATTTGTCATACGATTTCATTAGTTACATTATTTTGCATTGATTTACGATACATGGATGTTTATTAGTTATTTGAGATTGTTTTTTTTTATTTAAAAAAAAAAAGAAAGTGGACGAGACGAAGGAAGTATGCAAGGATCGTAGCAGGTGGCGTTCTATGGTTTCTGCCTACCCCCATGGAAAAAGGCGTGAGTTTATGTATGTATGTATGTGTTTTTTTTATTTTGTATTTTTGTTTTTTTCCAGAAAAAAAAGGAAAAAGTGTTTATCAATTGATTTAAAAACCAAACCTTAAATTGATTTTGATATAATCTCTAGAGGATACTGTGTTCCCTTTCAAATGAAGAGAACAATTCCAAATCCTTTAATAAATGAAGAAGTTCTGAGGACCAGTAAAAACCTTCTCCTTTTTTGAAGTCGATAAAAAATTTACATATATATAAACTCACGCCTTTTTCCATGGGGGTAGGCAGAAACCACAAAACGCCACCTGCTACGATCCTTACATACTTATTTCGCCTCGTCTACGTTCATACATCTGGTCATACAAGCACGCCGGTTACGAGTACTGCGCACCCGACCTTTCTGAAGAACCTCACCAATAAGGTCAGGGTAGGTCTTTCTAGGGCGTCCTCTCCCGGCGTTGCCACTCACATCTGCCATATAAATCCCTTTTGTTAGTCGCCTTTTACTCATCCTCTCAACATGACCGAACCATAAAAAATTCGTTCAAAAAAAAAAATATTTTTTGTAAATACTACAAACTTTTAAACTTATTAATTAGGCTCCAAACAAATACTAAACGTCCACGTATTTTTATAAACTATGCATATTCATACAACGGAAAGGTGCAACGCAAATGTATTCTCAGCTGATTACCATAACGGAGATAGCGTTATGTTATTGTAATTGCGCGTGCGCTCTTTATTATTGCAATTTTAGGCATGTACAGTCACCAGTTTAGTAGTACACCTCTTTGTGAAAGAGCTTGGCCAGGCAACGTACTATCACCATACCTATTTCTGCCGCAAAGCAGGGTTGCTGTTTTTTGGTTTGAAGGGTATGGGTGCCGGTGTAATTACAGGCACAGGGGACATTTTAACTTTGTTTCTGGGATAGCAACGCATTTGCAAGGCCTCTGGTATTGCAGATGTGTATAGGCAGAGGTGACTACTTAACATTAGGTGGGCCGTCGACATGTTTGCTATCCAAAGATATTAAAAAAAACTCAGAATTAAAATTACACTTAGTAACATTATAGTGATTTTTTTTCCCTATAGGGTTGATTAAAATCGTTTTATAGGGTTCCGTACACATAGGGTAAAACAGGACCCTATTACTAAGACTCCGCTGTCCGTTCGTCCGTCTGTCACCAGGCTGTATCTCATGAACCGTTATAGTTGGACAGTTGAAATTTTCACAGATGATGTATTTCTGTTGCCATTATAACAACAAATACTAAAAAACAGAATAAAATAAATATTTAAGCGGTCTCCCATACAACATACGTGATTTATTTGCTCGTTTTTAAAGATAACTAGCGACCTGCCCGCGACATCGTCCGCGTGGCTTATTTCATCCGTGTTTAGTTGCCTCTTTCGTTACTGTTTCGCTCCCGTGTGTCGTAGCGTGATGTTATGTAGCCTGTGTCACTAAGGAATAATGTAGCTATCTATTGGTGAAGGAATGGTTATAATTGGTCCAGTAGTTTTGGAGCCTTTTCGTTACAAACAGACAAATCTTTTTGTAGGTAATATAATTAGTATAGATGGCCCAGTCCGACTCGCACTTAGTCGTATTTTTTACGAATTTCATATTCTGGGTTCCATACTACTATGAAATAGGTCCCATGCAATCGTTAATTTACGGAAACACAGCTTTAAATTTATGCCGACTGACGACATCTTTACGCTATTGACTGTACTCATAGCATTATGGTTAATTATGTACGAGGAATGGTTAGAAATATGATGTGACGGACAGCTGCTCGATATAGATACGTAGTCCTTGTAATATATTCCATGCGCAGGAGTGTGTTACGATATAAAAAGATTTTACGATATAGTACTAGCTCGACTACTTATGCTGTAGTTCTGAGTTCATTTCTTATGCCGGTTAAAGGGTTACTGGCATAAAGCCATAAGGAATTTTTCAACACATTTGTCTCTTATTACACCGCTTCTAAGGTCATAATGTGGTGTATTACGCACGTGTGTGTTGTAATTTACTGCAATAGTACAGAAATGGATTTTTTACTAATTTCGACCAAAACTTTTAACCGTTTCATGCCTTTATATTTAAACCACACAAATAACAATTGAGAACCAAACAACGATTATTTTGTCAAAGTAAAATGTAGGTACCTACCTACCTATGTTAATTTTGAACTAACAATGGTTGGGTTACAGTGACCATAACAAGCGGTTCGTGTTTGACCACCATAAACTTAAGTTAAAGTTAACCGGATCAAGAGCGCTTTACGTTACATAATAGCCTTGTACGTGATTTTAGAACTTAGTTTTACATTATTTTTGTGTGGCTTCAACTTAAAGGAGTCTGTCCATTACACCATGACCGTACCAGGAAAAAAATGTATAGTCTTCTATAATAACTGCCTCGTTAGCCTAGTGGTCCTGAGCGCGACTGCTTTGATCCCAGGTCAAGCAAAGTGTTATTGGGTTTTTCTTTGAAAATCTCAGTTACAGCTCGGAGTTAGGATTTGTCCCCGCTTACCAACGCACGTGAACGTTCACGTTAACGTGAACATATTGCTAGATACATCAAATTATCCTCAACGTTAGAACCATTCCAATAGACATCAGAACCGCATTCAAAAAATACCCTCAAAACAAAAACAACACATCATAATTCACGGAAAACAATTAAAAACGTATAATTTTAGGTTGCACATCTGTTGTAGTAACCGTTTCACAATATGGCACGTGGTCGAACCCCACACAGGGGTAGCGCACCGTGACCTCTTAATGACTGAACATGTGGAGAGTACCGTATGGGTGAGAAACGAGCGAGGTAAAAAATACTGGACCTTATGATTAGCTTGATGTTATTGTTTAGATTAAAAATAAAACTGGTCCTGGTACGCGGAGCTAAAGACCAGTAGTTTGAATTTTTTTTCAACGTTAAAAACTTTTAAATACATTTTGATCGTGAAGGTGTTGCACATTTTATAAAACAGCATTTTTTTAATAATCTAATAAATGTTTAATCACTTCATGGTCAATTACGAACAAAATCCATGGTATTTTTTTTATGATGTCGCTTTTTCTCATTATTTTGCTCTTAATATTACAGTTCACAATATCAAATACTGTCTAGACTATTCCAGACATCGCGGTAAAACCATCAAAACAAACAGAAACATGCAAATAAACAGAAAATCGTTTGAAAATCTTAACACTTCAGTGCCGGACGTCGTCACGCGCCCGCTCGCGTGACACGCTTCTTATTATAATAATGTCACGCCAATTTTAAAGGATTCTCTAGTCGTGTTTATTGAGTTTGTTTAGCTTTATATTGTTGTATTGTCTATATGATTTTAAATATAGTTTGATTTACATAGGAATCAAAAATTGCTTTATACTACATTTTGAGTTTATTTATACTCCTACAACTTTTCGAAATGCGAAAGTTTGTGAGGATGGATAGATGAATGTTGTTACATTAGAATGCTTTAAAAGCTGAAATAAATTACATAAAGGCTTTTATAATAGACATTGACTAACACATTTTATATTTTTAGGCCCATTTTTGTGTTCCCGTGAGAAAATATAGGACATTTTTTTTGTTTTGGTGGGTGGGAAATCATCAAATAACTTCTCCCGCCCTGGGAAGGGCGGGAGGGAGTGTCAGGCTTTTACTGACTAAAACCCACCCATGTTCCTTCTTGTGCCCTTTGCGTTCCGGGGGCGCGGTATCTCTTGCGAACAACCCGCAGCCCCGGCAGGCATCGGCCCTCAGTGGCCCCTTCCTTTTGCTGACATCTCTTTGAGGCGCGCGTGGAACACGAACGCGGCGTCGACACGGCCTGTCGTTATGCAACGTAAGGACGGTGAGCTACCCATTGCTCACCGTCCACAGGCCCGTAAAAATGTAGGACTTGGGCTTAATTCTGAAGACTTCATTTATTTAAAATCCATCACAATGACTAACAATCTAACACATTAAATCTATATAAACAATCTTAAATACAAGTCGACTTTAAAATTACACGGCTATTACAAAAACAATAGAAAGTAGCCCAAAAAAGGTTTCCCAAAGCTTTTAAAACTATAAACATAAAGTGTGATATCAATACTAAATTAACATAGTAACATAAATCGCCAAACGTGACGTAGTTACCACTAATTCTTAAAGTAAACATATTGATAAAATTTCTTACCGACAAACAATAAATCACGACAAACCAAGATGTCTCAATATACTACAAAGTAATTTCACTGCTAGCTGAAAAGAGACAGAGATACCAACCCTTCAAAATTCAGTACGAAGGAGAGAGACAAGCGAGAGTACCACATTTCGTATTAATTAAGGAGCAAATGGTTTTAAATCATTTGCCGTCGACGCTCCCTGTGGGAATCCAGAAGAGTTATAAGGCCCTTTATTCTAAATTTAAAATTACAATTTTGTAAATGTTTCGAATATTTTAAACCTTGTGTTCGTCGTTATTGGTCTCTTGGGCGGAAGAAAAAAGAAAGGTGGCCTAAATATCGATACTTTATGGTTAAAGGTTAATGGTCTAAGGGAAGTAAAGGGAATCTTGGGGTTTACTAAACTATATTTCGACTTAAATAAAAATGTAGGGCAGTTGTGTAAAGAGAATATATCTGTTTAAAGGATAAACATACTGACGGTAAAAAAAGATTTTCTACTTCGGAGAATGTGAACGTCAAATGAAATGTATAAACCTAAATTAAATTAGTTAATATTACTATTATACTTATATAGTATTATTTACCCTTTATAATATGTAGTATAAAATCGACACAATCAGTACAAACTCCATTACAATTTTACAACAAAATACAAGCACAATAAAATCATAATAATCATTCTATCAACAAAATCAATATTCATAAGTACACAACACCAATTAAAACCGTTGGCACATTATCTATGCGGCCAACTGCCCCACGACAGTTGCGTGAAACGAAACGTCACGGGCACGGTAATCGCGAGATTGGCTCATTTGATATGTGACTGTCACGCTGAGTAGACGTGTGGCGTTGAATGGGTTAATGTTAGGGGAGGAATGTGATATTGAAATTGGCAGTGCATTTTGGTTTAGTCGTGCGTTTGCTTTTATTTATTTAATGGATATGAAGTTTAATTAAAGAATTAAGAATTTTTTAAATGATTGTTACTTAGTTTATCTTAGTAAACTTTTATGTTTATTTTTTGTTTTGTTTTCATGTCTTTGGCTTGTCAACAAACCGACGGCCCACCTGATGTTGAGTGGTGACCACGGCTTAGAAACTTAAGTAATAGATAAGGCACCGATGATGTGTTGCCATCGCAGAGATAAAGCTGAAATGTCTCTTGTGACACGACTAATCTGTTTGCAATAACAACCAGATACAGAACTACCTGTAGATCATATAAATATTTCATTTTAGCTGGAATCGAATCCAAGACAGGCAGCGGAGCAGCCAATGACTGTAACATTGAAAAATTTTGCACAACTCAAATTGCATCTAAGTACTTACAAGCACTATAGGATTATTTTCTAGAGTTTGTTAAAACAAAAAAGAGTTTATACACTTAGTATCAAGAAATAGCAACACCAAAATCCATTCTCAAGACGCTTTGAGTCCCTCCCATCGATCACAAGCTAATTAATTAAAGTACCCGTTACGGGAGCGGAGTGAACCAATTTCGCTCTGGTTTAAATATAAAAGTGTTGAGATTGCTCCGTCCATTTAATTGATACAGCCGGCCAAGAATCCCGGTCCGTTCGGTCGTTAGCTTATCAATATACTGATTTCACACTCGTGTGTCGCGAGTTTACATGGTGTGGGTTTTTTTCAATGCGGTTGTTGAAAATAGTGGCGGGTTTTGGTGGTTTTAGTGAAATTCGTGTTCGTTCTTGTCTGGTAGCTACTTGAAATTAGACCAAATTTTTTTATGTCAATTTAAATATTTATTTTTATTAAAAAAAAAACCATTGCTTCATACCAGAAATTGCTCCTGTGCCTATTGGTTTACAAACATCCAGATTTAAAAGAAGACCTACAGATCTTACCAATATTTGTTGCGGTTGGGAATCGAAAGTCAGGTAGCTAAGTCACGTAGTTGAGCAGTCAATTTCTCAACTACTGAACAACCGGATCGTGAAAAAAAATAGCAATGTCTTTTTTATGCATTATTAATTTTATTATGAGTACAGAATTGTATGCTTTAATGTTTGAAAATTGTGTTTTAATGTAATTTTTTAATTTCTATTTTCAACTATTAATAGAAACAGGACTACAATTCTCAAAAATTATATTATACTGGGACGTTTTTCAACTCAAAATACCAATATAACTTTTAATTCGTTACAACAAACAGTAAAATATAAATAAATATCCTTATAATCGCTGGCATGTGAGCCTGTCGCGTGCACAGGAGCCTACCGGTCACGATCCTCGAAGGACCAAAAAAAGGACCATATTATCACATCTCGGTATGTCCACGGCTTTGTGCGTCCACATTTATAAAACGCGTTTGTATTATTGCTTATTTAATATGCTTTTGATTCGTTTAAATGTTGGATTACGGTGTTTTAATGGGAATGGGTGGGTAGGATTTGTAATCGTGTGATTTGAGAGGGTTATAAGTCTGTTATCGTCGACGTCGAGTGGAAATCTCATAAGTGTCTTAAATGAAATTTTACAGGAGGAAAAAAAACGTCTCCTTTCAGTTTTTGTTTGCGCTGTCTTTGAATTGACTTGTTTTATTATTAATTTTTGATATTCGATATTTATGATACGTTGTGCGATATACTACCTATTTAAAAAATACACTGTTTTAGTTAAAATTACTGTTTTCAGGGTTTTTACACGACGCCCAAGATATGGAGATTCTTTGACAGTTAATACTTATTTATTATTCTTATTATTATTTTTAGTTCTTACATGTGTACTAAACAGTTTAGATAACAATTGCTAAAATAGTAAACAGGAGTGAAACATTTAAATGTTATTTTGTAAAATGTTGAGTGACTTTTAAAGGAAGTTCACTTTACTTAAAAATAGAACACAGAATATACTAACTGGTCCAGTTTTGAAAACCATAAAGCGCTTCACCACTTGTCTATAAAATATAGAGGCTGCATCATGGACCCTATCAGCCTGAAAATAAAATTCAAACGAAAATTTTAAGACTACAAGTATTACATCAAATCATAT
Source organism: Caradrina kadenii (assembly GCA_947462355.1). Lineage (NCBI taxonomy): Eukaryota > Metazoa > Arthropoda > Insecta > Lepidoptera > Noctuidae > Caradrina > Caradrina kadenii. Next base: position 11,071,619 of record OX381692.1, on the reverse strand, counting down.
AATGAAATGGATATAACTCATTGGCGTTTACCACTCAACATGCAGAGGCAACTTAAGAATGATATATCTTCTTTAAAGGTTGCATTACCGTACTTAAAGTGTACATAAATTACTTATTTTATGTAGAAAATGATAGACTAGAAAAATAAGCGTAATATGGTAATATATTATGCTCAGTGAATTTATTATTTAATGCGCATCAATTTATTGAGTTTTATAATTAATTATTTATAATTAGTTTGTAAGTTAACTGTAGCATTATAATAATGTTATTTGCAGGTGGATAGGTGTTTTTATAAATACCGCTGTACTAGGTCTGTTATGTAAGACGGATATGCAATATGCAGGTTTCTAGTTTAAATAAACCACAGGGTTTAATTAAAAATATTAGCATAAATAAATATGTCATTTTTATGAATACCTTTAATGAAACCTAAAATTTAATTATGCTAAAAGATATGGCTTTGGCTATTAAAATTATTACCTATAATGGGCGTGAAAATTAACTGACTTTCTTATAACCTTATTATGAAGACAGTGAAGATCAAAGATTCAACGTTTTTTTAACTATTATTATGAAATCAAGTTACAAGTTATAACTAAACTTTAGACACTAACTAACTTTAACTGCCTCGTTACCCTAGTGGTTCTAAGTGCGACTGCTATGCTAGAGGTCTTGGGTTCGATTCTCATGTCGAGCAAAAAGTGTTATTGGGTTTTTCTATTAAATTGTCAGTAGCAACTCGGAGTTAGGATATTTACCTGGTTAATGGCAATAGGCTCGCCCCCTATTACATGGGCCCTAAACATTCTGGCGAACTGTGGGTGTATATTAGTACACCTCTGCCTAACCCTTCGGGGAATACTGGCGTGATGGTACATATGTATGAAAAGCTAAGTAAAATTAAATTCATTTCCCTGCAATAACTTTTGCTCAAGGTTACTAAGTTTGACAGGTAGTGTGCGTAATTAATAGCTATGTGATGTATCTTATTCCACCTGGTACACTTTATATTATAAAAAAAAATTAAGAAGATAATATATAATATATTTTAATTTCAAACATTAAATTGTTCAAAAGGCAGCTAAAAAAAGTTTTTATAAATACAATATCCTTAAACATTTATGAACAAATATGAACTGTAGTAATATTCGTTACAAAGCTCCTGTTTATGATGCAATTTCAAGAAAAACTCAATTACACATACGAATAAACATGAGTAATAAATACATAGCAGAATATGCAATAGTTAGTTCTAATATACCGTTTATACAATCTACCAACTTCATAAATAAGACTTCTTTCTCAGACCATCTATTGCTGTCTCATTTTATTATTGTCAAAAAGACAAGGATAAAAAGCACTCATGATACGTTTATAGATGACAAGTTTTTGTACAATGGGGTTAGTTTAAAAAAAATAGCATTAAACAGTCTTTGCGTCTATAAAGGTATGAAAATGTTATTAGCTACAAATTACATTAATATATTCTTCATGCTTCGAATCCTGTTTTATTGTTGTCGCACTTTATTATTTATTTATGAACCTTTTAAACATTCACACTATTCGCACTAATTCACATAATATTATAAATGCGAAAGTGTCTTTCTGTTTCTTACGCTTTGACGCTTTGCTAAGCCACAGAACCGATTTTGATGAAATTTGGTACGGATTAAGTTTAAACTTCGAATAAGTTATAAAACCGTGTTGCAGTGAAATTAACTCAAAGGACCACTCAACAACGCTTATAGATTTACAAACAATTTCTTTTTCGTATTGTATCTTTTAATTTAATTACAATATTTTTGCTTCCAAAACCAACCAATGCTTAGATTTTTTTATATAGACTTTATAATCCATTGCTGCACAAGTAAAAAAGTGGTCCTTTAAACCAGCATCATGGCGCGCAATGGACACAAGGCCCAGCCTTTCTCAGTAAACTCAATAACAAATGACGGTACTTTATTCCTCGCCAAGATCTGAATACCCATTTAATAGTTTAATTTACACTCTATATTCATCGAAGGATATTTATTATCTGTCGTCAAGTTATAATAACATCACGACTGATCTATAAGGTGATGAAAATTCAATCGAGATGGAAATAAATATTTTATTTCGGACGTTAAAATGAAGGATAAAATCAACTGTAAGGGGTGGTGGTAACCGGAGTGTATCAATGTACAGATCTTTAGTTGGACACACGGGCGAGTTAGTGGGCGAACGGGTTATGGAATCATTTTTGGTGCTTCGATACAAAATTGAGTAAAAGGGCCACTTTTCATGAAGTTACTCCGGTGTCTCTCAGTCTATCATTTCACTGTGACAATTTTTTTACAAACTATAACTGGATTTAGTATTCCAAAACAAGCCAACCCACAATGAAATTTCTTCTATTCGGCGAACGATTTTAGATAATAACGCTGATTACTTATTGTAAACCTATTCTAAGCATAAGTTTTGGGTGTTAGTACTGAATAGTAATATATCATATTTGGCATATTCAGTTAGTTAGACTTAAATAATTTTAATTATTATTTATTTAGAGATTGTTGATTTAACCGGTTCGGTCAGTAAGCTCATTTGGTGACAAGATAAAAAATATTTGACAGGAATGATATTATTATTTTTAGCTTAAGGATTCTCAAAATGAATTCTACAAACACAAAAATGGATAACACAAAAGTTTAGCCAATCTACCAAACCGTATAGGACTACAACAGCCAGCAAAATGGGAATAAGTTTTGGCGTGGTCTTCACATAAATCAGAAAGACCAGTGTAGCTCAATTAAAAGCTTACTATCTGATGTAGTCAGTGCTCGGTGTCATTTATTTCCACACAGATATGTGTTATACAGGGTGAAAAATGTATAAAATGTATACGTTGAACTATATGAGATTGTAGACACTGTCGCCTTTAGGTTTATTAAATGTTACCTATTGTTGTTGTGTCGTATGTAACCTTTAAAAATTACTCATTTATAGTCGACAAGTTCCAATTTTAAATGTAAAAAAACGTATTGGTCCTTTGGAGCGGAAAAAGTTTGTTTAAGGACTATGCAAACACTGCTTTTAGAAAGAGTTCAAACCTATATAGTTAGAGGTAATGAACCTTTCACATTTTGATTCGATAACATCTTTACACAAAGTTTATGAGGAAGGGTTAATGGATGTTTGTTACTCATACACACTTAAACGGCTGAATAGAATTTGTTTAAAGGCACAGATGGATATAGAATAACTTAACAAATCATTGATTAATTAATTTTTAATCCGGTTTTGTGTTTCTGACTATATAGTCTAAGTTAATAACTATGAACTTATACGACATCAACTCCTAAGATATCTCAGAATTACCTTTATTGTCACCCTGTATAATGAAAACCGATCCAAGTACATACTTATTATAAAAGAGTATTGATCAACAGATTTGGTGATCGTAATAAATAGGTATTTTTAAACGTTTTCAACAGTCAATAAAATTCTTTGTAAAAAATTATTGGTTTTATTATTGTTCTTTTGAAGATTAATCAGGGGGTTTGATAATCCCTTTTATGTTTGACAATTTGACGATATCCATTGAGTTTTTACGCTGTCGAGCAGTCTTTAAAGATATGGAGCAATAGACTATAAATTTCTATAAACTTTGTGGATTATGATAGGATTGTGCTGTTTTTGTCAAAGGATATTCTTTTCTTTCTTTCTTTAAAAAAAATAAAATCGTTGTCCTACACTAGGAACATCTCCTGAGTTGAGTCTCCTGATATAAACTCACATACACAAACAACCAGACCCGGAACAACAGCTATCTATAAGTCATACAAATAAATTTAGGTTCCGTGCGGGAATCGAACCCGCAACACGCAGCGCAGCAGTTGATCGCTCGGCCGCTGCACCAACCGTGTCGTCAAATACTCACAACATTGGTAACTAAATTCACAGAGACCCCTTAGGTAACTTTGGTTATTACAAAATTAGATCAATAGTGATTCAGATCATTATTATCATCATTGATAGCAGTACAGACAAACTAATTTATTATGACTAAAGCATCAACATCTACTTTGAAAGCAATATCAGCAGACGGATCTACCACGGCAATAAAATCCTAAGAATATGCATTTAGACTTCACGTTATTTTCCGGATCTCTCCCACTAAGAAAAGTACGAAGAAAATGGTGGAAAGTGAAGGCGGCCAGCTAAAAGAGCTCTTTTTATACAACTCGCTCTAAATACTAGATCATAAAACACCAGTTATGTCTACCGGAGAGTAACGATCGTTTTACCGATTTTTTATCGATACGGTCTCAGTTATAATCGGCTTTCGGCTATTAACATCGATATTTTGATTGTCTCGATATTGTTGGGGAATGTGAAAGAATTGGTGTGATTTATGGGCTGAATTAGTGTCGGATTGAGTGCAATTTTTGATGTGGAAATGTCTTTAGACGCGTTGAACGATTTTTGATGAAATCAAATGTTATGGGGCCGCGTCGTTGACATGCTAATGTGGCGTTAAGTTTTCACTTCAGACGGCAGTCCCCGAAACTGCCTATTTTATTTATTGTTAAATCTTGGAGCGGTGAGTGCTTACGCGTATCCCGCACCCCCGGTCATGGGCAGAGGTGGAACACCGCGGTGTTTTTACCTAGTAAGAGTCCGGCATGCTCCTCCGTCACCCCTATGTCGGAGGAAGTCCATGAGGATTTTCATCGCGCACCAAAAAAAAAGGGTGAGTTAGTTTAGGCAAACGAATAAGACAATTTAATTTGTTTTGTAAGTAATTTTAAAAGATGGCTAAGTTAATTGAGCTATCTCGTGTAACGTGGCAATGTTGTCAGTCTTTTGGGCACTTGGGCCATTGAAAGTGATGGGGACCAATATTTAGAGCCATATAAGCCACTTTTAAGAAAGTTTTAAATTATACATACCATCACGTCTCTATTCCCAGAAGGGTGAGGTAGAGGTGTACAAATGTACACCCACAGTTCGCCAGATGTTTTTGGGTCCCATGTAATAGGAAGCAAGCCTAATGATATTAACCGGGCACAAATCCTGACTTCGACCTGCTACTGAGAATTGGTTAGAAAAACCCAACAACACTTTTCGGTCGTCCTGGAAATCGAACCCAAGACCTCTAGCATACCGAGGCAGTTGAAATTGTACATTACATTATTAATATTATTTATAAGCTTCGTATAATTATTATTCTGTTTTAAAATTATTTTAGTAATAAATATAGTTATTTTAGTAAAAACTGACAGGCTGTCTATTTGTTGTATTACAAAATAGTTTTTTTTCTAGATTTAGCAATTGTCCTTTTGATTATTTTCTCATTTAGTCCTAACCAAAGGCCATTTACTTAACAAAGCAGATCATACACTCATTACACATTCCCTCATACAAGTTGCCAAGAAAAATAATTTCTCAATGATATGGCAACACTGACCATTACGACGGCTACGGTATTTTGTGAGAATCGAGCGCCCGTGTGCCGATCAATTATGATCGATATCGTTTTAATCGATTGTAATCGGTAATGACGCGGGACATCGCAGCTGTAAATTTTATTTATAACGTCGACGTGGTGAATTAAAAAAATTGCAATTTTTTGGTTAAAGTTTGAGTTTTGTAAATTGAGTGTTGTAATTGGTTTAATTATTATCTTGGTTACTTTTGAATTTATTTCATATGTATTGAAGTCGTAATAACTGGATAAAAATTTATTAGAAAAACAATACCAGGTCGGTTAGGTTACGTACTAAAAATAAATTATTTATAAATTGCCCTACTCATAAACATTATTATCAATTTTGTAATAATTAATTAGTAACTTAGGGGTACACATCATATATTTTTCGGTATATCAATAAAAGCAGTATGTTTCCAGTAGATTTTGTAAAATATAAAAAAATAAATTCACATTATTTCCTTAAATATGATCATTGTTGTACAAATTAAGGGGACTGTCCTAACTGCAAGCTCTATACAAACATTGTTTTGTTATAATTTGGTAAATGAGTAATTAAACTTGATGAAATTTAGTAGATTGTATATAGGCTTGGATTTTGCCAGTTTCCCATCAATTAACTTAATTTCAAAATAATAATGATTATTAAGTATCGATTGAGATATTCAATTATGTATGTTTAATTATGTAAAATTTCTTTTAGTTTAAATATTTATTGAACAAAATATGACTAGACTAATTTTGAATGGAACGCGTTGTCTGTTCTTCTAAGTGTAAATAAAATGCCTTCGTAACTACCATTTAATATTTAAATAATGTTTACTTTTTCCAATAGCTTTGGTCTTGAATATAATTACATACATCCCATTATAATAATTGTTTAAGCCATCTATCATGTAAGCCTTTATCGATACTGATAGCAATCGATTTTAAAATTCACCTATACTAATTAGGTATCGATATTATCGCTGCAAGTTCGAATAAAAAGCCCAACACTATTTACACGACACATGTCAAACATAATGCTGAATTTTAAAAAGGTCGGTAAAAAAAAAGTAGCTTTCATGAATATTTTTATGGGAATATAGGAGAGTATGGAACATGGTATATTTAGAATTGATTAAATTCTAGTTATTTATAATTACCGAGTAAATAAAAAATATAAATAAATATAAATATCAATCATTCCTGAATTTTGGGACCACATACTTTATTTAGTCATTTGGAAGTCTTTATTGAAATAGTTCAATTACAATAAAAATAGTTCAATCGTTTATTTCAAGAAGTACTCAGTCTTTCTATTTTTGATTCCTCTGTTTGTTGTATAAGTATACAAAAATATTTTAATAAATAATAGTTTATTCTAACATTTCTAACCTTTATTAACATAATTTAGACCAAAATACAAGTATAAAGAGTCGCCATAAAAATGACTATTTTACAAATTACTTCATAATTGAAATGGTCTCGATTTCCATACAACCACGTCGTTAAGTTAATGTCAGTAGCACCGTAATAGCTTGCACATTTTAAAATATTATAATTCAATATTACTTTATAATATCGGATCAAAAATTACGATCACAATTTCATAGATACTTGAGAAATTAATTGAGCAGAGTGCAATTTATGTCTCATTTGGTTCAAAAATTTTTAACACTCAATTTTATTCCTTAACTCATCAAAAATAAATACCAAAGTTGCATGAAATAGTTCAGCAAAGAAGGCGATATTGTGTAAAGAGCCTAAAGGTACAGTCGGGCACATAAATAACTGCGCGCAAGATATGAAGATGTCGAGTGGTTTAATGAAACGTCAAAGTACCTGGCTCATTGATTGCTCGCGAGAAAGCATAAATCGTGTGCGCTCACGGGTACTCGCGACGCTTAAATCATTTTGCGCCTGATTGTACGTGTTTGTTTATGTTTCTGGTGTTCAGTATGTGCACGTGGTTGCTTACTCATTATCGATAAATTGTCTGTTATTTTGAAATGAGATTGGTACGCGGGAAGGACGAGGATTGAGACTTTTTCTGGAGGATGCACTTTTGATATCATTCAAGTTACTAACACCTTTTTATCGTACGATTGAAGGGCAATTTTCGCTTTTTAAGAACGTTTACATTACAATTTAAATCTGTCAAAAATAACCCTAATTTATTTTTGACTAGCGACCTGCCCGCGACTTCGTCCGCGTAGCTTATTTCACCCGCGTTAAGTTACGTGTTTTGTTACTGCAGGCTCCGCTCCTGTGGGTCGTAGCGTGATGTTATATAGCCTATGTTACTCAGGAATAATGTAGCTATCTATTGGTAAAAGAATGGTTAAAATCGGTCCAGTAGTTTCGGAGCCTATTCGTTACAAACAAACAAACAAATCTTTCCTCTTTATAATATTAGTATAGATAGATAGTATAGATAATGTTTTGACATCGATTGCAATTGAAATGAAATTGCAAATAGATTTTGAACGTTTTATTTATTTACGAAAATTACTTTTAAAATATTATTGGGGTTTCGTACCTTTAAAACGTAATAAGAAATCCCTTATGGAAAGACTTGTCAGTCTGTCTTGAAATGATTGCACGCAACAAAAGTCAAGGTTTCCTTTTTATCGCAAAAACTACATCTACATTTCTATATTTTAACTTAATTTATAATACAATAACGAGTTAAACGTATGAATGACACAACACACCTTGTCGTAATCCTTTGTAATACTTTCTCCGTCATTTAAGCGGTAAACTCACAGCGTAAATTAGCAAAAATAAAATAAAAAAAACAACACCTACTTTGATGTAAAACTTATTTTTTTTTTGGGGGGGTTCGAAATCATCATATAAGTTTTCCCGCCCTGGGCGGGGCGGGCGGGAGTGTCAGACTTTTACTGACTAAAACCCACCCATGTTCCTTCTTGTGCCCTTTGCGTTCCGGGGGCGCGGTATCTCTTACGAACAACCCGCAGCCCCGGCAGGCATCGGCCCTCAGTGGCCCCTTCCTTTTGCTGACATCTCTTTCAGGTGCGCGTGGAACACGAACGCGCCGTCGATTGATGTAAAACTAGGACCTGTATTTTTTATTGTTGACAGTACTTTTTGCAATAGTCTGTTATCACATGTACTTTTGCTATTTATACTTTAAGTACCTATTAAACTGCCTCGGTAGCCTAGTGGTCCTAAGCGCGACTGCTACGCTAGAGGTCTTGGGTTCGATTCCCAGGTAGAGCAAAAAGTGTTATTGAGTTTTTCTATGAAATTCTCAGCAGCAGCTCGGAGTTAGGATTCGTGCCCGGTTAATGGCAATAGGCTCGCCCCCTATTACATGGGACCTAAAAACATACCGGCGAACTGTGGGTGTACATTGTTACACCTCTGCCTAACCTTTCGGGGAATACAGGCGTGATGGATGGTATGTACCTATTCAAATAGTAATTAAGTCTACTTCATTTAGACTTGGTCTGGAATATAATCTTAAATGTAGATACGTTAGTACAAAGTAGAAATCAATCAAGACACATAAGACCGAAGGAATAATGAATAGTTCGGCGTTAAAATTCAGAAAACTTTGGTCCTTCCATCCATTTACTTGAATTCAACTGACCACCTAGCACTGGGGTGATATTGAGCTTTATTTCACACACTGAGGCTCTATCAACATTTACTAGATCAATTACTAGGTCAATATAATAATAACCTATGTTGCTATACCTATATTTGAATTGAAAAGACGTACCATCACGCCTGTATTTCCCGAAGGATAAGGCAGAGGTGTCCCAAAGTACATGTATTCCCCGAAGGGTTAGGCAGAGGTGTACCAAAGTACACCCACAGTTCGCCGGTATATTTCGGTCCCATGTAATAGGGGGCGAGCCCATTGAATTGAAAAGTATGAATTATTTTTTTTTATTTATATGGAGAGGGTCGATAAAAAGCTAGTGTTATTAGTTTATATTATTTTTATCAACAAACTAGCAATTCATAAGTCTAGTTGAACAGCAACAACAATCTAACAAGTATCAACACAGTCTCAAAAGACTCGAATCATCAGAAGCCCGGTGTTTGCAAATCCTTACTGCTAATTACAAGTACTTATAATTACTCCGTCCTTTTGAGATAAGCATTTCTTTTATTTTTTGCGCTCGCACCTGTAAGCATAATTGGGTCTTTCACCAGTTTTTTCGCTTTTAAGTATAAGTTTTCAAGTTGATATGGTAACTAATGTTGACAGCTGTCACTGTTGAGGGATAGGGTTGCCCTACTGAGTATTTGGTCTTTAGGTACGCAGTAATTATTTTTTGTATAAATTGGACCAAAAAAAAGTGTGATATATTGAAATGACAACTACTTTTAAAATGGTTGCATAAAGCTAATAAAATGTTTTTTTTTTTTATGTTCAAAAGTACTACATAATAATACCAGCCTATTATTGTCCCACTGCTGGGTAAAGGCGTCTTCCCATACAAAGAAGACACTAGGACTAGGAAGACAAAGAGGGCATTATCACCATACTTGGTCTATGCAAATTGGCGATTTCAGACTTACATAAATAAAAAATCCAGGGTCTCCATGATGTTTTTCTGGTAGGTAGGTACTAAAACATAATGTTCACCTTAATATTGTATGTCATCGATGCAAGAATAAGCGATTAATCAATAGGTTTTGCAGACTCTAAACTGCGAGTATACGCTTCTAAAGTTGATGAAGCAATATATTTAAAAATATCGTCGTTGTTGTCAGTTATTATAACGCTTTTATCAATGCAAAAAAAACATTCAAGAGATTAATCAAATACAAAGTTGCACAATGTCACCCTTTAAAGGTACGACAACTGCTAATTAGCCATTATGAAAATTTAATAGCATTGTCCTACACAAAACCGATAATTAAAAATACTCATTTCTATTTAAAACAATTTCTTCATTTCATATTCCGCGTTCAAACATCAAATTAATGATCAAATTCAACAGCTCGGCGTGTCCTTTATTCGATTATTTAAATTCAAAAAGTGACAATTATCGAATAATTATTCGATTCCTTTAAAGCATTATTGCTTACGCATAGTAGTTTTTCGTGGTGTTGTCGTGTTATATTTGCATACAATGTCGATTATAGATTATCGACACTAGTCTTTAGGCATCCGTCCTACTGCCGGTGATTAGCGAGAAACGAGAGTTGGCGAGTAGCGTAAAGCGAGAATGTAGTTCCGATAAATTTGTCGCTGAGCTACAAACAAGAGTGTGAGTGCGACGGCCATGTTAGACACGAGTCTTCCGAGCGCCAAGCGAGTATCGTTGAGCGACTTTTTTCTTTGAAAGTTTTATAGCGACAAACTAGTGGAATAAGACTTCTCGCGGGAAGTGTCAACTGTCAGATATGTATATCTTTAATTGACACGGAATCTACATCTTTTGTACGTTTATTGACTATTGAGCGAGAAAATAGTTAATGGCTAATCGCTTGCTCATAGACGGCGGAACAGATGCCTTATGATGAGTATTTGTTTTGTATTTATTTCACGAATACATGGCGTTCGGTTTCAGTTATGGCATCCAGAAACGATATATCATCCTTATATGAAGAAATATGCGATGTTAATTTACATTGCACGTTTGTAATTAAAAACTATTGTAACTATTTGCATTTATTAGATCATAATATACTGTCCGACTCTTACTTTTATGGCTGGCAAGTAAATATAACTTTTGTTTTAAAAGAATTATCATAATTCTGTCGTAATTCTTTTAAAATAAAGTTTATCGTTCGTTTTAAAAGAATTATGCTAGTGTTTATTTAAAGTTCGAACAAAATACTTTGTTATCAGACTATTTTTATTGTATTTCATTTCTAAATAAAACTTGCTTCAGCTTTTTTTATAAACATCGATAGTTTATGCTTTCAAGTTATCCTCGGGCAAAACATGACATCCAATACAGAGATAACTCGTGAACTTTAAACATGGTTCTCGTAATAAAGCATTCATGCCATTTTGAGAGAAAATACATTGTGAAGTCCAAAGTTATCTATTGCAATGTGGGGAAAAAAGAAAAATGTTTGCAATCATACCGATTTCACTTTCCATCAATCAGCACGGTTGTAACAGCACTCATTATATCAGTATTCATCATTACTGCGTATTTTAATTGCGAACGTACGTATGCGAAAATTATGTTCGCTACGAAAAAAATATTTCGGATAAAAATGTGTAATTGATACGAACAGTTAATTATCGATACAATTAAAGTGCTTTATGCAATGCCCGTCTCTATTAGTCGTAATAACTGTAATTCGAGCCGTAGTGCTGTACCGGTCAATTATTATTATACGTTTGTATCTAATCAGTCGCGTGGAAAGCGCTTTTCCTATTCTCATAAATCTATTAAGCGATTTTTTTGTAATTTTTGTGATATTCTCTGTTTTAATGGTTTTATAATTATTTATATATAAGTATTTGCAGTGTCGTGTATAATGTTATTACTTTCTATCCTACTATACATATTAGTTGGATGGACAGATGGATTGCTCTTTCAAGCTAAAACAGCTGATCTGAATTAGCTGTAAATTGGCATAGATCATTATATTCATCTAGCTTAAGATAATTGAAGACCTTGGCTTCATTCTAAAGTCTACGCAGACGAAGTCAACGGTAGAAGCTATTAAAATAACAAAATATTTTAGCTAAGATCTTTTTATTAGTTTTATCTCAATAGAATAATGATCCTTTAACTGCCCCATTGGTCTCGTGGTCGCAAGCTCGACTGATGAGCATGGGGTCCTGGGTTCGATTCCCAGGTCGAGCAAAGTGTTATTGGGTTTTTCCATTAGGAATTTCTCAGTAGCAGCTCGGAGTTAGGATTTGTGCCCGGTTAATGGCAATAGGCTCGCCCCCTATTACATGGGACCTAAAACATGCCGGTGAACTGTGGGTGTACATTGGTACACCTCTGCCTAACCCTTCGGGGAATACAGGCGTGATGGTATGATGATGATGAGAATAATGATCTTTTTATCTTTCAAAATAATATCTATAAAGGTGTAATGTTGATAAAAGGATCACTTTTGAAGGAATTTGCCAATACAACATTTTATGTGTACGCAGACGATTTCATTCATGAAAACAAAGAAAACAATGTATCCTATACAAAATTCTCAACCAAAATTATCGCGGAACAATCTCAAAACATTAGTCAAGATCGACATTTAACCCGCACGCTTGTTCAACAATTAAAAATGTTACACATACCCATAATTCTTTCCTTACCGTATCAAACCCGAAAATACTCAATTAAAACAACGGGAGCCGCGAGATAAAATTAAAACTTAATTAAATCTCAATAAAATAAAAACAGGTTGGAACAGAACAGACGGTGGAAACAAAAAGTCAGGCGTAAAAACATTTTGTCACTAATACAGCGAGTTCGTGAGTCGTGCTGTCTGTTTGTTTTGCTCGGTGTGAAACACGGGATTGTGGCGGTTATCGGTGTCCGCCTTAATGATCCATTAAAGGCTGAGAAGGAGGCTGTGGTTTTAAATGTGGGGGCAGATTTGATGCAGAAGCGTGAAAGTGTGAATGGTTTGCATGTTAGATACTTGTGTCTTTTTGTTGTGGGAACACGTTCCGTTTTGTAATATTTAAGTAACAAACATGCTTAGCGGAAGACATCGTGACGATAACTGGTACTGTGGATTCAGTAGTTGATTCTGGAACCCCGAAAAAATATCTACTGTTCCATACATTTTGACCGTATCCGTGTTGCAGTTTTCCATGAAACAGCTGGTTCCTTTTTAATCAACGATGAAAATGTCAAGAATCATGCGGCTTTCTGAGCTACTTAGCTTTGATGAATTTTTTACAAAGAGATCGTAGCAGTCGTACAAGCAATTTGTCCTATTTGACATTGACTGTTTATGTTTTGGTTTTAAATGGTCGTTTGGTACCTAATTAGACAAAGTGAGAGAGGATTGTCAAGTCAAAGTCAAAGCATTTATTTCAATTAGACAATTTACAGGCACTTTTGAATTGTCAAGAAGTTACATTTAAAAGTTGAAGCTAGTTGCTCGTTCCAAAGCGTAGGTCTCTATGGAGAAGAACGAGCAAGAAACTCCATGGACACTCTTTTCTTTCAATTTGGTTTTTACAAAATCTTGGTTACAATATTCTTGTTGCTTCTATATGTGAAAACAATGAAGATGTATATAAAACAATACAACACAAAAAAAAAAATAATAATAAATAGTATCTACTAAAGATGTAAGCCAGTTAAGAGATGACCAATCCCAACCGACAGCGCCCGTTCACGAACATGACGCTGCTTTTTCCACTTTTTATAGCCCCTTTTTATTGCAGAAATCATAGATGATAACAGTATTCTTAGGAAGGTTCTAAGTGTATGATGAGGCTATGTTTTATGGTACATTTGTTTTCCACGCGGGCGAAGTCGTAGGATTTGAGTGAATTCTAAGAAAACACAACTTTCCCCCCTTTTTTAAGTTCTTGTTTTCCATCAACACAAGTATGTCAACTTCATACAACATTTACTTGCAGTTAGTTTTATTTCGACACAGTGCACAGTGGTGTGGCTGTGTTTAATTCCAGTTATCGGCTACAATGTCCACGCGGCTACCTGTTAAATATGGGATTCGGTTCAACTTCGAGTGCGCGTAGACTTAAGAATAGTGTAGAGGGGGATGAAGCTTTTTATTTAACGTTTGTTAATGGTCCTTAGAAGCAAGTACGGGCATAATAACAGGCTAGTATTATAGCGTGTATATTAAGTATAATATGTAAGGAACGGGCTAGTTTAAACGGTTGCAGCTATATACTAGTATTTTGAATGAAGCGACTGCTTATCTGACCTCCACAACCCACTTACTGGGTAACGCGATACGCCTTAGTACGAATGCTTGTGAGATGTTTGGGCTTCTGACTACATGTAACAACCGTGAAAGATCTACGAATGATAACTGAAATGTCTTTTTATAGGACTGTAATTTCATGGTCCATAGATTAAATAAGTACGTTAACAAGACGTTCTGTGCATTCTTCACTCTACCACAGAATGTCTTACTCATCGGGTGCCGAAGTCATAAATTCGGCCGGCAGCTCATTTGAATGCGACCGATTGTGATCGACGGCTGCGCCGGCGCACCAATTTATAGCTCACGCCCCATACATACGGACGGTAAATATTGAGAGAATACTTTGAGTGTTTATTTAGATAATTATTTAAATTGTTTGAGTTATTAGGAGTGTTTTTACTAATTAGGGAAAAAGAATTACGTACTTGTAAGTCTGTGATGTCGTGTGTTAATTATTTATGTATGGGTCGCGCTACAGACATACCTAAGTATGGATACTTAATTTAAAACAATTATTGTAAAAATTTAGAACGATGTCACAAGATTCACATGTTTTTATTTTAGTGACTTAGTAGTTACTTAGTGATTATAATAATATTCGTCGATCCATCTGATGTTTAGTGGACACCGCTACCCATAGACTAAAACACCTCGCAGATGTAGACAAACCTGAAATATATCGTCATCTGCTTAGCCTTGTCCCAATTATATTAGGGTCAACTTCCAGTCTACCCGAATACAGCTGAAGACTAGTGTTTAGCGTGGATCGATCTATCTAACATTCACAACCCAGTTCCTAGGCAAGACTTGGTAAGACTGGTTGTCAAACTTTCAGGCTTCTGACTACTTGTAATGAATGGTAACTAAAATGCCTCATAGGTCTGTAATGTTCGCAAGAGATACCGCGCCCCCGGAACGCAAAGGGCACAAGAAGGAACATGGGTGGGTTTTAGTCAGTAAAAGTCTGACACTCCCTTCCGCCCCGCCCAGGGCGGGAGAAGTTATTTGATGATTTCCCACCCACCAAAAAAAAAAAAAAAGGTCTGTAATTACGCCAAACCGGAACTCAGCAACTCTGCTTTGCGGCAGAAATAGGTACAGTAGTACTTCACTGACGAGTTCCTTCACAAAGAGTTCCACTACTACTAGACAAGAATTCTAAGCATTACTCTACAGAAAATGAGACAAGCATCTTCAGAAAATCAAATTCAGGCGATAAACATCACCCCAATAGTTTTTCAGTCCTTTTACCAATTATCCAAATACCGCTTTCTACAAAGAACTTCAGCCACTCAAACGCACATCAATCATTTCCATCTAATTACTGAAATTGATCTCATTACAGACATTTGTTCAACAATATTGTTTTTTCAACGACTTTCATTTTCCAGCCGCTGCAGCGCTGTGTCCATTACTTTGCGTACAATAATTACGAGTATGTTAGAAAGCATAAAACTGAGCTGTAAGAGAAAACATTACGGTAGATTCTACGACAATTATGTAATTAACTGGCAATTGTTTTTATTTTTTTGCAAATTATCTGGTTTGTTAGTGAGGGGATTTAATTTGCAAAGTATTTGTAAATTAAGGCAATGTTAAAACTGTCTAAAGAAACGATCTAACAGTGGACTGATGTAAATCTGGAATAAATCAATGAAATATTATAAAGAGATCTTAGTTGACCTCTTCAAGTCATGCCTTTGGGGCAGGACTGCCAGAGCTGGACACCGGAACAGTCCAGGTGTCGGATTACACACGGATTGTCAATGATCATACAGCTTACTGACATCCGTAACGACTGTCAATGATCTACGAATAGCAGCTGGGACCAACAGCTTAACGTGCTTTCCGAGAGATGGAGGTATCACACTACCAATTACCAAAGTCTAGGCTGCTACTCAGAAATTCCTATGGATAATGGAAAACCCAATAACATTTTGCCCGACCTGGGAATTGAAATCCAAGCTCAGCAATCATACTTGCGACATAAACAATATAAAACTGACCAGGGTAGTAATTCTACTAACTTTTAGGAATGATCGCAAAGTAATCTCAGTATCAATATTCTGTCAAAATTACTTTTATTTTTGACATTGATTGTCGCTAAGATGAGTTTGCGACTAGTATTAAAACATTTTTAATTCATAAAATTGGCCTTCCGTGTCAACCAGCGCTAAATTCAATCAGCTTTCTATTGACACTTCTAGTATTTATCCAGTTCCTGCCTATCTTATAACGGAAAAAGAGCGTAAAGATACCACATCTATGTGTGGTAGTGGGTTAGTCAGCGATACCGGGTTAACGTGGTCGGTGTGCGTAAAATTGTTACTATTAACAATCTCCTTGACACAGCAAGCATTGAATAATTGCGGTGCGGTACAAAGTATGCCTGGTTAGAAGACTGTACTTTGTATTTGAGGAACGATGGACTGCAATTATGGTAATTCAGCCATTTGATGTACAGTAACGAATGATAGCTTCCTCAGGAATTGGCAACATTTGGCTAAACATCGAGGGAACTGGAAGGAAAGGGGGAAGGCCTTTAACCAGGAGTTAATGAAAAGAAGTACAGTCCAGTAAAAGAAAAATAGTACAAGTAAAAAAAAAATAATATAAAAAAAAAAAAAATATAAAAAATATAGTCTAAGTAAGATTCGGAAGATCGAATCTGAACAAATATTTAAAAGTTGAATAGTTTGTTTTTGGTTTTGTTTGAACGTCTTCTGAAAATGATTTTTCGATGATATGAAGATACGTTATGTCTGGGTGCTGTAGGCTATATTTTATTTTCAAAAATAGGTATATTTTCTCACTTCAATAAAAAATTTTTTTTTTTTTTGGGGGGTGGGAAATCATCAAATAACTTCTCCCGCCCTGGGCGAGGCGGGAGGGAGTGTCAGACTTTTACTGACTAAAACCCACCCATGTTCCTTCTTGTGCCCTTTGCGTTCCGGGGGCGCGGTATCTCTTACGAACAACCCGCAGCCCCGGCAGGCAATAAAATAGCTACGTTGTGGGTTTTGATTTTGACAACATAATTATTATGTTTTATAAGTTGGTAACTCTTTCTTAAAAGTCATTTCATAATGTTTACTATAAGCACTGTGTTTTCGTATAAAGAAATTAAAAAAAAATATACAACGTATTACGCTTAATTTTCAACTCTATTTCATTTGTATTTTAGTTCATTATCAATTAATCAGCAAAACTCACTCGAGCATTTCAAATACTTAAAATACTGAACCCTTTTCCTGTCTAGAAACACTAAAGCAATATTAATACACCTGTAAGCTATCATACAACAATAACAGTTACTTTGAACCAGTTTTTTAACAGTTAAACCCTATCTATTCTACAAAGAAGCCGCCACACAGTCAAACACATATAAAAAGCCTTTTTCCCTCGTCCTGACCGCTTTTAACCTCGAGTTAATTATTTAAGGCTAAGAGCACATTTATCACACATCGGCGAGCGTTGGTAGTGCGTTATTTATTACTGTATATATATTTTTTTGTTATATGTACTCGTACTGTGACGTGTCTCGTAAATGTATGAGAGTTATTGGTGACGAATTTAAATACTACTACTGTTGCATCAGTTTATGTTTGAGAGATATGATATTGATCGTTACAGATAGCTTTTGGATAAGTAATTTAAATAAAAAAGTATTTATAACAAGAGTTATCAGGTATAAATGTTCTTTGGAAATGTGACTATAAAAAAAAGAAGCTCAAAAGTTAGACCGTACCGAAAGACCAGAGATATACTAGTGCCAATAGGACCAGAAAGACAAATAACAATCCCAGCTGTCTATTTGCTTTTCATCTAATTTCCTAAACCATCAATCTAAAGTAAAACGTGAGCATTATTTTTGATCCGCAAATTTTAACAAAACTTATACGACAAAACAGTAATTAAAACTCATAACAGGGTTGAACATTTCAGAAATAATATATTTTCCCATTTTCAGGGCTGCGCCATAAGACATCTAATTTATTATCAACAAACATGGTGTCAGTTACGATTAGCATAAAGTCATTAGGAGCAGTATGTTATAAATTACATAAAATATGTTATAATTGTAATAAAACCGCGGCCAGCGCCCTCTAGGGAGTGTTTTTTATGTGCCAGTTTGTTTTGTAGGTTATCATTAATGTTTTAGATTAAAGTTTTTTATTGCGCACTTTTGGGGTGCTGTGAGCATGAAAAATATTATTCATGAGGTAAGTAGCTCGTTTTAACGATAAAATACCGAATGGTCCTATGATACACAAAATCCCTCTTCTCTTATTAAAAGATGTATTGGGAGTTCCTCTATTCCTCTATCACTCAAAGCATTCAAGTTTATTAATACGGTGATTGTATCTAAAAACATATGCCAGTCTATTATGTAAAATATTTTTTCGGCTTGAGATGTGCCAAATATTTTTTCAAAGGATCAAAATGGTCTGAACCAACGGGAAAATTTTTGATCTTGTCTGCTTGTAAAAAAATATAGTTTAACAAATTGGATAATATAGTATAATAATAATAACATAAATAGTGCGATAATTAAAATTTTAATTCTGAAGTCTATGCAGATGAAATCGCGGACAGACCTTACGTACCTACATGCATATTTTCGCCTTTAATAATATTTATTCTTACGCCTAATCCACAATTCGCATTCATACTTAGACACCAAACAATAAATCTAAACACACAAAAATAAATGCCATAATTATGCAAATGACGATAATAAATTATTAAACGATGTACAATGATTTATAGTTTCAGCAACAAAATATTCATATTCCGTATGAATTTACATATTTATGTACAAAATCGACTGACTTGAATCGATGATGTTTTAATAACTGCGTATTAACGTTTTCTATGTTTCCGGGAGTTTTCTGTTGAAGAATTATCGTCCGACAGTTGCGTGGTTAAGAGTTGGCGTACGGAAATGTAGGTTCGATTCCGGGCTTTCAATAACTATTAACGTAGGTGCATGAAATCATGTCATGATGTACGAATTGGGTATTTCATTATTTGTTCGGATGTACTTTTTATTCAAAGTATATTTTCGTAATTACCAATAACCACTCATTAGAGTTAGACAAAATTGACTCCTAAACTCATTAATTTTAGGCTTGGTTTAGAAATTGATACAATCATTAAATGGATTTAGTTTACCCAAAAATGAAGCAACCCACGTCAAAATGTCTCACATTTTTTTATTTTTAATATTTATCTCAAATTTTTATACCACTTTTAGAAAGGATTCTAAAATAAGAGAAATTAACAAATACTTTAAAATTAAGTACCTCAATAAAGCACTCGCTACAATAAGTTAAAAAAAAAAATAAGGCAAACAAAAAGTTAGCTTGTTTTATTCGCAAATGATCTCATAAATTAACGTTACAACTTATCTATCCATAAATTAAGTATTTACGTTAGTTTGTGTACCGTACACAAACTGGTCTCGTTCCAAAATATTTACGAAAATATTGTTCACAATTTGGTTATAATAAAATTTACCATGGCGCGCTGAAATGTTCGGGGTGTACATAGAGCTGTTAGTACCGCATTGATTTTTTACGAGTCTTCTATTTAGCTTCACTTTTCTAAGATTCGGGTGTTGCATGTAGTTTCATATTGTCAGTATTTGCAGGTGTAAACTTTCAAGGCTTTTTTATTTTATGAACGGTTATCTTTTTTATACAGTTGACACGCTAGGAGCCGTGCGACACCCGTACTACCCATGATGGCAAGACGACAAACATCACGAGTCAACTGTGAAAAAGACAACTATCCATATGCAGCCCGACACCCGTATCTACTGTTCCAGTGCTGCAGCAGTCCGGCATGAAACACATAAATTGAATAAGCTCATATTTAAATTTTTTTATTAATCTCAATTGAAAACTTTGTACAGATGGCGATGAAAATAGACTCAAAGGACCAAAAAATAATGGACATATTGTGTTAATAAGTGTTTGTTGTTAATTATTGTGATTATAACTAGACAAGGTGAATACCCTGAATGGGACATTAATAGGCTGGTTTTATTTTTATCATTTGCTCTGGATAAAGGTAATATTATGACGGAGTGAGCTTTATCCCATACATTGCACCTACTTACTTTCATTATGAATTACTTAAGTAAATATCTTTGCTAAGAGTTGCAAATTATATGCAACAGCGGCAACAGCAACAAAGTATTCATTGTTAAATTAATTGCTTATGTTAAGGTTATGTAAATGGAATGTCATAAAACAGAACGACGGTCTATTATTTTTTAATTGTTTCATTGAAATCGTTCCAGCGGTCAATTTCTATTGATGGTTCCCGTAAATAATAATTACCAAGATTGTTTATTCAGCAAGAAGTGTAATTAAAAATTGATAGTAGAAACGGTTCTCCAGTGAATATTAACTATTATTATGGGTGGCAAAATGACGTGTTGTTTAATAAAATGGGGTAGGTAATTGATAATTACTGGTGGTTACTAAAAAGCGGTTAGCACCTATATGAGGTATAGTCGACGATTACTTATTGATATCATTTAATTACTGTCTCCTTGGTTTTATGATCGCAAAAGCAGCTATGAATTTTACGAATCGATGACGTATTTCTCAAGAAATACGTAATATATATAAATATTTTTTAACCAAGAGGCATCGTGTTACCCAGTACTGCACAGTACTGGGTTGTGGAGGTCAGATAGGCAGTCGCCCCATGTAAAACACTGGTACTCAGCTGCATCCGGTTAGACTGGAAGCCGACCCCAACATTGTTGGGGTCGGCACGCCACCGCCATCATCTACTTCACCTTTTGGTTAAGTAGATGATGGCGATGCAGTATTCAGTAGCAACCCAGAGTTTGAAAGTTGGTGTTGTGACACCCCAGTGTGTTAGAAAATACTAAAAGCTGTTGGTCCTGCGCCTAATCTCTCCCCAATTATGTCGGACTGTCTTCTTAAGAGAGTAAGGTAAGACGATGAATCTAAATTCGGTAGAGAGAATTAATACAATTTAAAATATTAAAAAAATATTTTAATATGACCAAATCGTTGCTCTGTATTCATTTATAAACCCTGAAAGAAATAAAAAACGTTCACGTGTTTTTCATTAAATAACATTTGATTTTCACAGCAACAAAACATTTTTCCGATTAAGCCATTAAAAACCGTAATCACACACCGAAAAAACCGAAATGATAATTTTATTTAAACAACCCGGTATTATCAACTCTAAATAGATATTTTCACTTTCACAGGCCAACTCGGGTCACTGCCGAAATTCTGTCACGCAATTCCGCCATTAAGGGTTGTTTCCACCCCTCTTGCACCCCTCCCTTGCCCTCCAGCAGTCGGCAAATTTTACAAACTACCCGCCGTAATTTCGTAGCTATATAAGGGCGCCCCCGTTAGGGCCGCTTTTTATGCGACCCCCATTGGTCGGGGATTCCATAAGAATCTTTTATGGTATGCAGTTTTTAGTGTCGTGATTTTTGGGGATGACTGTACGTTATAGATAAAATGCTTGCTTTAGTAGGAACAATAGAGAAAAAAATACAAAAAATAGTTAACCTTTTTTTGGTTTTTATTCCGTCCAGCACAGAAAATTATTCTATGCTTTCATAGTAACACAAAAAAGAATTACAATATTCGAATTTTGAACTCAGTCTGAGACATTTTTTTAAAGATTGCGTTCTTCAAGATTCTAGTGATTATAATGTCTGAGGTTAAAGTTGAACGAATCAAAATGTGCAAGTTCATTGAAGGTCAAACAGTTTTAGTCACAAAATACAAGTAAGTCTTAACAATACATCGTTTTAACTATTTTATGTTTGTTGTGAATTGTCAACGACCAAAAATATTTTTTTAGTTGTGAAGTAAGTACATGCATTGTTTGCTTCTGCCTTCGGCTTCGTTCGCGTCAATCTTAATGTATTAGCCAACGGGAACCGTAAATTTTTCCGTCATAAAAGTAGGTAAATACTATTCCAAACTATAATATCTGTGCCAAGCTTCATCCATTTCCATCCATCCAAATTCTCGCATTTATAATATGATTCATTATGAATTCAAAACCCTTCAGATTTTGACTGCACGTGTGTTACTAAATTGGTCTAAGACAAAAATACGGAACCAATTTTCTTTCCATTTCCGCAGTAACCTATTACGAAACTTCCAATCCAACATTGAAGGTTCTCCATCAGTACTTATAGCCGGGCTATAGGTACTTGTAGCCGCCCTTCAAGGCAACAATTTCCTTTGGCGCGGTGAGCGAGCATCGATGCATAGATTGTGTACAATGTAGGCTTATTTATATTTTATAAGTGCGAAGAGCAGGGCGGGCGGGCCCGTGCCGCCCTACCGTGTATAGGCTGTTGTTTTTATGTTACAGAATAATTATTGTTTGGGTTACTTTTTTTTGGTATGTGGTTATTTATTTTCTATTAATTATCACGCATTAAGCACATTTTTAAAGGAAAATATTTTTAATATTTTCAACAAAATAGACAGAACAACAAAGAAATCTCTCGTCTATTTCGTAGTTTTCCTAAATAAATAGTTCATCTTTCTTCCTATCATGTAAGAGACACACACCCATATCTGCCCTGTTAAGCGTGGTGTCCTGGGTTCGATTCCCAGGTTGGGCAAGTGTTATTAGATTTTTCGATTATGAATTTCTCAGTAACAGCTCGGAGTTTGGAATTTGGTAGTGCTGACAAACTCGTGCCTCGGAAAATACGTAAAGTCGTTGGTCGTTCACCTGATCTATCCTCAGTCGTGTCGCATTACTGTCACATAAGACTGTGAGCCTGAGAAAAAGGGGAGTGCACCTGTAATTACGCACACACTTGTGCACTATGACATCTTTTGCGTACTTGACTTCTCTCAGTTGGGTATTTCTTTATTTAAACATTATGCAATAAAAAAGTACAAAGGCGGACTTAATGCCTTAGGCATTCTCTACCAGTCAACCAAAGGTCGTGAGTTTGGCCGCCGTGACCGAAATTTGGTCGACAGGATATTTTGAAACACCCTGTATGAAGCGTAGTGTTTACAATCCCCGGGTACACTAGTGTGCGTGTTCGCCATAGCAACGTTTTACGAGTTATTCCAACTCGTTAACTGTTTACTGGGTTCCATACAAAGTGCCTTTTAATTTCATTATTATGTACAAGTATACAAGCCTTTATTTTGCCTTTTTTCTCGTTTTTAGGTAATAGTAATATTTTTTTGATTTGGTGTTTAAAGCTTTTGAATGGTAGGTAATAAAAAAATATTTCGTTACTAGCTTTTGCTCGCGACCTAAACAAACCATCACGCCTGTATTCCCCGAGCGGTTAGGCAGAGGTGTACCAATGTACACCCACAGTTCGTCGGTATGTTTAAGTCTCATGTAATAGGGGGCGAGCCTATTGTCATTAACAGGGCACAAATCCTAACTTCGAGCTGCTACTGAGAATTTTATAGAAAACCCAATAATAACACTTTGCTCGACCTGCGAATCGAACCCAAGACCTCTGGCTCTAGCGCAGCAGTGCTAGTGACTTTGTTTGCGTAAATGTCGGTTATCACGAAGGCAGACGTAAACACCAATCAAGCATGGAGATGCGTATGCATGCGTTCAGGTTTCCGCGTCTGAATGGATGCGATTTTTATTGTTGATCTCTATTTAACTATTATATATCTACCCGTGAGAACCTGTTATTGGCTTAATGTAACATATTCAACTTCCATATTCACTATATACAACTTTTTTTTTTCATTTGATAAATAAATATATAAAAATTTGCCTATGCCTTTCCTTGGGGTTCAAACTTACCCCGTACCTTTACGCTACAACAGACAAGATCGGAGGAAAAACCTAATACGTAACTTAACGCAGGTGAAACAACTAGTTTTTAACCCTCAAAAAGAGGGTATAAGTTTGACCTGTCTGTGTGTCTGCCTGTGGCACCGTTGAACCGGTTTGAATGCGATTTTTTTATTTAAAAGTAGTTCTAGCGATGGTTCTTAGATATCTAAGTCTTATCAAAATCGGTTCAGCCGTTTCAAGGTTATCAGCTCTTTTGTTAGCTGCGGTACAGATCTTTATTCTTCTGTCGGGGGTTACTAAACATTTTTAATTTTATTACTCGTTAATAACCAATTAGTTTTCTATCCTTCAAGACCCCCTTTTCAGAAATTGCTAGAGGTATAAAGTTAAGTTTTGAGCCTTAAAAACGCTGACCAATTCCAAGAGATTTCGGCTAAAGATAACAAAAAGTAAATGTAAGTAAGTACCAGAAAACGGTAAACTAGTTTACTTTGTGAAAAATTTAAGTGCTTACCGCTATTGTTATTAGCGTTTATTTTAAGATTACAATCTATAGATTAATGTTGAAATAACTTTGCTATTATTTGAACGACTAGTAGTTTTAAGTTTTAACTAAAGAAAAAGATGGAGCTTTGGGTTTTAAGATAGTTTTAATGTGCTGTTTAGCGTACCGAAAGTAACATTATTTTTTCATAATTAATGATGATGGCGAAAAAGATTTTTTTAAAGAAAATCACGTAACTGCCTCGGTGGCCTAGTGGTCTTAAGAGCGACTGCTACGCAAGAGGTCTTGGGTTCGATTCCCAGGTCGAGCAAAAAGTGTTATTGGGTTTTTCTATGAAATTCTCAGTACCAGCTCGGAGTTAGGATTTGTGCCCGGTTAATGGCAATAGGCTCGCCCCCTATTACATGGGACCTAAACTTACCGGCGAACTGTGGGTGTACATTGTTACACCTCTGCCTAACCCTTCGGGGAATACAGGCGTGATGGTATGTGTAAAATCACGTGAAATATGCCTTTATTTAAAAAAAACTCGTAAAGTAATGATAATACCAGCCTATTATTTTCCCACTGCATGGCAAAGGCCTGTTCTCATACAGAGAATATGCAATTTAGTTGTCATATCCCGTGACTTTTATTTGCCTTAGTCAAAGGCTTAGTACGCCTTGTCATCTAACGTGGCAATGCCGCGAGTCTTTTGGGCACATTACCAGTTGTGGTCTGCAGTGCATTCGTCGGCGATGAGGATGAATTTTTGCTGTCCATTTTTTTTTTTTTGGTATATTGTAATAGTTTATCTTATTTATTAAGTGTGTAAATAATTTCAAATCATTTAAAGATTTTAATAAAATATGTCATTGCTTATTTAACTTGTCAACAAAATGGAATGTTTCTTTCAATAAAAAAAAGTTGATCACAACAAAAAATGCACCATCAACAACATATTAAGGTAGAAACACATTTTCCTAACATTACCTTTATCCAGCGCATGATTGATTAGTTCGCCTTATCAAAGATCATATTGTTTTTCATAAAACACTTTACTCCGTAGGAAAAAAAGGCTAATTTATCAAATCAGAAGCCATGCTTATCGTACCATAATTGATTTCGAAAATGTTAAAATCTTGATACAGAATTAATTTCTAGTGGGGCTTAATAAATATTGTGACTGATTTCTTTAAGAGGCTTATAGTAATTATGGGCTGGTATGTGAAGTTTTTACCTTCATAATATGGTTAAACGCTTGCTAGATTTTCTTGACTTAATGAGCTTTCATGTTGTACAAAAAAGTAAGCCACCATTTCCTTAGAATATTGTAGCGATTTCAATTTTGACAATTCATAAAAGGCTTGGCTAGCGATAGGCTTTTCTAAGTCAAATAATGAACTACATAGTGAACAGTACAAAAAAATTAAGAACGAAATTAATAATTATTGTTTTTCGCCGTGATCTATGCTCGTGTCTTCCCTGTATGAGAAGAAGCCTGTGTTATGATGTGGGATAGTAATAGGATAGTATTATTATTATTATTATCTAAATAAAAAAAAATGTAGCCCACCGGTAAATGGGAACAGGATACAAGCTACCAGGCGTCGGTCAGGGCTTTAGAGAGGATAACCTTACATATCAATATTCATATCATAAATTCGGGTAAGTTGATGAATTTAATTTGTGATAGCATCTAAAACCCTTACATAAATGCTACAAAATACACAGCGGAGCCAAGTAGAAGCTTCCGAAATCCTCTAGTAAAACAGTAAACGTTAAAAGAACAAAGAACATTTTTCCATTACCTAGGTTGTTACCCACGAGTTTGCTAGTCATGACGTCACAATGTTTGCATAGAATGACATCATGGCTGTCTGGGGTTGTCTTTGCTTGTACAGACATAATTGACTGAAAAAACAATGTTGTATGAAGGTTGGTGGTGAAGGATAGTGTTAGAATGTTGTCGAGGTGAAAATATTTTAGAGTTACTGGTAGTACAATGCTAATTTATTGTTAGTAGTAGAATAATACATTCAAACTAAATGGAAGAAACACAAGTACTTATTTCCAAATAAAAAATCGATCGAATTTATTTAGTGTTGCCATACTCAGGCGGCCTTTGCCCAGGAGTGGGACATTAAAGGCATTTCCATACAACGTGGCAATGCTGCTAGCCTTTTGAGTACTTTTCCCATTGACTGCGATGCGGACATGTTTTATGATATGACCTTCCCCCTTCTCTTTTATAAATTTTACATACCTTATAATTTTTATAAGTTTTGTAGACATTTAGTAAAAAAAAACCTTATGTCAAATAAAAATCAATTCCGTAAATGTCAAAATTGTCGGCAATTTCGACATTTGACAAGGGGGATGTCATAATGACAAGTTAGCGAACTTGCCTCACTGGTCATAAATCTCCCCTATTTATAACAGTCTATTTTCCATCGTCTGAAGAACATAGCAAGAAGAAAATTCCAAGAAAAAATAAAGTAAAGAATATAATATTGTGACTAAACAAAGCCAAAGGTTTTTAGCTTGCTTTTATCAGATCAATTATATACGTCGTTAGGACGAAGCAACCTTCAACTCGGTGCACGCCAAATTAGATTTTAATTCGTTTCTTATAAAGGTTAATTTGCTTTATGAGCTTTATTTTAATGTGGTGACGGAAAATGTTGGCTTAGGAAAAAATTGGCCGGTAAGAAAAGTTAATGGTTTTATAAAAGAAAATGCTACTGCTTAAGGTTCTGATTTGAATAACATAATTATATTTAACTAGAACTTTGTTTGAAAAGTAGGTAATAGTTTTTGTAATTTAAATTCAGCTGTTTTTAATTACTGGCCGCGCATTATGTATGAATCTGTAATACATAATACATTTAAAGGCGAGATCAAATTTAAAAAAAAAAAGTATTGCTATATGCAAATAGGCCCGATTTCCTCCAAATTTTCTCGACTTAACATTCTACAGTCAGCGTAGATAGAACAGCAAAATAGATAATGAACTAAAAAACTTTTGATATAGATTTGAAAATTGCTTGACTGCGTACAAGATAATAAATGTCGCGCGCAATTATATCTTGCACGGTAATAGTGTTTCAGAGACACATTAGGATACTATTGTAAAACCTACTGTAAGTAAAGGGCAATTAGATTCAATTATACTTTTCTCTTGTAAATGACGTTCAAAATTGTCTTTTGTTTGGTCGAATTGAAATTTTTATTTATTTATTATTTTTATTTTTATATATATTTTTTTATTAATTAATTTGATTATGACTTCATTATAATTTTTGCGAAAATAGGGAAATTTTCAGAAGAAACAATAGGTCAAAAAATTCCTCAACATTTTTGAGGTCAACATTAGAAACGAATTTACACTCACTAAAGTCATAAAAGCACCTTTATTTTCTTCTAGAAACCAAATAAAATGAACGATATCACGGAATCTAAATAAGAGGTGGAAAAGCCGTTCGCTTGCCAGAAATTCGAACCTAACTAAATTCCCTAATCTAAGACCTAACTTAACGTTCCTAGTACTCGATAAATCCATGCCTGGATTTCTGCCCAGCCCAGTAATTCCTACGAACGGCCACACTTTTGCCTCAACTAATGAACTTGGGTAGGAAATGTTACTTACAGTATTCTTGGAACTAGCTAAAGAATTTAATTAAAGAAAAAATACGACGAATTTGATATTTTTTTTTTCTTGTTGGTAAATTTAAAAAATGGAGTTAGTGAAAAAAATATTAATTGTTTGTTATTAAAGTTGATGAGCTTTTGACAGGTAAAAACAAAATTGCTAATATCCCAAACCTAATACTTTGAAGATTATAATGGACTAGCTTTGCCCCGTGGTTTCATCCGCGTGCAGTTACTTCTTTAGCTCCATAATCTTTTACGATATAAGGGCTATATATAACACACCAAATTTTTTTCAAATCGGTCCAGCAGTTTCGTGAATTTAACGTGTAAAACAAACAAAGTCTTCAGCTTCATAATATTTGTATAGAAGTATATTATAGATTTACATACATACCAACACGCCTGTATTCCCTGAAGGGTTAGGCAGAGGTGTACTAATGTACACCCACAGTTCGCCAGTATGATTTTTAGATCCCATGTAATGGGGAGGGGGGGGGGGGGGTGGGTGTATTTATATATTGTTAAAAAAATATAACCATTCGATAAATATATTCAACAACAACACAGAACTTCAATCACTAAACCAATAAAACAGAAATATACCCCTAAACGAAAAATCCAGCGACTTTTTTATTTAATGGCGGCTTTTATGGAAGCTATAGTAGCGATTTCCCATCAATAAAGTACTATAACGGTGTTAAATTAGCATCGGATCGATATTCTCTTCCGGGCCGTGTACGGCGGTAGCAGGTACGGTACGGCCCAATGTTTACTTTGACTAAATATGTATTGTGGATTATATATTGTGGTTAAGCGTTTTGGCTGTGAGTGTACTTACGTCATGTATGTGTGCGGTTTGTATGTGTTTTAAATTTTGAATGACTAGAGAATTTCAGGCGAAGACTTACGTATTTTGTGAATGGAACCAAGTAAAGCTCTTTGAAAGACTTTGTATTGCAAGAATATGTCTAAGGAAAAGTTTATGAACAAATTGACGTCATTGCACCAAAATGAGATCATTTAAAATTTTGAATAAATATTAAAATCATGACTTTATTAAAAAATAAAGTGGGTTTTACTGTCATGATGACCGAGGGTAAAGGGGGTGCCTTTACCCTGTCTCTAATGCATGAGGTTGTGGGTTCGATACCGGGTAAGAATCAATGTAACTGTTTTAATTCACATGCAATTTTAAGTTTATTTTGGACATTGCTGATCTATCGGTAAAAGAAAACATCCTGAGGAAGTTTGGTAATCTTGAGCAAGCATGGTGAGCAATCCTCGTATCTTCTCTGTATAAGAAGAGGCCTTTATTCGCAGCGGGACGGCAATAGGTTTGTGTATATTTAATTTTATCTCATCGTTCTTTCATAGACATAGCAGAGTTGAAGTGCATAAAAGTAGTGAGAAAAAATATAAAATAACTCAAATTCACATGTACCTTTCGTATTCCAAGAGAAAGCAAGATGGATGTCCCGATAAAGTTACATGAAAAATTAACTTTTCGAAAACATTAATCACGCATTATGATCGGTACTAAGAATACATTCATAATTTACTTGCTACCGGTACTGGGCTGAAAGTTTTTTTTCGTCCTATAGCTAAAGTACCCCGTTGTGTAGGCCGAAATCGTTTCGAATCGGAATAACCGCTGTAATCGATGCTTCAACAATCGATTTAATTAGAATTATCGGTACTTTTTTGAGTACAGTCACGGTCAATGGTGCTAACACTGTATTTTTTTTTCCTTTTTGTGTCTACGAATTTTCTTTTCCAGAATGATTTTACACTTTAGACAATGCCTTATAGGTATGCAGAAAATAATTCCTAAATAGTAGGTTTTACTTTTTACCTGCAAACAAGAGGGTTCAGATTTTGACATAATTTCTGATTTTCATGTTCATTTGTTTCTTCCATAACTTCTAAACTACTTATCATAATAATTCGACATAATTATGAGGAAATTCGATATCGTTGGAAACGTCTTCTTCCAGTATAATTTTAAACTGCAGAAAAAAGAATTCCTAAAGTTTTCCTTTTATTTTTAACTGTGTATAAAATGACCTAAGTTGGTGTTTTCATATTTCCGAAATACAAGGCATTACAAATGTATGCATACTTGTATAATTTTAGGAAATGGAACCAAAGTTTCTTGGCACCAACCAAACCTAGTCATAACGTGTCAAGTTTAAACACAGCAATATAATAATACGAAGCACGTGAACTTTGTGGAGGCATTCCACGAAAATTATGTAAACCATTTCCTAGTGATTTTTACAGCTTGCTTGTGTGATGTTTGCTCTAATAATGTTTTATTTTTATTATTTTATTGAGTACAATATTATGTGGTTAATTTTGGTTGCGTATAATTAAGTACCAATGGCCTCGTCAGCCTAGTGGCTCTAATCGCGACTGCTATGCTTGAGGTCTTGGGTTCGATTCCCAGGTCGAGCAAAGTGTTATTGGGGTTTTCTATGACATTTTTAGTAGCAGCTCAGAGTTGGGATTTATGGCAAAATGCTCGGCCCTATTACATGGGACCTATACATACCGGCGAACTGTAGGTGTACATTAATACACCTCTGCCTAACTCTACGGGGAATACAGACGTGATGGTATGATGAAACATGGCCTCAAACAAGTCAGTTCTCATAAAATTAAACAAGAAAATTCACCACATTTTTTCAACCGTCGATGTCGTTCTAAGACTTTAATCCTGGTTACAATTTTACACATAAAACTTCTGTCATCGACAGTACAACCTCGCAACATACTATACGCGTCGTCGATCCCTTACACATACGACAGTTTACAATAAAACAGACCCACCAGCCCCCTACTGATTTTTATATCTCAACGGTACTGAATAAAATTATATGCAGTATCCATAATTTACTTGCTGATATATGCATATGTTGGTAGCGGGAAGGCTTTTTGTTAAGATTTACGAGTCCAATTAACAAGTGGTATTGTGTATTGGTTTTTATCTTTGATTTTTTGGTGGGTCGGTTTTTCTGGCCCGTTTTGTAGAATGATAGGTCTGCTAAAATATTATTATGGTACTGGTCAAGTCATACTGCTCAAATGTTTATCTAATACCTGAAGGCCAATTCCCGTAGATACCTAAATACGTTCAAAATGTAGTCACAATCAATGTCAAAAAATTATGGTTAATTAGAGGATTTTTTTACTAGGTATGATTAGAATACGGATGTTCTAAAAAATGTGTTCGGAGTATAAAATTTGTAAAAAAAGTATGTATTATTGACAACTTGCTGCTTCACAGAAAATACTTTGTACTTATGAATGTACAAAGTACGCTACTTTCTCAAATAATTCGATTTTCAAAAATTATGTTGCAATCAATAAATGACGTGTCGTTAATTCCGAAAGAAGGTATAGTAGTCGCCACGAGTCGTGAGCACAAATGTTAAGTTAATTTACGGGATTTCGGGTTCCTTTCTGGGTATTTTAGGCCGCCGACGCTGCACGCGTTTGGTCTGTCTGTAGGGCCGACCGCGTGCAGCGTTGGCGCCTCAAAAAAACTCCGAAAGGAACCCAAAAACCGAAAAATTAACTCGATATTTATTTGTGCTCACGACTCGTGGTGACCAATATAGAATAGAGTTCAAAATTCAAATTAAGAAGCTTTTAAATTACATGAGCTTCTCTCGTGTAATTTTTTACTTGCTCACTCTTATCTAGACTTATCTTATATAACGCAGACATAAACTAGTCACCCTGATATAATGTTTATGCAAAACCAACTCTAAAAATACAGAAACAAGATATTAAATTACAATCTTAACCTTCCTATTAAAATTACCGCATAAGTCGACCTGTACTAGATTATTCGAAAGTACATCTAAACAACATCGATTACATCAAAATCGAATGCGGTATCGATTCCAGAGAATCGAGAACACGGTGAGACGGCACATATATTAATACGTTGTAGTCTGCAATAAAATTGGCTGACAGCGTTAAATAAGTGCCGGGAAAGGCATTTATAAGTAATCGATACATCGGTATGCAACCGATTCTAAGATTCGATTTATTAAATTTTGCGTCAGGTGTTGGGTTTAAAATGAGAATAGATTCGTTGTTTGAGAGTTTATTATGGTGCATGCTTTTGTTCTTCATTGTTCTGGCGCCATTGTTGGATAACTAAATCTAAAAAAAAAAAAATATGCAATCTTGGGGACTGCATTCAGAGGTGAATAGTTAACGTCACGTTAGCATGTCGGTGACGCGAACCCTTCAGTTTTGACCCCTATCAAAAATTACTCAAGGTAGCTACTTTCGCTTCGCAAAATTATTGAAAATATCAGTATCGCAATCGTTGTCTAACTTGTGAGCTAACTGCCTCGTGCATAGCCTAGTGGTCCTAAGCGCGACTGCTACGCTAGAGGTCTTGGGTTCGATTCCCAGGTCAAGTAAAAAGTGTTATAGGGTTTTTCTATGAAATTCTCAGTAGCAACTCGTAGTTAGGATTTGTGGCAATAGGCTCGGCTCTATTACATGGGACTTACCGGTGAACTGTAGGTTGTACATTGGTACACCTCTGCCGAACCCTTTGGGGAACACAGGGAGACCGTAAAAATCTCCTTCAGTTATTTAGGGTGCATGAGACGAGCTATCAACCCCTAGTACATTACGTGGGACAACAAGTCACCCACAAATTCACTTCCACTATATATCCTCAGACGAAGACACAGCAGTTCGCTAGAAGTTCCCTCGGCAATCACTCACTTAAATACACTTATGTCAGTAATAATATTAGTGTAATAGACTTGTACGTTTTTATCCATGTGTGGAGGCTTGTAATTAGCTATTTGTTAATATTACATTATTTATATGATTGGTTTTTAATCTGTAAGCCTTCTGTATAATATAATAAATAATCATAGTGATACCTCACACGAAGGTAAAGTATTCGAACTATGTTGCTCTAATTTTATGAAAAACACAATATTAAATTTTTTAAGTAACCCCCGACAGAAAAATAAGAATCTCTACCGCAGGTAACAAATGAGCTGATAACTTGGAAAACGCTGAACCTATTTCCATCAAACATAGCTAAGGACACTCCCAACTAATTCACCTTTCGAACAAAAAGAAACTAAATCAAAATCGGTTCATGCGTTCGGGAACTACGATGCCACACACAGACACATAGACACGTCAAGCTTATAACGCCCCGTCGTTTTTGCGTCGGGGGTTTAAAAAATTATCTGCAATCAAAAAATTTACCCCACGACAATTCACGATACGAATCATGACTTATTTCTAAGTGTGATCCAAGCTTTACATAACAATAAGTAACGAAAAGCAATAAAACTTCTCACAATTTCCTGAAACTCGACATTTTGTTACAAAACCAATCTCTATACCAAATTATTTGAGCCAACCCTATTTCGGACTACAGTGCATATAATTTTTGGTTTAATGTAGGACAATTCTGTTTAAGCTTTTCCACGTTTATAAGCACACATTTGCTTTGATAAAACTAACCTATTTTTTTTAAAGGGCTTTGGCGCTTAGCGACCACATCGCCGAATACAGAAAAATTACAAATTGGTGACATCTAGTACAAGCTAGTTTTGTGTATACAAATATCATTATCAAACGGTTTATAGCGCCAAAAAAATATTGATCCCGGACACACTCCATCAGTATATGAAACACATCATCAACTGATCCAAATCATCAACTAACCACATTTAAAAAGCCTTATTGCCCTGACTTAAGTTTAATTTTAGTTTGATTACACCGGCCAAAGAGAGAGGTGATTTTAATTACACACACACACACACATACACATACCATCACGCCTGCATTCCCTGAAAGGTTAGGCAGAGGTGTAACAATGTACACCCACAGTTTATTTATTTATTTATTTATTAAAGCTTTATGCACAAATGTAAAACAAAATACATCGTACAAAGGCGGACTTCGCCGGTATGTTTAGGTCCCATGTAATAGGGGGCGAGCCTATTGCCATTAACCAGGCACAAATCCGAACTACGAGCTGCTACTGAGAATTTCATAGAAAAACCCAATAACACTTTTTGCTCGACCTGGGAATCGAACCCAAGACCTCTAGCGTAGCAGTCGCGCTTAAGACCACTAGGCTAACGAAGCATTTTAATTACTTTAGAATAAAAAAATACATATTCAAGAAATAGTTGACATCGATTCAGTACTCGATTCTGAGCAAACTACTTTCAGGGTCTACGCTGAATATGTTAGACATTGTTATGTTGTATAACATATTGTTTTAATTTCATATACCAATGTCAATGATCTTCAATACCAATATTAATATTTTTTCATGAAGTTATAGTCTTTCTTTTTTATCATTGACCCCCGCTAGTTATTTCTCTTCTATCGTAGATGTGTACATATAGACTCAAATCAAAATAGCTTGATACTTTGCAAACGTCAATATTTCTCCTTTAAAAAAATATCAATCGATAGCAATCAAGCCGACGGGCCGGCCCATCTAATGTTAAGTGCTGCCTATAAACATTTGCAATTACAGAGACCTTGCAGATGCGTTGTCATCCCAGAGACAAAGTTGAAATCTGTAATCACACCGGCACCCACACCCATCAAACCGGATCACAGCAACGCTGCTTTGCGGCAGAAATGGGTACAGTGGTAGTACTTTCTCGGACGAGTTCCTCCACAAAGGGCTCTACTACTACCTGTACCCTTGGGTATGTTCCTCCTCGAAGACATAAAAACACCCACTAACCTTGGAAGTAACTCTTGGTTCGAAGGTAGCTGACAGACAGCCGCAGTATGGACAGCCTGTCCAGTTTGCTAAGGATATTCTGCTCGAAGGGGAGGAGGGATGCCAGGGTGTCCAGCTCAGCGTTGAGTCGCTCCCTGTGCCGCTTACTCGGGTTGCTTTTCGTGACGCCGTCTTTAGAAGGTGGTTTGATGCTGAAATGGAAGGTTGAAGGTCAGTTTTGGAAAAAAAGCTTGGTTATATTATTCGGACTGCCTTGCTTTGTGGTCCTAAGCGCGACTGCCGCGCTAGAGCTTTTGGGTTCGATTCCTAGGTCGAGTAAAGTGTTATTGAGTTTTTCTATGGAATTCTCAGTAGCAACTCGGAGTTAGGATTTGTGCCCGGTTAAAGGCAATAGGCTCGCCCCTATTACATGGGACTTAAAAACATAACTGCGAATTGGTTACACCTCTGCCTAACCCTTCGGGGAATACAGGCGTGATAAAATGTTTATATTATTTAGTTGGAGTCTTTATACACACTCCATAAAAATCTCTCTCGGTGAATTTCGGTGAAGTGCGCTTAAAGTGAGTTATCAATTACTGTCATTGGTAGAATGACAGATCATATCAAGGGCGCTTTACCTAAATCTACTAAGGGAGAGCTTTTCAAAATAGACCGTTTTTTACGTGATTTGATCTCTGTAGTCTCTGTAAAAACGCCAGTTGGACACGAAATTATTGACAAGAAACAAATGACAGGTCAAAACATTAAAATAAAACATAATTATTACTACCATACAGCTATGAAAGCCTACTGAATAGGTTGTACAAACATATTTCAGTCTCGAGGTATCCATGAAAGCATCTGCTTATCATAGAAATTACCAAGTTACTTTTGAAGGGGCCACTCAGAGCCGATGGCTGCCGGGGCTGCGGGTTGTTCGTAAGAGATACTGCGCCCCCGGAAAGAAAAGGGCGCAAGAAAGAACATGGATGGGCTTTAGTCAGTAAAAGTCTGACACTCTGCCCCGCCCCGCCCAGAGCGGGGAAAGTCATTTGAAGATTTCCCATCACTAAAAAAAAAATCCCATGTCACTTGGGGTTGGCGCACACGTTTTCTTCTTCAATGCCGTCCTGTCAACCGTCATGCTATCACTGACTCCCTTCTCTTTCATATCATTCTTCACACAAAGCATCCATCTTTTCTTTGGCCTCCCTCTTCCTCTCCATCCATCCACATTTATATTCATAACTCTTTTGGTCACATGCGTCTCATCCCTCCTCTTTACACGCCCAAACCAAGACTAACGGTTCCCTGTTCCACTGATACCAGATAAAGAAAAAAAATCGCGTAGTACAATGATCTAAGTACTAACATATATCCTACTTCTACAAGCCAGGGTTAATAACCCTTGTAAGTAATTGCAAATAAAAAGTAATTTATGTACAGTTAATATGATAGGCTTGTCCATATCATAATGTTGGGTATAATAGTATCATTACATTACAGTTACTACTGGCTATCTATTCCTTAGGGGATTTCGGACTGGAGGTTACGTATAGGGTTCATAAGTAGGGTATACCTCTTTGAAAAATTCAGTACTGTAATCTCTTCATAGTATAAAACAAAGTCGCTTCCCGCCGTTTGTCCCCCTGTACGCTTATATCTTTTAAACTACGTAATGGATTTTAATGAGTTTTCATCAGTAGATAGAATGATTCAATAGGAAGGTTTATATGTATTGAACACCACGCACCTCACGCTACGACCAACAGAAGCGAAGCAGTAACCAAAGTCGTAACTGAATGCGGGTGACACCGCAGAGTGTATAGCTAGTGCCTTAAAAAAATGACGTGATAGCCTAGTAGTTAAGACGTCCGTCTCTTAATACATATTCTAAGTTTATTTTGGATATTTCTGGCATTGGTAAAGGAAAACATACCATCACGCTTGTATTCCCCGAAAGGTTAGGCAGAGGTGTAACAATGTACACCCATAGTTCGCCGGTATGTTTAGGTCCCATTTAATAGGGGGCGAGCCTATTGCCATTAACCAAGCACAAATCCTAACTCCGAGCTGCTACTGAGAATTTCATAGAAAAACCCAATAACACTTTTTGCTCGACCTGGGAATCAAAGCCAAGACCATTAGCATAGCAGTCGCGCTTAGGACCACTAGGCTACCTAGGCAGTTAGTAAAGGAAAAAATCTGGACTTATAATTAATATAAGTTTGAAATCACCAATCCGCCTTGACCAAGCGTGGTGATCAATGCTCGTGCCTTCTTTGTATGAGAAGATGTATTTGCACTGCAGTGGGACAATAATAGGCTGGGATTATTATTATGTAGCACTGCAATATGTTCATTTTTCTTCTAACAATTTATAATTGCTAAACCAACATGCAATATTGTTGCTTGTAGCCTTTATCATAGCGACTTTTTATTCACTTTGAACTATTTGTTGCCTTGTAGGCTAACTCTTTATTATTATACAAAATCATACACAGCTCACTATAGCCTCGAGTTTTTAATATCCCATATGTAACAGATTATAAGAACGATAGTTTTAGGAACGATTGCAATCTAATCTAAGTATCAATCTGTCACAAATGACTCTTATTCACCAACATTTTTTTGTCGTACATTTTCGCTGGGATGCGATTACAACTAGATTTTGAACGTTTTTACTTAGTAGGCTTTCAGATAAATAAATCTGTTAAAAACTAAACAGTTTTAGAACAAACTAAATATACCAATGTTTATTTAAAAAAAAAAAAATCTAAGCACAAAATACTAAACTCAAAAAATATCCCACAAAACTCACAGCCACCCTACAAAATTAGCTCATAACACATTTTATTTTGGATCATTCATTTCTAAGAGGCTATTTAAAATGACACATCACATTACCGAGCTGTGTAACGGTAGCATTCGGCCTGGCCGGGCTAACGAGGCGCGGGTCACGCAAACCAACTTGTTAGCATAACTTATGCCGACGGATAAGGGGTGAGCTTACTGCATTATTGTGCTCAGTTTTTTAACGAAATTGCGCTCAGTTTTTTAGTTTAGTTTCACGTTGGCGGCGGCTTTTTGATGTTGCGTTCGAGGTTTTGTTTTTAATTGTGTTGTGTTGGAACAAAGGAATTGTGGAAAAACAGTTTAATGTATACGTGGTTATTTTACTTATGACAGACTTATTTATTTTAGGAAAGCTTAAAAATATGATTCGTTATTTCATCAACGTTCGACAAAAAAAATTCCATGAAGCATTTCCATGGACGGGAGGCGTACTTCGTCTCAAACGAGGCCGCTATAAAATTTCCTAGAAGGGGCTGCAAACCAAACAGACACAAATAAAACCCCTAATATTGTTCTGTTCGTTTTTAATACTGTTCGAGTCTTGGAATCCAAATTTTCTTTTATTCAAAGATATATTAGTTATGTTTAGAAGACTCAAAAAATAATCCCTATTAAATAGATAAGGCATATTTGAAATAAAATGTCGTTCAATCCAAAAACCATTTGAGGATGTGAAAAAATCGTAATGTGAAGGACATAATTCACAAGGACATGGTACTTGCCAAGTACTATTCACAAAACATGATGTAATCCTGCGTAATTCTATAAATAAAGATTGTAAAACATTTTTTTTTAACTCTCTGTAGCAGCTCGGAGTTGGTATTTGTGCCCGGTTATTGACAATAGGCTCACCCCTATTACATGGGACCTAAACATACCGGCGAACTGAGGGTGTACATTGGTACACCTCTGATTAACCCTTCGGGGAATACAGGCGTGATGGTATGTGAATGTATGAATGTGTTTTTTTTTAAACTTAGTATGGAGTTTCTTGCCCATTCTTCTCCACACGAAACCACCTTTTGCATCGGGCAACTAGATTCAATTCTTTCTTTCTTGTATAGGACGTTAAAATTGCCTTTTAACGGTCTAATTGAAATAAATGATTTGTCTTCGACATTAATACGATTTCATTAAAGTATGATGGGGTAACCTGCGCTGTAGTCCGCCATGATTTTTCAAGATATTTGCTGACTTGTACTTTAACTAGTAAAATTTACCAAAGTATTTGGAATCCAGGCAAAAAAATATCTATATGCTACACTATCATTAATATTCATTTTAACTGTGTGCATGGCAAGCACAAGAGAGTGATGTAGAAGAATTGAAAACCCAGCACAATCCTAACCATCACTCCTGTATTTCCCGAAGGGTCAGGTTGGGGACCCACAGTTCGCCGGTATGTTTACATCCCATGTAACAGGGGCCGAGCCTATTGCCATTAACCGGGCACAAATCCTAACCCCGAGCAGCTACTGAGAATTTCATAGAAAAACCCAATAACACTTTTTGCTCGACCTGGGAATCGAACCCAAGACCTCCAGCGTAGCAGTCGCTCTTAGGACCACTAGGCCACCGAGGCAGTTAAGGAGAGGTATATTAAGATTATAGTTGTTAAATAACGACTGCAGTTCTTTTTTGACCCCAGACGCAAAAACGACGGGGTGTTATAAGTTTGACGTGTCTGTGTGTGTGTTTCTGTGGCATCGTAGCTCCCGAACGTATGAACCGATTTGAATTTTGCTTTTTGTGTTTGAAAGGTTAATTAGTTGGGAGTGTTCTTAGCTTTGTTTCATGGAAATCGGTTCAGCGGTTCCAAGGTTATCAGCTTTTTTGTTAGCTACGGTAGGGATTTTTTCTCTTCTGTCGGGGGTTACTTAAAAAAATTAATTTCGTGTGCTTTCATGGCGAGTATTGACGTTGTGAGTATTTGTTAGTGATTTTCAGAGGATGACCGTAGATGAATATAACATACCGGTCAAAATCATAAACCTCCTATTTGCTTCGCCGTAGCCGGGTAAAAATGTACAGAACTTCCTAGGTCGTAGGTTCGTAGGTCGTAGGTATGTTCGATTCCCAGGTCGAGCAAAAAGTATTATTGGGTTTTTCTATGAAATTCTCAGTAGCAACTCGGAGTTAGGATTTGTGCCCGGTTGATAGCAATGGGCTCGCCCCCTAATACATGGGACCTAAACATACCGGCGAACTGTGGGTGTACATTAGTACACCGCTGCCTAACCGTTCGGGGAACACAGGCGTGATGGTATGTATGATGGTACGTAACTTCCTAGTACTGTTTCATTCTGCAACGTTACTCTTAGAAAATAACTTCAATAAATTGTGGTCTATAATAAATTACATAATATTTGTTTTAATTTAAAAGATTATCAGGTTAAATAATTAATTACGGTATAATTTATTTAAATCACCGCATTGTAAATGCGTTAATGTTATTTTGCTGTTCTGTTTGTTTTTCTATAATTTGTTTATGACGCTTGCTCGTATTAGGGTAACTTAAAATTTGTAGAACAGGAAGAGTCGTAGAGTCGCACTTGTTCACTTCACCTTTCACTAAGGTGTTGCTTTATATAACAAAACATCTTACATTTCAACACACACATTGTACGTAACATCACGCCTGTATTCCCCAAAGGGTTAGGCAGAGGTGTACCAACATGACCCCATGTAATAGGGGGCGAGTCTATTGCCATTAACCGGGCACAAAACCTAACTCTAAGCTGCTACTCAAAATTTCATAGTAAAACCCAATAACGCTTTTTGCTCGTCCAAGGAATTTAATACAAGACCTCAAGCAAGCAGTCGTAGCTCGTGGGTGTACATTGGTACACCTCTGCCTAACCCTTTGGGGGGATACAGGCGTGATGGTATGTTAACTCCAATGTTGTTGACTCACAAAATACAATACGTTAACCATGTTTTAAATGGTTCAGTGACAATTAATTTTCCCTAGTCAGACACTTTCCTCAGTAAATTCTGATATCTGTATCAAGTACAACGGTAGAACGAGCTCAATCTATTCCAACCATTTCGATGTCCAACACAAATTATAAATAGTACATTAGTCATCGCCGCCCGTCGTTTTTGTTGATTTATTCAAACGTTAGTATCAAACGGCGCACGCGCAACCCTTTGATATTACTACCATACAATTTGTATTCATACACCACGTGCTAACCAAACAAAATTGAGCTTTAAGTTCATGCTATAAGGTAGGTTTTTCAGTGTTGTTCCAAAGTGCAAGTCCCATATAAATCAACACCGATTATTTCTATAAATCGTAACTCGATTAAGTTATAATCGATTGGCGATTGTGATAGGTATCGTTATTATCGATGGATATTTATTTTTGTTACAGTCGTTTCTTTTTTGTAATGTTTCGGTTATTTTGTTGACAAATTATTATAACGAGGTTTATGGGGATTGAGTTCGGAAGTCAATTAAAAGAATAAAATTCAAGAATTCTCATTGCGTTCTAGAAGCGATATTAGCCAGTATATTCTGTAAAAATCTCTTTCAGTGAATACAGGTAACGTGTTTCGTCGTCCTACCTAATAATACAAATTGAAAGATCACCTCAAGCTGGATTCAGCTAAATTCACAATTCATGATAATTAGTAATTTTTGTAGATAAACAAATATGCCACTGCATACTGCTGTATGGTAACTGCCTCATTAGCCTAGTGGTCCTAAGCATGACTGCTACGCTAGAGGTCTTGGGTTCGATTCCCAGGTCGAGCAAAAAGTGTTATTGGGGTTTTCTATGAAATTCTCAGTAGCAGCTCGGAGTTCGGATTTGTGCCCGTAATACATGGGACCTAAACATACCAGCGAACTGTGGGTGTACATTGGTACACCTCTGCCTAACCCTTCAGGGAATAGGGGGCGAGCCTATTGCCCTTGACCGGGCACAAATCCTAACTCCGAGCCGCTACTAAGAATTTCATAGAAAAACCTAATAACAGTTATTGCGCGACCTGAGAATCGAACCCAAGACCTCTAACGTAGCAGTCTAACGAGGCAGTTAAACTTTAACCTCTTCATAGTATTAGTACCTGTAGAATTAAATATGATTTTGGCAGAACTAAGCTAAAATTATGAACAACTATTATAACCACAAGAAAGCGTATAGTAGCTAGGACAGCAAACTCAATAGTATGTCTATTTGACCCCTAGAACAATACGACCCATAACTAACCCATGACTTTTTTTACAGAACAGTTATCTTTGAATTGATGGACCATGGGAACCATAGAGCATAGGAAACACTTATTAGACATGTCGTAACGAATACATAATTGACTTTAGTCTCAGAAACTAAAACAGCCATAGGATAATTAAAAATTTCATTGCAAAATCACGGGCGTAGCATAGACAATGGATTTACGTATTCAATTAAAAGTAAAAAAAAACGTTAATTTAAAAAAAAGTAAAGATATTTTGAGTAATCGTTATATTTATTTCTACGGCTTATGATTTTCGTTTCATTAAAAATTAGCGTCAATTTGTT
Source organism: Caradrina kadenii (assembly GCA_947462355.1). Classification (NCBI taxonomy): domain Eukaryota; kingdom Metazoa; phylum Arthropoda; class Insecta; order Lepidoptera; family Noctuidae; genus Caradrina; species Caradrina kadenii. Next base: position 11,029,215 of record OX381692.1, on the reverse strand, counting down.
GCGCGATTGTTTGCTGGTGAAATTGAGTAATTTGCGTAAACAAGAAGTCAAGTTTTCTCACATTTATTTGTAGTTATTCTTCATTATGGTTTCGTCAAGGTTGTGGGGGTTCATAACCTGAGAACTTCGCACAGTGTTCCATCTACACACCTCGAAATCTATAGATTTACAGATCTTGTTCTCTTTTGTCGACACGACATGCATACCACCACGTCAGTTTTCCCCGAAGGGTTAAGTGGAGATGTACCAATGTACACCCATAGTTCACCGGGATATTTAGGTCCCATGTAATAGAGGTCAAGCCTATTGCCATTAAACGGGCACACATCCTTACACCGAGCTCCTACTGAGAATTTCATAGAAAAACTCAATAACACTTTTTGCTTGACCTGGAAATTCTACCTAAATCCTTTAACGTATCAGTCGCGCTTAGGACCACTAGGCTAACGAGGCAGTTTCTACAGAGTACATTTCTAAATCCTCTCTAAAATTGCCAGAAGTTTTTTTTACGAAATCAAAGCTACCACATTTCCAAAGATTTCATTGCAAGTGAAATAACTAAAGTGCATATAAATAGCTAACTATTAAATGGTCGTTAGCTCAGCGGTAGGGAATTACGTTTAACCATGTGAAATCGTTTCTTTAAACTTTTGTTTATAACAATTTAACGATTTCGAATGGGATAGTTGTAATTTTGGTTTGGAAGTCTGTCTGCTGACCCTTCATGTGTAGAAAGGGTGTAATGGCTGTTTGAAAGTCGCCGTAACGTCTCGAGGAAACCTAAACTTATAATTTAATTAAACTCCAAAATCGCCAATCCTTTCTCTGTATGAGAATAGGTCTTAGCGCTGCAGTGGGACAATGAAAGGTCGATATTATTATCTCCGGAACTGTCTTCTTAACCTAGTGGTCCTAAGCGCGACTGCTACGCTAGAGGTCGATTCGATAGGTTAGGTAGGATAGGTTAGATAGGATAGATAGGTTCGATTCCCAGATCGAGCAAAAAGGGTTATCGGGGTTTTCTATGAAATTCTCAGTAGCAGCTCGGAGTTAGATCTTGTGCCCGGTTTATGGCAATACGACACTTCTGAAAGTCGATAAAAATAATTAACTTGTTGAATCTAGTTGCCAATTCCAAAAGAAAGTTTCATATGGACAAGAAACTCCATACACATTCCTTAAAATACACTTTCCCTGCTGACCCCACAACAAAGATACAACCTCTAAAAATAGCACTCGTTCACGTGACCCGTGAGTATCGTTTTCATTTGATGCGTGACAGTCGTTCGCATGTCAGCACGTAACGTTACAACTCATTCACCTAGATGTCCCTACTGTTACCGTTTTCTTGGCCGTACACTTGCGTAATTGTTCTGACGTCATTTGACACTGTGACGTCATAACGGTAGTGTCTTTGAGGAGTTTGTGGAGACTGTTGTTTGTTTTTTTTGCCTATTATTTTACGTGACAGATTTTTTCTATTTACCTTTTGCTGTGTTGTCGACTATCTTAACTATATTTTTTTAGTAAATTTCTTCTCGTCCATCTTTAAGTCTACTGCTTAACTGGATTTTTCTGTGGTGCCTTCATTAACTAAGGCCCAAATGGCAGGACATCTCACCGATTGCCTAGTAACGGTAACAGATATATGAACGTAGACGAGGCGAAAGGAGTATGTAAGGATCGTAACAGGTAGCGTTCTGTGGTTTCTGCCTAGCTCCATGGGGAAAAGGCATGAGTTTATATATTAATGTACTTATATGGATGCGACTACGCTGATGTATGGGCCAGTGCAGACGACAGACTCTTTGTGCTTACGAGTCTCCGACTTACAACAATAAATAGTTTAAGTAATATGTGTAACGAAAAGAAAAATGTGGCTTTATTTTACGTTTTTTTTTCTCATTATTCAGTAGAAGTTCATCATCATCTTCCTGCCCTTATTCCATGTTACTTGGGGTCGGCGCAACACGTTTTCTTCTTCCATGCTGTCCTGTCAACCGTCATGCTATCGCTGACTCCCTTCTCTTTCATATCATTCTTCACGCAATCCATCCACCTTTTCTTTGGCCTCGCTCTTCTTCAGTAGAAGTTCTAGGACGATAAATTTTTACCAAAGTCTCTGATATATTCGTGTATCTAAATACAATAAGATTATGTCTTAAAAAGTCAATATCTAAGTATTATTGGCTAGATACTCAGCCAAAATGTATTAATACAATTCTAATATAATAAAATAATTTAGAGACAATAATTTATTATGACCTTTTGCGTTCCACACAATAACAATCAGATACCTACTTAATCTAATTTTAATAGCACATAATTTAATTTTATGCTTTCAAATTCAGACACCCATAATCTTGTCAAGTACGGTATGCGTCAACCGGACACTGAAATTATCTGTTGTCTCTTTTACACGTTGAATAATATTACTAATAATTTGGTTTTTGGTCTGTATATTAAATTTATTAGTATTTTTTGGGTGAATAACTCCAAATTCTTTTATTGTTAAAATCTAGTTTTTGAACTCAAGATCTTGGAGGGTCTCATTTATCCTAAATTTGAACAAGAGTTTTTTAGGGATACAGCCCCTAAAACACTCTTTATTTTATAAATATAAATTAATATAATGATTAACGACTGGTGACAAGCAGCTGTAAACAAAATCAACATTCATTTAATTTTGACACCTGTCAAATTTACAAAAAAATGACACAAAAAATAACGAACCTGGTCAAGCGCAGCCGCGCTAAACCCTAGTTTACAACAAAAATTACAATAAAAAATAATAGATTGTTACGTCACATCCATGTTTACAAATGTGGAGTGTTGTGGACTATAATTATAAATATATTAGAAAGGTCGATGGACGGGTTAAGGCCGTATGTGGCTTTGTTTTAAGAACGACTACTTTTTTTTGTCCGCAAGTGTAAGTTTAAAGTTCGAGGTAGCAGGTATATCAAGATTATTTTGAATGATTTTAAATAGGTGAATGAAATAATGCTTTAAGACCAAGTCTGGCGTTCTGGGATGGAATCACTTACAATACATTTACAATACAACTTATTGCATTAGGTATTTTAAATGAGTAAGTATGGAGTTTTTTTGCCCAATCTTATTTATACGAAATTACCTTTTGGGCAACTAGATTCAATATTACATATATATATATTTTAAAAATGACTTTCAAATTTGTTTTATATGGTGCATTAAATTAAATAAGGATGAGTGGAAGGCGACTACTAAAAGGAATTTATATGGCAGATGTGAGTGGCAACACCGGGAGAGGACGCCCTAGAAAGACCTACCCTGACCTAATTGGTAGGGTTCTCCAGAAAGGTCGGGTGCGCAGTACTCGTAACTGGCGTGCTTGTATAAACAGATGTATGAACGTGGACGAGGCGAAGGAAGTATGTAAGAATCGTAGCAGGTGGTGTTCTGTTGTTTCTGCCTACCCCCATGGGAAAAAGGCGTGAGGTTATGTACGTATTAAATGATAAATGATTTTGACTTTGATACTGTGCCATGTTATTTACAGTGTAAAAAAGAGAGACAGAGAGAGAAAGGTACCTGTTTCACGTGTTTAGCTCTAGAGCGTAACTTATAGAGATAAATACTTGACGGTTCTGAAAAAGTAATCACTTTGTTTATCAGTCAAGGAAAATCGATTATCTCTTCCGTCCTTATCTACATTGTTTACGTTGATTACACAAGATTACTGTAAAGAATAAATCATAGCCCGACTTATCAATAGGTACCTACATTAGCACAATTATTATCATAAACACAATAAGAAATAATTGACATCAATTATCATCTATAATATACAGCAATAAAAAAGCTTACTTCTACCTTATGTACTTATTTTTCTTAACAATCACTAATTTATTGCAAAAAACGTAAAAAAGATTTTTTCGCACAGCAAACAAACATATTTATAATTGAATAATCGACAAGAGATTTAGGACGTATAAACAGTAATACCTACTCATCTTTGTATACAAACAAATAAAATTCAGCTTTAATTCTTTGCGTTAAAACATAAATTGCTGATTTGAAATCTGCGTATACGACTTTTTGTTCCCCCTAACTTTACTGATAAAAAGATGTAAGTGCGTGTGAATCTGTAATTGAATTGCAATCTTTATTTGATGATGATAGGGTCAAATTTTGTTTGGCAGTAGGCTGTATGTTGAAGTCGGATGAGCATGTATGCCAAGTAAGATTAAGTATGCCAATACCATAGTTCGCGCATGATTGCGTACAGCCTTCGGTGGAATGAGCGTTTTCCTACGATTTTTCTCGTAATACCTCAGGTATATTTTTCTATTTCTGTCAAGGCTAGGATGGGAAGTTTAGCTGTCAAGCGCTACAAGGTTACGCAAATATTGGCATTTAGGAATGCAAAGGATTTCGTTTATTACCTCGCTGCTTGAACGTTAAAATATGAAACAATGTCTGCATCATACCTAACGTATATGCATGGGGGCAATTTTCGCAACTTTTAAAAACTTCTAATTCTCAGCCTCAATCTCAGAAAATTGTATCCATTTTATTTTACCTACATTTTTGACAGATTGAGAGTGAGATGAGATTGCGACTAGATTTTAACATACCATTATCATGCCTGTATTCCCCGAAGGGTTAGGCAGAGGTGCACCAATGTACACCCACAGTTTGCCGGTATATTTTTAAGTCCTATGTAATAGGGGGCGAGCCTATTGCCATTAACCGGGCACAAATCCTAACTCCAAGCTGCTACTGAGAATTTCATAGAAAAACCCAATAACACTTTAAACATTGATAATACACTAGATTTTAAACATTGTTAATAACGAGATTTGCCCTTTTTTTTTAGGTATGGTTAATCATCGAATGGCTTCCCCAACCCTAGGCGGGGCGAGAGAGAGTGTCAGACTTTTACTGACCAAAACCCATCCATGTTCCTTCTTGTGCCCTTCGTGTTCCGGGGGCGCGGTATCTCTTGCGAACAAAAAAAAAAGGGTTGTAAAAATTACTATCATAATTATGAATCGCAGTTGGAGTTAAGGTACTTTCAAAGACCACCACGGACTATTGGTTTAGAGTTCTGCTCTTCAAGTTATTTTGATAAAAATTCCCGCTAAAATAAATACCAGCCTATTAATGTCCCACTGTAGGACAAAGCCTTTCATACAGAGAAGGCACAAGCATTGATCACTACTCTAGCTCAAGGCGGATTGTCAATTTCAGATTTATATTACAAGTCCAGGATTCCTCACGATATTTCCCTCACCGATGTCAAGGACGTCCAAGATAAACTTGGAGAGTAGCTATGAATTGAACTGCCCCGTTGGTCTATGCGACTGATGAGCGTGGGGTCCCGGGTTATTTAGTTTATTGTTATTGGGTTTTTCCATTAGGATTTGCTCAATAGCAGCCCGGAGTTTAGCAGTTGGTGGTGTGACATCCCCGTGCCTCGGAAAGCACGTAAAGCCGTTGGGCCCGGCTGTCATTCGGCTGTTGTTATCTTTGACTGTCGTTACGGATAGTCAAAAGCCAGGAAGTCTGACAACCACTCTAATTAAACGTATCGAGTTGCCCAGTAACTGGGTTGTGGAGATCAGATAGGCAGTCGCTCCATGTAAAACACTGGTATTCAGCTGTGTCCAGTTAGACTCTAAGCCGACCCCAACATAGTTAAGAAAAGGCTAAGTAGATGATGAGTAACTATGAATTGAAAAAGTAGCATTGATGGTGGTATCGAAGCACTGGGTCATCATGGAATTCCAGCTAACCACTTAATAATTTCCCATCGATGTCAAAGCGAACCGTCAGTATTCTATTAGCATCAAACGTCGGTAATAACAAATCTATTTACATAGTTAACCTGGAACTGTAGTCTACTTCCATTGTCCAGCAAATTGCGATGATTTGCCGCAATCATGGTGGTCTGTTATGTCAAATTATTATGAGGTTTACTTATGTGGATTTGCGGCTGTGATACAATCCTATTACTGTTATAGACGCGTTTTTGAGAATTGATGGATGTTTTTACGCAATCACGCCAGAACGCCTGAACGGATTCGGGTGAAATTGGGCATAGTGATAGATTTTAGTTTGGAATAACACATAGGTTATTTTTTTATTCGGAGAAATTTACAGTTTCCGTGGGATAAGATGTCAACTTTGACGCGGACGAAAGGCTAGAAGCTGGTTTGTGAGGATAGATGGATGGTTTTCACTCAATGACGACAAGACGGTTGAACGGATCTGGATGAAATTGGGCACAGGGATAAGACATAATCTGGAATAGGACATAGGCTACTTTTTATTCCGGAAAAATGTACGATTCCGTGGGATAAAGTATCAATATAGACGCGAACGAAGTCGGGGGCAGAAACTAGTCTTTAATAAATGATAGACTCTACCACTTTTCAATCACATTCCTCTTCAATACAAAAAGCTACACACCAATAAAATATACATCCAAAAGTATCCATCCCCAATTTATTCAACAAGTGCACTTACAATTTATCTAACCCTGCAAATACGCGGACAATACGGCACACGTCCCCTACAGGGGGTCCATTGTACCATTCACGTCAGGTAGAGATGTCAGGACCCTACAACATTAACTCCTGTCAAAATACAAAGCGCGGTCTCTTTGTCCCTAGACATGATACGAGGGTTGAAAAGGAACTGGATCGCATTTGAGGGTTAGGCGTGAAAATCGGATTATTGTTGGTAATTTATATACCTTTATTGGGGTAATGGTTATTGTATGAATGACAAAGGAATTATGATCCTATTGGTTTAAATTACTTACATTTTAAAATAATAGCCCACCTACTTTTTTTTGCAATCAGAAACTATGTTTAAAGAAAGTTAGAAAAAACGTAGAGTAATATGTGAATGGTGGGTTCGCCTACGTTCTTCCTTCGAGGAACTGTGAAATCAACTTAAATATTATCGCAAACCGTACCAGACGCGAGACGACTCCCGGCCACCGTAGATACGGGCCCGTGGACGGTGAGCAATGGGCAGCTCACCGTCCTTACGTTGTATAACGACAGGCCGTGTCGACGGCGCGTTCGTGTTCCACGCGCGCCTCAAAGAGATGTCAGCAAAGGAAGGGGCCACTGAGGGCCGATGCCTGCCGGGGCTGCGGGTTGTCCGTAAGAGATACCGCGCCCCCGGAATGCAAAGGGCACAAGAAGGAACATGGGTGGGTTTCAGTCAGTACAAGTCTGACACTAAGGGCGGGAGAAGTTATTTGATGATTTCCCAATCCCCAAAAAAAAATCCGTACCAGAAACAGTCCAGCTATTTTCGAGATATCGCTTTTCTTTAAAGTACAAACAGACAAACAGTTTCTTACCTCATCATCTGATACGTAATAATATTGCGGAATATAATATGCCCCATCGATTGGTTCATAATATTTCTAACATTTAACTTCATGTAAAATAATCATCTAAGAATTTATTAGCTATTTAAACTTAGTTGAGCTTACTGTTTCATCCCACACGGTGTGTTAAACTTTATTAACGATAAAAGTAGTAACCGAGAATACAGTGGGCCTTCATTTTGAACTAGCGAACTGTCCCGGTTTCGCACGGCTGCAATTTATTACACGTGATTTAAAAAAAAATAGAAAAAAACCTTGCCCTGACAAAAACAACGAAAATGAAAGCAACCAAATCGGTTGAGCCGTTCTCATGTGATCATACCTATATAATTTTAGAGCCTCCACACACATCCGACTTTATGAAGGATCCATTATCAGAACGTTCAATAAATCCATAGTTTCGTGGAACCGATTTTTTTAAACGTGTGCATTGGTTTATAACAAATCATATGTTCCATCCTCTCTGTCAAAAGAAATCGGTCACCAATTGTTTAACGTGGGCGGGCAGTCTTATGCGGTAATTGACTTTAATTTTACCCCTAACACACCCAGCTTATATTCATCTATACAAATAATATTATAAAGAGGAAAGATTTGTTTGTTTGTTTGTAACGAATAGGCTCCGAAACTACAGGACTGATTTTAACAATTTTTTCATCAATAGATAGTTACATTATTCCTTAGTAACATAGAGTATACAACATTACGCAACAACACACGGGAGCGAAACAGTAACTAAAGACGACACGTAAGGCGGATGAAATAACCTACGCGGACGAAGTTGGGCAGGTCGCTAGTGTAGAAAAAATTACATAAATTTAGCTTAAAATATTATTTGATTAAACATTTTAAAATATTTAATGAAATATAGATTTAATTATGTGAATAAATAAATGTTTACAATCAAAAAACACCAAATCTAAAATCTCTAAACGAAGTAACCTTTCTTGTTCCCCAAACGACTTACATTCAAAACGAGTTGGAAAAAAATGGTAGACATTCAAGACGCGCACTCGAGGGACTAACAGTGCCTATTAAAACTATATTAAGTGCGCTCCAGGCTTACGATCCCTAATGGCACGTCATCAAACATTGTCCAAATCACGGCCATCTCACAAATATATCTATTGCTAGTGTTTTTGTGAAGATTTATTTGTCGTAGTGGAGACTGGAATGAATCAAGATGGTATTGTCAAAAGTTTGCGTCCTAAAATATAATTTTTGTAAGACTACAAATTCGGCCATCGAAAAAAGGTCTTATATTTATTACTAGCAGAGTTTTGGACTCTGACAATGCTCTTTCTTGTAGTCTTTTTCATACTAAGAATACTGGCCTATATACCTAATCTAACAGTATTATGAAAACCTAGGCTAGATGAATGACAATGAATATAAGCTCGTGAAAGACCACTACTACAAGGAAGCGAGCTTGCGTTGAGTTGTCATTTCCTAGCATCAGGTATGATAATAGCACAAGCTCACTTTATTCAAACTCGCCGAGGGATATTTTTAAAGAATAGACCAGTTATGAGTAAGTGAGAGTAGCAGGATTTTTTGTGAAGAAGCTCTTCCGGGGAAGTACTACCAAAATACAAAATTCTGCCGCAAATCAGCGTTGCTGTGTTCCGGTTAGAAGGGTATGGGTGCCGGTGTAATTACAGGCACACGAGACATTTCAAGTTTGTCTCTGGGATGGCAACACATTTGCATTGCCTCTGGTATGACAGATGTATATAGGCAGCGGTGACCACTTAACATCAGGTGGACCGACGGCTTATTTGCCATGCCATGATATAAAAAAGAAAAACCAAATATTTTTTTTGCACACAACTATTCACGTTCAAGAGAAATTCCTGCTGCTACTGAGAATTTCATAGAAAAACCCAATAACACTTTTTGCTCGACCTGGGAATCGAACCCAAGACCTAGCCCATACCCATTATCTACTTGAGCAGTCTTTTGTCCCAACTAAATCTTCTAACTTTAACCACCAAACCCCCAAGTACCCATACCAAATTAAAAACCTCGATTGAAAGTAAACTCAAGCCATTAAGCACAGCTATCATTTAACAGGTAAGCCAAATAACCCCCGCAGTGTCATTGTGATCGCACAATACGGTCTGTGCGTCCACACGAGCGGAACTAATACCTTTTAAGTGCCCGACGTTCGGAGGGTTAGACTGTTAATCGTACGATTTTGGTTTCGCTAATGGATATGGGATTGGTACTGAGGTATTGATATCCGTATGGGTCTTAGCCCTTGGGTATGTTGGCTGACTTATACTGGGCATAAGGTTAAAGAAAAAGCCTTAAGAATTTTTTTTTTTTTACACAACATACAGTAGCATCAATACAAATGCAATATAACTAAAAGGTTAATAATAATTCATCGATTGATTAATTGACGAAAAGAAAAAAGTAAATTCAACGGTATTTAGCAAATAATACGCCATTACTCACGAATTTTATATCAAAAGGTGTCTTAAACAGGTTTCCACTAGATTAATACGATAAAAGTACTCATTAAAGAACGCATTACTACTTGATATATTAGATTTGAGAGCGAACAAAGCGAGAAATAAATAATTCAAAAAGAAACAAGTAAAAAAAAGTCGCAAAAAAGTAAAATTATTTACCTATTACGAAGAAACTATTTTTTTCTTGATTAAGGTTATTTTTTCTGTATAATTAATAAATAATTCAACAAGAAAAAATGCTTAAAAAAATTTAAAACGTTTCTTTGACAAAACGCTTTTTATTTATAGCGACGTAAATTATATATATACTCATAGTTTCACAGTGAAGTAGCAAAAACTGTCTTCTAATTATTTATTTTTTTATAACATGTCCTCATAAGGCAGGGCGTGTAAACAAGTTTGTAACAAAAGCCTGTTACATATTATCGAGTATCGAACACTGAAAGGTGTTATGAACAAATAAATGATTAATGAGAGCACTACAATACATACTTCTACTATTGTCACACATGGTGATAAAAACATTGTATGAGAACTTGGGGAGGTATTGTAAGGACAAACACATTTGACGACACGGTTGGCGCAGTGGCCGAGCGATCGACTGCTGCGCTGCGTGTCGCGGGTTCGATTCCCGCACGGAACAAATATTAGTATGACCTACAGATAGTTGTTCCGTGTCTGGCTGTTTGTGTATGTGAGTTTATATATTTGTATACGCACCCACGATACAGGAGAAATTCCTAGAGTGGGGCAACGTTATTAAAAAAAAAATAAAATAAAAAAAAAAAGTATATATATCGATTAGTGGTGATTTGGACCCGCTTTCGCGGCGACAGGGTTGTCCTATGAATGCAGAGTAAGGATCTCCGCCTACGTCCGAGTTTTTGTAGGACCGATTATCGAACCGTTCAATAAATCCAAAGTTTCGAGAAGCGACTTTTTGTGGGACGTGTGCGTTGGTCTCCTCACTGCCTTGTTGGCCAAGTGGTCCTAAGCGCGAGTGCTACGCTGGAGGTCTTGGGTTCGATTCCCAGATCCAGCAAAGTGTTATTGGGTTTTTCTATGAAATTCTCAGTAGCAGCTCGGAGTTAGGATTTGTGCCCGGTTAATGGCAATAGGCTCGCCCCTTATTACATGGGACCTAAATATACCGGCGAACTGTGGGTGTACATCGTTACACCTCTGCCTATCCCTTCGGGGAATACAGGCGTGATGGTATATATTTTACTTTTAACTCATTTGACATGACTATTAGTAGGTACTGTAGCTTTTATCTTTTGACATGTTTTAGTGTTATTTTGCTTATCTTTTTATACACTTTAGTGTGTGTTAAATATATCTTTTAGTACCATACACCTTTAGTATTGTTATACTGATCTTTTAAGGTATGTAAGTGCTGTATAATTATTGAAAAGAAAGTGATAGTGTTTGTTTAATTTTAATGGCTCGATGTGAATAAGTAAGCGGCCATGTTGATTGCACTTTTGTGTTATTGGGTTATTTAGTGTATTTTGTAATCGTTTTCTTTTTTTTTAATAAAATCGATGGCCTTGAATATAGTAACGGAAGAAGGAATACAATGCACACACACTACACATTGCATACACTATTTATATTGTGTGTAAAGAAATTAGAATTGCAAAAGTTTGGATGGATAAATGTTTGCAACTCAATTACGACAGAACGGCTGACCTTATCTGGATAAAAAAATATTTTTTGTATGGGACCGCCCCTTACATATTTATTTTATTTTGTTTTTAGTATTTGTTGATATAGCGGCAACAGACATAAATAATTTGTGAAAATTTCAACCGTCTAGCTATCGCGGTTCTTGAGATACAGCCTGGTGATAGACAGACGGACGGACAGACAGCGAAGTCTTAGTAATAGGGTCCCGTTTTTACCGTTTGGGTACGGAACCCTAACAATCCACAAAATGCTTTTATTAACTTTTTTTGAAAACAATAAAATCATTCAGCAACAATACAAAAAACCCCACATCAATACTGACATTTAAAATCCTATAGCTTAATTAATCCTCAATTTCGCGCGAAGACCAAATACTAAAAACAAAAGAAAAACAAAATGGCGGCCACAAAACGAAAACACGACGTACCGTAACGCTCGATTTGCGATACAGGCAAAAAAACCCGCGTCAGACCGGCTCGAGCCAGGCCGGGGCAAAACAGTAGTCAGACAGAGCAACTCGATATGTAGATATTTTAAAGAGATTGCACACTACACGCCCGCGTTGAAATTGGATTTTAAAATTAAACGTATTAATGTATGGATTTGTGGGCTTTAGATGATTGTGGTAAATGGAAGGCGTTAAGTTGATTAGTTTGCAATATTCTTCACCTTTCACGTGACCAGAGGGCTGAGGGCAAAGGAAATCAGTATTGCCGTAGAACTAGGCACTTGTATCATTGACAGAAATGCATGATGAATTATTTTGTGGCCTTTCGCCTGTTTTAAATTTTGCATGACTGTGCAAATGTAAGCGTGGTGATCAATGCTTGTACCTTCTCTGTGTGGGAAAAGGCTTTTGCCCTACAGTAGGACAATAATAGGCTGGTGTTACTTATTATGTACATTATTGGTTAGTCTGTCAGTTTTTCAGGGTTGTGTACCTTTTTTGTTCCATAAAATAATATAAGTTGAATCTACTAGTGTTTTATTTTATACAGATTGAAATTTGGCTTAACTTTGTGTCTACTAGATAAGTATTCTACTCTGAATTCTGCTGAAAATCAATTTTCTTTTCGAAATGGTTTGTCCAAGACATATTATGCAATTTGTAGGTCCGCGCATTTTTTAAATTGATCAAACTTCAATAATGTAAAGAACATATGAAAAAAAATACATAATTTATCCGATATTTTTAGCTCACGTCAAAAACTAACCCTGCCAACACTGCAGCGATACGGCAAGCATTCTAAACGGTCCCTAATAATAAAATTGTTGGCATTCTAAGAATAAATTTTGCTCGAGTGAACATTTCGCTCTAAATCATAATAAAACTCTGCACTTTTTTGATAGAACCGATACTAAATCATACAATGTTAATTGTGTATATTATTTCGCTTCATTAAATTGAACGTATGCTATCTCGGTTTCTCGGTTTATGAGGAAGGTAAAGCGTAGCTTTATGCCACAAATTATTGCTGACACATAATGCCAAATATATATTTTATCCCAACTGATGTTAAGTGACGTTGCCAACAGACATCTGCAAAACCAGAGGCCTTGCAGATGCATTACCATCCTAAAAACAAAGTTGAAATATCTCATGTGCCTGTAATTCCACCGGCATCGGCACCCATACTCTTCAAACCGGAACACAGCAACGCTGGTTTGCGGCAGAAATAGGTATGGTGGTAGTACTTCCACGGACAAACCCTTCCACTACAACTAAGCTAAATATTAAGCGATTGTAAAACAAACCTAATTCTGTGCATGCCGATACAAAATTGTGTGTTATTTGACCTAACCCTGCGAGTGCGAACGTGGAAATGCGGTCACTATAATGGCTTAAGTCGGATCGATTACACCCCAGAAAAGATTTTTTTCACAGGGCGGTTCAAACCATTTAACTTAAATTAGCTTAACTTTAGAACTATTTAATTATTTATTTGTCATTATAAAGCTAACTGTTGTTTTAGATTTTTATTCCACATTTATGATCTTATTTATTTTCAAAATCGGTATTTTATTTTCAGAGTTCTTCTCTAAAATATCGTTTGAGGACAGAAGCTACCAACCGCGTAGACTCAACTTTCGAGGCGTTACGTTACCATAACAACCGTGTCATCTGTGTTAACCCTGTGCCTGCGGAGGTGTGGTCTCTAACACGATTGTGTCACTAATCCTATTTGAACACACAATTATTTGTTTAAGGCGTTACTTTTTACACCTGTCCTTGTGTTTTTCATTTATTTTTCTAGTGGTGTTTGACCTATGACGAGACAACCACGCCCTGTTCGCAATGGAAGATCAGCAAATCCTGGTCATATAGAAGGGCATGTAAAAATGTGTGTATGGTAAAATAGCCGTTAATATTTTGGGATAAGAGCCAATGTTACTTGTAGTTTGATCATTAAGTACTAAATATAGGTATAGGTATAGTTAGGTAAGTCGTAGGTATCATTAGTGCAGCTTAAACATGGCTGAAACAACTTGTACTGGTTTTCTAATCGTGACAAACTGCATAAAGTTGTAAATAGACCTTCTGACCTTCTTAATCTTAAGAGAAATTCATTTTTAACACATTCATAAGCGGGTTGACGTTCACTGCATCAATGTTTGCACTTAATTTCCACGTACAGATGTGAAGGGTTAATTTGTTGAAGTCAACACTAAAATACCTACCAAAACATTCCTTATTTACTTCGCTCAGAGCGATGAAACTCTAAAAAGACAGTGTCAATATTATCAATACCTTTTTGACAGACTATTCGACTACTTGTTCCCATACAAAAATTAAAAAATATTGAATTAACCCTTTATGTGCCAACAGGGGACTCTAAAGGACAATAGCCACAATACAAATAAACCCTATAGCACACATAATGCTAAGCCAGCGAACTATAAAGCCGGTAAATCTGAGGTAAGCCAATAAAAGGGTTTTATTAAATGAAAACCTAGCCGGCGGCGCGTCGTCGATGCATTTTGTGGAGGTTAGGAAGAGCGGATAGTACGGTTTAAGAGCGGTGGAGAAACGAGCGTTTTTCATTTTCTGTAGTAGTCTTTTTTATCTCTTTCTTTATTTCTGGTTATCCCTCTTTGGCAATGATTATTTCCCTCCTTTTTTAAAAAAAAAAACGTTGCTTCGCACTAGGCATTTTTCCTGTAGCGTGGGTGTATTTACAAACATATAAATTCACACACAAACAGTTAGACCCGGAACAACTGTCTGCAGGTTATACAAATATTTATTCCGTGTGGGAATTGAACCCATGATTCGCAGCGCAGTAGCCAATCGCTCCAGCCACTGCACCAACGGTGTCGTCGTGTTATCGTCGTAACTCATGGATAGTAAAAGATTACAAAAACGACTGATATTTGAAACAGCTGTCACAGTAAACAGCCATATTTCTGTGGCCATTGTTATTTTCATTCTAGTAAAAAAAAATGCTACATCGTAGATTTTTAACAGTATGTATAGTACTTTTCGAGACCACATATCTAGACTAAACTTATTAATTCAAAAGTCTCAAAGAGAAAAAGTCAACAAACAACTCCCTTGACACATTAATCAAACGTGGTTCATATAAATCGCTCTAAATAAGCTTATTATCACCAAATTAACACACATTGCACATTCAATCCGCCATCTTACAAGTCAGCATGACTCAGCGTTTTTGTTGCACGCTATGCGTTGCCCCTAACCCTTTCCCTGCAAAGTTGTAGCGGCTTATTCGATTAGTATACGTCACTGATTGAATTAAGGTGAATGTACCGGATTACTTCCTTATGTGTGATTTATTTATTTTAATTGTGGTATGTTTGTGGGGAATTTTAATTTTGTGTGTTTTTGTAAAAGGGTGGCGGTGATAGGGTTAAGTTTAGATTAGATGTAATTGTTGATTTATAAAATTAGTGGAAACTTTTGACAATACCATGCTACATTTAATATAACATTAGGAAAATAACGTTACAACGTTATCGTTATTTTAAAGTTAGCGTTTAATAAGCCATGTTATTTCACAATAAATACAAAGCAATATAGACTACTTACTATTTATTTATATGGCCATTATTTTTTATGGTACGTGGTACATAGGTTCGATTCCAAGCAGGTACCAATGTATTTATTTCAATCATAAAACGAAAAAAGAAAAAAAAAATAAGTCAATACTGCTTTAACTCAAAAAAAAGTACCAATGCGATTTTCGATGTACTTTCTAAGTTTACCTTAGAATTCACTGACATCGGTGAAGGATAACATCATGAGGAAACCTGGACTTATAACTATTGTATATTATTATGTGTTGGACACTACGAGCATGGTGGTTGAGGGCTTTGTCATGCTCACTTAAATGTCTCGCTGATTGTGGCGCGTGGGTTGGATCATTTGGTTCCCTTCATGATAGTTGAGCTAAGATCCTCGCGTCATGTTCGTGAACGGACGCTGTCAGTTGGGATTGGTCATCTCTAAACTGCCATGGCTTACATCTTTAGTACTATTATTATCATATATTTTTTTTTTATTATTGTTTTATATTCAACTTCATTGTTTTCACATGTAGAAGCAACAAGAATATTGTAACCAAGATTTTGTAAAAACCAATTTGAAAAGAGTGTCCATGGAGTTTCTTGCTCGTTCTTCTCCATAGAGACCTACGTTTTGGAACGAGCAACTAGCTTCAACTTTTTGTGTGAGTAACTTCGTGACAATTCAAAAGTGAAATAAATGTTTTGACTTTGACTTTGAATTGTAAGTCTAGTTGTCAATCCGCTTTAAGCATACATGAGATCAATGCTCGTGCCTTCTCTGTATGAGAAGAAGCCCTGCCCATTAGTGGGACAGTAAAATGCATAGGATATTATTATCATTTACGTCAAAGGAGCTTGTAAGAGCATCAATTAATAAATCAAAACGCGAACTTTCTTAATAAATACAAAGTTTTTTTTCTTTTCCAAAGAAATTATTTATCTCTAGTCCATAGCCACAACTGTAGCATGAAACCAAGTTTATCACTCAGCACACACACACATACATAGGCATCACTCATCTGCACAAACCCACACAAGCACAGACAGACAGACGGAGAGAACACGGTTGCAAAAAGCAATTATTTTAATGAGTGTTAGGCGAAGCATGGAGGGTGTATTTTTTTCATGGCATCGCATCAACAATCTCTTGGATTGTTTAACATTTATAATTTACATAATTCATAATCATCCGACTGGTGAGGTGTGGTCATTTTGTAAGCGGTTGCGTTAAGCGATTCGCGTGTACAGTCGAAGAAACTGTTTGGTGTACAAGTATTAACTTGCAAATAAATTATAAAAATAATGTGTCTATTATTGTCCTGCTGCAGAGCAAAAGCCTCTTCTCATACAGCGAAGGTACGAGCATTGATCGCTATGCTTTTTCAAGGCGGATTGAAGATATCATAGGCTTATGATATTAAGTAAATTTTATACGTTCAGATTTCCTCATAATGTTCCTAATATGTAGTGAAAAGCTGAATATTTTTGTTTGTATATACGGGATATAATTTTCAAACTATAAGTCTGAATAGCTACAAATTAGAGACATAAAATAGTACAATAGACTTCAAAGAAAAAACAATAATATTTTATAACCACGAAACTTCTAAAATATTCTGTAAACACAAATGTAAAAATATTTTTTAGGCAAGAAAAACTAGCGTGTCTTTATTGTCCGGTGGATTTAGAAAATAGTGGTCAAGTAACGAAAATTCCCGGAGAGCCAAATATTGGTGGACAGCTGGGGTTTACCATTACAAATAAAGTTTTAAAAATGCTCATCAATCCTATGTGTGCTACAAAAAGTATTCGAGATCAAAGGTCAAAATTTGGTGTTTTTTGGATTTCCCTCGCAAACGGTAAGTTTCATCAAAAAAAAACCTTAAACCAAAGTTGTGGATCTTAAAATTCTCTACAAAAATGGTCCTTTTGATTTTTTTCCTAAGAGAAATTATTAAGAGAGTTATTCTACCATAAACGACTTTCAAAAAACTTATCCAGTAAGAACACAAACTCTTTTGTAAAGTTCATTACTTTACCCAAAAAGGTTAATCAAAATATGTCACTGTCGAACACGCCCCGCTCCCCGCTCCGCTACCCTCTCCTTATACAAAGCGACCACACCCCAATACCTAATCATTTTAATTGCTGACACAGTTGCATCGTCTTGATGCACAGTAAACTGAATAATACCTTTATTGTTAGTTATCAGAAAAAAAAGTTAGACGACCTAGAATCTGAACAATGCTATTAGGCATTTATTAATTATTATTTATCAATCAATGACATTGTGAGTATTTAGAGGCTGTGAAAATGCTGTTTTTATCATATTATTGTGACTACGGCTGTGTTTTTTAGGACGCAGGTGTTAAGATGCAGACAATAGTTGAAGTGCTGTCACTGTTACACTGCGTAGAACAGAAAGAGAAGTACAATGTTGTAAATGTTACAAAATATAAAGCAATATTAGTTTATGTAAAAAAAATATTGACTGACTCGTTACCCTAGTCGTCCTAAGCGCGACTGCTACACTCGAGATCGAACAAAGTGTTATTGGTTTTTTTTCTATGAAATTCTCAGTAGCAGCTCGGAGTTAGGAGTTGTGACCGGTTAATGGCAATAGGCTTGCCCCCTATTACATGGGACCTAAACATACCGGCGGAATGGAGCATGCAGCGGAACATTGTAGGTGAATGTACATTGGTACACCTCTGCCTAACCCTTCGGGGAATACAGGTGAGATGGTATGGTATGTAAAAATAAAAATTGTAAATTAACCTAGAACTTATGTGTCTTATTAAAATATGACACATTATTTTTATTGATTTCGACAACCTAATGTTGATCAGTACCTAATATAGATATTTAGCTGAAAGGTTACATATTAAGAGGTTATAATACAATATTTTTGAATCGTTAGATAAGTAATTAAAAATAAAGTGTTCTGAAAACAACAGACTTCCCACTAATATGTTTAAAATAAATATGTATTTATAATATTTAGTCGCTGCCACGAACTAAATAGATTTGTTTTAAATTAATTTATAAAATGTCAGCGTCTTAAGGAGTCGTTGCATAGGCTGATTGGTGCCATAACCACAATAAATGAGACTAGGTTTGAACATAAGAACAAATTGAAATTAAGTTATCAGACATGTTTCAGTTGAAACTTAAAACTAAGACAGTATCACCCCTAAATCACAAGGGTTCCTCCACACCGTACAATAAACCCCACTAAACATTACCAACACTATTTAAAACTGCATACAAAACGCATAACATAAAATCATTTCAAAAAGAGTCCAATAAAAAAAAAACTCTTGACTCATGCTACCAGTACTATGTATCATTGGAACCGATGACATCAACTTCTTGCACCACGATGTTCCATCACTAGTCACTACAATAACCCTCAAACGCCACGTATTTTTATCGCCAATAAAAAGTAACAAAAAAACGCGTAACAAAAGTGAAAAGTCGACGGTAACAGCAAAGTGATTGTGCAAAATGAGCTTAGACATTGTACACAAAGTGTATGCCAACAATAAAGTAATAACTGGCGTAAGTTAAGGCAAACACTCATTTGGATGGTGTGAGTCATAAGCGGTAGCGGGGGCTACAGTAAATGACAGCAACGCTACGAATAAAATGGTGATTGTTGAACTAGTTCATTACGCGAATTTTATTCTTATATACGTACACATCATCACGCCCGTATTCCCCGAAGGGTTAGGCACAGAGGTGTACTAAGTACACCCACAGTTCGTCGGTATGTTTGGGTACCGCGTAATAGGGGGCGAGCCTATTGCCATTAACCGGGCACAAATACTAACTCCGAGCTCCTACTGAGAATTTCATAGAAAAACCCAATAACACTTTGCTCGACCTGGGAATCTTACCCAAGATCTCTAGCGTAGCAGTCGCGCTTAGGACCACTAGGCTAACGAGGCAGTTAATTTTATTCTTATTGTGATTAATAACGATAACCATGTAAAGAGGTGACCCTCTCTAAACGTTGTTTGAAATAGTTATAATTATGTTATTATTAAACTTGCAGACAAAGAAATAGCTCCAGAAAACGTTATTTTTTAAATCACGATTATATCAAAACTTTGTCATGCTTAGCTTTACTGATGTTTTTAAAGTTTTGTGAGATGTAGGTGCATAAGTATGAAGTTTTTAATTTTATGTTTGTATGTAGATTTTATGGTTTATATATTTTGAGATGAGAAGAGTGATAGTTTTTTTTTTGTTTTGCACGAAGATGTAAATTACTTAAAATGTATTGATCATTAGTAGCATATTTTGTCTCTCTCTATCTCCTTCTACATGACTGTATCCTGCAAATAAAATCCTTATCATTTATATTCATAAAACTATAAAATGAAACATGAAGCATGTTGCTGTGCCCTAACAGGGTCCATAATTGTACTTTAGCTGTAAGCTTTTTGTTACATCTTTTATGCATATTATGGTATGCAAATAAATAAATATGAAATATGAAATAAAATCAACGGCAGGACAAAGAAGAACTACAACGACCCTTCAATCTTGAACCAAACGCATACCATTCACTGTGTATCGCTGTCATAACACCACAATCATTCTCCGTCACAATTATCGCTTCATCTCATAACTTGAGCTACAACATTATCGGCCGCAAAATCTCGATACGACTAATCGCATAAAGCATCGCGAATTCGCATACAAATTTGAATAATTAATAAACTAATTAATGGTAAAAAAGCGGTGTTCGTAATCATAGTGTGGGATTGGAACGTTTACTTGCCGCTTTTTAGGGTTAAAGATGAAAGGTTCTACTTAAATGAATATTAGGGGTGTTATATTAAATGATTGATGACCGATTCCTATATCTTACCGACCGGTAATGGTCCTTCGAGACGAAATATGTTTTAAAAGAGTTGAATGTTGGCAATACCAGTAACATCACTGACTGACCAGGGAGCGACGAATGTACTTCGAGGTGGTTCTATTACAGATAGTTATTAGTTGAATAAACATTATTTTTAATATTCGTTAATATTGGAGCATGGTCTTTGTAGCTTGCATCCTCTGCACGCGTCCAAAGGCATTGGTCTTTTAGGATTTTTCAAAGCGTAGGTTAGTAGGGATGCTAGACCATAGTGTTTCTACTGAATACTTATTTTATTTCAAACGCTTTCATGATTTTGGAACGAAATATTGAGAACTATCTTTGTCAATACATAATAAATGCGAAAGTGATTTTTTTATTTGTTTGTTAAGTTCGCTTTCAAGCCTAAACCACTGAACCGATTTTGATAAAATTTGGTGCAAACAAGGCTTGAAACCTACTTTTTAATTCACAATTTTGCCTGCATCCGCGATACCCTGCATTAACGCGGAAGAAGTCGTGAGTAAAAGCTAGTTGTTTATACATTTTGAGCTTTGCGCTCACAGTGGGCGACTGGTTATGTTTGGTGTGAAGGTGGCCTTACGTAGTGTAATTTACAAAGTAATGAACTTTGCTGTCCGAAATTAACCAGTCTTTTAAATGGTAATCTGTTAAGGAAACCATCTATCAGTTGGTTATCTTCTTCAATTGTAAGGAACCCGACCTGAATAAACTTGACTTGGGCTTTACTATTTTGTTGTTTAGAAAAATGGTAGGAATATTTTCAGTTAGTTTTGTAGCTTTCTGTTTTTACATCTACAGACACACCTATAATCGACTTACTGCTAAAATCTTAACTGACTGTTGTCAGTGAATTTGTTGTTTACTTTTATCGGACGGTATTGATTATATATACATACCATCACGCCTGTATTCCCAGAAGGGTTAGGCAGAGGTGTACCAATGTACACCCACAGTTCGCCGGTATGTTTAGGTCCCATGTAATAGGGAGCGAGCCCATTGCCATTAACCGGGCACAAATCCAAACTCCGAGCTGCTACTGAGAATTTCATAGAAAAATCCAATAACACTTTTGCTTGACCTGGGAATCGAACTCATGACCTGTAGCGTAGTAGTCGCGCTTAGGACCACTAGGCTAACGAGGCAATTATTGGTGATTGTATATGCAAGTACCAAAAACTTTATTTGTTTAATGTTAAGGCCATTTAATGGAAATTATATCCAAAAATTGACAAAAAATTTCACGATTTCATTTTCTGTAAAAAGTTATATATTTGGGTATATTAAAGTGTTATGAAATGCATTCTGAAAGATTTCCTTTATCGGTATTCGTTGTAAATAGGTTTTCTTTCTAGTTCTGAAAAATCAATACGGATCTAGCAAGTCGAAGATTTAAAATTGCACCTAATAAACAGTACCTATATATTTTTTATATATCCTACAAGCTTCTACCCACGACTTGGTCCATGGTTGTTATCACACGCATTAAATCACGTCTTTAGTTATTGCTCCGCTCCTATGTGTCGTAGCGTGATGTTATATAGCCTATGTAATTCATGAATAACGTCGCTATCTATTGGTGAAAAATGCGTCAAAATCGGTCTAGTAGTTTCGGGGCCTATTCCGTACAACAAACAAAAAAATCTTCCCTGTTAATAATATTTGTATAGATATAGATAGACAGATAATATCTATAGAATCATTACCAACTGTTCCACTATTAATTATTTATTTAAAACATCCATATACGGAATCCTCAGTCGGTAACACGACCACTTTTTCTAAACCCCAGTGGAAAGTAACATTCTTGCCAACGTAAGAGAAATGTTATGATTTCGTTATAATTATTGGGTGGTACTGTTTAGTTAATGAGACTCACGTTACGACGTATTGTCATGATAGTTCTTGATTTAAATTGATTGCTTTTTAATTGATTGAATGTTTTGTTCTATTGGCAAGGAAATTTGTTTTGCGTGTTCGTTTTTTGTAGGACTGCCTCGTTGGCTTAGTGGTCCTAAGCGCGACTGCTACGCTAGAGGTCTTGGGTTCGATTCTCAGGTTGAGCAAAAAGTGTTATTGGGTTTTTCTATGAAATTCCCAGCAGCAGCTCGGAGTTAGGATTTATGCCCGGTTAATGGCAATAGGCTCGCCCCCTATTACATGGGACCTTAACATACCGGCGAACTGTGGGTGTACACTGGTACACCTCTGCCTAACCCTTCGGGGAATACAGGCGTGATGGTATGTTGTTGTTGTTTTTTGTAGGGGATTTTTCTGTGGTTGAAGTAGTGGTGTAGTTAAAGAAGTACCAGTATTATAGTTATTGGTAGGGAAGGTAATTTTTTTTCTCGTTTAAAAAGTGTAATGCTATTTGTCAATAGTGTGTTTGGAGATGTGACATGCCTGTATAAAAAGCAACAAGCATTTTAAATCGAGGCATCTAAAACAAAGAGGAGCCTTGAGCAAACGTGGTGATTAATGCTCGTGCCTTCTCTGTATGAGAAGAGGCCTTTGCCCTGCAGTGGGACAATAATAGGCTGGTATTATTATTTATTATTCTTATGCTTGTGTTAGGATTTCATTGGCATTGCATCGCATAAATCCTGTATTATTACTTTCAATGTCTTATTATGTACAGGACCTTTGTGCTAGCTCTACTAACAAATGTTACTATTTCTCAAGTGTTTGCAGTAATTTTCTTCTTAGTAATAAAGATTCATGAAACATATTAATACATACCATCACGCCTGTATTCCCCAAAGGGTTAGGCAGAGGTGTAACAATGTACACCCACAGTTCGCCGGTATGTTTAGGTCCCATGTAATAGGGGGCGAGCCTATTGCCAGTGACCGGGCACAAATCCTAACTCCGAGCTGCTACTGAGAATTTCATAGAAAAACCCAATAACACTTTTTGCTCGACCTGGGAATCGAACCCAAGTCCTCTAGCGTAGCAGTTGCGCATAGGACCACTAGTCCAACTAGGCAGTTCACTAAACATACAAATAATAAAATAAACATATTAATAAAGAACCAATAACTAGTTCCAGATAGGGAGGTACGACGGTAAAAATAACTCGACTCTAGCTATGCGTCAACTCCCGCGAAATTGTAAAACACCCCAATTGTAATGTAATCCACAAAAAACCAAATGCGCAGTCCTGAAAAAAATTCAATAAATACAGAGTAGTTAGAGCGAGATGGAAGATGCCACCCTAGACCGAACACGCCCCCTTTCTTACTGCTAAGAGGGTAGTCTCGAGGTACATGCTTATTGTTATGTTTTGTGGGGTGAACGCACGAGGGGATTGTAATTGGCTTGCACGTGGACCGACGGTTTTCGGGTACGAAAATTGGGGTGGGCCTGTAAAAAATATCGGTGGTTCAAGGGATGTTTTTTGGGGGTGAAAGTTTGTGCTTTGTGTGACTGCCGGGATCGATTTCTGGATTCGGGTTTGAGAATAGGGCCAATTACTCGTCTGGGTCAGAGGTTTATGAATCCAACATGAGGCTTTTAATAATATTACTGTCTCTCCCAACATCTAACCACATGTCTTTTTGATAGTTAATGCCTGTAAGATTAACTATAAATTATAATTTATTGCTAGCTTCTGTCCGCGATTTTGCCCGTCTTCCTATAGGCACTCGGCAATAGTGTAGCTTTCAAACAGGGCCATAAAAAATGTGATCGGTCTTTAACTTCCAGAAACTAACTATTATAAACTTTTTGTTATTAATAATAAACTGCCTCGTGGTCTTAGTCAGCCTAGTGGTCTTAAACGCGACTACTACGCTACAGGTCTTGGGTTCGATTCCCAGGTCGAGCAAAAGTGTTATTGGATTTTCCAATGAAATTCTCAGTAGCAGCTCGGAGTTTGGATTTGTGCCCGGTTAATGGCAATAGGCTTGCCCCCTATTACATGGGATCTAAACATACCGGGGACCTGTGGGTGTACATTGGTACACCTCTGCCTAACCCTTCGGCGAGTACAGGCGTGATGGTATGTTATTAGTAAATAAAGATAAAGAATATTTGACAAAATATTCCTATTCCAGGTCAATAGTCTTCTTCTATTCTTCCGTTTGTATGTATTTAGAGCTATTTAGGATTAGTATTTATCGAAGGAGCTCATTCCATTATCTCCTTCTGAGCAAGCGGCGACGTCGCTTGTCATGTAAAAATGTTTAATATTTGTTTATTTTCTAAATTCTCCTAAAGTAACTTTTTAATTTTCTTTTTTAGAAATACGAACAGATAATCAGACTCAATAATTTCTAAAGATTAATTAGAACAACCGACCCCTTCGAACGCCGTGCACTTTCGAAAATTTTATTCCCAACCCTCATCGTGCGACGTATGGCCTTTAAGACCCCAACGAAATGAAAGTTTCACCAATACATTGAATAATTACCAGTCACGCAACGGTGTCCGTTCAAAATGTGATTCAGACCGCGATTATAATATTAGGTGAGTCAGACTTGGATTAGTTCGATTTTGTGTCAAATTAGAATACTTTATTGTTATTGAAATGTAACGAATTGTTTAGTGCCGCTGTGTTTTTGGTTACAAATTGTATTTATGGTAATTGTGTTGTCGAGTCTTGAGACGTTTTGTGTGCTGTACTCGTTTCGATTTGAATTTGTATGAGTTTGGAATTGATTTATTTCTACTTGACTTTATGAGGATCGATAAATCAACGATTTGCTGAAAACCTCTACGCCCACGATCGATTTATTGGCCGATTTTTCTGTCGGCGAGAATGGAACATATGAATTCTAAAATAACAACGCACACGGCGGACGCAAAGTCGGTCCCACATAACTATGGATTTATTGAATCGGTCCGATAATGGGTCTCACAAAAAATCGGCCATGGGCGGAGAGAGTAAAACCTAGTTGTTGTGGCCCCTAGTGGCTAAGGTTTTTCTTCGATATCAATGACGTCAAGGAAAGCATCGTAAAGAAACCTGGACTTATGATAAATCGCCAATCCACTTTGAGCAGGGGCAATAATAGTCTGGTATTATTTTAATTAAATTATTTATTTATTACTTAAAAATCGCACATATTTTGGAAATATTAACGTTTAAAACATGCCGAAATTATAATACTGCATTCATGCAATAATTGTCAAAAAAAAAAAAATTAATTGTCAATATATTATATTGATAAAAAGTAAAAAATACAACCTCTCAAGGCACAATGTTAACTTATGGATAAAAAAAAGAATGTTGGTTGACTTTGTCGAAAAACTACTAATAATAGTGATAACTCGTTACAGAATGTCTCTCGTTAAATAATGATAACATAATTATAAGATCATCAAGTTTTTCTTGAACCATTCATTTCTGAGTTAGGCACAGGTGTACTTTTCAACCTACAATTTGTTTGTATGGGGGCCCGTTCATCAAATAGGGTTCTTCCTTAATTTGAATATTAAATCGAGCATGACTATTGACGGGTTAGGCTATCATGTAGGTAATGCTTTGGAGCGAAAACACTAATTAAGTCTTTTTTCGTAGAAAATGTCGTTATAGCGCAGTGGTTTAATCTGGGTGGATTTTCAGGTTCGATTTCTTGTTAAGTTTACCTTAGACATCACTGGACAACGATCAAGGAATCAACATCAACAGGAAACCTGGGCTTAGAGTCTGAAATCGCCAATCAGCCGTATGCAAGCGTGGTGATCAATACCCGTTCCTTCTGTGTATGAGAAGTTGCCTTGCAGTGGGACAGTAATAAGCTGGTATTAGCCGTTCAGACGTTTCCACAAGCATTCGCATTTATAATAATAGTAATTCCAACGGCTCTAGACGCACTGCAAGTTTTTTTTTTTTTTTGGTGGGTGGGAAATCATCAAATAACTTCTCCCGCCCTGGGCGGGGCGGGAGGGAGTGTCAGACTTCTACTGACTAAAACCCACCCATGTTCCTTCTTGTGCCCTTTGCGTTCCGGGGGCGCGGTATCTCTTGCGAACAACCCGCAGCCCCGGCAAAAGACGCACTGCAAGTTACCATCCTGACCTTGCTGCCATTCCATCAATTCGCACGAAGCGCTTCCAGACGTCTTTTATAAGGCGCACTGCAAAGGAGTGGAACTCTCTACCTGCGTCTGTATTTTTATTCAACCCTAATCTCTTTAAAACTAAAGTGAACTGGCTTCTTCTGAGTAAGCTCACTCCATCGTCGACTTTGTCTTTGTTACCTCTGACTTAGACTAGAGTCTAAAGCAAACCCATCTTAAATTAAAAAAAATATTTGTAGGACGTTGTTTTGAAGGATAAAATTAAAAAACTATAGTCAAAATGAATGGAGCTGCTCCATGCTTCTCTATAAAAAAAGAAACCTTGCCCTTGGGTGGAACAGTAACTGATATTCTCATGTAGCAATAATTCAAACATTTTGCTTCAAATATCGAAGGTGAACGCTTATCAAATTGCACTATGAACCTTGTACACTGGCAGGCAAATCGTCCGTTCTATCTACCAATACAATTATGACCTTTTGCTGGGAGTATCCAGTAGTAAAGGCGCCCGTTTCTCATGCATGTGATTGTGAAGTTTTCAATTATTATTATGTTTTTAAACGTTACGTAACTGCCTCGGTAGCCTAGTGGTCCTAAGCGCGACGCTAGAAGTCTTGGGTTCGATTCCCAGGTCGAGCAAAAAGTGTTATTGGGTTTTTCTATGAAATTCTCAGTAGCAGCTCGGAGTTAGGATTTGTGCCCGGTTAATGGGAATAGGCTCGCCCCCTATTACATGGGACCTAAATATACCGGCGAACTGTGGGTGTACATTGTTACACCTCTGCCTACCCCTTCGGTGAATACAGGCGTGATGGTATATTTTTTTTTTTTTAAATGTTCTCCGCAGTAGAAATTTCTCCTATATCGTGGGTGCGTTAACAAAAATATGAACTCACATACACAAACAGCCAGACCCGCAACAACTATCTGTAGGTCAAAGAAGTATTTGTTCAGTGCTTGAATCGAACCCGCGAAACGCAGCACAGCAGTCGATCGCTCGGCCAGTGCGCCAACCGTGACGGTAATTTATGTGTACTTCTAAGTTTATCTTGGACATCACTGACATCGGTGAAGAAAAACATCGTAAGGAAACCTGATCTTATAAATTAATATAAGTTTGAAATCGCCAATCAGCCTTGAGCAAGGGTGGTGACCAATATGGAAGAGTCTTTTGCCTTGCACAGAGACAATATTGAACTTATATAATATTACTATCCATTAGTCTCCTATTTAAGTTTCCATTAACATTTTATTGCAAAAAATCTATCTCAATATCTATCTTTCACCCCAAATATAGTCAAGTACTTACTTACAAAGACCCCACAACAAAAGCATCAAAACTCAAAGGTAAACAGCCTAATGATGATCCCGGGAATCGAACCCCCTAACAGCTGACCGCAACGTACCGTGTCTTCCGTGATGAAACACATTTAGCGTCAGACATGAAAACTATTTTATAGAACACGAAGGTATGGATAGTTAGATGTTTGTAGTGTAAAGAAAGAAAGAGATAGGAGATCGGGTCTTTTATAGATCTTTTGGTATGAGATACCTTTCGTGGGCTTTTCAGGCAGATGATTTTAAGTTCTGTATTTAAAGCGTCTGGCTAATGGTAAGGAAAGTGTCTGGCAATAATGAGTAATGGTTATTAATAATCCATACGAATCCTATTAAGAGAAGGAGGCGGCGGGACGGTTGAGGCAGAGAGTCTCACGTCCCAGCCGCCGCGTAGGGAGTCGCGAGATGACTCCCGGCCACCGTAGACGCGGGCCTGTGGACGGTGAGCAATGGGTAGCTCACCGTCAGTACGTTGGATAACGACAGGCCGTGTCGAAGGCGCATTCATGTTCCACGCGCACCTCAAAGAAATGTCAGCAATCTTAGAAGGGGCCACTCAGGGCCGATGCCTGCCGGGGCTGCGGGTTTTTCGTAAGAGATACTGCGCCCCCGGAACGCAAAGGGCACAAGAAGGAACATGGATGGGTTTTAGTCAGTAAAAGTCTGACACTCCCTCCCGCCCTCCCAGGGCGGGGGAAGTCATTTTATGATTTCCCATCCCTAAAAAAATTAAATAAATACTAATCCTACTACAATCCTTCCTACTTCCTACTATTCAGTCCTATTTAATCCTACTAATATTATAAATGCGAAAGTATGTGAGGACGGATAGATGCATGTTTGTTACTTTTTCACGCTTAAGCGGCGGAACAGATCTGAATGACATTTGGCACTGTGATACATTGTGGTATGGAAAAACTCATAGAATACTTTTTATCCCGGAAAAATGTACGGTTCACGTGGGATAATAATATTAAATTTAACGCGGGCGAAGTCGTGAGTCGAAGCTAGTAATATTATAAATGCGAAAGTTTGTTTGTTTGTTACGCCTTCACGACTAAACCACTGAACGGATTTTTATTAAATTTGGTATGGGGTGAGTTTGAACCCCAAGAAAGGATATAGGGTACTTTATATTCTGCGACTTTGTCTGCTATCGCGATAACCGACACTGTTTTATACGTACAAACCTTTATCTACAATCACTATATCTATTGATAAAATTCATTTTTAAATCCGTTGCGTAGTTTAAAAGATCGAAGCGTAACGACGGCGAGCTTCTTTGTTTTATACTATGTAGAGATTCCAAAGACATCTTTCAGCAAATTTAAAAACGACACACGAGACCATATTTTTTATAATATTATAAAGCTGAAGAGTTTGTTTGTTTGGTTGAACGCGTTAATCTCAAGAACGCCTAGTTCGAATTTAAAAATTATTTATGTGTTGGGTAGTCAATTTATAGAGGAAGGCTATATAACATCATGCTACGACCAATAGGTGCGGAGCAGTAACCGAAGAGGTAACTTAATGCGGATGATAAAACTAACTACGCAGACGAAGCCGCGAGTGACTAAATAAAAAGAATTAATATATTTCCATACCTCGCTATTAATTTAGTAGAGTTAGCAGTGAGCTCATTAAATTCTTTATTTATTATCATCCAGCGACTTACATCACTGGAGGTGCACCCTCGTTGGTAAGTGCATTAAACTCTGCTATGCACCTAACTATTGAATAGTCAGCTGTAGTCAGTGGGCGTGACGTTTGTTTGCAGTCTGAATGCACCTTGTGTTTGTGTGTTGATTGAATTTTTCTTTTGATGGCATTGGTATGGGAGATTTTAGGATCGTTATGTTTTTGGAAAGTGAGTCTTAAAATGTACGTTATAAGGTTGATAGGATTGTACCTTATTGAAGCGTAGCACATTTATGTGATACTATATACTAGCAACTCTCACCATTACGTTTTTTCGGGATAAAAAGGCCTATGACCTATTCCAACCGTTCAGCCGTTCTGTAACAAACGTCCATCCATCTAAACTTTCCCATTTACAAAAGTAGAAAGATGTGCAAATCAAAATAATACCATTATTATTTTTATTATTTTAATGTCAGTGTCAAGTCCGGCAATATTGACAATGTAAATTAATTTAATTAACTTTTTCTCCTTCTTTTATTTAATTATTTGAATCGCTAGTATAAAACTTACTTAAATTATGTCAATAATGGAATTAGTTTCGTCAATAAAAATCAACCTAATTCAAAATGTCTACCATTTTTCAAAGTAATTGTAGTGATTACGAATATTTAACCCAGATTAATTGTAAATCTATTTTAAGCATAAATTTTCAATGTATAGAGTACACTGGAGATGGCTTGTTATTGGTTGGACTCTCATAAAGTCAAAAATTAAAGTGAGTACTATTATTACTCCCCCACCTGGGTAACTGCCTCGGTAGCCTAGTGGTCCTAAGCGCGACTGCTACGCTAGAGGTCTTGGGTTCGATTTCTATAAAATTCGGGTTTTTCTATAAAATTCTCAGTAGCAGCTCGGAGTTAGGGTTTCTGTCCGTTTAATGGCAATAGGCTCGCCCCCTATTACATGGGACCTAAACATACCGGCGAACTGTGGGTGTACATTGTTACACCTCTGCCTAACCCTAAGGGGAATACAGGCGTGATGGTGGTATGTTACTATTTTTTTTTTTTTAAGTTTTAAATATTTTACCTACAGTGGAACCCTTCGTGTCCAGTCCGACATACACGTGGCCAATTTTAAGGGTTCCATACCCAATTTATGGAGCCTTCAAAATAAAGTATTTACCAATATATTTGCTACGTACAAATGGCTACCAGTCCGAGATAGGTACTCAGTCCGGCCACGTAAAGATGAAAGTTTATTAACAATTTCTTTTATCCATTTACTACGCTTGGCCGAGTATAACCGTGCACAGATAAGCCAAGCACTGTTTACGTCCATTTAAAAACAATACAGACACATTAACGATTTCCTCTGCGTTGTTCTGGGGTAAAAGAAAAATCAAGTGCAACTAGTACTCGCGTACGAAGGGTTCTGCACCACCGTACCTATGTTAATATTTAACAAGACCCAACATGTGCGCCAAATTTCAGTCCAATGGCTTCAGTGGAAGTCGGTGAAATATTGTTTGCTAAATTTCAGTACATAATATGTATATACAAGCGAAATTAAATAAAAGCTAAAATTTTAAAAAATCTCGTTCCCCCTTTAATTTTAAACTTTATTCTATTTTTATTATTGGTTAATAAAACACACACAGAACACACACTCTCACATAAACACAAACATCACAACACACACACTCAATAATCCCCCCCTCTCTCGCACTCTATAAAAATTTCAACTCTCTACCTATTACGGTTCAGATTGAGATACAGCCCGCTAACAGACAGACAGACCTGAACGGACGGAATAGTGGCCCGTTAGCACCTTTCGGGTACAGATCCCTAAAAATACAGAATGTGAGAAAGAAAATTACAAGTATCTATGCCATTTCAGTACGCGTTTTGTTAAAGATATTTAGTTGAAAAAATATAGTGTATAAATGATTGTGTTGCTAAGCGCAAAACTCAAGAACGGCTCAACCGATTTGGCAAATTGTTTTTTTTTATTATGTTCAAGATTTATTTGGCAAGTTTTTATGAAATTTTGATTTAGGGAAGTTACCGAGAAAGGTTAATTAGGTAAATACTTGCTGGATTGGGATATGTATAGCATTCTAGATTTCTTCACAGTATATAAAGATAACTGTGTTTGAATTAGATAAAAAATATTTGTATTTCAGACATCACTTTCTTCCTTATGATGACATTAGTAGCTTTTTTTTTTCATTTTTTGTGCAACCTGTATTGTCCCACTACTGGGCAAAGGTCTCTTCCATTGCGTTCTATTCAACCCTATGCGTTGCCTTCTCTGGGCAATCTCCCATAAACGAATCTAAGTCATCATGCCAGAGTTTCCTAGGCTACCTCGGCGTCGACATTACAAGCTTAGTCAGATTAAAAGGTCAGTTAAATATCTCTGTACTGCTCTTAATTACAGAAATAATTAAGCAATTTTGTGTAGGCTTGTTTTATGGAATAAGCCCGCCACACAGCTCCCAACCACTGCAACCCTGGAAAGCCAGAATCAACTGCTCAACAGTGGACACCGCCATAAAAACGTCGAGGAAATGATGATGACGTTTTTTTTTAATGTCATTAAATGGCAAACAAGCCAACGGCCCACCTAATGTTAAATGGTCACCACTACCTATAGACATCTGCAATACCAGACGCCTTGCAAATGCGTTGCGATCCCAGAGATAAAGTTGAAATGTGTCATGTGCCTGTAATTACACCGGCACTCACACCCTTCAACCCGGAACACAGCAACGCTGCTTTGCGGCAGAATTAAGTATGGTGAAAGTACTTCCCCAGACGAGCTCCTTCACAAACTGTCTTTGATCCGCAATGAAATGAATCGGGAAAGATTAGCGGAGGAGTAAGAAAAAACATGATTTCTCTAGGCTTGCCTATAACAATTTAATCAGCTCTGAAGAAGCACCATTATAACGCCACATCACCACTAAAATCATCGGTCCATCATCGACCTTACCCAACGCGCGAACTGTCACGCAAACACACCATTCTTGGCCAGGCAGCCATGATTAAAAATCAGCACGCTATCCATTGACATAGCGTTATCACAACGGTTGTACGTCGGTTGCGTGCTCCAACCACGTGTTACGTCACACGCGAAGAAAGCACGCGAGGCGTGCACGCATTGTAAGAGCTTGGACGAGCCCAAGCTTGCTGAGATTGCTGGTTTGTTTACGTTTGTGGATTCTAGGTTAAGTGGCGTTCCCGCGATCTTGAGGGGCCTGGAGGACCGGCAGCTGTTTTGCGTGTCAAACGAGAGGTGTCTTTGTGGAAACGATTTTGTAGATACTCTTGGTTACAACCTTATGGATCAGCGTGTTTAGTAAGGAGCACTTAACGAAACCGAAAGTCACTTGTTGGTCATGTAAATATGTTTTTGCTCTGAGTTAGTTTTATGGGCAGTATGTGGTGTCTTTACACCCTTTATACTCAGAAGTGGTGTTCTAGTGATTAAGTTAACATCATGTATAATATAAGGGTAATTTTGGCCTCGCACGATTTAGATAATGTAAATTTTTTCAGAAACTCACCGGTCATTAGCATGGTACGGTATTACACCTACCTTAATTGCGTAAAATTTCTATATTTTTTTGTTCATTGGATGGCAAACAGGCCCACGGTCCACCTCAGGTTAAGTTGTCACGGCTACTTATAGACATCTGCAATACCAGAGGCTTTACAAATGCGTTGCCATCCCAGAGACAAACTTGAAATGCCCTCAAACCGGAACACAGCAACGCTGCTTTACGGCAGACATAGGCATGGTGGTAGTACTTCCCCGGACAAGCTCCTTCACAAAGAGCTCTACTACTACTAAATTTAGGTAAAAAAGAAAATCTCGTCGGCTTTTGACGAACGATCTAGATAAACTTAATGAATAAAATTGCTAGCAAAAAATGTTGTATTCAGCAATGTGGTCAGAGATGTTGTGTACTTATTTCGAAAGATGTTGAAAGAATATAGCTTGGTGAAGGGTCTACAACAGTGGACTATATTCGTGATAGAAGTTCGTGCCATCAGCAATTGTAAGCAGTACCAATTTTAAAGGAGGAAAAGCACGCGACACGTGCACGCATTGTTGGAACATGAAGGTTTGGTTTTGTGAATTCTAGGTGACTTGATCAATGATCACCTGACTATTGGTCTATTACTAAGGTTAGTGAATCTGAGTGCGGACGTTACTAGTTTCTATCGACGAGTGTGTCCACTTGGAAGTCAAGTGTATTGTTTAGCATATCCTATGACACACGGACACACAGACGGACGGTTATGTGTGTATGTGTAATAGGTTACATGGGACCTAAAACATACCGGCAAACTGTGGGTGTACATTGGTACACCTTTGCCTAACTCTTCTGGGAATATAGGCGTGATGGTATGTGTACACACGGCAATTAGTCAGTAAACATTTTTTTGCAATTGGACCAGTAGTTTCAGAGATTATCTCTTAAAAACAAACAGACATTTTACCTCTTTATAATAATACTAGCTTCTGCCAGTGACTAAGTTGGCGTGATTTTTTTCACCTGGGTTATGTTACTACTCCTTGTCTTTGGTTACTACTCCTTATCTGTTGGTCGTAGCGTGATGTTAAATAGCCTATAGCCTTTCTCGATAAATAAACTATACAATACAAAAATAATTTTTCGATTCAAACCGGTAGTTCTTGAGATTAGCGCGTTCAACCAAACAAACTCTTCAGCTTTATATATCAGTATAGATTTGCATCTATTGATAAACGTCCGAGCGGTAAATGTTCCACAGCGGCCACAGCCGAACAAATGCCTTCTATTTACATGGAACAAACCCTTATCAAAATGATGATAATGTACTCACATATTTTTTTTGTAATCATTAAATATAATTATTATCATTTAATAAATTCGTTTATCTCGAATGCAGAAGAAGTTGAAATAAAAAGCAGCCTATGTCCTTTTTCGGGGTTCAAAGTAACCCCGTACCAAATTTCACCAAACTCATTTTGTATGGCGTACAGAATGGCTTCAGATCTGTTAGTTTGTGTATGTTTGTAAAAGCTTCCTCGATGGTGAAATTCGTAGGGTGAGGCAAATTTTTTTTAAAAGAAAGAAATTCAAGTATCAAAACTGATCGCTCGTTTCAAGGCGGCTTTGAACGCAAATGCATCTAAATCCCACTCAATCAGGCATTAACCTCTGAAAACCGACTAAACTCTATAATAATACCAAATGCGCGATGTCTTAGACGGCAGCTAATACCAGTACAAGGTTCGATTCCCCTACCGATTTGCATACTTCATTGTTGGTTGCGAACCATAATTTTTGATACGAAAAAAATATACGGAACCGTGTAATAAACGGTTCGTAGTGGGTATTAAAGATTTCTTATGCTTTCTAATTTGGTTATCGATTTTAGGGTTCGGTGAATGTTGTTCAATGGAGTTTTTAATTGGTTTTATTTTTAGCTGCCTCGGTAGCCTAGTGGTTCTTAGCGCGAGTGCTACACTAGAGGTCTTGGGTTCGATTCTCAGGTTGAGCAAAAAGTGTTATTGGGTTTTTCTATAAAATTTTCAGTAGCAGTTCGCAGTTAGGATTTGTGCCCGGTTAGTGGCAATAGGCTCGCCCCCTATTACATGGCACCTAAACATACCGGCGAACTGTGGGTGTACATTGTTTCGACCTCTGCCTAACCCTTCGGGGAATACAGGCGTGATGGTATGTGTTTATTTTTGAATTCATTAATGTTATAATTACCTGAGAAAAAGAATTTAATCTAGTTGCCTCTATCATAAGGAGACAGACAGACAACCTAGTTATACCAAATTTCATCTTCATTGGCTGAGTGAAGTTGGGATTTTGTATTTAGTCAGTGAGTGACTGATCTTTAGCTTTTATAATTATGAACTAGTTTCTATTCCCGACTTCGTCCGCGTGGAAAACAAGTCAACTATAATACATAGTATATGGCACTCGATAGTCAAGTAGCTTACTACCGGTTTTTTTTTGTAATCTGTTCAGTACTTCCAGAGAAGACCTGGGTGTCAATTCTACTAGCTTTAAGTACCGATTGCAATCTGATCTCAGTTAAAATCAGTCAAAAGCGCCGCTGATTTACGTATTTTTTTTTAATATGGATTAACGCCAAGATATGATTGGCTAAGATTGATTGTTTTTTAGTAAAAAGTTGTTTCGCTTTCTGAGTTCTTCCAATCATGAATATAGATTTAATTTTCCATAATAATTGTGAGTAAAGTGTAACAATGGGTGATGATTATAAAAATAACTCATATATATTTAACACAACATACCATCACCCCTGTATTCCCCAAAGGGTTAGGTAGAGGTGTACCTCTGTACACCCACAGTTCGCCGGTATGTTTAGGTCCCATGTAATAGGGCGCGAACCTATTGCCATTAACCGGGCACAAATCCAAACTCCGAGCTGCTACTGAGAATTTCATAGAAAACTTTTGCTCGACCTGGGAATCGAACCCAAGACCTGTAGCGTAGCAGTCGCGCTTAGGACCACTAGGCTAGCGAGGCAGTTAATATATATATATATATATATATTTAAATCATAAATATCACAATTATTAATAACTCATCAATTTGTTCCAGTTTTTTCTTTGTTCATACTTTCATTTCAGTTATAACGAAGACATCTTTATTGTTATGCAGCTATAGAAAGTGGCTTAAGTTTAAAATAACGAATAATAAATTTAACTTTTTTTTTGCGAAATAAATTGCTTTTTTTTAGATTGAGTTCGTAAATGGTAAATTTTGCATTAATTATTATGTTTTAATATATCTTATTACATTAACTTTTTATATATTTTGTGAGAAAAAGGTGTGAAGTCAATGTCAATTATTTGTTTTGGAGTATTTTTCATTTATTATAGAAGTGTGACATTATTTATACTTTTTCATGTTATCGATTTTGTAATGAAAAGTGACCTGTATTTTAGACTAGCAACTGTTCCTGGACTCTCAACGATCAACTATTCCAAACTCCTAAATAACTTTGCATAACTTTCAACAAAAAAAATGTCTGCTATATGCCAAGTAAATAGTGTTTGTAAAAATCAGGCTATTTGTTATAATTCTGTAATTTTTTTAAATTATTACATGTTAGTAATACCTTTTACTATATCTTATTGCAGCCTCAAAGCACACATCTTTCATCTTTTATTAACCCATCTACCTAAGGGGGCAAAAAAAAATCTAAAGAAATATCAAATTGCGATAATTTTATTACTAGACAAACGCATACAGCCAGAAGCGTCAATCCATTATCAATATTTATGATATTCCCATTAATTTATAGACAAAAAATTAAATTAATAAGAGTATTCCGCACTTGTACTGTTTTGCCTCGCGGCCCTGTCCGGCTAAACACACTGCGTTGATATATGTCTCAATTACTGCAGTGGTATGCGTCGGCGCAGTGGGGGACTGTATTCAATATTGCGTTGGATTATTTCGCTTGTGTCCTTATGAGATGGGTAGAATTCTTGCCTCATTAGTCTCATTATTGTAGCATTTCTGAGGGCGATTTTCGCCTGTGTTGACAGAATTAACATTTAATATTTCAGTATTTAAAAATGGAATGGTAATGTCAGGCCAATCTATGTACATTGATTAAGATTTTAAATGTTTTTGGGGTCATTACCACCCTTATTTTGTTTTTATTTGGGGTCATTACCACCCTTATTTTGTTTTTATTTGGAGGGACTGAAAATCAAGAAAGAATTTTATCGAGCAATTTCTTTTTTCCTTTAAAATAAGTTTAAGTCAGTTCGTGTAATGAGTAGACAGGTGATTTTTTATCAATCGCAGATCACACTTTCAGGATTTATTAAAAAAGAAAGAAAATAAATAAAATCATATTACAGTAACACACCCTTATCTATTAGTAAAATTGAACTAGACATTATCTTTGCGTTTAATTATTTATTTGATAGTAAATGATTATAATTTAACAAGAATTTATACTTTATTTGATCAGGATTAAGTGACAAGGGACCAAAAAAACACACCGGCGAACTGTGGGTGTACATTAGTATACCTCTGCCTAACCCTTCGGGGAATACAGGCGTGATGGTGTGTGATTATGTTAAATTAAAGAGAATATTTGTATAATTTGATATTAGAATTATTAGAAATGAATATTTTTTGCTATCCTAATATAATTTATTT
Source organism: Caradrina kadenii (assembly GCA_947462355.1). Taxonomy (NCBI): domain Eukaryota; kingdom Metazoa; phylum Arthropoda; class Insecta; order Lepidoptera; family Noctuidae; genus Caradrina; species Caradrina kadenii. The sequence continues at coordinate 10,991,519 of OX381692.1, read as the reverse complement.
ACATTTAAATTTAAAAATGATAGTGATTTATGTTAGATGAATTGGAAGGATGTGTTGGTTATTTTTGTTACCAACAATTTTTGAAATCGGTATATAAGTCCACTAAAACAAAATCCCGATTCTAAAAAAAAACTCGTCAAAATCAATACAGCGTCTACTGAATATGATAACATGTTAAATTGACCAAGAATCGAATTTTGGACATCGAAACTCAACATACAAGTAAACTGACACTAAAACAGTAGCTTATTTACACTTCTTGAATAATCCCCTACCTTAATGCAAACCTTACTTTATCTTCACAGCGATAAAATCCAAATTCCTTTAAAAACCCTCCTAAAAATCCGCCAATGGAAATTATATTTTGTATCACTAGTTTTAAGGTAGAATTTTGGGTAGCAAGAAAGGTCTGGAGGTGTAAAAGTATAAAGTTACAAAACCAAAGAGTTTTCCATGCCATTAATCAGTAAACATCTGTACGTCAAATCGTGTCAGGGCATTTAAACGAGACGAACGGACTTGATTTAATAAAGAAAAGAAAGAAAGAAAAACCGTTTATTCGCGAGATAGTGACGCACACACATACCATCACGCCTGTATTCCCCTAAGGAGTAAGCAGAGGTGTTTCGATGTACACCCACAGCCCGCCGGGATGTTTAGGTTTCATGTAATAGGGGGCGAGCCTATTGCAATTAACCGGGCACAAATTCTAACAAGTGAGAATTTCTTAGAAAAACCCAAAAACACTTTTTGCCTGACCCGGGGAATCGAACCCAGGACTCCGTGCTCATCAGTCACGAGACCAACGGGCATTGTTATCCTCTCTCTCTTTCCTTATTGGTTGCAGTCAAGAATTCCAAATACCTTTCCTACTATTTTCCTCACTCTAATAGTTCCTACCCCCATTACCTAAAACCCAGCTTATAAAATACAGTGGAAAATAAAAAACAGCTGCTCATTTAAAAGCCATTTTAACGAGAACCCTCGCGGCCGGACAATCGGGGCCGAACAGCGAAGCACGTAGAGCTGTTTTATCGCTAAATTCCTTCATCGTACGTCAAACTGTTTGCCGTTGGTTGGCTACGGTGGAAGAAGGGATGGAGTGGAGTTGTGTCGTTTAAATTTTCGAGAGGTGATTATTGGAATATTTATTTATTTATAAGATCTCCAACAAAAGATGTACAGAAAGCACTGCGTGCAAATAATGGTCAACAAAAGATATTAAGTAGGTGTACTCCTCATTTTTAGGAGACCACATCATTTTGCTTAGTGATTTGATTAGGAACATAGTTCTATTTGCCTGCATATTTATTTATTAAAACTTTTTGCACATAATGTAAATAATACACTGTACAAAGGCGGACTTCTTTGACCAGTCAACCTTAGGGTGATGTAGAGACAAACCATAGTAGGTGCAAGGAACAGAAAGTTTCCAGAAATAAAATATAATAAATACATACAAATAAAATATACAGTGTGAAGCCAAAAAAATACATAGGTGGAGAAATATAAGAAACTAATTGTGAGACGAGTCTGCCAACTTCATAAGCAAGTGTTCACGAGCTTTTACTTTGAATGTGAAACGACTGGTAGCCATCCTGATATTCTGAGGAAGCGCATTCCAAAGGAAAACCGCCTGGATAAGAAAATAATATTTAAGAAAACCAGAGCGGTGAGGAGATCGTAGAAGACGATTATTGGAAGAGCGAAGATTCTTACTGATATTTACTAAAAATAGCCTTTTTTTTGAGACAAACTGTTATCTATCGTTGTCACAAGAATAGATACATCAATAAAGCCTCTTAGTAAAAATTAAGTTAACGCGTTTTCGCAACGATTTTACAAACAAACGATCTATTCTTTATGATTTTAATTAGGTAACTGAGTACCGACCTAACTTGGAGAAGCATTATTTAAAAAATCAAATTAAATAGAAAAGATAATAATTTTGATCCATAGAGTAGATACAACACAAAACGTAACATTTAGCACACCTTTCAATTTTTGGCTTCTCTACTCCATTCCCTGTTCTAAAACCAAAAGATAAGAGGACGGCCAGAGATAGCACAGTACAATACTTATCCAATTAAATTAGCCGACTGCTGCAAGAGGTGTAATGAGTTAGACCTTATTTATAATGGCCCATGGCTCGGTATTTTAGTCGATATTTAAACGGCTACTTAAAATTTTATTGATTTTGCACTTTGACTAAGTAAACTGCCTCGTTAACCTAGTGGTCCTAGGCGCGACTGCTACGCTAAAGGTCTTGGGATCGATTCTCAGGTCGAGCAGTGTTATAGGGTTTTTCTATGAAAATTTCAGGAGCAGCTCGGTGTTAGGATTTGTGCTCGGTTAATTGCAATAGGCTCGCCCCCTATTACATGGGATCTAAACAAGTTTGCCAACCACCGATATTGAAAAAGAAATCAGTCTTCGCTACTGGTAGATAAGTGATGAAAATCTAAAACATTTTAAGTTTTAACGACTGATTACAAAGTACAGTCAACGACCTAAACACTAGTAATTAACCGACTGTCACAAAGCAGTTATAATGAGTTTGATTAAAGTTTATTCGTTTTCTGGGAAGCGGTACAATGGTTGATTCAAAGTAATGCCACATAGTAGGTACGTTGAGAAGTACCATTATATGACTATTGACAAAATTAGTTACGTTAGATAGAGCTGTATCAAGTTATTTTTGCGTGTGACATCGTCTGTCCAAAGTTCTAAATTATACGGGATAAAATAATTTTATGTTTTAAGTTCTGCCTCGTTAGCTTATTGGTTCTAAGCGCGACTGCTACGCTAGAGGTCTTTGGTTCAATTCCCAGGTCGAGCAAAAAGTGTCATTAGGTTTTTCTATGAAATTTGTGCTCGGTTAGTGGAAATAGGCTCGCCCTCTAGTACATGGGACCTAAACATACCAACGAACTGTGGGTGTTCATTGGTACACCTCTGCCTAACCCTTCAGGGAATACAGGCGTGATGGTATGTATGTTTTAAGTTAGAATAATATCTATATGCGCGCCAAACTTCAGCCTGTTTAGCCAATGGAGTTGTTTTACAATTTGTAGACTTGTGTGTAATGGATCTTCTGTTCTATTTTTTGCTTGGCAAGGTTGACTTCTGTGTAAAGTCAGCAATCTTGATTGTTAGATTTGATTCGGGAACCGTCAATTATATTGTTAAAGATATTTTATGGCTGATATACCAGAAACTGAGGGGCGAGTTCCTTTCAGGGTTAAAACATAACCTATGTTTTTGATAGGCTACTTACATCCTACTAAAAAGGAACATGAATCTCAAGCATGAATGAAAATATTAAAATTGCATAAATATAATTAATCCGATTTAACGAGATTTATAATTACGTTATTAGACAAGAAGCTGGCTAATCACGAGCTAAGACATTAGACCTCTTATCCTATTTCCGACGATAGACAACATTGTAAAGGTCGCGGGATGTCGTTGGATGCAGCGCAGGACCGATAATTTTGGCTACCTCTAAGGGAGGCCTATGTCCAGCAGTGGCCGTCACTCGGATGATGATAATGATAATCCTATGTAAAAAATTTCATCAAGTCTAATTGTTAACCGGCAGCAACGTAGACGGCCAACCACAAGGTGAACAGACGACCTGATTAAGACCGCAGGAAAACGCTTGATGCAGGCCGCTTCCAACCGGTTCTTTTGGAAATCTATGGGGGACGCCTGTTTCCAGCTGTGAACGGCTGATATAGTGATGATGATGTATTGATGAATTACTAGTAGACCCCGAAATATGATTGGCCTAGTTCTGTTTGAAGTGCGTTTTCGGAAAAGTCTTCTTAGGGAAAAGCATAGAATAGACACACACACATACCATCACGCCTGTACTCCCCGAAGGGTTAGGCAGAGGTATACCAATGTACACCCACAGTTCGCCGGTATGTTTAGGTCCCATGTAATAGGGGGCGAGCCTATTGCCATTGACCGGGCACAAATCCTAACTCCGACCTGCTACTGAGAATTTCGTAGAGAAACCCAATAACACTTTGCTCGACCTGGAAATCGAACCCAAGACCTCTAGCGTAGCAGTCGCACTTAGGACCACTAAGCTAACGAGGCAGTCCTTAATAGACGTCTTGGTAGATATTGCCCAATCGAAAATTGTATGCAAGTTTGTGAGAGCAAGTTTACAAGAATCCGGTCAAGTTTTAGACAGCAATTAACACCCTACCAGCTGTTAGACAGACAAGTCTATTGGCTAGATAAAATCTAGACTTAAAACTAGTGAGATAACAATTTAATCGTTACAATTCATGACTGTCGCCTTACATTTAGGCGGGAGTCGTGAATTGTTGAAAATTTTAAGATTTCTACTGACCAATTAAATTACGTGGCTTGTTCTTTGGTCGAATCATTAAGCTTATTGGTGTATAACTGGGTTTTACCAATAGGATCCTTGTATTTGGGTTCAGGTCCAAATTTGGCAATAATTTGTGTTGAGTTAAATACTCTTGTCTGCTTCGTTAGCCTAGTGGTCATAAGCGCCATTGCTACGCTAGAAGTCTTGGGTTCAATTCCCAGGTGGAGCAAAAAGTGCTATTGGGTTTTTCTGTGTAATTCACAGAACTCAAAGTTAGGTTTTGTGCCTGGTTAATGCAATAGGCTCGCCCCCTATTACATGGGACCAAAACATACCGGCGAACTGTGGGTGTACATAGTATGTATCTATGTATTAATTTTAAGTCCAGGTTTCCTTATGATGTTTTCTTTAATCGATGTTAGTGATGTCCAAGATAGAATTGGAAAGAGACCTTGCATCTGCTTCTGCATCAGCCTTGCACTGGGCTATCACGACAATTTGAATACTGTAAAAGTCACTATTAAGATACCAATTTTCCACTAAATACTCCACCAAAGAAAAAACTCAATAACCCTTTTACAAATGCCAAAAAATGGACACACACACACACACACAGTCATGTATACAGTAATCACCAACACACACATTCAAATAAATTCTTTACGTATTTCTCTATATCCAAATTACGAATGTGTGAAATTTACGCGCTCATTTGCATGTGTGGGTATATCTATATGGAGTTTTAGTGTGAGTGGTGTATATTAATGTTTATGGTGTAAGTGTGTGCGTGGACAATGATAGTAATTACATAATGATAAGTCATTTAAACGTTGCCCTGCGGTGCGGGAGTAGTAGACTTAATATTGATGTACAGTCAGCAGAGAAACTGGTTTTAATAGATTATGATTTATGTGGGAACAGTTTGGAGGTTATAAATTATATGTGTATGTCTCATTCAAATATTTTTTATGAATAAGATAATTATGATTGTAAACATTTTATTAAAAAATCGGTAGCCTAGTGGTCCTAAGCGCGACTGCTACGCTAGAGGTCTTGGGTTCGATTTCCAGGTCGAGCAAAAAGTGTTATTGGGGTTTTCCATGAAATTCTCAGTAGCAGCTCGGAGTTTGGATTTGTGCCCTTCGACCCGCGACTTTATTCTTGATAAAGTTTGTATATCATCCTACGGGAATACAAATTTAAGCTAGACAAAGGTGTACCAATGTACACCCACAGTTCGCCGGTATGTTTAGGTCCCATGTAGTAGGGGGCGAGCCTATTGCCACTAACCGGGCACAAATCCTAACTCCGAGCTGCTACTGAGAATTTCATGGAAAAACCCATTAAAAGTTTTTTCTCAACCTGGGAATCGAACCCAAGACTTCTAGCGTAGCAGTCACGCTTAGGACCACTAGGCTAACGAGGCTAGTATAGTTGCCATTTTCCAAGTAGGTAATTCATTACTAGATAATGAACAATTCTGACCTAGAGACACGAACAAATTAAAAAAAAAAACACCGTACAAGCTCGCATTATTATTCAAACATACTTATCTGTAATCTCAAAACAGCTGATTACATTAATATCAATGATAAGCATACCAAATAACATAATAGACGTTTGAATTATTCTTTACGAAAAATAATAATACTAATTCGGTTAATAATTATTAATAATTGTCGTAATTACGCTAGTAATTTTGCTGCTGACCGTACAACAGTTTTCGTGGAACAAATTCCAAAGCATTTGTTTGATGCGCCATAATAAGGCTCAATTATGAAAAAAACTTACGTTTGTACTATATACTCATGGTTTTTGTTATTATGTTCATGTATATAGATTTTTGTACAGAACCTTTGGTTATCTTACCTTCAAGCTTAAATAGTCATAACAGAATGGGCAGAAGTATGAAAAAAAAATCTCTAACACTAAAATAATTATGTTCTATTGCTTTTTGAATAATAAATCGGACACTTTTATATTTCCATTTTTTTAAAGAAAATATTTTCTCTGCAATATTGTGAGTTTGTTTACTAACGTAAATTTATATATACATACATTACAGAAAAAATGGTTCTGTGCGGGAATCGAGTTAGCGACACCGAGCGCATCATCTAATCACTCAGCCACTACGCCAACTGTGTCATTAAAACCAAGCAACGCAAGAAGTTCAAGTTAAAACAAAAGAATCATGACTAAACTCAACACAATTTTTCACAACTCTTTATAATAGTCCAAGGTCCTACAGTCACCCGACCTACTTCATTTAATCATGGCTGAAATTTGAGAATAGATAGATAAATATGTAGGTACCTTGTTTTCCGGTAAAAATGTAAAACCAGCTGTTAAACTTGAATCTAAGTCAGTAAACTACCTTTTACACATGAAGGGCAATTTTATTAATTAAAAAAGTTCAACATTTATTCGTAATGTCATAAATGTAAGGAAATTAGAAGCATTTTTAAGTTCCTAAAGTTAGTTGAATTGGATCTAGCGAGTACACACGAGATCTACAGTACCTACCAACATACTCTATCAATTATAAAAATTTCAGCCATTTTAAAGTGACGTAACTGTGACGACTCCGGCTTCTCAGTGCACAAGCAGCTGACAGTAATCTGTACGTACTACCGTTAATTCATGGACATTTAAATGCGTAAATTGCATTTAAAAAACCACATTTTAAGCATATCTGCGTAATTCTGCAACTCGTTTAATTATCCGAATAAATAGCCGACAATTATAACATTATTAGACCACACAGGGTTACCATATTTAAAAAATAATTTTTAATCCAGCCGATTATAGGCAGATGTTACGTTCTTGTTTTTAAATGTTAAGTAAAACTGTTTTGCCGACATTCGACTAATTTAGTGACTCTACTTGTATAAGGATGTACTTATACAAGGTGCAGTTTTCCATTCTCGTGAAATTAAAGGATTAAGTTCCTTCTTACATTTAACGAGGATGTGAAACTGTGATTGTGGTTTTCAACACAAATCAATAATAAAATAAATAAGATCTTTATTTTAGTGATATTTTAAATATTAAAATATAAAAACAAAAGTGGCAATGTAATTATTGGTAATCTCGCAGGAAAATATAAGAGACAGATAGATTAAAAAAAAGGAATGCATAAAAAAACCTTCCTTTTTTAATTCGGTTCAAAGTAACATTGAAGCTACTGAAATATAAGATTTTATTCTGGAAAAAATTGGAACTTTTACGAATTCTAGTGACGATGATAAATCCTTGAATTAAACGAATAGTTAAATTATTAAAAATTAAAACCTAAATAGGCTTTATCTATTAGACAACAAGGCGAAATTATGAAAATGATATTGCGATTACCCTTCCCATTATCAAGCGTGGTGATTACAAGTAATTTCTTAAGATTAATCATGATAACAGCCTATGTGCAATCATAGAAATTAATAGGCTCTAATGTAATAATGTACTTTAACACGTAGTACATAAGGTTTTACTTCTAGGAAACGGTACAGGTATAGCTATGTAGGTAACTAATCTAGATCATAAACAATAATACCTCAATTTATTGAAATTGCACATTTTTTACCTCTCTTTACCGTGCAATGGTCAGGCCTCATTAAATTTCATAGCGCTTTAGACCATTACACCAAGACCTTCCCCCATAAACATATAAAGAAAGATTGTAGGTCTTGAAATAATGGGAAAGAACTGCTATTTTTAAACTACTGTTATGCATTGTGGTAATTATGTCTTGTTATGGGATAAAAGCTAATTGATATGGGCAGATATTGTATGAGTTGAAGCTAAAATTGAATGGTTTGAAGGAATAAGTTGACTTGATGAAGTTATTTCATTAGGTAATGAAGAAGAAATAATTGTGGCTGATTACTGTCAGTAATAGTAAAATGGTGGATAAAAGCTAAATTATAGCTTCTTTGAAGAGGTCTAACCACAAGTACTTAACCATATCTACGACGGATAATGTTTATTCAACTACTTGATATTTTCTGACAGTTTTATCTCTTAAATAGTTTATGCTTAGACAAGGCGCAATTTGAAATGAAACACCAAATCAAACTATGAAGGATAATTCCAGTGAAAAGGCTGCTTAAGAGAAAATCTTTACAGATTTAAGCGGGCTAGTAAGGACACCGGGCGTGCATACATTTAGAGAAACTCAATGGAATAATTGCGTAGAATTTGATACAGATTCTTTCCTTACCTTTGGTTCAGAATCAATTATACGTCTATAGATAATAATACTAGATCAATATGCTGTATTTCTGGACACGATTCGTATTGTAGCCTTCTAAAGCCGGAAGCTTAGACTTTGTATCTGAAAATGGCGCTACTATTTTTAAACATACTTATAAAACAATTTATTTTAAAAATGTAATTTTTATGGTGTCTAAAGAAACATCCAGGTTTGGGGATTCTTTAAAAAATATCTAAGAATATGAATGCTAGCTACCCAAACCGTTAGCAGACCAACAGCATCCAATAATTGCCTAGAAAACAGTTCTACACTCACGTTAAGTACAGGTAGCGCCATGTTTGCAACTTGGTGCCTAGTAACAGTATTGGTTCTATCTATATCTTCACACTCCATTACGTTTATGGAATGATCAGAATTCCTAGTATTGGCGCTTGCTTGCACGCATACGTTACATTTGGCAAGAAGCGGTGTTAGCTTGAAGTATTTAACTAGACTCGTGTTGTCGGAGTAGTAACATTCTTGCAGCAAGTTTTGCTAAAGAGAACCTGTTTGTTTTTCTTCCGGGGTGGAAACTCTTTATTGATGTCCCCACTTTGGGGAAATTGGAGGGACAGGTACAGAACCGTCCAGACTGAGATTCAGAGCAGAATCAGACTCTTACTGACTAATAACTTGCCGGTATTCCTTGCCTCACTTACACTAGCTTTCCCGGGAGCATATGCAGCTTCCACGATCCCCAACTGATGCAGGAGATGACCTAAGGCAACTTTGGCCAACATTCTTCTGCAATTGTGTGTGTGTGCTGTGTTTTGTTAGTTTGTGTGTGTGTGCATTGTTCTTCTTAGTGAAGGCATCCCATATTTAGTTGACTCAGAACTTAAACACGAGTTTGGCACCGTCTGTAATGTCCATTAACCCCTCCTCAATGAAGTTGGGATACAGGCTTTTCAAACTAGTTTCTCTATATTTTGATCTCAGTAAATTAGAGATTACTCGTCAAAAGCATTAAATGTTTCCAGGTTGATTTTTCTGACTCAGTTTTTATAGCCAAGATTTAAGGAATTGTATTCTCAAACAAGAGACCAGAGACAAGACACAGAAGCTAACAAGATTCGAAATTTGAACATGACGAAAGCTCTATCTACCAAAATCTTTGTAACACTTCAGAGATTTCATCACTGATAGTCAGCTTCCCAAGAATAGTCCGCCAAAAACGACTAAATAACCGGAAATAACCAGTTTAGTAGCGACCGGGAGTCGACTAAACGACAAAAAAAACTATAACCATTACGTGAACCATCGCATCTACGTGGGAGACGCAATTATTTTCCAATTTTAATCAAAAATATCATTTTCTCAGCCTTTCACTTCCACTTAAGTATTTAAATGTCAATCTTTCGCTCTTACTGAGAGCTTCGCCTTAAGTTGTTGAAAAAACACAAAGGAATTTGAGCTTTACACCAACAAAATAAGAATGAAAATAGAAAAACGAACCAGCTTTGATCTAAAACAATTTGGTTTCGAATGATTAATGTGAGTAACACTAGGTATTGTGTTGAATTTTTTATCGAAGGTTCTCAGCTATTGGATTATCAACTTTATAATGAAGCTGTTAAGACATAAATCAGACTGTCTGACAGTATTGCCTGGAAGCTAGAAAGTGGAAGAAAAAAATTGATAAAATAACATTGGATTGCAGTAATGACGATACTTTATAAGATGCAGTGTTAATAAAAAAACCTCATACAAGTATTTGTTTCAAGTAAATCTAATTTTTTTTTGTTGGTAGAAATCTCCGAAATAATCTGTCAATGTCATATAGTTACTACTTATATACATACCATCACGACGGTATTCCCTGAAGGGTTAGGCAGAGGTGTCACAATGTACACCCACAGTTCGCCGGTATGTTTAGGTCCCATGCAATCGGGCACAGATCCTAACTCAAACCTGCTACTGAGAATTTCATAGAAAACCCTATAACACTTTTTGCTCTACCTGGAAATCTAACCCAAGACCTCTAGCGTAGCAGTCGCACTTAGGACCAAACTTACACTCCCTGTAAAACAAACAAACAAACATATTTTTTATACAAACCTCAATAAACAAAACAAAACTGTTTCATGAATATTCCTGTACAAAATAATGGTCATTAGCCATTGCAGATCCATGCATAAGTCAAATAAATGAATGTGGGCAAATAAGCCATTAATATCCATACTTGGATGGGAATTACCATAAAACAGAATTGTTGCAGAAATTACCGAAGAAAGTAAAATGTAAGTTAGCTCTAGATTGGATATACACATACCATCACGCCTGTATTCCCCAGAGGATTAGACAGAGGTGTGCCAATGTACACCCACAGTTCGCCGGTATGTTTTTAGGTCCCATGTAATAGGGGGCGAGCCATTGCCATTAACTGGGCACAAATCCTAACTCTGAGCTGCTACTGAGAATTTTATAGAAAAACCCAATAACACTTTGCTTGACCTGGGAATCGAACCTAAGACCACTAGCGTAGCAGTCGCGCTTAGGACCACTAGGCCAACGAGGCAGTTCTAGATTGGATATAGTCATGTAAAAGTAGATGAAGTAATAATAAGACAAGTCAATATCCTTCCTACTATCCTTAGTAATCTTACTTAATAAACATAATCTAATACTCTTATTATAAAGCTGAAGAGTTTGTTTGTTTGTTTGGTTGAACGGGCTAATCTCAGGAACTGATTGATAAATCATTTATTGAGGAAGGCTATAGGCTATATATCATCGAGTTACGACCATGCTGAGCAATAACCAAAGACGTAACTTAATGCGGGTTATAAAAGTTTGTGGACAAAGTCGCTAGCGTGAGCTAGTAATATTATAAATGCGAAAGTTTGTGTGGATGGATGGATGTTTGTTACTCTTTTACGCTTAAACGGCTCAACAGATCCGGATGAAATTTGGCACTGAGATAGATTGTAGTGCGGAATAATACGTAGAATATATTTTATCTCGGAAAAAATTACGGTTCCCGTGGGATAAAATATTGACTTCGAAGCTAGTCAACAATATTTTAAAGCTGTATAATTGATCTACCCTGACCTTATTGGTGGGACTCTTCAGAAAGGTCGCGGGCGCAGTACTTGTAACCGGCGTGGTTGTATAAAAAGATGTATGAACGTGGACGAGGCGAAAGAAGTATGTAAGGATCGTAGCAGGTGGCGTTCTGTGGTTTCTGCCTACCCCCATGGGAAAAAGGCGTGAGTTTATGTATGTAAGTATAAAATAAGGATACCATCATGCCAGTATTCCCCGAAGGGTCAGGCAGAGGTGTAACAATGTACACCCATAGTTCGCCGGTATGTTTTTAGGTCCCATGTAATAGGGGGCGAGCCTATTGCTATTAACCGGGCACATATCATAACTCAGACTACTGCTACTACTACTGACAATTTCATGGAAAAACCTAATAACACGTCTTGCTATAATAAGGATAATACACAATAAATACAATCTTTTAGATAACTATAATATTCTAACAACGTTCGAGTATCCTCCAATTGAATTTGGAATACCTACAAAATTCCATTTAAGCGCTCAAGTTTGAATACAGCTTACTTGACTACCTACCTACCTATCTAAAACGGATCTAACTCAAATACCGGCCACTGTAAACTATCTCGACCATCAATGTTTACAATCAAAGCCCAGTGTGCTCCGATCCTAACGGCGCCGGCGACCGTAACGCTTCCAGTCCATATCTACGGTGAAAATTGCAGAAAATTAATTTATTTATACAACTCCAAGCTTCTGTCCGCGACTTTGTCCGAGTGAATATTTTAAATAACGTCTTTAGTTACTGCTCCGCTCCCGTAGGTCGTAGCATGATGTTATATAGCCTATGTTAGTCAGGATTATGTAGATATGTATTGGTGAAATAATGGTTAAAACCAGTCCAGTAGTTTCAGAGCCTATTCGATACAAATAAACAAACAAATGTTTCCTCTTGATTATATTAGTATAGATTTATACAACTGCATACCATCATACCATCACGCCTGTATTCCCCGAAGGGTTAGGCAGAGGTGTGGTGGGTGTGTATTTATACAACTGTTTTATACGATATAGTGTGCTCGCAGAGGCCATTGTATGGAGATTCATAATCATCATCAATCATATCAGACGAACGACAGACGTCCACTGCCGGACATAGGCCTCCCCTAAATATAGCCACAATGACCGGTCCTGCACTACCCGCATCCATTTTCCGCGACCTTTACCAGGTCGTCGGCTATCATGAGGTTTCGGATTTAGGGAGTATAGAACAACAATATCGGTGAAGGAGCAATATCGCGGAGGAACCTAGACTTATAATAATATAAGTCCTAAATCGCCAATCTGTATTACAAGGGGCTTTGGCCATGTAGTGGAAAAAAAAAAATTCATAGACGTGTATGGTATTGTGACAAAATCATGTTTCCTTACGATGTTTTTCGATTTTACCGATGTCAGTTTTGTCCAAGATAAACTAAAAAAGAACATAAATATGAACCACTCACAGCCTCATATTATCATAGCCAGCGGCCATTGCAAACTCTAACAATAAAAAAAAAAACAAACCAACATTATCTCTATATAATAATTAGTATAAAAGAAAGCCTCATTACAATGTTCTACAAACGCGAGCTAAATAAAATTGATAACATTATAAGTGGTACCCATTGAATACGTGTCAGGCGTATGACATCGGCGCATACGCACAAAAACGCGTTTTAAATTGCCGTGTGATCTAGCCACAATAGCTGTTAATAATCTTTATTAGTCGTTATAGAATCTGTCTGAAACTAAGTTTAGAATAACGGAGTTAGGGTTCAGTAGGGTTTGTGTTAAATCTTGTTGGTTAGGGAAAGAAAGTGGTTCTCGTTTCTTGCAGGGTTCTGGCAATTCTTGTTTTTCTTCCATCATGTTACTTGGTACACGCTAGTGCGATGTTTAATCAGACTACAGTGGAGCTGATAGCCTTTTATGTAAAAATCTAAATGTGAGATTGAGGTCAGCTGTCATCCCACATCTGGATCTCTATTTCGTAAAAAGATTTCTGAAGACTGACAACTCAGCAGATGTCAAAACAATTAACATCTTTGCAAAATTTCATTACGATCGATACAGTAGTTTTGACGTGAAGAACTAACAAACAGACGGACACAGTTACTTATGTATTTATAATATTAATGTAGAAAGCTCGTAAAATATCCACAGTTATTCTTTTCGTTCTTAGCAAATCCATGGCAAAATAAGATATATTTATTGTTTTTTTTTTTTTGGTACAATTTGTCCTTGGCTATGCCATACATTGATGCAGTCAGTTCCTCACTTGTGTAGATAACAGGGAATGCAGTGAAAGATGAAAGATAGACCAAAGTCTTCGGAGAAGAGAGAAGGGGAAAGAAAAGCTTTTCTTAATACATAACATAAATAAAATGAACAGAACCCCGTACACAGCACTCCAACTCAGCTTACCACATTTTTTGTTCGTTTCACGCCTCTATTACCATACATCGATAGTTTTCTATTGTCTTCAGTAATAAATGTCTAAGTAAAATTACGCGTGAAGCGATCAATACTTAATAGGCGTTTGAGACCGTTACACGAGCGTTTAAAAATCGCTGCGATTTTACGCGGATCGTGTGCGAAAGTTGGTCGTTCATGGTAACCATGGTTGTTAAAATCACATTAATTAAGTGGGGATTTTGGTTGCTATGGTCGAATTTTGTGTATGATGGATTTACAGTACAATCAACCTTCGAGTTTTTAATGATAACCAGAGTTAAGAGTAATCCTATCTTATCCTATTAATATTATAAATTCGAAAGTTTGTCAGAATGGATGGATGGATCTTTGTTACTCTTTCACGCTTAGACGGCTGAACGGATCTAGATCAAATTTGGTACTGAGATAGGTTGTAGTGTGGAATAACACATAGGCTACTTCTCATTCCGGAAAAACATACGGTTATATAAACTTTGACGCGGACGAAGTCGCGGGCAGAAGCTAGTTTTGTTCGAGTATAAGCAGCACATTTTTGTTTAATATCTTATACAATCTTGGCATTATAATTTGTTTTTGTATTTTACTTATTTTTTAACAGAAAACACTAGTAGCCGTGTGGAGCAATTTTTCGTTTCAGCTAAACTTATGTCAGTCGCGGTCCATTAGCATGTTGGTGACGCGACATCGAGATGCTAAACTGACGATAAGTTTTCATTTCTGTTCGAAGATGGGGTTTGTGACTGTATTTTATATTTTTTGTGTAACACGTAGACAGTTGCAAATAAACAAATCTTCTTTCTTGGCTTGGAGAGAAATCTTTGTTACAACAGCCATGATCCTATAGATTGGTCACGGGTTTTAATATTTGTAAGAATTCAGGTCAACATATTGACCTAAATTCCTACTAGAATAATTGCGTTCATAAATCTACCTTATTTCTATCTAATTAGGGTTCTTTGACAGCCCATCAAAGTGTTTACGCCAAGCATGAATGGTTCTTGGTATATTTTATCCAACTTAATCATTAGTCTTGTCACTTAGCTATAATTGAACTTCCTTCAAAATCTACAAAAACTCGTACAAATGATAAAGATAAACGTTTACATAAAAATGTATAATATGACGTTCATAGACCAGTGGTAACCAACCTTTTTCGCATAGGGGCCACAAACGCGGAGCTGCGAGATGCCGCGAGCCGCAACAAAAAAAAAACTTTGATGTTTTTTGACTGCCTTGCTGGTCCTAAGCGCCACTGCTACGCTAGAGGTCTTGGGTTTGATTCCCAAGTTGAGCAAAGTGTTATTGAGTTTTTCTATAAAATTCTCAGTAGCAGCTCGGAATTGGGATTTGTGCCCGGTTAATAGCTATAGGCTCGCCCCCTATTACATGGGACCTAAACATACCGGCGAACTGTGTTGTACAATGGTACACCTCTGCCTAACCCTTCGGGAATACAGGCGTGATGATGATGGTATGTAATGATTACTTAAGTGTTCTCTATTGTCCGGAATGTAATGAAACAAATACGAACGGATTCGTCGAGTATATTTTATGTAACAGTTTTTAATATATTGTGTAATTCAAAATGATTTAACGAAGTAACACCAGATGGGCTCAACCACAAACATACTCTTATCTAACTATATATAACTCAAAGGTGACTGACTGACTGACATTGTGATCTATCAACGCACAGCCCAAACCTCTGGACGGATCGGGCTGAAATTTCGCATGCAGGTAGAAGCTATGACGTAGGCATCCGTTAAGAAAGGATTTTGATCAAATCCACCCCCAAGGGGATAAATAGTGGATGAAAGTTTGTATGAAACAGTCAATTTTAAACCGATCGGGCTGAGACTTTGCATGCATAAAGCTACTATGACGTAGGAATCCCCTAAGAAAGGATTTTGATAATTTTGGCCCCTAAGGGGATAAAATAGGGGATGAACTGAAAGCTGATGTTATAAGAAGTAACTTAAGCTTACTTTAATTTTAAAACAGAAGGTTATGCGAAAACAAAATTAAAACCAATAAAATAGTGAACGCGAACGAAGTCGCGGGCATCAGCTAGTCATCAATATGTTCAATTCTGTGTACGTAATTCTGTTGGTTGCTGGTTCTGTACTTTTCGCATGCCTAATAGTAAAATATGGCTGATCTGTATAATGGTACTAGACGTCATGTACTCTAACCATATTTGTGAAATAACTTATCTTATTTCACAAAAGTCAAAGGGCCTCAGGTTGAGTACAGCTGGCATAGACTATAGATTGTCACAAACAATTTTGATTACATTATAACAAATGCCACTCATCCATTGACAGCAATTTTCATGGCATGACACTAGATCACTTAATACTGAACTAACATTTAACGCCGCGATGATTATTGTTGTTAGTGTGAAGGTGGGTTTATGGTTGCGACTTAGGGATAGGCGGTAGCGGGAAGCGTAAAAAAATAAAAATAACGAGCGGCTTAGTACGTCATTGTTTTAATACTATTTTAATATTTTCAATGGCCTACTGGTAAGGTCGTCTCTCTTTCTCTTGCACGAGGATGTGCGTTCGAAATTGGACAAATGTCAATGTTACTTTTTTAATGCATGTTTACATTTATCTTAGACATCTCTAACATCGGTGAAAGAAAACATCGTGGGAAACCTGGACTTTACAATTAATATAAGTCTGAAATCGCCAATTCGCCTTGAGCAAGCGTGGTGATCAAAGCTCGCGCTTTCCCTGTATGAAAAATGGCCCCTGCTCTGCAGTGGGATAAAAATCCACCAATTGTTACACCTCTGCCTAACCCTTCGGGGAATACAGTCGTGATGGTATGTTATGTTATGGGATAAAAATATCCTGGTATTATTATTATTATGTTTAGTGACTTGTCGTGCAAGCGGGTTTGATTAAAACCCTGTCAAAACCCGCTACCGCATCACTAACATAACCTAACCCTTACTCTCAAAAAACGTCTAAACTTCACGCCACGCGTAGCAAGTATAATCGCATGTGGGACTCGCCTGTTTTTATTGTAATTATGACAGGTGACAACCATGAGAGCTGATACCATTCCGCCATTGTTGCATGATGTTTCCTTTAAGATACAGCCGTAGGTGGAATGTACGGGGAAGTGGAAGGGACGGGCACGGCGCGGTTTGTAACAAATGTAGGGTACCATTGATATCTAAACGATTGGTTGACACTTCCCGCGACCTAATGGCTGGCTTTTACCTTGGCCAGAGGTTAAGCATTGCCATCCAACGTGGCAATGCCGTCTTTTGGGCACTTTTCCGGTTGACGGCGATGCGGTGGAAGTTTTTCATGCCATTTAATTTAATTTTCTTTTTGTTATTATTAAGCATTTTTTATATAACTTTAGTGCTGTTAATATATAATTTATCTATTTATTAATAAAGTAATACATTATAAAACTAATTATATAATTTAAGGACAAAACATTCATTTTAAAAGGGGAACTATAAAGTTTCTCGCCCATTCTTCTACAGACAAACGACAAACACGTAACGTACAAATCTTTTGGAAGGAGTTTCAAGATTAAATTCTTTTTCGTTTTTAAAAATTCAGTTAAAGCCTTTTAATCATCCAATTGACTTGGATTTTTATAATGGATGATTTAAATAGTTTTTGGGGACAATGATAATAGTGTCTGTTGAAATTAAAACACCACAAATCTCATGGCATTCGGCAAAAGTGTAGCTTTTTATCAGTGAACAATTTTTTGTAAAACAAAATCTCTTTATAATCTATACTAATATTATAAAGCTGAAAAGTTTGTTTGTTTGGTTAATTGAACGCGCTAATCTCAAAAACTACTGGTTTGAATTCTTTTTGTGTTGGATAGTTCATTAATCGAGGAAGGATATAGGCTATGTAACATCACGCTATGATCAATAGGTGAGGAGCAGTAGCCAAAAACGCAACCTAATGCGGGTGAAAAAACTACGCGGACAAAGTCGCGAGCAGTAGCTGGTAACAGTCAATACGGTGATAGCATACGTTGCCTCAGAGACACTAAAGAGAATGTTCTAATCAATGTGTTAAAAAAAACGTAGCGGGATCGAACAAGTTACACTCCCGTATGTTTCAACAAAGAACTGCTGATATTTTTATTGGATCGGCGCGCTATGAGCGCCATAATTAACACGGATGAGCACCTTTTTCTGATACCTAGGAAATAACAGTTTACACATTCATGTACTTGTTGGGGAAATATATGAACTGGATTATGTGGATTTACGAGTAAAAACGGGATTCCTTTTAGGGTAAAAAAGGGGTTTTACAAAATGGTGTGAGAATCTGGAAAAGTACTTTTAAGAAGTAATGTAATATATAGGTACTTGCAACTCCTCTTTGTTATGGGCACTTTCATTGTATCTACGTACTCGCTTCGCTTCTGCCAGCGACTTAGTTCGCGTGGTTTCTTTCACCCGCGTTAAGTTACGTCTTTGGTTACTGCTCCTCGCCCGTCGGTCGTAGCGTGATGTTATATAGTCTAAAGCCTTCCTCGATAAATGGACTACCCAACAATACTGTAACCCAGTACTGTAATGGACTATTTAATATGGAAATCATTGATATCTTTAAATAAAGTCTGCTGCCTTGTACTTAAATGGTTTTGAAAATAAGATAGTGGTTGCTCGTTCTAGGGATATCTATAGTCTGATAGACTACGATAACATATGAAAATATAGCCTATAGCCCTGAAGTGTATTACTTCTTCCTATTAGAGTCAGAATTTTCTGAATTGGAGTGGTAGTTCCAGAGATTAACGCAATTAAACAAACAAACTATTCAGCTATCTAATATTAAATAGTACACTCTAGTGTGTATTCTCCAGACCGATTCCGGCCACGGCGGCTAATCTTTATTTTAGACTAGGCAAGAGATATTATAGTGCACAAGTGTGTGCGCAAACACAGGTGCACTCCTTCTTCCTTAACTCTCATAGTCCGATGGGACGGCAATCCGACGCAACCGGGGAGAGATCAGACGCTGGACCAACGGCTTTACGTGTTTTCCGAGGCACGGGGGTATCACACCACCACCTTTCAAACTCTAGGCTGTTACTGAGAAATTCCTAATGGAAAAATCCAATAACACTTTTTGCCCGACCTGGGAATCGAACCCAGGACATTAGACCTATGAACCTGTTTAGCAAATAGGTAGTTTATAAGTAGAACACAACGAGTAACTGCCTCGTTAGCCGAGTGGTCCTAAGCGCGACTGCTACGCTAGAGGTCTTGGGTTCGATTCCCAGGTCGAGTGCTATTGGGTTTTTCTATGATATTCTCAGTAGCAGCTCGGAGTTAGGATATGTGCCCGATTAATGGCAATAGGCTCGCCCCCTATTACATGGAACCTAAACATACCGGCGAACTGTGGGTGTACATTGGTACACCTTTGCCTAACCCTTCGGGGAATACTGGCGTGATGGTATGTTATGTAAGTAGGACACGTCAACTAAGAACGAATTTGACTTTGACTTCCGTGCAGACGAAGTCGTGGGCCAACGCTAGTATCACATAACATATTGTGGGATCCCTATAATTACAAACCAAGTGGCAAAATATAATTAACATGAATTGCTGTATCCATAACGAATCTTCATTAATAATTTATTGATTCTAAAAATAATCTAACAATAACACATGTCGACACCTTATTAGACTAGTGCAGTAAATGGATACAGGCCACAGAGTAAAAAAACTAGGCAAGCACAAGTGTGACCCGCCCACGAATGGTTCCGTTTCATCCTATAATAATTTTATTTTTATTTTTTCTCTTTATAATGGCAACAGGTTCGCTCCCTATTACATGGGACCTAAACAATAAACATATCGGCGAACTGTAGGTACAATTGTATTGCCTAACCCTTCGGGGAGTACAGGTGTGATGGTATGTTATGCTGCTAAATAACTCACCTAAACTACCAGTGTGCACCAGAAATATCTATACTAATATATTATAAAGCTGAAGAGTTTGTTTGTTTGGTTGAACGCGCTAATCTCAAGAACTACTGGTTCGAATTGAAAAATTATATTTGTGTTGAATAGTAAATTTATCGAAGAAGGCTATAGGCTATATAACTTCACATTACGCCCAATAGGTGCAGAGCAGCAACCAAAAACGTAACTTTACGCAGGTGAAAAAAACCACGTGAACGAAGTCGCTGGCAAAAGCTAGTTTATTATAAGTTATTGTTGACAAGACATAACACTTTGTACTCTATTTTGGGCATTAGGATTAGTCCTAATGCCATTGACTGATCAATATCAGCATACTCGATATTTATTTTATTTCCTTGGCGGCCATTTTAGAATTCATCATGTTAAATTTTATCATTTCTGAAGGGGCAATAGAACTACACATTGTAAAAATTACAATTCGCTACCTATTACGGTGTATGAGACCCAGCCCGCTGACAGACAGGCGGACGGACAGCAGGAGCTTAGTAATAGGGTCCCGTTGACACTATTTAGGTACGAACCCCTAGAAAAGAAGTGTCGAAACGGTAAAACTACTACTTGTTAATACACCATTGTCGAACTGTATTTTTTATCCTGTGGCAAAGAAGCAAGTTATGAAAATTAGCGAATAGTTTCGTGTGTCCAATTAACTGGTTATTGAAGTACTAATCATTTGGTACGTCTGTTTGCGATCAAGTCCTCCTTTTAAGGATAAAAATGCGAGATATTCTGCGAAGAAACTAGAATAAGAAATTATCCTATTTCAATAGCCTAATTGTCACCCTATAACTTTGAAAAGGACTGAGGTGTATTGTCTTACGTTAAGTAGCTTCATTAGTTGAGCGTTTAGCTTGACAAGTAATAATTGGGTTTTATCATCAGCCTGTAACAGTCCACTGCTGGACATAGGTCTCTCCAATCGCACGCCACTTAGCTCCATAATTGGGTATAGGTCTGTTAAAATGATTCAACCCACGTCTACATTTTTGAAGTAGATGATTTTTAAGGAAAAGCTTAAACTGTTGTATTGCATAGTTATGTATTATTGGCATATTAAATTATTATTTTAAAGTAATGTTTTTTTCCAAAACGAGCCAGCCCACAATAATATAGTTGTAATTCTTGTTTTAAATCTCGAATGAACTTTTAAAGCTTTGTGCTGGATGTAGTGTAGTATTTTTTACAAGTTTCAACTAGCTTTTACCCTCTCCTTCGCCCGCGTGAAAAAATTAAAAGTAGCCTATATCCTTAGCCATATCCCAAGCTACCTCTATGTCAAATATTATTACGATCGGTTCAGTAGTTTTACCATGAGGAGGACAAACATACAAACAAAGTTGCTTTCCCATTTATGTGAATTCAAAATGTAAGCTGATGTTTTAAGTTCTTGAAGCCTTGTTCACACCATTAAACAACTAAAATAAAAACAATTTCCAGTTATTTTATTATACTTAGCATATTCAGTTAATATTTAGCTTACTATTTTAGGCTCGAGCAACTGTTCAGGGTGTGAAATTAAAATTCTTATCATAACAGGTTTGCGTCGGTCACCTTTGATCTAATTAGGACAATCGACATGGCAGTCACGTGCGCTCACGCTTATAGCAAAAACGATGCCTCGTTTGTGTAGACGAATTTGAACTAGCTTCCAGACTCGCCTATACAAAAGAGGTATTAGTTTCAAGTATGTTTTGCTAGGTGACGTTACGTGCTTAGATTTTTAATGATAAATAATAAATTACCTTATAATTCTAGCGTTGGCAATATTGGAATATCGACAGCAAAAATTTAAAGAACATTAATTTTTATTTGTTACTTTATTGACCTTTAATTAATTTATAATAAGGCTTAATATAAATTTAATTAATTTTTAATAAATAAAAATCTTAATTTATCTTTACATAATTTATTGCGACAATTATTTCGAATTAATAATATTATGTAATTATATTTAAAAAAAGTCAAGACTAGCATTAATTAAATTTACGAATATTTTTCCTACCATCACTCTATACCTACTTATTGCAAGTAACTTGCACAAACAACTTGCCAACCTCACTGTCCCATTCAAACGCGCCATCAAAGTGCATCTGCCTCAAATTAACCAACCTTGTTACCGGACATTTAAAAATCTTTAATACGGCGCGATACGTTAAAAATGTATACAGAGCATTTTTAATTACCAGTACGTCTGATAATATCCAGTATGATAATGCGGTTGCATGTTTATATTTTTATGTTTTTGCTGGGTAAGCAGAGTATGCAAAGGTATCATAACCGGCAGAGAATTCTCAACGAATTCCAGTAAAAAAAAGTACGAATTTTAGTTGCAGTTTGGCCACCATGAAGGAATATTGTAGGAGAAACTAGTAATTCATGATACATCAATTTAAAGATCTTGAAAAAAATTGTTGATCATTTATGGCATGATGGATAGAAGACCACTAACAGCCGGTCTAATAATACAACCCTATTATTGTCCCACTACAGGGTAGCCTCTTCTCAAACAAAGGCACGAGCATTGATCACCACGCTTGCTCGAGCTGGATTGGTGATTTCAGACTTACAACTATAAGTCCAGGTTTCCTTACTATGTTTTCCTCCACAGACGTCAGTGATAGCCAAGATAATCTTTATCATCATCATTATCATCATAATTATCAGCTGAACACCGCTCACTGCTGGATATAGACCTCCCCTAAAGATAGCCACAATGACCGGTCCTGCGCTGCCCGCATCCAACGATTAGATGATTTTAGAGGAGCTTACAAAAAGCCAGTCCTTGCGGTGTGAACCTTTTTTTGCAGGGTTGAAAAGAAGAAGAAACAGAGTAATTATACCCAATCATACCTTGTTACTGAATCGTTCAATCATAGCGTATGAAGGAGCGTTTACACTCAGACAATGGCGGCCTGCCCACCCGTAACAAAAACAATTGCGATTCTCATAAAAGATCGCGTTTAAATGAACACTAACCCTTGATTATCGTTCGATATCGAAGTGAGATCGCTTCGGGCGAAATGCGCCTATAATTTCGCGGACGCGGCAACGTGTCGCGTGCCTTTATCGGCTGTTTTATTCATCAATGATAACGTGATAACAGTGATGTGTGGTTCGTCTATAATAGATTGGGAGGTCGTCTACAATAGGCTTTTTTCTTCGAAGTCTTTAGGCCATCTTTAAATTATGATTAGCTAGTTTTTAACCGACTTCAAAAAGAAGAAGGTTATCAATTCGTCTGTATGTGTGTTACGCGATAGCTCCGCCAGTTATGAATCGATTTTGATGATTCTTTTTTGTTTGATTGGTCATTCTTCAAAGGTGGTCTCATATTTCTATCGAATTTCGTTCAGCACTTTGTTAAAAAAATTAAATAACTGAAAAAAATATGTCATCCAAGTAAACGAGTTAGCGTATTACTCTGCTTTCTTGTGACTTTTAAGTGGTGTCTTGTTAATTTACGTAGTATTATTGTTTCTTCATGGATTTGGATGACAGGAAGTTGATACTAAAAAGCGAAAAATAAAAACTATTTACATAAAAATGACAACCGCCTTCAAAAACTAAAAAGGGAAAAATAACTTTAGCTTTGGAAGTCGGAGGCAATACAAAACAATAAACAGAATCAAAGCCGCCGACTTCCAAAGGTAAAGTTATTTTTCACTTTTTAGTTGTTGAAGGCGGTTGTCATGTTTCTGTAAAAGAGTTCTTAAGGACTACGAAATAAAGTATAAAGTAAAATTACAGGTTCATAGAACTATTTACTTTTCCAAAGAATAACGGGTAAAATTAAATATCACAGATGGATGTTATCGTAACGCATAAAATACCGTAAACGTATTTTCTTTTTATCTTTACGAGCTGTAGCAGAAATTGTAATAGGAAAAGGGTATTAGCTTTGAAATAGATAGTCGTCATATTTCCCAAAGTATTTTGTGAAGAGTACTGCCAGTGTCCAAATAATACCAACCCATAATTATCTCATTATCAGTTAATATGGTCTAGTAGTTTAATATATTTCTGTAATCAAATATGCATATTAGTTAACTAAATCATAATAGTTTCTTCATGGACAATTAATGGTTCTTAAAATCAGTGGTGTTTGTCTAAAATTTTTATTTATAATTATTTATTTATGTACCATCATGCCTGTATTCCCTGAAGGGTTATGCAGAGGTGTACCAATGTACAACCACAATTCGCCGGTATCGCCTATTGCCATTAACCGGGCACAAATCCTAACACCGAGCTGCTACCGAAAATTCCATAGAAAAATCCAATAACACTTTTCTCGACTTGAGAATCGAACTCAAGACCTTTAGCGTAGCAGTTGCGCTAAGGACCACTAGGCTAAGTAGGCAAAAGCTAGTAATACTTATTTAAAGGCGGTAGGTGGTCTATTTTGTTGAAAAGCCTACTTTAAATTGCTACTCATAAGTAACTTATTTCTATTAGCATTGAAAAACAATTCATATTAGATATTCTTTTGCCAAATAAAATTGCTAACTAAACCACTCGAGTATGGAAAGCTAAGAAATCGCCAAGCTTTAGGGTTCAAATGGCAAACTTATTATTTAACAAACTGACAGTCAGCCATCTGCGCGCGCAGGTGGTTCCGTGCATCGCGCGCGCGCAATTTTGTACATTTCGCATTTTTTTTACAATTTCGACAGTTTTATTTGAATTTACGATTATATGTGTGTTTAGGGGGGCTTTTTTAATGTACTAGGGGTTGAGATCTATGTTTCCGTTAATTAAAAGGGGGTGAAAGACGAATGAGTTCGTGTAACTAAATTTTGATGTATTAACATAATTAAGTAGTCGTACATTTTTATTTTGTACTTTCTAAGGTTATTTTGGGCATCACTGAGATCGGTGAAAGAAAACATCGTAAAAAAAATTAAGTAACCCCTGACAGAAGAATATAAATCCCTACCGCAACTAACAAAAGAGCTAATAACTTTGAAACCGCTGAACCGATTTCCATCAAACATAGCTAAGAACACTCCCGACTAATACCCCTTTCAAACATAAAAAACTTTATCAAAATCGGTTCACGCGTTCGGGAGCTACGATGCCACAAACACGTACACACACAGACACGTCAAACTTATAACACTCCGTCGTTTTTGAGTCGGTGGTTAAAAAAGCTGCACTCATTAATATAAGTCTGAAATTACCAATCCGCTTTGTATGAGAAAAGGCCTTTGTCCTGCAATGGGTCAATAATAGGCTGGAATAATTATTTTTATAATTATATCCTAGTACTGAAAGTCCATCTAAATGTCCAAAAAAAAAATCCATAACAATGGCTAGCAGAAAACATTGTACAAAAAATTACAAATATAATAAATGCTTCCACGTGTACCACTGCAGATCCTGTTAAAATAAAAAGCGTAACGTTAAATTGTAATACGTTTTTAGTTGAACCAGCTGTCAATTTAACAGTGTCTTTTTGTTATCACTCATAATTTATTAATGAATGATAATAAAACTTAATAAAAAGTGATAAAGCGTGAACTACATACAAAATGTTTTATTTATAAGATGCCAGTGTACCTTTGTAAAAAGATGCTAGAATTTCCGGGAAATTTTAATACCTTTTTAACTGCCTCGGCAGCCTAGTAGTCCTGAGCACGACTGCTACGCTAGAGGTCCTGGGTTCGATTCCCAGGTCGAGCAAAGTGTCATTGGGTTTTTCTAAGAAATTGTCAGTAGCAGCTCGGAGTTAGGATTTGTGCCCGGTTAATGGCAATAGGCTCGCCCCCTATTACATGGGACCTAAACATATCGGCGAACTGTGGGTGTAAATTGTTACACCTCTGCCTAACCCTTCGGGGAATACAGGCGTCATGGTATGGATGGTTACTTAAATTGTAAAGCAAGTGCGGTGATCACAGTTCGATATTTGTCTATGAAATTGGCATATCCTTATTCTGTTAAAAATAATTAAAACCTAATAATAACTGACAAGTTGCCAACTTCAATATAAACATGTAATTACTTACTAAAGTCACCCTTTCAAGATACTGTTGTGAGTAAGCTCTATACAATATGTTTCTTTTTACTTAAAGTGGCAGAATAATTACCTAGTTTGATAATTAAAAAGTCAACCTTTGTTATAAAAAACTTATACTTCTCAATTTCAACAAGTGCTTTTTAATTTTGTAGTAATGTACAGATGGTAAAAGAGATTGGTGTGCAGGCAAGAAACACATGTTTTTGCGATAGGCAATTTTTATTTTTCTATATGTAAAAACCTTGCAATTGAATCACTCTATCTATTGATGAAAATCGAATTCAAATCCGTTGCGTAGTTTAAAATATCTGAGCGTAAAGAGGGGCGAACAGCTGGAAGCGACTTTGTTTTATACTATTTAGAGGTCGTTAGACAATCATCAAGATGGCAGCAGGGCGGCATGCCCAGAGAGCGCCAAATACATGAAAAAACTTTGTATATACATTAAAACATACAAATATCGCCACTCAAGAAGGCTATGTCAGTGAACTCAAGTAAACCTACACACTATTCTCTTTCGTTGCCTGTACCTAAATAAATTACACACCATGGATCCATGGTTTGTAAACACAATAGTTGTCTAATAAAGTATAGTTTGAGTGAAGATAATTACGTAATCATTACGTCACAGCTACGTCACGAATGGTGTTTCAAAAACGGTGCGTAGTGTGAAGTTTTCTGCCTCTTTGAACAAGAACATAGTGTGAAAATGTACAGTAATTTCAGGTTATACTTAGGTAGTGTGCATTGTGAGTTTTTTAGTATAATTTAGAGCACAAAAATAACTCGTACTGCAGGTAGGTAGTTACTGTGTGTATGAATCCGTTTTGTTTTGTGTACTTCTAACAACAAGTACTATGATGTGTTTGCGGATAAATGGAAGGTGATCCTGTAAGTATGTGAGAAGTACTGCGAGAGGAACCAAATCAATAGAGTCTGTAATTTGAAAATTAGATTAATTGACATCGCTGACTGTGGATACATTTGCACGTCACGTTATGGCAGAATATGCTAAAACAAATTTACTGCAACAGTAGGTACCGCATTCTAGCAAATAAATATGTTTTAATTTGATTTTATTTGACACATAATAGGTATGTATAGTGGCCGCCACGAGTCGTGAGCACAAATGTCAAGTTAATTTTTGGGTTCCTGTTTGGGTTTTTTGGGGCGCCGACGCTGCACGTGATTGGTTCGTCAGTCGGACTCGTGGCAACTACTAAACCAGCCCGGAGTTTGAAAGTTGAAAAGGACGTCATAAAGCTCCTGCGACTGATCTTTTCTTAGTTATTACGGTTCTGCCTCATCGCATCTTCATCGGCGTGTCTGCCGGACATTATTGCGTGCGATTTGATTGGATTGTGATGGGAGATTTTATAGAATTACTTACTACTCCCTCTCTACTCTCTCTGCTCTACTGCCTCGTTAGCCTAGTAGTCCTAAACGTGACTGCTATGTTAGAGGTCTTGGGTTCGATTCCCAGGTCGAGCAAAAAGTGTTATTGGGTTTTTCTATAAAATTCTCAGTAGCAGCTTCGAGTTAGGATTTGTGCCTGGTTAATGGCAATAGGCTCGCCCCCTATTACAAGGGACCTAAACATACCGGCGAACTGTGAGTGTACATTGTTACACCGCTACCTAGCCCTTCGGGGAATACAGGCGTGATGATATGTTATGGTATGTGTAGCTACTACTACAACTAGCTTCAACATTTTCTCCAACTACTTGACTATTCTAACGTGCCTGTAAATGGTCTAATAGGAATACGAACTGCTTGCGACTTCGTCCACGTGGTTTATTTCACCCGCTTTAAGTTACGTCTTTAGTTACTGCTCCGCTCCCGTGGGCGGTAGCGTGATGGTATATAGCCTATGTTACTCAAGGATAATGTAGCTATCTATTGATGCAAAATGGTTAAAATCGGTCCAGTAGTTTCGGAGCCTATTCGATACAAACAAACAAATCTTGCCTCTTTATAATATTTATAGATAAATATAGAAATATAAATACTTCGACTTGTATTTAATGATATTTATTACTTATAAAGAACTTAGTTTAGTTACAATAAGCTTAAATTCGTAATTATAACTAATTTCAGTTACTGCAATCTAATATTACCTATTGACTTTGTTTCAAAAACAGATTTAAGTAGTGACAAATTATAAAAAGTCACTGTTAAAACATAGCCAAGTTCAAGAAGATCTCCAAATAAAAACAGCTGTACCCAGAAAAAATAATACTGGCCACACAATGAAAATTTGGTGTTCTTTCTTATAAATCCCATGAATTATGAACCACGTTATAGGGTCATTATCACTTGGTAACCTTAAGCTGTTGAAGGCGTGTCATGTGTATTTAAAACGCCCTGAAACTGAAAGGGGTGAGGGGGGCGAGATGACGTCATTGTTCAACCCCTTGTTTGTGTGAAACACTGTTTTTCTTGATAAAGAATTTGAGCATAATAGTGTACCATAAGCAGTTTGGTCTTGAAGTTTTTAAGACATAGATATTACTAAATCTGTCTGTATAGGAGATCAAAGTAACTGATACGTAGAAAATAAAGAATAGATAAGAAAGTCTCATCATCTCACCATCTGCCTAGCCTTGTCAGCTTCCAGTCTAACCGGCTGCAGCTGAATACCAGTGTTTTACATGAAGCGAGTGCCTATCTGACCGCCACAACGCAGTTACTGGGCAAGAAGGCACGGGGGTGACACACAACCAACTTCTAAACTCCTACCTGCTACAGAGAAGTTGTAAAACCCAATAACATTTTTGCCCGACCTGGGAATCGAACCCAGGACCCCACGCTCATCAGTCTAGCTTAAGACCATACGCCTATGGCCATACGACCATATGCTTAAGGCCAACAGAGCAGTTAATAGACAACGAAGCCCTCCCATGCAAACGTCATTGAAGCATTAGTAGCTAAATAAAATGCTATTGTGAAACTCTTGTTGAAATCTAGTTCTTATTTTCAAGCTTAATAGAGTTTTTAATCAATTAAACACCTAGAGAGCGCTAGTACGTATTCCATGAAATTTTCAAAACAGGTAGGTAATCATAATTTATTATTATTTATTTATTTCAATAATCCCCAGGCTGAATTGCAGTCACGGTGGCCAATCTCAATAAAGACTTGCCTAGTTCATCGTGTGCACCCCCTTTACTCTCATAGTCCGATGGGACGGCAAACCGACACAACCGTGGAGAGATCTGGTACAGGACCACCGGCTTTACGTACTTGCCGAGACACGGTGGTGTCTTACCACCGATATCTAATCTTCGGGCTGCTATCAGCTTTGTGCTACTTAAACCGACGCATGTCCTAACCAGAATTATTAAAATTGGGCAACCATTTGAGACACGTCAGTTATCCCTGACCTTGCATAGTATAGAAAAAATATACCTATCTTTCGCAAATTAACCAATTTCCCTCCATCACTTAGAAAACACATTCGAAATCCGTTATCCGATACAATCGCCACGGTCATACCGAATACAATCGATTCAACTGTATCGATATACGGCTATTATTCACCTCATAAATTAATAATCGAATCAATCTAATAGGCCAGCACTGATTTTTGAACGGATCATTCGAAACGCTCTTGGTTTTATAGATATAGAAATCGACTAGATGTGATTGAATATAAATTTTTATTGGCAGAAAAGTTTTTCAAAATATTAAATTTTTATTTCCTGAGGTTATTGTGCTATAATAACGGCGTTTTGCAATTGTAACGGTTGGTGCAATAAGTTCAATGATAGTGAAGAAATTGCATCATGCATTTGCAATTATGAAGTTGTAAAAGTACTTTGGTCTGTGTTTAATAATAGATAGGTTTTGTTACTTATAACAAGATTGAAAAAAAAGGAAAGAATGAAAACAAATTGTCACAGAAATTATTATAAAAAAAAAACGTTTTAATAAAAAATATTGCAATATCGACCTAAAAGTACTTTATTTAACACTCACAATTGAATGCAGTAACGTACACCAATACAAATACAATAATAACAGATTTTGTGTCCAGTAGGGACAGTTGATAGTTTGCTTTGCTTAACCATTATCCAACTTTATTTTATAACACACATAACATACCATCACGCCTATATTCCCCGAAGGGTTAGGCAGAGGTATAACAATGTGCACCCACAGTTAGCCGGTATGTTTAGGTCCCATGTAATAGGGGGCGAGCCTATTGCCATTAACCGGGCACTAATCCTAACTCCGAGCTGCTACTGAGAATGTCATAGAAAAACCTAATAACACTTTTTGCTCGACCTGGGAATCGAACCTAAGACCTCTAGCGTAGCAGTCGGATAAAAAATAAGTTAGCTATAAAATTAAATAACAATTTAATAATCCATCCATTCATTCAGAAATCATACATATCCGTTTATATATATATTTATAGATTATTCAAATTCTATAATATACCTATTTCGTGACAATATTAAAAATATGGAAAACTAAAATGTCTTGAATTTGATTCTTAAGTAACATATTGCTTTTTATAACGCCTTACTACATAGGCCACCTTACGCCTTACTCAGTAACTAAAAATATTTAGCAATCTTAATTAAATCCTCTGCATCCACTGATTATGTTAGGAGTAAAAACTGACTTAAAATAATTTAATTCCATTTTCTCGTGTGCAATAGTGCATTATAATCACAAGAAGCAAGTAAAGCGAATCTATCATTAGGACTTTAAACTTAAAGTAAAAAAAATATTGGCACTCCATCAATATATCACGTTTAAATGATTTTATACTAGTGAAATTTCGGATTTTCCCGGTGTTTTTCCATTATTTTTTCTTTGTTATAAACCTTGTCCGGAAAATTGCAAACACAACAAAAAGGAATCAGCCAAATCGGTCCAGCCGTTCTTAAGGTTTGCAACACATAACATACCATCACGTCTGTATTCCCCGTAGGGTTAGGCAGAGGTGTAACAATGTACACCCACAGTTCGCCGGTATGTTTAGGTCCCATGTAAAAGGGGGCGAGCCTATTGCCATTCACCGAGCACAAATTCTAACTCCGAGCTGCTACTGAAAATTTCATAGAAAAACCCAATAGTTTTTATATACCCAATAGGTTTTTCAAAAGCAATATGTTACTTAAGAATCAAATTCAAGACATTTTAGTTTTCCATATTTTTAATATTGTCACGAAATAGGTATATTATAGAATTTGAATAATCTATAAATATATATATAAACGGATATGTATGATTTCTGAATGAATGGATGGATTATTAAATTGTTATTTAATTTTATAGCTAACTTATTTTTTATCCGACTGCTACGCTAGAGGTCTTAGGTTCGATTCCCAGGTCGAGCAAAAAGTGTTATTAGGTTTTTCTATAAAATTCTCAGTAGCAGCTCGGAGTTAGGATTTGTGCCCGGTTAATGGCAATAGGCTCGCCCCCTATTACATGGGACCTAAACATACCGGCTAACTGTGGGTGTACATTGTTATACCTCTGCCTAACCCTCCGGGGAATACAGGCGTGATGGTACGTTGTTGTTGTAAATGACACTCTAAGAAAACAAACTCTTGCCATTACTATTCTATGGAATTTGCCGCCGCATAAAACTTATCTAAAAACTGAATAATATACTTACTTATTTTAAAATTTAAAAGCAAAAATACGATAAAGAATCCGCTTTTAAATGCCATTCATTACTGATTAAATAATATTTATTTATATAAAGAAATAAATTCATTACTCTCTGTCATATTCTAGACACTTTTAACTATTCAAATTCTGTGGTAGGTCGACCATAGCTGTCAAAATTTTAACAGGACACCGTAAAATTCAATTTGTTACCTTATGCCAAGGGCTACAAAGTACAAATTTGTAAAGAACCAAAGAGGCATAGGCGAAACGCGTTGAGAATTTTGATGTTTCGAAAATTATTAATTGTTTTAAATCGATTTGTTACGATTATTGAACTTTTTTTGTTATACATCACACATCCGGCACTTTACAAGATAGACGAGAGTGTTAACGTTTTGACTTATTGTCTCTTATTTATTGACTAGTCATACCCCGCGGTTTCACTCACATTAGGTTACGTTTTTGGTTACAGCTCTGGTCCCGTGGTTTTTTTTAGTGCTGTTATATAACCTTCCTCAACAAAAGAGGCTTTAAAAACCAATAAGATTTTTTTAAATTTAATCTGACCATTGGTTTTCTGAGATTAGCGCTTGTAAATAAACAAAATATTTTTAGCTCAAACTGAAAAAAAGGGCTCTATTCAACTGCTAATTTTTATCTATTATAATTATCCGCATGTTATAGCTGCCTCGGTAGCCTAGTGGCCCTAAGCGCGACTGCTACGCTAGAGATCTTGGGTTCGATTGCCAGTTCGAGCAAAAAAAGTGTTATTGGGTTGTCCTATGAATTTCTCAGTAGCAGCTCGGAGTTAGGATTTGTGCCCGGTTAATGGCAATACGCTCGCCCCCTATTACATCGGACCTAAACATACCGGCGAACTGTGGGTGTACATTGTTATACCTCTGCCTAACTCTTCGGAGAATACAGGCGTGATGGTATGTGTGTGTGTAAATAAGTATCATCGATTAATTTTATAAGTAGCTAAAATATAATTAAAATCCGATATTTGTTTCTTGTCAGTCAAAATAATTATGTCACCCTTAACTTTGAATTTAATTATCCTAATCCAATTAGAAATTTAAAATAAAATATTTTTATTTAAGAATCAAAAGCCTATTTTACATCAGCTACGATATAGGTACATCAAGTTTGAAATTAATATGATCAAAATAATCACCCGCTAAAAATATGAAAATTTGTGTTAAAAATAATAAAGAAACATGCATTTCTGAAAACCGTCTTGTTTATAATATTTAAAAAAGCTTCAGAATAAAATTAAAATCAACCGACGAATATGCTTAAGAAAATCAAAAACTGCCCTTACGTACAAGAGCATACTTTGCATGGCTCCGATTTTTTTAAATAATCTACCAAATGACATCAATGTTTCAAAATTGACCTACCTAATTTTCATAAGCGTAGATTACTATTAAATATCTCAAGAAAATCACACTAATAAATTCTTTGATATAACCAAAAAACTCAGTCTAAATTGTCACATGAAATATATATTTTTAACAACGTTCTTACGTATGTGTAACTGTCTTAACATTTAAAATAATCAACCTATCAATGACACACATCCTTAGGGAGCGACTATAATGCTTTGTTTGACGGCCGCAATCCACAAAGCCTTTCTATAGAAATCTGGCGAAAAGCCGGCGCCGACGCCTTCTCAAAAACACTAGTACTAAAAAAAATTACATAGACTTACCTTTTCCCATTCCTCCTTCTCCTTTTTGTAGCATATACAGTACCAAGTTGGCTGGAGTGCGGCTGCGGCGGTGGTCTGAGCAGGCCAGCGTCCACGCATCCATCCAGCGCGTAGCTAGCCTGCCCACTCCAGCCCCCGCACAGCTGCAGCTTCGACTCAGTGGCTATCTTGACGGATTGCAGCTCCACCCCCGTGATGTGCACCCCCAGATTAATGTGATCGGCGGGGTAACGACATATGGTCAATGATGCATCTGGTTTTTGTGGTATAGAGCACTATTTCAATGATCTGTCTGGTGATTTTGGTGAGCTGTGAGATGCAGTTCCAAGGGTTGATGTAGAAGATTGTATTGTCAATAGTGGCGAGGATGAAGTTAACGTAACAGCATTTGGAGGTGGTTTCGTACGTGAGGAGTCCCCTGATGATTCTCACAAGATTTCACAATTTGCACACCAAGGTCAGTTAAGTCAATGATAAAGAAGCTCTGAGTCATAAAATCTTTGATATTTTCTATTCCAATGATATGTAAATTGTTTCCAATAGAGCTAAATTCGGTAATTTAGCATCGATTAAAATTTGTGTATTATTCTTTAATATGTTTACTCCAAATTTAATTGTCGGCACTTAAAATCTTGATTGTATTGGAAACTCGTAAAACAAAGACCTCGAATTAGATGTTCCTTGCAAAATGAACAGTGGTATAGCAATTAATTCATCCGCTTTTAAAGGTCGAATGTTTATAATTGTTCCTTTGTCTGTAACTATTATTCAATGTTTGAGATCTTCAATATCTTTTTAATCTTCTTCAGGCGAGAGCTTCAAATTTTCTAGAATTTCAAAATTTACTTCACCAATATTCCAATCTTCTTCTTCCGTAAATTGATCTAATTTATCACTATTAATGAGCCTATTATTTACACTTAAAAGGATCTTAAAATCGATTGAGACTGAGCTTTTATTTACACTCGTTTTAAACTAAGATTATCTTTGTTTCAATATTGCACGAATGAAGCCTAAAACGGCTGTCAAGAATTTTTTAAAAGAAATGCTAGAAAGGAATTCCAAAAATGGTGACCAAATTAGTTCTAGAAGCAGAATACGAAATTTTGGAAGAATTAATTGAGCTTGAACAGAATGGAATCTTATTGGAAGATATTTTGGCTCAAACTAAAAAAAATCCTCGATCAACTGAACATAGCACTCCACAAAATAGCTGTATTGTTACTGTTTTATGTAACTCGGCCAATTTCAACCGCCAGAGGTCACTTTTCAGCCGATCGATTCCACAACACTAAACACAAAACATTAGTTTCCACACTTTTCAAAACATCAGTTGTTTATATCATATTTTTAGCCCATAACACAGTTTGGGCTTCTCGCTTCTCTTGAGTCACATTAAAATTTACCACATTGTCACTGCACGGGTGTTTTCACCGGTTTTTTTATTTTTCTTATAGAGAACACGTGTTTTAGTGGTTATGGTATGTTGTGTGAGCACGCGTGGCGCAGCCGGCAAGCGCCCGATGACGTTTGGAGCCTCACAATCTAAGACCCTTAACTGAGGTGGGTGGGGCGAAAACAAACCACGCCCGCCACTTCTCGCTAGCCAATCAAATACCCCCGGCATCATCAAAGCGCACACGGGGACGTACTGAGCGTACATTTTTATTTTTCTTAACAATTGCGCTCGAGTTTTTCTTTTTCACCTTTTTTTGTATAGTTTTGTTTTAAATTGTATAGGTTTTGTTTGCAATGTCAGTTGCAATGTCGACGTTCAGGAGAAAGGATAACTGGCATTTCTTAAGTGCATTAGTTTTTAAGTTTCGCGGAAAATTATATTTTAGTACCGATATTGGTACCTACCTACCTACTGTACTAAATATTATGAACGTTGGAAACATCAAAATGAGTTGTATAGACGACAAAGTGCTTTTAAGTAAATATTTTTATCTCCGTCCTTCAATATAAGAATTCAATGGGTAGGTAGTTCTAATATATTTTTTATCACTTTTTTATATTTCTTTAAAAACTGCTCAGCTATTACAGAATTAAAACATACTTTTTATTGTTGGTCTGCTTTCACCAAAAAAGAACATAAGGTCTTAAAAACTAAACATTAGTCATTAAATAAGCTTTTATGAATATAAAAATACAAAGTCTAAATTCGTCCCCTGCGGCCGGCAGTGACGTCACAAAATGGCCGCCGGGTGAGGGCGAGTTTTCGCATTTTCCCCTCGACCGTACACACAGACGGACGACCCTATGTTTAAATTAACGTTTTTTTCTCTAATTTGAACTTGGATGAGAGAGTGGATAGTAACTGATATCTGATTTTATCTGCTTGAAGCGTAATGGTATTATTATAGATATTATTTTAATTCGGGTCTGTGAAATATACAGATGGAAAGCTTACAATATGTAGATGTTTAGTTATTCTATCAGCTGTTTGACCAACTTGACCTGGTTTCAGAAACTTGGCTCATATAATAATAAACCTTAAAGGCATTTGAATAAAATTGAAAAATGATGGCGTATTATGAAATTATTATTTTTGTTGGGTATTATTTTTAAAATGTCGTGATAGCCCAGCGGTTATGGCGCTCGCCTCTCAAACTTTAGGTTTTGGGTTCAAATCCGGGCAAGTACTAATGTGACTTTTACAATTCATATCTATGTAATCTCGAAATTTTTTTTGGATATCATTGATTTCGGTGAAGGAAAACTACGTGTGGAAAAATGGACTTTCAATTAGTATACCTATAAGTCTTAAATCGACTATCCGCTATGAGGAAGCGTGGTGATTAATATTAGAGGCTTCTCTATCCGAGAAGGCCTTTGCCTTATAGTCGGACAAAAATAGGTTGGTATTATTATTTTGCAGTTTTTCCACCAATCGTTAACCAATTTCATTTTTGTTTTAAAGAATTATCATAAATAATATATTATTCCGTAATCTAACTAACATTAAACGTTAATTCTTTCATAAATCACATTTAATTACAACACAATAAATGGTAAAGTTAACATTATGACACAATAAAGTGACTGGCTGAATAATAAAAATCTTTGCTAACATTACCAACTTTATTTTACTGTGCACTGTAAAACGGTAAAAACTATGTAATTTTATGTAGTTGCTAGGTTAGTCAGGGGTTATTTTTTTCAGATAATTGTAGCAAATTATAATTAACTGATTATGGTAAAGTTTAACCTTTAAATGTGCGAGGCAAGGACTAAGTTTTGTTATACGTGTGTGAAATAATTCAATTCTGATGGTAATTAAAAAGTGAACACGAAAAAAAAATAAGATATCTAAAATAGGGGGTAGGCAGAAATCACTGAACGCCACCTCTAAAATAAAAATAAAGTACGTAAGAAAACAAAGAAATAATTCAAAAGGCAGTTTACAAGCTTAGTATGTACGTACCTGAGTACATACTTCTATGAACCTAAGAATCTAGGAATTAGTGCAAAATACTGAAAGGGTAATGTGCCTCGTTTTTTTTTATTGTAGGTGGGTAAGCTCTTGACTGTAATCTAGGTCAGAGGTGACTAAGACGAAGTTGACGATGGAGTGAGCTTACCCAGAAAAAGCCTGTTTACTCTAAATTTAAAGAGATTAGGGTTGAATGCGGGCAGACACAGGTAGAGAGTTACACTCCTTTGCAGTACGCGTCATAAAAGACGTGTGGAACCGCTTAGTGCGAATTGGTCTTGTGCTTAACCTGAGGTACTCGTAGTGTCAAATATGACGACCAGAATCACCAACCAGCCGATCTATCTTGTTGTAATCATCTCACAGATGACAGGGATTGACAGCTGCCTATCAGGGTTGCGGAATTGGTCTGAAAAAGTCACCGTCACCTTGGGACGTAAAGGGCATTAGGAGGAACATGGATGGGTTTTAGATAGAAAGAGTCTGATACACCCTTCCGCTCCTCTCAAAGTACGAGAAGTCATTTGATGAGTTTCCGACCATAAAATATAGAAAAGGGGTCAGTTCACCTCAAGCTCATTTCACTTAAAAATTGCTTCGTTGTTTCTGTTGTGTATTAAATATAACCTTTTATAGGCATCCAATAAATTCGACCAATTTTTGATTCGATTTTTTATTGGATTCGAATTAACTGCCTCGGTAGCCTAGTGGTCTTTAGCGAGACTGCTACGCTAGAGGTCTTGGGTTCGATTCCCAAGTCGAACAAAAAGTGTTATTGGGTTTTTCTATGAAATTCTCAGTGGCAGCTCGGAGTTAGGATTTGTGCCCGGTTAATGGCAATAGGCTCGCCCCCTATTACATGGGACCTAAACATACCGGCGAACTGTGGGTGTACATTGTTACACCTCTGCCTAACCCTTAGGGGAATACAGGCGTGATGGTATGTGTGTAAATTCGAAAACTAGATCGATCGTGTTTCTGCCATTTAGTTAACTGTCTTGTAAGTAGGTACAGACAGCGTCATCAATTGGTTACACCTCTAGCATCAGAATTTGTTCGAAAAGAGGTTAACCAGTTGATGACGCTGTTTGGTACCTGGTCTGGGTACCAAGGTCTTATACCAACAAGCAAGGCTAATGTTTTCCTAGTCTTTGTACGATTGCCAAGTTGTGCAAAGATTTTTTGAGGTTTTCTGTCCAATATGTACTCAGCCCAGATTTTTGTACGGTGCCTAGTATCAGACAATCAGTTCAACCTTCTATTGAGTTACATAGGAATGACCTTATGTATTAGAAACACATGCATATTTTATATGTGTGTTGGTTCGGTCATGTTGAGAGTGAAAGGCGAATAACAAAACGGATTTAGATGGCATATGTGAGTGGCAACGCCGTGAGAGGACGCCCTAGATAGACCTACCCTGACCTTATTGGTGAGGTTCTTCAGAAAGATCGGGTGCGCTGTACTCGTAACCGGTGTGCTTGTAATGACCAGATGTATGAACGTGGACGAGGCGAAAGAAGTATGTAAGGATCGTAGCAGGTGGCCTTCTGTGGTTTCTGCATCTGCCTACCCCCATGGGAAAAGGCGTGAGATTATGTGTGTATATATGCGTATTTTATGTAAAAATGAGCAAAAGTCTTCAGGGCAAAGGCTTTGATAACTAGGACGTACCTATACACACTTTTTTCTTTACGCAATTTTTTCTTTATAATTTTTTTCTTATTTCATAATTATAAAAGTCATTTGCGATTGCGAGGCGTGTACTATAACTTCATAATTATAATCGTTAAAAACTACACGTTATTGCCGCCATGATACCGTTCCTCCCCACTTGATTGTCAAGTTGTACATGTTCAGAAACCAAGGTGCAAAACCAGGCGTTATTATTAATTTTTATGACCTTTATACGTAGGTAAGTGTTCATAGGAAAATCTTGAATACTTGACCTTTTCTCAAAGGTTCTATTCAGATATAACTTTAAAACAAAAAAAGATTGAAAGAAGAAATTTGAGCGGTGTCATCGGTGGAAATCTGCAATGATTTAGGTTGTTCAATCTAATTGTGATGAATTTAAACGTTTTCGGTTCGTCTCAAGTACCTTCCTATCCCCATAAAACTATTTTTTTCAATTAATATGTACGTTCTTAGTTTATGTTGAACATAATTGACATCGGTGAAGGTAAACGTAGTAAGGAAACTTGGACTTTTGATATTATGAGACATTTCAACTTTGTAGGATGGTAAAGCATCTGCTAGGTTTTTAGTATTACAGATGTCTGTAGGCCTTAAATAAGTACTTACCATCAAGGGTGCTGTTCGCATTTTGATGCTAGTCTTAATCTATTAAAAAAGAAACTTCTGTTTCATATTTATTTTAACAGGTTTTGGTTGTCGCTAAGGTGAGATCGCGCTTGATTTTAAACTTTTTTATTACAAACACAAAATTTAAAACTTTAAGTAATCCCCGACAGAAAAATAAAAATCCCTACAGCAGCTAACAAAAGAGCTGATAACTTTGAAACCGCTAAACCAATTTCCATCAAACATAACTAGGAACACTCCTGACTAATATAACTTAAAAAAAAAATAACTTAATCAAAATCGGTTCATGCGTTCGGGAGCTACGATGCCACAGACAGACACGTCAAACTTATAA
Organism: Caradrina kadenii; assembly: GCA_947462355.1. Lineage (NCBI taxonomy): Eukaryota > Metazoa > Arthropoda > Insecta > Lepidoptera > Noctuidae > Caradrina > Caradrina kadenii. Next base: position 10,951,978 of record OX381692.1, on the reverse strand, counting down.
CACCCCGTCGTTTGTGCGTCGGGGGTTAAAAATAGGCTTTTAGGTACGTGTGCCGTCGGCTTTTACATAAAAACGAATCCTAGCCATCATATACGCCGATCAAGTAAACAAGCCATAGAAAAGAAGCCTCAAATCGTTAAATATGAGCCAGTTTGATTTACGTCGGTGCCCCGCGCCCCTCGCTGACGCTGCTGTCTGTAAATCACCACAGAACTACCGAAACTCACGCATTATGAATATCTGTGTCTGTTGTGGTCCAAGTTGAAAGAGAAAGACGAAAGCAATCCGACTTCACTCTTTTGGTTATTACAATTTTTACACACATACCATCACGCCTATATTCCCCGAAGGGTTAGGCAGAGGTGTAACAATGTACGCCCACAGTTCGCCGGTATGTTTAGGTCCCATGGATGTAATAGGGGGCGAGCCTATTGCCATTAACCGGGCACAAATCCTAACTCCGAGCTGTTACTGAGAATTTCATAGAAAAAACACTTTTACAATTTTTACATTGGAATTTTATTACTGTTGCATATGCAAAGCTACGTGGTGTTTTTGGAACTTGGCCAAAATTTTAAAAATAACGTCATTCGCCTTATTTCAAAATGTTGCGTTGTGAGATAGACTGAAAATAGAATGTGATCAATCAAGTGCTGAAAGATTCTTGGAGCCCAAAATTTTTTTTTTGCACATTCTGCTGTTTTCCTCATCATGTTTTTCCATCGCAATAATTCAACATACAGTCCATTCATCTCTATTTTTATCCTAAGTAAATGATAAAAAGTAAATACATAGGTACCGAAAGTACAAAAAAAAGCCGGTCTTATTTCAGACAAAATCGCGTTGCTACTGCCTTCCGATTTTAAAACAAATAAAACTAAGAGTAACTTAATTGTACCTCGTTTACTTTATTTCAAGCATTTAATATCGGCCATTATTGAGTATTTGAAAATGATAATTAAAATCGGAAGCGCGTAATAACATCTGACAGTAATTACTGCGTAAATTACCGGAGTTTATAAATCACGATGTATATCTTATGTTAATTTTTTTAGCTGTCCAATTGGTAATGAAGCATAAAATTATACAGTTTAATTTACTTTTTGGCAATGTTGCATCAAGTTAAATACTTTACGCATTACAAGTATGAATAAACGGACGTAGTCTTGTGTTAACCAATATAACTTCTTCTTTTTTTAATTCCATTTGCATTTGAAATACAGTTTAATAAAGTATTCGTGACTGTCAATATAATTTTCATTGTATTTATAGGCCTTCAAGTTTGTAAGACTTGGTTCCAGTCATACCTACTTCAAGGATGCATCATAAAAAATAGGAAGATTTTTATTTCTTTACTAACTTCTGCCCACGACTTTATCTGTGTAGAAGTCAAACATAGCCTATGGCATTCGGCAATAATGTAGCTTCCTATTAAATAAAAAACAATTAAGAAAAATTATGATCTTCTGACCGGTAAGTAACTTAAATTTTCATCTCAAAATTAAGAATAATTCAACTGCCCTGTTGGTCTCGTAGTTGCAAGCGCGACTGATGAGCGTAGGGTCCCAGTTTCGATTCCCAGGTCGGGCAAAAAGTGTTATTGGGTTTTTCCATTAGGATTTGCTCAGTAGCAGCCCGGAGTTTGGAAGTTGGTGGTGTGACACCCCCGTGCCTCGGAAAGCACGTAAAGCCGTCGGTCCCGGCTGTCAGTCGTAGACCTTTGACAGCCGTTACGGATAGTCAGAAGTCAGGAAGTCTGACAACCAGTCTAACCAAGAGGTATCGCGTTGCCTAGTAACTGGGTTGTGGAGGTCAGATAGGCAGTCGCTCCATGTAAAACATTGGTACTCAGCTGCATCCGGTTAGACTGGAAGCCGACCCCAACATAGTTGGGAAAAAGGCAAAATAGATGATGAATTAAGCATAATTCAAATAGTGAATAAAAATAAAACAAAAAATGCTACCACTTTCAACTTGGACCACAGCTCAATAGTAAAACTTTAGGTTACAAGTGAGGTCATAAAAGCGCGCATAATTTTTTTATTATTTGAATTTCGTATAATAATAATATCTTCTGGTTGGTATGATGTCACCTCTGAGTAATGTACCGTTTGACTTTGTTAGTTAGTTTGTTCAACTGTCTAACTAATTTACCTTTAGCCGAAGTCAACCCCCCTAAAAAAGCATTATTTTTGGATTTTTACTAAAAATGATTACGGCTTGAGATGTGAGTGGCAACGCCGGGAGGGGACGCCTTAGAAGCACTTACCCTTTTTGGTAAGGTTCTTCAGAAAGCTCTGGTGCGCAGTACTCCTAACGCTGCTCCAAATGCTTGTATGAACGCTGACGAGGCAAAAGGAGTTTGCAGGTGGCGTTCTGTGGTTTCTGCGGACTACCGTAGGAAAAGGAGTGATATTATCTATGTATGTGATTACTGCTTGATCTTGCTGCGGGTTGTTCGTAAGAGATACCGCGCCCCCGAAACGCAAAGGGCACACGAAGGAACATGGGTGGGTTTTAGTCAGTAAAAGTCTGACACTCCCTCTCGCCCCACCCAGGGCGGGAGAAGTTATTTGATGATTTCCCACCCCCCAAAAAAAAAAAAACTGCTTGATCTTCATATTTCTTTAGAACAGCGTTGTTCGAAAAACAAGAAGGCAGCGCAGGGTGGTCATTGTGAGCAACCGCCTACTTTTTGAAGTCGGTTAAAAATAGCCGTAGCATTGAACCATAAGAGAATAAGGTACTTTTCTTAATAATAATAATATATTTATAATAATAATATATATTTTCTTTACTGGTACAGCAGTCAACAGTAATATCTACGCCCCCTCTTTTCTGACTATAGATAGGTATTCTGAAAAGGTTGAGTAGAATCTCAAGATAAAATCCAATTTCAGTTACAAATAACTATATCCTACAGAAACCCTTCAAGAACGTTAATTTTTTTTAAAGTACCGCTCATTTTTTTCGTAACGCACAGTGCCATCTTTCGGTTAAACTGGGAACTTTATGCAGGAGCGACTTGCTACTTATAATGGATACTAGAGAGCTTTTGAAAGCTTGGGGGTGGAAGTAAAATCAATAGATGCTTTGTGAAGGTTGTGAACGTCGACAAGTGTATAAAATTAATGGTTCTTACTGTATAGTGTATAATCTACTTGTGTCAATATTATTATCTATACTGATATATATTAACTGCCTCGGTGGCCTAGTGGTCCTAAGCGCGACTGCTACGGTAGAGGTCTTGGGTTCGATTCCCAGGTCGAGCAAAAAGTGTTATTGGGTTTTTCTATGAAATTCTCAATAGCAGCTCGGAGTTAGAACTTGTGCCCGGTTAATAGCAATAGGCTCGCCTCCTATTACATGGGACCTAAACATACCGGCGAACTGTGGTTGTACATTGGTACAACTCTGCCTAACCCTTCGAGAAATACAGGCGTGATGGTATGTTATGTGCATAATATAATCAGATTCATGAGGAATAAATAGTATAGGCTACATAACATCACGCTACAATACACGTAAGAGGAGCAGTAACCAAAGACGTAACTTAACGCGGATGAAAAAAATAATATTTAGCTGAAGAGTTTATAAAGTACTAGCGACCCGCCCCGGCTTCCCACGGGCGCAATGCTGATGTTATTATGCACATAAACCTTCCTCTTCAATCACTCTATCTATTAAAAAAACGCATCAAAATCCGTTGCGTAGTTTTAAAGATTTAAGCATACATAGGGATATAGGGACAGAGAACGCGACTTTGTTTTATACTATGTAGTGATAACAAATTAAGAAATTACTTACTGTTTTTTCTTCCTGAAACTTTAGTCTATCATAGAGATATTCAGACAAAAATAACATCAAATGCTTACAAAGTAGTATCGTCGGCGTCTGAGCACACTATACCCGAATTCTACCATCGCGTGACGAATGCGGTCTATCTTCAATTTACTTATTTAAACTGATTAGTTTCACGGAACCAAATCCGGCCGGTGGCTGTATGCGAACAGGGAGAGATGTGGAGACTTCTCATTTGTTTTTTTCGTTTCTTGGGTTACATATTTGCCAGTAAAATTAATCGTGGTGAGTAGATTTTAGGCATCTTTAATTAATCATATGACTTTATAGAACTTTCTGTAACCTTCACGCTAACGAAATTATTTGTTAGTTACATTGATTAAGGAATCATTGCCTCTTGCAAAAAATCTGAAGGAGACATTGTCAACAATGGCTTTAATTATGCTCATTTTATCCGCGTATAAAACTATTCGCAAAATCACTAGATTCCAAAATTAACAATAATAGAAGCACTTCCAAAAAAGGGCAACGTTCAAAATATTTAGTCCAAAGTCGACTCCACACCTCTCCAGACTAATCTCGGACGTTACAATATTTTGGTCTCATTACGGTGTCAATATAAGATTAGGGATAAGCCCAATTTTTGTAAGAACCTCCGGGGCCGATAAGTGACTTTTTTATACTGAACCACGATGTGCCGCGAGACAAAACACAATTAGCTTTTTCGTAAATAAAACGGTCAAGTGTGAGTGGTATTGATGGTTGAAGTTCTGTAAAATAGAACTGATTTTATATATTTTTTTAATTTTTTATGTTTTTTATCAGATAATTATCAATAAAAGACAATGGTTTTGTTTGGTAGATTTATTAGTTTGACTATTTTCAAATCAGTTCTGTTTATTTTTTATTGTGATCATAGTTAAAACAAAGAATATGGCATAGTATTGAAAAATGAAAAAAAATGTCGAGAAATCGCCAGATTGGCATTAATGGGACTTATGAGAAACCTAAGTTTTTTTTTTTATGTTAAGTTAGTTTTATTCATGAGCACAAAATTGTCTTTTTTGCAGTCAGGATATGAAATTATACTAATCTCATGATTTGATTTCAACAAAAAATCTAACAAGTGAGACCAATGCGGTTCTACTAGACGCTCATTATTTGAAATGGAGATCTCTAAAAAAAACGTTTCGATGTTCGAAATTCCAAAATTTCTTTTATTTTCAAATTACAATACCTTAAATAATAATATGCAACGGTTTGATTGACAGTTTTCGGATCGCGCCGGCGTCAAACCGACGGCGAGCGAAAAAAACCGAACAAATTCGGCAACAATTTAAAATTCGAATCGAATTAGTTGAACGATTATTGACGGAATTTTCACGTTCCATATGTTCGTTGAATTTGAATTTGCGGTCTCGAATTGATAGCCTCGGGAATTTTGAATTTCGTAATTCGAATTTATTATATTTAATTCGAAAATAATTTTCATGATTCTAAATGCTTGTTCTGTCTGTGTCTAGTATTGTCTGTTAATTATACAAATTAAATAAAATCTCTTTTATAATGAATCTGAGAGTGAGTCCAAGAGAAAATGAGAGGGAAAAAGTCCTGTTTATAATATCATCATAACAGTTCTTTACTAAATCCATGTCAACGTTTACACAACACATGTCATGTACCAAAAAAAACCGTTTTTTTTATCTGTCTGTCTCGTTTGTCCGGGCTAATATCCAAAATGGCTAGACCAATTATAAAGGGACTTTTACTGGCTAGCACTAGACAGCAGATGTTGGTACTTTATTTTAGGAATAGAACTAACTAAAAATTAACAAAATATATTTTAGGAAGGCCGGTGTGAATCGAGTTGCATGGAATTCTCTTTACTGGCAAATTGTACTCTATATAACCACAAGGAATACAACAAATTTATACCGTAAAAACTACAAACTGAATGTTTATAATTTCATGGAAATAATTAATTATTAAATAATTCTTCCGCACTGCGTTGCGCTGAATACATATTACCTTATTATTGTTATAAACACGACCTAGGTGTAGGTAAGCAGTTATATGAACGTGTATAATTCAAAATTACTTCATTTTTAAGTTAAAATTATAAAATATGGTAGGTAGGTACTTCGCTTTTGGACTATAAAATACTTATAATATGTTATGTTATATTAGACTAGCTTCCGCCCGCGACTTTTCCGCGTGAATATATTATGCCACGTGTTTTTTTTTTTTCGGGATAAAAAGTATCCTATGTATTATTCCACACTGCAAACTATCTCAGTGCCAAATTTCATCCAGATCCGTTTAGCCGTTTAAGCGTGAAAGAGTAAAAAAACACCATCCATTCATCTTCACAAACTTTCGCTTTTATAATCTTAATATATTAGTAGGATAGTGGGAAAGAAAAAAAACCCAATAACACATTTTTCTCGACCTGGGAATCGAACCCAAGACCTCTAGCGTAGCAGTCGCGCTTAGGACCACTAGGCCAATGAGGCAGTTAACTTACTTACTTTTTTAAAATCATAGTTTTACTATATTTGTATACAAAGTCGTATGTCTAGGTAATGGCTATGTGATGAGTCTTGTTAGACCCCGAGACATTTATACATTTTTTCGGAGTAGAGTATCCAAACTCCCTAAGCCTGATAAGACAGATTTAGTGGTAGTAGAGCTCTTTGTGAAGGAGCTCTTTGGGAAGTACAACCTCCATACCTATTTCTGCTGCAAAGGAGCATCGCTGTGTGTGGTTTGAAGAGTATGGTTGCCGGTGAGACAGCCATGAGACATGTGAACTTTATCTCTGGGATGGCATTGTATTTGCAAGGCCTCTGATTTGGCAGATGTCTATAGATAGCGGAGACCGCTTAACATCAGGTAGGCTATCGGCTAGTTTGCCATCCAAGGATGTTTATATTACTATGATAACTGCTAACCATCCCGTTAGCCAATTATCATACTAATATTCGCAATTATATATAATTAATTATCGACATATCAGTAGCATTAGGTCGCTATAAAGTATCATTAGATTGGATTAAAGATATAAAAGATAACACCTGCTCACGTAACACGTCTTGTGGACGTTTTAATTCATTTTGAACTTAAGTTAGAGGGATGAGGGGTGAAACTGCCTCGTTAGCCTAGTGGTCCTAAGCGCGACTGCTACGCTAGAGGTCTTGGGTTCGCTTCCCAGGTCGAGCAAAGAGTGTTATTGGGATTTTCTATGAAACTCTCAGTAGCTGCTCGGAGTTAGGAATTGTGCCTGGTTAATGGCAATAGGCTCGCCCCCTATTACATATGACCTAAACATACCGGTGAACTGTGGGTGTACATTGGTACACCTCTGCCTAACCCTTCGGGGAATACAGGCGTGATGATATGTGTGTATCTAAACTTTAAAACCTTTCACGACTCCTTTACTGTTACTTGCACCCGTAAACACAATGTTTCACTTGCTATCATAAACAGTGATTCTATAAACCAAGAATAAAAACTATTACCAGCAATAGTTTTATTTCAATATTATTTACATTGATATGTAATGTGCGTGGCAAACGGCTTTGTGAGTTATATTTTTTCACCCCGTATGTCTCACTAAATCACTACTGAAAACTCTTTTTGGATCCAAAATGAAGACAATAATAATAAATCATTTTAGTTTCTGCCAGTGCCCCACTCCCGTATGTCGTAGTGTGATGTAATATATACTATAGCCGTCCTCGATAAATGGACTATCCACCACAAACAGAATTTTTCAATTCAAACCAGTGGTTTCTGAGATTAGCGCGTTCAACCAAACAAACAAACTCTTCAGCTTTATAATATTGGTATAGATCGGGCCACTGAGGCCCGTAGATACAAGTGATAAAGTTCAAAATTTAAGTAACCCCCGATTAAACAATAAAGTTCCCTACAGCAGTTAACAAAACAGCTGATAACCTTGAAACGGCTGAACCGATTTTGATAAAACATATCTAGGAAATCTTCTTTCATATAAGAAATACTCTTTCATGAAGGTGGCGGTTTGGAAATCGTATCACGAAGGACTTAAAGTTGACATTGTGGACCGACTCCGACCTTTCAATCCTCACAGTCCAGTTGGTCTTCACTTTCAAATACTTCACGACTTCCACACTCTTCGTGGCGTAAAACATGCCATTAATTTATAAGAAAATCGACCGTAAAACCGTAGATAAAAAGTACCTAATATGTCATTTGCCAACATAACTTAGTTTTATATTTTATGAGCTCCTGTGCGTGTTTGCTATAAATCAGCAATACCTCATGTGAATGTCATATTGGCTTGGAATATAAAATTATTTATTGGCCGTGTTCCTCCAAGCAGGTACCGTGTTACAGGCTTAGCGTGAATTACGGAAGTTTTCAAATTTTCCAGATCAATAGTAAATTGTAGACGATGGTTATATTTGCGATTATAATGCGGTGAGGTGCCGCGTCGCAAAAAATGGCGACATACTAACTAAGCAAGGGCTCGTTTACACAGAATATCCGTATTTGTAGGATCGTTCTTAACGGATCCGTCGCAATTGGACGGTGGTGTTCATACCGCATCTACGGCACCTACCGTTTTTACCCCGTGTGGCCTTGATCCTATAAAATGGATCAGTATTTTAATAGTTATAATAATGCCCTTTTATTCTGAATTGTTTCTGTTTACCTATATATGTTGTTACAGTATGTCCTCAATTCAGTGTGACTTTCGGCAAAGGTCACCTCTAGCTCTTTCCATTGATTTCTGTAACGGGCTACTCTCCTCCAATTGGGTCCCGCTGTTTGTTTAAGCTCATCTTCCCATCTTACCGTGTCGACGGCGCGTTCGTGTTCCACGCGCGCCTCAAAGAGATGTCAGCAAACATCAGAAGGGGCCACTAAGGGCCATGCCTGCCGGGGCTGCGGGTTGTTCGAAAGAGACACCGCGCCCCCGGAACGCAAACGGCACAGGAAGGAACATGGATGGGTTTTAGTCAGTAAAAGTCTGACACTCCCTCCCGCCCTGCCCAGGGCGGGAGAAGTCATTGGATGATTTCCAATTAGTAAAAAAAAAAAATCTTCCCGTCTTCTTTTCTGTTACCCTTTACTGCGTTTACTGTCCCTTGGGTACCAGTCGGTTATTACTTTACTCCATTTTTCTGTGTTTGCTCTCATCATATGCCCAGTCCATCTCTATTTTTGTCGTTCAATTCTGGTCAAGATGTCTGGTAACTTAATTTTTCCTCTCAATTGTTTATTTCTTACATGGTCTGCTTTCCGTGTGTTTGTCATGCTCCGTTCCATGGCTCTTTGGTATTTTTTGTTTATTTTAATAGTTTGTTAATTTTAGTAGTTAGTTTCTAGTCTGTTTTTATTTTTGCTGTAGGTCTTCCGTATGACTTAAATAAATACTGTAGGATGTGTATACACGTCATCGCGGAAAAAAACGTATACCGGATGAAGAGGATCTGTAAAACGAATCTCTGTGTGAACGATCACTAAGATGTTGCTGGGAAACAACTATTATATTTAGTGCAAATCAATCATTACTTATAGTAACGCACGATGTAACTCACGCAAAACATTTTGTTTACGGCAGCATGCAACAGTACAAGGAGTTTTTGTTGTCATATTTTTATTTTTTTAACTTTGCCCCACACTAGGGATTTCTCCTGTATCGTGTGTGCGTTTACAAACATACAAACTCACATACACAAACAGCCAGACCCGGTACAACTATCTGTAGGCCATACAAATAATTGTTCCGTGCGGGAATCGAACTCGCGTCGCGTAGCGTAGCAGCCATTCACTCAGCTCCTACGCCTGTGCTGTCAAAAATTATGAGAATTTAAATTTGTAATCGCGAAAAACTGGGTATTTGACCTCAATATCTCTGTAACCAAGAGATTCCCAATTATTGTCGAAAACAAAAAAAAAAAACGAGAACAAGATGAAAATAAAAACCAAACTTTCGGCTATTTTAAGTCTCTTTATAACCGATATAAAACGTCAGATTCGCTAATGTACACAATTATTCATACAGAACCCGACGCATACTTCACAGTTGGCTCCTGTCAATGAACAGCTGATCTAGAGAAGACCTTTTTATTTACCACTTATTATAATAAAAATACATACAGTAAGCGTCCATGAACTTTCAAAGCGATGAACAGAAATATATTATTAATGTTAAACTATTGAATTGTCATTCGTGAAAGTAGTCATTTATTTTGTTTATTGTATCAAGGTGTGTTATTGAATTCGGGTAGATTAAACATACTTTTTTACAAAAATGACAACGGCCTTCAATATATACATACATACATACCATCTCGCCTGTATTCCCCGAAGGGTTAGGCAGAGGTGTACCGGTATGTTTAGGTCCCATGTAATAGGGGGCGAGCCTATTGCCATTAACCGGGAACAAATCCTAACTCCGAGCTGCTACTGAGAATTTCATAAGAAAACCCAATAACACTTTTGCTCGACCTGGGAATCGAACCCAAGACCTGTAGCGTATCAGTCGCACTTAGGACCACTAGGCTAACGAGGCAGATAGCTAGTTGGCTTTAGCTTTGGAAGTCGGTGGCTTTGGTTCTTTTTGTTGTTTTGTATTGCCTCCGACTTCCAAAGCTAAAGTTATTTTTCACTTTTTAGGTATTGAAAGAGGTTGTCTTTTTTGTAAAAATGTTTTTAATTTTTGCCTTTTAGTATCAATTTCCTGTAATCCAAATGCATAATGAAACAGTAATAATAAAAATAAATAAATTAACAAGACACCAATTAATAGTCACAAGAAAGCAAAAAACGCTAATTCGTTTACTTGGATGACACAATATTTTATTTATATTTTTTTACCAAATTACTGAACCAATTTCGATAAAATTTATATGAGACTACCTTTGGCGATTCATAATTGACGGAGTTGTCGCGTAACACACATGCAAAAAAAAACATACAGTCGAATTGATGACCACCTTTCTTTTGAAGTCGATTAAAAAGGGCTTCAATTTTTACATAATACATACCTACTTTCTAAGTTTATCTTGGATATCACTGATATCGTGAGGAAATCTACTTACTAAATTATATAAGTCCGAAATCGCCATTCCACCTTGAACTCGAGCCTTCTCTATATGAGAAGAGATTTCGACCCTGCAGTGGGACAATAAAATAATATTATACTATTATTATTTACTAACTTACATACATACAAACATAAACTCACGCCTTTTTCCCATGGGGGTAGGCAGAAACCACAGAACGCCACCTGCTACGATCCTTACATACTTCTTTCGCCTTGACCACGTTCAAACATCTGTTCATACAAGCACGCCGGTTACGAGTACTGCGCACACGACCTTTCTGAAGAACCCCACCAATAAGGTCAGGGTAGGTCTTTCTAGGGCGTCCTCTCCCGGCGTTGCCACTCACATCTGCCATATAAATCCCTTTCGTTATTATTTACTTCTTTTATTTAGTTTTTTCAGTTTAAACATACAAATATACCCAATGCGATATATTGTGTACACACTTAAAATAGCTAGATTGTTTAAACCGTTGTAAATTCAAGGGATTGAAGCTATTCTACGGGTGCATGCAATAGTACAGGGTTGTACCCTCAGTATTTAAAATTTGGTTAGAATATTAAAAAAAAAACTGAACTTAAATATAGCCGTAATCAGAAGAGTCCTAAGTACTGTCCATAACAAAAAAAAACAAAATTAAAAATTTTAAGTAACCCCTGACAGAAGAATAAAAATTCCTACCGCAGCTAACAAAAGAGCTGATAACTTTGAAACCGCTGAACCGATTTCAATGAAACAAAGCTAAGAACATTCCCGAGTAATTCGCCTTTAAAAACAAAATATACTAAATCAAAATCGGATCATGCGGTTCACACGCTGATGACACTTGCGTCGGGGGTTAAAAATATCACAATGATGAGACCAAGATCTAACTGTCTTGTAATTCTATGACCATGTTTTATCTAAGAATATTGATGAAAGGAGTTGCAGTGGGCTGGAAAAAGTAACAAGGTGTTCAAATATGTAAAGTTAAATTAAATATTAAGGTTTGTGAGCCCAAACATGTAACATAACTTATTTTACTAGCTATACTTTGCTGTTTCACCCTCCTTCAGTTACGCCTTTGGTTACTGCTCCGCTCCCGTGTGTCGTAGCGTGATGCTATATAGTCTATGCTATTCCTAATGAATCTGGCTATTATGTACAAATTTTTTTTTTCAATCCGACTGGAAGTTCCAACCATTACAACGTTTAAACAAACAAAAAACTCTTCGAATCATTCTATTAATAATTTGTAATTTGTATAGATTTGAGAAATTTTAACATTAACCAAAGAAAACTGAAACTTTACCACATTACTTACTTTTACGTTGCCCAGCAACATTACTCATCTTAGTTGACTAACTTTCATGAAAGTAAATGTTCGCTTAGTAATTAAACGCATTACTGCTTTTAAACGCTAAATGTCGGCTATGAGAGCGTAGAACGTAGGTAGGTACTTCTTTGTTTACAAGTAATGCTTTGCCCTCGACTTGGACTGCATTTTAAGATATTTTTTTAAGAATTTACCATCACGACTGTATTCCCCGAAGGGTTAGGCAGAGGTGTACCAATGTACACCCACAGTTCGCCGGTCGTAGATCCCATGTAATAGAGGGCGAGCCAATTGCCATTAACCGGGCACAAATCCTAACTCTGAGCTGCTACCGAGAAAGTCATAGAAAAACCCAATAACACTTTTTGCTCGACTTGGGAATCGAAGCCAAGATTTCTAGCGTAGCAGTCGCGCTTTTTTCACACATTTAAAGCCATAGGTATGTATACAAATCTAATAGAACACTTTTATCTTAAGTACCAGCAACTTCGTCCGACTGATGGTCGGTTATCTGCGGGTTTCAATTATTTACCAGGGCATCCGCCTGCTTCCGACTTTTTGTAGGACCGATTATCGGACCGATCAAAATACCGATTAAAATTCATAATTATGTTCTATTCTCTTCGATAGAAAAATCGGTTATCGATTTTATGACGTGGGCGGACAGCTTAAGTTATTTTCTATAATATCAGTTATTTACCAGTGAATGTCCCGTCAAAATCGGTGCAGCCGTTTAGGAGATTAGACGAAACATACAAAGAAAGAAAAGACAGAATATAAAATGGTAGTTTCGTGTAAGATCCGTGAAAACATTTATGTTTTATTTTTAACTTGACGACCTGCCCGCAACTTCGTCCGCGTGGTTAATTTCACCCGCGTTACGTCTTTCGTTACTGCTCCGCTCCCGTGTGTCATAGCGTGATGTTATGTAGCCCATGATACTCAGGATGAATGCATCTTTCTGATGGTGAAAGAATTTTTGAAATTCTTAGAGTTTATTCATTACAAACATTCACAGACACAAAAATACAAATCTCTCCTCTTTATAATATTAGTGTAGAAAAGCTATTATTTTGATATTACAAACAGACACTACAATTTTATTTTATTGTTATGTATACTTAGATAATAATGATTAGTAGGTAAGCCAGTAAAATGTCATATTGATAAATCGACAATGCAATTGTAGGATTGGTAGTCAATTGTAATTTTTGTGTAGTAATTGCTAAGTAGTAGTTGGAGGTGAAATGGCGGTCATTTGTCTTTAGTACTGAATAGCGTTGTACTTTTGACTTAGGTTTCTTGTAACCTTTGTAGATAAGGTCAATGACGTTGCGATAGTTGTGGAAAACATTATAGGTAATATTTAAAACAAAAAACCAGCCAAGTGCGAATCGGACTCGCGCACGAAGGGTTCCGTACCATCCTACTTCCTATTTCCTACTTCATACTATCCTACTAATATTATTAATGCAAAAATTTGTGAGGATGTATGGATGTTTGTTACTGTTTCACGCTTAAACGGCTAAACGGATCTGGATGAAATTTGGCACATAGATAGATTTTAGTCAGAAATAACACACAGTGTACTTTTTATACCGGAAAAATGTACGGTTCTCGTGCGATAATAGTTCGACTTTGAGGCGGACGAAGTCGAGGGCAAAAGCTAGATATCTATAAAAACGGCAAAAAAATCATGTCTGTTGTATGGGAGCGCCCTTAAATATTTATTTGTTGTTATACCGGCAACAAAAATACATTATCTGTATACATTTTACCCGCCTCCTGTTTTACCCTTTGGGTACGGAACCCTAACAAGAGACTCTCGTAGGTATAAAAAACTATATTTATTTGAAAGGTTGGTTGATTTCAAATTACATTTCAAATCACATTAGGTGCAGTGATTGCACGATTGGTTACTGCGCTGCGTGTCGCGTGTTCGTTTCCCATACCGAGCGAATATTTTTGTATGGGCTACATAACATATAGTTGATCCAGATCCAACTGTTTGTCAATGCGACTTTGTATGTTTGTAAACACACTCACGATAAATTACTAGAGTGGGAAAAGGTTTTAAAACAAAAGAAAAAAAAAAAAAGAATACATAAAAATATATATGAGGCATATATGATGGTATAACTGCCTCGTTAGCCTAGTGGTCCTAAGCGCGACTGCTACGCTAGAGGTCTTGGGTTCGATTCCCAGGTCGAGCAAAGTAATATTGAATTTTTCTATTAAATTCTCAGTAGCGGCTCGGAGTTAGGATTTGTGCCCGGTTAATGGCAATAGGCTCGCCGCTTATTACATGGGACCTAAAACATACCGGCGAACTGTGGGTGTACGTTGATACACCTCTGCCTAACCCTTCAGGGAATACAGGCGTGATGGTATGTGATGGTATATGTGATGGTCTATTTATATATATGAGTAATACAAGTTAATATAATTAAAAAAAGAATAACAATGAAGACCAAAAACAAAATCGCCAGTACATTATCGCCTTCAAAACTACTGACTTAATGTATCTATGGACGAGCCTTAACTACGAAAAAAGCTGCTAATACGTTTTCTATTATTTAATGGACCATGCTGCCCACCCCATCAAATTATAATAAATATTTCCACAAGCATCCGACAATTAATTCTCGTAACTACTGTTACATGTTATCTCATAAAACTGTATGTGTCTTGTTGTATTTTTTATTTTCCATTAAAAATTCGTCCCGCGTCGCACGCACCTGCGCAGGCGCAACAATCAATATCTTAATTATATCCATTTTTATACCTTTAACTCTTAATATTGCGAAAAATTGTGCGACTTTTTGAATTATCACTCTTGACGATGTAGGTACCTTTATAGGTACCTACATCGTCAAGAGTGCTTAAGACAACAACAGTAGTACTTAGTGCAACAGAAGTACTTATGTACTTCTGTTGTTTTTTTTCTTTGTAATCAAGGGTTCAATAAACTGAGTCGCTTGTTTATTCTGGTCACTACCTGATTTTACCGAGAGACCTGTGTGGGGAAGTATGGTCAACAAAGTATAGTAGTCGCCACGAGTCCTGAGTCGCCTGAGTCGGTCCAACTGTCGGACCAATCACGTGCAGCGTCGGCGGCCCAAAAAACCCAAAACGGAACCCAAAAATTAACTTAACATTTGTGCTCACGACTCGTGGCGACTACTACCAGGGTCATCAGATAGTTTCCTTAGAGACCTTCCCACTGAGTTTAGTTATGAGTCCGTAGAACAATTTGTATGATTTCACGTCATACCTTTCATTAGGCGACGTACTCATCCTGGGATATTATCTCCTCTGTGATAATATCACACGTGTGTGGACACCAAACGTCCCATAACAGCCACAATCCTCCTTGACTAGGGTTAGGGATTTTTATTTTAATGTAAAATACTCTTTATCATCTCATAACTATCAGTAAATAACCCGTTAAAATCGGTCCAGACGTTGTGGAGATTACACGAAACAAACAGAAAAATACTTAGGAAAAGTACTAATCCTTTTAGGATGAGGTTATTTATTTTAACTAAAATTATAAAAAAAACCGTGATAACCGACAATCACGTAAACAAAGTCACGGGCAGTAGTAAATAGTTTAAACACACAATACCTAGCTAAGTAACTGCCTCGTTAGCCTAGTGGTCCTACGCTACGCTAGAGGTTTTGGGTTCGATTCCCAGGTCCAGCAAAGTGTTATTGGGTTTTTCTATGTAAATCTCAGTAGCACCTCGGAGTTAGGATTTGTGCCCGGTTAATGGCAATAGGCTCGCCCCCTATTACACGGGACCTAAACATACTGGCGAACTGTGGGTGTACATTGGTACACTTCTGCCTAACCCTTCGGGGAATACAGGCGTGAAAGAGCAATAAGCTTACTAAAATTAAAAAAAAAATTAAAAATAAATAAATAATTAAAATTAATATACATAAAAGTAAGTGACAACTACAAAATAGATAAATTTGATACCTTATGAGAATCACGTAAATACATTACTTGTAAAACAAAAATATACAAAACTGTTATTATAACACTAACAGAGGTAACACCATTATACACAACGCGACGCCCGACGCTCCGTTTCACTTGTCGATGTCATAGCATTGACGATTAAAAACCATGATTATGACAAGGGAAGGGACGCGGGCGCAGGCGTCATATCATGTTATTGGGCTGGCAAAAACAACTATAATTGTTATTTGTAAAAAATTCTAAAATAATGGTGTGAAATGGCTCTAATAGATACAGGTGACAACAACGTGATGGTATATATACCTAGCAAAGTAATACTAGGACAGTCCTAAACGGTAAGGAATAATTTACAACATATACATTTTTTATTAAACACGTGTTGCGTAATGACAACACAATTAATTTTATCTAACTAAAGTTGTTGATGTCATTAGAAATAAATAGCGTTGCTATGAATATATCTAAATAATGAGTGTATAAAGATGCTTAAACAATGGAATTGTTACTTGTTCTTCCCTTCTTTAACTGCCTCGTTAGCCTAGTGGTCCTAAGCGTGACTGCTACGTTAGAGGTTTTTTTCTATGAAATTCATTCTCAGTAGCAGCTCGGAGTTAGAGTTTGTGCTCGGTTAATGGCAATAGGCTCGCCCCCTATTATATGGGACCTAAACATACCGGCAAACTGTGGGTGTGCATTGGTACACCTCTGCCTAACCCTTCGGGGAATACAGGCGTGATGGTATGAAAGAAAGAAAAGAAAGAGAAACCATATAGGTCGAAGTTCCATATTTTTTCAACACACAGACTCGTAAATTCGCTATTATGGCACTGCTTTTAGGTTCACCATGCGGTGTACACGCGGAATTTTTACATTATTAATTATAACAAAGCATCAGCTGAGGTCATGGTCCACGGAAAATGTCTGGCAATAACTGACAGTGCGGGAATCGAACTCATGATACGCACTGCATCAGCCAATCGCTCAGTCACAGCGTCGTCTTTTTAACCGACGAAAAAACGGAGGAGGTTCCCAAGTAGTATACATCGAGTTCCGGTTCCGTTTACAGTTTTGTATAGCCACGGACTTCCAACGCTAAAGTTATTTTTCACTTTTTAGTTTTTGAAGGCGGTTGATTTTAGTCTCACCCCCTATTACAAGGGATTTAAATATACCGGCGAACTGTGGGTGTACATTGATACACCTCTGCCTAACCGTTTGGGGAATACAGGCGTGAACGTATGTATAGTTGTTTTTTTGTAAAAAAAAATTCTTTATGGTTTGTTCCTTTTGATCTTTGAAAAGAGGTCCATGATCAATATAATAATCATCATTATGGTACTGGCTCATATTACATAAAAAAAATAAATAAAAGGATTTCTTTAAAACCTACAGCAGAATAAAACCTGCATGGACATCAATCGAAAACAATGAAAGATACTTAACCTATAAAACGTGTCTTTATTTTTTATTGTTGGCAATAAAATCATCAATGTTGCTATCTTTTAAGTTTAATTATCGAAATGTGATAAACGCTTCATAAAGTTTAAGTGGCTCGTGGCTATTTGCAGTGAGGTCTGGGGCTAAAAATAGACCACCAAACATGTTTTCATATGGTTAAAAGAACAACCTCAAGAACTACCACGTCCTAAGCGCGACTGTTATGCTAGACGTCTTGGGTTCGATTCCAAGGTCGAGCAAAGTGTTATTAAGTTTTTCTATGAAATTCTCAGTAGTACCTCGGTGTTAGGATTTGTGCCCGGTTAATGGCAATAGGCTCGCCCCCTATTAAATAGGACCTAAATATACCGGCGAACTGTGGGTGTACATTGGTACACCTCTGCTTATGCCTAACCTTACGGGGAATACAGGCGTGATGGTATGTTATGTTATATTTCAAAATTGCATAAAGCATAGCAAATACATTGACAATTTTGTAAACACGATTATTAAACAGCCGACTAGTTTTAAACATACATTTAATTAGATTGTATTTTTTTGCCAACTAATGCTTTTTTATGCACATTACTTATTCACAAGTAAACTTATCTAATGCTTTCATTATCATTTCCACCTAGAATGTTTATGTATAATTAGAAATTGAGTATCTACGCAATTTACGATAAAAGACATATTTATAAGGTCATGTAACATTTTAATAGATAAGATAAGGATAAATAAAGTAGGTAACTGCCTCGTTAGCCTAGTGGTCCTAAGCGCGACTGCTACGCTAGAGGTCTTGGATTCAATTCCCAGGTCGAGCAAAGTGTTATTGGGTTTTTCTGTGAAATTCTCAGTAGCAGCTCGGAGTTAGGATTTGTACCCGGTTAATGGCAATAGACTCGCCCCCTATTACATGGGACCTAAACATATCGGCGAACTGTGGGTGTACATTGGTACACCTCTGCCTGACCTTTCGGGGAATACAGGTGTGATGATAAATAAAGTAGGTACATGAATATTTTAACTTAGTGCTAGTTTTATGGCGTCAAGTTAACTAATAGTAGCCGTCACGACTCGTGAGCATAAACGACGAGTTAATTTTTGGATTCGTTTCTGGGATTTTTTGTGGCACCGACGCTGCACGGGATTTGTCCGTCAGTCAGATCGAACGCGTGCAGCGTCGGCGCCCCAAAAAACCCAGAAATTAACCCAAGAACCCAAAAACCCAAAAATTAACTTTAAGTTTGTGCTCACGACTCGTGGCGGCTACTATACAAGTTTTATAGAAACTACCTTCTGCCCCCGACTTCATACCTACGCGTGGTTCTTTTTCACTCTCACTAAGTTACGTTTTTGGTTACTGCTCCGCTCTTGTGAGTCATAGCGTGATGTTAAATAGCTTATACGGTTCGTAATGAATCTGGCCAGCATATACAAATCTTTTGTTCCGATCTGACTGGTAGTTCCAGAGATAATGGGGTTAAACAAACAAACAGAAAATGTCTTCCGTTTTATAATACCTGTATTAGCATGGATTTAAAAGAAAAAGAGTTCTGGCTCTTATTTATAGTAGACCAAGTATTGCCCGCAACTCCGTCCGCACGAATATCGGTTATCGTGAACACAGATGAAGCTGCGAATTTAAAAGTAGCCTATGCCCTTTTTTGGGGTTCAAAAGCAAAACCTAGTTATTAATAAATAAACAGGCAATTTACCTGGCTTGTTAGCCTAGTAGTCCTAAGCGCGACTGCTACACTAGAGGTCTTGGGTTCGCCCAGGTCGAGCAAAAAGTGTTATTTGGTGTTTCTTTGATATTCTCAGTAGCAGCTCGGAGTTAGTATTTGTGCCCGGTTAATGGCAATGTCGGTGTACATTGGTAAGTACACCTCTGCTTAACCCATCGGGGAATACAGGCGTGATGGTAAGTATGTTGTTGTTGCAATTTATAGCAACTAGTTTGATCTTATCTAGAATGTGATTGTCGTTTGGAGCAAGACCAGCAAGCCTCCAAGGTGGCCAATTCTGTGCCAATCCAGTACCTTTAGACTGCCATCAACATGCTAGGATTTAGGTGTGTGAGAGTGAGAGAGGGTACCTATTTAAAATGCACTCTTCTAAATTATCACAACTCTCCAAGACCTGTGATCTAATAAAATATCAACAAAGTAACCTCTATTACCTACGGTTCCCTTGTCCATTATATACTATAACGAATGGCCTTTTTGCTGCGCATGCGCAAACTAAACGATAAAGTGGTATTAGCTTATGTTAATGTAGTAATTATTGTTTGTTAATTATCATGTTAGGTTTAAATGGCCGTTGTACAAGACAAATAGATAATGTGGGGGCTAATGGAGTAGTTAATATTGTGGGAAATTAGATATTGCTAAAGGCTAGGTCTTTATCATCATCAGACCTGCCTCCATTGAAGCTATGGTTCGTTTTTTAGATAATCACCTTTATTTTTAGCATCGGTTTCGACCACCGGTGTAGCCACTTTCGTTTGATCAAAGTCAATATAATAGTACCAGGCTATTATGATCCCTCCACACGATACAGTAGTACCTATTTCTGCCGCAAAGCAGGGTTATTGCGTTCCGGTCTTGAACGGTATGGCTGCCGATGTAATTACAGTCACATGAGACATTTCAACTTTGTCTGTAGGATGGTAACGCATTTGCAAGGCTAAGAGGTCACCACTTATCATCAGGTGTGCAGTCGGCTAGTTTGCCATCCAACAAAAAAAATAATTATAGGCTAAGCACAAACTTGCGTCGATTTCTATAGAATTTTGTCTGTGCAACATACCAGTGCAAACGAATGCCGATGTCCCATTATTATTTAGTGTCCCATTGCAGAACAAAGGCCTTTTCAACAGAGGCACGAGCATTGATCACCATCCTTGCTCAAGGAAGATTGGCGATATCAGACTTGTACTAATTTTAAATCTAGGGTTCCTTATGATGTTTTCCTTTACCGATTTCAATGAAGTCTAAGGAAAATTAAGAAAGTACAAACAGTTATGAATTCAAAAACTCACAATAGCATTCTCGATATCTGACCTGCAACCTTATTACAAACATAAAACGTATTGAATACCAATTTTTGAAGGCACGTCTCTAGTTATATACAAAAGAAATACGGAACATAAGATGGCATCTACCTCTATATATTATATTAAGACTATTTGACATTAAAGAATGAACAAACTACAGTATTATATATCAGATATTGATCTCAAAATACAAATAAAACACATAAATTGTAATTGAAATGGCTTTGCGGGTAATAATAAAAATATGGAGGAATTAAACAATGTGTTATGGGTTTAAGGATAAAGAGATAGTTTATATTTAGGTTACGCTATCAAACACTCACATCATAATATTTTTTGATAGGTTATCGAGAGGAAGAGCAACACAGAGGAAAGTGGTAGAAATGGGGAGCACTGCCCAGAAATGGGACAGTCATGGCTAGAGAAAAAAAAGTTGATGGGTTGTGTCATAGTAACTACCTACTTTTTAACATACCAGAGCAGAGGTGTACCAATGTACATACCCAGTTTGCCGGTATGTTTAGGTCCCATGTAATAATGGGCGAGTCTATTACCATTAACCGGGCACAAATCCTAATTTCGAGCTGCTACTGAGAATTCAATAGAAAAACCCAATAACACTTTTTGCTCGGCATGGAAATTGAACCCAAGACCTTTCGCGTATTGAGTCGCGCTTAGGACCACTAGGGTAACGAGGCAGTCCTACTCTCTAATGGTATTAATTACAAACTACGATCACTAGTTGGATTTAGTTCTGCCAAATCAAACCAATCCACGTCAAATTTTCCCCCATTTTTCGTAGTTACTAAAGCTACCTATTGGTTTTGGATATTCATCGTTACCCATTTAATTCTAAGCATAAATTATGAATGCATGTAAACTGGTTTCGAAAGATACGTAAGTAATTAAATTATTGAGAGCAAATTACGTGTATGGACAATTAATTTGCTTAATGTAAAAGTCGTTGAATATCATTTTCGGTGCAAATACGACGTATGTTTTTAATAAGCTACTTAAAACTATTTATGAAGGGTTTATTTCTGCAGCAAAGCAGAGTTGCTGTGTTCCGATTTGAGGGGTTTGGATGCCGGTGAAATTACAGGCACATGAGACATTTCAACTTTGTCTCTGGGATAGCAACGCATTTGCAAGGCCTCTGGTATTGCAGATGGCTTTAGGTAGAGGTGACCACTCAACATCAGGTGGGCCGTCAGTTAGTTTGCCAGTCGTTAAAAAAAGGGTTGCTTAGCTATCCAGTGTGGTGTAGGTAATATTATTGTCGCTTTAAATTCAATTACAAATATAAAGGGTATCAATTACAAACGGCGCCATTTCACGAGTTATATTGTAACCGCCACGCCCGCTCTAGCCTGGGGCTTACAACAAAGGTGCACTTTTGAACACCAAGTTTTAACTATGAAGTACCTACAATTATTTACCAATAACTATATAGGTATTTACATTAAAGATGCAACTTTATTAGTGTTTTACTTTTTCTAAAAAAATTGCATATTTTGTAGGTACTTAAACTGATTTGTGAGGGTTGTCCAATAATCAGATTTTTACCGAAAAAATGAAATGAAAGCTCCAATCTTCGGTAAAACTTTGACAACAAAACTGCCGATTTTTTTTTTTTTTTTTTTTTTTTTTGGTGGGTGGGAAATCATCAAATAACTTCTCCCGCCCTGGGCGGGGCGGGAGGGAGTGTCAGACTTTTACTGACTAAAACCCACCCATGTTCCTTCTTGTGCCCTTTGCGTTCCGGGGGCGCGGTATCTCTTGCGAACAACCCGCAGCCCCGGCAGGCATCGGCCCTCAGTGGCCCCTTCCTTTTGCTGACATCTCTTTGAGGCGCGCGTGGAACACGAACGCGCCGTCGACACGGCCTGTCGTTATGCAACGTAAGGACGGTGAGCTACCCATTGCTCACCGTCCACAGGCCAGTATCTACGGTGGCCGGGAGTCGTCTCGCGGCTCCCGACGCCCGGAGCGTCTACCGCGGCGGCTGGGACGGGAGAACCGCTGTCTCAACCGTCCCGCCGCCTCCTTCTCAAGCATTACTGCCTCGCAGAAGGAGGCGACTGCATCCCATTCCCTCTCGCTCCGAACCATGGCTCGCACCAGGGCCGGACGCGAGAGTTCGCCGCCGCCGATGGCCGCCACGAGGACTCGGCGATGCTCCGCCCAAGCGGGGCATACCGCCACGGTGTGCTCCACCGTGTCCTCGGGGCAATCCACACAATGGTGACACCCGGACGTTTCCTCCCGCCCGATGAGGTGCAGGAACCTCCCGAAACACCCGTGTCCGGTGAGGACCTGCGTCAGGCGGTAGGTGAGGGCGCCGTGGCGCCTCTCCAGCCACTCCTCAAAGAGGGGACTTACCGCCTCTATTAAGGCGTGCCCAAAAAAAAAAAAAAAAAAAAAAAAAACTGCCGATTAGCTTATAATTTATGTTATACAAATAACATGAAAAAATAGTTAAACCTATTACAAAATCGTTTTCGTCATCCTTAATTGATCAACAATGAACAAAATATCCTTAGAATATTTGGACTACTGGCAAAGCGGCAGTGCACACAAGTGGCAATGGGCAGGGCATATAGCTCGTAGAGTAGACTAGACTGGCAGTGTGAAAAGGTATTGCTGGATGCGGGCAGCGCAAGACTGGTCATATTTAGGGGAGGCCTATGTCTAGCAATGGACGTCATTTATGTGATGTATTAATAATGATGGTGGTAAAGCTACGTAAAAAAAATTAAAGGTCATAAAATATAATAATGACGTCACGTACCCCAACGTATGCTAAGCATAACAATTCACCCGAGTGTTTGTTGATGACTCTGACCTTTGATTGGTCTAACCTTTCCTTGTCTACATAACTTTTTCCTCAGTAAAAAGAATCATGACAGATATGATGCTGATCTTCATGACTGTGTACTTTTTTCATTATGAACTGTAATTAGCAATTTGTGACAATCTGACAAAGGTACTCGGTCAGCGTAAATGAGACATCTTTTTTTTAAGGATGGGAAATCATCAAATTACTTCTTCAGCCCTGGGTGGAGCAAACGAGAGTGTCAGCCTGTTATGACTAAAACCTCTTAATGCCTTTTGCGTAAATTATCAAATGACTTCTTCATAATGAAGGTAGTATCAGGCATAGCCTGTACCCATTCATGTTCCTCCTAATGCCCTTTGCATTCCAGGACCATGGCGGCTCTTTCGAACTACAGAGCTGTCAGAGAAATATTCGACGTATAGTCTTTTCTCCTGAATAAATGAAGACAGTTGGGCATGGGCATTATTTTTCTGTGGAAAAAAACAAATTGAATAAAAAAATGCTTTTTATAATCCGTTCCAAAATTACTGGCTTATTATTAATCTAATTTATTAATTAAAATTTTAACGTTAAATATTACAAAAATATTATAAACCTTACTCCTGCGAATTCGTTTGCGTAGACTTCATAATTAAAGTAAAGTCGGAACACAAAAACGGAATAAAAAATATCTTACTTATGTTAACCTAGATCATCTGATCTAGGTTAACATAAGTAAGAGAATTTGCTACATAATATTTGTATCAGTATCTACTGATACAAATATTATGTAGCAAATTCTCGCAAATTCTGTTAAACCGCTTAAGTGTGAAAGAGTAACAAACATCCAACCATCCTCCCAAACTTTCCAAGTTATTATACACATACCACACATACCATCACGCCTGTATTCCCCGAAAGGTTAGGCAGAGGTCTACCTATGTACACCCACAGCACTCCGGTATGTTTAGGTCCCATGAATTAGGGGGCGAGCCTATTGCCATTAACTGGACACAAATCCTAACTCCGAGCTGCTACTGAGAATTTCATAGAAAAACTCAATAACACTTTTTGCTCGACCTGGGAATCGAAGCCAAGACCTCTAGCGTAGCAGTCGCGCTTGGGACCACTAGGCTACCGAAGCAGTAAAGTTATTATAGTAGGATAGAAATAATAAGATGCTATAAAAACAAAACAAATGGTGCACTTCCTTAGCGTCACCAGTAGAACTCAAGTACGCTTGTCAAGAAAAATAATGTAAAAATAAGTACCTACGTAAGTAACAAGTACAGGCCCTCATAAAATCACCTGGCGTTAATAACGACATACAGACGGACTTTATTAATTAAATAAGAGATAATCCTAGTGTCATGCCGCGTATGATAAAATAATCCTATTCGGAATTACGATAAAACTAGCTACTGCCCGCGAGTTTGTCTGCTTGGTAGACGAAAAAAATTGGTACTTTTTTTTTTTTTAGATATTGTAATTGGGTACAGTGACGCCAAAATTAACCATCGTTGTCTGTTTAGCCTTTTCCCAACTATGTTGGGGTCGGCTTCCAGCCAAAATTAACCATACCACTTAAAAAACTGTACCATTTTTCGAATGATTTTGTTATCCTAAGCTTAATTTTCAAATTGCTTCTTCTCCTTAGCATATAAATAGAAAATATTATTCCTACAAATATTATAAATGCGAAAGTTTGTGAGGATGTATGAATGTTTGTTACTCTTTCACGCTTAAACGGCTGAACGGATCTGGATGAAATTTGGCACTGAGATAAATAGTAGTATGGAATAACACATAGGATACTTTCTATCCCGGAAAAATTTACGGTTCCCGTGGGATAATACAACAAATTTGGCGCGGACGAGGTAGTGGGTAGAAGCTATAGTCCTAAATAATATATTTCCAAAAAACTATCTAATGTTTCACATTTGGTATATTGAATTACTATGTCGTTACCGATGAATTTACAGGGGCTCCGACTTACATGGATGTCTATAGTTAGGAAAGACCTAAAAATATAGACATTGACTCAATATCATCATCATCTGCTTAGCCTTTTCCCAACAATGTTGGGGTCGGCTTCCAGTCTAACCGGTTACAGCTGAGTACCAGCGTGTTACATGGAGAGACTGCCTATCTGACCTTCACAACCCAGTTACTAGGCAACACGATACCTCTTGGTTAGACTGGTTTTTAGACTTCCTGGCTTCTGACTATCCGTAAAGACTGTCAAAGATCTTCGAATGACAGCCGGGACCAACGGTTATACGTGCTTTCCGAGGCACGGGGGTGTCACATAACCAACTTCCAAACTCCGGGCTGCTACTGAGCAAATCCTAGTGGAAAAACCCAATAACACTTGCCCGACCTGAGAATCGAACGGACCCCACGCTCATCAGTGGCGCTTGCGACGACGAGACCAACGGGGCAGTCAGACATTGACTCAATAACGACCCAGAAAATACATCTTTGGAGAAGAATTATTTGGAGGGCCGACCCCAAAATAAAAATGGAAGTAGTACGGAAGAAAAAGAATTAATTAAATTTCTGACAGATTATAGGTCACTTAGTTTTATCAACAGTACTAAGCTGAGTTGTAGGCACAAAGAAACAGCCAACATTTTAATAAATTCTAACAAACATTTCTAATACGTAGAACATTGATATATTGTACCACGTGTAACATTACAATACATTACGCATAGACAACAGAACATTTACCATAACATCAGCAATAATAGATGTACTTATGTTGGCAAGACAAAAGGACAATGATAACTTAAGGTACTTACACACTATGTCGTAACGCCGCGGTTTAAATAATCCAAAGTACTTTATCTTTTTACGCAGCCTTGTGTTTTTTTTTTTTTTTTGTTTGGTGGGAAATTTAAAACCCACCCATGTTCCTTCTTGTGCCCTTTGCGTTCCGGGGGCGCGGTATCTCTTGCGAACAACCCGCAGCCCCGGCAGGCGTCGGCCCTCAGTGGCCCCTTCCTGTTGCTAGTAATCTTTCAAATAGTTTTGTTTGTCACAGCGATTTATATATCGCAGCCTGCTAGTTAAATTAGCCGTTTAATTGCAGGGCTTGCCCTCTCATTGGACAACGCCATTCAACCACACGCCTGATCTTGAAGTTAAATCTTACAGTGTTTATAACATTCAACTTCGCGGCTGACATAAAAGCCGCTGTAACATTGAATTGGTATAATATGTATATTTTTTATATTACTAATCAATGAGAACTACCTCGTTAGCCTAGTGGGCCTAAGCGCAACTGCTACGCTAGAGGTCTTGGGTAAGATTCCCAGGTCGAGCAAAAAAAATTTTTGAGTTTATCTATGAAATTCTCAGTAGCAGCTCGGAGTTACGATTTGTGCCCGGTTAATGGCGATAGGCTAGCCCCCTATTACATGGGATCTAAACATAATGACGAACTGTGGGTGTACATTAGTACACCTCTGCCTAACCCTTCGGGGAGCACAGGCGTGATAGTATGTCAATGGGAAAATATTGCTTACCAAAATACGTTTTGGTTTCCCAAACGTGAAGCGTATACTAATAGTCGAATGTGTAAAATAGTTAATCCATGAAAGAAATAAAAATATTGTTATAATTATATCTAATCTATTATACATACATACAAAAACTCACGCCTTTTTCCTATGGGGGTAGGCAGAAACCACAAAACGCCACCAGCCACGATCCCTACATACTTCTTTCGCCTCGTCCACGTTCATACATCTGGTCATACAAGCACGCCGGTTACGAGTACTGCGCACCCGACCTTTCTGAAGAACCTCACCAATAAGGCCAGGGTAAGTCTTACTTGGGCGTATTTCTTACTAATATTGATCAAAGCAAAAATTAAAAAGTAAAAAAAGATTTTAGTGAAAACGGAAAGTATTTCATCAAGCACGTCACATATTTGAAAGCTTCGATGATCTTTTCTTGATGATGACACGGCAATAGTGCGCTAACACCTTTACCAACAAATTATTCACTACAATAGGTTAGCATTTAAAAATGTCGTAAGTCGGAAAGCCAACATTCTTAAGATAAATGTTCTATGTTTTGTTTGTAGCGGGTTTTTTAAATGCGATTGTATAAAGTTGAATGTTGCTTTTATCGTCCATGGATATCTCATTGAAGTTGATGGTGCATTATAAATAATTTCAAATGAAGTGTTTGTTTGTCTCTTGGTGTTGTCCAGTGTGAGATATGCTATGCTAAAAGTTTGAAATTATAGCTTGAAGTTTGAGGTTATGAAAAATTTTATATAGGTAACTTAGCAAAATAATACGTTTGGCGTAGTGGCAAAATGATCGGCTGCTACGCTGCGCGCCACAGGTTTGATTTCCACACGAAGGAAATATTTGTATGGCATAGTTGCCCAGTTGTTCCGGGTCGGGTTGTTTGTGTATGTGAGTTTATACCCAAACGTACCCCACACTTACACACACACCCATACACACACATAGGAACGGAAGAAAATTCAAGAGTAGGCCCTTTTTTTAAATACGACGCTCTCGTAACTTTTTCATCGATACTGCAGTAAATTGAGAAGCAACATTATTCCAGACAGGCAATAATAATTTGAAATTATCATTGTAACACATATCACACAACATACCATCACGCCTGTATTCCCCGAAGGGTTAGGCAGAGGTGTAACAATGTACATCCACAGTTCGCCGGTATGTTTAGGTCCCATGTAATAGGTGGCGAACCTATTGCTATTAACCGGGCACAAATCCTAACTCCGAGCTGCTACTGAGAATTTCATAGAAAAACCCAATAACACTTTTAGCTCAAACTGGGATTCGAACCCACGACCTCTAGCGTAGCAGTCGCGCTTAGGACCACTAGGCTACCGAGGCAGTTCACACACAGAGGAGAGGGGAGGTTGTAACACATAATTTTCTAAATAAAGAATAGAATATTTAACATATTCAACGCACGACAAAATTTCTGAAAATCATAATATTTAATATTTTTTATGAAATAATATTATATCATGAAAAATATCTTCTCAGTAGCTACATCACAATCCTTAAGTCAAAGATAAGATAAAACGAAAAAAAAGAACACACCGACAGAGGCAGAATGCAGCAGTTTGTATTGAAGTGTCAAAGTGACAAGTGTCCGTCGCACGCGCAGATGCGCGGCCAATCGCCACGCGTTCGGAATTTAAAAATTGGCCGTTCCGCGCGCTTTTCGAATTTCGAATATCAATGTGTTTTGTTTTTGTTAGTGAATAAACATGGTTTTGAGATGTTTGTTGAAGAATTTGATAGTTTATTATGTGTCATAGCAGTTATATGATAAATTGAATCGCAATGATTACCATTAATGTTAATTTTTACTTGTTTTGTGAGATGGACATCATGTTAAATGGACATTAAGTTTTTCTTATTAAAGTTCACAGTCGTATGAATCATCTTTATGAGATTGAACTGTTGAGCTGTATAAAATGAAGATTATTTGTTCTAACTTTTACCCTGGATAACATCCATTTTTTAATTTTTTTAAAGGATGGGATTTCATCACTGCCTCGTTGGCCTAGTGGTCCTAAGCGCGACTGCTATGCTAGAGGTCTTGGGTTCGATTCCCAGGTCGAGCAAAAAGTGTTATTGGGTTTTTCTATGAAATTTTCAGTAGCAGCTCGGAGTTAGGATTTGTGCCCGGTTAATGGCAATAGGCTCGCCCCCTATTACATGGGACCTAAACATACCGGCGAACTGTGGGTGTACATTGTTACACCTCTGCCTAACCCTTCGGGGAATACAGGCGTGATTGTATGTTGTTGTTGTTGTTGATTTCATCACAAACGACAAAAGGGGAGAGATCAGGCGCAAGACCAACGATTTTACGTGCTTTCCGGCAACATCCAAACTCCGGGTTGTTACTGAGAAATTCCTAATGGAAAAACCCAATAACACTTTTTGCCCGACCTTGGAATCAAACCCAGGACCCCATACTAAACAGTCGTGCTTGCCGACGAAGAAGTAGGATTAAGATAAGATAAGATTTATTTTAACAGTACATTTAATAACGATTTATACAATTCAATTTAGATTAGTAATTTTTTATTGTGAGGAGACTGGTGCCTAAGCTAGACGGAAGGTCTGTGTTTCAGGACACCAGGTCTCCGCCCCTTAGGTAATGGTTTAATTTTTGTAAGTTTTGTAAGTGCTCTAGAAATTTACGAAATATGCATTAATTGTTTGTATTGTAAGTTTTTATAATTATATTTACATTATATTATTTATATTGTAAGTTATTAAATAGGATTTATTCTGTAGGACCTAATTGAGATAACCCAGCTTAATACACGCTCATAATTATCTCAATAACGTTACAATTATAACGTTATTTTTTCTAATGTTATTATCTTAAATGGATTATAAAAGTGACATAAGTACATAATATATAAACAGAAGGAAATGTATACTAACATTACCTACTGCTTGAACTACAAAGTAATAAGTATGAAAAATATTATGTTTTCAAGTATAAATACAGAATAAATATAGGCTAGATTTAATTGCAGTACTCTTAGGTAGTGGTACAGTCGGTAGCAAAAGTGTATGAAACCAATGCGACTATTCTAATTTATTTAACAATAATGTCATAATGGCCCAGTGGTTAGGGCACCGGCCTCTCTTGTACGAGGTTTTGCGTTCGCAACGACAATGTGACTTTTTCTATCACAACTGATTTTCACCGACATCTGTGAAGAAAAACATCGTAAAGAAATCTGGACTTATAATAAATGTGACTGCCTCGGTAGCCTAGTGGTACTAAGCGCGACTGCCACGCTAGAGGTCTTGGGTTCGATTCCCAGGTCGGGGAAAGTGTTATTGGGTTTCTCTAAGAAATTCTCAGTAGCAGCTCGGAGTTAGGATTTGTGTCCGGTTAATGGAAATAGGCTCGCCCATTATTACATGGGACCTAAACATACCGGCGAACTGTGGGTGTACATTGGTACACCTCTGCCTAACCCTTGGGGAAATACAGGCGTGATGGTATGGTAATAAATTTAAATCTGAAATCGCCAATCCGCCTTGAGCAGGCGTGGTGATCAATGCTCGAGCCTTCTCTATATGAGAAGAGAAACATAATAGGCTTATTATATTTTATTATTTTGTGTGGTGAGCATCACCAGTATAGTTGAATTTGTCGAGGATACAAAACTATACCTTGTACCTATTGTCCTAAACACCATATCTATGAGCCTATTATTGGTAGCAGGTGTGCTCTATCATTCTCTTTAAAACAACGTAATTTGAACCTCTTTTTACGTACACAAGTATATGTTACTGTCAACATGTAATTGGTTTATTAAACCTTGATCAAGTCAAGACAAATTATAATAAAAAATTGATCGGTCGATAATTGTAAGGTATGCGCACACGCATGATGATTACTGACAATTGTTCTTGGCAATTGTGTTGTGTTGCGTTGTGTGATGATAATAATATTATTGTCTTTGCTTATCTGTTAATGAGGGATTAAATGACAGGTGCTTGTAATTTTATTCAATAGTTTGACATCCTTTTTAAAAGTGCGGTTACGAATCTGAGCAATAATCTGGCAACATTTTATTGTAGCGATTTTTTTAGTGATTAGAATTCAATGATTCAAATATTTTCGGCACGGTTGGCGCAATGGCTGAGCGATCGGCTGTTGCGCTGCGTGTCGCACGAAACAAATATTTGTATGACCTACTACAGAGAGATGTTCCGGGTCTGGCTGTTTGTGTATGTGCGTTTATATGTTTGTAAACGCACACACGATACAGGAGAAATGTCTAGTGACGGGCAATGTTTAAAAAATATATCAGTACCTACATTATTATACAAGTGAAGTAAATTTGTCATTACGGTCGACCCTGGATTAAAGCCAGAGCCGAGGGCAAGGGCGTAATGGAGCTAACACTGTAATGATAAAATACTGACAAGTCGTTATCATTTTTTATAAATAAGGTATCACACAGGTTCACAAAATACTAAGGCGTACTACATAAAAAGCTTTGCTAAAATTTAAAAAAGTATGCAGAACGGTAATGTACCATATTAAGCACGTATGCGCAATTCACCGCATTGTGTCCCGAGGGCGGTACAATAAGAGCCACTTTACGAACGAGTATGTTGAATAATCACTTGCCTTACAATTTAAAGCCTTTCTAAATTACGAATGCGAAATTCAAGTGACTGTCTGTCTGTTTGTTACCACATCACAATGAAATTACTGAACTGATCATAATGAAATTTGATAAAGTAGCGGTGGTAGGTTAAGATCTGGACACCAGACTATGTTTGTAAACAGAATCCCAATTGTTACAGCTTTGCATATTATCTACCTACTTCATAATTTAATAATTAAAACACTATTCACTAGTTCAGCGATAAACAATATTTTCTCAGACGCCAAAAGTGTTACAACTGCAAAATTAATTTATGACTTCGATCAATCAAACGGCTTAATAAAAACAAAAAACATGATTGATATAAAATTTATTCGCACAACCCACCTTTATTAAAATTTAATCGTCGATAAATAAATGTTCCCGACTGTACTTTGCCAACAATAATTATGTAAACTCCGCGTCAAATGGCAATTCGTGAAAATATGTCAGTTAATGCATGCTATTAAAGTTTATGAAACATGGCCATGTTATGTGGGCAAAAGCTGATTAGAATATAAAAGATTTTCTTAAGAGACTTATGAAATTAGTTTAATTTTAAAGCTGTAGTAGGCAATGTTTAGGATTAGGTTGATTTGAATGAAAATAATCCGTTTGGAAAGGAATTAAAAGATGGATTTTAATAAATTGCGAAGTCGCTTTTATTAAACAAATGTACCTAAACTATATTATATTATTAATTTTACAAAGCTGAAGAATTCGTTTGTTTGTTTGTTTGGATTTTTTTTTCTACGGAACTACTGGTCCAAATCTGAAAACTCTTTTAGTAGTCGGAAGCTACGTTTTCCCATAGATGACAAAGAAATTGCAATTCCGTAAGAAAATATACGCGGACGAAGTCACGCGCAAAACCTATCATCATCATATTGAGATAATTATCACATCATCTTAAACATTAAAATTGGTTTAGTCGAGTTTAATTACTTCAAATATCTGCCTACCTTTTCCCCAACTATGTTAGGGTCGGCTTCCAGTCTAACTGGATAAAGCTGAATACCAGTGTTCTACATGGAGCGACTACCTATCTGACATCCACGACTCAGTTACTGGGCAACACGATACCTCTTGGTAAGATTAGTAGCCAGACTATCCGGCTTCTGTCTATCCGTAAAGGCTGTCAAAGATCTACGAATGACAGCCGGGGCCAACGGCTTTACATGCTTTCTGAAGCACGGGGGTGTCTCACCACCAACTTCCTAACTCCGAACGATCGAGTTCAGTTCGGGATCGAGTTTAATTAGTTATAGACCAAAATAAGACTAACTATGACTACTGTTGTAAGGAACGCGCTGTCGGTAATCCTCTTTACGATTAAAGAGGATTACCGACAGCGCGTTCACAGTTCTAGTACCGATGTGCTAGAACTGTAAATGACATAATAACTTAGCTGTTTTACATACAAATTGCAGCTATGTATATCTATTTTGCATAACTAAACAGTTATGTATGTAAACTGTACAGATTGTTATAATTAACCGTTATTTTCTGCATGGAGGCTATAAAAATACCGTTGAAATAATAATGATTAGAGCAAGAAATTCCGCC
The DNA here is from genome assembly GCA_947462355.1 of Caradrina kadenii. Lineage (NCBI taxonomy): Eukaryota > Metazoa > Arthropoda > Insecta > Lepidoptera > Noctuidae > Caradrina > Caradrina kadenii. The sequence continues at coordinate 10,918,701 of OX381692.1, read as the reverse complement.
ATTTGTTTTGTTTAGACGAAAATGTTGTGTGACGAATTATCTAACTCCCATTTGATAGTTAACTAACTTTTTCCCCCGATTTCATCCACGTAAATGTAGGTTATCGGAGACGCAAAGTCCCGAATAAAAAAGTACCCTGTGTCCTTTCTTGGGGTTTAAACTTGCTTTGTACAACATTTCATCAAAATTATTATTTTTTACTTTAATTTCCAAAATAGTTATTCTAAATTCACAATTATTTTTGCCATACACGCAAACCTCTCAGAGCTTATCTGTGTGCTGGCGCGTCGGTCTTGTTTACTTAATTACATTTAGGTACATTCTGCTTTATTTAATACATTTAAATTGTCATTAAAACTAGCAGCATTATGAGTAAAGATACGTTTCAATCTGTACTTGTAACTTCTCGAAGCTGTCTTATATAAAATTTTTAAATCAGGGTTTAGTTGTGAAAGCGTAACAGACATACAGAGTTACTTGATTTTCATTATCGTATTATGTCACTGTCCTATTATTTTTAAAGTGTTCATTACCCGGCTTTTATTTTTTTTTCCTTTTTTTTTTGGGGGGTGGGAAATCATCAAATAACTTCTCCCGCCCTGGGCGGGGCGGGAGGGAGTGTCAGACTTTTACTGACTAAAACCCACCCATGTTCCTTCTTGTGCCCTTTGCGTTCCGGGGGCGCGGTATCTCTTATGAACAACCCGCAGCCCCGGTCGATACCCGGCTAACACTATACTGTGGTGCTAGCCGGGTATCGAACACTTTTTCTATTTATATTATTATGTACTTCCGTAGTTTGTCTTTGAAATCATTGACATTGGTCATCGATCGGTGACGATGTGTGTTCCTACGTATCGTCAGGAAACCTGGGTTTATCTACCTATTTTTTGTTTGCTTATTTAAACTTGAGCTATCTATATTATGATATTCATAAGGAATAGTGTAGAATATATAACATCCCGCTACAGCACACGGGAGCGAAGCAGTAACCAAAAACGCAACTTAACGCGGGTGAAAAATACCTCGCAGACAAAAGCTAGTGGTTAATATAAGTCTGAAAATCAACCTTCATGTTTTGTGTACAAAACATAAAATCGCTTGGCTTTCAGTTAATATACGATGCTTGAATCTTGCTCACTAGCTTAAATAGACCCCACAAAAACACAATAATACTTCGCAAATTATTCATCGCTGCTGATTGCCGCACCGTATTATAAGGTGGGTGGCAACCATAATCGTAAGAAGCGATGCCTGTCCAACATGCGAGCATTAACGACGGCACAGGTGTAAGCACAGACCTTTATTTTAGTACGTTAAGTTATTAGTTGAAGCGTTATCGTAGTTTACTGAATGATGGCGCTACCGTCAAAGCGGCAACTTGAGAAATAATGCCGCCTAACTTGATAGTGGTGGCAAAAAAATTTAATAAAAATATTGGTGTATTTTTTTTATATAATCGTGGGGTAACACAATAAAAAGGGTGTGTTTTATGATGTTTCATTAAAATCTATTTTATAAATGCTTTGATTTTTTATTTATTTATTTAATTTTTTTTTTGTTGATTTTGTTTCCATGAAACACATTTCTACAAGCGTACAAAACATAAAAGCATCTTTGAAAGCTTGATTATAATTATTGACACACAAAATTCTATAGAAATCCACGTGAGTCTGTATTAAGTCTGTGTCGTGTAGACTGGCCATTAGGTAAGTAGCTACTACAATTTTTTTTTAAAGTGTAAGAGTGAAATAAGCTAAATTGGAAACAAAATGTCTATCACAAATTCACAATACCTTGTTTATTCAATCGTAAGTAGCAAAAAATAAACTCATATTACAAACCACATTATATATTTTTAATGAATATATTTAGGTACACCATTTTGAGCTCAAATTACTACAAGTACTTCTAGACTCGTTTGAAACAAGTGACCTTTTAATTATTTCAACATAATAAATATTAAAAAAAAACACATTTTTAATATTAATTAACATATCGTTTATCCATTTATTCATATGTCCGAATGCAATAGAAAAACAAAAAAGTACGGTTGTTTTTATTTGTTTTGCAGTCGTTACTCGACAAGAGGTGAGTTGGTCAAACCGGACCGATTTCCTGCCAGCTCGCAAAACAGTTCATACAATAAACTTGAATCATTTACATTTAAAATTTCACCTTTAAAATGAGTTTTATTGGATATTTATTTGAACTCTATATATCTATGTACACGGCCGCGATGTCTATCTAATTGTCGTAGGCAGAAAGAATTGAAACGGGCGTATTAATTTTTCTGAAATAATGTTCGATAAAATTTATTTCAATTCAATATTTTAAAGTTTTAAAATTAGAATCCAATTTATTTTTAAATGTTATAAAATTAATTTCAATCCAAATTATTTTTTGAATTTATCGAGCTAACTTTTTCTTCTATAATTTTAAAGCAATAATTTATTATTTTATGACTAATATCTATTGTAACATCGTATTAAAAACTTATTTTTCATGGAAAAGCAAGATTGCATCGAAAACACGTACTATTTTGTAGTAATGAACAAAAAAATATTGTAAATTAGTTCTGGTACAAAAATGGCCACTTGTAATGTACCTATAATCGAATTTATTATCTAATATAAGTAAAATTTAAAATGTCATTAAGAGTGCTAATGTATGAGTGCTAATTAAGATAAAAAGTGCTAATAATTACAGTTTACTTCATTTTTCTGTACAGCATTTATTTTTTATAGGATTTTCACACAAAGTTACAATTATAGTTGAAATTATGATTGTTTTTAACTGCCTCGGTAGCCTAGTGGTCCTAAGCGCGACTGCTACGCTAGAGGTCTTGGGTTCGATTCCCAGGTCGAGCAAAAAATGTTATTGGGTTTTTCTATGAAATTCTCAGTAGCAGCTCGGAGTTAGGATTTGTGCCCGGTTAATGGCAATAGGCTCGCCCCCTATTACATGGGACCTAAATATACCGGCGAACTGTGGGTGTACAATGTTACACCTCTGCCTAACCCTTCGGGGAATACAGGCGTGATGGTATATATATACATATATATATGATTCGATTCTTGCAGCTAAAGCTTAAGTTCTAATTTGAGTAAGCTAATTATATTATTATTTTGTTTTAACTACCTCGGTAGCCTAATGGTCTTAAGCGCGACTGCTATGTTAGAGGTCTTGGGTTCGATTCCCAAGTCGAGCAAAAAGTGTTATTGGGTTTTTCTATGAAATTCTCAGTAACAGCTCGGAGTTAGGATTTGTGCCCGGTTAAGAGCAATAGGCTCGCCCCCCATTACATGGGCGTTAAACATACCAGGGAACTGTGGGTGTACATTGGTACACCTCTGCCTAACACTTTGAGGAATACAGGCGTCATGGTATATTATTTTTTGTTTTAACTTCATAATTATTGTTTTACGCTTTCTATTAATATTATAATCCTACTATCCTACTAATAATACAAATGCGACAGTTTGTGAGGATGGATGTATGGATGTTTGTAACTTTTTCATGCTAAAACAGCTGAATCGATCTGGATGAAGTTTGGCACTGAAATATATTGTAGTGTGGAATAACACATAGGATACTTTTTATCCCGAAAAAATTGACGGTTCCCGTTGGATAATATATTAAATTTGACGCGAACGAAGTCGCGCGCAAAAGCAAGTACTATAATACATGCGAAAGTAATACTGTCTGTCTATCTGTTGCGCTTTTACAGTTGAACCACTGAACCGAATTTGATGAAACCAAATTTTACCGATTAAGCTGCTCCTGTATGTCACAGAGTGAAGATTCTAGCCTATAACCTTCCTCGATAAACAAAGTATAAAACGCAAAAGGATTGAAATTGATTTCCAATTGCATTAAGATTCCTGAGATTAAGGCGATCAAACGAACAACATGTTTAGCTAAAATCAGTACTAACAATAATTTAGCAAATTAGACTTTGAGACTAAGAACTGCCCCTTGGTGTGGTGGTCGCAAGCGCGACTGATGAGCACGGGGTCCTGGGTTCGATTCCCGGGTCAGACTAAAAGTTTTCCATTACGAATTTCTCAGTAGCAGCCCGGAGTTTGGAAGTTGGTGGTGTGACACTCCCGTGTCTCGGAAAGCACGTAAAGCCGTTGGTCCCGGCTGTCACTCGTAGGTCTTTGACAGTCGTTACGGATAGTCAGAAACGAGAAAATCTGATAACCAGTCTTACCAAGGGGTATCGTGTTACCCAGTAATTGGGTTGTGGAGGTCAGATAGGCAGTCGCTTCATGTAAAACACTGATATTCAGCTGCATCCGGTTAGACTGGAAGCCGACCCCAACATAGTTGGGAAAAGGCTAAGTAGATGATGAGACTTAGAGACTAACTCTTTCACAAGACAACAAAGACCTGCATAATTTATTATTAAATAAAACAAATTGCAATGTATTGCCAGACCTATTCTATTTCACCGTTCACCAAAGTAATAAAAAATGGACACTACAATTCTTTACTTACCTTCATTCCAACAACGAAAAGTAACAATTAATTTAACAAATACGAAAATAAAACTCCATGATCGATATCCGTATAAAAGACATTATAGAAAAGTCAACACGATTGCAATCACTCGAATAAAAACTGTCACACTACTTACATCGTGAAACTGTCTGTTTGTTACGGTTTAAAGCCGTCTAAGAAACTGCTGAGCCGATTTTGATGAGGTAGTATGAAGTTTGCTGAAAAATACCGGGCAAGTGCGATTCGGAAACGCACAGCAGGGATTTCGAACAACCGTACAATACCCAAGATATATACCGTTAAATACAAAAATCACTCAATTTTTGTATGGGGATCTCATAAGCTTTAATACTATTTTATTTTAACCCCAGACGCAATAACGACGGTGTGTTATAAGTTTGACGTGTCTGTGTGTATGTGTGTGTGTCTGTCTGTGGTATCGTAGCTCCCGAACGCATGAACCGATTTTGATTTTGTTTTTAGTGTTTCAAAGGTGAATTAGTCGGGAGTGTTCTTAGCTATGTTTGATGAAAATCGGTTCAGCGGTTTCAATGTTATCAGCTCTTTTGTTGGCTGCGGTAGGGATTTTTTTCTTCTGTTGGGGTTTATTATTATTTATCGTTACGGAGGCGATAGTAGAATATACACTTGGTCAAAATTTCTATTACTGTTCTGATCATAAAACCCTGTGAAAGACTAACAAACAGATGGACAGACAGCGAAGTCTTAGTACTAGATTTCTGTTTGGTACGAAACCCAAAAAATCATCCCCTAAAATAGGTTGAAAGCTCAGCAAGGACGAAAATATAAAACCCCTGAAGGAGGTAAATTACATGTCACAGTTCGAAAAACATCGTGGTGCTCAGTAACTGGGTTGTGGAGGTCAGATAGGCAGTCGTTCCATGTAAAACACTGGTATTCAGCTGCATTCAGTTAGACTGGAAACCGTACTCAACAGATTTAGTAAAATGCTAAGCAAATGATTATAAGTTCATGCGACAAATTTTTAAATCGCGGACAAAGTCAGGAGCAAACAGCTAGTCGAGCATAAACCGATCAGAATTAAAAGAATACAATATGAAATGCTTCTTTTAATAACGGTTGGCAATGATACCCATCTTAATCGGTGACGCATGCTTCCAAGAACGCATGCGTACTGACACTTGCGCACGCGATTCGAACGGTTTTTTCTGTATATTTAGTACTGCTATGTGTGGAAACTAAAGGGTCAAAGTCTTTTTGCTATTCTTGTTTTTTAACATAACATACCATAACGCCTGTAATCCCCGAAGGGTTAGGCAGAGGTGTACCAGTGGACACCCACAGTTTGCATGTTTAGGTCCCATGTAATAGGAGGCGAGCCCATTGCCATTACCCGGGCACAAATCCTAACTCCGAGCTGCTACTGAGAATTTCATAGAAAAACCCAATAACACTTTTTGCTTGACCTGGGAATCGAACCCAAGACCTCTAGCATAGCAGTCGCGCTTAGGACCACTGGGCTAGGTAGGGTTTTTTAATATTCTCCAAAACGAATTTTGATTACGGCAACACTTTTGCTACCCCCGACGCAAACGTAATAGTGTAACAATCACCCTGAACCCTAAAGGGGATAGTCTGGGTAAGCATGGAGGAGATTAGTGCACAAACACATGTAAACTCCCTCTTTCCTCACTTACATATTCCGATGGGACGGCAATCCGACCGGGAAGAGATCACTGATCAGGCGTAAGACCGGAACGGCATTACGTGCTTTCCCAGGCACGGGGTTTCACACAACCAAGGTCCAAGCTCTGGGCTGCTACTGAAAAATTTCTTGATGGAAGCCGAACTCGTGGGCAGGAGCTAACGAGGAGTTAGGTATGTGCCTACCATGTCTCGCCTGCGATTTTTATTATTTTAGGTAATTAGGCATAGACAATCTGTCTAGAATGACATTGAGATTTCAGAGCTCGCATAAACCCAAATTATTTTTTATTGATGAAGTGATCTATCACCACACAGTCATTACACCTGAATTCATCAAGATAGACCTTTACAGAACAGAACTGCAGATTGAGATTGATTGCAGAATGAGACTGCCTCGGTAGACTAGGCTACTGCCTCCGTAGCCTAGTAGTCCTAAGCGCGACTGTTACGCTAGAGGTCTTGGGTTCGATTCCCAGGTCGATCAAAAAGTGTTATTGGGTTTTTCTATGAAATTCTCAGTAGCAGCTCAGAATTACGATTTGTGCCCGGTTACTGGCAATAAACTCGCCTCCTATTACAAGGGACCTAAACATACCGGCGAAATGTGGGTGTACCTTGGTACAGCTCTGCCTAACCCTTAGGGGAATACAGGCGTGATGATGGTAGAACTGCAGATCATTGAACAGTAAATCATCAAATGACTTCTTCTTAATGGAGGTACTATCAGGCATAGTAATACCCATTCGTGTTCCTCCTAATACCCTTTACGTTCCAGGGCCGCGGTGCCTCTTTCAAACAAATTCCGTAACCCTGGACGAATTCTGCAACTCAAGCTCACCTTACACTCACTTCACATCAATTCATTGAGAGAAGTTGTTACAGAATAGCACTGCAGATACATCCTTGCCGTTCCCATTTTAAGCAAACAAAAGAAGAAGAACGCTTCATCTAGAAAAAAGGTAGTTACTTACACCTTCATGTTTGAAGACTCTATCCAATACTTATCTAAACTCTTGAATATTGAAATACCCCCTGCTGGGTAGACTTTAATACTAAATACATGACATTTTTTTTTTTAGAGATCCTTCAAATTAAAGAACCCTTTAAGTTTTTTTTTTTTATTGCAATGCATCTTCTACTGCCATGTCAAGACGAGCTACGGGAATATAAGATTAAATTCATAAAATAATATCAGCCTATTATTGTCCCACTGCAAGGCAAAAGCTTGGCGGGACGGTTGAGACAGCGGTTCTCCCGTCCCAGCCGCCGCGGTAGACGCTCCGGACGTCGGGAGCCGCGAGACGACTCCCGGCCACCGTAGATACTGGCCTGTGGACGGTGAGCAATGGGTAGCTCACCGTCCTTACGTTGCATAACGACAGGCCGTGTCGACGGCGCGTTCGTGTTCCACGCTCGCCTCAAAGAGATGTCAGCAAAAGGAAGGGGCCACTGAGGGCCGATGCCTGCCGGGGCTGCGGGTTGTTCGCAAGAGATACCGCGCCCCCGGAACGCAAAGGGCACAAGAAGGAACTTGGGTGGGTTTTAGTCAGTAAAAGTCTGACACTCCCTCCCGCCCCGCCCAGGGCGGGAGAAGTTATTTGATGATTTCCAACCCACCAAAAAAAAAAAAAAAAAAAAAAAAGGCAAAAGCTTCTTCTCATACAAAAATGGAATAAGCAGTGATCACCACGCTTGTTCAAGGCGGATTGGCGATTCTTTTCAAACTTGTGTTAATATTAAAGTCCAGGCTATTTTTACGTGGTTTTACTTCATCGACGTCAGTGATGACCAAGATAAACTTAAAAAGGAAATATGAATTGGAAAAGTCACTTTGGTACGTGTGCGGAATTTGAAATTTGAGGCTGTGAGCTCGCTCACAGCCTCAAAAACTTAACTTATGGCAGTGGTAAAAAATTAGTTAGCCAGCAGGTTACTTAAAAATATAGTTTTTTTTTGTGTCTTTAGTTTCTATAGACATCATAGCTAGTTAAAGTCCAGGAGGATTCAACAGGAAGAGGTCCACAGTGCGAATCCAACACACACTTGACCAGTTTGTTTGGTAACCAATAAAAGCCTTAAAAAGCGGCAGTAATTAATGGGTTAACTTTTAATGCGTACTGCATTTATAATTCAATAGCAGTAAAATGTAAAACAACAATAGACTTGATGAAAACGACCTTTTTAACAATACTATTGTACTAAATTTAACTCACATCCAAATTTAGATCATCCATAAATCCATTTAAGTCCGCACATTTATTTATATATTAATAATGCATCACAAATTCCTAGCATAACTAATAAATAAAAGACGGTAGATAAAAATAAATTTAAAGCAATTAACGAAAGTCAGCATAAAGTTTATTTTTTGTTTTTTAAATTTTAACACTTTAAAAACCCATTTAAATTGATAAAAGTGCAATTCAATTATCATTGAACTTTTAAATAAAATGTCTTTTGTCTTATTTTATCTACGTGTGTATGTAGGTTTTTATCAGTTTTCTGTGTTCTTATCGGCTTAAGTCGCTTTAGCACCTTCAAGCTAAAAATATGTTGTGCTTAACATTTGCGGTTTTTCTAGTAATTAGTTACTAATCTGAAAATTAAAGGAACTTATCGTCATGTGCTGCCATAAAGAAATCATCTCGTAGACACCTTTCTTTGAAATTGAAATGCTTATCGGGAACAAGCACCTACTTATAAAAGACATTTCCTTTTTTTTTAATTTCATAATTAGCGTCGACTGATTATAAACTTATTATATACTTATCTGGTTGTATGACACTTAACACTCCAGCTGCAATGATATTTCGTAAAAACCTTTCTCGGTAAATTTAGGTGATAACAGCATTAGGTGAACTGTCAATCTCTAGCATCTTGTAGCAGTTTACTTTCAGCTCACAAATTTTTACAGAAAAAAACCGACAGGGTACAAATATTATTTAAATCAGAATAAAAGGGTTATAGAAGTAATAAACGAACGATCTGTGATACCAGAGATGAAATCGATAGAAAGGTGGAAAAAATAATAAATTAGTGGCAGACAAAGGGATGTGTGGCAAATATTAATAAAATTGAAGGTAATGTTATTTATAACCATTTGATGTAGAGGATGCTAATTATATGCTAGCTATAAAGAGAAAAAACATAATCAGTTCACTAGATATAAAACTATTTTACACTATGAGACGAGACAGATCAAAAGCCAAAAGCCGTTATTTGAGTAAGTCTAAGAAAAATCAAAACCAAAATTTAAAATGAAAAATTTCCCACCTAAAAAATGTAATTTCGACTACAAGGTTTAAAAAAATTAAGACTTTAATCTCCAAGTGACATTAAATAACCCCCACTTACTTTAAAACCGTTACGTTCAAAAAAACGCCTCTTCCGTGTTTCGAAATTTAAAATCGCAAATCGTTCGTATAATTTGTTCGCATTGTCAGCTTGCGTACGCGATCAGATATAACATTGTTTTAAAACGTCGCTCATGATTTTAGTATGAGATATTACGAAGTATCAAGATTAATCAAGTGCGCTTTAATTGTTTTGTGTTGATTTTGAAATTATTATTGCCGCGAAATCATTGGGGTATGGGACAGCTGGTTGAGAGTGGACATAGATGGCGCTAAATGGCGTGCAATTGGAGGGACCTATGTGATGTAGTGGACTTGTATAGGTAGAACGATGAGTTCATATTCTAAGTAGCTTTTCGCCTAATAAAGCTAAAATTGACGTTTGGAAAATCGTTTTTTACTTTTGTTTACATAATAAATAATATATTAAAACAGTCACTTGAACTGGTGATACCAACTTAATGAAATAAAAATCATTTGCATGTTTGAAAGATCATTACTTGAGGACGACTAGACCGATATGACTATTTGTTTTTTGTCGTCTACGTAATTGTCAGGATAAGGAAAACTTAAAAAAAAAGAAGAAATATATATTTCATTCAAAAACAGAATACTAAAGTATATTTTTTTTTAATTCATCCTTTATTCAAATGGTATTTTTTGTATGAAAAGCTCACGTGCGAAGCCGGGGCGATTCACTAGTTTTAAATAAAAATAGTTTAGTTAAAAGTGAAAACATCTAGCAAGCCTTTGTCTAAACTACATTGCGGAATATTATTTTGTATGTTCTCTACGTTACCATATCAGTACAATAAAATTATTATCAAAAACATGGCACCCATAATGAAAACAATTAAATTCTACGCTATTAATTAAAAAAACTATAAATAACAAAATTATTGAACTGCAAAGCAGTAATTATTAAATGGCGATTGGTACTAGTGAAGTAAAATAAGGGTAAATAAAATTTAAAAAACTTACATTTACTGCCTCGTTAGCCTAGTGGTCCTAACCGTGACTACTACGCTAGAGGTCCTGGGTTCCATTCCCAAAGTGTTATTGGGTTTTTCTATGAAATTCTCAGTAGCAACTCGGAGTTAGGATTTGTGCCCGGTTAATGGCAATAGGCTCGCCCCCTATTACATGGGACCTAAACATAGCGGCGAACTGCGGAACTGTGGGCGAATTTTTACACCTCTGCCTAATCCTTCTGGGACTACAGGCGTGATGGTATGTTATGTTATGATGGTATGATACTGTACATAATGTTGCCCTATCAGTCTGTCTTTTATATTTAATTAAACCCTTTTGTTACAATAACTCGATTAAGCACAATGGGTGCTTGCCCGGATTTAATACTCAACATCATGTTTAAGAGGCTTACAAACTACATTAACATTGATCCGGGAAAACGGCGGTCGTGAGGAGCTATGGAATTACATAAATAAAAGTCTGAAATCGCCAATCCGCCTTGAACAGACGTGGTGATGAATACTCGTGCCTTCTCTGTTTGAGAAGAAACCTTTGCCCTGCAGTAGGCCTTTAATAACTATTATTTAACTTTAGAAACACCTATACTTTTTTATCATTGATCTTCTTTTGACAAACATTTTAAGTAACCCCCGGCAGAAGTAAAGTATCACTACTGTGGCTACAAAAGAGCTGATAACTTTGAAACCGCTGAACCGATTTCCACCAAACAAAGCTAAGAACTCTCCCGAATTATTAACCTTACAAACACAAAAATCAAAATCGGTTCATGCGTTCGGAAGCTACGATGCCACAGACAGATACACACATACACACACACACATAGACACGTCAAACTTATAATACCCCGTCGTTTTCGCGTCGGGGGTTAAAAAGTATAAAAGTCTTAAGATTTTAGACTTTTTTACTTTTTCTACTTTTTTTAAAAAACACGTCGAAAAAATAAACGAGAATCATAAGTTCATTGTAGGTACAGAACCCAGCCATTTCCTACGATACCCAAAACCGTCTACACCAATTACACGATTCCTTTGTATCACCCGCTTCGAACATCAAAGGGGCCGCACTGAACGATTCTTCATACTCATTTACTAAAATTAACGCACTATACCGCGACCAACTCATCTTGAACCTTGACATTTCATACAAATCGAAATCGCGACGAAGAGTTGTATGACGTTTTCTGGAGCAGGGATCTTTGTTACTGGTGGGTCTACCACAGTGTTGTAAGATGTCAAATAGTCAAAAGATCCACCGACTTATTATCTTATTAACAGTGTGTACATTTTTTTTTATTGAGCATTTAAATTGACCGTGTAATTTGTAGGTGTGTGTGTGTGTTCTTTAATTTTAATTTTTCTTTGTAAATAGACTGGAATCCTTTGAATTCTAGAAATCATAGGGACTTTTTTAACAATTGGTTTATCGTAAGGCCTAGCTTCCGCCTGCGACATCCTTTCTTTTACACGCGTTTCTTTGGTTACTGCTCCGTTCCCGTGAGACGTAGCGTGATGTTGTATAGCCTAGACTATTCTTCTTTAATCTGGTTATCATTACAAAAAGATTTTTGATTATCCGACTGGTAGTTTCTGAGATTAGCGCGGTTTACTGAAACAAATAAAAATACTATTTAGCTTTAAATAATGTAGCAGAAAAAGTCTCAAATGAAAATAAAATACCAGTTTTTTTTAGTAATCAAAAACGTTCAATATCTACTCACAATCTCATCTTCACAATCAATGTCTGAGACTTGTCTTATATTTAGAAAATATAAGACAATATAGACAATAGGCTCGCCCCTTATTACATTGAACTTAAAATCATACCGAACTGTGGGTGTACATTGGTGCACCGCTGCCTAACCCTTCGGGGAATACAGGCGTGTTGGTATGTCTATCGATATGAACACTAATATAGGAGGTCTATTTTGCATGAAGATTCCACAAATCCCGTTATATTCCCCAGTCCATTGCGCAGACCGAAGCAAGATGTTCGCGATAGCGTACTACAATTAGCGTATGCAAACACTGTAATTATATTCCTAGTATTGCACATGGTACTGCGAGTTTTTGTGATAGAGAAAATCTTGCGCACGTGCACTGTTTTAGGGTTCTCTAGCTGACTTTGAAAATCGTTTTGTTGACCACCCAAGTACATCGTTGTCTGATTTGGGTCTCGTTTTTTGAATATAGGTACCTAATAGGATCTTACTTACGTACACTTTGATGAATCTCACAGTTATATATATATATACCATCACGCCTGTTTTCCCTTAAGGGATAGGCAGATGTGTAACAATGTACACCCACAGTTCGCCGGTATATTTAGGTCCCATGTAATAAGGGGCGAGCCTATTGCCATTAACCGGGCACAAATCCTAACTCCGAGCTGCTACTGAGAATTTCATAGAAAACCCCAATAACACTTTTTGATCGACCTGGGAATCGAACCCAAGACCTCTAGCGTAGCAGTCGCGCTTAGGACCACTAGGCCAACGAGGCAGTTACATGAGGCAGTCACAGTTATATGACGTTCAAAAGTGTATTTTAGTGGTGTAATTAAAACAAATAATTTTTCACTTTGACACCGCGGAGTGAGTATCGTATGAGTATCTTACCAGAGGCATCAAAATGTCAACAAAACATTCTTAAACCTGAAAAAAACTGCTCTAAATTAAAAACAAATTGTAAATAAGAGACCTTTAGAGTTTCAGCTGGATGGTGGAGGTAGGTGGCATAATTCGCGGGCCTGTAGACAGTGAGCAATGGGTAGCTCACCGTCTGTAGGTTGCATAACGACAGGCCGTGTCGACGGCGCAGTTGTGTTCCTCGCGCGCCTCAAAGGGATGTCAGCAATTATTTGAAGGGGCCACACAGGGCCGATGCCTGCCGAGGCTGCGGGTTGTTCGTAAGAGATACCGCGCCCCAGGAACACAAAAGGGCACAAGAAGGAACATGGATAGGTTTAAGTCAGTAAAAGTCTGACACTCCCTCCTGCGCCGCCCAGGGCGGGGGAAATCATTTGATGATTTCCCATCCGTAAAAAAAAAGGTGGCATAATTAGTAACCAATTTCAGTTGAATATAAATGACGCGACACATCATCACTCACGAAATAACGCTCGTTTAACCTCACACTTACCCATAGAAGACCAACAGAACCCACAACAATAAAAACGTTACACAGAAACCAAGGAACCATGTAAGTAGCGAGCATGCAGACGCCCGCGCCGCTGATCAAGCATGCTATTCAATCGTTTGGATATTTTTCACTGCGTTAAAAACAAGCAGACAGTCATTACTCGCAATAAAGTTTAACTAGTTATTATTTTCTAATTGTAATTGAACTACAAACGAAAGCATTAATATGCGGTCGGTAAAACGTTTGGTTAGTTTTAAAGTCGATTTCTCTGAACACTTGTATCTTCTTCTTAGCGTATCGTTAGCAAATATAGATGTAACAAATGATAAAATTAAGGAACCCCCGCCAGAAGAATTAAAATCCCTACCGCTGCTAACGAAACAGCTGATAACCTTGAAACGGTTAAACCGATTTTGACAAAACTTATCTAAGAACCATCGCTAAGAAAACTGTCGTATTTATAATAGCAGTAAGCTTTTCATAATATTTTCTTTCACAATTTTGAACATTAGCAGAGCATAGAAGTGTATAGGTTCGTCGGTACCACAGCCCTAACAATAATAGAATGGAATAAAATTCTTATGTCAACATTTAAAGGGCACCATCGATTTCCAGTCGATCAATGTCTGTAGTTAGAATGCACCATCTAGTGGTTTCAAATGTTAAACCGTTGACATTGATTGAAAGGTATTTCGACACATCCTTTTCAGCTTTTGTTTTGTTTACGTAATGTGGTTAACGTACCTCTCTTTCGTGTATGAGAATGTAGGTTCGAAACCGGGCATGTATGTACCAATGTGTATTTTTAACCCCCGACGCAAAAACGAAGAGGTGTTATAAGTTTGACGTGGCTGAGTGTCTGTCTGTGGCATCGTAGCTCCCGAACGCATGAACCGATTTTCATTTAGTTTTGTTTTATTTAAAAGGTATATTAGTCGGGAGTGTTCTTAGCTATGTTTGATAGAAATCGGTGCAGCGGTTTCAAAGTTATCAGCTCTTTTGTTAGCTGCGGTAGGGAATTTTATTTTTCTGTCGGGGGTTACTTAAAATTTTTAAATTTGTATTTTTCAAATCATATGTATGTAGTTTTCAAGGTTATTTTGGGCATCACTTATATTAGATATTGGTAATGAAATTATCAAATGACATCTCCGGCCCTGAGCGGGGCAGGAGGGAGTGTCAGACTTTTACTGACTAAAGCTTATGCCCTGCAGTGGGATAATAATATACCGGTATTATGTATGTTAAAGTTGTGAAGTAAATGGTCAATATTATTCTTATTTGTTAGTCTTTCGATTTTTGAAAACGAGCTCCTAAATCTCATTTTATCTTGAATTTGTATTATTATTTACCATTATGCGCATATTTTATCATCATCTACGTCATCAAAGTGAACGTGGAATCATTTATTTCTTTTCGGCCATTAAAAGGCACTTTTGAACGTCATTTACAAGAAAGCAAAAATTAACAAATGAAAATTTTATAAAAGAAAAAATAAAAATGAATGATGAATGAATATATTATTTAAAAGAAAATTGAATTTCTTTAAATAAAATACAAGAGATTTCATACCCTTTCATAGACCAAACCATTGGCACTTTAAAATCGCATAAAAATAATAAAAATTACCGTAATTTATTGACATGACTACCGCAAGACTGCCCTTTTAATACTCATGTTTTTTATAGTAACTTGCGTACAAATGATGATTTATATACCATAGCTTGTCGTGTTGTTTTACGTTCATGTACTTAAAGGGCGTCAATGTTACTTTATTGTTAGGCTCAATATACACCGCCGCAAAACAGGACTGAACGGGACTCTTGTTGCTCGCGAATTCTCCGGAATCCGCGAGAATTCGGCTGAAGACTAACTGTCAGCTTTTTGCATTTTTAACAATTGTCCAAACGTCCGTTGGCACTTCCCGTAAATCAAGGGCTGGCTTTTACCTTGGCCAGAGGCTTAGCCTTGCCATCCAACGGGGCAATAACGCCAATGTTTTGGGCATTTTTCCAGTTGACGGCGATATGGAGTAAATTTTTGATGCTATTTAGTTTTAGTTTATTTTTAAATAATAATGCTTTACTTTTATGTTTTCTTTTTTAAATCTGTAAACATTGTACAATTTTAATAAAAATTATCTATACTAATATGAAAAATTAAAAATAAAATAAATGATTAAACTTTGATAATAATTCACAATGTCAATAAAGTTCATTATGCTTTGTCCACAGAATTCTATTTCGCGGCCAGAATTCCTTGTCTCTCTCCTTACACAAAGATGACAGCCTGTCTTTTCATAAGCAAAACTTAAACATGTTATTTAGGCTGCATAACCAGTGCGTGTGCGCATGACGTCCGTTGTCTTTAAAATTGTACCGGTTTTGGAGTCCGTAGTTTTTTGTTAATAGCGACTTGTATAGAAAGAAAAGATACGCTCGGCTTGTTTGAAGGTTGTGTTAATCTCTCTGTGTCTTCTTCAATCTTTTACTCCTCGTAGGTATAGAAGGATTTACTTTTTGAGTCAGAGACAAATCAGGTCTTAGCTAAAGTCTTGAAGCTACAATCTACCTTCATACCTGCCAGCTTTATAACTAAGTCAAGTTTATGAGATTTCGTGGTTAGTTAGTGAGTAACTCTTCGCTATGATATCAAAGTCAAAGTCAAAGCATTTATTTCAATTAGACCATTTACAGGCACTTTTGAATTGTCAAGAAGTTACATTTAAGAGTTGAAGCTAGTTGCTCGTTCCAAAGCGTAGGTCTCTATGGAGAAGAACGAGCAAGAAACTCCATGGACGGTCTTTTCATGCAATTTGGTTTTTACAAAATCTTGGTTACAATATTCTTGTTGCTTTATATGTGAAAACAATGGAGATGAATATAAAACAATAAAAAAAATAGTACTAAAGATGTGAGCCATGGCAGTTAAAAGATGACCAATCCCAACTGACAGCGCCCGTTCAGGAACATGATGCGTGCATCAGCACCATGTATCTCAACCAATATACGTCGTAACACATCTTTTATCATACATACTTAGATTCTACACCCCACACGTTAAAATGCTTCGTCAGTTATTTAAAAAAACGGTCCCATATGATGGGGGGCGAGCCTATTGCCATTAACCGGGCACAAATCCTAACTCCGAGCTGCTACTGAGAATTTCATAGAAAAACCCAATAACACTTTTGCTGGACCTGGGAATCGAACCCAAGACCTCTAGCGTAGCAGTCGCGTTTAGAACCTAGGCTACCGAGGCGTTTTATAGTTACGATGTCCCTTTAATCCACCGGATATAAATATATTAGTTATTATAGATTGATTTGTACAATAAGAACATTGTATAGATACCTCTAGGTATAATAACTAATTTGTATTCAAGAATTAAGTCAAAATAAAAGTTGACATAATTACAATAGAGGTACAATTTTTCTTAATGTAGTGTTTGTTCTGCCTGATCTAGGTTTAATTAATACCTGTGTTTCAGGTCATCACTTTACAATACATTTTAAAAGATGACAATTCATTAGAATATAAATTCACAACAAGATAATAATTATAACACTTTTAAAGCCCAAATCATGTGAGTATAAAATACTTAACTAGACTGTTTAATAATATGTTTAAATAATTTATCGAGTAACGCGAATTACTAATTGTACCTAACTTACCTCCATAAGTAATTAAGTTGCAATTTATATTTATTACACCCATCACTGACCATAAGAATGACGGTTATTTAAAAAAGGAACTCAATCAAACGTAACGTAACCATTAGCGGCCATTTGCTAAACAGACGCTCATTTTTACACTAATTAACAAAATGCTCTAAGTTCTTCATAATTACAAACTCGTCCTATCCATCTTTCGTGTTATTATTCATATTAAAAATGTACAGTCGCCAACGGAAGGACACATCACTGGAACAAAGTTACAAACTATGTTAAAAAAGAAAAAAAAAACAGGTTTTATCTAAAATCTAGATATGTGGATAATTACTAACACCCGTCCACAAGGTAACGTTCTCTGAATATTAAAAAAAATATATACACAACAACCGCCATTACAAGTATAACGATTATACATCGCTTGGCGAAAAAAGTTTGTGTTAAAAATTATACCTGGACACCTCCACACTGAAACGCCGTAAACGACAATAAAAAATCAAACAGAAAATAATCTTAAAATGAGTGGGTTAGAATTGAAATTCTATTGCGCAGTTTAAGCATTAGAATGCCCTAAAAATTTATTACAGCGGACGCGTAGAAAAACATTAAGCCATCTGTAATTTGTATAGTACGAGAGACAGAGAGATCCGATTGCTTGAGTAAACAATTTCATAAGTTAGAGCGAGATAGGTAGACGTCTGTTGATACTTTTCTAAAAATGTTGCTGGTAGCCAATCCGGGAGCAGTAATGGGCGGGTCGGCTCCTGTGTTCAAATAGATTGATGAAAATTGGTTCCTTATGTTGGGTTCAGCAGGATTATAGTGATAAAAAACTGGAATTTTTTGGAACTGTATTTTGAAGAGTTCGTGGAATTTGAATTTAGTGTGGTTATTAGAAAAAAAAGATACGATGTGTTTTCGCGAAGTATTTTTAGATATAACTAGATGTAGGTACAAGCCAAGTAAGAATACTTTTGGTAAGTAAAATGTAGTCAAATTAAGTTTAATAGTTTCGTAGTAAAAACTTAAAGAGCTTTCGCTTTTTTTTTATTAAGTGCTATTTCTTGCGATGCAGGCAAAGACGCGGCTAAAAAAGTATTGTATGTCCTTTCTTGGGATTTAAGCTTAGTCTGCATAAAATTTCATCAAAATCGGTCCAGTAGTTTAGCTGTAAAAGAGCAATAAACAAACTCACTTTCACATTTACAATATTAGTATAGAGAATACATTAAATACCTTATCATCTGCTTAGCCTTTTCCCAACTATGTTGGGGTCGGCTTCCAGTCTAACCGGATGCAGCTGAATATCAGTGTTTTACATGGAGCGACTGCCTATCAGACCTCCACTACCCAGTTATTGGGCAACATTGGTTGTCAGACTTTCTGACTTCCGACTATCCGTAACGACTGTCAAAGATCTATGAATGACAGCCGGGACCAACGGCTTTACGTGCTTTCCGAGGCACGGGGGTGTCACACCACCAACTTCCAAACTCCGGGCTGCTAGTAAGAAATTTGTAATGGAAAAACCCAATAACACTTTTTGCCCGACCCGGGAATCGACCCCAGGACCCCGTGCTCATCAGTCGCGCTTGCGACCACGAGACGAATGGGGCAGTCAATAAATGAAATACCTATACCTACTTATTATTTTTTTTTTATTGAGTCCTACTCTGACATATATATCTCATATCGTTAAAAAACCATTCTTTTTTTGTATTTTTCCGTAAGTCGAACTCAAAGGCCATGTTTTCAATCAAAGTTTTTTTTTTCAATTACACCATTATTACAGAATTTGGAACGTAATTCTTAAGAGAAAAAAAACCTAGTTGCCCTTTCCGAAAGATAGTTTTTATTCCCCGACGCAAAAACGACGGCGTGTTGTAAGTTTGATGTGTCTGTGTGTGTGTGTGTGTCTGTCTGTAGCATCGTAGCCCCCGAACGCATGAACCGATTTTGATTTTGTTTGTTGTGTTTGATAGGTGAATTAGTCGGGAATGTAAGCTTTGTTTGATGGAAATCGGTGCAGCGGTTTCAAAGTTATCAGCTCTTTTGTTAGCTACGGTAGCGATTTTTTTCTTCTGTCGGGGGTTACTTTAAATTTTTAATTTTGTTTAGAGAAGAATGGGGAAGAAACTCCATAGGCGTCAGGCCCAAGTGGTCTGGCATTATTGCTGAACTGGACCTGTTTGGGCCAGCAGTGGGGCACACATCTATATTACCTATTTCTTTTGTTTTATTTAATTATTTTTTTATTTTTATTTAGATTACTTCTTTTTATGTGCCTCAAGTTGTGTCAATAAATGTTTTTTCTTTCTTTCTTACATAGATAGGTACTTATTCTTTCACGCCTGTATTCACCGAAGGGTAAGGCAGAGATGTACCAATGTTTTCGCCGGTATGTTTAGGTTCCATGTAATAGGGGGCGAGCCTGTTGCCATTAGCTGGACACAATTCTTAACTCCGAGCTGCTATTGAGAACTTCATGAGAAATCATCATAATATCAATTTACTTTTTCTTCCAATCAGTGTTTATATCGGTCAAACCGTATTACGCTCAAAACGGCTGGGTGAATTTTGATGAGACTTTTATTCATGTTATACATTATTATCAACAGAATCAAAATACTATACATTGCACGCAAGACTGTAAGAAATTTTTATCGCTTAAAGAGAAATGTTTTAATGAACGTACGTTGAGTTAAGTTACAAATTGTCGCAAAAATAAGTGCTTTGTACACTAATATTGAATTAATTGAGACTTAAACGCATGTCCAGCCACGGTCCTGCCGGGGCTGCGGGTTGTTCGTAAGAGATACCGCGCCCCCGGAACGCAAAGGGCACAAGAAGGAACATGGGTGGGTTTTAGTCAGTAAAAGTCTGACACTCCCTCTCGCCCCGCCCATTGCGGGAGAAGGTATTTGATGATTACCCACCCCCCAAAAAAAAAAAATGTCGGGTCACGTTACTGAATTGTGACTGACTGTAATAAAATATCCCATTCCAATGTATGCTATTACTAATATTATAAAGAGAAAAGATTTTTTTATTTGTTTGTCTGCAACGAATATGCTCCTAAACTACTGAGGCGAATGCTCCCGACGAGGGAGTATCTCAAGGTAACTACAGGTAGCGTAGGTTTTTTTTTTTTTTTTTTTTTTTGGTGGGTGGGAAATCATCAAATAACTTCTCCCGCCCTGGGCGGGGCGGGAGGGAGTGTCAGACTTTTACTGACTAAAACCCACCCATGTTCCTTCTTGTGCCCTTTGCGTTCCGGGGGCGCGGTATCTCTTGCGAACAACCCGCAGCCCCGGCAGCAGGTAGCGTAGGTACGCATTATAAAAGTCACTAGCCACAAGCAACCTTCTGCGATGCAGTAATACTAGAGAAGGAGGTGGCGGGACGGTTGAGGCAGAGAGTCTCCCGTCCCAGCCGCCACAGTAGACACTCCGGGCGTCGGGAGCCGCGAGACGACTACCGGCCACCATAGACGCGGGCCTGTGGACGGTGAGCAATGGGTAGCTCACCGTCCGTACGTTGTATAACGACAGGCCGTGTCGACGGCGCGTTCGTGTTCCACGCGCGCCTCAAAGAGATGTCAGCAATTTTTAAGGGGCCACTCAGGGCCGGTGCGTGCCGGGGCTGCGGGTTGTTCGTAAGACATACCGGGGCCCCGGAACGCAAAGGGCACAGGAAGGAACATGGATGGGTTTTAGTGAGTAAAAGTCTGACACTCCCTTCCGCCCCGCCCAGGGCGGGGGGGAAGTCATTTGATGATTCCCAAACCTGGAAAAAAAACCCACAAGCAAAATAAAATTGTATCATTTTTCCGACCTCCATTGTAATGACACCATCACACCAGTGCAACAAATTACAGCTATTAGGTGTCAACAATGATAAAATGAGGTAACTTTTAATAAAAGTAGCGGCCATGTTAAATATAACTATTAGGTTTTGTGAAATACACAGGTTTTGCATCATATAATAATACAATATATGATTCCTATCGATATAATCTGTGGCTCTCCGACTATTTACGTTGTAGATAAAGTTTGAACATACCATCACGCCTGTATTCCCCGAAAGGTTAGCCAGAGGCGTACCAATATACACCCACAGTTCGCCGGTATATTTAGGTCCCATGTAATAGGGGACGAGCCTATTGCCATTAACCGGACACAAATCCTGACTCCGAGCTGCTACTGAGAATTTAATAGAAAAACCCAATAACACTTTTTGCTCCACCTGGAAATCGAAGCCAAGACCTCTAGCGTAGCAATCGCGCTTAGAACCACTAGGCTAACGAGGCAGATAATGTTTGAATATAGGACATTTATAATTATTGTTCAATCCATTCTAACATTACGCCTACCAGGGTTGCGGAAGTTACTTGAAAGAGTCATCGCGGCCCTGGAACGCAAAGTTCATTAGGAGGAACACGAACTGGTTTTAATCAGTAAGAGTCAGACACTCCCTCTCCGCCCGGAGCGGAAGAAGTCATTTGATGATTTCCCATGCTTAAAAAAGGAGCGAAAAAATCTAACTTTATCAAAGTGTAATGTAATAGGTTTTACGGATAACCTACTGAGCCGATTGTGATGAAATTAGGTACGGGGTGAGCCTGAACCCCAAGAAAGGACATAGGTTATTTATTACAATCAGAAAAATTACTTAAATAATAATTCGATTACAAACTACGAGTAATTATGTACAGGCATCATCTTATAGTTTTTCAGGACTTCTCCAAGCGATTAGTCGACTCTCCACGTGGCCAAAGGGCTGGCCTTTTCTTGGGCCAAAGAATCAGTATTGTCATACAACGTGGCAATGTGCCAGCCTTTTCAGAGCGATGCGGATGAGTTTTTTCAAGCTCAATTGACTGGCAAATAATTTAAATTGTAAACAAGAATACCTTGAACCACTACTCTTAACAAAAAAATACGTTTCATACCAAAACCAAACATTGACGGTAACACATAAATAAATAACAATTTAATATCCATCATAATTGTTTAGCGATATTATTGCACACATACATACACATTTGTATACACCATACAACACTAAAGCTGATCGTAGTTTAGATTGTCAGTAATTGTTCCGACCTGGTTAAAAAAATGATACCTACCTGCCTTACCTACCTATAAGTTTTACATAGAAGCACATATTTACCTACGCCTATATACCATGCCATTGTTTATGTCATTTACATTTGGCTATACATATCAACACTAGCTTCAGCCTGCGACTTCGTCTGCGGCTAATTTGATATATTATTTATTATTATCCCACGGAAAACGTGCATTTTCAGAGATAAAAAGTATTCAATGTGTTATTCCATCCATCCATCCTCGCAAACTTTCGCATTTATAATTTTAGTAGGAAGTAAGATTCATGCCTACTTGAAGTATTGTCCGATGCCAAATAATCGCCTCGTTGGCCCAGTGGTCCTAAGCGCGACTGCTACGCTAGAGGTTTTGGGTTCGATTCCCAAGTCGAGCAAAAAGTGTTATTGGGTTTTTCTATTAAATTCTCAGTACCAGCTCGGAGTTAGGATTTGTGCCCGGTTAATGGCAATAGGCTCGCCCCCTATTACATGTGACCTAAACATACTGGCGAGCTGTGGGTGTACATTGGTACACCTCTGCCTAACCCTTCGGGGAATACCGCCGTGATGGTATGGGGGCCAAATAATCATATTTAATACTTATAAGTTGGACGACATAGAAAAGAAGTTCGACGCATATTTTGTACTAGCTATTGCTCGCGACGTCGTTCGCGTTGTGGTTGTAAAACCTAGCGAACTACACGCGACTTCGTCAGCGTGGCTTATTTCACCCGCCTTACATTACATCTTTGGTTACTGCGCCACCCCCCTGTGTCGTAGCGTAATGTTATATAGACTAAGGCACTCACAAATAAAGTGTCTTTTTATGAGTAAAAGAATTTTCAGAATGGGTTTAGTAGATCGAGAGATTACCTCCTACAACCTCACAATCTCACAGACTCGCGAACTTATCTCTTTATAATATAAGCAGAAATAGGGAGGGTAAATAAAAGATGAATGGATTGTGTCAAGAATGATATGAAAGAGAAGGGAGTCAGCGATAGCATGACGGTTGACAGGACAGCATGGAAGAAGAAAACGTATTCCGCCGACCTCATGTAACATGGGATAGGGGCAGGAAGATGGTGATAAATATTTGCACAGATATCCACCGAATCGCCATGGTGAGGTCACCAAAAGGCCTAAAGTTTACTGGATATAGATTAAGTGTCTAAGTTTTACTTACTGGGTTAAAATAACCGCGCGAACGAAGCCACGGGCAGCAGTCAGTATTGGTAGAGATTGCTGTCATAATTATATTAATGTTTGTAAAACTGGTACCTATCGTTTAAAGGTCAAAACGACCTTTACTGTTTTTAATGCCGGAAGACGCGAACGAAGCTTCAAGAGTCTTATTATAATAATTATTGTATTATTATTATGTTTAGATAATTTGATTTGCCTACCTGTAGCAGTAATTCACAAAAAACTACTACTTATTTAATTAGTATCTTTGTATTTAACCTCAACTGCCTCGTTGGTCTAGTAGTCCTGAGCCCGACTGCTACGCTAGATGTCTTGGTTTCGATTCTTAGGTCAAGCAAAAAGTGTTATTGGGGTTTTTTATAAAATTCTCATTAGCAGCTCGGGGTTAGGATTTGTGCCCGGTTATGACAACAGGCTCGCCACCTATTACATGGGACGTAAACATACCGGCGAACTATGGGTGTACATTGTTACACCTCTGTCTAACTTTACCGACCTAACCGACAACTCGCTAATCTGCCTTCAGCAAGCATGGTGATCAATATTTGTGCCTTCTCTGTATGGTATTAGGCATTTTGCTCTGAAATGGGACAATAATAGAGTGGTATTATTTTATCCTACTTCCTACCTAATATTATAAATGTGAAAGTTTGTGAGGATGGATAAATAGATGGATGGATGTTTGTTACTATTTCACGCTGAAACGGCTGAAGGGATTTGGATGAAATTTGGCACTAAGATAGATTGTAGTGTGGAATAACACATAGGATACTTTTTATCCCGGAAAAATGTACGGTTCCCGTGGGATAATATATTATTAAATTAACGCGGGCAAAGTCGCGGGCAGAGGCTAGCAATAGAACAATATTGTTAGAAGCTGTATGTTTGAGCCACCATGTTTTTCGGGACAACGCCAAGTGACTGGTCGACTTTTCACTTGACCAGAGGGCTGGCATTTTCTTAGGACAAAAATAAGCATTGCCAGCCTTTTGGGCAATTTATCAGTGGCATTAATCAGTGAAGCGGATTTTCTCTTTCCCTTTTTTTTTACATTGTAAACTTCGTGATTTTATTAAAGGTTGTGGTGGGTTGGGTCATATAAATAGATTAAATTCTCAAAATGACTTTTCAAGTTATCACACCATATTTCAAAGCGCCATCTGCAGCAGGAAACAACAAACTAGGTACAAAATCAACTAACAAAGATCTTATAAATTGATTTATAACATCAAGAATGTGTGTAAATGCTAATTTCCTATCTATAAGCGAACACCTTCAAACAATGCAGTGTGTATTATTAGAAGCAAAAAAATGCGCCTGCAATTACGAGGTGTGGTTTCAAAGTAACTTACCGCTATGCGGGGCAGGGTTCCGTAGGGACGTGGGAGAAACGGGGATCGGTCGAAGATTTGAATTAGTTTTTTTTTTATATGTCTGTGCTGGAAAACTAGCTTACAGCTCACCTGATGAACGATTACCGTAGCCTTTGGACGCCTGTAACACCGGAGGCATTACACGCGTTTTGCCAACTCATAAAAGCCAAATCCACACACCAAATCACACACACACAAATCTCTTACATAAAAAGAAGAAACTTATACATAGCCTATTGGAAAAACCTCGGCGGGAGCTCATTCCACAACCGAAGCGTTCGCAGTTGCAGAATGAGCAAGAGTAGTTAGAGTTTAAAGAAGTCTCTATGTCTAAGGATTAAAACAGATAAACACTTGCTTATGAGGTTGGCAGACTCGTCTCACAATTAATTTGTTTATTATTTCTACAACTATGTATTTTTATCTCTCTCTCTACTTTGTATGTTGTGTTTGTATGTGTGTATATATGTATTTATTATTATAATATATTTTATTCCTGAATATTTTCTGTTCTGTCTCTGCATCGCCCTAAGGTAGAGTGGTAGAAAATGTCTAAGGCATTAAGTCCCCCTTTGTACAGTGTATTTTTTACATTATGTGCAAAAAAAAATAAATGATAATAAATGATAAATAAATGATATTTTCTGCAGGGTGGTGTGAACACCGATGCCCAAACAAATACAAAATTATAATAGTTTCAGTTCATAACGTTACTCTCCGAAATCATCAGTTCAATTTATAACCAAATCTCCATTTCTATCTTTATCGATACAAATAACTTATAAAATTGAATGGTCGGTTTTTACGTTTCAAAAATAGCTTAAAAAAAAAATTAAATGAAAGTTTACACGGCATTTACACGAAAAACCATTTATTTTTATTTTGTCTGTCTGTTTGTTCTGGATAATCTTCAAAACGGCTGGGCGCATTTTGCCGCGACTTTAATAAGCAAATAGATTTTTTTTAAGAATAAGCTATAATTTTTTAGATAAGATTGTCATCGATCGATTTTTCATAACAAGATTTGTATAAAAGAAAAAATACTAACACAGGAAAAATCTATTTTTTTTAATGATATTATTGTATAAAAATTTCAATAAATCATGTGACTTTCAGTATGACAGTTATTGCACTCGTAGGAAGACGGGAGAGATTGCTAATTTCAATTAAATTTTTAACATTAATCAACATAGGTATTTAAAATCATTACAACAATTTCGAATAATGGAAGATATTTTGACGGTTTTTTATATTTGATTTAGCAAACTAAACCCTGTTTATCGTGCAGGTAGGTATTTTTTAACGGTTCATAATTACGTCAATCACCAACGTTTTAATGCGCATTACATTATTATCTTAACTACAGACCCTCGATGTGCAAATTAATAAAAACATCTGCCCTCATTACTTACGCGCGTATTATTATTTTGGCTTATTTTAATCAGCTTAATACTTGTGATAATAATATCATAAAAAATTTTGACATTGGTGAAGAAAATAATTTAAATAAAATATTTATGTCATGTTTTTAATTAGTTATTAAAAAGAGGTAGGTAGGCTGCCTAGCCTTCTCCTAACTAAGTCGGGGTCGGCTTCCAGTCTAACGGGATGCAGCTAAATAAACAGTGTTTTACAAACTGCCTAACTTCCACAACCCAGTTACTGGGCAACACGTTACTCCTGGTTAGACTGGTTGTTAGACTTACTGGCTTCCGACTGTTCGCAACAGCTGTCAAAGATCTGCTAAAGGCGGCCGAGACCTACGGCTTCGTGCTTTCCAAGGCGCGGGGGTGTCATACAACAAATTTTCATTCTAAAAATGGGACTCTTATTTAGTTTTAAGAAAAAGATTTCTGCTCGTTCTTTTCCTTACAAACTTACACTGCTTGGAACAAGCAACTAGCTACAATTTTCTGACTGACTGATTCCCTGATAATAAATGAATACAAAAGTGCCTTAAAATGGTTTATTTCAACCATATCAATTTTATAAATACAAAAGTAACTATGTCTCTCTATCTGTTACGCTTTCAGGGCTAAACTACTGAATCGACTTTGATGAAATTTGGTACGGAGTAAGTTTGAACCTTAATAAAGAACATAGGCTACTTTTGATTCCGTGACTGTGCCTGCGTTCAAGGTATAAGTCGCAGGCAAAATCTAGTTTGAAATAAATTATTTGATTTTGACCTACAGAAATATATACACTCACGCCTGTATTCCCCGAAGGGTTAGGCAGAGGTGTAACAATGTACACCCACAGTTCGCCGGTATATTTAGGTCCCATGTAATAAGGGGCGAGCCTATTGCCATTAACCGGGCACAAATCCTAACTCCGAGCTGCTACTGAGAATTTCATAGAAAAATCCAATAACACTTTGCTCGACACTTTGCTTTGCTTTCAAGGTATAAGTCGCAGGCAAAATCTAGTTTGAAATAAATTATTTGATTTTGACCTACAGAAATATATAAATGACTGTAACATGACCTTGACTTTCGCCGTGTGCTTTGGCTTTACAATATAGAGTACATGGTAATAATTTAACCATTTATTTATAAGTACCCTGAACTAATTTTCTACCTACAACATGATCTTTTGCATACTCAAGAGCTTCTCATTAAAGACATACCTAAATAGTCAAAGCAAATTACGACACCTATTCAATAATGAACAAATACCATACCATTACGCCTGTATTCCCCAAAGGGTTAGGTAGAGATGTGCCAGTGTACATCCATAGTTCGCTGGTATGTTTAGGTACCATGTAATGGGGGGCGAGCCTATTGCCATTAACTGGGCACAAATGAACAAATACTTTATTATTATGTGGTTCCCTCTTTCAAAACACAGAATCGCCCTGTTACTTATGCGGTAGGCAGTGCAGGTAAGTAGATAGGTACGTAGGTAAACCATATAAAATAAATAATCATCAGGTTTACATAATTTATTTTTGATATTAACAAAACAAGTATTCCGACCACTTACATTATAATTAAAATAATAACAATCTCGAGGGAGACTGGCACAGTTGGTACCTACGCAGGTATTATTGTGCCCAAATATGTGCCCTAACATAGCTGCCTTCTCTCGTGACTCGCTCTCATAGTCCGATGAGACCGCAATCCAACACGACAAAGGAGAGATCAGAAAGACAAAGGCTTTACGTGATTGTGATGTCACCATTTTCTTAAACATCACTGAGAAATTCCCATAAGTAAAACACCTTTGAATCCAACCCTGGACCCCACGCTTAATAGACGCGCATGAGTCCATGAGACCATTGGGACAGTATAAACAATTTAAAGATACCCCGAAATGGACTAAGGCAACTAAATTATTAAATAACAGTTCATCATCTGCTCAGCCTTTTCCCAACTATGTTGAGGTCGGCTTCCAGTCTAACTGGGTGCAACTGAATACCAGTATTTTACATGGAGCGACTGCCTATCTGAGCTCCACAACCTAGTTAGTGGGCAACACTATACCTCTTGGTTAGACTGGTTGTCAGACTTCCTGGCTTCTGACTATCCGTAACGACTGTCAAAAATCTACGAATGACCCCCGGGACTAATGGCTTTACGTGCTTTCCGACGCACGGAGGTGTCACACTACCAACTTCCAAACTCCGGGCTGCTACTGAGAGATTCGTAATGGAAAAACTCTATGTAACACTTTTTGCCCGACCTGGGAATACAACCCGGGACCAACGCTCATCTGTTGCGCTTGCGACCACAAGACCAACGGGGCAGTCAAGTAACAGTTACTTATTATAATAATAAATTCTTTATTTCGAGTAACAATGAGACTCCTTCAGTGTTAGTAACAATAAATAAATGTATATCTATGTTAGTTTTACAATTACAAGAACATCTACATCAACACACACAATAATAATAATAATTATTATTATAATCATTGCTTTAGCATTCCAACTAATAATCTAGATTAAAAATTTATAAGACAGGCGTCCAGCCTGTCCGCAATCAAGCAAAACAGGGGATTTCAGGGTTTACAAGCAATCCCTGAAACTAGCAAAAAGGCCAAGTTTTACCAAAATAAAAAATGAAACAATAAAAAATTAACAGCGCCATCTTTACTTAAACTACTAAACAACAATGTAAAGATGAACATGTAGTAGTTACATGTGAAACCGCTAGATGGCAGTCAGTAATGTTCACAAAATTTCACTTAATATTCACTAGATGTCTCTATATTTAATTTTGATCTTCCAACACGTAATAATAGATATTCTAAAGTATTTAGAAAACGGACACCACTGCGCTGTGGTTTGATCGTTTCCTTTGAAAGCATTTAACATAATGAAATGCAATGTCCCGTGCTGGAATAGGTTTTTGACTGAGACATGTGTCTATTTGTCGCTCAACAATCTCCCTTTCTGGAAAAGAAGAATACAATTATGTACCTCATCATCTGCTTAGCCTTTTCCCTACTATGTTGGAGTCGGCTTCCAGTCAAACTGGATGCAGCTGAATATCAGTGTTTTACGTAGAGCGACTGCCTATCTGACCTCCACAACCCAGTTACTGGGCAACACGATACTTCTTTGGTAATACTGGTTGACAGACTTCCTGGTTTCTGACTAACCGTAACGACAGTCAAAGATCTACGAATGACAACCGGTACTAACGGCTTTACGTACTTTCCGAAGCACGGGGGTGTCACACCACCAACTTCCAAACTCCGGGCTGGTACTGAGAAATTCATAATGGGAACCCCAATAATAACACTTTTTGCCCGTCCCGGGAACCGAACCCAGGACCCCGCGCTTATCAGTCGCGCTTGCAACTACGAGACCAAGGGGCAGTTACAATTATGTACCAAGCTTGCTTAATTATTAAAATGTAAATAGTGCTCCATTTCATTGTTTACGACACTGGATAAATGGGGAGGTGTTAGTGGCGAGCACTTCATACATCTGAATTTCCACCAGCTTTGGTGGGTTGCGGATTCGATACTAGTCAATGTGCCGTTTTCAATTCATCATGTATAGTAGCTGCCACGAGTCGTGAGCACAAACGTTGAGTTCAGTTTTGGGTTTTTGGTTACCTTCCTGGGTGTTTTGGGTCGCCGACGCTGCACGCGATAGGTACGTCCGTCGGACAATTCATTATCTTGGACATCTCTGACATCGGTGGAGGAACATTCCGTGAGGAAACCTGGACTTATAATTAATATAAGTCTGAAATCGCCAAACCGCTATTCGAACCCAAGACTTCTAGCGTAGCAGTCGCGCTTAGGACCACTAGGCTAACGAGGCAGTTGTTATAGTAACTAATTAAATTTTAGAAAAAAAAAAGGATTTCTCACAAAAATAAAATACCAAGGCGATGACCAACATTCACGCGGACAATACCACGGGCTTATGCTTAAGCTTATGCGTAATTATAATAATTATTCTTACCAAACGGAGGCACCTTTGTCAGAGCAATGTCAGCCTTATAAACCCCTTCTTTTGTCATTACACCAGTTTTCATCAGCACACAGAGTGCCCAGTTCTTAACTAATGGTATTTGACCCTGAAAAAATAAAAATAGAAAATCGCTTGATGGACTGCCTCGTTGGCCTAGCGGTCCTAAGCGCGACTGCTATGCTAGAGGTCTAGGGTTCGATTCCCAGGTCGAGCAAAGTGTTATTGGGTTTTTCTATGAAATTCTCAGTAGCAGCTCGGAGTTAGGATTTGTGCCCGGTTAATGGCAACAGGCTCGCCCCCTATTATATTTGACCTAAAACATACCGGCGAACTGTGGGTGGTACACTGGTACACCTCTGCCTAACCCTTCGGGGAATACAGGCGTGATGGTATGTTGTTGTAGAAAATCGCTTTTAAAACCACAAAATAAAAAATAGCTTTATTGGGTTCTATTCGTAATTGTGTAGCTACCGACTTTCAAAAGTAAAGTTATTTACTTTGAAATCCATGAAGGCGGTTAGCTAATTGTAAAAAAAGAAGTATTTGATTCTTCGCTTTTTAGTATCTAGATCTACTTCCTATCATCTAAATCCAAAAATAAAACGATATAAATAAATAAGCGTAATTAAACCTATATAGGTACCTATATGTACATATAAATAATATAAAATACTTACATATGTTGAAATAGTTAATTTAGAACCAGTACTCATACCATCACGCCTGTATTCCCCGAAGGGTTAGGCAGAGGTGTACCTGTACACCCACGTATGTTTAGATCCCATGTAATAGGGGGCGAGCCTATTGCCATTAACCGGGCACAAATCCTAACTCCGAGCTGCTACTGAGAATTTCATAGAAAAACCCAATAACACTTTTTGCTCGACCTGGGAATCGAACCCAAGACCTCTAGCGTAGCAGTCGCACTCACCAACGCAATCAGTACTCATTGCATGTAAATTGATAAGATTTGCTTATTTTCTGGATTTTAAGGTAATGTTGCTGTGCTCTAACAGAGTCCATAACTGTACTTCTAACTTTAAGCCTATATGTACCATCCTTTATACACATTATGGTATGCAATTAAATAAATATGAATCCATGAGAGAATAGTAAT
Source organism: Caradrina kadenii (assembly GCA_947462355.1). Taxonomy (NCBI): domain Eukaryota; kingdom Metazoa; phylum Arthropoda; class Insecta; order Lepidoptera; family Noctuidae; genus Caradrina; species Caradrina kadenii. Next base: position 10,887,119 of record OX381692.1, on the reverse strand, counting down.
ATCTATGTGAATAAATAAGAAAAACCACTGAAAAGTCACGAGAAATCAAAATACGAAATTTACTTCACTTGGGTGACATATTTTTTCAGTTACTTTGATTTAAAAACCAGGCTACTGAATCTATTTTTATAAAATTTCTATGGGACCAATTACAAACAGAAAAGAATTTTCAAAATCGGTCCACATTTATTATTTATTTATTAAAACTTTATGCACAAATGTAAAATAAAATACACTGTACAAAGGCGGACTTAATGCCTTAGGCATTTTCTACCAGTCTACCTTAGGGTACACCTTACACAACCCGTACACCTTAGGGTACTTAGGGTACATTTGACCAAGCAATAGAGAATCCTACTAAAATTATAAATGATAAAGTTTGTGAGGATAGACGGATGGAGCTTTGTTGCTCTTTTACGTTCAACAGCTGAACGGATCTGGCTGACAGATTGTATGTATAATTTATTCATTTGGCATAATGTCACTTGATCACATTATGGATTGCAATAAAGATTTGATATTTGAGATTTGATTAGAAATATGTATGTCCCGAACAGGCTGACTCTAAATTCACTATGGATCTTTCAGGGAGAAAAAGTAGGTACTCATAAATATACAAACAACTTTTGTTAGGACCAAACATTAAAAAAAAATGGCCAATACTGTTCCATACATTAAGACCGTGTTATGGTCATTAGCTGAGGACGCCTTCAGGCCGTATGATGATGACGAAGGTCATCGCTCATTACAACGAAGGAGATGTACGAAGGAGATACCGCGCCCCCGGAACGCAAAGGGCACAAGAAGTAACATGGATGGGTTTTTGTCAGTAAAAGTCTGACTCTCCCTCCCGCCTCGCCCAGGGCGGGGGAAATTATTTGATGAGTTACCATCCCTAAAAAAAGCGGCTTTTATGTCAGCCGCGAAGTTGAATGTTATAAACACTGTAAGATTTAACTTCAAGATCAGGCGTGTGGTTGAATGGCGTTGTTCAATGAGAGGGCTAGCCCTGCAATTAAACGGCTAATTTAACTAGCAGGTTGCGATATATGAATCGCTGTAACAAATAAAAAGTCAGTAAAAGTCTCACAGCTAGGGGAAGTAATTTGATGACTTCCCATCCGATAAAAAAGGGACGCTGCTTTGAGGCAGAAATAGATATGTTAGTAGTACTTCCCCGGATGAGATCCTTCACAGACAGCTCTACTACTATAAAAAGTCACTTCCATCCCTTGAAAGAAGACGTCGGGAGCCGCGAGACGACTCCCGGCCACCGTAGATACTGGCCTGTGGACGGTGAGCAATGGGTAGCTCACCGTCCTTACGTTGCATAACGACAGGCCCTGTCGACGGCGCGTTCGTGTTCCACGCGCGCCTCAAAGAGATGTCAGCAAAAGGAAGGGGCCACTGAGGGCCGATGCCAGCCGGGGCTGCGGGTTGTTCGCAAGAGATACCGCGCCCCCGGAACGCAAAGGGCACAAGAAGGAACATGGGTGGGTTTTAGTCAGTAAAAGTCTGACACTCCCTCCCGCCCCGCGCAGGGTGGGAGAAGTTATTTGATGATTTCCCACCCACCAAAAAAAAAAAAAATTATCCCTTGAAAGATTCGGCGTGAGTTGAAAGTCAAGCTGTATGTCTAGATACCCTGGGTATCGCCCAATTTCTTCGCTTTATCATAGAGATCACGTCGGAGTCGACTCTGGTCTCTTCCACACATTCCATTTGATATCTCGTCACTATTTGTCTTGGGTCTGGAGTAGTCGTCGTTGAAGGCTGGAGAGCAAATAAAAACGTATAATTACAATAATGAAACGTTCCTATTTCCATTTACTTATACCATCACGCCTGTATTCCTCAAAGGTACATACACAGTTCGCCGTTATGTTTTTAAGTCCCATGTAGTAGGAGGCAAGTCTATTGCCGTTAACTGGGCACAAATCCTAACTCCGAGCTGCGAAGAATTCCGTAGAAAAAACCAATAACACTTTTTGCTCGACCTGGGAATCGAACCCAAGCGATAACAAACAACTGCGAGAACGAAGTAGAGAAACAATAAACCATCATTCGATCTTGCCCTATTTATGTTCGGGTTCATTATTATACATACCACCACGTTTGTATTCCCCGAGTGGTTAGGCAGAGGTGCACCAATTTACACCCACAGTTCGCCGGAATGTTTAGGTCCCATGTCATAGGGGGCGAGCCTAATGCCATTTACCGGGCACAAATCCTAACTCCGAGCTGCTACTGAGAATTTTTCATTATTACGTATACTATTTCCAATTACTGCAACACAGGAAAGCATTTTTTTTTTTACCAGCCCGTCACGCTGCTCCATAACCACTGCAACTCCTGAAAGCCTGAATTAACTAGAAAAGTGCCGGGGCAATAAAGCTCGACGAGCCCAGTATAAACAACTCGACGAATAACCAGGAAAAAGCAATTGCGTTGTTTATGAGAAGCCCAAATTACCAGTTTGGCCAGATTGAGGTCACCTTCCAGTCCAACCAAATACAGGTAAATACCGTGGAGCGATTGTGACGAAATTCTTTGGAGACTTATTGCCAGACGTTCGCAACGACAGAATGATGAAACAGCCTGATTCCGAAAAAAAAAAATATTGACTCGAGAAGAAGGAGCAATTCGACAGATCGGTTCAGCATCGGATTACAACCACCTTATAATCGGCTCGAACCAGCTACTCATCATCTGCCTAGCTTCCAGCTTCCAGTCAAAAAGCTGAACAGTGTTTTACACGGAGCCACTGCTCCGAATCAGCCACTCAGAGGTGTCACGCGATAGCTAAATGACCAAAGATACATAACAAAGAATAAGATGCTTGTGTACCAGTGTGTCTTACATGTGATGACCTAAAGAAGCCGAAACGTGGACACTCACCGTGAGGCTTATTCACAAGTTCATGGTAGATCAGCGTGTGATGGAGAGAGTAATGTTTGGAGTTTCTCTGATGGGCAGAATTCGTAATGAAGTCGTCCGCCAGAGAACTAAAGTCACCGACATTGCTCGCAAAATTAGTACGCTAAAGTGGAAGTGGGCTGGTCATGTCTGCAAAAGGACAGATGGTGACACAGACACCCTGCTGCACGGTGGACCGACGATTTAAAGAAGGTAGCGGGCAGCGTATGGATGCGGGCTGCCCCGGACCGGGATGGTTGGCGCTCTTTGGGGGAGGCCTACGTACAGCAGTGGACGGCTGTAGGTTGACATGACGGTGATGATGACTTATGTAAAAAGTACTTGTATAATAATAACAATAATTATGTCGTCATGGCCATCACCACATATTACAAAAGTGAAGTACATTTTTGAAAGAAAGAACAACCATTTATGCCCGCTAGGGCGACGTATAAAAATTAAATTTAAAATAAAAAAAATATTTTTTTCAAAAAAACTAAAAACCTACCGTGTACCGTAAACCAGCAGCTAAACTAAAAAATATTATTGTAACTTTGATCATCTCTATAAAAATCACTATTGCACGAGTACAATGAATTAGAAACGCTAGGAAAGTGTACCCTTATATTGCATTCTAAATGAAAACAATAGTACTAGAATATAAATATTATCTTTGTTTTGTTTCTCGTCTAAGATCGTGTTCAGACAATTTAAGTATAGATAAAGTAATTTTTTTGAAGAATTTAGCCACTTTCACTGCTTTGTCGGTGCCAGCTCATTATTTTCATAATATGCTTTCGGCGCATAAATATAAAGCACACTCTTTTCAAGGTGAACATATAAAGCTGTTAAGTCAGTTTCTAAGATAATTCAATGCTCTTAAACATACCGGTGAACTGTGGGTGTACATTGGTACACCTCTGCCTAACCCTTCGGGGAATACAGGCGTGATAGTATGTATGTATGTAAATGCCTTTAGTGAAATTGATCTAAGTTGGGCCGCACCTCCTGTAGGCATGGTGACCAGCTCTTGGAGAAGACAACTTCACAATATGGCGCCAAATAGCGGACATTTGGATTTTTTAAATTATGATTTTGAACTGCCTCGTTAGCCTAGTGGTCCTAAGCGCCACTAAACACGCTAGACGTCTTAGGTTCGATTCCCAGGTCGAGCAAAAAGTGTTATTGGATTTTTCTATGAAATTCTCAGTAGCAGTTCGGAGTTAGGAGTTGTGCCCGGTTTAATGGCAATAGGCTCGCCCCTATTACATGGGTTCTAAACATACCGGTGAACTGTGGGTGGTATTGGTAATTGGTACACCTCTGCCTTTTTTTCTAACCCTTCGAGGAATACAGGCATGATGGTATGTTATATTATGTTCATAATTTTGATATACCCAGTGTCATTCTCACAATGGAAACAAATTTACAACACCTTTAAAGCTAAAACTCATCAAGCCGTTTAGGCTCTAGGGAATCTGACCGATTTCATGGTCGGCGAGAAGAAATCTGGCAAAAATCGGTCAAAAAATCGGTCGTGGACGGAGAGACATAAGGTATAGAATGTGCTGGAGAAATATACATACACACTCATACATACATTCGGAAAACATAACCCTCTTTCTGGCTCAGTCAGGTAAGTCTGGTTTTCTTTCTCTGGTGTCGTGGTACACCCGGTTGAAATGAAAATTTAAATTGCTATACACGGTAGATGGGCCATTGACGCGCGACCATGGGTTCAGTATGATTCTATACTTGTGGAGTTTTAGCAATAACATAATATATTAATCTATACAAATAAATAAAATGTAACTGTGTGTTTGTAATATTCAAAAAACAGCCTGCCTAGTCTTCGAAACGGCTTGACCGCTTTTGACGCGACTTTCACTGGCAGACAGCCGATGTTATAAGGAGTTACTTAGGCTACTTATGTTTCAGAAAAAAACAATGGGTTTCACGCAAAAAAAGTCAAGTTATGTAAAAAATAGAAATATGTAACTCTTTTTTCCGACGCAGTCGGGTAAAAATGTACAGTCAAAAGGTATCCCAAAGTAGGCTACCTTTACCTCTGAACAAAATCTTATACTTAGGGAGAAAATATTTACGAGCAGTAGTGTTATAATATTATTTTATTATGGGAAAAATATTGAATGAATATTATTGAAAATTGTGAGACTTTTAGACCGAGATCCTAACGTCGACAGACATACGTTGCAATAACATGGGTAAAATGTTAAAATTGGCCTTGTGGTCGCAAGCGCCACTGATGAGCGAGGAATTCTGGGTTCGACTCCTAGATCGGGCAAACTGTTATTGGATTTTTCCATTGCGAATTTCTCATCAGTTTGGAAGGTGGTGGTGTGATACCCACGTCCCTCGGAAAGCACGTAAAGCCGTTGGTTTCAGCTGTCATTCGTAGATCTTTGATAGTTTTTATGGATAGTCAGAGGCTGGGCAGTCCGACAACCAGTATTACTAAAAAGTATCGTGGTGCCCTATAACTGGGTTGCGGAGGTCAGATAGGCAGTCGCTCCATGTAAAATACTAGTATTCAGCCGCATCTGGTTATATTGGAAGCTGACCCAAACAAAGTTGGGAAACGGCTAAGCAGTTAATTAACTCTTTGTGAAGGAACTCGTCAGGGGAAGAACTAAGACCATACCTATTTATATCACAAAGCAGTGTTGATGTGTGCCGCTTTGAAAGGTATGGGTGCCGGTGTATTTACAGGCACATGAGACATTTCAACTTTGTATCTGGGATGGCAACGCATTTACAGTCGAGGCCTGTCTGGAGAGCGTTGAATGGTTATATAGACAAAGGTGGAATCACGGCAGTTTTAACCGGTAAGAGTCCGGCATGCCCCTTCATCATCCCCACGGCGGAAGATTTCCACAGCGCATCAAAAAACAAAAGAAAAGGGTATGCTTACTTGCGAGGTTGGAAGAAGAAGAACCCTAATTATATTTCTAGAATAAAAGTAGCCTTAATTACTCCTTATAACATCAGCTGTCTGCCAGTTAAAGTGCCATCACAATCGTTCCAGTCGTTTTGGAGAACAGCTGAAACAAACAAATAAACAGAAAATTTTGACAGAACAACTACCTGAAGGCCATACAAATGTTCTTTCCGGGTGCCAACCAACTACTCAGCCACTTTATTTGTATTTTTTTGTTCCGGGATGGAAAATCCTCCACCTGGCATAGCCTCTCCTGGCATAGCGGTCTGTCAGACTCATACTTACTAACAACCACCCCGGTCCTCCCTTTCCACGTTTACGTCAGGGATCCCGGAAATATACGCGCCTTTCACGAGCCCCGACTGGTGCCGGTCCGCCATTGCGGGCCTTCACAGGTCAGGGAGTGAGGTGTTCGATAGACCCCGCGACGTCAAAGAGAGGTGAAGAGAGCACACGCCCCGCAGCCTCGGCACGAGTTGAATGGGGGGAAAGTGACGTCCCCAAGTCCGCTGCCGCTGGACACATTCAGGGGGGCTGGAAGAAGGTTGTCTACCCGGTGCGCTTGCTGCAGGGCGGGAGAGAAGTTGTGATCACCCTCTTCTTTTCTGCAGCCTCCGTCTGCGAGATGGCCGTTTCGCAGAAGGAGACCACCGCGTCCCAGAACTCTTCGCTGCGGATTTTCGAAGAGACGACTACCTACTTCAGTGATGAGGGCTCGGCACGGCTCCTTTCAAGTGTTACACTCTGACAACTGCTCATCCAAAGTGCCTAATGTAGGCAAAAACAATAGTAAGGTAAGTGGTCGTTTTTACCTATGTTTTGACATTCTATTTTGATAGCGGTCCTGTTGTCATAGGTAAATCTTACACCATGAGCTCATTTTTAACCGACTTCAAAAAAGAAGGAGGTTCGGTTTTATTCGGTTGTATTTTTGTTTTGTTTATCTGCGTTTGTTACCTCAGAATGCCGCCATTTATCGACCGATTTGGAAAATTATTTTAATTGAAAAGATTTGCTATCAGATGGGACCCATAGAAATATAAAAATTTGTTTAGTAACTTAGTTTTTAAATCAAAATAACCTAACTAATAATAATAATCTAAACGGTTGATTGACACTTCCCGTGACCCAAAGGCTGGCTTTTATCTTCTCTAGAGGTTAAGCATTGCCATCCAACGTGGAAATGCTGCCAGTCTTTTGGGCAATTTTCCGGTTCGCGGCGATGCGGAGGAATTTTTAGATGCCATTTAGTTTTAGTTTGCTTTTTGTTATTATCAAGGATTATTTTTACCTAATTTTAAGGCTGTAAATATTTAATCTAATATTATTTCAATAAACATCTTACTAACTAAGAAATAACTATAAAAAATATTTCATTCAAAACGAAATTGCGTGTTTTGCTTTCCGGGGACTTTTCACTGGAGTTTATCTTGATAATCTACATAGTGTTACTGTTTCTTCATGGACTGGAAGTAGATGCTAGAAAGTGAAAAATAACTTTATTTTTGACAGACAGTGAAAATACAAAACAACAAACAGAACCATAGATAGTTTTCTTCCAAAACTAAAGTTATTGTAACACTTTGTAGTTTATGAACTGCCTCGTTAGCCTAGTGGTTCTAGGTCGAGCAAAAAGTGTTATTGAGTTTTTCTATGAAATTCTCAGTAGCAGCTTGGAGTTAGGATTTGTGCTCGGTTGATGGCAATAGGCTCGCCCCCTATTACATGAGACCTAAACATACCGGCGAACTGTGGGTGTGCATTAGTACACCTCTGCCTAACTCTTCGGGGAACACAGGCGTGATGGTGTAGTTTATGAAGGCGACTGTCTTTTTTCTTAGTCCTAACAATAACTGTTGCCGCACACTGACCTGCTAATTTCTGACTGCAAAGCTACACGAAACTAAAATTAATTTATCATCATACATGCCCGCGACATCATCCGCGTGGCTTATTTCACCCGCGTTAAGTTTCGTCTTATCGTATCAAATGTCCATCCATCCATTGCTAGCGTCCATAGGCGTGCCGTATGCCTGTTAGCCATCATCATGGTATTAAAAAAAATATCTATCCATCCATCCTCACAAACTTTCGAATTTAAAATATTAGTAAGGATAATTTCACCCGCGTTAAGTTACGTCTTTCGTTACTGCTCCACTCCCGTGGTTCGTAGCGTGATGTTATATAGCCTATGTTACTAAGGAATAGTGTAACTGATGAAAGGTTTTTTTTTAATCGGTTTAGTAGTTTCGGAGCCTATTCTTTACAAACATAAAAACAAACAAAAAAGTCTTTTTTCTGTATAATATCTGCGTAGAAGACTAGTAAATCAAACTAAAAGCTCCTACGATTGTTAAAGATAATCTCTTTAGCTTAAAATGATTAGTGTAGATTTTCTATAGCATTGTTTGTATGGCTACCGATCACAATTATTAGTGGCTCAGTGTGTTGTAGCTGCTTTGCAGTTTTTGGTCTTAATGTTAATAATGTGAAAAAGGAAAACATACCAAATGTGGTAATAATAAAATTCAATTTTGAATGTTCTTTTATTGTTGTTTTAATAAATTCGTAAAGGCAGTATTTTCTTACTTCAAATTAATTGATCCCTGTATTTCCAATTATTCCTAAACAGTGCTTTTTGTTCTAAGTAAATTAATTTATTCAATTTTATTAAAAGAAAAAATATATAAAAGCGACATCTGTAGGCGTAGAAATTCAAGTTTGTCAGTTGCAAGTTGAGAGTGAAGAAGTGCGGACGTTTTCGAGCGATCTAAATTTAAAATTCCAATTTTAAAAACCATAATTGTAACAGAAAATTCTTAGGAAGAATCCAAAGGCTGACGGTGTTCTACAATTACAAAAAAATCGCGTGCTTGGGGTCTTTTTCATGGTAACACTTGACGTAATTCCAGGCGGTCTGGTGGGGAGTGTTGCCCTTGTTGGCAAGGCAGGCGTCGATCAGCTTCTCCACCATGGGTTTGTCAGCTAGAAAAAAGAAATAACATTTACATTATTTATTAACTGCCTAGGTGGTCTAGTGGTCCTAAGAGCGACTGCTACGCTAGAGGTCTTGGGTTCGATTCCCAGGTCGAGCAAAAAGTGTTATTGTGTTTTTCTATGAAATTCTCAGTAGCAGCTCGGAGTTAGGATTTGTGCCCGGTTAATGGCAATAGGCTCGCCCCCTCTTACATGGGACCTAAACATACCGGCGAACTGTGGGTGTACATTGTTACAGCTCTGCCTAACCCTTCGGGGAATACAGTCGTGATGGTATGTGTATGTATTATTTCTTTACTTCTAAAAAAAATGTTGCCCCACAAAATATTTTTTTCCTGTTTCTTAGGTGTGTTAACATACTTATAACTCGAAATGTACTATTATTTAAGGTCCTGCGTAAGCAAATGTTCAGGTAATTGACAATAACGCATCGCGGCAACAAATAAGGTTCAAAATAGCGATACATTTGATGTTAGTTGAATCGGATAACCACAAAAATAACAGTGATATTGAAGTTTTCTTTAAATTGTGAAAAAAATACACGGCTCAGTGAAATAATAGGTCTTTAGTTCATGAAATTCCCTATAATGTCATTACATAAAATTATATAGCTCAAAATTCTGAGATGTATGCGACGAATATTTTTACCATGATACTAATAAACTTTCATAAAATATTTATAGGTAAGTCTTTCCTTTGAACCCTTGACAATACACTTAATTTTGTTCAGTCTTGTAATATGGACCAATGCGCCAGACTAAGAGACAAAAAATGTGTATTTTACAGAGTCCTGCGTTCGGATAGCCCCATAAGACAGAAGTACCACTAAAAAGTCAAACAAAGTACGCAATTTCATTCAGGATAACGTGTTTTTTTATTTATGTTGATTTAAAAACTAATCTTCTAAATCAATTTTGATAACATTTCTAAGTAACCATTTTGGAATAAAACTGTTTCGAACAAAAAAAATAATTTTGCAGAACCGTTTCTATAAGACGGAGTTTTCCCCAAACATCATAAAAAAATTACATCCAAATTTATAAAATACTCCTCTTTGAAGCCGATTAAACATACGAGCACAATATTATTTTCGTTTTTAAATCTAACAGAACAATATACACTTCCACACTTCTAAAGCGACGACTCACGAACTTTTTCCATTTTTTTATATCACCCCCCCCTGATAATAAATGGTCATCCCTGCCTAAAGACATCTGCAATACCAGAGGCCTTGCAAATGCAAAAATATGTATAATGTTGTTGTTAATATATATAATGTTGCCATCCCAGAGACAAAGTTGAAATATCTCATGTGCCTGTAATTACACCGACACCTATGCTTTGCGGCAGAAATAGGCATGGTCTGAGTACTTTCCTGGACGAGCTTCTTCACTTCTCTACTACCTGCTATCATGATTTATTTTCGAACTTACCTGCATTAGGAACCTTAGCCAGAGCAACGTCCTTCTTGAACTTGCCGTCCTTGGTCATCAGCTCCGATTTAGTCATCATGCAGAGGGCGTACTTCTTCAGGGGTTCACTTTCCGTCTGTAACAAAGATTATATGTGAGTCTCTAATGTCATGGTTTTGCTGTACGGAGTGGATGGGACGTTATAACTTTAATCATGAATTCAGTGTCTTTGTATTCATGAACATCCCAGCGATGATTAGAAACAAAAGGATTTGATCCAATGGATATAAATATGTATCACTGAGAGGGCCAATATGTATGAAACGGCTGATGATTTTTTAATAACCGGGGGAAAATTGGTGGTTTAAGACTTCTATTCATTATGTAAGTCCAGGATCTTCCATAATCTGCCAGGATTGCGGAATTGGTCGAAAGAGTCACTGCGGCTCTGGAATGCAAAGGGTATTAGGAGGAACACAGATGGTTTTTAGGCAGTAAGAGTCTGGCACTCCCTACCACTCCGCTCAAAACGGACGAAGAAGTAAATTAATGATTCCCGCCTCCTAAAATCTTAGAAAAAAAACTCTAATCTAATCTTCAAATTCTAAATTCACCATCCGAAAAAAAAAAGTTCCTTACAATGTGTTTCTAGTAACAGTGATAATAGAGGTTTTTTGCAGACCGTACCTACCTACTTTCTTACGCTTTCTTGCTGCAAAAAAGAGCACTCTATATAGCAGAAATAAGGTCTATTTCTCACCTTGTAGTCACCACCTTTCAGCTTGTTGACCAGCTGCTCGTCAACTTTGGTCTCACTGAGGCATTCTGTGCGATGTTTCTTGAGTTTCTCCTTCTGCTCGTCTGTGAGAGCCTGGACAAAATAAAAACGTAATAATGACTCTAATCGGTTTGTAATAGAGTTAAATATTGTGTAATAACATACGAAATTATAAATGTCGAGTGAATTTATATCTAGTGCACTTAATGTTATAAAGTCTATTATTGAATAGCGTCTACAAAAGTCAAGTATACGATGACACATAACCTATGTATGTCACTTGGCAAATAGTGTGGCATTTTTACCCCTGAGATACAGGTAGTTTTTCCGGTCAGGAGATAAGGTTAATACTTTTTGGCAACTATCACAACCACCATAGATGATTGTATATTCATGAATATAAAATTGCTTGTTAGTGTTTCGAAATTAAGTTCCTAGATATTGTAAAATGTTTTTATGGTGAGAAATAAACAATTTTTTTTTATTCCGATCCCCTACTCCCGGAGATTACCTTTTACAAAATAAATTTACTATTAATATAATATATGATGTATTTTAGTTAATTGTTAATGAATAAATTAGATACTTAGGAAAACATTATTATTACTTCATAGTTATGAGCCTAAACTATCATCAAAATAAAGCAATAATAGTCTGAGAAATAATAAAAAAAACTCAAAAATGAAAAATAACTTCAGCAAACAAAGCTTTGGAAATCGGTGGCTTCGGCTCTGTTTAGTGTTTTGTATTGCCTCCGACTTACAAAGATATTTTTTTTATTACCTCCTCCTTTTTAAAGTCGGTTAATAAAATATTATTTCATTTTTCTTTTAATATCCTTGGAAAAATAAAGACATTAAAAACTATAACAAATAGGCCATCGATATCTCCAAACGATATTATCATATTCATATTCATTTATATACCATCAAAAATATACCATCACGCCTGTATTCCCCGAAGGGTTAGGCAGAAGTGTAACAATGTACACCCACAGTTCGCCGGTATATTTAAGTCCCATGTAATAAGGGGCGAGCCTATTGCCATTAACCGGGCACAAATCCTAACTACGAGCTGCTACTGAGAATTTCATAGAAAAACCCAATAACACTTTTTGCTCGACCTGGGAATCGAACCCAAGACCTCTAGCGTAGCAGTCGCGCTTAGGACCACTAGGCTACCGAGGCAGTTCGTTCATTTATTGCGAACCATAATGTGTGTAAAGGTGTTACATGAGGCTTAGAGCTATACTGATATTGTAAAGCTGAAGAGTTGGTTTGTTTGGTTGAACGCGATAATCTCAGGAACTACTGGTTGGAATTGAAAAATTCTTTTTGTATTGGATAGTTCATTTATCGAGGCAGGCTTTAGGGTATATAACATAACGCTACGACACACGAGAGAGGAGCAGTAACCAAAGACCTAACTTAATGCGGGTGGAAAAAACCACGCGAACGAAGTCGCTAACAGCAGCTAGTTATTAATAAATAAGAAACTACTAGAGTAGTTTTTTTTCGAGAAAATATTAGAATATTTTCCTGTTGATCTGTGTTTATATTTACCCTATTTCTTCGTTTGAAACTTGAGAATATTCCATTTATGACAACAACTGTTAGGTAATTGAAGCAGACGTAATAAGCGTAGTAAAATTTGTAACTGTGTGTGGGCTTTAAATCTTCAACGCCTGCGCAGTGCAGTGACATACATATCAGATGAGTATTGGAAGGTACACAAAATTTTCCATAAACGAACTAAACAACCGACTTCCTTATTACTGACAAATTGAACCAAATTATGAATAATTGTATAACAATCAAATACCCTTTTGATTATTTAACAAAGGAAATATATTGTTGTCATTTGTAGTAAATCATAAATATATTTTTTCCTTTCTTTGTCTCATATCATAAATATGAATGTCATTTTTAAATATTAATATAAAATAGAATCAATTTTATATTTAGAATTCATAAATGAATTGTTCTAATAAATAATTAATGAATTATTTTAATAAATTAATTGATTAATTGATTTTATTTTGATGATTAATTTATTCAAGTAATTGAAAACTTGTTTGTTTTTTCAATTTTATTTAAAAAAGAATGACTCCAAAAACACAAAAATATCTAATATTTTTTTCACTAACCTGGGCTAACAGGAAACACGCAGCGAACACAAATAAAGTCTTCATCTTGATATGCTTGTAGATAGTACTTGCAGTGTAATGTCCTGGATGCGCAGGAGTTCTGTAGCAGGGCCCTCGGCTATCCCGCTTATATACCGGCCAACAGCAAGATTCATCGTATTGATGATAATCGCCGGTGGATTATTAGTAAGGGATCGTCAACATTTATCGAATTTTGTATAGGCATGAAAAATATTTGTGGAGAGGAAAGTTTTGAGTTTAAATATGCGTATGAGAGTTCTGAAGAAGATGATTATGGTTGTAATGATAAGACAGTGCACCTGTATTTGCCCACTCATTTGTGCACTATAAGTAATATTACCTGTGTATTTGGCTAGTCTGCATTAAGATTGGCCGCCATGATCGAAATTGATCTGGACAATATTAAAAATAACCCCTGTTTATAAAAGTTATATTCAATGGAGTCTATCTATCTCCCTAGCCTTTTCCCAACTATGTTGGAGTCGGCTTCCAGTTTAACTGTATGCAACTGAATACCAGTGCTTTACATGGAGCGACTATATATTTGTACTAGGGTATATCCAAAATATATCTAAAATTCTATCATTCTTTATTTATTTGAAAAGAAAAATAATTAGTATAGTGGTCCTAAGCGCGACTGCTACGCTAGAGGTCTTGGCTTTGATTCCCAGGTCAAGCAAAGTGTTATTGGGTTTTTTCTATGATATTGTCAGTAGCAGCTCGGAGTTAGGATTTGTGCCCGGTTAATGGCGATAGGCTCGCCCCCTATTACATGGGACTTGAACATACCGGTGAACTGTGGGTGTAGTACATTGGTGCACCTCTACATAGCCCTTCGAGGAATACAGGCGTAATGTTATGTTAAAAATAATAATATAATTCTTTCACTTAATAATGTCCCAAGGTCTGCACACCTGATACACGCGTGGGTGTTCTGGAAAGATCCGGGCGTGTCTCGTGTATATGTGAGTATAGCGTCGCGGTCACATAGAATGCCATTTTGTTTTTTATTATTTTTTCTTCAGATATTTTCTGCCGATATCATCTTAATGGTCCCTGCAACGTGTACTTATAATCTTTGAATTGTATCGTCCTTTCAACTTGGATAGCAACAGTCACAGTTCGCCGGTATGTTTATCCTAACTCCGAGCTGCTACTGAGGATTTCAGAGAAAAACCCATTAACACTTTTTGCTCGACCTGGGAATCGAACTCAAGACCTCTAGCGTAGCTGTCGCGCTTAAGACCACTAGGCCAACGAGGCAATCACAGTTGGATAGTACTAATATTTGTAGTAGTTGAGTTGACTTTTATTATTTATTTATTTTAAACCTTATGCCAGTCAAGTAAAGGTGATGAAGAGATAACATGGCGGTCCAAATTATTGAACGAGAGTATAATAGCAATATAAGACATTGAAGGGTTTGACTGCAGGTGTAGTTACAGGCACATGAGACATTCCAACTTTGTCTCAGAGTTGGCAACACATTTGTGAGGCCTCTGGTATTGAAGATTTCTGTAGGTAGCGGCGACCACTTAACATCAGGTGGACCGTCAGCTTTTCTGTCATCCAATGATAAATGATAATATATAAAAAAAAAAAATAGAATAGGCTCGCCCCCTATTACATGGGACCTAAACATACCGGCGAACTGTGGGTGTACATTGTTACACCTCTGCCTAACCCTTCGGGGAATACAGGCGTGATGGTATGGTATGGTATTACAAAAAAGTATCAAGAAATAGCTTTCTTTTTTCGGATGTGAAATCATCAACTGACTTCTCCCGCCCTGGGCCGGGCGGGAGGGAGTGTCAGACTTTTGCTGACTAAAACCCATCCATGTTTCTTCTTGTGCCCTTGGCGTTCCTGGGGCGCGGTGTCTCTTACGAACAACCCGCTGAAGATATGGCATACTTAAGTTAGGATGAAGCTTTTTTCACAAAATCCGTCAAAACGACTTCGGTTCACTTTGCCAACTTTTAGATAACGAAAACTAACAGCCGTCTGGAACCAGTTCAAATCATCTTGAGAGAATAAAAATCAAATAAAATAGTACAAGACAGTATTGATAATGTCAATGTTCTTAGTGTCTAATGTGATTGTATCTAAGAACCATGTCGCCTAAGCCAACAACTAAATAATATAATTCACAAACAGTTTTGCCTTTTTATTAAAGACTAGCCACCCGCCCCGGCTTCGCCCGGGTGCAATGCTGATGCTATTATACATATAAACCTTTCTCTTCAATCACTCTATCGATTAAAAAAAACCGCATCAAAATCCGTTGCGTAGTTTTAAAGATTTAAGCATACATAGGGATATAGGGACAGAGAAAGCGACTTTGTTTTACTATGTAGTGATGCAAATCTCTCAAAAAATAATCATAATCCCCTTTCAATTATTTTTATAAGATTTGTCTAAATTAATATTATAAAGAGGAAAGATTTTTTTGTTTGTAACGAATAGGCTCCCAAACTACTGGACCAATTTTAATCATTCTATTTTTTTTCACCAATAGATAGCTACATTATTCTTGAGTAACATAGGCTACATATCATCACGCTACGACACACTGAAGAGGAGCAGTAACGAAAGGCGTAACTTAACGCGGGTGAAATAAGCCACGCGTACGGAGTCCTGGGCAGGTCGCTAGTATTTTATATGACCATGTACCTAGGTAACTTACTAATATTACTTACTAATATTTTAAATTCGAAAGTTTGTGAGGATGGATGGATAGGTATTATTTTTTAATACCATGATGATGGCTAACAGGCATACGGCACGCTTCATGGTGAGCGGTTACCATAGTCTATGGATGCTAGCAATGGATGGATGGACATTTGATACGCTTTCACGCTTAAACGGCTGAAGAGAATTAGCTGAAATTTAGCAAACATCTAGATATTAATGTATCTAGCATTTTTATTTGTATTACTTGGGATAGTTCAGAACTTTGGCTTACTGAAGGCTATACACATAAAGTCGATGGTAACATACCATCACGCCTGTATTCCCCGCAGGGTTACGCAGAGGTGTAACAATGCACACCCACAGTTCGCCGGTATGTTTAGGTCCCATGTAATAGGGGGCGAGCCTATTGCCATTAACCGGGCACAAATCCTAACTCCGAGCTGCTACTGAGCAAATCCTAATGGAAAAACCCAATAACACTTTTTGCTCGTCCTGGGAATTGAACCCAAGACCTCTAGCATAGCAGTCGCGCTTAGGACCACTAGGCTACAGAGGCAGGTAAAAGTCAAAGAGAAAAGAGTTAAAGTCGATGGTAGAAGATAAAAAAAGTGTTTACAGAAACGAACATCATATGATACTCGCGGTGTGACCGCTGCCTAAGCACTAACTGATAAATTGCGAGCGAACAATCAAACTAACGACATAATGCAATAACCGACGGAGACTGACTGATTTATTGTTGTTCGTTGACCCTTACGCCCTCTGATGCCCACTTCGAGCTTACTTCTTAGTAATATACCCGTGCATAGTCAATTTTTTTTTACTAGCTTCTTCCAGCGATTTCGTTTGTGTGGTTTTTTCACCCGCGTTAAGTTACGTCTTTAGTTACTGCTCCTCTCCCGTGTGTTATAGCTTGATGTTAATAAGCCTGAAGCCTTCCTCGATAAATAAACTATCCAACACAAAAATATTTTTTTAATACAAACCAGCAGTTCCTGAGATTAGCGCGTTCAACCAAACAAATTAAACTCTTCAGCTTTATAATATTAGTATGGACAATTAGACCATTAAAATTAACTTTTGAATGTTTGTTTGTTTAAAAATAAACGTTGCCCTACAGTAGGGTTTTTCCAGTACCGGGGGGATGTTTACAAACATAAGACACGTTCATAAACGGCTCAGCAAATTGAATCTATTTGCCCCTTCCTGTTTTCAAAAAGTAGTTCGTGTGAAGAAGAATGATAAACAATAAGCTCCTTGTTTACTGTTTTAAAAAATAATACATACACTCATACATACAGATATTCACGCCTTTTCCATGGGGGTTAGCAGAAACCACAGAATGCAACCTGTAACGAGATACTTCCAAAAGAATATCTCTCTCCCTCTTTTTTTTTCTTTTTCTACTTCTTCTTTAAAAGTAAATAATGTTTTAATATTACATTCACATACCATCACGCCTGTACAGTATTCCCCGAAGGGTTAATGAAAGATGTACCACAGTGTACACCCACAGTTCGCCGGTACGTTTAGGTC
Organism: Caradrina kadenii; assembly: GCA_947462355.1. NCBI lineage: Eukaryota > Metazoa > Arthropoda > Insecta > Lepidoptera > Noctuidae > Caradrina > Caradrina kadenii. Next base: position 10,869,660 of record OX381692.1, on the reverse strand, counting down.
CCATGTAATAGGGGGCGAGCCTATTGCCATTAACCGGGCACAAATCCTAACTTCGAGCTGCTACTGAGAATTTCATAGAAAAACCCAATAACACTTTTTGCTCGACCTGGGAATCGAACCCAAGACCTCTAACATAGCAGTCGCGCTTAGAACCACCAAGCTAACGAGGCAGTTTTAATATTATTTGTATTACAATATTATTTGTGTTATTTGTAAAGCCTCTTCTATCGGGTAACAAGGCTTTTGTTACACTATCGGTGAAATTAGAATTAAATGAATTTGAAATTTGAAACACCGAATCAAACTAATATAACATATAACATACCATCACGCCTATGTTCCCCGAAGGGTTAGGCAGAGGTGTAACAATGTACACCCACAGTTCGCCGGTACGTTTAGGTCCCATGTAATAGGGGGCGAGCCTATTGCTATTAACCGGGCACAAATCCAAACTCCGAGCTGCTACTGGGAATTTCATAGAAAAACCCAATAACACTTTTTGCTTGACCTGGGAATCGAACCCAAGACCTCTAGCGTAGCAGTCGCTCTTAGGGCCACTAGGCCAACGAATCAAACTATGAAGGATAATTCCAGGGGAAAGGCTGATTATGAGAAAATATTTACAGATTTAAGTGATCTAGTACAGACTCTTGGCGCTTTAACATTTTAAAGAAACTCAATGGAATAATTCAGTAGAATTTAATACAGATTCCTTCCTTACCTTTGGTTTAAAACCCAATATAGTGTCACACGTAAAGTAAATCCCAACCGTTTTTATATTTAAATCCTGTTTTTTTTTAAACAACTTCTCCTACGGCTGGTCGACTCTTTGCGAATCCAAATGACTGGCCCAGTCTTGGTTCAAAAAATCAGTATTGCTGTACAACATGGCAATGCCGCCAGCCTTTTTGGGCACATGACCCATTGGCAGCGAGGACGAGTTTTTGATGTCCTATAAGCTCCTATTTGCAAACGACACCAGATTAATGTCGTCGACAATGCTTGGAAACATATTGGTCCTGCTCCATAGGACAATTTAAAGTCTTGACAAAATCAACTGGTTGCTAATTTAATTATATAAGTACTTTATTTTGATTAATTATTTTTCTGTTCGACATGAATTTTACATTATTTTGAGTATGCCTCACACACTGATTCCTTGTCTTTGAAATGTATATTGGTATTAAATATTACAATTAATTTAGCTTTCATTTTTAATTTGTAGCACTGAGTACGTAACTATTGCAGTACTTTGAGTGACTTTTAATTTTGATAGATCGTTTGGACATTAGTATAGTTTTAAGGAATTGTACAACTTATTGTAGTACATTTTTTTAAGAGTATGTATGGAGTTTCTTGCCCGTTCTTCTCCATACGAAATTACCTTTTGGAATGAGCAACTAGATTGAATATTTTTAATTTTAACATGTAATTGACGTTCAAAAGTGCCTTTTAATGGTCTAATTGAAATAAATGATTTGACTTTGACATGAAAAATACGACACGTCAATATAATAGCCAACTGCAATATTTTGGAGAAAGTCGATGAAAACGTTGCAAACTGTGTAAATATCGCCGTAGAATGTTTTGGCAGTACTTTTCGCATGCGCGAACTTAGAATGGCTTAACCTAAAACATAAAGTTTTGGACACCGCGGTAAAACAGCTTGTTCCACCGGCCTGCGGTAAAATGTAAACAAATGAGTTTCGAAAACATCGAAACGGATTTTAAAAACATTGGAAATTGGAAAAATAAAATTGGATATTTTTTTTGACGAATTGGAAATTATTGAAAATGGATTTGAAAGTGTGTGTTGCGGTACATGTGAGTGGTAAGTGTTTTTTTTTAATTATACTACCTTTATTGGAATCCAGTGTAAACAATTTTTTTCTTCTTTCTTTTTAACTTTTTCAAAATTACAATATTAAGTACTTTTTATTGTACACGGGTTTTGAATTTTGTTCCAGATGCGTATCTATTTATTTATTTCTTTTTTTTTTTCGAAAAAATATTTAGCATTTTATCCTTGGTACGTGATTCGTTTAAAAATTTTAATTAAATTATGACTAGACAAGTTTCTATGAATTATTTTATAATTATTATTGTCTGTGTTAAAAGTTTTGTCCTATTTATTTATTTATTTATTTATTTATTTATTTATTAAAACTTTTTGCACATAATGTAAATAATACATTGTACAAAGGCGGACTTAATGCCTTTGGCATTTTCTACCAGTCAACCTTAGGGTGATGCAGAGACAAAACATAGTAGGTGCAAGAAACAGAAAGTTTCCAGGAATAAAATATAATAAATACATATATACATACATACAAACAAAATATACAGAGTAGAGAAAGCCAAAAAAAAAAAAAAATACATAGGTGAAGAAATATAAGAAACTAATTGTGAGACGAGTCTGCCAACTTCATAAGCAAGTGTTCACGAGCTTTTACTTTGAATATGAAACGACTGGTAGCCATCCTGATATTCTGAGGAAGCGCATTCCAAAGGAAAACCGCCTGGACAAGAAAAGAAGATTTAAGAAAACCAGTGCGGTGAAAAGGACATCGTAGAAGACGATTATTGGAGGAGCGAAGATGCTTACTGTGCGCAGAGCACAAGTATTGGAAGTGAGAAGTCAGATAGGAAGGAGAACTAGGTTTGTCTAGAAGAGAGAACAAAGTAGTCAAGGCCCTTAACGCCCTGCGCTGTCTGATGGGCAACCATTTTAAGAGAGACCGATGTGCGGACACATGGTCATATTTACGGAGATTAAATACGAATCGAATGCAGTTATTAAGAAGTCGGTCAAGTTTATTGAGAAGATCTGCATTCAGGTCATAGTAACACACATCGCCATAATTATTGTATTTTTGTTGATTTATTTACGAATGTCATTCCATAAATATCAGTGTTAAACATAATAATATTACCTGCGACATATACGGAGTCAACTTTGCTTACTCATACATAATAATAAAGTGGTAAAATAACATAACAAATCCTTTGCCTCTTGCCTGCCCTAAAAACCTATGTAGGCATCAAAATAGGTACCAGAACAGTCGTGCATAAGTACATCCAATATGTAAAGTCAAAAAAACTTTAAAGAAACTTCAACGCCACAGCAAACGTAGCTTGTATGCAGTAAATACAAATATCCAACTTCAGACTGGTACAGAAACTCCGCATTGCGCAGGACAACCTTGTACGAACTTTACATCAGTAGAAAATAACACACATCAACGCTAAAATGGTACATTTTTAGCAATAAGAAATATATTCTTAAAACCTGTGATAAAACAATAATACACTGTTTTATAGAACACACTTTTTATACGAGAAAGTACATATTTTTTAGTGGGAAACGTTTTTCCATCAACTGTTTTGATACTGGAAAACGGAGGTGTGTGTGTGTACTGGTAAGTCCGATTTTCTATTGTTTTTCTCGTTTCAATATGTTTTCTTACTCATATGTTTCAATTTTAATTGTAATAAAAATTAAAATGACATTATTCTTATAAAGTTCGGGGTGAAATTTAAATTATAATTTTGTATTTTTGTAAAATAATATTCGATTTTATTAACCACTAGGTTTATCTCAGAGTTTTCAACGTGTCTGACTATTGATTTACAAATTATACTGTATTGAAATAAGTAGATCATTTTGTGTATAAAATAATAAATAATATTTAGACCTGTTGATTGAAATCTTCGATACCTAATACTACTAGATTCTTACTCGACTTTAATTTTAATAGCAATCACTCCTTGTGTATCATTCGTTTCATTTATTGTAACAGTAGTTGGTACCACGCGATGTTCTAGACCAAAACCATGACGCGTGCTTTGTTTACGTGTCTCTTTATGTTTAAATTCAGTTTTCCAACAAGTACATAGCATCCGTTCTAAAATTAGACCGTTATCAACATCAATACTCTCATTACAATATTATCACATGTCATATCCTCATTTCAAAAGCATTGCGTGTACATATTTTATAATTGTACCTTCCGGACGTTGACATGTTTATAAAAAAAAGTCCCTACCACCGAAGTTGTCCGCACTGCAGCGTCAGATCGATCGCGCCACCACGCATGCGCAAATAAGCTACATTTACGTCAGTGGTCATAGAACGCGGGTGGGAAGTCGACGACATGCCGAAACCGACGCCCGTCGAAGATCTCGTAGTCCCTCCACAGGACACGAAAATATGTGGAACTATTTGTATCTGCCAGATGACGGCAGTCCTCAGTGCCGTGTCCTTAGTGTACTTGACCGTCGCGATCTACATGCCGTATACTAGAGCCATCGCGTCCGGGATCGATCCTACCCCTATTATGTGCACGACAACACGAGCTATCAACAAGGACAACTGTGACTGGGGTTCCTGCGGTGAATGGTGCCTCAGCAAGACCTCCGGCGCCTGCATCCAGATCTACGTCAACGTCAGGAAGAATGGAACGTCTTTACTACTCTCTGAATGCGGAAGTGCTGCTAACAAAACCTGCTTCGGTATCGACCAAGAGAACGCCAAGAAGTACCACTGTATCAGAGATGAATGTAGAAACTTGACTGGAACATTCAATTGTACGGAAGGAAAATGTATCAACATAACAGACGCTTTCGAGTGCGCCTTCAGAGAAACAGATCCACCATTAAAATGTTCCGGCAGAAGAGGAAAAATAACCTGTATAGACGTGCATGGGCTTTTCTCTTGTACCAGAGGCACTTGTCGAAAAATACGAACGCCGTATAACTGTGACCGTAGATGCGTAGACATTCCTACCCGTAACAAAAACGTAATAGTTCTTAGTGGGGACAGAGTGTTCTTAGCAAGATGTGCAAAATTAGTTCAAGAAGAAAATAGTGAAATAGTTTGGACTGATTCTGGGGAAGAAGTACTAATGTTGTCATGTCATGCCGTTCACAATGGAACGCAAGGAGTCGTTGCTGTTGATTGTATTAACGCCGCTTTACTCCCTCGTACAGATATAGCTGATCTGACTAATTTCACGTACCTACAATATTTGTACCAATCCCGAGCAGTTCCGAATCGTGTCATCGCTCCTTCGGAAGTGGAACTGACGTTAGCGAACGATAGTCGCCTGATGATAAATCTAGAAGGATGTGTGAATACTTTGGCTGACGAATGCAAAGAATTCTTGAAGGATTACGGCCGCGACGGTGCTGACCACAATGCTAAAGCACGCTTCCCTTGCTTCTATATGGAAAATAGCCCTGACACGGTCGTGGCCCGATTTGATCTAGAAAATACGTACCGTCAGTTCTTAGTAGCTCTAGTGCTGCCTACAGTGTTGGTTGTGGTATCTTGTGTGACTTTGATGTTCTGTCAGCGGACCATTGAAGTTGGTGATGATGCAAAGATGAGATTTAAGGGGTGTGCTGCTGGACAGGCTGATATGCAGTTGCATCCAAACGATCCTGTTTCTCCACTCTGAGATCAGTCACGTGAGAGTCCAATTTCGTAATATAATTCATAAATTCGAACTTTTGTGTACCATTATTTATTTAAATCAATATGAGTTTTAATTCGTTATCCTTCTTTCAGGAGGTAAAAGTACTAATGAAAAATAACAACATTTTATTACTGGATCTACACTGAAATATGCAATAAAAATCAGTTGTTCTCAATATAAATGCAATAAGACACGATGAAAATGTATGAAACAGCTGATTTTATTTTCATAAAAAGAATAGGGCCCGCGTCAAGAGATGTTCATATTTATGAGAACTGTAAAGATAATAAAAATAGAAAAGATGTATAACAAATCAAAAACACAAACACACAATGTTAAAGTATATATACAGACGAACATAGAACCTCTTCTTTCGTCGAAATCGGTTAAAAACACTGCCCTACCCTAACATTCACTCTAAGCTCTTATATTACATAATCCAACTTAATCCACCCACAAATTAGCTAGAAAAATACAAATAGGATCAATAGTGATGCATATTTCATTAGCCCAACTCCGCTTACTTGTTAAGTCCAAGCAATCGATAGTACCAACGGCGAAAGTACTGACTACCCTTGACACACTTTCGTGACTCAAGGGTGTTTTTATACTGAATATTTTAGGCACTGATTTAATGTAAAAGATTTGCGTCAACAATTTGCAATTAAGCATCTAAATATAGTAGTAATGGGTCTCCTTTTTAAGGTTTTCTTGTAGACTGGGAGTTAGTCTTCATTTGTTTTTGTAAGGTGTAGACGTATTCTGCCTGTTTGATAAGGAATTATATCTTAATCTAGGTAATTCCATCTGTTTTGAAGCATATAAAGACTTTCTTTGACTTTTTTTTTAATTACCTACGTAAAATATCAACGCTGCGGTGTTTAGGATCATGTTATTGTACTGAGTTTATTGTAAAAATTTTCGCGAAAAAAAATATGTCGGTTGAAATAACTAAATCTTTCTGATTGGAAATACTTTTATATCTTTTAAGTTCACAGCGAACAATGGTTTTTCAGACTGTTTATTAAATGGAATTTAATTTTTCTGTTCCAGGCGTTCCCCTCCTTTGTGAGGGTCCGGCTAGTTCACTAAGAGACGACTAACCTGCTTGCAATGCTTTCTACTGGCTGACACTCCCTCCAGATGTCTACTATGAGCAGATCCAGGGCTAGCCTATCACCAGCAGCCTCAGAAAGGTCGACGTTACCTATGGGAGCGTCCGCCGAACCAGGCAGCCCAGACTTCAAGTCTTTGGAACAACCGACGAGGGAGCAGCTTCTAACCCACTTTTTTGAAAGATTCAAGTTCTACACATCACTCTGTCTTGGAACATCAGCCATACTCGCAGTCTTTGCTTTCCTCTTCTTGATACCGTTCGTCGTTGAGCCTGCTATTCAAACGATACTAGCAGAGTTCGTGCCAGAAGCCGGTATCTGCTCCGTCTCCGAACATGTTCACGCGGAAACTTTGACCAATTGCACCTGGGCGTCGTGCAGGGAAGGCTGCACGACTGCTCACACCAAATGTCATAAGATACGTGTAAATTTAGCTAGAAGACCGTTTGTAGAAAATGCACCAGTGCCGACTGAATGGGATGAGACTGATTTGAAGTTTCTGATAAACCCTGAAGGTTGCGGGTATCCTCCTCGGGTTAATTGTTCGGTTTTTGCGATTGACTATGCGGGTCCGAGGGCTCCGAAGACATTTCCTTGTTACTATAGTATGACGAGGTCTGACTTGGTAGTGGCGAGGTACTCGTGGGAGTCGACGATCCGAGGACTGATATTAGCTCTGGTGCTGCCGACGACGGTGTTCGTGTTCAGTCTGAGCGTGCTCGCGTACTGGCACTGTCGTTGCTGCGACAGGGCGTGTAACAGACGGGTGCACGCTGAATCGTTCGCGAGTAAAGAAGAGTAAGTATTTTTTTGGCATTTTTCACTTTTTTTTTTTGTTATCGTAGTTTTTGGTATTGTCAGAAGTCAACATTCATTATTTTGTATTTTTTTTGATAATTTTCTAAAATAGCCAACATTAAAACATAAAACGAATTTTACTTAAGTGATTTCTGACGGTAACTGGCTAGATTTTTTCTCTTTCGAATAATTTTAACATAATTAGTGTAAATTACTGGACTTTCAGGTCCTATCTCAAGTATGGTGTTGGAACTTCGTAGTTTTTATGGATTATAATTTTAACAAGTACGTTTTCTAATAGACTGTTGCACTTTGCAGTGTGGATTTCTAGATAATATTATGTAGATTCAAGTCGTATGTATATCACTGTAGGTACTGAAATTGATTGGCCTCGTAGGTAAATAGTTCACGTAATCTCTTAATTAGGAACATAATTGGTTCAAGACTTTCTGATTCACCCACGATAATGTTCACTGTAAAAACTAAATTGAAATGCACTATATTTGCGCTACATTGTAGATAAAAAAATCTTAGTTAAATACATAATTGTAAATTAGTTGATCTAGGTACTTACCTATATTATTTTTCCAAATACACTCAAAAATTTTAAATTATTTTTTCTAATTATTCATCACCAAATTAAAAAAACACATTTGAAAATGTATTTTTCCAATAAAAAATAAAAATACTTCAAAATATTTACGGATAAAAACATAACATTTACAATTTTTTAAATATTTTAACATTCTTCTTTTCCACTTTTACAGCAGCAAACTGCTATGCGAGTTGGATGATGACCCGAGTGATGATGTGTTCTGACGCCGAGCTTCAGCCGCCCGCCGCCGCGCCTCCCCCCGACACCCCGAAGGCTACGTACAGCTGTAGACCTGTGTGGCTGTTGCATGGGTGCTGCGTGGTTACTGCGTAGTCACAGCATGGTGACTGCGGCATCTTCTCGTAGCCTTAAAACTTTATTACGACCTATAAAACTCAACTACCCGATAAACTCTTCAATTCAAAATTACTTGGTTGAAAAGTTTGCCTCAAATTGGATGGTTGTGACATTTAAATTATATCAATCATCATAGCCCAGTAGATACTATCAAAATAATACAAGATTGCCTTAATATATTTTCAATAAGTCCTAACTAAATATCAAATCTATTAATATTCAAATTTTCACTTTTCAGCCGATAGTTTTATCAGTAAAATCATTATCATAAAGCAATAAAATTTGCAAATACGGAAAGTGCAATTACCTTAAAAAAAGGCTGCAAAAATATTGGGGAGGTGTTCAAATCAGAACAGTATTAATACCTATAATATTACGACTTTAATGGCGGGCAACAAGGCTTACGCTTTAAAACTTTAAGAAAATTTAAGAAAAAATACTATTAAAAATAACAACGTCTCTTTATTCTAAAACTGAGCTATGCCGGATAGTTATAAGTCCTATTTTATATTTTTTGCTTCCGGAAACGCGTGATTATTATTTTATTTTTTACTTATAATAATAATAATAAACATAGATAGAAAAAATAATATCATTCAAATATCATGTTCAAAATTGTGTACCTTATAATATAATGGATCATAAATATTTTCGTTGTCATTTTTGAAAATATTCAATTAAAATAAAATAATAACAACAATATCATGAATTCATTTTAAAATAATAAATAGTAGAAAACACTTACACGACTTTTCTCACACGCCTAATGTAGCAAATACAATAATTATTGTAAATAAAATAACAAATTAATTATAATTATTTATTATAATTATTTTCAAATACCTAGAGTGCATTTATTTACTGTATTATTATGACTAAATACTACATAGAAGTTTAGAAATTGATTTAGTATTTTTTTTTTTTTGTAATTACAACCTACGTTATTTCATTGGTAGTTGGAGTTTATTGTAAAGAAATTATTAGTAGCTTTTATTATGTACTTAAGAGTGGTAAATTTACTATTTTAAATGCAGCAGTCCAGTAGTAAAAATAGGTTTAATAAGCTATAATTTATTGAATGTATAACAACTGTTATTGAATATTAGCTTTCTCAATGTCTACGACCTATGATTCTAAAATATAAAAATCTTAACAATCTCATTGTGGATTTCCAATGACAACAATATTTTACAATCATCTCATAGTTTAATTTAAAGAAAGCTAATTTTTAAATAATCTTGTTGAAATAATATTTTAAACATTTAGCTTCTATTAGCCAGAGTTATAGATTAAGTTGAAAAACTAACATAAAAATAATTGTTGTACATAATCTGCCACTTTTTGTGATATTACATTTAATATATTGTTCGAAGCTTTAAATATAAATCAAGCTCTACTTGTGTGTTGTAAATTAATGTATTATAAATTATTCGTAAATATTCATTTATAATTATAATTATTCAAAAAACTACCCCTATTATCTGTGTTCCGTTTTTAAACTTTCAAACATTAAAAATTATAATTATTCAAATTGTATTTGTATAATATATCCAGAATGTTATTCGCTGTGAATTGTATGTAAATAATGATTACTGAAAGTTTTGTTTGAGTCTAAAAATTAGATTTTAGAAAATAATACGCAAGTGATGCATCAAACTGCAACAAAACACAAAGTGTAATGACAAATAAAGCTTGTTTTGTAAATCGGTTTTATTTAGTGAACAATGTCAATTATTACCCACACTAGTTTATTCAGCCTTTGGTCTCGCGGTCGCAAACGCTACTGATGAGCATGTGGCCCTGGGTTCGATTCCCCAGGACGGGCAAAAAGTGTTATTCGGTTTTTCCATTAAGGATTTCTCAGTAGCAGCCCGGAGTTTGGAAGTTGGTGGTGTGACGTCCAGCTAACATTCGTAGATGTTTGACAGTCGTTAAGGATGGTGAGAAGACTGGAAATCTGACAACTAATATTAAGAGGTATCGTGTTGCCCAGTAACTGGGTTGTGGAGATCAGATAGATAAAAAAATGGTATTCAGCTGCATCCGGTTAGACTGGAAGCCAACCCCAAGATAGTTGGGAAAAGACTATACAAAAATATTAGTTTTCAGACATTTCTCAGATAAGTGAGTTCCACTGTCTGAGATAGGCATCCTTTTAAGATCAACCCAACGACAGCCTCAGCGGTTTGACGCCGGGAGCCGCGAGACGACTCCGCTCTAGCTCACCGTCCTTACGTTGCATAACGACAGGCCGTGTCGACGGCGCGTTCGTGTTCCACGCGCGCCTCAAAGAGATGTCAGCAAAAGGAAGGGGCCACTGAGGGCCGATGCCTGCCGGGGCTGCGAGTTGTTCGCAAGAGATACCGCGCCCCCGGAACGCAAAGGGCACAAGAAGGAACATGGGTGGGTTTTAGTCAGTAAAAGGCTGACACTCCCTCCCGCCCTGCCCAGGGCGGGAGAAGTTATTTGATGATTTCCCACCCCCCCAAAAAAAAAAAGCCTCAGCGGTTTCTTCGACCTTTACAGCTACGCAACCAAGGGGGATCAATTATACCATCAATCTTTGATAGTGACAGTCGCTAAGATGAGATTGCGAATAGATTTTTAATGTTCTTAATAAATAGATTGATCTTCAGCTAAGGCCAGCCACGTAACATGCTTCCAATTGTTTTGGTCGGAGCCGTGTGCTAGTAGCAGTGTCCATTGAAGTGGAGCGAGGCTGCGGAGCGGAAAAACGGATAAATATTATCGGATTGTATAACTGGAGTGGAGCGGAGATTTTATGCAATCCTATTGGTTAATATTTCCCCGTTTCTCCGCTTCAACGGACAGGCAGCCTTAGACCCGGTATTCACCAAAGCGGAGAGGACAGGAGATATCTCCTACAACTAATCGGCTTGCATTTCACATCTAACACAAACAATATCCTATAAGTTATTTACGAGACAACTCTCCTCTCCGCTTTGGTGGCATCCGGGCTTTAGAAGCTCATGGCATTGTAGCTCGTGGCAAACTCCGTATTTTGCTCTGATATGCGGGCTTATAAACCTACACACCTGCGTGACACTTGATAGCAAATGATTGCGAATGGTTTTTTTTTCGGTTTGGTATCTTGCAGGTCTACTTTGGAGGTTAAAAGAGATATAGCAGCCGCCAGGAGTCGTGAGCACAAAGGTCAAGTTAATTTTTGGGTTTTTGGGGCGCCGACGGTGCACGCGATTGGACCGTCTGTCGGACTGACAGTGTGCAGCGTCGGTGCCCCAAAAAATCCGGAAAGGAACCCAAAAATTAACTTGACCTTCGTGCTCACGACTCGCGGTGGCAACTATAATAAGACAGAGAGACAGAGAAATAGATCATCGCTAAATAGAACAACACAACTCTGTCACAGCAAATATTTTGTAATAATATATAATAAGAAATCCAGCCAACTTCTTCAGAGCTCACTGCTAGTTACCACTGTTATTTCATTTGCTGTTCGATATTAAACTTTATGGGACCCACAGTAGGTAAAAAACACGAATTGCTAGATTATATTGGATACATTACCAACTCGGTTGAGTGTAGGAAGTAGTTTGAACAAGTTTTAATAAATAGCTACGGCATACCTCGTCGAGTTTAATATGTCTTAAATCAGGCGGTCTATTCTGTAAAAATGTGTCTCAGTAAATAACGGTGAGGTGAGCAGGCCGACAGCTTACCAGAAGCTCATTACACATACAGTCTGGGAGGGAGATTTTTATAGAATACCACTGCTAGTCATGGTTTATATAATTATAATAAGCTCAAACTAGGTATGTTGCTCATGCAATTTTTTTTTAAATAAAAGTATAATCAAAGTCGAATCATTTATTTCAATTAAATCATTAAAAGGCACTTTTGAACGTCAATTACATGTTAAATTAAAAATATTGAATCTAGTTGCCCATTCCAAAAGGTACTTTCGTGTGGAGACGAACGGGCAAGAAACACCTTACATACTCTTTTAAAAAAATGTATTACAATAAGTCGTACAATTCCATAAAACTATACTGATGTCAAAACGATCTATTAAAAAAAGTCACTCAAAGTACTGCAATACGTACTCAGTGCCACAAATTAAAAAATTAAAGCTAAATTAATTGTAATATTAAATACATTTATACATTTCAAAGACAAGGAATTAGCGTGTGAGGCATACTCAAATATAGAATTAATGTCGAAGAGAAAAATAATTAATCAAAATAAATATTTTTTAGGGATTTATCTTAACGGTTGGTTGACACTTTCCGCGACCCAAAGGTTGGCTTGTACCTTGGCCGGAGGTTAAGCATTGCCATCCAACGTGGCAATGCCGCCAGTCTTTTGGGCACTTTTCCGGTTGACGGTGATGCGGAGGAGTTTTTTGGTGACATTTAGTTTTAGGTTATTTTTGTTTTTATTAAGGATTTCTAATTATAAGGCTGTTAATAGTATCAAAACAAAGTACTTATATAATTAAATTAAAATAATAATTAAATTGTCAAGACATACATCCGCGGGTCTTTAATAAGATGGATGTTTTATGGTATGGGTGCAGAAAGTTTGTTACGCAGAGGTCCATAAATCAAACCCGCACTACTGAACAATTTTTCGGCAGGGCCACTGACTGGTGGTGTCGATAAAAATCTGCATGTTATTGATAATCACTTCTTCTCTTCTGTCGTGAACTGTGCTACATGTGCGTCCGCATAATCATCCGCAATGATTAATGCGGGAGTTCCGTAATTGAGGATGCGAATGCGAATATTCGCAACATCCCTAGCTCAAACTACCAGCTTCTGCATACCTCTTACCTAATACAGCAGAAAACAAAGCAAAAAAAAAATGAAAATCAAACTACGTTTTTAATTAAATAATGTATTAAAATCTTTATTTACTTAACCGCACTAATTATATTTATTTCTCTAGATATACATCAAACAATTTAAAACGTTACCGGCCTAGGCAAGTAGGCACAACTAGGCGTAATAAAAATGCTTGCTACGGATCAATAAAAAGTAATAATTTAGCACCTAAGCGGTTGGTGCACGGTGATAAGCGGAGCAATTTACTTTTGCTTGTTAAAGGTCCGGCCACACCCGACACCAAGAAGCGAACTCGTCTTAGCGACAACCGATATACAGAACTAGTCAAAAATGCAGGCAAATTAGATAATTTTTGACAAAATAAGACTGGGATCACTTTTTTTAAACGTTACCTCATACGTCTTAGAGTTTGTCTTTTATCAAGGATGCGTACACAATCAGCCAGACCTGGAACAGCTGCAGCAGCTATCTGTATGCCATACAAATGTTGGACGGGCATCCAGCTATAGAAGCCGTCACGAGTCGGTCGGACAGACGGACTAATCGCGTGCACTGTCGGCGACCCAAAAAACCCAGAAAGGAATCAAGAAACCCGAAAAATTAACTTGACATTTGTGCTCACGACTCGTGGCGGCTACTATAATTGCTCAACCACTGCACTGTCTCGTAAAATGCAATCGAGAGCGATCGTTCATAAAGTTACGGAAATCGATATATTTACTAAAGAGATTGATTTAGCTTTCCGCTAATCGCTCCGCTATCCCACCAAAATCTAACCCCTAAACAGAATTGCCAGTATTTTAAAAGGGTTGAACGACCGCACATGGCATGGTACCTTGCGTTTGACTGCATTGCTGTGGGTCTATGGCACACCATCACATTACGTGAAAACATTCAGCACATACCCCGTATTTACACGTAACATAAGGTCTATTTTCAGCATTATTTATTAACACAACTTTGAATAGACGAAAGCTAAGAGATTGGTATCTTCGAAAGCATTTGTGATACATTTTGATGCTTCCTTTACTGTGTTTAGGTCGTTATGGCTCAATTGTTAATATACTTGCCTCTCATGCATAAGGTTTGCGGGTTCAACTACCAATGTGATTTTGTCAATTTCATAAATATATACTTTCTAAGTTTATCTTGGAAATGCGCAAAGGCAAATATCGTGGGAAAACCTGGATTTGTAATCAGTATAATTTTAAGACTGCCAATCTGTCTTATGCTCGTGGTTTCTCCGTATGAGAATTATTTTCAGATTACAAGGCAAAGATCTCTTGCCTTTGCTCTGGAGTGGGATAATAATAGGTTGATATTATGTACTATTATTTTATTTGTGTGTGTGTATGTGTGTGTCTGTGTGTGGCATCGTAGCTCCCGAACGCATGAACCGATTTTGATTTAGTTTTTTTTGCTTGAAAGGTGAATTAGTCGGAAGTGTTCTTAGCTATGTTTGATGGAATCGGTTAAGCGGTTTCAAAGTTATCAGCTCTTTTGTTAGCTGCGGTAGGGATTTTTAACCCCCGACACAAAAACGTCGGGGTGTTATAAGTTTGACGTGTCTGTGTGTGTGTCTGTCTGTGGCATCGTAGCTCCCAAACGCATGAACTGATTTAGATTTAGTTTTTTTTTGTTTGAAAGGTGAGTTGGTCGGGAGTGTTTTTAGCTATGTTCGATGGAAATCGGTTCAATGTTATCAGCTCTTTTGTTAGCTGCGGTAGGGATATTTTTAATGATATTTTCCTCCAACTATCCTCAATAATTTTTCATAGGTACTTTATTTATTGGCCGTACAAAAATCATGTCCAAGACTTTTTTAAGGCAATTCATAACAAAACCATCCTGAAACACTGATAGTAGTTTAAAACACTAGCCATTCCTTGTTATCTACTAAAACATTTACAAATCGAAGACGAAAAAGGTTTCCGAATAGTATTAAAACTAAATTAAATTCATGGGTTTCACGGAAAGGGCGACTGAATAGCTGATAAATATTTGATTGTACGGCGATGCGGCCTTGACAATTGAAATGGTAAGAATTTTCCGTTTAAACATTCTTGTTTCTGTATCTACGAAGTATTTGGACTAAAGTAGGTAAGGCAGGCTGTTAGATATTAGTAGTAAGGTGATAAATCAAAAATATCTGTATATTTTAATTGAAACAAATTAAATTGGATTTTGAGGTATTTCCTAAAGGGTTTGGCACAAAAAAATTATTTACATAAAAGCGAAATACCACTCACCGATTAATCATGAAATTTGGAAAACTAATTGACGTATGAAGCTGAAAAGCGTCACTTTTACCAAGAGGCGTAAAATATGCTCTATGGTATGTACAATGTCCAGTGCTGCGGAATTTGTTCGAAAGAGTCACCGCGGCCCTGAAACGGGCCTGAAAGGGCATTACGAGGAACACGGATAGGTTTCAGTCAGTAAGAGTCTGACAGTCCCTTCTCCGTTCAGAGTGGATGAAGAAATTAAATGATTCACCATGCTAAAAAAATATGGTATGTGTAATGTATTTTACTTCCACGTAACCGAAGCCACAGGGAAAAAGCTAGTTTATAATATTTTAGGTAATCAACAGGAAAAGGTGTGGATTATCTATTCTCTGTTGCGATCTGGTGGTAGTGGTGTTGTGGGTCTCGAAACTATTGGACGTACTATATTATTGTCCCCAAATGGGGTCGACGCAGCATGGCTTCTTCTTTTATATAACTTTACTAGATTATGCGCGCGTAGTTTTTTAATTTGAATTAGGTTATCTTTAGTTAGTGCTTCACACCTATTGTTCGCAGCGTGATGTTATATAGCTTATAGCCTTCCTCGATAAATGATATCCAATTCAAAAATATCTTTTAAATTCAAACCTTTCTTGAACGCGTTCAACCAAACAAACTCTTCTTCTCGCGACTTCGTCCGCGTGCACCGCAGTTTCAGTTCAATCAGTCAAAAATCTAAGAAGATTTATACAAACATTCATCCCCTATTTTATCCCCTTGGGGGTAGAATTGATCAAAATCCTTTTTTAGCGGATGCCTACGCCATAGCATCTACCTGCATGCCAAATTTCAGCCCGATCCCTCCAGTGGTTTAGGCTGTGGGTTGATAGATCACTATGTCAGTCAGTCAGTCACTTTTAAGTTAGATTATTATTATATTTAGATTATTATTCATTACAAAATCATTCCATCATTTCTTTTGTATCAATGTACTATTAAGACTTACAATACTTTTGAAATCATGGCCGCTATTATGTCATGATTTTAGTAGGCCTGAACTTACTAAAGTTAAGTCAATTGTATATTATTAGACTATGCTAGAAGCTGATGGGGCCAGCAGCGAGTTTTGCTACAACTTAAGGTAATCACTCAGCTTGCAGTACAGGGATTCGAATCCCAAGGGATTACGTCCATGCACTTTATTTCGTGCAGTTTCTTGAACATTGAATTCAAACTAATGCTTTTATCACTAAATTGTGCGTTTTACCCGCAAATTCGTCTGCCTGAATAAGATTTTTCTATTTATAAAAAAAATAGGCATCTGTAAGAACAGAACCAAATTTTTTATACAAAAATTTTTGAGAATCGAACAACTATACACTCACGCCTGTATTCCCCGAAGGGTTAGGCAGAGGTGTAACAATGTACATCCACAGTTCGCCGGTATATTTAGGTCCCATGTAATAAGGGGCGAGCCTATTGCCATTAACCGGGCACAAATCCTAACTCCGAGCTACTACTGAGAATTTCATAGAAAAACCCAATAACACTTTTTGCTCGACCTGGGAATCGAACCCAAGACCTCTAGCGTAACAGTCGCGCTTAGGACCACTAGGCTACCGAGGCAGTAATAAGTAAATAATAGTAATAGGAATAATAATAAGAATCGAACAACTATACCCCCCATGCCTCGTTGGCCTAGTGGTCCTAAGCGCGACTGCTACGCTAGAGGTCTTGGGTTCTATTCCCAGGTCGAGTAAAGTGTAATTGGGTTTTTATATGAAATTCTCAGTAGCAGCTCAGAGTTAGAATTTGTGCCCGGTTAATGACAATAGGCTCGCCCCCTATTACATGGGACTTAAGCATTACGGGGAACTGTGAGTGTATGATGTATATTGGTAGGTACTGTCTAACGCTTCGGGGAAGACAGGCGTGATGATATGTTTATGTCATTGTGTATTAATAAACAAACTGTGTCCTTATTAGTATAGATTAGTAAATAAATATTAGAAGATTGTATCTATCAAAAAGACTTTGCAAAGAAAACTCTCCATTAGTCAGAGTTAAAACAACTCCACTAATGAGAACCAAATACCTTCGTTCACCAAACACAAGTAACACAAGGAACTACCTACTTCAAGTACTAAGCGTTTTTCCAGTTTTCAGTTGCATGTAATTCAGAAATGGGTCAGTTATAATTACACCTATTCAGCAGTCACGTCAGTGCAATTACTGTCAACAGAATTTTCAGGCTATTAAACTGTTTTCAGGACTTTAAACTTACTTCAACTTAAAGTAAGTCCAGGGATTATATTTGCCGCAAAGCAGCGTTGCTATGTTCCGTTGTGAAGGGTATGGGTGCCGGTGTAATTACAGGCATATGAGACATTTAAGCTTCGTCTCTGGGATAGCAAGGCATTGACACGGCTTCTGGAATTGCAGATGTCTATAGTAGGTAGCGGTGACTACTTAAAATCAGGTGTACCCGGCTTATATGCCATCCAAAGACATAAAAATAAGGAATATCGCTACACTTACCCGACATGAGGATCGAACTCAAATATATAATAATATATTTTTTCACATGGATGGTAAACAAGCCCACAGCCCACCTGATGTTACGTTGATGTCACCGCTGCCTTTGGACATCTGCAATACCAGAGGCCTTGTAAATGCGTTGCCATCTCAGAGGCGAAGTTGAAATGTCTCATGTGCCTGTAATTACACCGGCACCCATATCCTTCAAACCGGAACATAGCAACGCTGCTTTATAAAATAAGGCGTGAACTCCACTAAAGGGAAGAGGAGACATGTGTCGTAATGAACCAAAAGGATATTGTGTTGTGTTGAAATTAAAAGTAGATGTGAATAACGCAAGTCAACAGGTTATTTGACTGGTTTTTAAAATCAATTTTATATCATTTAGTAGAGTTTAAGGAAGCCAGTCAAAAGTTGTATTTTTTCAATTCTGGTACATATTTGTTGAATAATATCAAATTAAAAATTCAACATTTACATAGCTCGCCAAAACGTTACTTTGACAATATGGTGCTGCAACGGCGTCGGTGACGTCACTAGCAAGTGATATGATCTGTGGCACATGTCAGCCACATACATTTGTTGCAAACAAAAAACGAGGTTTACTGGCCAGTGACGTTTCACACAAACCCGTACAATCAGGAGCGTTTTGTGTCACGTGACAAACGTCAAAAAAAATGCATTTTTATTTACGTCTTTATTTATGTTTTCAAAAAAATGCATTTTTATTTACGGATTTTTACATAAATTAATTATTATTTTCAAGTTCCAATAATAAATAACCATTTTTAAACTCATAATACATACTAATTTCAGTAATTGACACTTACATTTTCGCAATGTCAAATAGCGTATTGTTTGTGGGAGACATCTCCTCTCCTCTCCGCTTTGGTGGAGTCCGGGCCTAAAGGCTAGTGGAATATAATCTAGTTTTATAGTATGCATGAATGACTCCAATTTAATTTTTCATTTAGAAATGTAATAAAGAAACCTACACCGTACTTTAAATATTACTATTCAAGATCTTGCATCCCATCCCCATGCCACAAAAAAGCCGGGCAATTTGCAACAGCTGCATTTCTAAGCGTTCGGAGCGAAATTGAAGTACCTACGCTTTACGAGCGATATCAAATGTCTTATGATGGGTTTATGAGATACTCTAGCGCAGACTTAGAGACGTCGGGTTATGTGGGCTTACTAATGATCATAAAACGAGGAGTTTTGATAGACAGTATGTAAGGATGATGGTAGTTACTTAGATATTGGACGTCAAAGTTACAATTTTTTTACTAAAATAATTTTAAAATGTTAAGGATAAACTTAAGTTAACAGACCTGATGGGATAACTATAATGACTTGGAAGTTGGGTAGGCCTTTGGTTTGGGATGCAACATGCGTTGACACCTTTACGCCATCCCATTTTCCTAGCACGACGTGCTGTGCCGGGGCGGCTGCTACTGGTGCCGAAAACCCCAAAAGGCGCAAATAGATAAATCTTATTGTAAGCTGTATGTTTAAGCCGTTTGCGGTTATAACAATAGGGCCATGGAGTCCGAGGGATTATCTACTCCTTCAGGATTTCGCCAAGCGACTGGTCGACTCTCCACGTGACCAGAGGGCTGGCCTATTCGTGGGGCAAAGAATTAGTATTGTCATACAACGTGGCAATGCTGCCGTAAGGTTGTGCGTTACTAACATTATTTTTTACAGAAAAAAGAAGCCAATTTTTTCACCTAGCAATAAATAGTACCCGATCTTACTTAGTTTGATGGTAAGGTATGCTTAGTTAACAGCTTTGTGATGTTTTTTTTTATACCCCGAAAATCAATTGAAATTAAAATAAACAAACTTTACGTTGTCCTAAAATAGTATACGAAAATATCACCTATTACTAATACCAACTCTTATATTAGTTACGCCTGTATTCCCCGGAGGGCTAGGCAGAAGTGTACCAATGTACGACACACAGTACGCCGGTATATTTAGGTCCCATGCAATAGGGGGCGAGCCTATTGCCGTTAGCCGGACACAAATCCTAACTCCGAGCTGCTACTGAGAATTTTATAGAAAAACCCAGTAACACTTTGGTCGGCCTGGGAATCGAACCTAAGACAGTAGCAGTCGCGCTTAGGACAACTAAGCTTACGGGGTAGTCAGAGGAAGATTAGTTGAATCTTAGTTTATTATTTAAAAAACACTAAATTAAAAATTTTAGGTAACCCCCGACAGACAACTGGAAATCCCTACCGCAGCTAACAAAAGAGCTGATAACTTTGAAACCGCTGAACCAATTTCCATTAAACATAGCTAAGAACACTCCCGACTAATACACCTTTCAAACAAATAAACTAAATCAAAATCGGTTCATGCGTTCGGAATAATAAATTTGAAACCGAAAACATATATGTTTTAAATAGTATCTTACGGTACGACGTAATTAAGTGGTAGGCTTTAGGATTTTTCTGTGGTGTGCAATGTGTGTTAATAGGCAATTAAGGCATTCCTCTTGCTAAGAAAATTTTGTACTGAGGCTTAGAACGCCTGTATTACCCGAAGGGTTGGGCAGAGGTGCACCAATATACACCCACAGTTCGCCGGTATATTTTTAAGTCCCATGTAATAGGGGGCGAGCCTATTGCCATTAAATAACTTAGAAAAACCTTAACTATTTTAATTATCCAAGAAAAGGTACCTCCGACCTCAGCTACAGCCTTGGCCAGCTAAAGTCAATCTATCTCTGTTGGGTGTCCCAGCCACAAACTTCATATTACAGAGTCTTGCCTGGTCGCATGACTAACTCCTTTAGAACTTGGCACAAAGCCAAGTAATACCAGGATTTAGAAGAGGTTTTTAGGTAATTTTAATGGGTCAGATTACATTTTTTGACATGGTTTACAACGCTGGGAATTGCGTTGCAATTTAAAAATATATTTTTAAAGCTGGAATTTTTAAAATAAAATGGATTTTTTTCTACGAAAAATATGAGAACAACAACTTTAGTCTGCGTACAAAAAAAATATTATTTTGTCATTATGTAAATTTTTCGTAACTTGATTATCATAATTGAAAAGAATCGTTCAATATTCCGTTTTTTTTTATTTCTATTTTTACTACCAACCTACCCCAAACAGAAGTCATTAACCCATAAAACGTAAAAGCGTCATTCATTGCACCCGAAACTCTATCATGAAGACAAAGTAACCGAACATTCCCAGCGCTGTTCCCTAAATACCCAGCTCTGAACATAACGTTCATATTTGTATGCGATACAGCTATACTTCCCCTTTAAAATTGTATGGAAATAGCCGTACAAAGTACAAGGAAAAGTAATCTTTATAAAATTCAGCATGGGACCTCAGAATTGTAAAACAAGACTGTCTGTCGCCGTACACTGTTGGAACACATGATACCGCTGTATCGACCCGCCAAAGCGACGCGCGCACTCAAATGACTACGACAGAGCGCCAAAATATTTCAAAAATGGAATAAAAAACAAACACTAATAAGTCAATAAATTAAAAAAATTAAATGAAAATAAAAATTTAAATTTAAAATCATTTTTCAGCATTTAAATTGAACGTCAAAACGAGTGTTCGAATTTCAATTTTTGAAAAAGTTTCTTGATTTCTTTTAATTTTTTAGCGTAACTAAAGAGTATGTTAAATCGAGGTATTTTATGGGATTTTTATGTGTTACGTAGAGTTTTGAGGTGGCTACGAGGCCGACTGGGACGGCCTGCGCCCAGTAGTATTCGAGTCGCGGGAACGCGTCGACGTCTGACGAAAAACAGACGTCAAAGAAAAAATAATTTTCCAAAATATACGTTTTTCAACCCAGAACATAATGATATAGTGTCAAAAGACTATAGTGTTTTACAAAATATTGTTTTTTTCAACGTGTTATGTTTCAAATGGTAACAGTGAGATCCGAGCTTTAATGAGGCTGGTTAAATGAATATCTAGACCTTTATTTATAGTCCACACGATACATTTAATTACCTTTTACAATCTATTAAGTGTTTCAGTCGATATTTCAATAAATCACATGCAATTCCATTAGAAAAACGCTCGAAAAATACCGTCAAGTCATTACTGCATTATGTCAGCCTGCGTAAGGCATTTGTTAGCATATTTTCTTATTTTAATTCCACATTAAATTTTATAAAATCAGTTTCAATTAAAATGAAAATATTTTCACAAAATTATGTAACTTGGAAAAGTTTTGTTTAAATCCAGTTAAAATTGAAAAATCATAACAGAATTATTCGAATACTCTTTGATTGCATGTTTGTTATACATTTTCGTGTTTCTATTGGACTGTGTTTCGTTGTTATAGGAGCTTGTGACGTCAAAGCCTTATAGTTTGAGGTTAGGTTATGTAATAGTACTTTTAACGGTACAAAAAAGTCTAAGTTTTTGAGGGATCATTTTATTTTAGCTACTTCCTATTGTACTATTGAGAAACCACTATAAGTTGATGGCGAGGCTTTTATTTGCGTAAATATACGCGTTTGTTGAAATGAGGGTTATACGTTTAAATACCACATTGATTAGCTTTATACGCACGCTTTTATGATTCTAGAAAAGTAATTATATTATTCGCTATTATTAAAAAGATTATTATGGTTTTTATCAGCTTTTAAAATCCATTTTTATGGTGTACCAACCTAACGATATTTTAGTGTTTACGAAGTGCGTAAATAGTATGGTTACAGCGTATTATGTAAACTTAAATAACTAAAGGAATATATTCTAAAAAAAAAGGGAATTGATTCTCGAAGCATATGATTTTAGATTCATGTTTTTTGGGGTTAATTTATAAAAAAAGTGTGCAAATGAAAAGGTACCTTATTATTATAGCTATTGACACTACTATCGATATTATGTCACCCTGTATTTGACCCCCGGGCAGGGCAAAGACCTCTTCACACAAATAGGGAACAAGCATTGATCACACTTACATTTTGCGTCGCGGTAGTTTCTCAATATTGGTTTCTCGTTTCCCTACGATGTCATCAAAACAACTAGGTATATGCTTATTATGTAAGTTAGAAAAACATGGCTTTATGTAATGTCGAACAAACAATTTGATGGATAGGCCAAAAATATTCGTATTATTACTATACTGCCAATTTTATTGTGAGTACACTAGGCTTGTGGTTCCAAGAGCGAGGGTTCTGCGTGACGGCCGTGTTCGATTCCCAGGGTGGGGAAAAAGTGTTATTGGGTTTGTCCACTAGGATTGTTTTAGTAGTACCCCGGAGTTTGAAAGTTAATGATGTGAAATCCCCGGGCCTTGGAAAACATGTAAAGACATATTGGTCCCAGCTGTCATTTGTGGATCTTTGACAATCGTTACGGGTAGTCTGAAGGCAGAAATTATGACAACCAGTCTTACTAAGGGGTTTTGTGTTAGCAAGGAACTGGGTTGTGGAGATCAGATAGGCAGTCGCTCCATGTAAAACAGTGGTATTCAGCTGCATCCAGTTAGACTAGGAGCCGTCCCCAACATAGTTGGGAAAAGGCTAGGCAGGTGATAAAAGTAGAATCTAGGCTTATGGTTAGTCATTTTCCCGTCTAATAATTTAATTTAAAAAAAATTAAGTAACCCCCGACAGAAGAATATAAGTCCCAACCGCAGTTAACAAAAGAGCTGATAACTTTAAAACCGCTGAACCGATTTCCATCAAACATAGCTAAGAACACTCCTAACTAATTCACCTTTCAAACAAAGCAAACAAAATCAAAATCGGTTCATGCGTTCGTTGGCTACGATGCTACAGACAGACACACATACAGTCACGTCAAACTTATAATACCCCGTCGTTTTTGCGTCGGGGGTTAAAAATAATACAAGATGTACATCTTGTATTACGATTTATATTTTTATAGCTAGTTATATTAACAGACACACAGTACACTATTATCATTAGACGATTGGATTTCTAACATACACCAATTTGAAAGACTATCTTCATCACCAAGATTCTTTTTCAAAAAACACCTTTTTTAATAGGCCACACACCCAACGGTATACTTGCACAGACTTGCACAAGTATGCATTAACGTGTGCGAGATGAATTAGTGCAAGTATCTAAACCATTTACGGCCCCATTGGCGTCATCAATGCAAGTAACCACTTGCGCAAGTATGACTTATGCAAGTATATCGTGACGTGTGTAGCTACTTTAAACAATACTTTCACGTCTGCCAACCTAGCGACGATGGAGATACAAAATAAACAATAGAAGACCATCGTTCCGTCCGCCTCAACGACATACTATGACGTCTACTTTACAAATAGTGTCCCCGTTCCGTTTCTGTGCTATTCTTGAGGCTTTTTTTCTTTAGAAGTTTTTGATATTGGAGCTTGAAATATGCATATTTTTCTTGGCCATGTAAAGCTATAGTATTCGGCCAAGATTATAATAAAAGAACAAAAAGGAAAGAGAGGTCAGCTGGTGCGCAGTACACGTAACCGGCGTGCTGGTATGACCAGATGTATGAACGTGGACGAGGCGAAAGGACTATGTAAGGATCGTAGCATGTGGCGTTTCGTGGTTTCTGCCTGTCCCCATAGGAAAAAGGCGTGAGTTTATGTATGTTTCATATGACATCATCCGCGTCAAATATGATAAATATATTATTCTACAGGAACCGTACATTTTTTCGGGATAAAAAGTATCCTATATGTTATTCCACACTACAATCTATCTCAGTGCCAAATTTCATACTAATCCGTTCTAGCCGATTAAGCATGAAAGAGTAACAAACATCCATCCATCCTCACAAACTTTTACATTAATAATATTATATACATCTACATACTATTACGCCTGTATTCCCCAAAGGGTTAGGCAGAGGTGCACCAATGTACACCCACAGTTCGCCGGTATGTTTAGGTCCCATGTAATAGGGGACGAGCTTATTGCCATTAACCGGGCACAAATCCTAACCCCGAGCTGCTACTGAGAATTTCATAGAAAAACCCAATAACACTTTTTGCTCGACCTGGGAATCGAACCCAAGACCTCTAGCGTAGTAGTCGCACTGAGGACCACTAGGCTAACCAGGCAGTTTACAACATTAGTAGAATATTATATCGCTCGACTTAAGTATCGAACACAAGATACGTCATACACAGCAGTGAGCTTACGACCACTAGATTGTTTACGAGGGAGTAAAATTTGGCCATAGTACCTTATATTTGAAATATGCGAAAGTACTGGCGCAGTTTCTAGAAACGCATATGAAAATTGTCTGTTGTTACATCTACTGCTCCGCTCCCGTGAGTCGTAGCGTGATGTTATGTAGCCTATAATCTTACTCGATAACTTGGCTAGAAAACGCAAAACAATTTTTTTTACTACTGTTGACCATCCAACGCATTTGCAAGGCCTCTGTATTGCAGATGTCTATAGGTAGCGGTAACCGCTTATCATCAGGTATGCCGTCGGCTTGTTTGCTAACCAATGACATAAAAAAACCCTAAAGATAGCCACAATTACCGGTTCTACCCTGCCATTAATTACCATATGTAAGCTGCTATAATTCGCTGTCTGAATCATCAACAACCAATCACATCAACAATTTATCACATTATTTTTAGTTCCAGAAACCGGTGGTAAGTAAGTATTGAATAACAGAAATCCAAGAAACTATGTAAGTAATGAGCTTGTGAGCTTCAAGAGAAGCCGTAGAATCTTTACCTCTCCCGGCTTAAGTTGTCCAAGTAAGCGAAGATATAATGTACTTAGCTTAACTAGGACTTAACTGTAATATTCTTAGGGGTACCTTCAGGATTATGAATAATTTATACACTAGCTATACCAAGCGATTACCCACGCGCTCGGTCTATTTGTTATAACAACCTTCATAGTTTTTAACATATACAGCGTGTTACGGAAAGGGTATATACATATCAAAGGCACTGATTCTTTTGGTGTTAACAAACCACATGAAGAATCATTTAAGTAAAAAAAACAAATGTTTCCAATTATTTATTTTGTTTTACTTAGATAATGTTTAGATTACAAACGATTTATAAATATATTTTGCAATGTGCATATCAAGCCCTTTTAAATGATACCTCATTAATTGTATTGTTTAATTGTATTGTGTTGTTTGGCTTCAAATTGAAATTTGGACCCCTATAAAAAAATTATTTTATGATTTTATTAAAATTGTATAGTTTTGAGACTTTTTCTTGTACTTGTGGCCTATGACGATGCTACTTTTAAAATATCATAGTTCTAGGTCTACGGGAAGTACCCTATAGCTTTTGATTCCCCTGAGAGTGTAGAAATATGCGGTTTTTGCTGAATAAACAGCCGTATCTTTTTTTTGCGTAAACTCAGAAGTTTTTTCACAACTTCCTGGGACCGTCGACCTAAGTATATGGTTTAAATTTTAACTTGATACCTCCACGCATTCCCGAAGTTAAGGGTCTTGACAGACAGAGAGACAGACGGACGGACAACAAAGAAATCTTATAAGGGTTCCGTTTTTTCCTTTTGAGGTACGGAACTCTTAAAACAAAAAAGGAAGCTCATAGGGCATCAAAAAACTTATCTGCATCTCTGTCAAAGGGACAGGTGTCCAAAAGACTGGCACGTTGTATGGCAATGCTGATTCTTTGACCCAAGAAAAGGCTAGCCCTTCGCAGACTCGATCAGTCGCTTGGCGATATGTTTCCAATTGAACTCTCACATCACTACACCAAGTCAGCTGATGGGTGTCTAAAACAACACACAAAGAAACAAATCCGTAAAAGATTTGTTTCTCCTGACACGTTTATTATGGTAGAACCGATTACCGGCGTGGCGACGCATGCTGTGGCGTGTCGCCACGCTATTTGATATTATGTATACAGCTTAGAAGTTTTAGATCTGCCAGCTTTTAAGTATGCATGGGAAATCATCAAATGACTTCTACCGCTCCGGGCGAAAGCGGAAGACACTGTCAGACTCGTACTGACTAACCGCCGCGGTGACTCTTTCGAACAAATTCCGCAACCCTGGCTTCAACCATTTGGTTTTATTATTTCTTCGACATTAATTCTATATTTGAGGATGACTGACACTGATTCCTTGTCTTTGAAATGTATATTGGTATTAAATATTACAATTAATTTAGCTTTCATTTC
The DNA here is from genome assembly GCA_947462355.1 of Caradrina kadenii. Lineage (NCBI taxonomy): Eukaryota > Metazoa > Arthropoda > Insecta > Lepidoptera > Noctuidae > Caradrina > Caradrina kadenii. The sequence continues at coordinate 10,842,582 of OX381692.1, read as the reverse complement.
TAATTTGTAGCACTGAGTACGTATATTGCAGTACTTTGAGTGACTTTTATTTTTGATAGATCGTTTTGACATTAGTATAGTTTTATGGAATTGTACAACTTATTGTAAAAAAATATTTTAAAAGAGTATGTATGGAGTTTCTTGCACGTTCTTCTCCATACGAAACTACCTTTTGGAATGGGCAACTTGATTAAATATTTTTAATTTTAACATGTAATTTACGTTTAAAAGTGCCTGTTATTGGTCCAATTTAAATAAATGACTTGACTTTGACTTTGGTTACGATGATATCGAAGATTAAAGTAATATTTTCCATACTTTATTTATATACGATTCTGTAATTTCACCTCTTTACGACCAGCTCTGCATTTCAATAACATTTTCAGCTTTCATCTCTATTTTAATATTTCTGCTCGCATAGCTTAATTTTGTCCAAAGGGGATTTGAACTCCTGCTGCAATAAACTTTTAATGAAATCTGAACTTTATTTGGCACAAATTAAGATACAAAGTACTACACTTTGTTATTTAACAAGAAACTGTATTTGCTGAAAAATAAGAGCAATATAATTGTTATACAATAGAAACCCACATACCATCACGCCTGTATTCCCCAAGGGTTAGGTTAGTAGAGGTGTACCAATGTATGTTTAGGTCCCATGTAATACAGGGCGAGCATATTGCCATTAACCGAGCACAGATCCTAACTCCGAGGTGTTACTGAGAATTTCATAGGAAAAACCCAGTAACACTTTGCTCGACCTGGGAATCGGACCCAAGACCTCGAGTATAGCAGTCTCGTTTAGAACCACTAGGCTAACGAGGCAGTCACCCTAGAACCCAGTGATCTGTATGAAATGCACAACTTTTAGCTTGGATTCAGTACTTACATGATTCAGATCCACCAGAGTTAACATGTTTCACTAGTTTATAAAAAAAATCTGCTATTTCATATACTTTGATCACGTTCGTGTTGCATCTTGCATGAATCAGAATCAGAATCAGAATTTATATGTGAAACAGATACTTATCGCCCGCGTGGCTTATTTCACCCGCGTTAAGTTACGTTTTTCGATACTGCTTCGCCTCCCGTGGGTAGTAGCGTGATGTTATATGTCGTCGTAGCCTATGTAACTTAAGAATAATGTAGTTATCTATTGGTGAAAAATGGGCTTAAATCGGTCCAATTATTTCGGAGCCCATTCGTTACAAACTAACTAACAAAAAAATCTTTCCTATTTATAATATTAGAGATTTAGAAGTGCAGGTAACTGCCGAAAAAGTTGACCCATGTAGGGTGTGAAATCATCATCAGCCTACAATAGTCCACTGCTAGACACAGGCCTCTCCAATCGCACGCCACTTAGCCCGATTCTCAGCAACTGTCAACCAGTTGCTATCAGCCACCCCGCGAAGATCGTCGCTCCACAGTAGCTATCGCGTCCCACCTTACGATTGCCGATTCGCGTTCTCCACTCAAGAACATGTCGACTCCAACAGACATCAGTTCTACGTCTAACATGGCCGGCCCATTATCACTAGGGCTTACTTGCTGCCCCGTTGTCTTCATGGTCGCAAGCGCTACTGATGAGCGTGGGGTCCTGGGTTCGATTCCCAGGTCGAGCAAAGTGTTTTTATATTGTTCCATTAGGAATTACTCAGTAGCAGCTCGGAGTTTTGTGCCCGGTTAATTGCAATAGGCTCGCCCCCTATTGCATTGGACTTAAAACATGCCGGCGAAGTGTGAGTGTACATTGGTACACCTCTGCGCAATCCTTCGGGGAATACAAGCGTGATGGTATGTTTGTGCTTACTTATTCTATGAGCTATACCGAGAACTCGGTCTCTGTCGGTTTAAAATCGGACACGGTGTGTATTCTTATCTAAATAATAGTAGGAACTATACTATGATTGGAAACTCGGACTAAAATAGAAATACGTAGGTATACTTATCGATCAGGAAGGTTACGAACATGCCTAATACTTCCCTCATAACCGATAGTCATCGATATGTATCTATCTACGTATAGTTTATATTTTTCGACAGTGTTTTTGGTCGCGCCTAAGTGCCATCAATCAGCCTTTCAAATTGTGCTGTTCGATGTAATCCCATCCATACAGGATTACAGTTTGGTTTCGGTTCTTTTTTCGTGTACGCTAAAATCATTGGTACGCCATTATTTATACATATATACCAGCACTAATGTATTCCCCCAGGGGTTAGGCAGAGGTGTACCTACCAAAGTACATCGACAGCTCGCCGGTATGTTTAGGTCCCATGTGATAGGGGGCGAGCCTATTGCCTTAACCGGGCACAAATCCTAACTCCGCGCTGCTGCTGAGAATTTCAAAGAAAAACCCAATAACACTGTGCTTGACCTGGAAATTGAACCCGCGACTTCCAGCATAGCAGTCACGCTTAGGACCACTAGGCTAACGAGGCAGTAATTTATACTAATATAATAAATCTGAAAGTTTATTTTTGTTTGATTGTATAAACGCTGATCAGAAAACCAAGCCTAGACTAGCCTGCTAATTACATGTCGAATTGGGAAAATTCTTTTTGTTTGCGATAGCCTGATTTATGTGAAATAGTATAGACTATAATTACATCATGACGCTACGACATACGGGAGCGGAGCAGTAACAGACGACGTAACTTAACGCGGGTGAAAAAAACCACGCGGACGTAGTCGCTAGCAGAAGTCACTTAGAAAATCATTTAGGATTTTCAATAAGGGAGAATTTATAAATAAATATATTAACAATATTTATTATTCAATAAAAATAATTAAATTATTTATGAAATAATAAAAAATGTCGTGAAAAATATCATTTTATTCTCGTATTCAGTTTGACACGGAATTTGGGCACGCACTGACATGGTATATAAAATTCATAATCTAATGGCCTCCAGCGATAAGTTCAGGGTATTTTCATGAATAATAAAGACAAATGCCTGAACTGAATTTAAAAATATTTTAATGTAAAGGTCAGTGGTGCCATTTCCTGACGAGTTTTAAATACGTGGTCTTCGACTAGTATCTTATATAAGCCCATTTGTGTCAGAAGCATCAGCCATATCAGTCGTTTCCTAAATAATTCATTGATGGACATTCATGGCTACCGAGTAGAACTATATTCTATTGAGATAATTTAACCGTTCAGTGAAAAAAAAAAATTATAGGTAAGTTCGTATGAAAGCCGGTATACGGATCCAAACAATAGGTATACCATACGACAGGCCTACTTTTTAACCCCGGCGCAAAAATGACGGGGTGGTTTAAGTTTGACCTGTCTGTGGCATTGTAGCTCCCGAACGCATGAACCGATGTTGATTTTGTTAAAAGGTGAATTAGTCGGGAGTGTTCTTAGCTATGTTTGGTGGAAATCGGTTCAGCGGTTTCAAAGTCTTTTTTAGCTGCGGTAAGGATTTTTATTCTTCTGTCGGGTGTTACCTAAAATTTTTAAATAGGTTAAATTTTCGATTGACATTATTTCTAAAATACCGGAGAAGGGATATTATTGCATTCTAAAGTTAACTTCTTTTTTTATGTGGGAATATCTTCCTAATTACCCTCCATTTGGGGTGAACCGAGGGTTATGTGGGATTCTTACCGACTAACACCCTACGGTTTCTTCTACCATCATGAGTCGGGAGCCAATTATTAATTTGACGCATGACCCCAGCCCTTAAATTTATAAACATAAATATTCATAATGTATTTCCTTCCACAAGGTTTACAAATTATTTCGCACATAATATACATGGAATAAGATCGATGGAAAATCATTAATTTTAGGGACCTTAAATGCGTATATGTCGCTTCTTCGGGACTTTAGAGAAATACCACCGCAGCAGGAGACGGTGCTTAATAACTAGATGCTTCGCGTGGTGTGCATAACTTTGAATCATATCGCCCATCAAATTGCCCAAAATTCTTTATACATATGTATTTAATTTACTTTATTCAAGTTGCAATGTCGGTTCACGTGAATTTGTAGTGGTACTAAACTATGTTTGTAGTTATGTCTCATATTTAAGATAACCTTGCTACACTTGATTGTTATCAACATTCAATCATCATCTACTGAGCCTTTTCCCAACTATGTTAGGGTCGGCTTCCAGTCGAACCGAATGCAGCTGGGTACCAGTGTGTTACATGGGGCGACTGCCTATCTGACCTCCATAACCCAGTTAGTGGGCAACACGATACTTCTTGGTTAGACTGGTTGTCAGACTTCCTGGCTTCTGACTATCCGTAACGACTGTCAAAGATCTACGAATGACAGCCGAGACCAACGGCTTTAGGTGTTTTCCGAGGCAGGGGGGTATCACACCACCAACTTCCAAACTCCGGGCTGCTACTGAGCAAATCCTAATAGAAAAACTCAATTACACTTTTTGCCCGACCTGAGAATCTTACCCCGGACCCCACGCTCATCAGTCGCGCTTGCGACCACGAGACCAACGGGGCAGTTGAACAGGGCAGTTGGGCTGTTATCAGCATTCAATGATATATGTAAATAAGGGAATATAATGATGACGTTTTTTATCCTCTTGATGACTTTTTAATAGTCTCTTATGGCTCCCAAGGGAGGCACGTAATACCAGTTATTTATTTCATAAATTAATTAAACGAACAACAATAATCATACACTGACAGTTTCTCACCTAATAATCTATACTAATATTATAAAGCTTAAGAGTTTGTTTGTTTGGTTGAACGCGCTTATCTCAGGAACTACTGGTTCAAATTGAATAGTCAATTTATCGAGGAAGACTATAGGCTATATAACATCTCGCCACGACCAATAGGTACCAGAACAGGAACCAAAAACGTAATTTAATGCAGGTGGAAAAAACTACGCGAACGAAGTTGCCGGCAGAAGCTAGTAAATAATAATACCTATCCATTATTGTTTCTCTGCAAGGCAAAAGCCTCTACTTATGCAGAGGAGGCACGAGCATTGATCACCACGTTTGCTCTAGGCGGATTGACAATTGCAGACTTATATTAATTTTAACTTCAGGTTTTCCCACGATGTTATCCTTCACCGATGTCAGACATACTTAGAAAGTACATATGAATTAAAAGCGTATCAAACCTGCATCCTTATAGCTGAAGACGTCGTAGAGACGCCTCCAGGTATGAGGATGCAGGTGCATCGTGAGGATCGGATATCCATCACAATAATCTTACTTAAATCCACATGAAATATTTAAATTTAATGGCAATAGCTGACACAAGTTGATGGGTCAAAACTGTTTGCGCCAAATAAAGTACCTATTATGAATACTAATACTAGCCTAAATCGATATCTAGATACTGGATTGCTGGCCAGACAGTCTGGCGTCCCGGTTCTACAATGTGTGTGGTGCCAGTGGTCGCGCCCCATTACAATAAACTGTACTGCTTTTTTAATATTCTTGTCTTGCTTTAGTATTCAACGTTTTCTGAGCCTATTTTTTTTTTATTGTTGATACTCGAATCTAGGTCAAGTTTAAAACTACTTATATTTGGACCCTGTTTATCATAGCTTACCTTTGAACTTTGATTCCTAGTTGTGTTTTCTTTGATATCGCATAATTTTAGGGTATGAATGACACCCAACGGCCGTATGAATTATTTTTCAATTATCATTTTTTTTTTTATTAATATGAAACACCCTTACGTGAAATATGACAACGTCGCATTCTTTTAGCTTTAAATTATGAATGATTAACAGATGAAAATCTGAACTATACGGCTACGTACATAAGTAAAGAATCGTCACACGAGAGTCAATTTTTGCCCTAAATTAATTATAATTGATGATATCTTCGAAACTATGCATTTTTGGACCACATGACCATACGGCTTTTTGTATTATTTTCACTTATAGAATATAACCCAGGAGTTATGGGATATAAAAACACGTAGTATTGCTAAGCTCAAGCCGGAGCTAAAACAAGCAAGAATCGTACTCTGAAAATAAAAGATTCTTCGCAATCGGTCTTCAAAATTCATTCTACAAACCTACTATTTGTTCCTTCACTAACAGCTGTCAATGGGACCACACCCAGACGTAGTTATAGTCGTCTGTAAGTCTAGACTTCACTGTAGTTATGCCTTTCACTGTTCGGAATGTTCTACCGAATATGTCAAATGCCAATCATGTTCATTGGCTGCCGCTGCCTACATTCCAAGAATATCATAAAATGGATGTATTACGCTATTTCCAGAATGTGTATTGTGTAGGGTAAATTGAACTTTAACGTCATTACTATAACGTCGATGTCAAGGAATCATTATCTGCTGTTACTAATTACAATATTGTTAATCATTTTAGCATAAACAAACGAAGCCTCATCAAAGCTTTCTCAGTCGTACCAACAGATATGTAAATAAGTACTAACAATAAAAAAAACGTTTAAAGACTGAAATGGGATGTAAAATGATATGACACAAGCGAGCTGAGACAGCGCTATGGTCGCCCGTAGCGCTCCCACACCATGACAGACGAAGAAATTATACCCCCAACCTTCGCTGAGAAACTACTATTTTACACAACAGCCACTTTCGTTCTACTGGGGACGTTCAGCCTATTTGCATTTCTCTTCCTCGTACCATTCGTCATAGAACCGGCATTTACTACAATATTCATGCAATTCGATCCAGTCGCAGCATTATGCGTTACGACAGGGGTGAAGCATCTCGTTGGCGCCAGCAACTGCTCTTGGGCATCTTGCCGGGAAGGCTGCACCAAAGACCTGTTTGAGTGCACCCAGATTCGTGTCAACTACAAATTAGGTATATACCCTAATGTAACTCCTACCGACATGGAAAATTTAATCAGAGCCGAAAGGGCGTTGAGGAAAGACTATGAATACGATAATTACGAGGTAACAGCTGATAAAGCTTATCCAGAAGTATTGGAAGAGGATCTGCCTGACGCTATACCAACTGGATTGCAAGGCAACGACTCTGAGTGGTATTTTACTGGTGCCCGATTGTTTCCAAACGTGAAAGGCTGCGGGTACCCGCCTATCCTTAATTGCACGGTCTTCTATGCGAAGCACAAACCTATTGGAAACAATTACACATGCTACTACAGCCGTGTGGACCCTGGGTTGGTGATTACTGAGCTTGATATGTGGCAGAACACTTTAAACCTAGTATATGCCATGGCAATACCAATACCGTCGTTCATAATTTCGGTGATATATTTGACGTTTGCGTACTTTAAGATATATAATACTGAGGAAGAGTCTGAACAAGCGCCGTTGAAGAGTGATGCTGAAGCAATGGCTACGGGTGATGATGAGAAGCCAACGACCCCAGGATCTGACACGTTCAGGGAGGATCTGGCGTGTTTCGGGCATCAACTGAAAATGCAACTGGCTAATGAAAAGCCTAAAGAAGGGTTCGAGTCCAATAGTCCGCCGATTTCCAATTCTGCTTCTTTGTCTGGGTGAGTGTATATTCTGTAACGTAAAACACTGTTTCATAATAAAAACAATTGAATAGATGACACATTAAACTATAATTCCAAGACACAACTTCACAAAAAAGCAATTATTTTTTGGCGCTGAAAACCCGATGAATTTTTAGATAACTATAAATTTCAACTTTTATTTGCTTGGAAATCAATCAGTTGTTAGTGAATTGAGATGACAAAAAAGTGACGTCATGGTTTAGTGTTGTCATACAAAATCTATGGAGAAATTGCGTTTTGACAGTTCATAAAAAGTACGTCAATTGATTAGTGGTGTCATCTACCTAATTGTTTTTCATTATATTGATCTGTTCTTGTTTCTTCTTAATTACTGTTTCGTTTAAACTCATTTCATAAATCATGTATTTCATCATGATATGAAAAAGCCTGAGAGATTCAGATAAACTCTAAACTGTTAGTTTCAATATACAGAAACACACTCAGTATTTTAATTCGAAATGTTGGGAACAAATACAAACTTACAATCGATTTTCTCAATCAAATACACTTTTGCAATATGTAGACAATAAAAAGTCTAAAAAGAACATTAAAAAAAAACTCTCTGCATCCGACAGGACCAAGTCATCGTTCGTGAACGCCTAACGTGACTAACTACAATATTACACAGAGGTATGTCTCTGATGGCTTGAGATTTATTAACTTACGCTTAAGGCACAAAATCGTATGACATGCTCGCCCACTTATGATAACGCACATTATTGTAATTATTATTTAAAATGAAAAATATCATACACGCTTAATGCTTATCGCCAATACTTACTTGGAGTATTAAAATAATTATATTTGAAAAATTATTCGATTTTGCGCATTGTATTTTAATTATTTTTTAGATTGAAACTAAAATCTTAAAGCTTTCTAATAAAAAAAGTACGTTATTTCATTATGTACCATACTATTAAAAGTACCTATGCACATTAATTTTATCTCGGCTACATGAAAACCACAACACAATTTCTGTTTCTTTAAAAAAAAATGAAAATTTATTCTTTAATTTAGAAAAATAAAATTAATGTATAAAAGTAATAATACATTATCCCTACCTTCTTTCATCCGTAATGTATAAATCAATACTATACTTGTAAGAGTAAGTGGCAAGTTTTCCGAAGTGAGAAGTTATATAATTTGTACCGAACGCATCAGATGGTAAAAACGGAAAATATTGAACAGTTACTGACTGGAGCGTGCTTCCAACACTCTTAAAGTCAGCCATTAGCCCAAATGTGTGAAGTGTACAAACAATTTTTAATCCCATAAGTGCTTATAAACCCTTTCAAGTACCAAGAGCCTTTTAAAGTACTGCTTTCCATACCAATTCTTGACACGCCCAAAAAATGTCTGCTTACAACAATGTTTATATGTATGTGTTTTCAATTTTTAATACTGTTTATTACAATAAAATTAAGCAGCTTTGTGCTTCATAAATTCATAAACTGAGCTAAAAGTAGATAAAACCCATTGCGTATGTCAAACAAATCTGCTAGTTTTGCCATTCAATTATACTTCTGATAATGTCCCAAGAGTCGGTGAGTTGAAGAATTATTTCACGATTCAAAGGTAAAATATTTTTCAATTTTAATTATTTCATTTTAAAGTTAATTTTACTTTCTTTACAGATGACAGGATTCCTGAAGAGGCGGCATCGGTTACAGAGTGCATCACGAGATGAGCTGAGCAATATGAACAAACTCTTTATGATCTATATTGTGCTCGACATGTGATTTTAACACGCTTGAGTATTGCTGTTCCTCTCATTCTATTCTGTAAGAGTGCAAGAGTGAGAAGGTAGGATAGACACAGTATGAAAGCACGACTTTGAAAAGGTCGAAAACGGGCGAAAGATTTTTTTTATAACGCGTTGTGAAATAAAAAAAAATAATATTGAATATTTTGGCGGTGATGTCTTCTGTTTTGGTTTTACTATTTTTGAATAAATGCTGCGGCAAAAGTGCGGACTCAATTTTTCAAAATAATATTGTAATTAAATATACAATTTTCTTCAAAATGACAATAATTCTTTTAAAATATTCAATTTGTATGTTTAATGAACGCCAATTTGAGTAAAATTTTATTATTCGAATTGTTTAAGTTTTAACCTACCTTTCTAAGAGAATTATTGCTCAATACAGAAGGTTGTTAACATTACAGAAGATATCACTGTAACAAAAGATTTATATTAGAAATAAAAGAATTTTATCTCCTAATAGTAATTATAAATAAGGTTTTAACGCTCGTACGCTATGTGTCAAAATGCACGCGTGCTGTTAAAATATATTGAAAATATAAAAAAGTATTGTAAAAAATATGTATAAATAAAAAGCAAGCTGTTCAAAAATAGTGAAATAATTTTATCGAATTGTTGATTTTGAGAAAGATTAGTTACGACAAGACGAGTCGAGAAATAGAAAATATTTAGAAGAGAAATGTTTCAAAAAAAAAACATCGACAAAAAATTATAAATAATGTTATCCCACCAGTACAATTCATTGATAATATCATTTTAGTTGATAAGTTAAATTATGTAAGAGTAAATGCACATTATAATTTTAGTTTTAGTTAGCAAAATTACCCAAAGCTTGACTGAAGGTTTGATATCTGGTTAGAAAAATCTCGAATAATTAGGTCAAACGTGTACTTATGTATAGTACGATCATAATGTACGTACGTTGAGATTATTGAATTCCTTGCCACGCGCTACGCGATATCGATTCTCCGTCCCGTGCCTCGACTATTCAAAAATTCATTAACACTGTCCATACCGATCCGAACCGACATTGTACCATTATACTCACCGAAATAGAATACATGAATCAATTATATCGAAACTTGTTTCTGTTACGTTTGTTTTCAATCGATTTCCAGCCAGCCCAAGCGTTGCAATGATTAATCGAAAATTTTCGAACAATTACGGATTCGAATTGTCCCATGGTTGTAAGTGAAGCAGATAAGTTTTTTTCATAATTATATTATAACTATAATACAAAAAGGCTTGTGAATATTGCGTAAATTCTAGAGTAATAAATACGCCAGTCGAGTTGCATTTTTTAATTCTGATTCCGCAAATTTTTATATGGATTTCTTTCTGGTACAAAAGCTCGAAAGCTACTTTTGGAATATTTTTACCCATTATTTGAAATGTCTGAGTGTTTTCATGGCTATTGCCAGGATCCACTTTGTTACGAGGAATTGTTCGGGCTTACATCACAAAAGCACGACCATTTCCTCCGATAATTATTTGTGAACTACCTATAGTTTTTTGAATATATTTTATTTATTTATTGGTACACCTAATTATTATATTTGAATGAATTCACGTAGACTGGATGAATATGTTAGATATCGCTAAAATCTACGCACATTGTCTAGTGTATTAAATTCGATGAATTATCTATATTGTATAACAATAAGTGTTTGTATAATTTTGAGATCCGATAGTTAGATACGCCTTTATAGTTTTACTGTGTGTTGTATGGTGGTTTTATCCCAAGAACGTAATTGTAAAACGTAAATTGCTTTCAAAGGGTATTATTGGAACCCAAATTAATTTATAAATTAATAAATAAAATAAATGATAGTGAAATTTATAATAGCAGGTATTATATTAAAAAAATACGTTAATTCGATAATATAATTATTTTCACGATCTAAAAAAATGTTTTTGTCAATTTAAAATTGCAATTGTTTTTTAAATAATTATAGACTAACAATATAATAATATTTTTATTCAAGAGCTAATTATTTATTATGTTTTTTTGCAGAATAATTTTATTAAAATAATGTTAACTGCAAAATAACTATTTTTAAATTATTCACAAAATACAAAATAATTTAAATAAAATTAGTGTTAGTTAGCGCAAAAGCAATTGAAAAAAATATCACAAAATGTAAACCGAAGTCAAATTATTTTTTAGCTATAATTTTTTGCGTTTCCCCCGTGAACGTCTGAAATTTGGTTGTATATCGATTTTTAATGATTTTAATGTTAATTATACGTATTTTAATAATACCAATGATATTGTTGTATTGCAATTGTATGTAAAATGCTTTAATGTGATGGTAAAGTTAATTAAGGCACCTACGGATAAGTTTCACGTTGATGCCCTTTCCTCCAAGAAATAATTTTGAAGTTGAGGTTATATTTCTATTTTTTTTGACATTATTGTTATATTAATACATATTAATATATGACTGAATGTTGTGTAAAAATCTTAAGATATAAAAATATCTACTAAGTATTGTAAAATGGGTTTTTATTTTGAATTTTGAATAATCTTGTTGATTAATAATATTGTTATTCGATCAATTTATTATATTATACATTATGACGTAGAAATATGACCTCGCCTTATTATATTATTCATATAAAACACGTCTATTACACTTTTTATCACCCTTACACTATTATTATTATTCCTTTAAATATTTTTTTCGTGTTATTTACACCTGTTTATGATAAAATGGAACAATATTATAATTTTATCAAAAAAAAAAATTATTGATAAAGTGAAAAATTACTTAATGTTTTGTGTATTTTGTTAAACTGTTTAATGGAAGCGATCGCTATTTCAATGCTTTTTGGCTTGAAACATAACACTTATATGTATATAAGAATGATAATATTAATAATAAACATTATCATCAATCTATCGACACAAGAGTCGTCAGCTGACTAGATAAAAGTCCACCTAGAGATATTTTGTAAAAAAAAATTGATGACATTTGTTTCAAAAATTTAGATATTTGTAAAAGCTAGGTGTTAAGTGCATAATTTCTAGTAGTTACGCGATTTGAGTCTGTTGCACACATTCAGTACAACCGATTTTGTGAGTCAGCAAACCGAAAAAGGAGTACAAGGTCATATTAGTGTCAGAGTCAACGAAACTCAGTACAAATTGCCAGATATTTTTTCTTGAAATGACCAAATGAATTGACTGATATCTTATTAATGTCGAAAGAAATGGTAAATATCTAAGTACTAATTAAAATTATCTAAGTATGAGCTGGACTTGCACATGAAGGGTTTCGTGCCACCGTTCAAGATTTAAGACCAAATACAAAGAACACGTTTGTTGTGTTATTTTTTTATTATTTTTGGTTGCCCTAGTAATACAACCACAGAAAATTTCGAGTAGCTAACTATTAAAGTTCAAAAGTTCGTTTGGCACACGTAGGAAACGAAACACTAAAATAAATAAATAAAGTTTCTTAAAAAGTAAAAGTATTCGGACTGTCAGACAAACAGAAATATCAATATTCAAAGAGAATATTAAATCCAAAGGTCGTGTAATTGTTTCTGGCCGTTCTCCAGAAAAACAAAAAAACCTTGGATTTTGTCCAACTCCAAAGTTTTTAGTTGTTAATAGGGTACACAATAAATTTTCAAGTTGAAACATATTGTTAGGTTCCTGTACTTTTATGACTTGTGATTTAGTTCTAGTTTAAACTAAATGAAACCGAGTTTTGTCACCTACTATTCTGCAGTACAATCGTGTTTATATAATCTACCTTTAGTAATAAATAAAGGTATCTACGGCAGTGGAGGTCGGTACCAGGCACACAAATAACAAAACAACACTTAAAAACTTTGATCAATTTCTTCAAAAACTTAATTAAGGCTTAGAAAGGACTCGGAAAGGTTGCACCCTTTCCGAGTCAATTCCGCAATTTTATTTAAATAATTTAAATAATAATGAATAACAATTTTAAATAATAAATTTTAAAATTATTATTTTAAAAAAAATATTCGACCAACAATAATTATTATTCGAAAAAAGTGTTGTTGAATAGTGTGTAACCGGCTCAAGATTTTAAAGTGTGGCGCGCAAAATTTTCTTGCTAATTAAATAAAAACTAACAAAAGAGAAATGTTTGAATTATTAATATTCATCGTAAAGTGTGTTTTCATTCATTTGGAACTGTTGCCTTATAACCGTTTTGTACATAAAAATAAATAAAAAATCGTTAGTAGGAAATAAAGTACACTCATTGGCTTCAAACTGTTTGTTTTATTTAATTGACCCTATTACTACTTACCTACATATAGTAGTCGCCAAGAGTTGTGAGCACAAAATATGTCAAGTTTATTTTCGGGATTTCCGGTTCCTTTCTGGGTATTTTGGGCCGCCGACGCTGCACGCGATTGGTCCGTCAGTCAGACCGATCGTGTAATTGATGATTAACTAGACATTTGTGCTCACGACTCCTGGCGACTAACATACCTCTAAAAATAATAATACCAGTCTAATATTTTTGCACTGCAAATCAAAAGCCTCTTCTCATACAGAGAAAGCACGAGCATTGGTTATAATCTTTGCTCAAGGTGGATACATATTATATAATTATGTAGGTCCCCTCAAGATGTTATCCATCACCGATGTCAGCAACGTCTAACATACATAAACTCACGCCATTTCCCCGTGGGGGTAGGCAAATACCACAGAATGCTACGTGCTACGATCCTTACATACTCCTTTCTCCACGTCTACGTTCATACATCACGTCATGACCTTAACCATAACTTTTTTTTAAATTACGGGCAACCCTACATGCCCTTAGACCACGTCGTGGTCGTCAAGAAATCAAATTGAAAAGATCAGACGTCTGATTTGAAATTACCTGCCCATTAATTGATTTAAAAAGTAAGCACAGCCTAGGTTATACACGAAAGTGTAAAGAGTAAATAATTAGTTATTTACATAAAACAAAATTATATTTGGCAATATGTAGATAATTATTAATTTTAATATTTATTTAGTGATAAATATGGCATTTTGATTTTAAAATAATTATGTTTAAAAATTGGCCATAATCATACAATTCTTAAGTAAAAAATAAAAAGAACACTCCCGACGGCCTCCCGCGACCGCTCCGCTAGAGGTCTTCGGTTCGATTCTCAGGTTAAGCAAAGTGTTTTTGGGTTTTCTATGAAATTATCAGTAGCATCTCGGAGTTAGGATTTGTGCCCGGTTAATAACTATAGGTGCGCCCTTTAATACATGGGACCTAAATATACCGGTGAACTGTTGGTGTACATTGGTTACTCCTCTGCTTAAACCTTTGGGGAATACACACGTGGCGGTATGTATGAAAATAAAAAAACGTAACAAACATTTTTTTATCATAATAATATTTTCAGTATAATAAAATATATGCATGTACACAATCTGATTTCAAGTTTATTAAAAATATGTTTTGATTAAGTATATTTATAAAAGATATAACATTCACTATATTAATTCCTGTTTTCATTGGTTTTTAGTTACCAATCCAGCTGGACCTTGGCCAATAACTGGCGACAAACCAGCCACGGCAACCGCTTTCAATGGACTGGAAAAAGAAAAAAGTTATGGCAACGCCATCTATGCTCCGCATTCGGAACTTATATCAAAAGCTTCCTTGAACGTTCTAATCCTGTTGCCTAGATGGCGTAGTCTTTAATACTAATTCGTAGTTCCACTACATTTTTGTAGATGGCGTTAAAATATATTTACTTACTTGAACCCAAGTTCCTCTTTCGGAACGCCCAGTCTTGCAAGTTTAGCTTCATAGGTTGCTAGAAGATCATCATGGGCTTTGCGTAAACGAGCTGCTTCGTATCGCAAATCATCTATCTGTGTGTCTTTCAGCTTCAAAAGTTCCTGTTAAAACCAGAGTGAAGATTAATGTAATGAATAAAATAATGTTTAACATCGGGTTGCCCAGGAAGAGCTGATGATTCGATGCCCGCCGTTTGTAGGTAAAATTTATTTGAACTGCACAATAATGATTAGGCTTAAAATAATCATGGACTGGCCTCGACTAAATAAAGTACAATAGACCTACCTTTTTGTAACACCCAATATTACTGTACCTATTATATGTTTGGAAAAAGCTTTCTATTCTCACGCTGAGTCTCAGATATTAAATGATAATCCTTACGTGAATCTCTCTAGGCCCCATATCACGACCTTCTAAGTTCTTCAGCTTAGCTTCAAGCATCGCAGTTTTCAGGGATGCTTTCTGTTGAACCTCTAGAACAGCTCTTGAGAACCTGGCTTTAAGCTCGTCTCTCTCTCCCCTGATTCTGTCAAACCGAACCTCAAGAACCTCGTACTCCCATTTTAGGACATCAAATTGTTTTTCTAGTGACGTAAGTTGTTTTGACTTGGTCTAAAATTTTTAATTATTTTCAGTCGTATAATATTTGTGAAACTTACTAAGTATACTAATATATTTTTATAAAGATTATGTACTTACAGCCAACGCAGCTTTATCTCTGTCATAATTCGACATTTGCCTCTTTAGTTCTTTGTTATCTATAATAGCTGCTTCCAGCGGTTCTCTAAGTCCTTTGGCTTCAGCTACAGCATCCCTTGCTATCTTCTCAGCTCTTTCTTTAACTTTCTGCATATCCTCCATTTGTTGTTTCAGACTACTAATTAAACCTAAAAGAAGAATTTAAGAAAATGTATTTGATCCCATGGGGACCGTTCATTTTTTCGAGATAATGTAGCTTATGTACTATTCCAGACTATAATTTATCTCTGTTCCAAACATCCAGATCCGTTTAGCCGTACTGGCGTGATCGAGTAACAAACATACATCCATCTAATGTCTCGCATTTAAAATAATAGTAAGATACTCACCCAAATTATTCAAAGTGATATCGTTGTAATAATTTTTCAGATCCGCAAAAGCTCGCTCATGATGCTTAATTAATTCCGACAACTGCTTATTTTTCCTCTCTTCAACTTCTGATATTTCGGTTCTGTGTTTAACTGTTAACTCCACTTTAGTTTCGTGAAGTTTTTTGTCAGCCTTATCTTCTATTTGTCGAGCTCTTTCATCAAATTCTTCTCTGACTTTTGACACTTCTTCTGCGTGAATTAATTTGGCTCGCCTCAGCTCATCTTGAGCTGCGAGCATTTTCTCTCTTATTTCTTGTCTTAATACTCTTTTATCGTTAAGCAATTCAAGTTCTTGTTCTACATGTTCTTCTTTAGCTGCTTTTAGAGCTACTAAGTTTTCTGCCCTTAAAGCTGCCCCTGCAGCTGCTTGCTCATATTTTAAATGCTTAATTTTTTGTTTTTCAGTTTCCAACAGTGCTTCATTTTCTTCTTGTGTCTCTTCTGCGGCTCTTTCCTTATTACGAACTTCTGCTTTTGCCTCTTCCAACTGTTTTCGTGTGATCTCCCAGAATGTTCTAATTTTGTCTCTCTCGACTTGGAAGTAATTGCGTTCTTCTCTCTCTCTGTCCAATTCCTCTTTAACTTTGAGAGTGAACTGCTCTAGTCTTTCTCGAGTCATTTCTGAAGTATCGACCCCATCGATGATGATTGCTGTAAAGCAAAGTTTTGTTAGTAGGTAAATAAATTTGGTTGTATTGTGAGTTGGCCCTTTTGGCAGATTTTGGTTTTTTTTCTCGGGAAATGCTCACGGAGTGCCTCCGCCTCTGGAAAAGCAGAAGGGTGTATCGGGCTCCTACCGACTAAAACCTCACGGTGTTCCTCCAACTACCATTGGCCGGGGCACAGGTATCGCTCTGAGCACTCTCCGCACCCCGGCAGGCCCGCTACCACCACAAGGCGGGCCCCGTCAGCCGGTGCGACCGTCATCCACCGGCCGCACTGACTCCAGAAAAGGCTCACTGGGAACATCACGCGCGGCTTACTCTTGGGCCTATGGCTATTTCACGGTGGCCAGAGATTGTCTCTCGCCCTCCGGCGCCTGGTGCGTCTTTTGCGGGTGGGATGGGAGGCAGGAGGCGAAAGCGTCGGCAGATTTAGGCTCGTCGGTCTTGACCTTACTGCACTCAAGTATAGTTATGCAATATTTTCCAGAATACTATTGTTTTAAGTCCTTTGTTATCCCGTTCAGATGAAAATTATTATATTAAGTATAAAATATATTTTTTTTATATACCTGGCGCTTTTTTAGCCTTGTCTCCACCTTTCCCTTTAGGCGGCTGAAAACAAAACATAACATTTAATTAAAAGTTCAAGCTCAACGATTTATTTAATTCGATCAAAATATAAAACAACTAAACTAAAACAAAGTGGTATCTGAAAAATCCTCCATATTGCTGTCAACTGGAATTGTGCCCAATATACTAGCGACATTGCCGCATTGGATAGCAATGCTTGGCCTCTGGCCAAGGTGGAAACCAGCCTTTGTGTCACGGGAACTGTAAACCAACCGCTTGAACATTTTTGGGCACTTGGATCCTACCACTCGAGGGTTCCAACCCCATATTGCTCGAAAATATTATACGTATATACAAGGTGTTGGTTTAAACAAGAGGCGTACTTTAAGGGGGCGTAGTGCTTATGAAAATAACCACTTTCAATATGAAATTAAACTCAAAATTGCAAAACAAAACCAACTGTTCCTTATATGTTGTCGAGTTCTGCAAACATAAATGTATGGAGCCGATTTTTTGCGATTTCACCGTTCGTACCATGGTAAAAGTTGATCATTTTCATGAGTACTGCACCCCCTTAAGAAGGTCTCTCGTTTACCCTAACGCCCTGTATATTATATAAAAATTATGTGTAAATCTAAATATATATAAATCAATTGTTGTTCGTTAGTCTCGTTAAAACTCGAGAACGGCTAACCGGATTTATCTTATCTTGGTCTTGAAATGTTCGTGGAGGTCGAGGGAAGGTTTAAAAGGTGAGAAAAATTCGAATAATTGCCGGGAAAAGCCTAAAAACAGCCCTTTTCTTTTTCCCATATAAACGTTTTCTAAATAAAATGTAGAGTCAATTTGAACTTTATTGCTATTCAATAAAGTTCATATTAAAATTGTATTTCAGGAAAACTTTCTTTTGTAATTAAGCAACATGATGTGTCGAAAATAATAATAAAACTTCATGTTTCATTCAAAAAATGTTTTTTTATTAAATACGGATTCGTTTTGTTTGTTTTAAGATTATTTTATACAAAAATTTAGGTCTTTTAATTATCGATTAAGGCTGTACGAAGTCAGCTAGAATTATATAAAAAAACGGGTGGAACGGACACCGTACAGAAAATTTTCACCATGAATTTAGAACATGTACATTCAGACACATTTTGTTTGTTTCTTTGTATCGAATAGACTCCGAAACTTCTGGACCGATGTTAACCATTTTTTCACCAATCAATAGCTAGGTACATTATTCCTGAGTAACATAAACTATATAACATCACCCACGGGAGCGGAGCAGTAACCAAAGATGTAACTTAACGCGGGTGAAATAAGCCACACAGACCAAGTCGCGAGCAGTTCGCTAGTACTATCTATTCTGATATACAAAAGCTAAAGAGTTTTTTATTTGTTTGTTCAAATGCGCTAATCTCTGAAATCACTACTTATCTAAAAAAATTTTTATGGATATGATAGCCAGAATCATGAGGAATATTTTTTTTGAAGAATAGGAAATCATCAAATGACTTTTTCCGCCCTGGGCAGTGCGGAAGGGAGTGTCAGACTCTTACTGACTAGAAGCCCTTTGCGTTCTAGGGTCGCGGTTACTCTTTCGAACAAACTCCGCAACCTTGGATTAGGAATAGTTTATGCTATATAACATCAAACTATGACTCACGGGAGTGGAGCAGTAACCAAAGCCATGACGCAGGTGTTAAAATTTAAAATTCGCTGTTCTATACATTTTGACCGTGTACGCGTTACAAAGTCCCCTCCACACCATATAACGAAAAGCAACTTTACTGTAAACACAATACGTACCATTTTTAATGTTTTTTAATGCCCAGCAATAAATTAAATATAAATATTATAGGAACAATGTTTCACCAACTGTCTTGTTCGTTTGTTAAGTTTTGATGTGTACTACTTATTTACGTTGTCAAGTTCAACAAGTCTGTTGTCATGGAAACTGTCAAACAGGCTTTTTCTTTTTAATTTCTATGGTTTTTCTTCTGTCAAAGTTCTTATTGTGAGTTCTCGATGGACTAGCGATGTAATAATTGTACACATTTATTACAAATCTGGTTATTATCCCACGGGATCCGTCTGTTTTCTATAATCTATCTCTGCGCACAATGAAAAGTTTATATAAGTTAAGAATTATCCTAAACAAAAATCTTAAAAATTATAATTAAATTAAATTACAAAATATTGCCTCGTTAGCCTAGTGGTCCTAAGCGCGACTACTTCGCAAGAGGTCTGGGGTTCGATTCCCAGGTCGAGCAAAAAGTGTTATTGGGTTTTTCTATGAAATTCTCAGTAACAGCTCAGAGTTAGGATTTGTGCCCGGTTAATGTCAATACGCTCGCCCCCTATTACATGGGACCTAAACATACCGGCGAACTGTGGGTGTACATTGTTACACCTCTGCCTAACCCTTCGGGGAATATAGGCGAGATGGTATGGTAAATTACAAAATAAATAATTTACAAGTTAATGCCTCGGTAACCTAGTGGTCCTAAGCGCGACTGCTACGCTAGAGGTCTTAGGTTCGAGCAAAAAAGTGTTCTTGGGTTTTTCTATGAAATTCTCAGTAGCAGCTCGGAGTTCGGATTTGTGCCCAGGTAATGGCTATAGACATACCGGGAAACTGTGGGTGCACCTTTGCTTAGCCCTTCGGGGAATACAGGCGTCATGGTACATATGTACAATTAAAAAAAATGCCAAATTTAATTAAATCCGTGCATTCCTGATTGTGAAGGAAGAAGCGAGCAGAAACTAATATTCATATAAATTCAACACAACACAATATTATATTAGTTGTTTACAAGACATGTCCTCTCCTCTCCGCTCCACTTTGGTGGAGTCCGGGCCTTAGTCACCAAACAAAAGAGTTTACGAAATACACACAATACTCTTCTATATTTTTGTTCCACTAATACTTTTTCAACTGAACACATAAAAAAAATAAAGCCAAAAGCCCACCTGTCACCCGTCAATCTAATCCGGAGAAATTGAAAAATTAAATGTGTTATAATAAATAATGAGATTCAAAACGACACAAGAACGCACAAACTTTCTGTCATGCTGGCTGAGGCATTTAGCGCGGTGGTCTACGGGGCGGTGTTCCTAAGCTTGATTGTGATTGACTATGTCCTAGGCCATGGGTTCGTGGACATGTTCCAGAAGATCTTCTGTAAAATTGCCTGCTTTGTTAAGAATACTGTTAGGGAGGAAGCCAAGCAAGTGACTTTGGTCACGGAGCATCCGATCAGTTTGCCTGTACTGTTTATGGAGATTTTGGTGCTGAGTTTGACTATCGCTGTGAGTACCTTGCTTTGTAAGGCGAGCCGCAGACGAAGTGACTTTGATCTTCGAGTTGTGGCAACTGCTATTTCGCAACCAGCTATTGATGGCGATTTTCAAATAATTTTAATGAACCGCGAAGACGTGGCAATTGCTGCAACTGGTAACCGTTTGTGTGAAATTACAGTAACTCAAACACATTTTGTTTTTGGCTAACGTACACCACGTGCAGGCGGGACGGGCACAAATCCTAACCCCGAGCTGCTACTGAAAATTTCATATGTAAAACCCAATAACACTTTGCTCCACCTGGGGATCGAACCCAAGACCTCTAGCGTGGTAGTCGCGCTTAGGACCACTAGGCTAACGAGGCAGTTAACGAGGTGTAAAGACTCGCAAAGACTTATAGCAACAAATTCTATTTCAGTTCTTGAACAAATACAAGCAGTTACGTTGCAAAGATCGTATTGATGATCTTCTTCATGAGAGCAAGGAGGCATTGAGGCAGACGAACGAGTTTCTGGAAAAGTGGAGACTAAGACGGGTAAGATAAGATTTTCTTTAATAAGGTACCTGTTCATCGCACCGCCGACGATTATCAAGAAGAAAAGGATTCTCCAGACCGATTCCGGTCACGGCAGCTAATCTGCAGCTAATCTCAATGGAGACTAGCCATGTTCACAGGAGACACTATAATGCTCAAGTATGTGCGCAAACACAGATGAACCCTAACTTCCCTAACTCTTATAGTCCAATAGGACGGTAATCCGATACAACCGCCGAGAGATAAGGCGCAGGACCAACGGCTAAACGTGCTTTTCGAGGTTAGCGCAGTGGCTGAGTGATGCTGTGCTGCGTGTCGCGGGTTCGATTCCCAGACGAAACAATTATTTGTATGTCCTACAGATAATTGTTTCGGGTTTGACTGTTTGTGTATGTCAGCTCATAATATATGTTTCTAAACGCATCAACGTTATAGGAGAAATCGTGGCAATGGTGGCAATGTTTTCTAAAAAAGAGAAGAAAGTAGAAAATATCTATTATCGGGAGAAGTAACTTTTGCGTAAATTGACAGGTCCCCACTGAGTATTCCTACTTGGATGAGGAACCGCAAGAGATCAAACCATTGAAGATTGAAGTACCCATATTACACATGGCGATCATTGACGTAAGTAAAGCAGTGCTAAGTATTCCTTTCATTTGGGAAGGTCAGTTAGACAAACGACATATGCTTCCAAAACTTTAACAAAAATATATGCTATCGTCTCATGGTGGAAGGGACATCGGTGGCAGAAGACTTTTCGGTGAATTAAACAAGAAGGCTCGACATTTTTGTCGGTAATTAAATCAAAATCAGCTGTTTCAGGAAAATGTATAACATCTACGCATTCAAAATGTATGCACAGCTGATTGTTTTTTCATTTTCAACAAAATATTTTATCCAGCTTTGGTTTAGGATCATAATTATACTGAATCCATGTTAACAGTTTCTGTCACTATGTCCCCTCCATTGTGTATACAGAAAAGTCAGTTTTTAATAGTATTAGATCAAAAAGGATTTTTTATTGGCGTAGAAATTTTACAGGCGCTTTTGAAAAGTCTACAAAATGTTCCAGAAAGGCTTTGCATCGAAGATCTGCCGGCAAGTATTATTGAAACTAAATTCTTTTCGAAGATAGCATTCATTCCGTTTTCCGCTTCACTAAGGTCCGTGTAAATGAAGCTGTGGGCACAGCTTGTTATTAAAATGTGATTTAATGCCAATTAATTTCGTAT
The DNA here is from genome assembly GCA_947462355.1 of Caradrina kadenii. Lineage (NCBI taxonomy): Eukaryota > Metazoa > Arthropoda > Insecta > Lepidoptera > Noctuidae > Caradrina > Caradrina kadenii. The sequence goes on along the minus strand of OX381692.1, from coordinate 10,820,115 downwards.
TTAACATAAAAATTGGATGTCTGTATCTGGTTTTTGCTCACTATGCAAAGATTCCAATTATCTTTTCTTGTTTACAAACTAAATAAAATTAGATGACATCTCTTTCTGACAGATAGCTCATGAAAACGACGGCGATACTCAAAAACTAAGTAAAGAGATGTCAAATTAGTTTTGTATTAAACTTCGTTAAGTTTATGTCATTATGTCAATGACATAATGTTAGGACGTTTTAGCTTAACTAAAATTGATAACTCTTATTGTTGGCTCTTATGTCTGTCCCTTTCTTGTATTATGAAAAAGAAAACGAAGGGAATAGTATAAATTATGTTAAATTCATGGTAAGGCACAATAGAATTGGCATGAAAAACTTCAAATGAGACAACAAGGAAAGAGGCAATTAACGAACTCACTTTAGTCACCCAAACTCAAAGTGCAATATCTTTATATTTTATGACCCGTTGTCCTTGGGTGCTATTGCATAGAGCACTGTCGCTGGTTGGAGTCTTATTTCATCTGAAATTACCAAGTTCTAAGGGACCTCTACGATTTGACATCGGCACTTCTGATGCCGAAGTCGAGAGTCCCGAGTTATATAAAGAATACAAATATTTTCAGACCTTGGGAACAACAAGAAGTCAACCGGAAAGAGGTGATGCAGGTGATGCAGTTAACATCACAGACTCAACATTACTCTCAGTCACATCACTTCTCGATGATGATTTTGATTCGTTACCTGAGCTACCATCGCCCGATGAGAAGGCGATTGAGGAAACCAGAAATATTGAATTCAAAAATCGAACGCTATGGGACGTTATGGAGGAAGACGCAAATGCCTTAGAAGACTAAAATTATTTTATAAAAAATGCAATAGTTGGGTTAACTGAAATAGAAGTTGTTTATTACAGTGTTACATTCATTATCATTATTAATAAACAAATTATATTAAATATTTAAATCAATTTTTGTTTTTTTTTTTTCATCTTTGGGATTGGAATATTTGTACTCTCAGAATTGGAAATATATTGTGAAATTACACCAATATTTTATCGCACTTTGGTATTTATTAAAATTAAGAGAAAAGATTCAAATATATAAGCGATTTTAAAAATTCTTAATTGGCGTGGGCGGAATTGTTAGCAAAAACTAGTAGATTAATATGTATGAAAAAGCGCTAAGGAACTGAAATTAAATTGTACTGTAGCTAATATAAATGCTGTAAAAAATTGCATTCCTGTTGCATTGTTGATGAATGGATGTTTATTTATTGGATGTTTTATTATGATGGATGTTTATTACTCTTTCACGCTTTGATGGCTAAACGGAATTAGTTGAAATTTTACACATTTAGAAATTGATCTAGCATGTCCCGTTCTTCTGTCCACGTGAGATAAAATATCAACTATCATGCAGGCAATGCCACAGGCAATGCCACAGACAGAAGCTAGTTAAACTATACAATTACTAATAATAAATAACAAGTATGTAGCACTGTGTCTCCCTAGCTCATTTCTCCTTAAATCCCCACAAAGGTCTTCCTTCATATCGCACACTTATAGTGTCAAATGCTCATAATACTGTTCAAAGAGCCTAAAAGCTGACAGATATTAATTCCAAACCTCAATACAAACTTACTTTTGCATCCAGAAATTATACGGCGTCATAATTTTGAACTTTATGTTACAAGTCTTAAAGTTGATGTTGAAGAGGATATGGTTATAGAAGTGAATGTTTAAATTGGTTCAGGGGTGGCTATCCGCATTTGCTTTGATGTCATATTATCAGCAGGGTGTCTGGAATGATGGGATGTAATTAAAATTTGCAAATAGCGTGGTTGTTCTGGCGTAATCCTAAAAGTTATAGTACTTCTAATCCGCGGATAGGTGAATGTTACCCAGTAAGTTAATTTAACAGATGTTAGCTTATTAATTACTGTGACACGTGTGTAGTGTAAATAAATAAATAATTGACTAGTTCAGAATCAGAAACCAGAAACTTCAGGTTTTCAGTTTTTTGAATTAATTTTAACCCAAGAAAATCCGTAGGGGTTAGCTGCCATTCTCTGCCCTGAAATAAAAGTGAACTTTCTTGTTTATTATTCTGAGCTCGAAATCTGATTACAGAAAAGCATTTCGCATGTTCAATAGGTCTTCATTCTAAAGGTCAATAAAATATCTTTTTTTTTTTATTTGTGATGTGTAAGCTCTTTACTCTAGTCTAAGTTAGAGGTGACACAGACAAAGTCGACGATGGAGTGAGCTTACCTAGAAGAAGCCTGTTCACTCTTACTTTGAAGAGATTGACAACGTTCAAAATCTTAGGGACAATTATTGTCAAAAAATTTAGGTAAGTAAAATTGGAGGCATTTTAGACAGATTGACTGACATTAGAAAGCCAAAGTATATGAAAACTTTTTAGAATAATTGTCCTTTTTAATTACTTAAGTACAGATATTAATAATTTTAAACAAAGTTTTACTTCTCATTTCATAAAAGAACAGAAAATTGCAATATTGACAAAGAAAAAGATTAAATGAAGTAAAATAGTACCAATTATAATCAACACCATCATACTTTTAATCAAAGCCAAGCAAATCCAGAAACAATAAATAAATGGAAATCCTCCCTTCTTCCCTGTTCTTATAGGGATTATATCAAATAGGTGTCTTCTTTGAGGGATCAAGCCCTTGATGCGGGAACCATCGCGTTTATTTCTGGTAGTAGGGATTACTTATGCGACTGTGTTAATAAGTAGCTTCCTATACTAACTTATTCAATTTGGTTTTGTAAATGATTTATTTACTAGTTTTTGCTTACGTCTTTGGTTACTGGTCCGCACACGTGTGTCGTAGCGTGATGTTATGTTTGTTGGTCTTATGAATCTAAAAGATGCATAACCTGATTAAAGTTTTACGATGCATCGGCTACAGAATTTAATAGATAAGAAAATAATATCAAAGTCAAGGCATATTTTGTGCAAAAGTTACAACATTATAAGCAAATGAAACAAAAGTATGTAATATCAACGGGCATCACAACATCGGCGAACATCGGTGATTGAGGTATATTATGTCATGCATCATATTATTATTATTATGATTTCTGATAGACATTGTAAGTACCTACCTTATTTTAGCGGTACTACATACATACAATCACGACTGTATTCCTCGAAGGGTTAGGCACAGGTGTACCGATGTACACCCTCAGTTCGCCGGTATGTTTTTTAGGTCCTATTAACCGGGCACAAATCCTAACTCCGAGCTGCTACTGAGAAATTCCAAACGGAAAAACCCAATAACACTGTGCTCGACCTGGGAATCAAACCTTGGACCTCATCAGTCGCGCTTGCGACCACGAGATTAACGGAGCCGTTGTAGCGGTACTATGAAACTAAATCGTGCCTATCACCACAAAAGATTTTCAAATCCTTGTCAGACAATACGAACAACGTTCTAAACAATACTACAACAAATCGTCTATACCTAATACGAAATCATCCAAGTATACTTAAACCATAATTTGGTGAAAATCAAACAATGGTCACGTGACCGATGCTCGGTGAATTTTCAACCCTTGTTCTGCGATGTAATTATGGTGTAATGATGGTAAACTATGATGGATCGGGACACGCCTCTCGGTTTTGTGGGATTTTTTAAGGGTTAGATAGAGTTATGGGAATATTTTTTGTGTCTTTGGTAAAAGCTTGGTAATATCGCTTTCGTTATTGGTTTTCATATTAATTTGTAAATATTTTTTTTTATGGGGATAGCTCGCCTCTCTATTCCGAACCACTGTAACTCCTGAAAGCCAGAATCAACAGTGGTAACCGCCAGAAAAGTGCCGAGGCAATGAAGCTCGAAGAGTCCGGAGAAACGATTTAACTGTCTTGGATCCCACAATGAAATTAATCAGAAAATATTAGTAAGAAAAAACGTTATTTCCACTTTGTAAATATGTAGGTTGTTCAATAAAGCTGAAATGTCTCATGTGCCTGGAATTACACCTTTCAACTGAGCCAAAGTAAGACTGCTTTGCAGTAGATATAGGGATGGTGGTAGTACTTCTTTCGAGAATCTCATTCACAAAGAGTTTAACTATTACTCAAAATCACGATGTCACCTTTAATTTGTCAATTTCTTTCAATAATCTGACCAGCACAGACATCGGTGGAAGAAAAACATCGTGGGGAAATCTGGACTTAGAAATCAACAAGCTTAGGCCCGCAATTTCGTTCGCGTAAATGTCGGTTACCGTGGATGAAGACGAAATTGCGGAATAAAAAGTAGCCCATGTCCTTTCTTGCGACTCCTTTCTCCGTAACAAACTTTATCAAAATTGGTTCAACTGTTTTGCCATGAAAGCGTTACATAGAGACAGATAATCACATTTATAATATTATTAAGGTCTAGCTGCTGATTTTTCCACCCACATTAATTTAGGTCTTTGATTACTGATCCTCTCCCGTGTGTCGTAACTTGATGTTATATAGCCCAAAGCCTTCCTCGATAAATAAACTATACATCACAAAAATATTTTTTCAATTCCAACCAGTAGTTCTTGAGATTAGCGCGTTGAACCAAACAAACAAACTCTTCAGCTTTATAATATTAGTATTGAAACTTGATTACTTTCAAACTCGTTTTCAATCCATCCTACTATCATGTTTCCAGTCCAGGAAGTACCATTCCGTTCACAACACAGACAGAATTGACGGCTCCATCATTTATCATTATTGTGGATGGCTTCAACTTTGCCGTGTGAAAGCCTGATACCTTTATGCTTGTTTGTAGGTAGTTCATTCTGTTTGTTTGTCTTTTGAATTTTCAATATTTCATTGGTTATTTTAGGATTCTGTAGCCAAATTATGCCAATAGGGCCATAATTTTTCCTATTCCTCCTCCATCCTCATCGATTCATCTGTGTATCTGTCCGTCAGCGGGTTGGCCTGTATCTCATGAATCGCTATAGATAGACAACAACATATCATGACGCATGTATTCGCCGAAGGGTTAGGCAGAGGTGTACTAACGTACAGCCACAGTTCGCCGGTATGTTAGGCCCTTATTACACTGGCGTTTTTCGAGGCAAAGCGAGCACGCGGCGAGTGCGCAACGTATCCGCCGCCTGCGTGTAGCAGACCGGGCTGTCGAATGCGGCTGGACAAAATAGCTTCGGTGGCGCTATTCACGGCGAAACCGGTGCGCTCTCGCGTCGCTTTGAATTTGCCAGTGTGATAACGCCCTTAAGGTCCCATGTAATAGGGGGCGAGCCTATTGCCATTAACCGGGCACAAATCCTAACACCGAGCTGGTACTGAGAATTTCGTAGAAAAACTCAATAATACTTTTCGCTCGACCTGGGGAATCGAATTCAAAACCTCTAGCGTAGCAGTCACGCTTAGGACCACGAAGCTGACGAGATTAATCATTAAAAGAAAAGGAAACATGGTGTTATATTTTGCTGAAAATTATGCTTAATTGCATTATGTAGCCCGTCTATCCTGGAAGATTATTGGCTATATTATTATAATAATGTATAACATCACGCTACAACTCACAGGAGCGAAGCAGTAATCAAATGCGTAACCTTAGGCGGGTGAAACTAACCACTCAGGCACAGAAGTTAGGAATCTATACCAATATTATATAACAGAAGAGTTTGTTTGGTTGAACGAGCTAATCTCAGGAACTACTAGTTCGAATTGAAAAATTATTTATCGAGGAAGGCTATAGACTATATAATATCACGCTACGACCAATAGGTGCGGAGCAGTAACCAAAGGCGTAACTTGATGCGGGTAAAAAACTACGCGGACGAAGCCGCGAGCAGTAGCTAGTTATTGGTAAAGACTGTGTTATTTGGCTACGCAGACAAAGTCGCAGGCAGAAGCTAGTAATACGTCATTGTATATAGTGATAGCAAAGTTACATGCTCTAACATAAAAAGTCTTACAATCTTTTTACACTCCTCAATACAAAAGGAAATTAATTAGCAAATGCCCAAGAAACTAAAACCAAAACCGAAGGCGACGGTGATCAGCATCCATTTATCACTTCAAGCCTTTTTGTCCCTCTCTATTGAATACTTTTTGCTCAGAAGATTAAATTTCGCGTCTCACCCAAGGTCCAAAACCATTAATACTACTCGGCCAATTTCGCAAGACCTTCCCTGTCCCCGTTCTGTGATCTAAAAACAGATGAAGTTAAGGAATTTGGTGGAATTTAAGAGGTCAAGTTAAAATGAACAGTCCTCGTCCCCATCTTGTCATTGAATTTTTTATTCTATTTGTTGCAACACGTCTGGTCGCTGTTACACTTTGATTATGATTTCTGCGGGTACCTAAATTACTGAAGGGATGAATTGATATCTTGATGTCGTGCGATTTTTTTAGTTTTTTATTTCAATTTGGTGGATTGAAACAAAGTTGGAAGTCGTGCGTTTGAAGCGTTGAAGAGTGTTTCATGTTTTGTGACTTTTTCGTTTTTTGTTGAGTGGTTTTTTGTGACTTTTTCTGAATATATAATAAATGATAATTTTATTAATTAAAAACGCTCAAAATCTAGTCGCAATTTCATCTCAGCGTGAATCAAATCAATTCAAAAAATTTAGGGAATTTTTATTTTAGCTGCCTCGTTAGCCTAGTAGTCCTAAGCGCGACTGCTATGCTACATTATACTTATTTTTCAAAGAGATGTCAGCATAAGGAAGGGGCCACTGAGGGCCGATGCCTGCTGGGGCTGCGGGTTGTTCGTAAGAGATACCGCGCCCCCGGAACGCAAAGGGCACAAGAAGGAACATGGGTGGGTTTTAGCCAGTAAAAGTCTGACACTCCCTCCCGCCCCGCCCATGGCGGGAGAAGTTAACTGATGATTTCCCACCCCCCAAAAAAAAAAAATCCTACAGGTCTTGGGTTCGATTCCCAGGTCGAGCAAAAAGTGTTATTGGGTTTTCCTATAAAATTCTCATTCGCAGCTCGGAGCTGCATTGGTGTCCGGTTAATGGCAATAGGCTCGCCCCCTATTACATGGGACCTAAAAATACCGGCGAACTGTGGGTGTACATTGTTACACCTCTGCCTAACCCTTCGAGGAATACAGGCGTGATGGTATGTGTGTGTAATTTAAAAGTAATTTTGACAGATTGAGTCTGAGATTAAATTGCAATCAATCCTAAAAGTTAGTTTAAAATTGCCTCTTGATGTCTATACATTTCCGTCACCAAGGCTCTATCGATGCCAAATCAAAACTTCAACGGAAAATTGCTTGCTGTTCCCTGATTTATCCACTCATTCATTCTTTATTAACAATTCAGTGACCAGTGATAATAGTAGTTTAAATCTCAAATTGCCTGTTATTAACACCTATACAACAGACGCCACGCGGCTTACAAACAATGGCCGACAAAATAACTAGAATCATCACTCTGTTCCCGCCTAAACATTTTACAACAACCGCACATATTTGTACTAGCATCCATACAATCAAATTGCTTGAATCCATCCCAAGCTACAATACAGTTACAAAAACCTTTAAGACAACAGCTTAAATTCCATTATTGAATAACACAAACACTTTTCGAAATTCAAATCGAATTTCTAATTCGAATGGTTGAAATAATGACCGTTAATTCAACCAGTACATTAAGATCTATCATTACAAACATTTTATTTTTAAGTAGGGGTCAAAGAAAATTGGTTTTTCATTCCATGATGGCGGCGGTTTGTGTCGCCACGTGCAAGTCACGTGGCCAGCAACAAAAGCAAACGCGTTGGTTCGGAATAACATTCTAAATGCCGTCATTAACGATTTGATTATATTTTTTTGTGTGTATTGTTTGAAATGATAGGATTTGTAATAGATAGGGGTTTGAGCTATGTGGATCTTTATTTACCAAATAGAGGACGTAGGGAAATGGTGGAAAAAAAAATCCTGAATAAAAAGTTGTCTTGTTTTAAAATTCAAAGGTAATTTGCGCAAGTTTAACAACATTCTCTATCTGATCCTAGTTCCAATCTCAATTTGTCAAAAATACCCCTGATATCAGAACATTTTTGACAACTTTATTACATTTATTGTCACTAAAATGTAATAGCTACTACTAATTTTGAACGTTTTTAGCTAAGAAAATTGGCGTTTTCAACGCTGAGACCAAATAGCGACTTGAATTTGAACGTCATTTAGTTAGCATAATTGGCCTTCAGGTCTTTGATTAATTTTGCATTGAAGTAAAAACATCTGAATAATTGAATGTTTTTAGGGACACCGAAAAACATAACATACCATCACGCCTGTATTCCCCGAAGGGTTAGGCAGAGGTGTAACAATGTACACCCACAGTTCGCCGGTATGTTTCGGTATGTGCCGGTATTCTCAGTAGCAGCTCGGAGTTTGGATTTGTTCCCGGTTAATGGCAATAGGCTCGCCCCCGATTACATGGGACACAGAAAAAATAACATTTTATAGTAAATCTCAAAATTGATGATAGTTTTTTCCTAAGCCTTACTTAAAAATCAGCCCAACGCAAAGTAAATTACCTAATGACCCTCTTCTTATAATTACCCCCCACTGAGACCAACCCCCGTAAGTACCTTATCACTAATATCTCATCACCATATTCCCACAACCAATGACCAAGCAGAATATTATTAAATATTTTTGACACGTGTCAAAAAATTAGCCCTTTTTATCATTTTACAAAATAATGTACGTGATCCACACCTTCATAGGTCGCCATTGTGATTTTATCAATGCGGTGCGCAAGAGTTTAAGGATATTAATTTTAATATAGTAATCGGCATGTAATGGGATTAATCATTGATCTTTTTGGCTGTCTATGGGTGATTTATGAATGTTCGAGTTGGTGCATCGTGTAGGGATTTTTATTGTGGATTTTTTTCCCGCCATTGATGAAAAAATTGTTTATTATTTGGGTAAGTAAAATTAGAAAATAATCATATCAAACTTGAATTCCCAAAGAGTCAGACAGTTGAAGTTAGTTGATTGTTCCTAGAAAGAGCTACAAAGTCCATCATCACCCTTTTAAAATCAATAAAATAAAAATATAATTATTTAATTTAAAAAAAATTCAAGTCATTCAAGCCAACCATTTTAACCATATTGATTTTTTTAATAGGATTACTTTGAGAAAATACAACCAGTTTCAAATTAGTGAATAAGGATGATTGAAATAAAAAAAAATAGTTTTTTAGTATCTACATCTACAACGCAAAATAAACCTAATTAAGCAGAATCTAAATTATATTTTCCATAGCTCTAATTTACATGTCTGATTACAAATGATAATTGTTACAGATATTGTTCCCCACTCAAATATAAAACGTAATAGGTAGATACACGAGGAGCAAGTGCACTCCATCGCAAGCGAGACATTTGCATTGATATTGAATGTCCAGCCACAGACACTGCTGTCGACAATCAAGGGATGATTTTACAACCCATAGAGTAAGTATTAGCAGAAGAGTTTGTTGAAAATTAGATTTTGTTTTGTTTTGAATAAAGTCACAGTGAGTCATGAGCCTCTGCGCCCACGTCCGACTTTTTGTAGGACTGATTATTGGACCGATTCAATAAATCCATTCGTCGGACCGACTTTTTGTAGGCCGTGTAATATACCAACCCTGGTATATTAGAATTCATAATGTTCCATACTCGCCGACGTTAAATTAATCACCATGCAACGCATATGTATGAGTGGACGGCAATAGGGAAGATCTTTGCTCAGCAATGGAACAATACAGGTTGAAATTACTCCCAAATTAGGTACATGTCACCACCAATCAAAAAAAATTCAAATCAATTGACATATTGCATAAGAAAACTATGACGTCACTTATTTGGCAACTCAATTGATTAACTATTTATTGATTTTTTAAAGAAACTAAAAATTAATTTTAATCGGGTTTTCAGGGTTAAAATAAAAAGCTTTTTAGAGAACTTGTGTCTTGTAATTATTGGTTAAAGCTGTCCGTCCAGGTCAGACAATCGGTGACCGATTTTATACACCAACGCAGATGTCCCACAAAAATTCGGTCCCACGGAATTATGGGTCTATTGAACGGTCCTATAATCGGTCCTACAAAAAGTCGGTTCCTAATTTCCTTACCCAACTCTTCATCATCTACTCTATGCTACTACCAACACACGAATATTATTAAGGCTTCCCATTTGTAGCGCAGCGTGTTTAAGTGTTATTAGACGTGAATGTCTGCGTGTCATGATTGATTCCACACAGACGTCACGCTGGTGACTAGCGGGCTAGTATTACACAGTGTTTTAGGGCTTGATTATGTTAGACAGTGACGTGATTAGATGTGTAACACGTCAATGGCTTTAGTTGGTATGATGAGTTGTGAATGGTTGGATTAGTGGTAAATGCTTTAATTTGTTTATTGACAAACAACGACTGCCTCGGTAGCCTAGTGGTCCTAAGCGCGACTGCTACGCTAGAGGTCTTGGGTTCGATTCCCAGGTCGTGCAAAAAGTGTTATTGGGTTTTTCTATGAAATTCTCAGTAGCAGCTCGGAATTAGGATTTGTGCCCGGTTAATGGCATAAGGCTCGCCTCCTATTACATGAAACCTAAACATACCGGCGGACTGTGGATGTACATTGGTACACCTCTGCCTAACCCTTCGGGGAATACAGGCGTGAAGGTATGTTATGTTATGCGTTGTTTATTGACTTTATGTACAACAGCATATTAATAATACGGATTAGAAGGGATATTGTAAGGAAAACTTTTACCATACAGTAGGTACATAATTCTAGGTGCCCCAAGCATTGAAAGTTTTCGTCGGTTATCAAAAACTAGGTAGCTTTTACCTGAGACTTTGTCCACATTGTTTCACCTGCGTTTAATTCCGTCTTTGGTTACTGCTCGGCTCCCGAGTGTTACAGCGTGATGTTCTATAGCACATGCTAATTCTCATGAATTTGGCTTTATACAAAGTTTTTTTCCAATTCAGCTTGTAGTTCCAGAGATTAGCGCGTTAAAACAAACAAAATAAAAATTATAAATAAATCGCCTGTTCCATACATTTCGACAGTCACTTTTGTATGAAACAGGTGACTTTCTTTTTGTTACATTCATCAATGTATCATCGATGCGGAAAGAAGAAGGTAAAAGAATGTCCCTTCCACCCGTTATAGTCGTCAATCGTATTTATGCTACATTTAGCCCATTTTATCCGACAAATACATAATGATATTGGTTTTCATAAACTGCGCTAAAAAGATGCGTATTTTCCAACTGTTCTTTCAGTACCAATAGCCCAGTACAGGGCTCATTTTAAAACCATCTAAACATCTGCATACCAAACCACAATAACTTACAAAAACAAAAAAAATGAGACATTCGTTCTGCTTATAATGCTACGTAATGAAGTAATACGACGCGCCGATGTTGGACACAACCCCTTTATTTTGACGGGTGCTTATTCTGGGGTAGCGATTTATTTCACGTTTTTTGTTTCTAATATTAAGTAGGCCTTTGCCCAGCTTTAGGACAGTACGGGCTAGTTATAATAATGAAATATAAATTTAAAAAAGCTTTATTTTTAAAGAAAAAAAACTACTTTTCTATTTTCAAAAGCGTAATTATTATACACACACTTACATTACGCCTGTATTCCCCTAAGGGTTATGCAGAGGTGTAACAATGCACACCCACAGTTCGCCGGTATGTTTAGGTCCCATGTAATAGGGGGCGAGCCTATTGCTATTAATCGGGCACAAATCTTAACTCCGAGCTGCTACTGAGAATATCATAGAAAAACACAATAACACTTTTTGCTCGACCTGGGAATCGAACCCAAGACCTCTAGCGTAGCAGTCGCGCTTAGGACCACAAGGCCAACGAGGCAACGAGGCGTAATTATCATAGTTCCTTGAAAACAATACCTCATACGTTTACCATTATTTTCCATGTTACTTCATGTATATTATAAAAATAAAAACAGTAGGTACCAACATTGACCAAAAAAAAGGAAAACATAGTAATGTGTAGATTTTTTTTTAAATGGGACAAGCCCGCCACACTATTCCCAACCACTGCAACTTCTGTAAGCCAGAATCAACAGTGGAGACCGCCAGAAGAGCGCCGAGGCAATGAAGCTCGACGAGTCCCGGAGAAACGATATAACTGTCTTGGATCCCGCAACGAAATTAATCAGAAAAGATTAGCAGAGTAGTAGGAAAAAATATAGTTTCCACTTCCCTCCAAACAAGCAGGAGACAGAACAGAACTAGGCCAATAGGCACAAGGGGATGTTTACAACTGGGAGAAGCCCAGGTTGCCAAGCACCACGGTTTGCAATTATTATTAAAATTATTAAATAATGGGTCCTGTTACATTTGATTCCAGTAATAGGTATGGCAAAAACGCCTGAACGCATGGAAATTAGTTCTAGTTTGTACGAGGTCCGCGTAATAAACTACTCCGGATGTAACCAGTATACTGTTTAACATAATATTTCGTTCATTCTGCCAAAGATTACACTCCCATAAGATGTGATAAGTAATGTGTAGATGGTCAGTACTAAGTATAAGCTCTGGTATGTTTATTCAATCAAACATCAGCATAGAAATGCAAAACAAAAAATACTTTTAGAATACGCCCATATCACCCAGTCAAAAAAGCAATATGTAACAAATTTGTTTTTCAATTTCGTACCAATTTTGCATACGGGACCCCGCCGTATCGTGAAAATAAAATGCGGTATTGTGGTTTTTACGATGCGTAAATATTTTTTCTTCGTTTTTTTCTACTTTTATTGGTCGAGGTGGGAATGAAAAGCGGATTTTGTGTAATAACTGTGTGTTATTGTCGTCAAAATTCTGTAATAGCGTGTCTGGATGGTGTGTTTTTGCTTTTTTTTTTGCCCGCTTTGGTTAACTTGATACCCTTGATGAGCTTTCACGCGTCGTGCGATTAATTTATGATTCGAAATGCGAGTATTCTCTTGTTTATACTCGTATTTATACTCGTACTGGAATGTCTGTCTGTGAATGTTATCAAAATTATTATTACGCATTCATAATGCGTTATATAAAGTCTATTAAGAACAAATCATGCGGACGATAACCGTTTACACATACCATCACGCTTGTTTTCCCCGGAGGGTTAGGCAGAGTTGATCAATGTACTCCAACAGTTTGCCGGTATGTTAAAGTCCCATGAAATAAAGGACGAATTACCATTAACCTCGCACAAATCCTAACTCCAAGCTGCTACTGAGAATTTTATAGAAAAACCCAATAACACTGCTCGACCTGGGAATCGAACTCAAAACCTCTAGCGTGGCAGTCGCGCTGCGGACCACTAGTCTAACAAGCAGTTATTATCATGACTTAACCGATAAATTATTTATTTCCAAAAAGATGGTGCTGGACAAAAACCTGGCGTAATGTTACATGTTCATTTATCATTATATCACAAATTTAACTTTTAAATCAACTTTAAAAACACATTATTAGGATTCAAACTTAATTGTACGTTACTAGTAACACATAGACAGGATTACACATTCACAAAACGCATCTTAAACCCCTAATAGCTGCCGTTTGACACATATTGACTGCCATAACACACCTGCGCCATAATTGTGTTTCAATTAGCGCCATGTCAGACGGTATGCACTTATTGATTATAGGAAGCGCCATTACATTATAGGAGGCGCCATTATTTATGTCATATGGAGTGTGATTACACTGGATGTTGATGTTCGATGTAGTTTAGGCTGGTTTAGTACCGATGAAGGTGGATATTTGAATAATTAGTGTATTGTTTGTGTGTTGTGTTGTATGAACGATTAAAAATGAATTGGTGTTAGTAGAAAGATTGGAAGATTCAAGTTGTAATTTCGTAAGATTTAACTTGTGACTGTTAACAGTGATATAGATTGATTGGTTATTTTTTTTAGGGATGGGAAGTCATCAAATGATTCCTCCCGCCCTGGGCGGGGTGGGAGGGAGTGTCAGACTTTTACCGTCTAAAACCCATCCATGTTTCTTCTTGTGTCCTTTGCGTTCCGGCGGCGCGGTGTCTGTTACGAACAACCCGCAGCCGCAGCCGCAGCCGGGGGGCAGGTAATATTGATGGGATAGGCCCATAATGTTATTTATAGAGTAGTGGTTTTTCACACAACAAATTGAAGCCGTGTTCCTGCAATAATTTTTGCTCCATTTTTTTTTTTTTTTTTAAACATTCAGCTTCGTTTGATGGTCAGTATGCGTTTTAATAAGTATAGTAACCAGCACGAGTCGTGAACACATATTCAAGTACATTTTTGGGGTTTTTAGATCGTCGACGCTGCATACCAGCCATTTATTTATTTTATTATTATGTGTTGGACACTACGAGCATGGTGGTTGAGGGCTTTGTCATGCTCACTTAAATGTCTTGCTGATGGTGGCGCGTGGGTTGGATCATTTGGTTCCCTTCATGATGGTTGAGATAAGTGGTGCTAAGTGGTGCTAAGTGGTGCTAAGTAGTGCCGTGGAGCTAAGTGGTGCGTTCACGAACATGACGCGAGGATCACTTCGCGTCATGTTCGTGAACGGACGCTGTCAGTTGGGATTGGTCATCTCTAAACTGCCATGGCTTACATCTTTAGTACTATTATTATCATATATATTTTTTTTTATTGTTTTATATTCAACTTCATTGTTTTCACATGTAGAAGCAACAAGAATATTGTAACCAAGATTTTGTAAAAACCAATTTGAAAAGAGTGTCCATGGAGTTTCTTGCTCGTTCTTCTCCATAGAGACCTACGTTTTGGAACGAGCAACTAGCTTCAACTTTTTGTGTGAGTAACTTCTTGACAATTCAAAAGTGCCTGTAAATGGTCTAATTGAAATAAATGTTTTGACTTTGACTTTGACTACCATTGGTCCGACTGTAGGACCAAGAATAAACCCAAAAGTGAACTTGAAGTTTGTGGTCACGACTCGTTCCGGTTACTATAGATACGTGATGGGTTTTTTTACACCCCGTATTTCTTACAGTTTTTTCTAAAAAATATACTATAGGTACGCATAGAGAATGAACGAATTCGCGGCAAACTCATGGCAATTTGCAGCACAACTTTTATTTAAGAAAGTCAGTATTAATCCCGACAGGCAGAACCAACTGATCAATCACACACAGCTTCTGTTCCACACAAATGAATTTAAACTAGGAATATAAAATATCCATTACAATATAAATTACAAATCAAAAACTTTTTCATTGTGTAAAAATGTGTGAAAATAACGACCCCAAAGGATTTAATTATTTCGACAACCCTAGCATTAAAATTATCGGTGATCGACGATCGGTCTTGTCTATATGCAAATCTCGATTCAGAAAATTTGAATTTCAAATAAAACATATATTTGTTTATTTTTCCGATACGCCACCTAATAGTGCGTACAATTGCAATTTCGTATTCAAAAAATAATATTTGTGGGGTACGCCACTTTGCATGTCGGCGAATCAGGCGTTCAATACGATTTTTGATGGATGTCAATCATTGACAATTTTGTTGGTGACGAAATTGATTGTTGTATTGGATTAAATCGTTGGATGATAGTTTTGTATGAAGCTAACTGATGAACGATCAATCAAACTAAAATGTGGTATGTTTCCCGTCATTCTTTTTTCAATTTTATAATATCGCCGATTTAAATCGTTGACGTGCTCTTAGGGTCAGCTCACACCAAAACGCGACGCGACGCGACGCTGCGCGCACATCTATTCAAAATATAACTTTATTTACTACATTAAAAGATACACATTTCATTGTGAGAATTTACACGACGCAGCACCATCCAGCACCGAATTCCCACAATGAAATGTGTTTCTTTTAATGTAGTAAATAAAGTTATATTTTGAATCGATGTGCGCGCAGTGTCGCGTAGCGTCGCGTGTCGGTGTGAACTGACCCTTACCGTACAAAAAATAAATATAACTATGTCAGATATCGCGCGAAAACTTGACTCAACCGAAGGCAGATCAGGCACAGGATAAACTGCTTTACATAGTTTCCGATGGTCATGGATTCCGGGCTTTCCACGGAAGTGCCACAGCACCAATTTCCAAACTCCGAGCAAATTGGTAATGGAAGAACCTAATAACTCTTTTTGTCAGGCCTGGGAATCGAACCCAAGGCCCCACGCTCACAGTCGCACGTCTTGCGACCACGATAAACAGGGCATTTGTCCAAAACTAGAATGATGATGCACTTAAAAAAATGGAGGGAGTGGATGGAGCGCTTTGCCCAGGAGAGGGACAGAACAGGATAATAATAAACAAAGGACCATAAAATGGCAATTGGCTCGCCCCCTATTACATGGGACCTAAAACATACCGGCGAACTGTGGCTGTACATTGGTATACTTCTGCCTAACCCTCCGGAGAATACAGGCATGATGGTACGTTAAAGACAGATCCATAGTAATTATGACAAGGTATATCAAGGCTTTTTAAACTCTCGTTTTTAGGTTTCCATACCGAAGGGTAAAAAGAAACAAGTACAGTCTCAAAATTAATTAATACGTGATAATCTATGTGAACAGCCAATAAGTTATGACCACTTAAATCCCTTACTATCTCACAAAAACTTGAATAGTTTCCACATTATGCGCACGCACATCTATTTTCTATGAAGATCCAACCCTTAGTTCAAAATGGCGACTGGGTTTAATCTTCAATCGACACGTTTTCAATCCATGGTGACCTGCTGGGTTTTTTAAATGTTTTCCCACGATTAGAATTGAAATATGTATAAATATTTGTATTCAAAACTTGTTTCTATGTGTCATTTATATGAAATCTATACTAATATTACAAAGCTGAAGAGTTTGTTTGTTTGGTTGAATGCGCAAATCTCAGGAATTGAAACAGTATTTTTGAGTTGGAATGTTTATTTATCGAGGAAGGCTTTAGGCTATATAACATTACGCTGCGACTCTTAGGAGCGGAGCAGTAACCAAAAACATAATCTAATGCGGGTAAAAAAACTACGCGGACGAAGTCGCGAGCAGAAGCTAGTATTTAAGTAATATTTAGCTAATTAATGCAAGTTAAGGTTTCAAGAACTGCTTTGGAAATTATACTAACCTTCATAGGTTTCTCAAACTTTAATCATCGATGTTTTGTTACTAGTAAGACTACAACTGCTAATGAACGAAGTCTCTGCTATGTTTTATTTTATGTCATTGGATGGCAAACAAGCCGACGGCCCACCTGATGTAAATTGGTCACCGCTACCTATAGACGTCTGCAATACCAGACGCCTTACAAACGCGTTGCTCTCCCAAAGTTGCCAGTTATTATACCGGCACCCATACCCCTCAAAGCGGAACACAGCAACGCTGCTTTGCGGCAGAAATAGGTATGGTGGTATTACTTCCCTGAACGAGCTCCTTCACAAAGAGTTCCACTACTATTAAAGTTTGTTCTACAGTGCTCACCTGTACAAATCTACCTCGGTGAATTTAGGGTGAAGTGAGCTTCATGAGAGTTTGTCATCCGACCGATGTAAGAGCTCACCTCAAACTCATAAAAGAAAACATACCATTACGCCTGTATTCCCCGAAGGGTTAGGCAGAGGTGTAACAATGAACACCCACAGTTCACCAGTATTTTTAGGTCCCATGTAATAGGGGGCGAGCCTATTGCCATTAACCGGGTACAAATCCTAACTCCGAGATGCTACTGAGAATTTTATAGAAAAACCCAATAACACTTTTTGCTCGACCTGAGAATCGAACCCAAGACCTCTAGCGTAACAATCGCGACTTAGAAAAACTAGGCTACTGAGGCAGTTTAAAAGAAAACATCTCAATTTTTTTATTTTTCTTTAATTTAAATTTAAAATTGATTGAATTTTACACGTAATTACCAGTCCATCTCACAAAAAATCAGAAATAAGTACGTACATAACTAAAAACCCACATCAAACAAATAATTGGGTGATTAATTTCACGAAACTATTCTCAATTTCCCCCATTCTCGCATACCGCACATTCTTAACGTAGTTCTACGGAACACTATAAATTGCTTTAATTGTTCCTAACATCAATTAGGGAGACATTCACAAAATTAGCTTCGACTGAGTTATTTTTATTTTGAGACGATTGCAAGGTAATAAGTAACATGGGTGGTATGTTGCTTCAGATTTGTTTTAACAAAAAAATGGTTGATAAATATGTTAAAGTTAGGATATTGTTTAATTGAATAAAGTAAAGAGTCTTTAAAAAAATTAAAAGAAAAATACAATATGAGACATCGAAAGCACACACATGGTAAATTTCAAAAACGTTGCCTCACACTAGGAATTTCTCTTGTATCGTGGGTGCGTTTACAAACATGTAAACTCACATACACAAACAGCCAGACCCGGACCAAGTATCTGTATGCCATACAAATATTTGTTCCGTGCGGTAATTGAACCCGCGACATGCAGCAGGCAATCATTTCGCCACTGCACCAAGCGGACAGTGCGTCAGCAATAAATAAGAACTTTTTTGTTTTATTATTGATTCGTATAGAGACTCACTCCTCACACCTCCTTGAATTTGTCGAAGATGCAAAACTGCTCCTTGTTTTATTAGTAGATAAGGTATACTGCACAAGCTATTTGACCCGCTATTTTATAAGTATATAAGGGAATTCAAAAAAGAATGACAATCACAATTGAGAATTTTATGAAAAAACCTATTTAAAGATTGAATAACTATGGTGGAAATTGGTACTTTTTTCCTCAGGCGAACATTTTTTTTTATGTCATTGGGTAGCTAGAAGCCGACCAGCTACCTGATGTTCAGTGGTCACCACTGCTTATAGACATCTGCAATACTAGTATTCAAATTTGAAATGTCTTATGTGCCTGTAATTACAACAGCACCCAAACCCTTACCCTTCAAACGGGAACACCGCAACGCTGCTTTACGGCAGAAATAGGTATGGTGGTAGTACTTCTCCGGACGAGCTCCTTCACAGAGAGCTCTACTACTAATCTCTCTCTTCCTCCAAGGTACTGCTCAAATGACTGCGTTACTCGAGTTACAGGCAATGCTAAATGCAGTACAATGCTCTATTCTCATCTAAGTAAACGATCCTTACTTGATATACAACTTTTCACCATTTCCCAGAACAACTTTCATCTTACTTCTTTATACCCACATTAGCGAGGAACATACGAACGAGCCACTTTAAAAATCTAACTTTTCATGAACCCATAAAGCTTCCTAAGTTACATCTAAGTGAAATACATCAAGTTTAACTGACCGCATTAAGTTGAGCGCAACTGTAGCGGATAATGTTTTCCTAAGTTAGAGTATATAACTTAGATGGATGGTGCTCAGACACACATGAGTTTTCAAACTTAAACTTTACTTAATGTAACTTTTTAAACAAAATGGCGGTGAGTTTTATGGTCTGTTTAAAGTTTCAAATGGTTTTATTTTGTAAAAATCAATTCCAATTCTTTGTAATTTAAAATTTACAAAAAAGTAGTAGGATTCTTAAGTGTTATTTGTTGTTAAAAGAAACTCAGAAATATTTATAAAAAGTATATTTTCAAATAAAGAAATATCAAAACACAGAATATAAAATAATTGGCAGTTGATTTGAAAAATAATTACATAAAGAACTTAATTAAAGTCAATTGGTATGACTGTTATACAAAAAAACATGCTAAATAAAAATGTCTAAAAACTAAAAAAAAACTAATTTACTAAAATCTTAAATTAGCTAAAATATACAGGCCTTTTTTATACACAGTGTAGATCACACGATTTTACTAAAAATAAACTACAAAAAAATAAAATATTGTTGTAACTGAACAATACGTTTTTTGTTAAATTTTTGTTCGTAAAATAATTAATAAAGACTTGGTATTGAGATTATTCTTACACACTATGAGTAATTACAATTATATTGCTTAAGATTTTATAATTATTTTATCATTACTGTTATAATTATATTGTGATTACTGCAGCAAGCTTGTTTTTTTTAGTGAAAAATCTGTGTGGAAGTTGCAAAAATGTATTTTATTATTACTACAATAGTTTTTTTTATAAACTTTAGTAGTTTGACTACTTTTTATCGCAAATTATTTTATAACTTTTATTTTAGGATATTTTGCCATTTTGTGCTACTTAATAAAAATAATTTAAGTATAACTTTTGCATCTTCCATACAAATTCTATTTGTTCTCGTGTTAAGCATTATTACTATGGAAATTTAGAAATTTTCGCGACTACAGATTATATTCTTATAAAAAGAGCATTAAGCATACCAATTTTAATTTATGTACAGAACTCTTAAATGCGTTTTTCCTTTTTTTATTAATTTTTTTGCTGACAAATAAATTAAAAAAATATTTTTAGTTGTGTATAAATACCTACATACATACTTTCGTAGAGTATTATATGAGTGTAACTTCAAATAATTTGGAAAAAGAAAAAAGATTACATTATTCTTATTTTTCTAATACATATCTGTCAGCAAAAAAATAAAAAATGTGATCAGCATATAAGAGTTTCCAAGAGATCATTAGGAAAACTTCTTTTTTTACTTTAATCGTTTCCTTAAATAAATACATATCACATTTGAACACATTCTTCCGTATATTTCGTAATCTTAAAATAAAAATATTTTTTTAAAAACCATGGTGTCAATTAAAATAACTTTTGAATTTGTTCCCAAAATGTTTTTGTTCCCATATTTTGTAAGAAAAAAGCTTGTATTTCATTTATGCAAAACTGGTTACCATTATATTTTTTTTGGAACAAAACTATTTTTTTTTTCAAAGCCTCGTGTGTAACTTAATATTATGAGTTATCAGCTAGCAAAACTAATGGAGTATTTTTATTTACACAGCTATTTTATAAAAGCTAAAAATATCCTTATAAGCCCATGTCACTTCTTGTTCAATAAAAAAAAAACTGGTGCATCTTCTTGCCAACTGTATTAGCCGTAATTTAAAAAAATAAATTGAATTTAGCCAGTATACAATAAAAATCTTGTAATGTTTTGAATAACCCAATGTTAATTTCCATTTTCTTTCTATAATCAATGTGTTCAAATAATCATTTTAAATTACCTTTCCTAGCTTATTCAAGCCAAATTATGAATCACCCATCAATTGTGCAACATTAAAATTACAAATTGATTTCAAACAAGGTTTGTTAATAATTCAAAAATCTTGATTTTAACAAATTGCTTTACGATGAGACATGACAGACCTTATCAATCAACCTTAACTAACTTATATACAATTAATGATAATAATTATCAAAATATACCATCTCATAAAATCTCCATTGAAATAACTTGGCACTCACCATACAATGGTCTAACCCTAAAATATTTAAAAAATAAACATTTTCATTACACAAAAAAATAAAAAATGAGATCAATCGATAATAATTTTAGGCTGCTCTCTTTGGAACAATTTATGGGAAAACGGACTTTATCATGTTTTAAATAAAATCTATTTTTCTATAACATTGCTGGTCCATTCTTCTGAATACTTCGAAATTCCTTAAATAAGTAATATGTATATTATAACTATAAGTTATAAAATATTATGGGTAATTATATCAACATCGAAAGCGGAATGTAAATTGACACTTCAATGTAAGAATTATTTTTATAAAATACGGTTTTATGATCTACATTTTAGGTTTCTTTTCCCTTTATGATTAATTTTCAAACGTGAACATTTTAGCACTACAATAGCTATTTTTAAAAAACTGATGTTATATTTTTGTGCAAATTTTTTGTTAACTGGTAAATATTAATAATGTTAAGTAACCAGATAAAAACGGTGATTACATTTTTTTGTTGACAATGAATCTAACATATTTTTTAGTTTTTTAGCTGTTTTCTAAAACCATTTTTGATTTTATAAAAATATTTTCTCCTAATTATAAGTAAATAATCAAATCAAAGTCATTGGTTTTTTTTTATAAAACTTTTTCACTACCGATTTCTTTTTATAATTTTTTTAGCAGCAAGTCTACATTTTGCCATGGACCAAACATTTTATTTTAATATATTATAAAAATCACTACGTATTATTATAAAATATACAATAAGTGTGCGTTCGACAGACGATACACAAATACACAACTTTATATTAAAGCCGTGTATTATTACGTCTAATAATTATACAAAAATTGGACTATTTTAATAATCCTCAATAAATGTACAAATTGCGAAAAGTGTAGCGCAGGGAATAACATTTCAATTTATTCATCGTACGCTTATGAATATTAGTAGAAAAATGTTTTATTGAAATATGTTACACATTATTATGAACTGTATTTGTAGTGTCATGCCATAAAAAATATGGCGAATAATATTTTAAAATCTTCTGTTAATAACCCTTCCATACAAATGTTAAAATTTAAAAAACCTTATTAATTTTTTTTACGTTGTTTCACATGCAACAAAAAACAATTGAATAATGAATATTGAAGCTATTCCCTTTCGAATTGCACGACATCGAGCGACACTACAAAATAATGATGACGTCACATATTTCAATAAAACATTGTCTACAATAAAATCCCATCACAACATCTTCAGTCCACCATTCACCGTTTATTAGAGAACAGTTTCCATCCCAGCATGAAGAGGACAGCAGTGCAGATGGATCCAGAAAGCTTGTCAGGAATTATTGAAGAGAATATCGACCCCTCGGGCTCCTTCTCGGAGACTGATGGCGCGTCCGTCTGGAATGATAGAAGTTTGATGTTAATTCCATGAAGATAGTAGGTAGTTTCATTGAAATCGTTTTAGGATTGGGAAATCTCTGTAACAAAGTTATACATAACATGAAAAAAAAAAAAAAAAAAAGTTTATAAAGTTATAAATAATATGGCTATTAAAGTCACTTTGGATAGCAGTGAGCGCCCAACTTTAGTGAGCAGAGATCCATGTTTTGTAGTTCAGCTGGGTCTAACATGTTTCTAAAGTAATATTATAAAGAGAAAAGATTCACGTTTTTGTTTGTAATGAATAAACTCAAAACCGACCTATGGAAAGCAACATTATCGACGAGTAACATAAACTAAATAATATCACTCTACGACTCCCGGGAACGGAGCAAAGTAAACAAAGATGTAACATCGAGCGGGTGAATCCAAAGGTTTATATTGTAACTAAATAGATTCAGGGTAAATAAATAAAACAATCGGTTCTTTTCAAACCAGTAAATATAATTCTATGTATCACTCTAAAAAAAGCAATACAAACAACGCCCCTACACAATAATAAACTTAGCGTGTTCATAAAGATCGCAAACACTGAAAGCTATAAGAAGTTCTCAGTAAAACTAAAGTGGGAGCACTTTTTATAGATATTAATAAAACAATACTACCATAAACTTTAGTACGTAAGACATTTAGATTATACGACACGACTGCGATACGACTGCAGTATTAGAATTATTTTATCCTTTTATTAGAGCAGGAATTTATAGGAATTAGATCTATAATTAGGAAGTTTGATTATTAGTCGTAAAGCATTAGATTTATTTATAGTATTAATGGTAGATCACAGGAATTCTGGTAGATTGATCTAATAAAATAACTGTACTCTCTATTCGTCTATAAATATAGTAATTATAACAATAAATGTTTATGTTTATTTAGATGCTTCAGCCGATCATAAGCCCTCCCCTAAAGATAGCCACTATGACCAGTCTTGCGCTGCTTTACCAGGTCATCGGTCCACCTTCTGGTGTGTGGTCACCACTCAAAAGGCTTACGACCCCAACGGCCGTCCATCCTACGAGGTATGTCTTTTTTCCATAGCCTTGTGTTTCACAATTTGATGTAAAATTTACGTTACATCAATTGATAAAATAGGTGCGACGGTTTATAAGTATGTTTATATTAAGCAATAATATTGAGCGATTGTAATTTATCTGCTACAGGATACAGCAGGCAACTCCTTCAACTTTGAAAATTATCAAAATACTTCAGAATTTAGGAATTCTAAAATTAACCTACGGGTTATCTCTATATGTGTGATAAACGGCAGCTAATTCTGTTCAGCTGTTCAAACGTGAAAGAGTAACAAACATCCATCCTCGCAAACTTTTGGATTTTTAAATAGTTATAGGACGTAGGTTGTATTGTTTTCTCCTTCTTTCGAAATGGGATAGCAAGTATATTACGCAATCCCATAGAAGCTATAGGATGCTACCCTGGTCAAATGCTTAATCCAGATCAGAATACCCAAGAAGCGCATACGCAAAAAAAAGAAATAAAACTTTGGATACTCCATGTATCATAATTTTTATCAATCAATTAATTTTATACGCTTAAGACTTAAATCGAGTATTATAACGAACTCAAAGATAATTCAAGTGAGTGATACACTCGGCTATTTTATTGTTAAGATAATTTGAATGGCATTTTTATTAGGGAGTAGAAGCGATGCACGTTATGGCAGTATTAAACCGTGTGCCGATATCTGTTTGGCAATATTGCACATAGACTTTAGTCTATTCGTATTGCTTTTTTATTGATTGGTATAAATTGTGGTGTAGTAGATGAGCATTGACTTTTGGTTTTATATATATCCCATCTTGTCTTTGATCAAACTCAACAGTCCCATTTATAATCGACGCAAAAAAATCTGTAAGCTTATTAAAATATTTGTTATTAAGATTTTTTAGTAATAATTATGTATCAAAAGCGTTTGACTCACATTGTTCAGATATTCTGAGTTGAATTTTCAAGTAGAAAGTAGTAGTAGAAGTAGTAGAAATTGAATTAAAAATTAAGTTTTATTTTAATACTGGGAGTTTGTTGTGTCTAAAAATTAAGTTCAACCAATTACTGTACATCAAAATAATTAGCTTTGACATGCTCGTCTAATTGCTTTTTTGGAGTGCCTCAAGGGAGTATTCTAGGACCCTCTGAGAAACATTATAAAGAAAACTTATGCATTCATTTTTAAAGTTAATTACTATTTGAAATAAATAGTCAGGCAGAGATGTATCAATGTATACCCACAGTTCACTGTTAAGTTCTGGTCCCATGGAATAGGGGGCGAACCTATTACCATTAACCGGACAAACATAGAAAAACCCAATAATAGTCTTTACTCGACCTGGGAATCGAACCCAAGACCTTTAGCGTAGCAGTCGCGCTTAGGACCACTAGGCTAACGAGGCAGTTATGACTATAGATTTATTTCCATTGCTTACTCTATTTAATTGATTGTCCCACTATTATCTTACTATATTTTTTTCACACCCTGTATATGTATTGTCCTTAATACAATCCCTGGAATTTAACCAGATTAGCTTTTTAAAAGAATATTAAAACAACTGTTGGATGCTTTATTTCCCCCTAATTTAAAGAGATTACCAACCACAGGTAAAGGACACCCCATTGCATACAAAATTAGAAAAAATTAAATCCTCTTACAATACATTTATACGAAACGTTGGCGAAAATCTGTATAATTTTATTATACCTAATTTTGCTTTGCCAAATTGAATACGGGACCAACAAATTGCTTTCATTATTACGAGACAGCGAAAAAGAGAAGCAATTACAAATCTTCAAAAGAAAGAAAGAGACGGATGAACAGCTACCTGATAATCTAGCGACAAAGCATCAATCGCAAGGAATCATTTGAATTTGCATACATTTTAAGAAGTAAATAAAAAATAAATTGGGACAGCGGGAAATGGTGGCTTACACCCTTGTTATTTGTCTTGCGATCAACTTTGATGCTTATCTTTTAACGAACAAGGCTCAATGTCATATGAATAAATAATGATAGTATAGTCAGATTGAATATAAAAGGCCTGTAAATAAATTCTACCTTATTTATTAGATCTTAGATTGAAATTCCGATAGCACAATTTAGATTTGTTGATCAAAGGTAAAAAAGGTAGTATTTGTGAAACTATTTTGTGTGTTTGTTAAACAAATATTATTGTAGGATAAATGTGGAAGGGGTTTTTAATGGTATTGGTAATATTAAGTAAACATTTGGCAACATCCTTTACTTTTTCTATAATGTTTTGTATTATCGTTCTTGCTACTTGTGAATCTACCATCATACTATCACGACTGTATTCCCCGAAAGGTTACGCAGAGGCGTACCAAAGTAACAATGTACATCCACAGTTCGCCGGTATGTTTTTAGGTCTCATTTTATTAAATGAGCTGGGGCTGAGCCTATTGTCATTAACCGGGTACAAATCCGAACTCCGAGCTGCTACTGAGAATTTCATAGAAAAACCCAACACTTTTTGCTCGGCCTGGGAATCAAACCCAAGACCTCTAGCGTAGCAGTCGCTATTAGGCCACCGAGGCAGTTACACTAGGCAGTGGCACTAGGCTACTATACTACATAATATTTGTATGCCCAAGATTATATTATTTTTGTACATATGAAAATAAATTTTAACTGAGAAGATTTAAAATGGTAAATGCTGTACGCTAGATCAATACAAACAGGTAAAAATAATTAAAAACAAAAAAACAACTAGTTTACCCCTTTAACACAGAGAACTGAACTTACAAGAAACTACACGTTGAAAGGTTTGCATATCAAATCAATGATCTGTTTAAAAATTCAAAACCAATTTTTTCCCTATCATAATAAACTGAAATTGAATACATCTAAATATAAATAACAATCATATTACAAGCTTTGACTCGCGAAGCGTAATAATAAAGTAGAAAGAGTCCTTTGAAGATGAAGAATACAATGGTTCAACATCTCACGACAAATCGGTTCAAAGGGATTCGAGCATATAATTTTCACTCTATACCGATCTTGATACTTGAGAAAACCTAATCAAGGAAAATTCCACTTTACCTCGAAGTTTTAAAGTTGAAATTCAAATAAAGAACGTTCTGTCCGGATATCGATACAGCTACTGGAATTACGCTTCACAATAACGAGCGAATTTGAACTTTAAAGTGGCGAAGACAGAATCAAATTCAGAATGTTCATTTTTCTGTAATCCATCAGGTTATTTACAATGTCGCATAAGAAAAGATCCTGTGAAAGGAGCTCCGAAATGAATTTTTATTTAATTTTTTTTTTTTTTTTGTTTAGCGAATGGATGCTCATTGATGTTCGGAAATTGGAAAGGGTATGTCTGTTTGATTTGAGTTTAATATTGGATTTTATTCTAATAAATGGATTTGAAATAAATTTCATTTCTAATTACTTGTTTTGGTCTTAGTTGGTTAAAAAGTGCTGAGCAGCAGACAGAATTGCATTATTACATTCAGTAGTAATTGTAAGTATCAAATTATTAGTTGAGTTTATCATGTCTCTAAAACTGTACTGCTTACCCTTTAGGCTCGCTCCCTATTACATTAGACCTAAACATACCGGTGAACTGTGGGTGTACATCGGTACACCTATAACTAACCAGGAATACAGAAATACAGGCGTGATGGTATGTATGCTTACCTACCTGATTCTGCTTACGGAATTTCGGTAAAAAAAGACTTAAAAAAAAATCAATGAAGACTAGCCAAGTACGCAGGAATACTAAATAGTAAATAGCAATTACATGATATTTTCACGAGAAATAAAATATTTATTCGTACAACATTGAACTATATTGCGAAAAGAATACGAGACACAAATCCGTGCTCGTGCCAGCGCTCGTGTGGCGGGCAGCGTGATTTCAATTCTCGATGTAAAACGACCTTAATACAAGGGCACAAAGTAGTAAATACCAAATCTATATCTTTATTTCATAGAGTTTCACTATAAAGTGACAATGTAAGAGAACTATCTCCGATATAACTTTTTGAATAAAACTTTCATATCGATAAACGCGATCTCAGTCTTATATTGGTTTACTGTGTTATGACTTTTAAAGCTGAATCGTTTATGCTTAACAAAGGAACGATACCATTTTTTTTTAATAAGCGATGAAAAGGACGCATTATACGCCCGTTAAATATTCATTCCATCCATCAAACTAAGCAATTGCCTCGTTAACTTAGTGGTCCTAAGCACGACTGCAACGCTAGAGGTCTTGGGTTCGATTCTCAGGTCGAACAAAAAGTGTAATTGTGTTTTTCTTTGAAATTCTCAGTAACAGCTCGGAGTTAGGATGTGTTCCCGGTTAATGGCAACAAGCTCGCCCCCTATTACATGGGACCTAAAAATACCGGCGAACTGTGGGTGTACATTGTTACACCTCTGTATAACCCTTCGGGGAATACCGGCGTGATGGTATGTCAAAGTCAAAGTCAAATCATTTATTTCAATTAGACCATTAAAAGGCACTTTAGAACGTCAATTACATGTGAAATTAAAAATATTGAATCTAGTTGCCCATTCCAAAAGGTAGTTTCGTATGGAGAAGAACGGTCAAGAAACTCCATACATACTCTTTAAAAAAAAAAATTATTACAATAAGTTGTACAATTCCATACAATTATACTGATGTCAAAACGATCTATTAAAAAAAGTCACTCAAAGTACTGCAATACGTACTCAGTGCCACAAATTAGAAATGAAAGCTAAGTTAATTGTAATATTAAATACATTTATACATTTCAAAGACAAGGAATCAGTGTGTGAGGAATACTCAAATGTAGAATTAATGTCGAAGAGAAAAAAAATTAATCAAAACAAAGTACTTATATAATTAAATTAGCAACCAGTTGATTTTGTCAAGACTTTAAATTGTCCTATGAAGCAGGACCAGCATGTTCCCAAGCATTGTTATGATGTAGGTAACTAAGCAACATTAAATAAAACTTATTGCGGGGAAACGACTTTTATGTTTGGTGTAATGTTTTGTGCTTACGGGTGCAGATCTACAGTTCAGAAATCAAAGTATCATTTAAAGTTTATTTACCCATTTCAAAAATGTTTTTGTAAAAAAAAAAGAACGTTAAAATAATTTGGAACTACAAGATCAAAAAAAAAGTTCAACTGCAGCATATTCAAATTTAATATTACTCAGAGCTTTCTGGAATAGTTTCAGAGCCACACACAAAAGGGCGTCCTTTATTTACTTTCCAACAAGATCTTAATGAAAACCCGAGAAAAATCCTCTCCTATTTCTTAGTTGTTTACGTAAAACTCGGGTTTTCTATTTTATATGATAATTAGTTGAACCCGTAGGTCTGTTTGCATGAAAAACAGTTGAGACAAATGAAATCGAGTTTAATTAATATACACACTCACGCCTGTATTCCCCGAAGGGTTAGGCAGAGGTGTAACAATGTACACCCACAGTTCGCCGGTATATTTAGGTCCCATGTAATAAGGGGCGAGCCTATTGCCATTAACCGGGCACAAATCCTAACTCCGAGCTGCTGCTGAGAATTTCATAGAAAAACCCAATAACACTTTTTGCTCGACCTGGGAATCGAACCCAAGACCTCTAGCGTAGCAGTCGCGCTTAGGACCACTAGGCTACCGAGGCAGTTTAATTAATTGATGTTCAATACGCTAATCTCTAGAACTAACACTCGAATAAAAAATTGTTATCTTAGCCAGATTAATGAGGTAAAGTATAGGCTATAAAACATCACGCTAAAACATGCGGGAGCGGAGCAGTAACCAGACGAAACTTAAAAAACCACGCGACCGAAGTCACTGATAGAAACCAGTAACGTGTATTACCTACCTTAAATCACAGTCTTATCTAAACAAGGTTGCACAAAATCACGTAATAAAGCAACTTTGTGGCTTCAATCGTACATTGCGTTCGAAACGCCATTAAATTGTAATGGCAATCGGCTACTACCTCATTTTAGCAACGTCATTGATAATTTTATTGTTGAGCAGTGAAGATTTAATACGATTGATAGTTTTAGCTGATACTGACTTAGTTTTTAATGTGCTGAAACTGTTTTCTCTGGTTATTTAGAAGCTTTTAGCCCAGTTGTGTCTTGTTACCCGAATCAATAAGAAAAGAAAATAAAACTCCATTTATTCACAAACGAGCCAAAATAGTTTTTATTGAGCAAATGTTATTACAGTGTCGACGAATATTTAATTGATACCATCACGCCTGTATTCCCCAGGGGGTTAGGTAGAGATGTACCAATGTACACCCAAAGTTCGCCGGTATGTTTAGGTCTCATGTAATAGGGAGCGAGCCTATTGTCATCAACCGGGCACAAATTCTAACTCCGAGCTGCTACTGAGAATTTCATAGAAAAACCCAATAACACTTTTTACTCGACCTGGGAATCGAATCCAAGACCTCTAGCGTAGCAGTCGCGCTTAGCACAACTAGGCTACCGTGGCAGTGAATAAAGCAGGCAGTAAATCCTTAAAAATTGGAAAATAACGTTTTTTGTAACATTCGTGTCTATGCCAATATGGCAAATTATGGTTAATGGCAATAGGCTCGCCCCCTATTACATGGGACCTAAATATACGCGCGAACTGTGGGTGTACATTGTTACACCTCTGCCTAACCCTCCGGGGAATACAGGCGTGATGGTATGTTATCATATTTATGTTTTTAGAATAAGTTAGATTTAAACCTACCTTACTTTTGCTATGCCCGACAAGGTCAACGATTGTCTCCAAAGAAATGTTAACCACCTAAGCCTGCCTACATTGTGAAATGCAATATAGAATTGAGTATTGAAAAATACTTAATACGAATTTAAATTGCTTAATATCATAATTTAATCTTATGGTAGAAATTACCTCTGAGTTAAGTTTTTAGTGCAAATTGGCTTTAGAGACGGTATTTCTTTGACTAGAGAATAGTTAACCGTTTTCTTGCTTTTTTTTTTTTCAATTTGTTTTTTGGGTAGTTTTTCGCCGTTATTTGCAAAATATATTATAATAATAATAATAATTTATTTGTCGCGAAAACATAGGTTACATTTAAGCAAATATACTGAACAATTTACAATTTTCATAATTATGTGGTGAAGGCATCTGTGTCTGAAATAGATAAATAATATCTGTATCTCAGACATCAGCGCTCTTCATTTAAATGATAATTACAGTACTAGCTTAATTAGACGCATTTAAGAGAACGTATATTATTACTAATCGTTACACAGAAATAAAAAATATATATAAAAATAAATATATATATTATGATTACACAGTACATAATTAATTAAATTATTAAAACACTATAATTGCGATCTTTTTGTTTTTTAAGATGGCGGAGTTATGAGGGAACAAACAAATTTTCAAATAAAAACATATCTACAGGTTAAATTGAGAACCTCTTCCTTTTTCAAAAGGCAGCAGAGGTGGTCAGGCATTCGCCCGTCAGTTGTAGTTAAATCTGTTGGAATATTTTTACGATTTTTTACCAACACACGACGCAAACACAATTGTCAAAGCCTTCTTAACTGTCACATATATTCCTCCATTTCGCTAATAACTTACATAAAAGATCGTCCAAAAATGCCATTTGCAATCAAGTAAGAGTGTCGTTAAAAAACGCGTGCGCAACATGTAATAATCTCAAACGTATACGTCAGTTGACATTTACGATGAAAGATATAAATTAGAGTCGACCATAAAAATACATATCGAACCGTATCGGAGCGTGGCGCGTCACTATTAAAAGTGATGTGCGATGCTGTTCAGGTTCTGTATAAATATTTTTTGGTTAAAAAATTGTTTATTATTTTTGCAACTTTTGAAGTCGTTTTCTTGATTTCTGAATAAATAAATTAAGTTACAGTTCAAAGTTTGTAGTCAACGGGTTAGAATTTTGACCATAAATAAGCGATTTTTTCGCAATTACCTTGAAGTATCGTATGACAGTTCACTCTTGCGTTGCATAATATTAAAGAGCAATTAGTAAGGTAACGTAAATCAATTTAAAAAATCATTATCGGTCATAAATTATTTTTTTTTTAAACTAAACATTTTTTTAAATATCTTCCAATTGACGGCGATGGGGGGGAATTTTTTGATTTAATATAGTTTTGTTTGTTTTTTTTTTGTTATCATTAATGTTTTTTTTTATGTTATCTAATTTAAAAGCTGTAAATATTTAATATGTTTTTGCGATATATGTAAATTGTGGATTTCAATCATCACTTACGTAACGTTTTGTTACAAAACCACGAAACCCGAAAAAGTACAGTCGCTCACATAAATGCGGTACAATAAAAAAATGGCATCACTCTTTTTGTCAGTTACATTTTTTTACTCGCATTATTTACGGTCAGTCGTAAGCATCCTTGCTAATCGCTGCTTCATAATATCGGATCTTGTAATAAAGCTTATTCTATACTACCTATATCAAATCCTAATGTGGGGTTGTATGTTTTTGTAGTCGAAAAATCATTTTTGACAGACAGTATGGAAAGAAGGCCACGCTTTTAATAATATTATAGAAATGTATCTTGCACACAATTTTCAACTTTGTCAGGGATGAATTGTAGTTCTTTATGTTACAACTTTTTACTACTATTGATATGATGGATGAATGAATGAATGGATGAATGTTTGTTACTTTTTTACACATAAACGGTTGAACGGGTCCAGTTAATCAAATACTATATTTTTCACAATTTTTTGTGTTCCTGTATACTAAGTTTCGACTTTGGATCGATAAAATTATGAAGTCTGCACAGACGAAGTCGCCGGCAGAAGCTAGTCAAGTGGTAAAACAACTGCTGAAGCATGTTGCGTCTCTGTTTGCGTAGACCCTTTTTTTAAGGATGGGAA
Organism: Caradrina kadenii; assembly: GCA_947462355.1. NCBI lineage: Eukaryota > Metazoa > Arthropoda > Insecta > Lepidoptera > Noctuidae > Caradrina > Caradrina kadenii. Next base: position 10,787,426 of record OX381692.1, on the reverse strand, counting down.
ACAGACTTTTACTAACTGAAACCCATCCGTGTTCCTCCCAATGCCCTTTACATTCCAGGGCCGCGGTGACTATTTCGAGCAAATTCCGCAACCCTAGCAGGCACTGGGCCTTGCGGGCCCCGTCTACTATTTTCTTAACCCTACATAATAACCTGCCAATGCAATGCATACAACCAAAATGGTCAAAACAGTCCGACAGTCACCCCAAAACGTAAAATACAAGTATCCATAAAACTTAAATCTCATCCACTATAAACTATCGGGGAGTCTCGTAAACTGTTTATAGATTGGAATATATTATCTGTTATGCTTTTATTCATGTCACTTGCATCGATGTTGTTGTAAAATTAATGTCGAAGAATTGAAAGTCTTTGAATGTTCGAATAGTAAAAATTATTTTTTCTATGTGTAAATATTTATATAGAGAAAGTCTGTTAATAAGAATCAAAGATAATATTATTTGCGAAAAAATATTTCTGGAAATTTATTTTATAAAATAATTAATCATCATCATCTGCTTAGCCTTTTCCCAACTATGTTAGGGTCGACTTCCAGTCCAACCGCATGCAGCTGATTACCAGTGTTTTACATGGAGCGACTGTCTATCTGACCTCCACAACCCAGTTACTGGGCAACACGATACCTCTTGGTTAGACTGGTTGTCAGAGTTCCTGGCTTCTGACTATCCGTAACGACTATCAAAGATCTATGAATGACAGCTGGGACCAACGGCTTAACGTGCTTTCCGAGCCACGGTTAAATAATGTTCATGATAATATTAATTAAAATTTTTGGATAAAATAATAATAAATCTTTACGTTTTATTTTGTTTTGTAATGTCATTAAGACTCCATAATCAATTCTTATATTTCTAATAAAGTAGTAAGTAACTAATGAATAGTTTTATTTCGAGTACATTCCTACTTCTAAATATAAATTATTTAGAATCTTAAGCAATATTTATTTCTGTCTCAAAGTCAAAACATTTACTTCAATTACACCATTTAAGGGCACTTTTGAATTGTGACATCATTAACTCGCAAACATCATCTTCGCTCCTAGCAAAAATTGTAAGTAGGACATACCTAACAACTTATTTAAATTTCACTCTATTCAAAACAGTTCAAAAGTCCAAAACAGTTCAAAAGTCCCACATCATGTCATAACAATACTGATATTAAAAATAATATTATTACAAATACAAAATGAAATCAGTCATAAAAGAAAAGTCATCTGTAACGGTAATAAAAAACGCACTATTAGCATTAAACACCAAATAATACTTTATCACTAATTTCAGATGTACATTAAATTATTTACACCCTGTATGACATAAAAAGACGTCCCGATATGCGCACGCGACGACTATAAACGTCATCGTCAACGGAACTGTTAATCCTATCAACACTAAGCAGGTAAACGACAGAAGATCCATACCACTCTAAATGCACAAAAAACGTACAGAAGAACATAGAAACTCCTGCTTTTTTGGAGTGGGTTAACACCAATTAAACATAGAGAATCTAGAAATATTTCTGCAAACTATGAATTAACCCATTATCATTACTCATTACAAATTGTTCCCTTACATTCAGATATAATTATTATATATATATATATATATACCATCACGCCTGTATTCCCCGAAGGGTTAGGCAGAGGTGTAACAAATGTACACCCACAGTTCGCCGGTATATTTAGGTCCCATGTAATAAGGGGCGAGCCTATTGCCATTAACCGGGCACAAATCCTAACTCCGAGCTGCTACTGAGAATTTCATAGAAAAATCCAATAACACTTTGCTCGATCTGGGAATCGAACCCAAGACCTCTAGCGTAGCAGTCGCGTTTAAGACCACTAGGCTACCGAGGCAGTTAATTATTATAATTAATGTAATATTAAAAATAAAGTAAGTAATGGGTTTCTTGTCTATTCTTCTCATTATAAAACTACTTATTGCACGGAGCTTTCTGACGTACAAAAGTGTATCACTGAAGTAAAATCATTTTACTTTGAAAATAAGCTTTTAACTTAAAATATGTAAATACCTAATTATGTATAAATATAACATATATATGTGTAACTGCCTCGTTGGCCTAGCGGTCCTAAGCGCGACTGCTACGCTAGAGGTCTTGAGTTCGATTCCCAGGTCGAGCAAAGTGTTGTTGGGTTTTTCTATGAAATTCTCAGCAGCAGCTCGGAATTAGGATTTGTACCCGGTTAATGGCAATAAACTGGTACATGGGACCTAAACATACCGGCGAACTGTGGGTGTACATTGGTACACCTCTGCCTAACCCATCGGGGAATACAGGCGTGATGGTATGTGTGATGTATAAATATTACTCATACTTTCCAGTTTCCTAAAAAAATAATTACTTACAAACTGAACTTTATTAAGCAGAATTTTGAATTTTATTTGGAATTGGAATGTGTTGATCTGAAACTTCTTTACTTCCATACACGTAAAGTGGCACCAATGACTTTATGACGTCATCCTTCTAATTTTTTTTTTAAACCGTTAAAGAGCGTTTATTGACAGTTAAAATTGTGTAATGAGTTCGAATCCAAAAGAGGTATTAACATTTCTTATTTGACGTTAATTTTTATTGTTTGACGGTGATGTTTTCAATTGGTCACGGTTGTAAAATTAAGTGTTTATGTAATGAGCATTGTTAAAATGGCTTCATATTAAAGAATGCGTAGAAGAACGTATTTATTTACACTTTTAACAGTTTATGATACCGCGTGGTTCGGATGGATTGATGACAAGCATAGTTGTCGATTTTTTCTTAACCAATTACCTCGTTAGCAATTTAGGGTTACTAAACTTTTTCTGGTCTGGTCTGAAACTGATGAGTTTTGTTTAAATGCGTTAGTATCCGGAACTTCTAGTCCGATTCCTTAGTTAGGGAGCTACCCTATCCCAAAGTATTTTATACGATATTTTTAATAATTGTTTAATAAAAAAAAATAGGGATCCGTACAGAATTCACGCGGACAAAGTCACGGGCAAAACCTAGTTAGTAAAATTATAGATTAGATTTAAAATACAGAAGTAACAGCATTATCTTTACAAAAAATTATGGCTGACACTTCCAAAATTCTGTTATTCTTTTACATAACAATACAATTTTTATTATAATATAATTTTTTAAAGCTCATCACTTTCCCAATAAAAAAAAAAAACCATTAAAATACTTTTTTACAACCGACCTTTTTAAAATTCGAATTCTAAAACAAAATGGCGGGTGGAACAATAACTTGAATTATATGATTACCCGACCGATAAGGGGGAGTTCCGTACCTATTTCTTAAGAATTTAATTTTTCTAACAAATCTTTTATTCCCCCTGGTTTATGGTAACACTAAAGTTTCTATGGGGAAAGTAAAAGGTACAATAAAATAGGTTACATTCGTAAAGGAATAATAATAAATAAAGTCCTTAAGATGGATCTGAAAGAATATAGGGCGGAGTTAAATTGGTTGCGATCGTTATTTTTCTAAATGGATACGTTTTAATGTGTCGATGGGTACTGTTGGCGCATAGGCTGAGCGATTGGCTGCTGCGCTGTGTGTCGCGGGTTCGATTACCGTGCGGAAGAACCATTTGTATGGCCTGCAGATAGCTGTTCCGGGTCTGGCTGTTTGTGTATGTGAGTTTGTATGTTTGTAAACGCAGCCACGGTACAGGAGAAATTTCTAGTGTAGGGCAACAAGTAGAACAGTAACTTTTTAAACGGATAATTTTCAGCTTTCTATGTAGGTTAGTATGTATATGTATGTATTGGTTATATGTATTGCCCGACTGACGGACCAATCGGATGCAGCGCCGTTGGCCCAAAAAACGCAGAAAGGAAACCAAAAATCCAAAATATATCTTGACGGTTGTGCTCACGACTCGTGGCGGCTACTATAATTGAAGTTTTTAAAAACATAACTCTGCATATATACATGGTTATTTATTATTACCGTAAAATCAAGTATTTAATAATAGACACTAAAAAGGAACAAATCTTCTCAAACTAACTTCTATGCACATTGAAACTGAAATTAAATTAATGAAATGACTTAATTACATCAAGTTTTTTAGTTTGAAATCTTTGATAGAATCGACTTTTATTTCTTTTGGCTTAGTTCCTCATTCTTTTTAGTACAAATTGAACGAATATTTTGACTCCTATATGGAACTGATATTTAATTACTGATAATATTATTACTACCTCGTTAGCCTAGTGGGCCTAAGCGCGACTGCTACGCTAGAGGTCTTAGGTTCAATTCGAGAAAAGTGTTATTGGGTTTTTCCATAAAATTCTCAGTAGCAGCAGGAGTTAGGATTTGTGGCCAGGAAATGGCAATAAGCGTGATACCGTGTCGACGGCGCGTTCGTGTTCCACGCGCACCTCACAGAGATGTCAGCAAACGTCAGAAGGGGCCACTCAGGGCCATACCTGCCGGGGCTGCGGGTTGTTCGAAAGAGATACCGCGCCCCTGGAACGCAAAGGGCACAGGAAGGAATATAGATGGGTTTTAGTCAGTAAAAGTCTGACACTAAAGGGCGGGAGAAGTCATTGGATGATATCCCATCAAAAAAAAAAATACAGGCGTGATGGTACGTATCCAAACTAAATCACACACACACAATTTATTTCCCTGAAACGATTTTTATATACTCAGATATATTTTTATACTACACACGTGCCCCAGCGCCGTCTAAATCCATCGGTTTATTTTAACTACTGATATGAAATTCGCGTTTTCCATCTCCTGTTATAAAAAAACGAGTCTTAAACTTAATATCGCTTTTATTACGTAGATTACAATAATGTTCCAATGGGGTTGGATTCGGTTTTATTTTGTTGCGCAACGTGGTTGGTTAGGTTTATATCGGCAAGACTATATAATAAGTTTCAAGTTGGGTACACACTTGGAAATTTATAAGTTAGCTAGTTAGCATAACCACAATCTGCCGGGGTTGCGGAATTTGTTCGAAAGAGTAACCGCGGCCCTGGAAGAAACAGGGCGTTAGGAGGAACATGGATGGGTTTTTGTCAGTAAGAGTCTGATACTCCCTTGCGCACCGCCCAGAGCGGAAGGAGTCATTTCATGATTTTCTAGCCTTAAAAAAAATCATATCTAACCAAAATGGTAGGAATACTTGGTATCGATACGAACATTATAAAGCAATTTCTTTTTATACGAGATTAGTTTCTAAAAATGTGAACTAGATTCATTTTTAGCTTTCACTCTAATTAAAAACGTTTATTTAATAATAATCTTATCTCAGCGACACTCAATGTCAATAATGTAAGTGAATTAGAGACATTTTTGTCAGAATAAAACTGATTAGTTTGCGATCGTTCTAAAAATTTAGTAGAAATGCATACATAATGAATCAAGTTTCATTTTTGGTCGAATCATTGCAAAAGCCTTGCAGAACTAATTCCCTGTGAAAATTAAAAAAAAAATAATGTTTTTGACCAACATTACAGTTGCTTAATTTCGGTTAGATTGATGAATTCAAATTTAAATATTTTGTTTCAAATTCAGAGAATTCATATAATGTTTGTAGAAATATACTTAACTTAGCCTACTAATAAAATTGAATAATTGTTCAGACTATGCTTTTTTCAATAGCAAAGTTCTGGAGAAAATGATTTCGGAAAAATACAAAACAGAGAAGCTTAAAAATAAAACCTGTTCCATATTTCCCTTTAACACCAACAAAACAGGATAATGGCAAGTAAAACGTGTTGATATGACAAATGGTGCCGTATGCAATTTATTGTTCATAATAACTCGACGCCTAACGCATTTGTTATCAAAATACTTTACACAGTCGACGCCTTTAAAATTTTTATTGGGGAGGTGTGTCGTGTGGGGATTTCTTGAGGGTGATATCTAATGCTAAAAAGAATGTGTGTTATTAAAACAGGTTATTTTTGAGTTTTTAATAATATAGTACTAATTTAACATATATTAAATTTAGAATCATACAAAGAATTTGGCATAATGAAAAAAGCATTTTGCTTTTCTCAAAAAAAAACATGGAATTTGAAAATTATGACAAGCTTTTCGATGCGAAAATCCATTTTTCATTCTGTGACCTATATTTAACGGTACAATCAAAATTGTTATTTCAAATGACTACGTTACTTAAGTGTAATGGATTCAGGAGAATACAAGGTCTTCATAAAACGCTGGGTCTAGGAAAATTCATACAATCAATATCAAAATTCAAAGTATTTATTTTGATTAATTACATTTCCAGGCACTTTTGAATTATCAAGGATTTTCTCAATTGGAAAGTTGAAGCTGTTTGTTGGCCCATCTTACAAAGAGATCACTCGCAGAAGAATCAATACTAACCCTGATAAATCGTCTCCATTCAGAGGTAAAAATAGAACTTCCATATTTTCCTTAATAATAATTAAACTTTATTATGAAATTCATATGATTTCCACCCTCTTCACTTATCTGATGGAAAACGTAATAAAAACATGGTGTACCGGGGGAAATCTCAATGGCTGTCTTTTTTTATCTTTTTATTCTTTCTCGACTCCGAATTATGATGTCTCACCCTGTGGAGTTTTTGCGATTTTTTGTCGTTTTTAAGACTTTTTTTTGCTTTCTTTAAGTTGGAATTAAGGCGATGTGGTTTATTTTGCTTTTCTGGTTTTGTGTTTTCTTTTTTAATTCTGAGTTGACTGATGAAGAGTGACGAATGCTGTGGTGTTAAGGAGTTGTCTACACTCGGTTTCTGCATTAATTTTTATTGTTTCGTACATTTAAACTGATCAAGTGAAAATATTTGTATTTTTGTTTGTAAAGGGTTAAATAAAAAATTACATAACCTATGTTATAAATCCTTTCACCTGTGAAGAGCTTTATAATCAGTGAGTAACATAGGCTATATATATATATATATATATATATGTATATATTTATATTTGAGATATGTAAAGAAAGGTCGCGGGAAAAAGCTAGTCATATTACACATTACTTTTTTCTAATATCTTTCTTAGATTTAAATTATTATTTATTTTTAACATACTTGTAACCAGTAACGCAAGGGCACAAGAAGAAACATGGATGGGTTTTAGTTAGTAAAAGTCTGACATCCCCTCCCGCCCCGCCCCGGGCGGGAGAAATCATTTGAAGATTTGTCATCACTAAAAAAAAACACCAACGGTAGTTTCTTTAACAGACGATAATGCGATATTTTTCAAATTTTACATACCCATTAAAGATTTGTTCATAAAAAAATTAAATCGTATTCATGTTTGAATACAATACAAAATTCAACTTCTGTACCTACAGTCAAAAACAGACGATGACCAATGTTTTTAAATTTTTTATATCAATGAATTGTTAATATAAAACTGAAACGTGTTATTTTCCGAATACAATACAAATTTGAACTTCTGTACTCTTTATAACCGTACCATAGAAACAAATTCCCCTTAACCATCCCTTACTCCAGCGATTTCATTACGATATCTGAAAGAACTGTATGATTTATATTTGTTGGATTATTTCCTTTTGTATTCGTTCCTGTCGCATCCAATATCTTATTATGAGCTTTGATCGTATCTATATATTGTTTAGATACCTGTCTTAAGCTTATTTGAAAAGTAATATTTTATTTTATTGAGAATTATATATTTATAATTATCATCTATGTCTTCATTTAGAAGCATCATATTAATTTTTTGTTGGCATGCAGAGATTATTTTCCAAATTTCTTTTTTCCACCTAATATTTACCATTCCGTACCGGACTGTATCCCTTATCTTTTGAGTTCAAAATCTTGAATCGATTTTAATTAAACTTTATACGTAAAGACAAATAAGTTTCTAAATGATTAAAGGACATTACCGAAAATGAGTTTTAAAGTTAATGTACCAGAAGTCATTTTAAGTTTTCTATATACTTTAACTTACTTTTACTAAACTTTAAATCGCTCTCGCTCATATTTTCGATTTCATTATTTTGGAAATTATTGTAGCTATAAACTGCCTCGGTAGCCTAGTGGCGCTAAGTGCGACTGCTACGCTAGAGGGTTGGATTGGGTTCGATTCTCAGGTCGAGCAAAAAGTGTTATTGGGTTTTTCTATGAATTTCTCAGTAGCAGCTCGGAGTTAGGATTTGTGCCCGGTTAATGGCAATAGGCTCGCCCCCTATTACATGGGACCTAAAACATACCGGCGAACTGTGGGTGTACATTGGTACACCTCTGCCTAACCCTCCGGGGAATACAGGCGTGATGGTATGTGTGTTGTAGCTATACAATAATTTCCAAAATTTTGCAATCAAAAAAATTTATGAGATACGTTCTTGAAAAAAAATTGAAAATGAAATTACATCTCTATTAATAAGCTCCAAAGGTTTATAATCATTCACACTTAAACTAAATGATTTAATTTCCGACTCCCACACTTACTGATAATCAACCGTTTTTATTGTAACAATGTGTTGCCTCATTTAATTTCAATAAACCCATGATAATTGGGAACAACATGCCAAACAAAAGAAAATCGTCTCCTCATAACCCTATCATGCTCATTCCCATGAAATAAAACAGGTGCTAAAGGTAACCCTTTTGTCCAATCTATGGTATTTGATGTTATTAATGAATAGAAGAAATAATGGGTTGATGATTTTGCGTATCCAATTGTGAAGAAGGTGTGAATTGTGGATCAAAACGACTTTAAATAATAAAGGTGTTATATTAACAGTTGAATTTTTAGGATAATAAGTTTTGGCCCGCGACATCCGCGTGAATGTCGGTTATCGCGAAAGCAGACAAAGTTGTGGATTAAAAAGTAGCTTATGTCGTTTCTTGGTTTTTAACCCTAGTACCTATATACCAAATTTCATCATAATCGGTTTATTAATTTATCCGTAAAATTGAAACAAACAAATAAATAAGAAACTTATTTTTGCATTTGTAACATTATTATGGTTTGTTATTTTGTACCTACACGTAATAAATGTATAATTCTTAGTGATTAAAATGTGTCTAGAATAATAAATTGAGAGAGAAAAAAATTGCTTAGTTGTTGACATGTCTCAAAGCGTTTTTGAGTTAGGATTGGAGTATGGAGACGGCTCATTATCCGCTTCATTCTTTCAATGCACGATTATGTACCTACTTTTTAACTTTTATTTACTTCAAACATAAAACTTACTTAAATAATAATAAGATTACAAACTACGAGTATGTATAGTTAATATAAAATGCAAAAAAGGAAGCTTATAGGGCATCAATAACCTCATCCACATCGCTGTCAATGGGACAAGTTAGTGCCCAAAAGGCTGGTAGCATTGCCACGTTGTATGGTAATGCTGATTCTTTGGCCCAAGAAAAAGCCTGCCCTTTGGTCACGTGAAGAGTCGACCAGTCGCTTGGCTATGTCACGAAAAACTAGATAAGCGCTCAGACCCCATGGCCCTAGTGTTTTAACTCCAAACGGCTCAAACATATAGCTTCCAAGAATGTATCTATTTTAAAATTCAACTGCCACAAAATTTTCTAATTCTATACTATTTTTGACATGACATTAGTTAACGCTAGGAAACTCCCCAATTAATTCAGGCTAAGCGAATATTAAGCGCGACAAGTCACCTCTTGAAATTCGAGCAGTGACACCACTCAGATTTTCATAAATAAAGAAAAAAAGATTAACGTTAAAAAGTCGAAAAAATCCACCATCCACTTCGAGTTAATGATACGGCACGCTGAGTGGAGAGAAACAAAGGTTCGGGAGCAGCTCACACCGTGCTGTAACTAAATAGGAGACAGAGCACAATTTTTCTGAAACAAATTTTAGAACTCGCAACATCAGTTCAATAGTTTGGTAAACATTAATCTTTCATTGGACAGCACAATAAATTGAACTTGATTTTTACATACTTGCAAGTTTTCAAGATTTAACACGACACGGTTGGCGCAGTGGCCGAGCGATCGACTGCTGTGTTGCGTGTCGCGGGTTCGATTCCCGCACGGAGCAAATATTTGTATGACCCACAGATAGTTGTTCCGGGTCTGGCTGTTTGTGTATGTGAGTTTATATGTTTGTAACCGCACCCACGATACAGGAGAAATTCCTAGTGTGGGGCAACGTTTTTTAAAAAAAAAAAAAAAAAAAAAAAAAAAAAAAAAAAAAACACTGCCCCAAAATTCAAATTCCTATGTTATATAGATTTTGAATAAAACCGCTATAAGTTAGTGATCTAATAAGGGTTTCAGTTTTTCCTTTTGTACCGAACCCTAAAAGATAGTCCAATAACATTATTGTAACATTTTGGCAAAGTTCACATCCTTACCTCTCATAGAATCTTCAATTCTCTAAAACTATTAGCTAAAGAACTTCAGGAGAAAATGAATATAAAATTTGTAATGTATGTAAAATTTAAAATACTGCCTGAAACTGGCTCGGTAGCCTAGTGGTCCTAAGCGCGACTGTTACGCTAGAGGTCTTGGGTTCGATTCCCAGGTCGAGCAAAAAGTGTTATTGGGTTTTTCTATGAAATTCTCAGTAGCAGCTCGGAGTTAGGATTTGTGCCCGGTTAATGGCAATAGGCTCGCCCCTTATTACATGGGACCTAAATATACCGGCGAACTGTGGGTGTACATTGTTACACCTCTGCCTAACCCTTCGGGGAATACAGGCGTGAGTGTAAAATTAAAAATCCCATCTATCTAATCAAGACATCTTGTCCTTCCCCCGTTCGGTGTAACACAATCCCTCTAAGACTTAAGGTTCGGCGCTTGAGACCTCGCTAGACATGTCTCGATTTTTTTCTCCTCTATTTTCGATCCGTTTCCCGAAGGTTTTCGAAAGCGTCTGGCGTTCCACTTCAGGGTATGACTTCAAGGCTCGCCTTGGACTGACGACAGCTTTGTGTTGCCTTTTTGCTTGGGCTTAGCATGAATATTTATGGGTGTGAAGATCTTTTGGTTGTTTGGCATCTATTATGGTATTAGGTTCGCTTGTATCTTTTTTAAAGTCTGCCATTTTTCGATGAATTTTGTTAGCTGGTTTGGGGTCTTCCGATTAAAGTTTATCATTTGAAATATTTTTATATTGGATGATGTTTTCATATTGAATATTACTTCATTCTGGTTTACATCGAAAATTAATTCCAGCCATCTAGGTTCTCTACATTATTATTTTTTACACTAGAAATTGCTCCTGTACCGTGGGTGCGTTTATAAACATATAAACTCACATACACAAACAGCCAGATTAGCAATAACTATCTGTAGGCCAAATAAATATTTGATGCCCTGCGACAAGCACAACTGCCAATTGCTTAGCCACTCCGCCAACAGTGCCGTTAAAACAAATATTTCATAATATGGTGGAATTTTTGACAAATATGACCACGCCAAAGCATTTCTTACAAGTATGGAGACCAATGGCCTTAGGCGGAATCCCTAGTGTTATCAGCTTTGGACTTTGAAGCTACCCTAGCATTAGCTCTCTCCTCAAATCTTATCTCCTATTTAAAAATTCAGTCCAATCCAAAAATTCATTTCGACATCTCTTTTCCCTCATTCAAGTTTTGCATCAACCCCTCAAAATAAGTATTAAAAAGAAAATGTCATCCCATTGTAAGACCCACTTATACACAGAGCAATCATCCGAGACGCCGACGAAACATAGGTAAAAGATATAAAAGAAAAAGATATGGGGGTAAAAGAAAAAGGAAAGGAATGGAGACTTTTGATGGAAGTAACGGAGATCGTAAAAGACGTGAGAGGTGGTTATTGTGTGATGGATTTTAATGCGTGTGTAATAGAGGAATGGTTTATGATGGCAAACTGATTCAAATGACAACGTATCTATAAAATAAAATTAGGTAGCAGACAGTACCAATCAATTGACACATTATTTTTAAGCAAGATAAAAATGATACGGCAATAGCATGCTGTTTCGTCACTTATTAGCAAACTCTATTGAAAAATTACTATTATTTATCGATTTTAGAGCAACTAAAAATCTTAACACAACATACCATCACGCCTGTATTCCCCGTACCAATGTACACCCATAGTTCGCCGGTATGTTTAGGTCCCATGTAATAGGGGGCGAGCCTATTGCCATTAACCGGGCATAAATTCTAACTCCGAGCTGCTACTGAGAATTTCATAGAAAAACCCAATAACACTTTTTGCTCGACGTGAGAATCGAACCCAAGACCTCTAGCGTAGCAGTCGCGCTTAGGACCACTAGGCTACCAAAGCAGTTAAACTAACTAAAAATCTTATTTTACCTTATTTTATCTTATTGAAAATTCATCGGGTTTTTGGGGCTAAGATATAGTGTTCTTTCAAATATGGTTTGTCTTGAAATTATTGGTCAAAGACTAGGTTTGGGGGCCATTCTAATTTTAAAAACTTGTCTCCAGAATATCATTAAACTGAATGGTCTCTAGTAATGAATTATGTACAAGTTTATAATACGGTTTCACTGTATTTTTCCTATTCTTAAAAATAAATCATTCCCATATTACTTTCCTTCTCCCACACATAGACGGAATGACGCAACTATCTTCGATACACACGATTGTCGTCGAAATGTAATCCGCAAAACGGAGTAATTTACTTATGAATATTAATACAGATGATGCGAGAATAAAAAGGAACTCTGAAGGCTTGAACACGGTTCACAAAAAACGAGGACCCTTCAATGTTGCCCAAAATACGAAAACACATTAGACGAATGACAGAACACAAAAGGTTATAGAAACTCAAGTAATTTTATGCATGTTTTAATATTCGTAAGTGGAAAAGGTTCGGGGTTTGCAGACGCTTTTCTTAAGATTTTGTTTACTTGAGCTTGTATAGAAGATTTTTTTAAAGTGTTGGTCAAGTGTGACATGGATTCAGATAGATACATACCATCACGCCTGTATTCCTCGAAGGGTTAGGACACCTACAGTTCGCTGGTATGTTTAGGTCCCATGTAATAGGGTGCGAGCCTGTTGCCATTAACCGGGCATAAATCCTAACTCCGAGCTGCAATTGAGAATTTTATAGAAAAACCCAATAATACTTTTTGCTCGACCTGGGAATCGAACCCAAGACCTCTAGCGTAGCAGTCGCGCTTAGGACCACTAGGCTACCGAGGCAGTTCCAACTAGACATCATAAACTACATCCTACTTCCTATCTAACTATTATAAATGCGAAACATTGTGAAGATGGTTCAAAGAATGATAAGGTAATGTAAGACTTCTTCATTTGTTTCTCGATAAAAGATGTTTGTTATCCTGCCATGCTCAAAGTGGTGAACGGAATTAGCAAATTTTTTCATACATCATCATCTGCTTAGCCTTTTCCCAACTTTGTTGGGGTCGGCTTCCCGTCTAACCGGATTCAGTTAAATTCCAGTGTTTTACATGGAGCGACTGTCTATCTAGCCTCCACAACCCAGTTAGTGAGCAACACGATACCTCTTGGTTAGACTAGTTGTCAGACTTCCTAGCTTCTGACTATCCGTAAGGCCAGTCAAAGGTCTACGAATGACAGCCGGGACCAACGGTTTTACGTGCTTTCCGAAGCACGGGGGTGTCACACCACTAACTGCCAAACTCCGGGCTGCTACTGAGCAAATCCTATTGACAAAACCCAATAACACTTTTTGCCCGACCTGGGAAACGAACCCGGGACCCCTTGCTCATCAGTCACGCTTGCGACCACGAGACCAACGGGGCAGCTAAATTTTTTCATACACAGCATAATTTTTGTATGATAATTATGATGGCTTAATTCTCAAATCTTCAGTCGATATATTCTGTAAAAAAATCCTCTGTGACTTTTGGAAAAGTGAGTTATTATCCTACAGATGCTAAAGATTATCAGCTCACCTCAATCTTTACCGAAAGATATTTTTCAAAATAGAACTGCAGGTGCCAATCTGTGCCTTATTATGATATACATACGACAGCATATATGTTTATAAGTCCCCCGCTGTGCTTCAGTTGAGACGAGAATAGCCAAGCGTGATACAATAATATTTGAGTTTATTTTGTATTGTCAGCATGCAGTGAAGTGGCCTAAATTATAGCGTAGCATGTATGTAGGTACTTGCCTCGTAATAATAATACATTGATGTACTCGTATGGATCGGCTCCGAAAAGGTCCAATTCATAAAATTACTTGTTTATGCTATGCTTGACTTTGTAACGTTACATTATAGGTGCCTGATAAGCAACTAGAGAAATATCGATTCGAATTTTAAATGTTTTAAATTCAAGCGGACGGAATAATCGAATATAGTGCGCAACTCTAAACTCATACTTTGGTGACTTAATTAAATATTTGCACTTCTGTACTCCGTCAGTCCGACTCGCCTCATTGCAGAAACGCTGTAAGGGCTCAGCAGCCACTACACTTGAATCCAACAATTCATCATATCAAAGGTTGGTCTGGGTTTTAAGCACGTACTAAACTCCGCACCGGGTTCTGTTGTTACAGTTGGTTAAAGCTGACTTGTGCCAGTTTATTACCACCAACATTAAGTATGACAATGTTTGTGACCAACAAGGTCATACCTTTTATAGGAGACGGATTTGTTGGAAGGATGGCCGTGAATGTTGGAAGTCTAAATAGAGCGGAAACATCTGAAACCTTCTAAGAGCGCATTTTTTTGTTTTTGATGGGATAAACCCGCCACGATATTCCCAACCACTAAAACTCCGGAAAGCCAAAATCAACAGTGGTGACCTCCAGAAAAGCGCCGAGGCAATGAAGCTCATCGAATCCCGGAGAAACGATTCAACTGACTTGGATCCCGCAACGAAATTAATCAGCAAAGACTAGAACGAGACTAGACGAGGAATAACAAAAAGAGTGTACCTATGTCTTAATAAAGACCATAATTCTGTGCCTACACTGTCACTTGCAACTTACAAAGATGCTTACTATTTTCTTTCTCCCAATCCTCCATCGAAATGACTGACAATAAAAACAAGATTTATACATCACTCAATTGTAAAGAGTATCGTTAATTTTATTGGTACATTACTTTTTGACTCATCCTCTTTTCACGCTGGGCTAATAAAATTCATCGCTCGTCGGCCGACTGAGTAATAATGTGCACACTAAATAGTGTAATAATGTTCGTTTTTATGTAAAGTGTGAAGAGTCGCAAGGTAAGAAAGTAATGACTTATCTATAGGTAGATAATATACAAGGTGGAACGGAAATTGTCATACTAATATTTACCGTGGATTCGGACCGTAATTTTAGATAACATAATTGAACTATTAAATATTACATACTTTTTGTTT
The DNA here is from genome assembly GCA_947462355.1 of Caradrina kadenii. NCBI lineage: Eukaryota > Metazoa > Arthropoda > Insecta > Lepidoptera > Noctuidae > Caradrina > Caradrina kadenii. The sequence continues at coordinate 10,772,124 of OX381692.1, read as the reverse complement.
GTTACGAATTTTTTATGAGAATTTTTATTTTGACATCCTAGTGACAACACTAGGATGTCAAAATAAAAATACTCATGAAAAATTGACTTGAAAAACAAAAGAACAATCTTTTGTTTTTCAAGTTGTATTTATTGGTCCTTCGAGCCGGATCCAAAAATTTTGACGACGAGTGGACAGTATAATGTGGTTGATAATGAAATAAAGTATTAAACCAGAATTTAATAAATAAAAATATTACATGAGAATTATTGTGATGGAAAAACGATGATAACAATTCTACGACAGACCCACCCCGTTCTGTTTTTTACAAGTAAGGTAGATATGAATTAAGGAAGATAAGAACTTAACTAGTCCTAAATATGAGTCCTAAGCTGCTACTGAGATTTTCATATGAAAACCCAACACCACTTTTAAAAACACAACCCAGCAGTTTTTGCTCGACCTGGGAATCGAAACCACTGTTGTCCACTGCTGGACCTCCCATCACGCCTGTATTTACCGAAAGGTTAGGCAGAGATGTACCAATGTACACCCACAGTTCGCCGGAATGTTAAGGTCCCATGTAATAGGGGGCGAGCCTATTGCCATTAACTGGGCACAAATCCTAACTCCGAGCTGCTACTGAGAATTTCATAGAAAAACCCGACAGCACTTTTTGCTCAGCCTGGGAATCGAACCCAAGACCTCTAGCGTAGCAGTCGCGCTTAGGACCACTAGGCCAACGAGGCAGTTATTAGGTTCTTACGTGTTCCTGAGTCTAATTATCCAAAAGTTTTAGTTACAATAGAAACCCTCAGTGTTTGTAACGGTCAAGGGCTTGTTAGAATCTGCATTTCGGCTGAGGTTGCCCACGATATAAAACCTATCATCATAATTTTCAGCCTAATGCCGTCCACTGAATGCTTATGCGAATCCTGCACACCCGGCAATAGGCAGAGGTGGAACACCGCGTTGGTTTTAGCCGGTAAGAGTCCGGCATGCCCCTCTGTCACACCCATGACGGAGGCCTCCCACAAAGAGCGCCAACCATCCCGGTCCTGGGCAGCCCGCAACCTTCTTTAGGTCCGCCGTGCAGCAGGACGTCAACCTACACTTCGTTTGCCTAAATGTGTTCTCCACTCTAACACGTGACCGCTCCACCGCCCGTCTGTCCGTCATAACAATATATCTATAGACATAACAAATTAGTCTACACTCATTCTAACCGTGGACCCCACAATAAATTAAACATTTGACGTCCAATTTACCATCAAAATAATCAACAGCGGGGAAGACTTATTACATAATAAATCGTCACACAATTTCTGTCGAGCAGTGACCCAATTGTGTCAAATAAACTAAGTTTATCGGAGTGCAACTCGTAAACGAACTATTTATACGAAGTTCTATTGCACAATGTTTAATACGATTAACTTCGGTGTATTGTTTTGAGTACTATACTATCACGCCTGTATTCCCCGAAGGGCTAGACAGAGGTGTAACAATTACACCCACAGTTCGCCGGTATGATTACGTCCCATGCCATAGAGGGCGAGTCTTTTGCCATTAACCGGGCACAAATCCTAACTCCGAGCTGCTACTGAGAATTTCATAGAAAAACCCAATAAGACTTTGCTCGACTTGGGAATCGAACCCAAGATCTCTAGCGTAGCAGTCGCGCTTAGCACCATTAGGCTATCGAGGCAATTTTGAGTTTGTTACGTTTTTTATGATACGATGAAATAGTAATAGAGCTGTTTGTGAAAAAGCTCGTCCAGGGAAGTACTGCCACCGTACCTATTTCTGCCGCAAAACGGCGTTGCTGTGCTCCGGTTTGAAGGGTATAGGTGTCGGTGTAATTACAGGCATATGAGATATTTCAACTTTGTTTTTGGGATGGCAACGCATTTGCAAGGTTTCTGGCATTACAGATGTCTATTGGCAGCGGTGACCACTTAACATCAGGGCGGCTTGTTGCGATCCAAAAATATTAAAAAATATATAGCTGTAAATGCTGTTTTAGGTATCGAATCCAAGTACCCTATTACCAAAACAGACGCTATTACTGCGCTTAAAGTTTCTTTGCATAATTATCTTCATTATTTACGACTATTTACTCTAGAATTTTACAAATAATAAGCTAAAGTAGTTCCACTACTTGTTGATTTCGTAACAGAATATCTAAAACAAACATAGGCTGATCATATTTTATACTTTCAATGGACATTTTCTTGGCACGACGCCAAACATGACGTATGATTGGTAGGTGCTAATTCTGTGTTTTCCAACTACTATAGACACAATTGACACTGTGTATTTAGTGTGTTGGGTGAATTTCTTTTGTTTCTTAATAGATCTGGAATACAACTACTAATAAAATAATGGTTTAACAATTTAAAATTATTTCAGTTCAATCAAAAAGTTTCGTTGAAGAAATTGCTCTTGAAAAGTACCTTCGCAAGCAAAGTGCCTGCCTAGATACTTACTGCTCACCTCGTAAACTTATAACAGCGTGAAGATACAATATGCATATCCATGTTCCCTTTATAATTCATGAAAACAGTTCCTGGATACCGTGTTAATTAGAAAACTTAGCGGACTTCAAACTTGGTAACAAGAAAATCTTACTAGCGCCTGACAGTTTTTAATAGCAAACTACTGCGCGCATGCAACTTTTATTTTTTAATCAGGCGTTACGCGCAAGTTTTCAATCGTTTTTTTTATTTTCTTGGGCATGTTTATGCCGAAAATTACTACAAATATTTAATACATTTAGGTAAATGTACATATTTCAACCTATTAAAATAGGACATAAAACAAGTACAGTAGGAAGAGCTCTTAAAACAGATCCTCTCAGCTTTTAAAGACATTACACGCACATACTATCACACTTGTATTTCCAGAAGGGTTAGGGCAGAGATGTAACCAACGTACACCCACATTTCGCTGATATGTTTAGGGCCATAGGAGCGAGCCTAGTGCCATTACCCGGGCGCAAATTCTACTACTGAGAATTTCATAGAAAAACCCAATAACACTTTGCTCGACCTGGGAATCGAACCCAAGACCTCTAGCGTAGCAGGCGCGCTTAGGACCACTAGGCTAACGAAGCAGTTAGTCCTAGCTTCTATAAATTCTAGAAAATTCAATCTAGAGTATTTCTTCCTTTAGCTAAATGCATGTACGTTTAAACCGATTTCTCATTGTATATAATTTCCATACAACGAGAGGTCTGCTTATACTGGAAATGTATAGCTTGATATGTAGCCGTATGTACTAGAATATTCACTACAACAGTATATACCTACCTATAAATAGATCGGTACTACATGAATCATAACACAAACAAAGAGTTACGCCGGACACGTGTTATTTTTACAAAAACATAATTTCGTTTCAACAATTTATTTTGTTTTTATTAATGCGCAATTATATGTGTTATCGATTAATTTTATGGCTTTCTGTAATTAGGTCAGATTGGCGGTTTAATTACCCTATTAGATTTGTTTGCAGCGTAGGTAATTTAGGTACTTAGTGCTTGGTCGATGACCTTTTTATGAACTGAAAATGACGTCATTTGGTAAGTTGCTGGTTGTGCAATTATTTTGTTTTCCATATTTTCGTTTACTCTGTATTGTTTGCTTTAAGTATTAAAGTAAAATCAATAGTACTTTTTTTAATCCTTATTTCCTTTTCTAGATACACACACATACCATCACGCCTGTATTCCCCGAAGGGTTAGGCAGAGGTGTACCAATGTACACCAAACGCCCACCATGTAAATGTTCGCCGGTATGTTTTAGGTCACATGTAATAGGGGGAGCCTATATTGCCCATATATATTGTTATTGTTGTATTTATCTTGTTTTTCTAGATACTTGAACAAACATTATTTTTTTAAAGAAATAGGTGACTTATTCGCTGGACTCAACACAACATATATGAAGCTAAAATTTTGCAGTAAGATACGTAAGAGACTTCAGCTAAAAACAGATTTTGTAACGGACTCAGTTATATAATGACACTAGCCATACATGCCGTTTTTACGTCTTTGGTTACTGCTTCACTCCTATGGGTCGTAGCGTGATGTTATATAGCCCATACCTCATGAATCGAGCTACTATGTACAAAAAGATTTATACCAATCAGACTGGTAGTTCCAAGATCATTTCATTACATTATATCATCATTCGGCTTAAAAATTGCTTCCAAAAAACGAATTCCGAGATTAAAAAAAAAATATATAGTAAGGACACTAACCTCATCAGTATCTCTTCCACTATCAGTATCACTGTTTCCATCACTCCGCGTCACTCCATCAGCCACGTCCGTCCCTCCCTTGTCCCTCCAATGTTTCTCACTCGTCACCGAAAAAGTGAACATCCTCTCTCTTCTAGGACTTAAAAGTACTCCTGCAGGAGTCCTAGGACTGCCGTACCCGAAGATATCCAGGTTTCTAGTCGAGAACAGGTCATTGGTCCTGTCCGACCTGGGGGCAAAGACATCGTCCTCCAGGTCTGAATCCAGGGTTAGAGTGAGGGGGGGTGATGATGCTGATCGTCGACACTGCTGGGTTTGTGGTGGTGCTGTCTGCGGGATGTCTGATTCGGAGTAGGGGCGTTCTGTGAACAAGAAGATGAAATTAGTGGAAGTTAATGCAAATTATTGTATAGCACATTTACAGTAAGCACAGTAGTCAACACTAATATAAGTAAATTGAAATAATTTTCATGAACTATCACTACGTTATTCCCTCCACGTGTTGACGTGTTGTTCACTGCTGGACATAGGCCTCCCCTAAACATATGTATACGGCTATATATACGGGAAAGTGCCAACTAATAATAATATTACCAAATGTCTGATTTAATTGAAAGTTAATCAGGTTTCCAGGGATGGAAAGAAGTGGTTTTTTTGAGAAGTTTTGTCTTGAAATTAATAGGTACTTAATTTTTGGTAGTCAAATATTGGGGTATATGATGGCAAAAATGTAAGTTTTCCTAAACTCAACCCCAAAAGCTTCTTCCTTAGCATTTTTTTTTATACCACAGTAATGGCAAACAGGCGCATGGCTCTACTGATAGTAAAGAAAATGGGGTTTACGGTAACAGCACTAGTTCGTAATAATAAGGAACATCATTTCTTGAGCTAAGTTATTCAACGTTTCTCCTAGCCTGAAAACAGTTCCATTAAATAATATTTTAAAAGAATAAATTCAGCAACACTCGTGGCCATATTAAAATTAGAAAGAGACACAATCACGCAACTCACTAAGATTTTTTCCCATTTCCGTTGACACAGATAACATCATCATCTGCTTAGCCTTTTCCCAACTATGCTGGGGATGGCTTCCAGTCTAACCGGATGCAGCTGAATACCAGTGTTTTACATGGAACTACCGCCTGTCTGACCTCCACAAACCCATTTACTTGGCAACACGATACCTCTTGGTTAGTCTGGTTGTCAGACGTCACGGCTTCTAACTATCCGTAACTACTATCCAAGATCTAGGAATGACAGCCGGGACCAACGGCTTGACACAGATAACAATAAAAGCAATTAAACACAGCCTATCTCCGCAAACCAGACTATTAAAGTAAAAAACAACATTAAAAGCAATATCTCTTGGTATAAATCAAAATGTTTATTAGCAATATCGCCTACGTTGCGCCTGCGCATAATGTTCACGTGGGCTGTGACACTGGCTTAGTTTTGGGCGTTTTATTTTTAGCGAGGTCTGCGTCTTTGAGGTCCGTTGTATCTTTTGGTTTTTTCTGCTGTTTTTTTTTTTATTGTGTCTACCAATATCACTGGGGTACATAATTCTCTCTAGTGACATTTTGTCTAAAATTGATTAGGTGTTTTATATAAGTGGCAGTGATACTACAGAAATTGCAACTGAGCTTGAACCAGAAGAAAGTTCTGTGCTATAAGGACCAGTTATTATACTCCATTGTCATCTATGGGCTATCAAAGTCGTGATATTTATTTAAGATTTCATGATCATGAAGGACGAAAGACCATTCCCTATGTTTGGTAATTGAAAGAAACTCCTGAGGCCAAATAGTAAAATTTTACTAAAAGTTGTTCTAAGGAGCAACCGGTTAATGGTAATCGTCAAATAATCCTGAGGGCAATATTTCTTTGCCTGGTTCTTTAAGTAAATCGCCAGCCAACGCCACAGTCCCATGAGAAGACAATGACAACTCAAAATTTACAACTTCTTAAATGTTGGGAAGCTGTTATTTTCTCCAAAAACAATTGTAGTCATTCTGTAACGTAACGTCTCTTTGTTCGTACGTGTGGTCAAAACAATAGGGTTTTAACCACAGAAATGTGCAGTAGCTAATGATTTTGTTGTTCAATAACTTTTTATGTGTGGTGGGTACGTAAATGTAGACTTGGTTGAAATTGAAGAAAAGTATAGTGTATCGATAGGTTTTGTATATGCAACAGTTGGATACAAATTGTGTGGTCTGGAAGGAATGACAAATAGTGACATGTGTGGAGTTATTTCTGCTATTGTAGGTAAAAAGATAAAATGAAAGAGTACTATGGATTCATTATTACTTGACAGACAGGCTAGACACAGACTCACAGTTGATCCATCTATCAGAACATGTGCTGACTAACATTTATAAATACTTTGGTACCTATTTGACTATAATGTTATGGCCCACGTCTCAGTAGCTATTCAGGTTATACATACAAAACCTTTATTGAAAAGTCTGATTAAAAAGAGTGTCCTTGAAGTTCTTGCACATTATTTTTTTTGAACATGTAAAAATGTTATTGAACTGGCAACTAGCTTTAACTTTCTGAATCTTCAATAACTCAAAAGGCCTTTTAAAGGTTTAAAAATGAATGCTTTGACTCTGACTACTACAGTTCCATCAATCCTGTCCGAAAAGATATCATTATTTCAAACATGATTCATTCCCGAAGAACAAATTAGTCGAAAAATAAAAGAAGTCTTAATCGGTGTACCGAAGTCGATTAAGTTGATCAAAAAGGATCATCATAAATATCGGAAACAAATGCTTCGGGCAATATTCTGATGTGCTTGACTTGAGTTTAATATTTCGAATACTTTTGTATGGACTGTTATTTATTTCTAGATGTTTTTGTCGTGTTAAAATAGGATGTAGTATCGCCGATTCGTTTATTTTTGTCTCGTGAAGTTCTTTTTTAAACATGTTTATCAAGCCAACCCAAGTTAAGCAGGTAGATAAAGTATCAAATGTCACTTAAGAAAGAAATACAACTAGGTATTATTTCGTATAATTATTAGGTTTTGTTTTTTTTTTTTTATACACTTACTGTTAATATTTATAATTCTATCGACCATGATAATTTCATGTTGCAATTAATAAGTTATTATGTATAGACAATCATTGAAAGTCACGGAATGAAGTAGGGAAATTATGTTTACGTAAAAAAATAAATATGGTCCTTTGAGTCACATTTCTAAATTTCCAGATGTCTTCTTTAAACAGATTGGTTTCAATTATATTCTAAAGCAGATTATTATAAAAAATATCATATCCAGATTAACATACAAAAAAATTTCTGCATTAATATTGAGTTGTTACATCGGCTGTACCTACGTTGAGAATAGCAAAAAATATGATGTTGTTTTGAAAAGCCACACCTCATAAGTTGAAGACATTAATATAACAAGACTGTACATACTTAATCAACATTGCAAAAATCTAGGACCAATCATTCAAGTTGCAATACAATTCATCACATCAGGTAGCATTCAGACTAGCTTTATTTGACCTTATTTTTCAATAAAACAAAGACGTCATGACAGAACAAAGAAAAGCAATTTGTTATCAACAATATCGATGGAACGAGGTACCAGGCTAACAGGAGCGACGAAGAAGTAATATACAAAATATATAAGAAACACAAATTAATAAAATCTTGGGTCCGTCCGCGAGCAAAACCCGTTTCCATGACACACGTGCAGCGAGCGACCGGTGGGGGATAGAGATGGAAATCATGCTGTCTTGCTCTAGTGCAACGGTAAGAATTGTGTGGACCTTGCAACTTCGAAATATTGTTAGTTTACTTCTAGGATTCAAAGTTTTACGTAACACAAAGAAAACTTTGACAACGCTGCACATCCTAGTTTGAATTTTCTCGTTTATGTAAATTAACTATTTGATTAATGTTCGTCTCCCTTGTATTATGACATCATAACAACATTATATATATATACCATCACGCCTGTATTCCCCGAAGGGTTAGGCAGAGGTGTAACAATGTACACCCACAGTTCGCCGGTATATTTAGGTCCCATGTAATAGGGGGCGAGCCTATTGCCATTAACCGGGCACAAATCCTAACTCCGAGCTGCTACTGAGGATTTCATAGAAAAACCTAATAACACTTTTTGCTCGACCTGGGAATCGAACCCAAGACCTCTAGCGTAGCAGTCGCGCTTAGGACCACTAGGCTACCGAGGCAGTTATAACAACATTATAATATTATATAATAGTAATATTTTATCCATTACTCTTATACTATTTGAACTAGTTAGTTAATTTGAGCTTTTATTAGCTGTTTCATTATTATCTTTATCTACAGCCTTAAATATCTTCATTCTGTATTATTTATCTTTAAAACTATGACATTTATTTTGATTCTTTGATTTTACGGCAAGGTTGGCACAATATAGTTAAGCGATTGTCTACTACGTTGCATATCGCGAGTTCGATTCTCACAAGGAACAAATACTTGTACAGCCTACAGGAGAAATTCCTAGTATGAAATGTAACTTTTTTTAAAGAAGAATGCAATTTATTTTTTTCACTACTCAACAGCAGCTATACTAAAAAATCACCGGTCAAAAAATCCATACTACGCCAACACAATGCACAGATAGGCGAGTCTGTTCATTTTTTTGTCTTATACACGCTAGATGCGTAACACAGGTGTCCCTGGCTTACGCCTATTTACAATATCACAGCTATCTGTATTATTATTACCTGGTACCCTGGCCATATGATGGGATGGAATGGATTTGGGAGGGACTGGGACAGGTACAAAATACATTTGTATTAGCTCAGTAGAAGACAGTGTATTGGAAAGATGCTGATCGAAGGACCACGATGGAAATCGGCAAAAAATGAGGCTTAGAGTCGTGTTGTGCAGGGTAATTAAGTTGAAGATGACCATAACATAATTGTCTTCTAACATAAGTTTCCCAAGTACATAAATTGCTTTTAGATAAACCTCCTTTTATGTATCAAGATTCTTCTCTTTCTTTCGTAAGTGCATCTATGTAAATTATTCGCTATCCAACTTTTAACTAAGTACCTAACCAAACTAACACTAGAAGTATGAAACCAGCTCTAGTTTAAAAGATTTTACAACAGATAAATCAAAAACATAAATCAAAATAACAGCAAAGCTTATCCAACAAAACAATCTGCAACAACAAGCACAAACCGGTCACCCATCAATTTACAAACAGCGTTGACAATTGCTTAACCTCTTCTTCTAACACCTACATTTAATATTTCACTTAAAGACAATAATTATTTGTCTACAAACTAGTAATACTTGTTTTAAGAACGGCTTAAGCTGTGGTTTCACTGCAACGACTTTGACGACCGATAGTGTATCGATACTTGATTTATGTCTGTCGTAAAACTGACCGTTTTATTGGCTTTGGCGTTTGATGCTACTTCTATGTTTACTTTTGAACAAAGTATTATAGTCGTTTTAAATGTTTTTATTTAGCCGCAAGATTGTGTGAAGTTTGCTGAGGTGAAGGATTTGGTTGATTTGGATGCGGAAGTTTGAATTTGTTTGTCTTATGATTCAGAATGACCAGAGGCTTTTGTTTAACTCATACAGTTTTTAGAAGAGAATTTTGATATAAAATTCATAGATTATTAAGAAGTTTATTAGAGAGATAGAAAATTGTTAAGAGACTTAGTAGATTATTAAACTTCATAAACTGTACCATAATTGGGTATGTAGATACAATCGAGGACAATGACGATTGACCACTTTACAATCTTATTCCTAAAGACGTAAGGGTGAAAAGTAGTCTATCGCAATAGTCCGCGATTGTACAAACCAGGACGAAAATAAAACATTTGTTACAAAAAATCCCTACAACTTTTTTTATCGCAACCTGTCTCACAATTAACCACTTAGTCGTCTTAATGAAATCCCCCTCACAGGCGACCGAAGACTTGCACAAACCCGACATTAAGCGTTTCTTGAGAACGCTGTTAGCTATCATTAGTAAGAATTACATACGAATTAGCGAATTTATGTACCGCAAGAGTGGACGAGTGATGAAATTGGAACCGTTTGGATGTACGTGCTGAGGTTAGACCTTTTTTTCGTAATGGAAGCTGTAGTTTTTTCTATTGCAAGGGTTACTATTATTGTATCTAAATAAAAACAACAGACAGTAACTATTGGCATGTCTTGAAATGCATAGCTATTTAATGTAGCGACTTTAGTATAGTAAATGACTTCTGTAGCTTTACACATTCATCGGCGATTTTTAAAAGTCAAAGCCAAATCATCAATTACAATTGGGCTATTAAGAGGCAGTTTTGAACGTCATATTGTAAAAAAAAAAACTATAATTTACATTTAATAATAAATTCTGCTCACACCCCAAAAACATGAATTATAAAGTTTCCACTAACCTAAAACTGGTACTTTTTTTTTTTTGGTGGGTGGGAAATCATCAAATAACTTCTCCCACCCTGGGCGGGGCGGGAGGGAGTGTAAGACTTTTACTGACTAAAACCCACCGATGTTCCTTCTTGTGCCCTTTGCGTTCCGGGGGCGCGGTATCTCTTGCGAACAACCCGCAGCCCCGGCAGGCATTGGCCCTCTGTGGCCCTTTCCTTTCGCTGACATCTCTTTGAGGCGCGCGTGGAACATGAACGCGCCGTCGACACGGCAAAACTGGTACTTGACATACAACATCCAACAATCCCTCAGTTTAACGAACTTCAACAGATATTCCCACAAAATCATGTTTCAATTCCACACATCACTGACCAGTGGCCAAAACATTCGTGATTCTAAAACTATTTCGTCTCAGTCCCACAATGATTTGTCCCGAGACCGTTTGTCTCACAAAAGTTTAAAGGATTATATCAAAAGGACACGGTGACTCGACACAAATGGCCATCGCCAGGTCAGTGATTAATCGTTCGTTGATTTCAAATTTCGAATCACGTTTCGGACTTAGGGTTCAATACGTGATTGAAACGTTTATTTTTTTCGGTGTTGAGAAAAAGTGTGGAATAGAGAAAGAAGGGTAATATACAAAAAGCGCCGGAGAAAAAATCGTGTGTTGGAATTAGAGTTTTGTTGTAGAATTTCAAGTGCTTGGACAAAGAGGCGTAAATCGATTTCATCCTGACGCTAACAATAACTATTGTTTTTTTTAAAACAATAATAGAAGAAATCAATTATCTAAAACTTAAAAAACGAAGTAAGAGCCACTGAAATGAAGCTATGTATACGTGAAGTTAAGTTGCTTAGTTTACCATAGAAGGCACATTTAAGACGGGATGGAAGGGGATATCGTAGCTAATAGTTTTAGAATAGATTTATTAAATTATTAGACCCCCAAATATGACAACTTTTGGTCGCAAATAAAAATCAGCTAATCCATGCAAGAGCAATACCTACATGGTCAAAATGTAGGTATTGTTGTTATAACAAAAATCAGCTGATTTTTGTTATAACAACCGACCAAAAATGTCATCTAATTGGTTTGGTGTTTTCGTTTCTGATTCTACCCCTTTATAGTAACTATACTTCCAAAAGCCCTTTCTAAAATTCACGCAATAACAGTAGTATAATAAGGTCAATATTTTTCAACACAAAGACTTGAAGGTACCCAATTAAAAACACTTCCTCATCAAGTCTTCAAACGGTCCTTAAGGACGCAGAAGACCCTGAGGCAAAAGCAATCATCCATAAAATGTTTAGCGAACCGCAAAGAGAAGTTGGTAAGACTAGTCAACTGCATGCACCTATTGGAATCACTGTGATTATAGAAAACGGGTTCTTCTAACAGTTATATCGGAGCATAGGATTAAGTACTTAACAATAATTATTACGTATAATGGATAATTTCTAGTAGGGAAGCTATTGCAAGAAATGGTAGTATCTTAGGAAATTAGCTCACAGAATTTTGATGCAAAAGTGTACTGTAATTTATACGGTTTCGGATGAAATTGCTTTGTACAGTGACGCACTCGATTGATGCTACATTCTCATTTCAAATTCAAATTGTTTATTTCAATGAGGGCATTCTTAAAAGGACTTTTTAACGTCAGATACAAAAAAAAGGATCAAATCTAGCTATTCTTCCAATAGATAGTTTTTTGTAGAGAAGAATGGTCAAGAAACTGCCAACTTACTATTTTAAAATATTTTTTCTAACTCAAGATTTGGTTCCAATCCATTAATTGATCGACACCTTATGGCGTTTCCAATTATCTTCATTTTTGTATGCAATTGATGATGAGGAGATTTTCAGTGTGACAAAAGATTTTATTATGCACAACTTTTTTTACCTAACTACCAACAGTCTAGGACTTAAGACATCAACACGTTGGAAAACAGAGACAGTAATGCCAATTACTGCCTTATTGCTTCCAAGATAGATAATACCACCATTGACCTAATAAAACAGTTTATTAGTACAGTTTACAGTAAAGCAGACACTCCTGCAATTTTATACCACCATTATAGAACTATCTGTGGTGTGCAACCAGTAACTGTACTCTGTTTCAAACAGAAGCGTCCTGGTAAACCTCCAAAGATTACTCTGAATTACACCTAACCTTGTGATCTAACACAAGAACATGGTCCATGACCATTTCCTCTCAATTAAACATAATTAAATAATTGATTTACAGCAACACAAATAATTTTCTAAATGACTCCAAATAAGAAATAAAGCTTTACTGTAAACGGTTAGACAATTACCTATTATTATAGTTAATTGTTGATCCCATTACTGTGATACACGAAATGATATAGAACACTTATTAAACCCTGTGTAGCCATCACTGTAACTATAACATTCAACATTAATATTTTACTTAATGACTTCCAAAGATGTAATTTCTACTATCGAATGTATTTTGAAGTTACTATTTTTATTTGTATCAATTTTGGGAGTGCTCTTAGAGTTTTGGAATCAATTATTTTAATAGGAATGATTCCTTTGTTAACATTGAGATCTGTAATTTGAATTTTGATTTAGGTTTGACTGTGGTATTCAGAATTTTTTTTAAGATTCATGATAGGATGTGATACCTATGGTAATAAAATTAATCGTAGTTTTTCAAAGCTCTGCGAGAACAATGTGATTACCAAGTCAAAGAAAATGCATATACATGTTTTATTTAAACCATTTACAGACAGTTTTCGATTGTCAAGGAATCGGTCACTTAGTCAGCAAGTTTCAGCTTGTTGCTCGTTCCAGAACGTAGATTAGTATCTACGGCGATGAACGTACAAGCAAGTTCACTCTTATTAATCAAGTTTTTACAAAATTCTAGGTTTTCTAAAGTAAGTTATTTTTTTAAAAATGAAACTACAATCAGGCTTCCCTCCAAAGGACAACGCATCCTAAATTGTACAACCTTTGCTAAATACAGAGAAAAAAGAACACAATATAACAGCTGTATAACAAAATGATGCGTATTTGAGAACGCGCTCGCGTCCAGACGACGCATTGTATGCAGATGCAAGTCAAACCTCAAACTTATTAATTATCATGGGTGAGCACAGCAGTGAATAGTAATTAGTTTTCTACGATCTGTCAATGCAGACGAGCGACTGCTTTGTGACAATTTATTTGAATAGAATTAGAAGTTATTCTTTATCAGGTCACTACTGTTTTATAGGAGTTTGACATCCACTAGGACCATTTTTCAAAGAATATTTTTACAGCTAGATACTTTCATGTATCGATGGACCTAACTAGCTAGTATAGTATAAATTATGTTAATTCGTAAGCAAGATGCCTATCATAGCTTCAACTAGAATCAGAAGTGCTAAACTATAAATTAACTATACATTTCCCTCAGTGAGTACAGGTGAGGTTAGCTTGAAGTGAGATTTTTATAGAATAATACTGCAAAATTGATTTTGCAACACGACGGGGAGATTTATTCCGTTTCTTCGAAAATCCTGCGCATCTTTTCCTGACATGCATGTTGCATCCTGGGCACAAGTCCCCACTCCTTTGGGTTAACAGCATTTACAAATAAACAAAAGGTAGTCTCATTGACAAGGCTTTTCACCCACACGTTTCCTTGTGTCACGTGTCTATCGCCCCTCAGTAACGGTTACCTCTACGTCCACCTAAAAATATTACTCACTCATTATTCTCTCCACTTTCGCATTACACATCCACTTAGTCACTTCAACAATTCTTTTCTTCTTTAAAAACAGACTTAAGATTAATGATTTCTTTAAAGCCGGTTCACGGTTGGTGATAAAAAATCGCAGGTCTGTGTCCACATTTTACTTGGAGGAGTAAAAACGTCTGGCTACCGTACTACGCTGCCTTTCATATGTTAATTCGTTCAGCTATTGTTGGTCTGATGTATGCCAAAGATGGGACTTGAGCATTGTTTGACTTTGTACTTATTGTTGGTACTTTTTCTCTGGTTTATGTGGAGTTCTGAAGGTGTGTCTATTATTATTGGTAGTTAGGGTATAATTATGTTTGCGGTTAGTCCCACTTTTTTATAATAATTCATGTTTGATGACCAGAAATACCTTTTTATCCATCTAGCAATTCTACATAACAGTACAGAAAATCCTGGTATAGTTGATATAAAAGCTTATTAAAATTTCTTAACTAGATCGAAGATTAAAAAATCTCTAAGTCAAGAAATATTTTATCTTCGTTCACTTTATTCCAAGGTTACAAAATTTTGTCTGAATCCTAACCATATGTTGGGATCGCTTTCATAATGCAATATTTGGTAAAAGGGTTAGTAATCGTCTGCCACCTGACATCAAAGACTGTGGGAACAAATTATCAACATAATGATTTTGTTAAGTTCCCCTTTCCTCCACTTTAACTAGAATTTCGTGGTGACTGAGAATTGTAAACAAATAATAATTTAGTTAAATAACAACTATTTATGAAATAATCTATAAAATGTTCTGTAATGTAAATGTGTTATCTGTAAAATGCTCTTACCAGTTCACTTCACCTAAAATCGCCATAAGAGAGTTTTTACAAAATAGACTTGTAGAATTTTGGAAATCTCATCCAGGTCCTACTGTATATTACAATATACAGTAGGATATTGAGATTTAAAATAATATTTAAAATATGCAAATAAGTACTACAGGTAAACTACAAAACAATATATTTTATTGGTCCTTCCATTCGCATTTGTTTCGAATGACCAAATTTAGCCTTTAACTTAAACATACCCCTATCTAAAAAGGAGCTCACCACAAATTGCCAAAAAATTGGCCCGTATGAGTAAGTCAATTCAGGTAGCTGTGGTTACCAATACAATAGTATATAATACTTACCTTCCGTACGAAATCATCCCAAATGTCAATCACGCCCGTATTCCAGAAGGATTATCGATCCGTTTTCGTTTTTGAAAATATTTTTTGACCAGATTTTATAGTTCATACATGCACCCGTATTCGAAATTCAATACAGGGAGCTGTGGTTATTGAACACTAAATTGTTGGATATTTTTGGGCATACTTTTTTTGTGGTTTGTATAATACCAAATTACTGAATTTGTATTCTTTTACCATTGTTGCTTTTGTTCAGCTTATTGCCGTTGCTCTTACAAGTATAATCGAGTTAATAGTCTCTATATATTATTCACATCATTATTATGCGATCTTAGTTCATCTCTAAACCACCAGCCATTGAAATCTACCTCGTTAAATTTAGGTGTTGTGGAGAGGTCTATTCTATTAAAATATTCCTCTGTTAATTTATGTAAAGTGACTTTGAGGTGAGCTGTCATCCCATCAGATGCTAAGGATTCACAACTTCAAGCTCACTACACTTAAATTTACCTAACGAGATTCCCACAGAATACTACTGTTTTATTTTTAAGTATGTGTGTGTCATAAATGACTTCTTCCGAAGGAAGTGCCAGACTCTCTGACTACGACCCATCCATGTTCCTGTTAACGCCTATTGCTTTCCAGGACCGCCATGACTATTTCGAACAAATTTCGCAACCCTAGCAGGAGAATCCTACAGTTAGTATATCAAGATGTAATTTAGACAGTTTTTTAGTGATCACATCATTTGCAGCAAATAGTAACGGTTTCATTTTACGACTGATAGGTACCTTTAAACTCTAAAAGGGAGAGTCTATATTATCGTGATTTGTGATGACGGTGATCGCGTAGGCGTTGGGCTGGCTACCGTGCTGAGGCGTAGTGCTGTGACTGCGTAATATCGATAGACAGGGCAAAGGTGACGATGACAGGAGATAGTGAGAGTCAATTAGTGATATTACAAATGTTGTTGTAATTTCATACAAAGACTTTGCTTGAGACAAGTTTGATACGCACACGCCTATATGCGTAGCAATATTGTTGTTTCAAAACTTGATATAATATGATAAAAGATACTATATTAAATATTATCTATACCTCGCAGATTTACCCACGATAAGTTATGTTTTTGCTTACTGTTCTGCTCCCGTGTATCGTCAATCGTTGTGATTTTATATAGTCTATAACCTTCCTCGGTAAACGGGCTATATAACTCAATAGGGTTTTTTCAAATCCGTTGATAAATTCTTCAGATAAACGCTTTCAAACAAAACAAAATCTTGAGCTCTTCAATAATTATTAGTATAAATAATAGACTAGTTAACTTCATAAAATATTAAAGATTTAATTTCAAATTCAATAACTAAATCTTTTGCCTTTGATGTATACATAACTTTTAAAGAATCTGTTCTACTCATTATTGACAACGGTCCTAAAGTACAGAAACCTGGTCCTTCCACTTTCACATGAACACCTGTTTCATTATTAATCATTAAGAGTCTTCATTATCGATAAATTAACGATGTCTCCGCTTTATGGATGGTCGCATCATACAGGTTATGGACAATTACATGTATGAGTGTGTTTCAGACCATCGCTTTGGTTGGAAGCCCTCATTTTTATAATTTTCAACCATTTTCAGCTTGTTAAGGAATATTATACCATTCTATTACAGTTGAACTGCAGGGCAAAAGCTTCTTCTCATACAGAAAAGGCACTAGCATTGACCACCACCCTTGCTCAAGGTAGAATTCAGACTTATATTAACTATACGTCTAGGTTTAATCACGGTATTGTCCTTCACCGATGTCAGTGATGTCCAAGATAAATTCAAAAAGTACGTAAAAATTTAAAATTAAATTAACTATAGATTTGTTTACAAAATAGCAGTTCTACAATAATATTGCTCCACAATTTCAAACAGTAACAAATTATAATAAGCCAATCGATAGATAAATACGATGAATAAACATTAATTCATGAAGTTCAATTAATTATCCTTAATAAATAATTCAAAGAAACTAGATTGCGCTCAACTCAATAATTAAATAATAAGACATCATAATTTGCTAAAGAAAAAAAACACACACAACACATCAGACAAACGTCATCGTCTCAAAGAAAGAAATAAAACAAAACAGCATCGATATCGGCACAGCACATCTCTAAAGGCCAGTGACCCAAAAAAGGTACGAAGTGAAAAAAAAAGATTATATTTTATTTTCAAGATACAAGTACTATCAGGGCATAAATTAAAGGTTTCATTATTTTCTCTTTTTCTTGCACCACGTGTATCGATGTAAGCACGGAGGCTTGGCGACTTGTATGGTCAGCAGAAAAAAACTTGTTTTTATTTTAGTAGGGCAAGGTAAGGATTTGTGGAGGTTTTCACTGCTTTTAGGCAAGCGTAAAATGTATTGATAATTTTTTCGCTGAATGTGTGTTGATAGCAGGAATTGGGTTAAAAGTAGTTTAAGATCATAAATTTTTTTCTGTCTCATTAAGCTGTTGACAGTATTATTAGTAGTAAGCCATGGCAGTTACGAGATGGCCTGACACAACTAATAGCACCCGTTCACAAGCATGAGGCGTGAATCAGCACATTTACCTATCTCTACCATTTTGAGGAACACTCGCGATGTTGTTGTTAATACCTAGTAGCCTATTACTGTCCCACTACATAGCAAAGGTCTCTTCTCATACAGAGAAGGCACGGGCATTGACCACCACGATTTCTCAGGGCAGATTGGCGATTTTCAAATTGTATCAATTATAATTCTAGGTTTTCTTACGACGTTTTCTTTCTCCGATGATAATGTTCAATATGGCCTTTTAAAAAGTGCATATGAATGAGTTAACTAATTACAATTTTGTTAAGTAGATTTTAAAGATTTAGCCAAAGCTTAACTAGCTGACTAGATAATCGGGTCACAAACAATGTAGTCCCCGCTTTACATTTTAAACAGTAAAACCCACACAAGTTTAGTCACAAAAGTACTTGTTCCACTACAAACAGCGCAATAATTACGTATATTTCAACTAACAAACAAACAAACTGCTGTCTCTACACAACAATATCACGATTATTACCGTTGAGTTACGTATAAACTGGCCCACTACTGGCCTTACGCATTGCGCATGTGCGAGTGTCAGACAGTACGCGCATGCGCGTGTGTGTGTGACAAGAAACTTGTTGTTCGCTGCGCAAGAGCATGCGTACGTTGTTTTTAATTTTCTATTAGATTTATTTGATGTCAGAGATTTTATGGGTTCGTGTTAATATTGGTAGGTTTTGGTAGTTTTTGGTAGTAAGTGGTAGAGATTTAAATTCATTTGCATTTCTTTTTTTTCTGTTTTTTTTAAAGGGTTGTGTAGTAGATTCTGTTACGCGATGGTATGGTAATCGATGTAGTTTATTAAATACCCCGCCGTCCACATTAATACAAAAAAATCTAGCTATTTAAATGTGTATGGAATTATGTTAATTATATCTAGATGAAGCAGAAAATCTCCTCAAAAAATATACTCGTAACTGTCCCAACAATACTGAAACCTAATGAAAATAATAAAATGGTTTGTTTATAAGATCTAAATCACAGAATATCTCAAGTCAAGAACCGGTTTCACTGCTATTTTTAGCCAAAGCCCACAACAAATCTTAAAACTGGCCTAAAATCATAAACATTTATTAAAGGCCACTAAAAAAAACAACAGCACTCTATAAAAAAAATAAAAACCGACCAAAAAAAACATAAATATCTAAATATACAACTGCACACAATTTTACTGCGACGTGTACCGTTAGCAAAAACAAAAGACGTACGACACAAACTTAAAAAAAAACAGTCGTATAATTTTTTGTCACGGTACTTTGAGCTTTATTTACTTGATCGTAAGTGTTTAGTTTCTGTTTTTTGTCAGTGAAAAATAATGGTTTTTAAAGTAGGTATAATCTTAAAACAAGAGTGTGGTAATACAAAAATAATTTAATGACACCGATATCGTCTCTAGATGGTTGTGATTATGTTATGTTGGTCGTTGTAGCGTGAGTTCTAACTCGTATTATGATTGTTTATAAGTGGGACATTAATGCTTTTGAATTATACGTTCATATGTGTAGTATGCAGTAAGTAATCTTTTGTTTTTCTTTGCGTTTATAGGGAAATAGTAGTCAGGGACCGGTGACAGTTTTTGAAAGATCTGTAATCCTGTGTACTTTTAAATTTTGGTGTAAATATATCCGTAGTTCATAGTCACCGCGTCAAAGTTGATAGCTATTTCATAAAAAAATACCTATGTGCTTTTCCAGTCTATAATCTATTGCTATGCCAAATTCCATCCAGATCCGTTCAGCCATTCTGACGTAATTGACTAACAAACATTCATCCATCCAAAGTTTCGCATTTATAATAGTAGCAACACATACGCAAAAAATACACTGTATATGTTAACAAAAATTTAAAATGGCACCCAATTTAAAATTACCTATTTTATTAACAAAATAATTACATATCACACACATACACATACCATCACGCCTGAAATCCCCGAAGGGTTAGGCAGAGGTGCACCTGTACACCCACAGTCCGCCGGTATGTTTAGGTCCCATGTAATAGGGGGCGAGCCTATTGCCATCAACCGGGCACAAATCCAAACTCCGAGCTGCTACTGAGAATGTCATAGAAAAACCCAATTACACTTTTTGCTCGACCTGGGAATCGAACCCAAGACCTCTAGCGTAGCAGTCGCACTTAGAACCACTACACTACCGAGGCAGTTACAATTACATAATGTAGGTCAAGAACACACAAATACATCCAATACGAAGCCAATAATCCCATTAATAGGGAACCCGTATTTATTAACAATGTTCATAAAAGAACGTAAGAACAGAAAGAAAAGCCCAGTAAACTAATCTTGAGTAATACGCTTTTACGCCAAAGTATCATTAGGGTGACGTAATTCTATTGTATCCCCAAATAATAGTCGATAATACTGTGTTGATTATTTTACACCACAGTGCACAAGACTCGTGTTGTCGTGGGCTTATTGTTTATTTTATGAACGAGGAATAAAATAAATTGCAGATATACGAGTATACTTTTAATCAGAGTACAGATTCTTTTTTTTGTAGTTAAATTTTTAACGCCTCATACTGTTCTTCCTGCTGCTGTTCGAACTGCCTCGTTAGCCTAGTGGTCCTAAGCGCGACTGCTATGCTAGAGGTCTTGGTTTCGATTCCCAGGTCGAGCAAAAAGTGTTTTTTTTTTATTTCAATGAAATTCTCAGAAGCAGTTCGGAGTTAGGATTTGTGAAGTTAATAGGACCTAAACATACCGGTGAACTGTGGATGTACATTGTTACACCTCTGCCTAACCCTTCGGGGAATACAGGCGTGATGGTATGTTAATATTTAGCCCATGAAATTTTTGTCTTTGTAAAAACGGTCGGTAAAAAAACAGTTATTTTTTTAAAATCCCTTAAATAAAGATTATCGATTATAAACTCACTTGTCAATTTCAAATCGAGAACTATGTAAAAGAAACTGCACCTCTATCTCTCCATCCATTTAGAAACAGCTTCCACAAAAAGATAACAACAAAACTGCGCAGGCGCATCATAACGTACGAGAACCAAAAATAACAACTAACCTAATAACTTTAATTGCTAAGTTAGTCTAAAATATAGCTAAAAGCAACGAAATAAGCCAAAAAGGTTGTACAAGAGTAACAAAATGAAATAAAAAAAAGATCCGTCACGAACATAGGCGAGGGAGAGCAAAAAGAAAAAAAAAAACACAACATAAGTTCAACGTTTATTTTGGTTGCGTCCTTTTCGCGCGCTTACAGTTACGATATCGCCGTCTCTTTCTATCGGGCCGAGCGTTGGACACCTGTGCTTTAGTTTCCCCTGAGTACCAACGACCTCTGAGGGACAGTGAGACGAAACGTCACATGTAAACGGACTGTAGTACAGAAAATTGTGTCTTATGTTTTTTATTGAAGGTACATTATAAATGCATGTTGTCATAATTTCTGATGCGTCGTATTTCGAAGTAAAGCAATCATTGTCGTATACCGATTTGATTCGTAGCAAGATGGTGTTTTTTTTTTTTTTTTACTTTAATACGTTATACTAATGTATCGTCATAATAATGAAAGTGGCACACCTGTTTACTAAATCCTATTGTTGAATGTTCAAAGGAAGTAAATTACGGAGTTTTTGGTGCAAAATTATACGTTTTTTTGGTGATTTTTGTAAAGCAGAAATAGGGCGTAATGGGTTTTTTTTTGGTTTTATAAAAAAAGTGAGTTCTGCATGTCAGATGTTGTTTGTGTAGTGAAGGGTAAGATTTTGTCAAAAGGACCAATTTTTTTTTTACTTTTTGTAAGTTTAATTCAAGTTGCTCTCCCAAGAGAATAACGTGACTACCGAAATATACACTTAAACTTATAGAAACTCTAGAACGGGTGCTTGGTAATAAATTAAAAAAAAACGATAGTTTGAGATCCATTTTCGTAACTCTTTCACACACGATTAAACGGCTGAATGAGATTTACTAAAAATAATACAAATTCCATGCTAAATTAAATATCACTGTAATATAAAACTTAATTTCAAGTAAATTATAATTATAAATTATGAGTGAAACATTAATAAATGATGTCAACAAGGACTAATAGTGTCATACTTAGTTCCTAAAGTCAGTCAATACTTCTAAAGAACTCAAATTCAATCTGACGGTAGAAGTCCCAACAACTACAAGAGCTAGTATCTATACATACGATTTTCTGCGCAAGCGCACGACCAGTTGTTCAGTTGATACGGCGAGTTCTGGTTTTACGCGAGACGAATGGCGTTTGACCTCCATAGCCCTTACCCTTGGGCAACGAGATTTAAGTCATATAGTATACCTATAACAGTTGTACTAATACAGAGATATGAAGCCTATTTATTGTGTATACCTGGCTTATCGGAAAGGACCAGCTGCGTTACAGAAAAATACTGTCCATAAAATTCTTGGTCCTAAGTTCCGAAACTACCAACCTATGTATTTAAGTGCCCAAGCATTATGTGTAGTGCCTACTTAATGGGTGTATAAAGATACTTTACAAAGCCTTAAGTTAGGTGCATATAATTATATTCTTCCCATTATAGCGATCATTATTCTGAACCATACCTGGGAACCGTCTGGTAGATATTGAAGGTCAAAGTTTCACTTTTTTTTATTTTTACGAAAGCTAGTTTTAAAATAAAATGATGAAACAAATAAAAATCGTTTCCAGTGGTAATTTTTGATCAATGTTGCTTAGTTTAATGGATCGTATGCATAGTTAACGGCTACGTAATAATATGTCTTTTTACACTCCGTATAACTAATTACTCAGAAATAACTATTGGAATTAAAATCAAGTATAACAGAGCAAGATTACGTCTCTAAATCAAACAAATCATTGTTTATTGTTGCACAGCCGAGAATAGAACCGGCGAGCTGTCACTATAGTGGGACCGATTTAGACATGGCGCTACGAGGATTGGCATGAGCCTTTTAGGTATACAGCTGGTTTAAAAATAAACAGAAATATAGCTAATTAAACTGAAGTCACCTTATTATTTTAGTTCTGCGTCCTAAGTATATTTCCACATCGCCGAGTCCTCGTGGCGGCCATCGGCGGCGGCGAACTCTCGCGTCCGGCCCTGGTGCAAGCCATGGTCCGGAGCGAGAGGGAATGGGATGCAGTCGCCTCCTTCTGCGAGGCAGTAATGCTTGAGAAGGAGGCGGCGGGACGGTTGAGACAGCGGTTCCCCCGTACCAGCCGCCGCGGTAGACGCTCCGGACGTCGGGAGCCGCGAGACGACTCCCGGCCACCGTAGATACGGGCCTGTGGACGGTGAGCAATGGGTAGCTCACCGTTCTTACGTTGCATAACGACAGGCCGTGTCGACGGCGCGTTCGTGTTCCACGCGCGCCTCAAAGAGATGTCAACAAAAGGAAGGGGCCACTGAGGGCCGATGCCTGCCGGGGCTGCGGGTTGTTCGCAAGAGATACCGCGCCCCCGGAACGCAAAGGGCACAAGAAGGAACATGGGTGGGTTTTAGTCAGTAAAAGTCTGACACTCCCTCCCGTCCCGCCCAGGGCGGGAGAAGATATTTGATGATTTCCCACCCACCAAAAAAAAAAAAAAAAAGAAAAAGTATATTTCCACACTTTACTATCAAGTCTCTAAAAACTAAACTATTTTATGTACTGTAACTAACAAACTCGTTTACAATGTACATGAAAATGTACAAAAAAATATATTAAAACGATAAAAAAATTTCAAAAATGCAACGCCATGCTCAATTACAAAAACTAAATTCGCGGCATATTATTAATAACGCAACTCAAACTAAAAAAAACTTCGCAATAATAATATGAAAAAGAAAATCACTATCTGTCATGTGATACACAGATGAATTGATTTTACCTCCAACTTTAACGCTCAAACTTAAAACTCATTTCTTTGTGACCAACATTTATTTTGTGCAGAACATTTTTATTTTTAAACAATAATTTTGTCACCGGGACGTTTATGGCTTGCCTCGACAGTGATGAGCTATCAATTTATTTAATGACAGTGAGTGAACCTGTCACTACTCGAGTGATAAATTTGAAGTAGTCTAGTTATACGTTTGCGAGCTAAAAACATAATTAGTGTACGTTGTTACATTTTATGTTTGTATTTTGTTTGCTTGTGCTTTAGGATTTAATATTGTATGTATTATGATGATTTTTATGGCAACAAGAGTCATATGCTTTTGTTTAATTACGTATGTAGATACAGCGTAGATTGAAGGACCAAAAAAAAATACTATTGGATCAAAAGTTTGTTACTCAAATCACGCCAGAACGGCTTAATGGATTTAGATGAAATTTGGCACAAATATCGATAATAGACTTGAATAGCAAATAGGCTACCTTTTATCCTAGAAAAACTTACGGTTCCCGTCGGATAATATAAAATCAATGACGCGGACAAAGTCGCGGGTGGAAGCTAGTCAAATACATTAGTTAAGTAATTGTAGATTTACGTTATTTTTTTTTTGTAAAAAATCTTAGATTTTGTATGTATTACTGATATTCTATTGTATTATGACCAGGCCTTTGAAACAAACAAAATGACTGGCTTTATTCAATAAAGAACAATACAGGTTTTATTTACATTCGTCTGAGAATTTAATAGGTCAAGATTTGAACTCGTGACCTTTCAAAAGTCAAGGCTGAACGCCTTAGTTGCTTATGCTTATTGATTTTAACATTTCCATATTGTAACCTCTTCGTCTGTTCAGATACAGAAAAATGATTATTCAAGCATAATTATGTTATATATGGAAGAAGACCAAAATAGTATGGTAAGAAATTGGGTTTTAGTCTCCCAAAATAAATTAACGTACGTCAAAATATAATTAATATATTTAATTTATTCTTATTATAACTTTTGAATGTACATTAGGAATGTTCTTATCTCTTTCTCAATCTCTATTTTCCAAAATCTCTATTTTTTTACTGATTAATTCCCTCTATTTCATTTTTTTTACATTGATTGTCACAAAGATGAAATTGCGACTAGATGTTGAATGTTTTTAATTACTAAAATTAGCTTTCTGACAACATCTATCATTTAAGCAAAACTATACCTAATTAAAATTCCCATTAACGTCATTCAGGATTCAAAGAACGTGAATCCTTTGATGCTATTGGCATGGCCGTGCGAAAAGCCTAATAAATCCACTGTTAATACTCAAACACTTATTGACAGGACTGCATTAAAGTGAAAGACTCGTAAACGGTCACTGTTACATACAAACAAACAGATCATTAATCTAAAATAGCCTGAAAGGCAATGTTTTGGTAGGTCGGCAAAGAAAGGGTTGGTAGATTCATCTGGTCTAAGACATCTTAAACTAGTGTTTTAGAAGATTAAGTATTAGAGAGTATTATAAAGGGCTATACTCGAGGCCTCTCTGCGAGACCGAATCAGGAATGAGGAGATCAACAGAAGAACTAAGGTGACCAGCATAGTTCTCAAAATTGCGAAACTCAAGTGGCCACGAGCAAGGCACTTAGCTCGTAGAGCGGACAGTCTTCGGGGTCGCAAGGCTCTCGAGTGTAGACCACGCACCGGTGTGGTAAGCCCCTCACAAGGTGGACCGACGACCTGGTAAAGGTCGCGAGAAAACGTTGGATGTGGGCAGCGCAGGACCGGTCATTGTGGCTAACTTTAGGGGAGGCTTATGTCCAACAGTGGACGTCGATCGACTCATATGATGGTGAAAAAGTATTAGCTTAAAATACTGATTTAAAGTACAACGAGTCTATTTAAATCTCAACCAAAAACAATAATATTCAAATCCCGCCACCCTTTACACAAACATACATACAACTACGTCATAACAAAACGTAAGCTAATTATGTCCCGCTGAGTGATACGGCTTGCTAATGCCACGGTTCTGACACGAGTTGACATGAGTTCCCTTGATTTATGTGAGCGTTGAAAGTGCGGTCGTTTCGACGATTTTATTTGCAAAATATTTATAGGTACGAAATTAGATTGATATTGTGAGTGATTTTGTGAAGGTTTTATTCTTTGATTATATTTTTGTTTAGTTTTATTTTCTACTTTATTGTAGTTAGTTACTTTACTGATGGCCCAATATTAAGGCACAGTCACTCGGCTCTTATGCACGTGGTTGTAATTTTACAAACCGGGCAAGTTTATGTGAACACCTTTGCCCGGCAGTAGCACAAAAAAAGCCTGATATTGTTTTCAGTTTCTGATTTCTTAATTCCTACATACTCTTCACATCAGCTTAAAATGTTCATTACAAGACCGGTGCTTTTTGTTCTATATATAGCAAGTGCAAAGCTTCTACGATTGCAAATCAGAAATCAGGTTTTAGCAGTCATCAAAGATCATACTTTCAATACTAAATAATAATTTGATA
The DNA here is from genome assembly GCA_947462355.1 of Caradrina kadenii. NCBI lineage: Eukaryota > Metazoa > Arthropoda > Insecta > Lepidoptera > Noctuidae > Caradrina > Caradrina kadenii. The sequence continues at coordinate 10,745,592 of OX381692.1, read as the reverse complement.
TCACTACAATAAAAGTAAAAAAAGCCTTAAAATATTACTAAACATTAAGGTACTCCATAACCTAACGCTCCCGAATAATAAACTCCAAGTTTTTATACCGAAAAAAAACCTATCACCCGACACTTATGGGAATAATGTCCTAACAAAAAACGGTGACCCCGTAGGCTCCCGAATACAAAATTAGTTTTTTTTTGTCTCGAATAAAATTTGAATAAATTTCTTGATACTGTGATTATTTTTATTACATTTTGATTAATGATAGGCTACTGATATTCGTTTCGTTGACACACCAAGAGTGTTAATTCTAATTGATTATTTTCTAAAGCGATTTTTTTTAACTAATTTGAATTTGAATGCCATGTATATGGGAACTTTTAAAAGTATCAAGATTCAATTCTGAATTATGAATAATTATGTTGAAAATTCAAAATATTTTTTTTAAATGTCATCCGAACAGGTTGTCATGGAAAAGCAAGATGTTCTGTCAAAGTGTTGAGTAGATAGGTACTTGAAATTGAATTTTGAATAAAGGGGTGAATTGAGATGAACGATTAAATTATATTTTAAGTTGCTGACAAGTGGCTATCCCACGGTTTTTGCTTCCCGTAACAGCAAACCTTTTATTGAGAATTTAAGTGTGGAAGATATCCTTACCTTCTTATACATTTTGTTTGATAAGTACCTATAGCCCATTTATTGTGTTGTATTGTTGCAATGGCTGCATTCTAGTTGGTATATTTTTAGTAAATGGCTGATAGTATACATTACTAATTTGTCAAGAAATAACGGAGCTTTGTATGAGGTAACATTGAAATAGCAACATCGTTGTAACGTTGTTTCTCTAAAGTTGTAATGAATGGAGTACAATTGCAAGTAAAAAAACAATTATTTAAGGTTACAATATTACGTCAACATTGTATTAAATATGGAATAAAATAAACGTGATTATCATATCTATCCATACCTTTATTTTGTTTAAAATTCAATCAACAATTCACCGAATCACACCCAATTTTCAAATCAACATTAATATTTAAAATAATGAAAGGTAGCGTTCGATCCAAATCATAGATTAAAAATAAAGATCGAAAAAGATAACTGTGGCATTATTTATACTGTATTAAAAAGGTAAGTGTATCATTATTTATATTGTATTAAAAAGTTGTATGGCTACCGGGCAAAGTTGATTGACCCGCCGCCGGTCACTCGGCGCGGCGCAAGCGCATCTCTCTTGGTTTTTTATACCACGACACATGAGACCTATTGTGTGATAGTTTTTGATGGGATATTATTTTATGGTGTGAGATACAAATGGTCCTTCGATACGGATGGGATTTTGTGTTCAGTTTTTTTTTCAAACGTTTCTTATTACCTTGTATAAGTATTGTAGTAAATTGGAGATGAGCTGGTCATCAGAGTGTTTGTTGAAGTAAGTTTTAATTGAATTTTGGTGCTTTAGGTCAATTTTATTCAAACGAACAATATGTGACTGAATTATACATAAAATAACCTTCGTCTGTAAAAAATGTTTATATTATTTCTAGCCTCTGCTTGCAACATTGTTTTTTTTTTAATAGAAATTTCGTGTCCTAATTTTAAATATATTTAAATATCATCTCTAGCACTCAGAGAAAACTGAGCTATCTATTAACGAAAGACTTTTCAGAATCGAATCAGTGGTCCTAAATATTAATGCGTTCAAACAGAAAGACAAACCCTTGAGCATTATAATAAAAGTATTATAGCATTACCAAAACTGTAAGTACCTACAGGTATAAACATAATTCCATACACTCATTTACAAGTCCAACTGAAAAAGATTCATTTTCCTCACTTTACGAGTTCACTAAATATTTTTTATAATATTTAATTAAATAATTCTCTTACCACGTGTCCCGTTTTATTATGTTTTGTATAAAAACAAACCGTAAACTTGGCGCCTTATAAATTGTACGACGTAAGTGCGAAGTATTGTAGGTCGGATGGCCCAAGGTTAAGGCTGAGCGATTTCATATTTTTATTCTCCTTAAAAATGTGTATAATGTTTAATATTAATAATAAACTAGCTCTTGCTTAAATGTTGGTTATTGCGGTCACAGACAGAGTCGCATAATTAAAAGTAGCCTATGTAATTTCTTAGGTTTCAAACTTACCTCGTACCCAATTTCAACAAAATCGGTTCAGTGAGTTAGTGACAGAAACTTATTATATTAAGATATTGCTCTAGCTTAACACGTGGGATTCTTTTTTCACATTTTTGTATTCCAGACGAAGTTGTGGCCAGAAGCTAGTTTCCCACAAACATTTAGGAAATCATCACGCCAGCGTTTTCTGGGCCGAGGCCGCGGGTTGTTCGAAAGAGATACTGCGCCCCCGGAACGCAAAGGGCACAAGGAGGTACATGGATGGGTTTTAGTCAGTGAAAGTCTGAAACAAAGGGCGGGGAGAGTCATTTGATGATTCCTTATCCAAAAAATTAAAGCGTTTTCGGCCTGACTCGGTGACGATGCCCGTCTTATCTTCGTCTCACTTAGCATACAATAACATTATTTCTTGTACCACACAAAACTCGGTTAGCGAAGAAACCGGTAGCAATACAATTTACAATCAATTCGCATGAGATATTAGTAATTTTACGACGTGATGGAGGTCCATTAACATTGTCTGAATGATGGCTGTTAAAATTTTAAGGGTTCATTTTTTAAACTGGGTGAGAGTTGTACATATTTAACCAAGTAATGATGAAGAATGTCTTCTTAAGATGATGACTGAGAATAGTATTGGTAGGAAGCGAAATTACTAAATTATCCATGTATTCTTAGTACAGTAATATTTAATCAAACAATCGCATTGACTCCTGCATGGTATACAGAGGTTTAGTTCTAGGTGAATAACTTATAGAAAAAATAACAAAATTAATAATAGCAAAAAAAAAAATACTAAATAAAAAAAGTAATTTTAAGCGTTATTATTATTGCAATAGGTATAAATACTAGGCATATTACAAAGATCTACTACAAGTAAAATGATTCATAAATTCTTTATCCCACCTTTGTATCAGAACGTTACCTACGTCCCCTACATTTCAGGATAAGCAACTAGCTTCAACTTCCTAACTAACCGATTCCTTGAGAATTTAAAAGTGCCTGTAAAAATTTAATTGAAATGAAGGCTCGGTACAGTCCAACACAAACTTTAAACAATTTAACCCTCACCTATATCATTTCACCACGTCAACCTATTCTGAAAATAGCAGCACCAGTTATAAATTTTACGACAATACGTTCAGACACTACGCAGACTATACCGAGCGGATCCGAGCATAGCCGAACATTACCGAGGGCGGCACAAAAAGTTACGCCAGATGGTCATGACCTGCGTCAACGTGTTACGAACTTACATTTCTCATAATACTAGATTCGGTGACCATGATAGACTGGAAAGTTGAGACAGAACTGTTAAAAAAAACAGCGACTGCAGCAGGACCTTGATGAAGATGTAGTCAGTAATTCCATCTCTGTCACATAGAAGTGAAGGTAGATAATCATTTCGAAAATGGTGATACCTTTTGGTTACCGACACAGCAGTCCAAACGGGACTGTTATTTATATTAAAAAAATACTAAAGACATACATAATCCGTGCTCCCATCTAATAGGACTGTGTTTTGTATCAAGCGAACTGTTTTTTACTAATCTCAGAACATCTTTAAAACCAACCTAAGCTATTAAAAAAAAAAATCTGTTAAAATCATCATACCGTGTTTCTATAGGTTACGAGTCTAGATAGAAAAAAGAAACTTCATTTATAAAAAAAAAAAAAACAAATAATTTAAAATCTCAAACTACATCACTTGTTTGACGCCCATTTCGAAGCGTAATACGTTGATATCACCATCATTAGACCAAACATTTAATAAAAAAAGTCACATACAAAAAAAGAACAATTGTTTTCAGGACTTATCCACCAACTACGAAAATTTACAGCCACCCAACACAAACAACTGAACGCCATTCCCAAAGAACTGCCCGCTGTATTTATCAAACTGGAAATAACTTTGTGTATTGTAAACAGAAATATTTTTGTTTACTACAAAGCGTTCGCTTCGTTGAAAGTTGACGCGTAAATTAGACGGTGCCTTTATTTTGAAGTTTGATGCAAATTGAGTTGTTATTGAGAAAGTTATGGGAAGTGTTGTTTTAGATGCTGAAAATGTTTTTGAAGTCGTTGGAGGGGTTATTATGGTCTCCGCTGAAAGTAAAGCTTCAGATATACTTAGATTTAAAGATGGTGATGACGATGTTTTGAGATAAATTCAGGTGATAGAATTTAATACTATAGAATCTATCAAATTTACATAAAACCTAGTAGGATATAACTACGGGGATAGATAAGGTCTAAATTAAAATCATAAACTCATACTCAGACGAGCTTCTGAAGTATGGTTTGATAAAATGCAGAAAAAACCTTTGGAAACTTGGATGTTTTGATATTTTAATGAGAAAAATATTGTAAGACCTGCCACAAAGTAATTCAATGAAGATATTAGTTAGGTTCTAGTTCATTACTTCCCTAATAATATTTAAAGCACGTAAGTAAACACCGGTGTACCAAACAAAGCAATCAACTCAATAACGAAGATACAGCCAAAGTTAATTTTAAACAAATTGCTCACAACATTGTCATAAAAACCAGTATACCAATATCCATGATTTTAAACACAAACTTCGGAGCAAAGGACCAAATTGTCTTGGTCATATTACTTGGGAACTCCAATTTAAAAAGACCCGTTGTTTCAATTTCTATAGTTGATGGTGAAAAGTCAACTTAAACTGGATGTATTAAAGTATTTTATTCACGTTTTGACACAATCGGTCATTCGCCTTACGACCATGTACGTGGTAGGACGTGCGTATGCATGCATATGAGACATATAAAATGAGAAAGCCAATATTTTGCTTTGTTTAACCAGATACACCATAGTTAAAATAGCAGTTTATTACGTTTTATATTGTTGCAAGTTGCATTGTAACTGTTTAGTCTGTGTAAACAAAGTTTTGCATTAACATATTTTTACATTAACATGTCGATTTCAATGTTCGACTCTTTGTGTACTTATTACGTCTGGTTTTTCATTGTTTGTTGACTCTTATTTACAAGTCTAGTCTTAGTTAAAAGCTGCCTGCCGCTTAGTCGTGAACTGCAGTGGTGTATTTAAATTTCCCTAAATCGACTGCGCACCCAAGTAAACATAATTTGGCAAATTGGGGCATCATAGACCCTTCCGTAACCCGGGGCGATTGCGGAGCTCCTGATCATACTATGTCCCATATGCAGTACACAATATAAAAAAAAAACAATTCCGACTATTGTAGATAAGGGTCTGATTAGAAAGTAGGTTTTCTTACAGAATTGATCGACTGGTAAAGGTCATTGGTATCCCTCAACATGACAATGACCATCTAGGTTTACACGAAGAAAAATCTTTTAAACATGTCTTCGTTCAATAAGTCTACCTCACACTTGGTGCTAACTAACTTCGCAGTCTTGCCTTGAGGCGTCCCCAGTCATTTAAATACAAGACACGATAACAGTTACATGTGGACGTGCCTTAATGATAACTTATTAAGTCCATCCAATCCTTTGGCTTTAAATAAGTGTCATCTTCGTGTTGACTGCAAGTCATCTTATCGACTGGACTTGCAACTAAAGTTATACAATTTAAACTGACTAGATCTTGGACTTGTTTGAATCTTTTACCCCTTCGGCGGGGCTTGTTTATAAAATATCAGTGTGGACAGGTCTTGACAGTACTTTGATTTAAAAAAAAAAAAAACCGTTATACTACTTTAGAGATAAGGAATAGGCTGGGTAGTGTCTCATTCTCCATTTCTTCTGAATAGGGTGTTGCTTCTGGTAGGCTACTGCCTGTCATTTATTGTCGGGATTTTGTATATACAAAAATTATGCTTACGTCATAGGCAGCCCAGTCCGGGATGCCGGGAGCCCTATGTTCAGCAGTGGACGGTTATTGGCTGGTATGCTGATAATGATGATGATGCTAACGTCACGGAGAACACTGACATCAGGATGTAGAAAACGTCAGTTTTAGTACGCATGTATGTGGAGGATGTCGCTACAGAAACAAATTGATTCTTCTTTGTTTGCTTGACTAAAGTCGAGATAATAATTAGTAAAATGTTTTACGCTCTGATAATATAATAAATTGTTAGCATTTACACTGCAGAAAGAAAATGACAGTTTAAATAAAACAATATTTATTCTGTACAACATGGAACCTTCACAGCCAAAAAAATTCAATGCACCAAAAAGAGGAAACCATAGTCAACAGAAAGTCAATTACAAGTCTTCACATTTAGACATACAATGTTTGTGATGAGAACATATAAAACAATATTGAAAACACTGAAGAAGTTCATAAACGCGTAAACAAATAATAAAAAAACGAATGATGGACTTAATCAAAATCAATGCATCCCATTTATAACTTTGAGAACATAATTATTTAACTTTCAACGTCTTTTAATTTTGCAGGATCCTATAAAAAGTCAGACAAAATAATAAACACTTAGCTCTCATCATTTTAGTTCGATTTTAAAATCGTCTCCATGTTGAATCAAAACTGATAAGTTTTATTGGGACAATCAAAAAGTTATTTTGAAAGTATAATTCAGGGGGATACTGCTCAAAATAAACAAACGTAAAGGTCGCAAATATAGAACCTGTTGGAGCAAGTTTTGGTTTAATTTATGAGAGAAAGGCGAGCTGAAACGCGTAACCTTAATAACTCTTCCGAATAACTAGTGAAACGAAAAAAGATATAAAAAGCAAACGGAACGTAATGACACCTAAATTAAAGCCAGATGAAAATATCATGAAGCTAACTATAGTTTTAGTTACTGCTCCGCTCCCGTAAGTCATAGCGTGATGTTTTATAGCCTAAATGAATCATCATGAATCTGGCTATCATATAATATATTTTTTTTAATCCGACTATTAGTTCCAGAAATTAGCGCGTTTAAACAAAGGACCAAAAAATCTATTCGACTAAAAGGAGCTATTCTTTATTATATTATTCATGAATAATCTGTGACACAAAAGTCGTATAAAGTTTCGTTTGACAACATACCTATAGGGTAATATAGGCTATGTCCCAACTAAAAATAGACAATAATCTGTCATCAACACTGTAAGTAATGAGAATATTTTGCATCCACCATAGTAATATGCCTGTATGCATGTAACCTCCTTGTTATCCAAGTGGTCCTCAGCGCGACTGCTACGCTAGAGATCTTGGGTTCGATTCCCAGGTCGAGCAAAAAGTGTTATTGGGTTTTTCTATGAAATTCTCAGTAGCAGCTGCAGCTCGGAGTTAGGATTTGTGCCCTGTTAATGGCCATAGGCTCACCCCCTATTACATGGGACCTTAACATACCGGCGAACTGTGGGTCTACACTGGTACACCTGTGCCTAACCCTTTGGGGAATACAGGCATGATGGTTTATGTGTGTAATATGAACGCTTGGCTCATGTACATACATATTCGTAGATAAGTCAACAGTATACTTTCCAGTTGATCGCTACCAACTCGTCACTTGCACCACAAAACCTGACCAGACTGGCAAAGATCCCGTTAATTTTACAGTCCCTACACAAATAACACATTACGATTCGGCTTGAGTCGCCGAATTCGATGGCCGATAATCCATAAATGGTACTCAAAGACAGTTAGGTGAATGTCAACATAACACCTCCAATGTTAATGGCGAAGCTCCTGAATTAAGTTTTCTAATAATAGATGATGTCAGAGTGATCCAGTGGTTAAGGTGCCCGCCTTTAATGCATTAGGTTGTGGGTTCAATACCGGGTAAGTACTAATATGATTTTTCTTCCATTCATAGCTAGATAGTTCCGTCAGAATTGGTCCAGCCGTTTCGTAGGCGGACATACAGATGGTTTTTTTTATTTTTTCTGGTATAAGTGCCATGTAAACAATAATAATAATATTCATTTATTAAAAGCTGTTATTTTGATACTACAAACAGATATTTAAATTTTATTTATTTGCGTCGATAAGGACCAGGTTGGTAGAAACATCAACCTGTGTAGGTCCTAATAATATCCAACTGTGAAAACCTGATCAATCTAAGGGTGAAGGAGGTTAGACGCAGACTGTGCGTAAAACAAGTACGTCTAAATGATAAAGGAACCGGTCAGGCGCGTGCTGATGAGCTAAGGACCAGTTTGCGTACCAACTTCAATGTAATATAACTTTATGCGCGCGACTTTTTCAGTTACGTCTTTGGTTACTACTCTGCTCCTGTGTCATAGCGCGATATTATACTATAGTTTATACTATTCCTCATGAATCTGGCTACTATACATAAAAAGTTATTTTTCAATCCGTCTGGTACTTGCAGACTCTAGTGCGTTTTTACAAACAAACAAACTCATCAGCTTTATTATATTACAAGATAATGCATGCGATTTCGTCTGCATCAAAGTTTTTTACCGAATAAAAAGTAGCCTACGTGCTATTCCAGATCATAATCTATCTCTGTTAAATTTCATTCAGATCCGTTCAACCGTTCTTGCGTGATTGAGTATCTAACAAACACCATCAAAAACCAAATTGGAAGAAAAGAGTGTCCATGGAGTTTCTTGCTCGTTCTTCTCCATAGAGGCCTACGTTTTGGAACGAGCAATTAGCTTCAACTTTTAAATGTTACTTCTTGACAATTCAAAAGTGCCTGTAAATGGTCTAATTGAAATAAATGCTTTGATTTTGACTTTGACATCAATACATCCAAACTTTTCGCATTTATTATAATAGAAGTAACTTAGTACTGAATAAATGATGAAGGGGGCTTGCAAAAGCTAATAAACTTGATTAAACGAAGACACTACACTAATGACAAACATTTAATCTATACAATTTATCACATCAATGTGCTAGGAGACGATAGCAATAAAATTGATAACGTTCTATAAAAATAATATGCACACGCTTATAGAAATGTAAACAAAATGTTGACATTCAACTTGTGGAGACTGGTAGACCTTGATTGCTATAGCCCTACGCAACGTTGACAGTGCATAAAAAACTATAACACTTCCAACGTTTACAGGAAATGCCACCTTAACTCTTTGTCAACACGGTGTCTAATCGCTAACTTGTACCCTGGTGGTTGAGACTAAACAGATTGTAGATCGAATCGTACATGTGTGGCTTGAGTGTATCAAGGCATGTTTTTACTGAAAATGGAAACTGGAAAATCGTTTGTCGACACAACTGCCCTTGGCATTACTTGAGCTGAGTTTATTTAATCGTATGTAGATTAATATGATAATTTCCTCATCCGTACAGACCGTACACAGTGTCACTTGAATGCATTCATCTTCTATACAAATAAAAAAAGTGTCTGATTGTAGTGTCAAAATAAAAGAATACACAAAAAAAAAAATTTTGTCTCGGCTAATCTCCGAAACGGAACCTATTTTGATAGGACTTTCCCAGCAAGTAGTAGAAGTTATGAAAAAATACCTTCAGCTACTTTTATTTTAGAAGAAAAATGAAACATGCGCCCAAAAAAAATTAAACCCCACGATAACCTAGATTCACACGAACAGAGGCGCGGCCATAAGCTAGTAGATTACTATGATGATCAGTTCGGTCAGTTAATCAGAAAATTGAGACTAGTTGCTAACCCAATTGAACCCTAATCTCGTCAAAGTTAGAGTAAACAGGCTTCTTTTGGGTAAGCTCTCTCACTCCATCGTCGACTTTGTCTATGTCACCTCTGACCTAGACGAGAATAAAGAGCAAATCCATCTCAAAAAAATAAATAAAAATCAGATCCAATAGTTTTGCTCAAACATTTTTGAGAACTCTTTCCTTTTGCCAGACAGACAAAAAATTATATAACACCCACCTCACGCCATTACTCATAAACACGTGTGAGCAGACAGCTTGGCGTCTGAACTCTTTGTTTGCCATAAACTCACGTTCAGCTTATGAATAACAGCTTGTGTGCCCCAAGGCAAGAATGTGGCCTTTGCAAATAATTGAAATATTGTTGAAAACATGTGTTATTTGGTTGTGTAAAGTAATTTTGTACCTTATTTATTTTTCACACATAAAACTTACTTTTAAATACATACATAATTATACCATATACCATCACGCCTGTTTTTCCCGAGGGGTTAGGCACAGGTGTACCAATGTATACCCACAGTGCACCGGTATGTTTAAGTCCCATGTAATAGGGGGCGAGCCTATTGTTGGACACAAAACCTAAATCCGAGCTGCTACTAAGAATTTCATAGAAGAACCCAATAAAACTTTTAGCTCGACCTGGAAATCGAACTCAAGACCTCTAGCGTAGTAGTCGCGCTTAGGACCACTAGGCTAACGAGGCAGTTTAATCCAAAAACTCTGCCAACGGTCAAGTGTCCAAAAGGCTGGCAGCGTTGTATAGATTGCCATACAACGTGGCAATGCTGCCAGCCTTTTGGCTCAAAATTGGCTGATTCTTTGGCCCTAGAAAATACCAGCCCTTTGGTCACGTGAAGAGTCGACCAGTCGCTTGGCGATGTCAGTACTAATTTTGTTGAACTGAATAATCGATTCTTGTTTAAAGGTACAGTGATAATATCGGTTTTGATTCTGCCAAAATGGACATTGCAGAATAATTTATTTAACTAATTTTAAATCAAATCATTTATTTCAGAAATAAAATATAGAAATTAATATCCACTGGCATGACACACATTTCATCCATATTAAAATAAAATTATAAGTAAGCATTCTAAGCATCACAATCATCATATCAGCCCAACGAAGTCCACTGCTGGATATAGTAATGCAACACATTTGGCATAATATTGAATTAGTGACAATGCTGCTTGTCTTTTGGGCTTTTGCCCCATTGACAGCGTGGCATACGAATGTTTTGACGCCCTATATGCTGCCTCGTTTCTTTTTCATAAATTTAAATTGTATAGTTTGTAATTTTTGTTATAAGTTTTGTGTTTAGGATAATTAAGCAAATTCTTTCTATCATATTAATCACTTCTCATTTGTGTCCAAGCTTCAACAAAATTCAAAACGACCTACACAGGGTGTTCATAAATCTCCATTTCAGTAACCAACCCACCATTAGTGGTGAATTCCATTACGACAGATCACGACCACCAGCTGCGTGCGCGCATGTGTCACTGTACCACAGAAATAACTGGACTAATCTTGCTAGACTTTACGGCGTCGACGACCAAAATGGTCAACGGGAGTACCAAAATTGGACATGGAATTCTCCACTTAACTGGCACTAGAATAAAGGTTGAAATCCCGTGAACTGATGATGGTTAGCAGAGCAATGCAAAATGAGGTCTAAGAATTGAAGATTAAGGTGGAGATTCCAATGAGATTGGAGTAAGTGTAGCCTGTATTGTCATTGATGCTGTTAAAGTTGCAGCAAAAAGAAACAATGCGTGCAGTTCTCTTTGGATTTGTTTGGTTGTAACGTTTTGCGTTCAAGAAAATGTTGGACATTTGTAAGTTAATACTAAATTGTGTGTGTAGCATTCAATGTTGTTGGCCAATTTTACTTAGAATTGAAAGAAAACAAAGACTCCTAGTTAGTTCCAACACTAAATATTACGTTGTGTAAATCTATACAAAATTATAAAGCTGAAGAATGATAGCCAGATTTATGAGGAACAATATAGGCGACCTGCGGGAGCGGAGTAGAATCCAAAGGTGTTACTTTAAGCTGGTAAAATAAATCACGCGAACGTAGAAACTAGTGTTAAATACAAGTGAACAAGACACTTAACGAAGGCAAAGTTTCGATATTCTTCACATCATTGCGATATTTTTTTGTTCTGATCCATAACTGAAAACCATCTTATTTGAGGGATAGAATATATTACATAAGCTTATTTTTGTCCTACTGCACGGTAAAGGCCTCTTTTCATACCGAGAAGGCACGAGTATTGATAGTTTCTCTACTGTTTAGAACGACCAACTATTCTATGTCGCTCTCCTCAGGAACAGACTTTCAATCTTCAATTCCATTACCTCTAAACGGAACTTCGATTAGCATATCCGATTAATTGCCTCACCATTGCCCAGAGCTTTATATGGATAAACAGGATTTTGCTTAGAACGCAATACTGTCATGGCATTTCTGCCTTCACGAGGCGCATTCATACAATTGTGATAGCAATTAGGAATGTTTTCAAAATTTATTGTCGCCATTGTCACTTGTAATTCGTTTACTGGCTAATATAAACCTGCGAGTACATTTGTGTGAATATCAGTTTTTACGGAGCTTAACTTACGCATACCATCATCACGCCTGTATTACCCTAAGGGTAAGGCAGAGGTGAACCAATGTACACCCACAGTTCGCCGATATGTTTAGGTGCCATGTAATAGAGGGCGAGCCTATTGCCATTAACCGCACAACGGACACCGGGAGCTTAACTTTTGAAACTTTATTCTTTTTTTCTTAATAAAAATTACCTAAGTTACTCCTTATAACATCAGCTATCTGCCAGTTAAAGTCCCGTAAAAATCCAGTGGTTTCGGAGATAGACAAGAAACTTAAAAAAATGTGTTCGTTTCGTGTCAAAATTCGCATATTATTGTCTGATATTATGACATTACAAACAGACACTACTTCAATTTTATTTATTTGTATAGAGTACCTATTATGATAACCATCGTAATTGGTTCTTAATCTAATACGTATTTAATTGTTGTTTCATGAAATCTATTGTTATTCAATGTTGCAATTTCGTCAGGTGGCTGTGCGCTTTTGAATAGATCTGTGAAGTTATTGGCGATGTCATTTTGTATATCTTTAACATTTTCTGATATGACAGTTGAATAATATTATACTGAAGTACAGTGTTCTTATCTTTTACTTTATAAAGCACCTTAAAGCCTCTTTGACATAGTCCTACTTTTTTCTTGTCTGCTTATTTGCAAATCGTTTTGAAACTAACCGAAACCGAAACTTACAATCATGTTCTTCCCGACATTGCGATGTTATTATTTTTTTCTTGACTATGTCTGGAAATCTTCTGGTTATGAAGATGTTGGAGGTCAAAGGTTAAACTTTATTTTAAGGACACAAGTTTTAAGCCCACTCCCCTTACATTTTTGCTCGGATCTAACAATCTTAGGCTACTATGAGGTTTACATACACACATAACATCACGCCTGTATTACCCGAAGGGTTATGCAGAGGTGTACCTATGTACACCCACAGTTCGCCGGTATGTTTAGGTCCCATCTTATAGGCGACGAGCCTATTGTCATTAACCGGGAACAAATCCTAACTCCGAGCTGCTACTGAGAATTTCATAGAAAAACCCAATAACACTTTGCTCGTCCTGGGAATCGAACACAAGACCTGCTTAGCAGTCGCGTTTAGGACCACTACGCTACTATGGCAATACTATGAGGTTTCTTACGGAATATATCTATTTATCAATAGATCCTTCTTCAAATCTCAAAAAGCCAAAATGGCGCCTTCCCCGTCAAAGATGGTACGAAATTCCATTACAAAATCTCAAAACACACACGTAATCTAAAATTATCTTCCAAAAACTCCAAATACTATTTAAAAGCACGTGTCACGTCAAGATCTTGACAAATTCCCGGCATTCCTGGCTGAACCTTGTTGCTTTAAGAGTGATCCCGAATCTCTACCAGAAATACTTCAGGGGAAGTTTTGTCATTTAACCAGAAATTAAAGTGTCCAAAATCGATGTCACTGTCATCTTGTTAGACGGGAGAATGTAAACCATGTTCGGGATTTTTTCCCTAAATTTTGGGACATTTCTCCTCTTTTTTTCGGGATCATGTTTGGGGAGTTTCTTGTCTTCAAGTCTGTAAATAGTTGTTGAAAGGTGATGACTATTGACGGGTTAATTGAGTTCTAATTTTGTACTTAAGTTTGGCTTTATGTTGGGTTTGGTGTTTTGCCAGAGGTAGGGATCCATACAAGGTGCAATTTTGCATCCTTGTCAAATTCAAGGAAGTAATTATGTTAGACACTAGCATACACTATGCTACGGATTCTCAATACGAATCAATTATATAATAAATAGTTAGGATCATTTTTGTTTAGTAGGTGAATAAGACCCTACAATGAGTAAAACTCACTATCAGATTGTCAGAAGTCGCGCTTGCAATCAATAGACCAGTTTGGGAGGTAATGATGTCATACCATTCAGTACTTATTCCCAAGTAACTGCCCCGTTGGTCTCATGGTCGCAAGCGCGACTGATGAGCATGGAGTTCTGGGTTCGATTCCCAGCTCGAGCAAAGTGTTATTGGGTTTTTCCATTAGGAATTTCTCAGTAGCAGCTCGGAGTTAGGATTTGTTCCCGGTTAATGGCAATAGGCTCGCCCCTTACTACATGAGATCTAAACATACCGGCGAACTGTGGGTGTGGATTAGTACACCTCTGCCTAATCCTTTGGGGACTACAGGCGTGATGGTATGATGGTATATTACTTTTTCCCTTAAGAAACACTTACGTGAGCGATGCCACGGGCATAGATAGTATGCTTATAAAGATTGCTTTGTTTTTATATTCCACATTTTTCAATATTTAATTTTGACTTCACTGTCACATATCATCATTGTATTTGATCCATTATATTTTACAAATCATCTCTTATCTGTCACTAACATTACTTTTCTTATACTCGTATCTTGTCTCAGATGCAATTATTCATTGAAAAACACAACAAACGTCACCTAATTAAAACATTCAAACTTATTAATTTTGAATAACACCCGTCTCAATTATACAAAAATAATTGCAAAAATTTATCAAACTAACTTTAAATACAGTTTGTATGACACAATGATATTATTATGAACCCTCGAAATAGTACAAAAGAATTAATCTCGAAAATCTTCACAATTTAAAATGAATATTAATTGGGTGGGGACTAAAACCCTTAAGACGTTAGGGGAGCGTAGGGTGAAGGAACCAATGCTTGGCTACGAGTATAAGGTAATTAATAATGGTATTATTATCACTTGCTTTCTGTTCTCAGCGAACAAAAATGAGGTAAGCTAACAATTTAAATATTTCTTACAGATTTTAACTTAGGTTTTGGTTAGTTGCATGTTCAAAATGTACGTGAACAAAGTAATGTTTGCAACAAACTTGCGTTAATCGGGTAATCTAATTATTGTGTTTAGTATGTGCATTTGCACACCTCATTGAGTTATACTACAGTGTACCTCCTATTCTTTTGCAATACTTTATAAACTGTAATCCTATTATGCAAATAAACTATTTCATTTGGTTTTTCAACTTTGAAACCTTTCTTTGCCACGGTTTTTTTTGGGCGGGATGGGAGTGAGTGTCAGACTTTTACTGACTAATCCCATCCATATTTCGTTCTGTGCCCTTTGCGTTCCGGGGGCGCGGTATCTCTTACGAACAACCCGCAGCCCCAGCAAACAACTCGCAGCATCTTTTCCACGGTGTCTTTATCTTATTTATATACAATAAATCTTTTATTGCAGATATGCTGCTTTTTGTACATATTTTTATATTCCATCTTTTTGTCTAATGTTTAAGAAAAATAATCCTAATGATAATAAAATTAATACCACCAACTAAGACAAAAATCCGACTCCCCAAAAATAACTTCTAACAATTGGGTCCGTCACCCTATTTAGAGTAGAAAGTCAAAGGACAAAACACTACTTAAGTCTGACACCCGACATTTAAATTAATGTTTCTCTTTTTGCTTCGTTTTTTTTTTTCATTCTGTTTTTTTAGTTTTGACAAAAGACTCCTTGGTGTTGCCAGACAGATAATAAATTCCTGTGTAATTATACACTGTAGTATTTTGTTGAAAGCTCATTTGAGGGTTTTCTGTCGATTTATTGGTGTGATTCTTTTACATTGAAGATTGATTGGTTTAAAATTTTTGTGACTTTGGGGAAGTGTAATTAGGAGATAAAAAAGGGAAAAGGAGAATGTGTTTAGGGGTAGTAGAGTTTAATTAACGTGTCAAAATAAGGTAAAGAAAAAAATAGAGAATAAGGCAGAAGCAAGCTACAAGTTTATTCTTCAGTTTTTAGCTGAATACCAGTGTTTTACATGAAGCGACTGCCTATCTGACCGCCACAACCCAGTTACTAGGCAACACGATATCTCTTGGTTAGACTGGGTGTCAGACGTCCTGGCTTATGACTATCCGTAACGACTATCAAAGATCTACGAATGACAGCCGGGACCAACGGCTTAACGCTCTTTCCGAGGTACAGGGGGGGTCATACAACCAACTTCCAAACTTCGGGCTGCTACTGAGCAAATCCTAATAGAAAAACCCAATAACACTTTTTGCCCGACCTTGGAATCGAACCCGGGACCCCACGCTTATCAGTCGCGCTTGCGACCACGAGACCAGAGAGTTATACAAACTCAAACTTTACTAATAAACCCATTACATTTGATAGCAACATTACAAGCATTAAGTCTAGTTATTAACGAAATTAATGATCTCTTAAAAGAAGTTCCAAGTTAGCTTATACTTCCAGGCTTTGCTTGATAGTCTAAAGTACCGATTTCACGAACTTCACTTCATATAGATGACAATTTACCATCTTCGGTCATAACATTAAATGTTACGATAGGGCTTGAGTTGAGTGTAGATAGGACTCAATGGGGAAAGGATATTTTTATGAGCTATTTTTGGGGTAGAATTGATCTTGTGGACTTTTAGCTGAGCTAGGGAAGGCGGTAATATTGAGGCTGTTAAGCCTTAGTTTGAGGACATAAGCTTAGTGTTCGAGAGACTTTTAATTGAAGCGTTTGTTTTTTTTGTTGGAGTTTACTCCTCAAGAATCGATTTTCACATTTATGCCCGGAGTATGAAAATTTATAGGAGTAAAATCAATTGTTACGCGTTGAGCGTTACAAGTAACATTTTACCCATTCCCCACCACATAGTTTGCATGACTACATGGACTAACTCTAAACTCCAGTAGTGCGTCGGAGTTGACACACACATTTCTTTTGCAAACTAGGTATTTGGTGGGATGAGAACATCTGGGTTTGTTTTTAGTTTTTAGCCCGTAAAATTTTGACAGAAATCGAAGAGGCTTTTTAACTACGGAACAAAAACAAGAGGTAGTCGGGCGCTTTTTTAGCATTTCATTTTGGTGTCTTAATAAATTAAATCCTTCAGCTAGAGCATTAAACTTATACACGAATAGGCTAGGAATAGGAGAGAGAGGTAGATCATTTTTATTCTAAAATTCTATTCTGTTACTATATTCACTTCATTGCTATTGAAAAACCTAACTGTACGTTTACTCATTAAATTATGTATCTTTGTATTTTAGTCTTAGTACTTATCTTTACGAGCTATCTCAACTGAGCAGTCACTTAGACACAACAGCGTACTCTGTTTCATACTAGCTGTTCCGACCAATGAGGTAGAAAGCAGTGTTCATTAATATCTTCATAGCGTCGTGAGGAGGTCGTATGTTTTTGCGTTTATTCCATTAAGAGAGAAATGGTGTGAGGTTATATGGCACTATAGGTATTGCAATGTGATTTAAGCTAAAATAAATCTTATACCATGTTCAATTTGGTGTCTTTTAGAATATTCTTCGATAGTTCTTGTCCGCGTGATTTTTTGGACGGAACCTCCACTTTTTAGATAATAAAATAGCACTCAAGAGTTAGGTACGCACTTTCCTATTAGCGTCAAATTTTTAAAATTGGACCATTAATTCAGGATTTTAGCGCGCTCAAATTTAAAAAAAAAAAAACAAGTTAACCCTTTACTTTATAATTTGTTTAATAAGATTATAATTTTAAATCTTTGCAAGAAAATAATTGTTAGTATTATTAACACGTTTCTATTTATTTTCTAATACACCATGATTTCAAATTGTTCTGTTAGTAACTTAACTATTCATAAAACAAGACCTCCTTCAACTTACTTAACACAATAAACATCCAAACAAATCCATTGTTCCAAGAATTTGATTCCAATCAATCACAAAACATACACTTCACAATTTTCGGCTACCACAACATTCCCACAGTTTAAAAATAAATTAAAGTTATAACAAGCATAAAACACTATTAATGCTCTAAGGGCCGCTTGTAATGCGCACGAGCATACAAGACCACCACTTATTAAACGTCAAGTGGCTAGAAAAGTTCCCATGTTGCCAAAAATAGATGAAAGCCTGTATGAATTAATGTTCATTGTCCAATATGGCGATGCCCAAAGAAAGGGCTATGAATATGTACGTGCGTGTACGCAGACAGAATTCGTATGCGACAAGACTTTTTAATTGGTTGGTTCTGTCAAAACAAACCAAGCTATGGCAACATTTTAGTCATATTTAAAATGATTGTAGGTATGTGCTTGATTTTTTTAAAATTTAATGCTAATAAATTCTATTTCTTAGTACACATTTTATTACTGTATAAATATTAATTATGATGTTTAATTATTGAGAGATTGTGAATTGGCTCGGCTTGGAAGAGGAAAAAATTAATTGATAACGTATTTTGACTTGCCCTGTTAGGTGCCATAGAGCGATGACGCCCTATTAATATAACTTTTACATTTAAAAGTTTCTAATTAATTTTATGCAACCATCATTTTGCTTTCCTACCCAATACCTAATCGTCACTTATCATGCTGTATTATTGACTGGCGGATTACCAGGCTTCTTGAGGTATAAAATCTCTCACTTGACTTACATACAAAATCTGTGATTAAATAAATAATGTTTTTTTCCCAGAACTTTTGCAAATAAATTCCATACCATCACGCCTGTATTCCCCGAAGGGTTAGGCAGAGGTGTACCAATGTACACTCACAGTTCGCCGGTATGTTTAGGTCCCATGTAATAGGGGGCGAGCCTATTGCCATTAACCGGGCTCAAATCCTAACTCCGAGCTGCTAAAAATTAAAATATTAAAAAAAATTAAATTAATTAATTATTAATTATGATTTAAATTCTTGACAAAATCAATTGGTTGCTAATTTGACATTAATTCTACATTTGAGTATTCCTCACACACTGATTCTTTGTCTTTGAAATGTATAAATGTATTTAATATTACAATTAACTTAGCTTTCATTTCTAATTTGTGGCACTGAGTACGTATTGCAGTACTTTGAGTGACTTTTTTAATAGATCGTTTTGACATCAGTATAATTTTATGGAATTGTACAACTTATTGTAATACATTTTTTTTTAAAAGAGTATGTTTGGAGTTTCTTGCCCGTTCTTCTCCATACGAAACTACCTTTTGGAATGGGCAACTAGATTCAATATTTTTAATTTAACATGTAATTGACGTTCAAAAGTGCCTTTTAATGGTCTAATTGAAATAAATGATTTGACTTTTGACTTTGCTACTGAGAATTTCATAGAAAAACCCAACAGCCCTTTTTGCTCGACGTGGGAATCGAACCCAAGACCTCTAGCGTAGCAGTCGCGCTTAGGACCACTACGCTAACGAGGCGGTTGCAAATAAAGCGACACTAATAAATGCTACAGTAACTCTTGTCTTAGTATTTATGTTATCGTTTCACTGATCATATAGTTAACTTGTGATCTGTATAAGGATACATAAAAACTAATGCTTAACCCGCGGCTTCGTCTGTGTCCATGATAGCCGACATTCACGTGAACGAAGGCAAAATCTAGTAATACTATAATTTCCGTGCGTAAACCTCAAAGTTGACAGCAAAACAAATTACTGATCATTTCTGGCTATGCTTAGCTGACGTCACGAGCTGTATTTAAAATGTCAGTTTCCTTGAAGCTCATTACCAAATGCGTGACTTGTGTCTTTAGGTGCAATAATAGAACATACCTAATTGGATCTATATAAGGCCGAGATTGCAACATTAATTTTAATATTATTTACTCTTGATTGCATAATGCTTTGGAACGATTTGATTTTTATCCATTATTATAAACTAGCAGCCCGGAGTTTGGAAGTTGGTGGTGTGACACCCCCGTGCCTCGGAAAGCACGTAAAGCCGTTGGTCCCGGCTGCCATTCGTAGATCTTTGACAGTCGTTAGGTACGGGTAATCAAAAGCCTGGAAGTCTGGCAACCAGTCTAACCACGAGGTATCGTGTTGCCCAGTAACTGGGTTGTGGAGGTTAGATAGGCAATCGCTCCATGTAAAACACTGGTATTCAGATGCATCCGGTAAGACTGGAAGCCGACCCGAACATAGGTGGGAAAAGGCTGAGCAGATGATGATGATGACTAATATTATACACTAGCTATATGCCTCGCGGTTTCACATGCGTTGAGTTACGTCTTTGATTACTGCTCCGTTCCCGTTGGTCGTAGTCGTTGGTCTATGAGTATAAACTTTTCTCGTGAACCACTCTAACTATTGATAAAAACCGCATTAAAATCAATTGCGTAGTTTAAAAGATCTAAGCGTACAGATATACACACAGAGGGAAGCGACTTTATTTTATACTATGTAAAGATGGAAAAGTGAGTTTGTTTATTTGTTGGTCATTGTTAAACTAATGAACCGATTTTGATAAAATTTGGTACCGCGTTTCGTGTTGTTCGATTCCCGCACAGAACAAATATTTGCATGGCCTACAGGTAGTTATTTCAGGTCTGGTCGTTTGTGTTTGAGTTTATATGCATGTTAACTGGCTTTATGAGACATATCTAGTGGAGGCATTGTTTAAAAAAAAATTTTTTTTTAGGGATCAATGGTGCAAATGCCCCTTAAAAAAAGCACCGTTATATAAATTTTAAAACAAATAAAGAACCCAAATGAGGTGCCAATCGTTATTTTAAAACTGTTTTAAAAATAAATTTCCCGAAGCTCAGCTAAGCCGGTGGCAAAGATACCTCATTATAACGGCTCAGAGGCTTACAGCAAATCCCCGGCATACATCTAAAAAATCGCCCTGTATAACATTATAATGAGGTTATAATCCCAGTTACGGGATTGGTTGATTTATTCCTTATTTGTCTTTAGAAAATACTATGAAAATAATATCAGGCAGATTAGTAGGTATTTCTACATATATGATTAATTAAATGCTTATCAATTTGAACTGGTTTAGTGAGAGTGTTTTTAGGTTTTTGTACATTACAAATTGAACCCTATTACTAAGACTCTACAGTCCATTTGTCACATGGCTGTATTTTTTGAACGGTAATAAGTAGACTCTTGATTTTTTTAACAGTGAGTAATTACTAGACTGTGGATGCTATAACAACACCTAATTAAATAAAATAAACTTTTAAATGAACCATACAAGGAATGTGTTTTTTTTTTGTAGTGATAAATATTGTATGCGGGTACGGAACTCCTCGTGTGCGAGTCCAACTTGTACTTGACCGGTTATCTATATTTTTTGCTATTTTTTTTTTATCAAAGTCCAAGCTAAATTGGGCATAGATTGTTAGTGCTTTAATTAAATTATTTTTTTTAGATGTATTTCCTCTTGTCTCTGGTTTTAGTTAGATGTGTCAGAGAGAAGAATAGTTTGAGGATTAAAAATAAACATAATATTACTTTGTAGGCTAGTTGTTGTTGTAATTATCATTACACTCTCAATTTCGTGTACAATTTATTACTGTGTTGAATAGTACCCACGTACTACAATATCGATATCATTAACAATAATATAACGCAGTCGCTTCGTGTAGCGATTCGTCATTTGCATTAGACACACTAGTCGTACGCCGAATACCGTGGAATTGTACCGGGAATCAAGATTAACTGACTGTGGAGGTAAGAAGATGAGTTGTGAGTTTATGGTACCTGCAAGTATGTGTTACATATTTTGTTTAAATTTTACGCACATAGATACACATACCATCACGCCTGTATTCCCCGAAGGGTTAAGCAGACGTGCAACAATGAACACCCACAGTTCGCCGGTATGTTAAGGTCCCATGTATTAGGGGGCGAGCCTATTGCCATCAATCGGATATAATATACATTCAATATATATTATATATATGGATGTAATATATAATATATATATACATAATTTAGATTACTTACATAATTCCCCACTACAAGGTTAGCGCTAATGGACTCAACAGTTTTACCAAGATTGGCAGTCGGCGGAATTATAAATTTAATACTTATTTACTCATTAAAATGAAACGATATTTATTTCGAATAGATTGAAATCTTAGTTTATTTGAGATTGTTTTGTCAATAGCAATAAATTTTGGTTCTAAAGCCGTTGGTGCAAGGTTAACTTGGCTACACGAAGTCTAGAAAACACTTTTGCAAAAAAAAACAGTTTTTTCTTTATTTGCTCTCAAGCAGAAAAGTCGTGTGCGCAGTACTCGTAACCGGCGTGTTTGTATAACCAGATGTATGAACGTGGACGAGGCGAAAGAAGTATGTAGGGATCGTAGCAGGTGGCGTTCTGTGGTTTCTGCCTACCCCCATGGGGAAAACCCGCGAATTTATGTATGTATGAATGTATGTAAAAAAAAAAATGAATTGAAAGTACTTATGATTCACTTATTATGCATACCATCATGCCTGTTTTCCCCGAAGGGTTAGGCAGAGGTGTAACAATGTACACCCACAGTTCGCCGGTATATTTAGTCCCATGTAATAGGGGGCGAGCCTATTGCCATTAGCCGGGCACAAATCCTAACTCCGAGCTGCCACTGAGAATTTCATAGAAAATCTCAATAAGACTTTTTGCTCGACCTGGGAATCGAACCCAAGACCTCTAGCGAAGCAGTCGCGCTTAGGACCACTAGGCTAACGAGGCAGTTATCAAGGCATAGAAATTGCAAACAGAACAAGCGTGAGCAATTGAAAATTTTAAGTGACGAAGCTTAAAAATGCTTAACACGCCTTGAGTACTTGGTTTCAGTACAAAAACCTAGGTGAACTTTTGAAACAAAATTAAGATAATAGCCAATTTAATGGTATTAAATGTAAAGAACATAGCAAGCTGTGGGCCAGCATATCGCAAGACTAAAGCCCTGACACAGTTAGCCCGTCTAACCGAGTCGCGGCAGACCTAGGAGACGATGGTTGAACGCCTCGGATAGCTTGACTCGACGAAGCTAAACATTGAGAGAAGTGGAAGGACAGGGGGAAGCTTTTGCCTACTAGTGGCACAGTATATCTTTACAAGAAACTAAAATACACACACATACATGCCAAGGCTAAAAGGTAAGCATACAAGCTCCTTTGTTTTTTAACATAACATACCATCACGCCTGTAATCTCCGAAGGGTTAGGCAGGGGTGTACTAATGTACACCAACAGTTCGTTGTTATGTTTAAATCCCATGTAATAGGGGGCGAGCCTATTGCCATTAACCGGACACAAACCCTAACGCCGAGCTGCTACTGAGAATGTAATAAAAAATCTAATATCACTTTGCTCGACCTGGGAATCGAACCCAACCTCTAGCGTAATAATCGCGCTTAGTACCACTCGGCTAATGAAGCAGCTACTAAAACAATAGAAAATTAATTCAACCAATTCTTAGCTGTGTTTTTCGAGATATTTGTATGCAACTGTAAACATAAGCAGTCAAACGCGAGCTTTAAACAATTTAAGACAGAAAAAACAACATTTAAATAAGATACTTCAACGAACAAACTAGCAATATCAATAAATATTACAAAGCTTATACAAAAGCCGCTGGTGCAAGGTTAGCGCGGCGCGACGCCGACATTATCTAGCGATTAGCGAATCAGCTAACGTTGTGATGCTCAAAGTTTTCTTATGAGATTTTATCATTTGACTAGCTTCTGCCAGCGACTTCGTTCGCGTGGTTTTTTCACCCGCGTTAAATTACGTCTTTGGTTGCTGTGCCTTCCCCGTGTGTCGTAGCGTGATGTTATGAAGCCTAAAGCCTTCATCGATAAATTGACTATTCAGCGCGTAAATATTTTTTCAATTCAAACCAGTAGTTCCTGAGATTAGCGCGTTCAGCCAAACGAACAAACAAACTCTTCAGCATTATAATATAAGTATAGATATTTCATCATCTGCTTATTTTCATAAATATGTTGGGCTCAGACTGCTGGTATGATACTGGTATTCAACTGCATCCATTTATGCTGATAAATGGATGCAGTTGAATACCAGTATTTTACATCGAGCGACTGCCTATCTGACCTCCACAACCCACTTAAACGGTAACACGATACACCTTGGTAAGCCTGGTTGTCAGACTTTCGGGCTTCTGACTACCTGTATTGAGTGTCAAAGATCTACCAAGGGCTTTACGTGCTTTTTGAGGCACGAGTAGGTCACACATGAAACTTCCAATCTCTGGGATGCTGCTGAGAAATTCCCAATGAAAATCAACTTGGGAATAGAATCCAAACGCGAGGCAGTTGCGCTTGAGACCAAGAGATTAGGCTATTTATTAAAATAAAACTAGATTATTATTGCATTATATTATACATTCAAACTGCCGGATCTATTTTTACCTAACCTGACCTTATTGGTGAGGTTCTTCAGAAAGGTCGGGTGCACAGTACTCGTAACCGTATGAACGAGGCGAAAGGAATATGTAAGGATCGTAGCAGGTGGTGTTTTGTCAAATGGTGTTTCTGCCTACCCCCATGGGAAAAAGGTGTGAGTTTATGTATGTATGTATTAAATATATTTTCCGTTGAACATTTCTCTTAGAACCTGGTCAACATCTAAAGATTTGTACCCAC
Source organism: Caradrina kadenii (assembly GCA_947462355.1). Classification (NCBI taxonomy): domain Eukaryota; kingdom Metazoa; phylum Arthropoda; class Insecta; order Lepidoptera; family Noctuidae; genus Caradrina; species Caradrina kadenii. The sequence continues at coordinate 10,720,841 of OX381692.1, read as the reverse complement.
TATATTGAACCTCCTGTAAACAAACATAAACTTTTAGCACCACTGTCACAAACAAACCATAAACAGATCCAGTATCTATCTGCACAGCAATCTATCGTAACACGAGAAACGTTCATTTTTCATCGTACATGTGTGCGTTTTTACGTATGTGTGTGTGTGTTCGTCGCATGCGCAGCGCTGTGTGCAAATTGTTTTATGCATAAGTTTTGTGTTAGATTATTTTGTGTTCTTTATTTGAAATGTTTGATTTATTAGTGGGAGGTGTGTCGTTTGTCATTATGTGATTGGAAGAGTGTTTTAAAAGTGTGAATGGATAATGTTTTTTTGTGTATATTTATAGTTATTTTAGGCTTTAAACAGTACAAAGATCTCTAACTGCGACTAAACTAGATTCAACCCGCAACATTGTTCGCGTCAAAGTTAATTTATTATCCCACGGTAACCGTATATTTTTCTGAGATAAAAAGTTGCCTTTGTGCTATTTCAGACTATAGTCGATCTCTGTGGCAAATTTCATCCAGATCCGTTCAGCCGTTCTGGCGTGATTGACTAACAAACATCCAAACGCTCGCATTTATTTATTTTTATTTATTTATTTATTAAAGCTTTATGCACAAATGTAAAACAAAATACACCGTACAAAGGCGGACTTAATGCCTTAGGCATTTTCTACCAGTCTACCTTAGCTTACCTTATTTATGATTGTAGAAAAATAATTATGTTATATCGGAAAAGTTTAAAAAAATAAATTTATCCGTCCTAATTTAAGGACGTTAAACTGATGTCTAATCTGAACTGATCGTCACCTATACCGGTAATAAAGTTTCCCTTTCAAAATTTTAATTAGCATTACAGATAATATCCACGCCATAAAATAATTAATTACCTTTTTATACCAAAGATTTTACACGTTTTAGTTAAATTTTATTACACATAAAACACGACCCACCTGAACTCTATAAATCAATATAAAACTATTAAAACCTGTGACAAACAAACATATAGTTTTACACCAATCTATTTTCTTAACATTTTTACGCTCATCTTGTTTAAGCTGGTGTACACTAACCACACCAGATGCGCAAGTTCCAAAAATTTTTATGACAGTGTAACACGTGCCTGTATTATTTTGTTTATAAATAAATAAATAGCGCGCGACCGTCGCTCTAGTGTAAACATACCCTTAGTTAGGGTGTTTTCTGGGTACCGTGTGTACTTGAAATATAAATTAATGAACAATAGGAAAAATTGTGTGTACCTGGATTTTCGAAAAATACGGATTTAAAACAGTTGGTTCTAAATAGTTTTTCGATAGAATTTTCAAAATGGGGCCAGTGACTCTTAACATTTATAATCTTAGTAACATAATAAAGCTTTAGAGTTTTTTGTTTGTTTGGTTGAACGCGCTAATCGCAGGAACTACTGGTTTGAATTGGTTTTTTTTTGTTGGTTAATTCATTTATTGAGGAAGGCTATAGGTTACCATCACGCTACAACCAATAGTTGCGGAGCAGTAACCAAAGAAGCTAGCCTGTATACCTATAATAGCCAGATTCATTGGGAATAGTAACGGCTACATAACATCACGCTACAACACATGGAAGCAGAGCCACGCGGGTGAATTCGCGGTCCGAAACTAGTATCAGTGTACAGATAATATTTCTAACTATCCGGAACCACCGTCTTCTAACCAAAGAGTAGTTTCCTAAACACGGTGTGGGGCACACTTTGATCTTCAACTGTTTATATTTTTTTACAGAAAAAAAATGACAAGGTAAGGCAGGGGAACACACATGAAAGGCTCTCAGTAGCCTAGGGATAAATATTTAAGCGACGATATGTAGGGTGGGACAGCTGGCTGAAAATGGGTGGTTTTGAAGTCTGTTTCAGGGGTTTTGACCTTGCAGTAAGAGAAGGTTTGAATACCTACCTTGATGGCGCATAATTATTTCCGTCTAGGACAATTTTTTTTTTGTTTTTACTTATTTAGTACCATTTTTTTGTTTTAGGCTTGTTAAAACAAAATTTTTATGTTACGTGGCTCACCTTTGCGTGAATAAATGGTTTTTCTTTCTTTCTAATAATCAACTAGCAACTTATAGTTCCAACTATTTGTCTGTCAGACTCCTGGATAATTCAAAAATGTCTGTAAATGATTTACGCGTTTTAAGTACGTAGGTAATCTATATTTTTTGGCCAAAATAAAAATGTAAGTCATGATAGTTGTAGAGGCTGGAGGCACGCAGGGAGATTTTCATAAGAACACATTATGATCAAATTCAGATTTGCACAAATCAACATTTTACTTACAAATGCACACGATTTTCAACTCTATCTATAATCTATTTAAGCTTATTATTGTTAGTTAATAAATCAGAACTGCTCGGACATTGCCGATCTACTTGAGCTGATCTTAACTCGTTAAGTCTCGATTTCACGTATCTATGGCCACAGCTATACCTAGCTGCTGGGGCTGCGGGTTGTTCGCAAGAGATACCGCGCCCCCGGAACGCAAAGGGCACAAGAAGGAACATGGGTGGGTTTTAATCAGTAAAAGTCTGACACTCCCTCCCGCCCCGCCCAGGGCGGGAGAAGTTATTTGATGATTTCCCACCCACCAAAAAAAAAAAAGCTATACCTAGCTATTTAACCCATGTTAAGTTACTTCTTTAGTCACTGCTTCGCTTCCATGGATCGCAGCGTGATGTTTTATAGCCTGTATCCTTCCTCGATAAACAGACTATAAAACTCAAAGATAATTTCTTAGATAGGTCTTTTAATTCCTGAGATTAGAGCATTCAAACAACCAAACAAACTCTTCAGCTTATAATATTGTTATAGATTACAAACACCATAAATGGATTTGGTCAGCTCCACTTCAGAATTGACAACCACAATTTACAGCAACATTTAGGTACAAACTACTTACAACTAATGAACTTGTTCGGTAACAGATTGAAAACATTGGCCACTATGGCCCATAGTGTACAGGGCCAGCAACAAATGGTGAATGTTGCAATAACCAAGTCAAGTGGCAGGAATTAACAATTTAACGGCATGCGTAGGCAATGGACTAACTTTGTCCTTTATTATTGTGCAATACTAATATCTGATAGTTAATTTTGGTTGAGGAATTGAAGCAAGTAGGCAGTGTCCTTGAAGATAATAAACGGTTTTGAGTGAGAGACTGCCTCATTGGTCCATTGGTGTTGAGCAAGGGATCCTGGGTTCAACTCCCAGGTTAAGCAAAAAGTGTTCTTGGATTTTTCCATAACGAATTTCTCAAAAGCAGCCCGGTGTCTGGAAGTTGGTGGTGTTATTAATTAATGTTTTAACAAACCCATGAAGGAATTATTTACAAGAGCATGCCCCATAAGTGCCATGATGTCATGGGAAATAAGGCTTGAGCAATAAAAAGAAGTTAAGTGAAATTGTTGGATGTTGTGTTGTTCGAATTTCTCAAGTAACAGCCCGGAGTTTGGGAGTTGGTCCTTTCCGACAACATCTCAAAGGACTATGAGAGTTAAGAACGAGGGAGTGCACCTACGTTTGCGCACACACTTGTGCATTATAGTATATTTTGTGTACTTAACTAGTTTGATTAATAAACGAGTATGTCATGTCTCTTTTTACATGTCGTTTATTACCTAGTAACTCAAACAGTATCACCGATTATTTTAAGTCATATTCGTTCAAACAAATCCCAATTTAGCTGTAGTTGTGAAAGTGTTGGCATATCACGACAGCGTATGAAGATGCTCAGCAGCGCTCGTCACGACACCTGTGACATTTGATCGAGCGTGTCGGGACCTGGTTCTGAGAGTACAATGCTTTAATTGTACAAATCTTGTTATACCCTTTTAGTAAGGAAGTTTAAAAGGAGCAAGGTAAAATAAATGCATGTATTTTTACGCGCAAATCTCAGTATCTACTAGCCCTATTCTGAAAATTGTGCTGTAGGTTATAATTATTTTATTCTTACTTATTTTCAGGATGGGAAATCATCAAATTATTTCCCCCGCCCTGGGCGAGACAGGAGTGAGTCTCGGACTTTTACTGACTATGACCCACCCATGTTCCTTCTTGTGCCCTTTGCGTACTAGGGGCGCGGTATCTCTTTCGAGCAACCCGCAGCCCCGGATTCTTACTTTGATAGTCAATAGGTTTGGTTTAATTTAGTAGCAATCCATCACACCCAGCCTAAGATAAGGCACAGAACCAACGGCTTTACGTGATTTTCAAGGCACGGGGGACACACTAACTTTCAATCTCCGGGCTGCTATTTACTCAGTCCTAATTTAAAAAGCCAATAACACTTTGCCAGACCTGGCAATCGTACCCAGAACGCTACGCTCAGCAGGTAGATAATGCGTAAATAAACCAGTCCAGTACATTTACATCACAGAGACCTTTTTTTTTTTTGGTGGGTGTGAAATCATCAAATAACTTCTCCCGCCCTGGGCGGGGCGGGAGGGAGTGTCATACTTTTACTGACTAAAACCCACCCATGTTCCTTCTTGTGCCCTTTGCGTTCCGGGGGCGCGGTATCTCTTGCGAACAACCCGCAGCCCCGGCAGGCATCGGCCCTCAGTGGCCCCTTCCTTTTGCTGACATCTCTTTGAGGCGCGCGTGGAACACGACCGCGCCGTCGACACGGCCTGTCGTTATGCAACGTAAGGATCACAGAGACCTATACCCTTGAACTAACAACATGGCTCAACTATCAATCTCAGACAAGCCAGTCGCCAATCTGTCTACGTACACTCTACCTAGAATTCTAGTATTTTCTTAAAGCAGGGATGGTGAACCTTCATTGGCAAATGTGTCATTTAGATAGAAAAATAAATGTGGCCATGACGAGTACTCCAAAGATCTTGACTTAGTGATATAAAGGAGAAAAATAAAATTAGAAACCTACTACGTATTATTTTAAAGTCTTCATTCGTACAACAATATTCTTGGCTCCATCATCAGACCAGCTCTGTGACATCATTATATTGTAATGTCATGCAAATTGCACAATTACGCACAATTTCAGCCTAATCGAACCTTGGGAAGTGGTTCAAATTTAACTTGTAAGATTTGAGCCACCGAGACAGGTGATAAGGAAATAAAAGCTTGTAATCCATACTAATATGCAAAAGTAACTGCAACTGTCTAAACCGCTGAACCGATTTTGATAAAATATAACACGAAGTAAATTTGAACCCCAACAGAGGACATAAGCTACTTTTTAACCGACTTCAAAAAAGAAGGAGGTTATCAATTCGTCTGTATGTTTTTTTTTGTATGTGTGTTATGCGATAACTCCGGCAATTATGAATCGATTTAAATGATTTTATTTAATTGATTTAATAAATAAATAGTCCCATATAAATTTTATTGACATTCGTTCTATAGTTAGGTAAAAAATTAAAATAATTGAAAAAAATATGTCATCCGCGTAAACGAATTGGCGTATTCTGCTATCTTGTGATTTTAAGTGGTGTCTTGTTAATTCACGTAGTATAACTGTTCGTGTGTGCGTGTATGTGTGTGTGTGTGTGTGTCTGTGGCATCGTAGCTCCCGAACACATTAACCGATTTTGATTTTGTTTTTTTTGTTTGAAAGGTGAATTAGTCGGGAGTGTTTTTAGTTTATGTTTGATGGAAATCGGTTCAGCGATTTTAAAGTTATCAACTCTTTTGTTAGTTGTGGTAGGGATTTTTATTATTCTTCTGTCGGGAGTTTCTTAAAACTTTTAATTTTGTGTTGAATTTCGCGACTTTTACTGCGTTTACGATACCCGACATTTACGCGGACAGAGTCGCGAGCAAAAGCTAGTAATAAATACACACACTACTGGCCAGCGTGTTGTTCGCCATCCCTGCCTTAAAGTCAACAAAAACATAATCTAATCGAAGTACTATTACACACAGGTGTGCATTATTATCTGCAGGTTTACGTGTCAAGGGCTTCCAAAGGACATGGTGGAAATTAGTTTTGTTACTTAGTGATTTGCGTTTATGATTGTTGGGTACTTGGTAGGGACATGGTAAATGGTGTTTATGGGGTATTTTGATGGAGATTTGATAGTGAAAAAAGAATGATTTTGTTAAATTTAAAATAAAATAAACTAAACATTGAAACGACTTCTTATTGGACGCATGATGTCGATGTAGTATTCACCCGCTTTATGGTCCGTTTTTGTCTACTGCTCTACTTCTGTGTATGGTAGCGTGGTTATATCAAGAATTTGGCTATCATTTTACAAAAATATTTGTTTTTACCGGCTACAGCTAAGGTGTAACTTTAAAATTACTACTATTTTAGTTAAGAATTAGACAGACGCTTCTATTCCCAAAAAGTACACCCACAGTTCGCCGGTATGTTTAGGTCCCATGTAATAGGTGGCGAGCCTATTGCCATTAACCGGGCACAAATCCTAACTCCGAGCTGCTACTGAAAATTTTATAAAAATACCCAATATAACTTTCTTCTTCTTCTTTCTTTTTAAAAAAACGTTGCTCCACACTAGGAATTTCTTCTGTATCGTGGGTGCGGTTACAAACAAATAAACTCACATACTCAAACAGCCAGACCCGAAACAACTATCTGTAGGACATATACAAATATTTGTTCCGTGCGGGAATCGAACCCGCGACACGCAGCGCAGCAGCCAATCGCTCAGCCACTGCGCCAACCGTACCGTCTACCTGCTCGACCTGAGAATCGAATCCAAGACCTCTAGCGTAGCAGTCGCGCTTACAACCACCAGGGTAACGAGGTAGATAAGAATAAGAATTTCACTGAAAAAATATCCCACAGATAACTGAGATTCACGCAGACAAAGTAGCGGGTATAAGTTAGTTCAAAATATTTCTAAATTCAAGTAGGAAGGTACTTTAACTTCTGTTCCGCAGTAAGTATTTTCAGATCATATTAAAACGTTATCTCAAGTTTATAATTACGTCTCGTACAGTCAAGCCGACGCCCCTCGGTGTCAGGTTGCTACTCAAAGAGCCTGTCTGTTGTACCAGCAACAAGTTTGTGGTACAAGTCAAAAGACTTTGAGGTTACCCGATTTATTTCTTTATTTGAAAGCGCTAAACTGAGAAAGTACCACATACCATCACGCTTGTATTCCCCGAAGGGTTAGGCGGAGGTGTAACAATGTACACCCACAGATCGCCGGTATGTTTAGGTCCCATGTAATAGGGGGCGAGCCTATTGCCATTAACCGGGCTCAAATCCTAACCACGCAAGCTGCTACTGAGAATTTTATAGAAAAACCCAATAACAATTTTTGCTCGACCTGGGAATCGAACCCAAGACCTCTAGCGTAGCAGTCGTGCTTAGGACCACTAGGCCAACGAGGCAGTTGAGAAAGTACTGGATCAATTATACAAAAACATTTTGCGTTTAGCCTGTTATCGAGGAAGGTGTAGGCTATATAACATCATGCTACGACACAGGGGAGCGGAGCAGTAACAAACGCGAGTGAAACTGCGGGGATGGCTAGTAATACATATTAATAATTACTTACTAAAATAAAATAAAATATATTAATTAAAAAAACATTTAACGAAGGCAAATGTAAGACTGATGTTCATCTCATAGTTGTGATATTTATTTATCAAATGATTATGAAAATTACAATTTTTATCTATATTTCTATACTAATATTATAAAGAGGAAAGACTTTTTGTTTGTTTATTTGTAATGACTAGGCTCCGAAACTACTGGACCGATTTTAACAATTTTTTTCACCAATTGATAGCTACATTACCATTAATTGATAACTGCCTCGGTAGCCTAGTGGTCCTAAGCGCGACTGCTACGCTAGAGGTCTTGGGTTCGATTCCCAGGTCGAGCAAAAAGTGTTATTGGGTTTTTCTATGAAATACTCAGTAGCAGCTCGGAGTTAGGATTTGTGCCCGGTTAATGGCAATAGGCTCGCCCCTTATTACATGGGACCTAAATATACCGGCGAACTGTGGGTGTACATTGTTACACCTCTGCCTAACCCTTCGGGGAATACAGGCGTGAGTGTATATATGATAGCTACATTGTTCCTGAGTAACATAGGCTATATATTATCACGCTACGAACTACGGGCACGGAGCAGTAACCAAAGACGTTCCTTAACGCGGGTGAAATAAACCACACCGACGAAATCGCGGGCCGTTCGCTATAAATAATATATCGCAATTATTATCCCAATTTCACTATTATTACTACATACTATTTATTATTTATTATTATTTGTTACTTACTTATTATTATTGTCATTCGCATTATTCGATAAATTATTTAAACATATTATTAAACAGTCTAGTTAAGTATTTTATACTCACATGATTTGGGCTTTAAAAGTGTTATAATTATTATCTTGTTGTGAATTTATATTCTAATGAATTGTCATCTTTTAAAATGTATTGTAAAGTGATGACCTGAAACACAGGTTTTAACTAAACCTAGATCAGGCAGAACAAACACTACATTAAGAAAAATTGTACCTCTATTGTAATTATGTCAACTTTTATTTTGACTTAATTCTTGAATACAAATTATTTATTTTTATTAATTTTTTAAGCTTTAATATTAGGACCTAATATAACTTATTTGATTCACATTGTCTTTTATGACTATCTCGCGATAAGTCCGTGTCATAGACCACACACTATCTATACCACGGCTGCGAACGTTTATTTCGTCTGTAATTAACTGTAAGAAACGCCAGGTTCTAAGAGTTTAGTGTTTTACGAGATTTATATCTACAGTAACATGATCTGATAACAATATTGCAACTAAATATTTTGTTAATTAATGCATTTAAGAAAAGTAGAAAGGTTGAGAACTGCTGGAAGTCTGGATTCGTGCTTGGTTAATGGAAATAGGCTTGTTCCCTTTAACTTCAGACTTGAATTATTAATGATTACGAACGAGGCGAAATAAGTTTGTAAGTATCGTAGCCGGTGTCATTCTGTGATTCCTACCTACCCTCATGGGAAAAAGGCGTGAGTTTATGTATGTATTTGCTTCATTTTTCTATCATTTTGTAGTTTTTACCTAACTACGTAGATTTTTTTTTGGGCTTGAATTGAACTCAAATTAATAAGTAAAATGAAAATAATAGTGCATTATGAAGGTGACGATAAATAAACACATACATGGCAAAATATTCTAATTTTGCGCAGTATTTGTTATACTCAAATTTGAACTCAATTCGAGTTTAATTTAGGATCATTATCAATTTAAACTGCCTGAGCACATCTCTTAAATTTGTGCTCTATTCGTTACTTCGACGTTTTCCAATGTCAAACAAATGACTATAGAAGAGAGTAAAGAAAAAAAAACCTTATCTTTAAAGGATTACGTAACACTTTCCAATTAAACTCATTAACTTTTTCTTTCCTTACCAAATGGTTCAGAAAACTGTGTCAATCACTTTGAACAATAAAACTACAGACTGAAGCAGCTTGTACAAAAACCTTAAGTTGAAGACTATAAGTACTTACAAGTTTTGTGTAACTTATAGGTACACGGTCGCTATCGACGATCGTTCGTGGCTCGTGACTGGCTCTTGAACTATACGGTAGCTCTTGTGCTATTGAGTGGTAGGGTTGACCGCATAAGTTTTCAGATAATACTAGCGTTTGTCCGCGCCTTCGTCCGCTTAAATGTCGATTATCTTGTGGAATAAAAAGTGGGCTATGTCCTTTCTTGGGGTGCAAACTTACCCTGTACCAATTTTTTTATTTTTTATTTCCCGGTCGGTAAGGTCTTGACTCTAATCTTGGTCAGAGGTGACATAGACAATGTCTACGATGGAGTAAGCTTACCCAGAAGAAGCCATTTCACTATAACTTTAAAGGGTTGAATTTCATCAAAATCGGTTTAGTGGTTTAGTCGTAAAAGCGTAACAGACAGGGTTGCTTTTGTTTTCGGTTCATTACAATATTAAATATGGTTTGTATCGTACTAGTTTCTGACTGTGTTTTCGTTTGTGTAAAATTAAAAAATATTTCACAGAAAACCAAAAATGGGATACAAGTTAGTAGATTGATATGTATGTGTATGCCAAATTTTAGCCAATTTCGTTCAGCCGTTTAAGCGTGAAAGAGTAACAAACATCCAACCTCAAAAGCTTACGCTTTAATCATAGTAGTAGCACCTGTGTTTGTGCACACATTTGTGCACTATATTTTTTTCGTGTCAAAGTGTAAATAATATAAACTATGTAATTATGTCAGTAGATAGAAATACCGTTGCGGAATTTGTTCTAAAGAGTCACCGCGGCCCTGGAACACATAGGGCATTAGGAGGAATACGGATGGGTTTCAGTCAGCAAGAGTCTGGCATACCCTTACCTATACCTGCCCGAGCAGAATAAGTCATTTGATGAATATATAAACATAAAACATACCATCACGCCTGTATTCCCCGAAGGGTTAGGCAGAGGTGTAAAAATGTACACCCACAGTTCGCCGGTATGTTTAGGTCCCATGTAATAGGGGGCAAGCCTATTTGATGAATACCCCATATAAAATCAATATAATCATATATGTCATAAGATTTGGCCTCGTTAGCCTAGTGGTCCTAAGCGCGACTGCTACGCTAGAGGTCTTGGGTCCGATTCCCAGGTCGAGCAAAAAGTGCTACTGGGTTTTTCTATGAAAGTCTGTAGCAGCTCGGAGTTAGGATTTGAGCCCGGTTAATGGCAATAGGCTCGCCCCCTATTACATGGGACCTAAACATACCGGCAAACTGTGGGTGTACATTGTTACACCTCTGCCTAACCCTTCGGGGAATACAGGCGTGATGATATGGTATGAATTCCCATTCTTAAAAAAAATAGAAACACTGCATAACATTTTGTTAAACATTTTTGATAACTTTTTGGAATGTAAAAAGTCAGAGTCAGATCGAAATACCATTTATGAACTCCGCCAGCCCTAAAGTCTGCCTCAAGCTCCGACACTTTTTGCCTCCGATATCTAATGACAAAGGCATCATTATCTAATCACTGGTTGTTCATTTTTTACCGACATCCAGCTACTCATAAACTAACGTACTCTATGCTGCAGTGATCAATCTTTGGCCATTTTAAAATGGTCTATGGTATGGTCGCATGCAACCTTTGTTAATGGTTGGTGATGGAAACTTAGGTATTGTGTTATGTGGTACGTTATGTAAGGGTAATTATTACCCTGTATTATTTAGGGTAAAATTAGAGGAACAGATTTGAGCGTTAAGTTTATCACGAAATGAGGAAAATTGTGGAAATCTAGACTGATTGAAAAAAACCGATGTAGCTTTTATTGTACAAAATCTGGATGTCATCCTATCAAACAATACTATTATGTACCAAATTTTGCCTGCAATTTCGTTAATGTCGGTTATGGCGTACGTAGACGAAGTTGTGGATTAAAAAATACCATAATATGTCCTTATTTACATTGCAAACTACATCTTTGTCACATTATGATTGGTTTAGTGGTTTTGCCGTGATGAGATAACAAACAAACAGACCGAGAGATAACCCTTACGCTGAAGTACTACCAGGAAGGTACCACACGTCGACGGCTTCTAAATCAAACGCAGTTACAATATTTTTTAAATTGTTAGTAAAAATCGCAATCGAGCTTCATTATTCTTGTCATTAATCACCAAAAACATTTAGCGCTAAAAGTACGTAAAAGATCATTCTACGTCTCTCATGTTCATACAATTTGACAAAGACGCAATGATGTTCTAAATATGTTTAGTTAGTGATCCATGGTGCATGCGTCTTTCAGTACAAAAGTGAGTCTGCAAGTTTATTCAGTACTGTTTTATATGTAAAATCATGCAGGATCAACAAAATACTATAGATCTTATACGTCATAAGATAAAGCATAGATTATTAAGCAATTTAATAATAGGAGTATTAGTATTAGCATAAAATGATTAGTTGCTAAACCTTTTGTTGCACGACTCGACAATAGATAATAATTTGATATGTACAGTCGGCAGAAATGTGAGTATTGAAAGGTTTCGACGAAAAAGGTGACGACTTGTGTTGTTGATAAGTAGGTTTTTTATTACCAAATTTCTAACAGATTTACCGCGATATTAGTGTCATGTTTTGCTGACTGTAATATGTTTTATTAAAAATAATAGGTCGATGACATCAGCTGTTTTTTTAGGTTTCTTTGATTCTTCATAAAGCAAAATCTTTATTGCTAATATTATCAATAAACATGAGTATTTTATTTATCGTTCGACAACTTTACATTCTATTCCTTACTTCCTACTTTTAAAGATAGCAAATAGAGTTCAGATTAAAAATGAGTTTCTAGCCCCGGTTTCAAAAATGACAATTACCTAATTTTGTCAACTAATCACAGCAGTTTGACATCAATTAATTTTGTCATTCGAAACATAGTTGCTAAAAATTCGTTATAAATCTGAACCTTATTCCTTTCAAATTTTAGAGAACAAGTTAGCATGAGGTGAAGGTCAATTCCACTAATAGAAATGTTTTTAATCTAGTAGCAATCTCATCTCAGCGACAATCAATGTTAAAGAATATAGATAAATTCGAGGTATTTTTCAAATTTTGAGATCGTTCCAAAAAGTTATCAGATCTACCTCCAGATAAAGTACATTTTTATCATAAAACATTTAATTTCAAATTCTAATCTCAACAAAACCAACATAATATCCCTCCTAAGCTGTCCGTACATAAAAATGCACACACATATACAATTATTTATCAATTTGACGTAATGATAGCTGCACTTACGTACGCATACTCGTTGGTAATGACTTCAATTAGTATTACTACCAACGGATCGTTACAGCACAAAATCATTTCTGACACATAAATTGTATAGACTATTGTATTATTGTTGTAGGATTTGAAAGATTAATTCGATTGGCTGCTGGGTTCAATTTTTTTTATTGGCTGTACGTGATATTTGAATTTTGAAGTGTAATTTTGTGTGATTTGTTTTGTTATGTGTTCAATTATTTTTAGAGATATAGGTACCAAAACGGTTGGTTATTTTTCTCACAAACTTGAAATTAAACGAGTTAAAAGCAGGCAGTTTAGCTTATCAGCCTTAGACTTTGTCTCTGATTTCCCACATCTTTATCCTTAGCTTCAACTTTTAAATGTAACTTCTTGACAGTTCAAAAGTGCCTGTAAATGGTCTAATTGAAATAAATGCTCTGACTTTGACTTTGACTTTACTTTATCCTCATATTCTGCTGCGCAGTCATTAGGTCCCCACGAGTGCAGGTGACAGGGCATGCGGCGCAAGATAAAAGATGGGCCATAGTCTGAAGAAATGATACCTTAAATGCAAAAATGTCCACAAGTTCCTACACACCCCAATTCCCACCACCAGAAATAGGTCACACATTGTATAATCATTACACATAATTATTCCATCAATATTATTCACCTCAGAACCAAAAACACGGTACACCGTCACGACACATAACGGTCCCATTACTATGCTAGCCTAGTATCATAGACACGGCCTAGGTAAGCTGTTGGAATAGCTGATCGTGGCACGACGACAGCTGGATACGGTTAAAATGTTAGTTGTTTGATTGGTTGATTGTTTGTTTAGTTTTTTTCTGCTTTGACGTATTATTCTAGTACTAGCTTGTGTCAACAATTGCCTCGATAACCTAGTGGTCCTAAGCGCGACTGCTACGCTAGAGGTCCTGGGTTCGATTCCCAGGTCAAGCAAAGTGTTATTGGGTTTTTCTATGAAATTCTCAGTAGCAGCTCGGAGTTTTGTGCCCGGTTAATGGCAATAGGCTCGTCTCCTATTACATGGGACCTAAACATACCGGTGAACTGTGGGTGTATATTGGTACACCTCTGCCTAACTCTTCGGGGAATACCTACAGGCGTGATGGATGGTATGGAATACAAAAAAATACATTACTACAGCGAAACTCGAAATAAACTTAAATGGATAAACAAAAATCAGCATAACAAATAAAATGGCGACAGTAATAATAAAATAATAATAACATACAAACACAATAATAATAAACAAAGCGAATAAAGACGTCATTACCCAAGCTATCTTATGATGATCGCAGAAAAATGATTCACGTCTCGTACTTGACCTAAATGCATTCACGCGCATGCGCATGCAGTAGGAAATCGTTCAGTTTGCATGTTTTCCTGTACGTTTTTAATGGTATGTAGAATATTAGCCGCTGTTAATACTTCTTTTTTTGTAATTTTACATAGGTGGTGACTTTTGCTAGTTAAGCCATATTTAACCAAATTTTTAACCCCCGACGCAAAAACGAAGGGGTGTTATAAGTTTGGCTCCCGAACGCATGAACCGATTTTGGTTTATTTTTGTTTGAAAGGTATATTAGTCGGGAGTGTTCTTAACTATGTTTGATGGAAATCGGTTCAGCGGTTTCAAAGTTATCAGCTCTTTTGTTAGCTGCAGTAGGGATTTTTATTTTTCAGTCGGAGGTTACTTAAAATTTTTAATCGTTTATGATTGGTGGAAAGTACAACAATAGGGTCTTTACAGTTATCTACTGCCAGCAACTTCGTCTTATTTTTTTTTATAGTTATACTAAGCCTAAAAAAAAATTACTTCCAACTAGCAACATAATTTTCAGTATCCAACCAGGAGTTCCAACCGGTCCTTTTGGACATCTATAGAGGAGGCTTAAGTCTAACAGTGGATGTCCTACAGTTGGTATGATGATGATGATGAACCAGGAGTTCCGGAGATGAGCGCGTTCAAACAAACAAACAAATTTTTATAATACCTATTAGTAGATACGACAATTAATCCAGTTTAATCAATATTAGACAAAATATTAAGCTAGACTGTCTATGGCGTACTTTTGAACCCCAACCGTATTGTAACCCCCACGTGACCCCGAGGAGGTCACAACACGACTATAAAAATTACTGAGCATCATTAAAATACATAGAGTAATTCACCATGTCTGGTTAACTTGGCACAGAAAACCATCAAGCAGATTAATTCCGGTGTATAAGCTGCAACATCCACAGCACCTGATTACCATTCGCAGTATACCCATCCCAAGTTCATGCCTAGCGTGATAAGGAGCTTCCTTCACTGTTCCCATACGAGAACACATGCCTAGAATGTATTATCCCGGGTTTCCCATACTATTTTCTATCACCGTTTAAACCTGATATAAGTTCAGATTTGAATTGCAATGACGTTTGCTGCTTCGACGCATGCCTGGACTTTGCTGACGGGAATTGAGATTATGTTTGATAGGAAATTGATCGCATTACGAAGGATACTGCCTCGGCAGCCTAGTGGTCCTAAGCGCGACTGCTACGCTAGAGGTCTTGGGTTCGATTCCCAGGTTGAGCAAAAAGTGTTAGTGGGTTTTTCTATGGAATTCTCAGTAGCAGCTCGGAGTTAGGATTTGTGCCCGGTTAATGGCAATAGGCTCGCCCCTTATTACATGGGACCTAAATATTACGGGTATATACGGGTACCTTCGTACACCTCTGCCTAACCCTCTGGGGAATACAGGCGTGATGGTATGTTCTTAAAATAACACAAAACCGATTCCGACCCATCCCTGATCACAACGAACCCTTTAAACTAAAACACAGCAACATGATGCCATATTTTTAGGATGGAAGGCCAGCTCGGACTTGTTTACGAACATGTTGCGCCTACGTGAGCGTGGGGAGACCGGTCGCAGGTTGCCAATTCGACTTGTTCCCTTTATACTGTTAGCACACTGACTTACCTCTGCAATTTTACTGTGAAATGCGATACATTTATACTTACATTATAAAACGACAGCGACGCGACTGCTACGCTAGAGGTCTTGGGTTCGATTCCCAGGTCGAGCAAACTGTTATTGGATTTTTCTATGAAATTCTCTGTAGCAGCTCGGAGCTGAAATTTGTGCCCGGTTAATGGCAATGGGCTCGCCTCCTATTACATGGGATCTAAACATACCGGCGTGTGGGTGTAAATTGGTACACCTCTGCTTAATCCTTCGGAAAATACAGGTGTGGTGGTACCTATGTATGTATATTATTTTTTTGTTTGTTTGTACCGAACAAGCTCCAAAACTACTGGACCGAATATAACAATTTTTCAAAAATAAATCCTCATCATTACCATATCAGCCGCAGGACGTCCACTGCTGGACATAGGCCTCCCCCATAGATTTCCAAAAGGACCGGTTGAAAGCGGCCTACATCCAACCAAACCAATAGATAGCTACATTATTCCTGAGTAACATAAGCTGTAAAACGTCACGCTACCACACACGGGAGCGGAGCAGTAACCAAAAACGTAACTTAACGCGGGTGGAATAACCACGCGGACAAGGTGGAGAGCGGAGACTAGTTTTCATATTTATTGTGTTCTATAGTTTCGCGTTAGTGTGCAAACGGCACTATTCATCCTTTGGCCTAGAAGGTAATGAAGTTATGTTTTTATGGTGTTTTTGGTTGATGAAGTTTGTAAATGTTTATTTAGTGCGTTCTTGGTTAACTTAAACAGATTGAGCAGCTGCAGCTTCGTAATACTTGTATGGAAGTGATGTATTGATAAGCGAGTATATGATAGGTCCTTATCTGTTGTCAATTTCTAGAAAGGGAAAAGTGATAATTTGACTATTGTATAGCATACAATGCAATAGGTACCTTCGCATAGAACATTGATGCGCTGTAGATCTCGAAAATTGGCGCGAATAATATTATATCAAAGGATTTTCAATTTATATGTAGTTTCTAAGTTTACATTGGTCATCACTGACGTCGGTGAAGGAAAATATCCTGAGGAAATCTGGACTTATAAATAATATATATAAATAATAATAACATAATCGCCAATCCGTCTTGAGCCAGCTTGGTGCTCAATGCGTGCGCCTTCTCTGTTTGAGAAGAGGTCGTTGCCTTGTCCGACATTATACGCTGGTATTATTAAGGATTTCAATTTATCGACAATAAGCCACTAATTGTTTTAAATAACGTCATAAGTTTAAATGTAGGTACAGATGGTGTTGAATTGCTAAAATTACTGACAAATTCAAACGACCCCATTTAAATTTTAATGTCACCGTTCACGAGACGCACGTACAGTATTCAGCACAAGTTTACGACAAAATTATAACAATTTGTGAGTAATCAATGCAAAATTGTCACTTTCCTACGCATGATCCCGTTGGCGGGTGTTGTGAAATAACACCTGCACTGTCGGTGACACACTGGGCTAGCGGATGGATAACAAAAGCTAGGAGAATGGATTTTAAAGGTTATCGCTCACAATAGCACTGCTCGTTGCAGGTACTAAAGTAATTTTTATAATTGACAAGATACAAGTTGGAACACTAGCAGCTAACAGTTGAATTTTTCGATGCAGTTCCGAGAGCAATGCTGTGGTAATGAGAAGAAGGAATATTGATGCAAAATTCCCGTAGATATTCAAAAATAGAACACTCGTACACTTATCTTTACTAAGGAATATATAAAGCTGAAAAGTGTATTTGTTTGGTTGAACACGCTAATCTCTGTTGGACAGGGCATGTATCGAGGAAGGCTATAGGCTATATAACATCACGCTACGACCAATAGGTAAGGAGCAGTAACCAAAGACGTAACCTAATGCAAGTGAAACGCAGTCGGGTAAAAACTACGCGAACGAGGTCGCTGGCAGAAGCTAGTTGACAAATATGGGGTAACATGGGTAACCATAGATGCAAAAATTATTGTGTTTATCGTCAGTTCCTAGCATTAAATAGATTTAATGTTCAAAACTGTAACGCATTCAAATGTAAAACAATAAGATAAATCAATATCAAAAGCAAAAACATAAGTTTTCATCTTGGATGCCATTGTTCATTTAAATTAGTATATTTTGTAATAAGCAGGTCTTTTTTATAGAATAACACTGCTCTCCTCTGAAACCTAAATTCCAAACATCATCATCATCATCTGCTTAGACATGTCCCAACTATGTTGCGGTCGGCTTCCAGTTTAATCGGATGCAGCTGAATACCAGTGTTTTACATGGAGCGACTGCATATCTGACCTCTACAACCCAGTTAGTGGGCAACATAATAACCTCTTGGTTAGACTGGCTGTCAGACTTCCTGGCTTCTGACTATCCGTAACGACTGTCAAAAGTCTACGAATGACAGCCGGGACCAACGGCTTTACGTGTTTTCCAAGGCACGGGGGTGTCACACCACTAACTTCCAAACTCCGGGCTGCTACTGAGCAACGCTCATCAGTCGCACTTGCGACCATGAGACCAACGGGGCAGTTATCCAACAAGTCCAAACATCATTATTATCAGTCTTAATTTTAATCACGCTGCATCATTGTGCTCATTTGTCATCATCATAAATACTAAGAGATGGGTCATTCTATTTTTAGCTGAACTGCGTAGCATATTAAAATTATCTGTCTATTTCTTGTTGAACCAATTTGAACTCTGTTGTTCAAATTGGTCAAGCGTGAGTACTCAAAGTGGGTCACCCTTGATAGATGACCGGTCTGGTCCAACTTTAATTACAGCTTTAACACCACTATTTAGACCTAGGTATTGGATGGATGGCTTAAATATCTTGTGGAATTATTTATGAAGGAATATTGCAGTATCAAGTTATGCGCGGTTGGAGTAAATGTGTTTAATTTTAATTTCTATTTGAGGTGGTTTGGTCGGAAATTAATGTCATCCTATTATTGTCCCAATCCACGGCAAAAGCCTCTTCTAATACAGACAAGACAAGATTGCCCGATTTGCAAGATTGCCTGATGCCTGATTCGCCCTGATTTCTTTATGATGTTGTCCTTCACCGATGTCAGTGTATACAATCCTTTCTTCAAAAGCAACAAGAATAATATTGTAACCAGGATTTGGTAAAAACTTTACTGAAAAGAACTGTGGGGTTTCTTGATCGTTCTTCCCCATAGAAACCTACCTACGTTTTGGAACGAGCAACTGGCTTGAACTTTCTAACTAACTGACCGACTCCTTGACAATTCAAAAGTGCCTGTAAATGGTTTAATTAAAACAATTAAAGCGTTGACTTTTATGTTTACTACCAATAATTACTATGTTATAATCTATACCATAATATTATAAAGAGGAAAGATTTGTTTGTTTGTTTGTAACGAATAGGCTCCGAAACTACTCTACCGATTTTAACCATTACATCACATAGGCTATATACCATCACGCTACGCTCTACGGGAGCGGAGCAGTAACGGAAGACGTAACTTAGTGCGGGTGAAATAAGCCACGCGTATGAAGTCGCGGGCAGGTCGTCTAGTGAATAATAAAACAACCTACAATTAATTATTAGAACTATAAATGAGATGAATAGAAAAATTTTCAATAACACTGCAGATATAATACAAAATAGTACATCAAGTATTACGCAAACAAAATACTCCACTGACAAACATACAGACGAAAACCCAAAAACTGAAAAACAACCTTATAATGTTATTACAGAGTTCAAAATTTATGAATTTTAAGATCATGTTAATGTTGTAGATGTAAAACAGCTTTATGTCATTGCAATCGCCTTAGGACTGATATTTAACGACCGTTCCATTATTTATGCATAGAAGATTAGAATATTGTTGGTACTCTGATGAAAGCGGGTTTGACAAACAATGTTAGGTTTTGGACGATAGAGATCAGAATTGGATATTAAAATTAGCATTCATAAGGATTAATTTTGCTAAGCAGGTAAGTAAGTTATAATAAATAATAATAGTACCATTATTGTCTAACTGCAGAATGAAAGCCACTTCTCATACAGAAAAGGCACAAACAGTAATCACCAAGTTGGTTGGCGATTTCACACTTTAAATTATTAGTGCAGGTTTCCTCACGATGTTTTCCTGCACCAAAGTCAGTGATGTCCACGTACAAAGATATTAGAAAATACATAAGAAATAGAACAAGTCACAATGGTACTTTCCCGAACCCGGTTGCGAAGTTGCGGTGCATAAGTGGCAGGGAATCAATCACTAGCAGTGGTAAATCCCCTGACACGACATTTAAGATAAGTAAGTTACTAGAATATAATACAAGACTTGATCACAAGAGCTTTGCAGAAAGGAATTTTCAGAGAACACAAAGAATCCCTAAAGAGATACATATAACTGTAACGGAAGTAAAACTTTACGATATGAAGACCACGAAATTTTGACATTTACGATCCCAAGCTGACAATAGTAAAAATCAATCAGTTAATAATTTTCTAACAAACTCATAAATTTTGAGCCATTATAGAAGCCGATAGTCAACTAGAAACAAACAATACTAGAACCTATGAAGAAGCAATTTCAGCACAAAACAAATCAAAGGATAACACTACAATATTAGAAGAATTAAACAGAAACGTAAAAGCAAGGAAACAATGTAAGAAACGTCTTTTATTTGAACCAGGAAACAGTATGGACACAATATAGTTATAGTAAGTGATTGTAGGCAGTATGATACTATCTTAGTACAAGAAGTAATAAAGACGCCTCAGAGTTAAATCTAGCCTTAGAACAAAGAAACCGAGGAGTGTAATATAAAAAATATACTCCTGAACGAGTTTCCGTTATGGCGGTCAATCTTAATAGTGACTAGCTTAATACGCTAAGGATGTTTTAGGGCATAAGTGTTTCCAAACACAGGTGCATACACCCGTCTCTTCCACTCCTGCATAAAAGTAATATACAGAGAGAGAGACAGAGGGAGGGGGAGAGAGAGAGTACGTATAGACTTCAAAGCAATTGTAACTAAAACTTCGTTGATCCGACTTTATAGTATCCAGCTTAGAAAAGACTCTTTGCCAAGGTAAATCAAGAAAGTGAAGGCAAACAATTACTGGGCTGACAACATCCCATACAAATTCGTACAGGTCGCCATTTTTTTTTTGCTTCAGTAGCTTTGCTTAACACAGAATTTCACCTATTAATAATTTACTAATGTAATGTACAATTTTTTTCCTAGCCTGTACTATCCCACTCTTGGACTAAGGCCTATCCCCATTAGTTCCACTTCACTCGATGTTTTATATACTATACAATCCAACTACAATAATCAAATAGTAGGCACGTCACTTGCTGGCAATGATCTTGATCAAATAAACTCCAAAAATCCTTTTCTCTTGCGCAATATATACATCAGTTTTCTAAGGATTTTGATCCTAGTTCAATTCTAATGGAGTCTCGACGACTCTGTTCGAGTCAAATCGCAGTACATTGCAGTATTGGAACCGGTTTCAGAACCGCTTCTGCCGTTGCCCACTGCGAAAGTTCATACGTGTATACTACACTATAATGTTGTGGGTAATACTATAGTTTAGAAGAGGATCAAGTCACAGGCTTTAGAAGATTTGGGAGTATTAAAGACTTCATCGCAACTGCCTCGAGCAAAAAGTGTTATTGTGTTTTTCTATGAAATTCTCAGTAGTAGCTCAGAGTTAGGATTTGTGCCCGGTTAATGGCAATAGGCTCGCCCCCTATTACATGGGGCCTATAAATACCGGCGAACTGTGAGTGTACATTGTTACACCTCTGCCTAACCTCCCGGGGGATCCAGGCGTGATGGTATGTATGGTGTATGTAAAGATTTCATAACGAGGGCGCGTTGAGGTGATGCAAAAAAGAGCGCCTGGAAGTACTTTGGAGGGGCCTTAAACCAGCAAGCCAAGAGAGACGAGAAGACCAGAAGTTTAATTATATAATTTAAACACATTTGAATTCAAGTCGCAATTTCATCACAGCCACAATCAAAGTAGGTAAATTAATTATAGGCATTCTTTGAAAGATTGTGACTAAACACAGGCGTTACAAATCTTATAAACTTACATTCACAAACAACCAGACATGGAACAACTACCAACAGGCCATACAAATACTTATACCGTAGGCCTAGGGCAATCGAACTCGCGACACGTAGCGCAACAGCTAACCTAATTAGCTAAGCTAACTATTTCAGTTTTTCATTGGGTTTTTCCATTGCGAATTTCTTAGTAGCAGCCCGGAGTTAGGAAGTTGGTGGTGTAACACCCCCGTGCCTCTCAAAGCACGTAAAGCCGTTGGTCCCGGCTGACATTCGTAGATTTTTAACAGTCAGATAGTCAGTTTAGATAGTCAGAAGCCAGAAAGTCTGACAACTAGTCTTACCGAGAGGTATCGTCTTGCCCAGTAACTGGGTTGTGGAGGTCAAATAGGCAGTCGCTCCATGTAAAACACTGATATTAAGCTGCATCCGGTTTGACTGGAAGCCGACTCCAACATAGTTGGGAAAAGGCTAAGTAGTAGTAGATGCATTTACTTTACTAGGCCACTGGTGTTGGAGGTGACTATAGACAGCGGTAACCACTTACATCAGGTAGACCGTTGACTTCTTCGAGAATAATCATCACATTTATCCGCTCACTACAAAATCGCTCCACGCTCATCATTTGCGTCCTTACGTCAGACAGTAGCTAACCCTCAAGCTAGCTATTGCTTAGCGAATTATGTTCGATCTCGAGCCTCGGCTTACCCCGGCACAGGTTTATAGGTTACAAACGTAAAAATACTATTGTAAGCGAAATTCTTACAAAGATTTCTTAGAAAACTGAAGGTTTTAGACAAGTTCATCGTCATTAGACTGTAATAATCTACTGCTGATCATATAAAAAAATGAAAACAAATAAAAAAAATGTGGATGGATGGAGAGGAAGAGGGCGGCCAAAGAAAAGATGGATGGATCGTGTAAAGCATAATATGAAAGAGAAGGGAGTCAGTGATAGAATGACGGTTGACAGGTCGGCATGGCAGAGGAAAACATGTTGCGCCAACCCCAAAGAACATGGGATAAGGGCAGCCAGATAATGATGGTCATAAGCCTCTCTAATCGCATGCCACTTAACTTGATTCTCGGCAACTCTCATCCAGTTGCTTTCAGCTACTCTGCGAAGACCGTCGCTGCTACGAGCCTGAGAGCGTCCCACCTTACGCTTGCGCGTTCTCCACTCAAGAACACGTCTACCCAACGGTCATCGGTTCTACGGCTAATATGGCCGACCCATTGTCACTTCAGCAAGTTTATAACATTTAAATAACAGCTTTTTAATAAATAATTATCAAAGTATATACTTATACATACCATCACGCCTGTATTCCCCGAAGGGTTAGGCAGAGGTGTACCAATGTTTACCAACAGTTCGCCGGTATGCTTAAGGCCCATGTAATAGGGGGCGAGCTTATTGCCATTAACCGGGCACAAATCCTAACTCCGAGCTGCTACTGAGAATTTCATAGAAAAACCCAATAACACTTTTGGCTCAACCTGGGAATCGAACCCAGGACCTCTAGCGTAGCAGTCGCGCTTAGCACTACTAGGCTAACGAGGCAGTTCTTATAACAAAAAAAAATGTCTATGTTTATGTATGTTCCTTCCGGATAATCTCCGAAACGGCTTAACAGATTTTGATGGAACTTCCACTGGTAGATAGCTGCTTTTTTAAGAAGTAAATTACACTACTTTTCTTTTAAGTAAAGAGTTAGGCAAAAAAATAAAAAGCACGTGATAACCGAACAAAATCGCGGGCATAAGCTAGTTTTTAATAATAGGTCACCAATCATGTACCAATAAGTAATAAAATAATTAAACAAACAGACTATGATTCCCACACTATGATTGCTAAGGTAAGTGCACCAGTTGTTGACTTAGATAAAATATTTCATATTGCAAAATATTTAAGTGGATTATCAACATACTTGACACGTTTCATATCAGTTTCACTGACTCACATCTTGAAGTGTTAAATTATAAATATTATTGTGAAGTTTCTTTTATTTTTCATGAAGGGGCACATTATTTATATGGGGCACATTATTATAAACAACGTGAATTGTTACTATATGCTTAAATCATACCAGCCTATTATTTTAAGGCCTATTATTGTATGTTTTGCAGGGCAAATACCTTTTCTCATACAAAGAAGGCACGAGCATTGATCACCACGCTTGCTCAACGCGGATTGGCGATTTCAGACTTATATTCGTTGTAAGTTCAGGTTTCTTCACGATGTTTTCCTTCACTGATGTCGGAGATGTCCAAGATATGGTTAGAGAATACATAACACTCATGCCATCATACCATCACGCCTATATCCCCAGAAAGGTTAGGCAGAGGTGTACCTATGTACACCCTCAGTTCGTTGGTATGTTTAGGTCCCACGTCCAGGTCCACGGTCCAGGAGGCGAGCCGGACACAAATCCTAACTCCGAGCTACTAAGAATTCCATAGAAATACCTCACTACATTTTTTGTTCAACCTGGGAATCGAACCCAAGCCCTCTAGCGTGTCAGTCGCGCTTGTCACCACTACCGAGGCAGTTAAAAATACATAAATAAATTGAAAAAGTCAAATTGATACTTGACCGGTATCGAACCGGCGACCTTATGCATTAAAGCCGCCTTAACCACTGAGCTATCACGACTACATGCTTATTCAAATCAAATCATTTATCTCCAAAATTAATTAAACTGAAGTGTCTGTTTGTAGTACCGAAATAATAGTTTTTTACTAAATACTAGTGAGTATTGATTTTCTGTCTGTTTTTTCCGGCTAATCTGCGAAACGGCTAGACCAATTTTGATGAGACTTCCACTGGCAGATAGCTAATATAGGAGTAGGTCTAATTTTAGTAAAAAATAATATGGAACTACAAAAAAAAAGAAATCATGTTAACTCGACATTGACGCGAACGAAATCGCGGGCATTTTTATTTTTGGATGGGAAATCATTTAATTAATTCCCCCGCCCTGGGCGGGGCGGGAGGGAGAGTCAGACTTTTACTGACTAAAACCCATCCATGTTCCTTCTTGTGCCCTATGCGTTCCGGGGACGCGGTATCTCTTTCAAAACAACCCGCAGCCCCGCCAGGAAATCACAGGCATAAGCCAGTAAATAAGAATAAATATTATGTAACTCAATTATTTATCGGGATCTTACGAGTATAATACTATATTGTGTATTCAATAAACTACGTTTCACAATAAATGTGTCATTTGACATTACTAACAATTACGTAAACGTTTCCTTATCTATTAAATAGTGAATAAATACAATCAAGAATATTGACATTCAAACAATGAAAAGTTCAAGCTTACAGCCACTTTAAATAAATCATAATTATCAATAATTAATCGAAGTAAAATAATAACGTTAATAAGATAAGAAGCACTTGCAATTTCATTAACAATAAACTTTAGATACTTAATAATTATTATTTATAAACAAAATGCAATAATTTAAGGAAAATAATAAATTTAATTGTAACGCGCAGATCAATTCAATGAACTCCAATTAGGTATACATTCTACATAAGTTATCATCAGAATACCTATCTCATTGTGGTTATGTGGTTTTCAAACATTTACGGCGTAAATATTTACGTATACATAGGTACAAATTTTTATTTACCTATTTTTTTATAGGTTTCCATAAATATTTTCCTCATATTTGTTTTGTAAATTCATCTCATCATCTGCTTAGCCTTTTCCCAATTATGTTGGGGTCGGCTTCCAGTCTAACCCGATGCAGCTGAATACCATGTACATGTTTTACGTGGAACGACTACCTATCTGACCTCTACAACTCAGTTACTGGGCAGTACGATAACTCTTTGGTAAGAGTGGTTGTCAGACTTTCTGGCTTCTGACTATCCGTAATGACTGTCAAAGATCTACGAATAACAACCGGGACCAACGGCTTTACGTGCTTTCAGAGGCAGGGGGGTGTCACACCACCAACTTTCAAACTCCGGGGTGCTACTGAGCAAATCCTAATGGAAAAACCCAAAAACACTTTTTGCTCGACCTGGGAATCGAACCCGGGACACACGCTTATCAGTCGTGCCTGCGAGCACGAGACCAACGGGGCAGTATTGTAGATTCTTAAACTAAACTAAACTGCCTCGTTAGCCTAAGTCCTAAGCGTGATTGCTACGCTAGCATCACGCCTGTATTCCCCGAAGGGTTAGGCATAGGTGTACCAATGTACACCCACAGTTCGCCGGTATGATTAGGTCCAATATAATAGAAAACTGCAACGTAGGTCTCTATGGAGAAGAACGAGCAAGAAACTCCATGGACACTTTTTTCTTCCAATTTAGTTTTTACAAAATCTTGGTTACAATATTCTTGTTACTTCTAAATGTGAAAACAATGAAGATGAATATAATACAATAAAAAAATAATAGTACTAAACATTATGATAGTAACCTACCTATGTAAGTATGTAGTTGTACAGAAGATAATTTTACAACCGGCTAGTACTACGCACGAGTAAGTCGGTGCGATAAGGGCGTGTTGCGCTATTACGGTTAAGGGCTAGATGCGCGTGCGCATGTGATGTGTATGAGTAATGTTTTGTACAAGGTTAGGTAGTCAGGTGGGCTGGTGAGTATTGCGTTAGGTGAGTGTATTATTTCTGACAATTTGTAACTTGCATTCGTGATCCAATTCCAATTTTATACACATTGTGGTATGCAAGTAAATTAATTTGAATATGTTTTTTTTTTACCGCCAAATAACGATAAAAGAAAAAGTTGCTGAATAGGTTCTCTTTATTTTGCACTGTACGTTGTAATGAAATAAATAATCTTACCACATTCTCCCATATACTTGAAAAGCACGTTAAGACGTTGGTCTCGGTTGTCGTTCGTAGATCTTTGATAGTCATTACGGATAGTCGGAAGCCAGGAAGTCTGACAATCAGTCTAACCAAGAGGTATCGTGTTGCCCAGTAACTGGGTTGTGGAGGTCAAATAAGCAGTCACTCCATGTAAAACACTTTTATTCAGCTGCATCTGGTTAGACTGGAAGCCGACCCCAACATAGTTGGAAAAAGGCTAAGCAGATGATGATGATTCTTCCATATTAATTCCAACAAAAACAGTTTAGATAAAACAAAAAGAAATCAGTGGTATGTCTCATTGAATTTTTATTTTTATTTTGTACACTTCAATGTACAAAAATATTCTTACTTAACTATTTAATTATTTTATTAAAATACTACAAACGTGTCTACATAGACACTTCCTATTACAAACAATGATTCAGACTTAAACTAATTATAAGTGATAATTGCTACAATTATAGTAGAAATTCATTGTTTGAGTGAATAACTAAGTATTGAATAATATATTATTGTTATAACAAAGATTTATTAGTAATATACGTTCTAGGGATGGCTTGTTGACCTGGGAATGTGGTATGTGACAATGTTTTATGTCTGTTGTTGGATATTTTGACAGGATAATAGGTTACTGTCGCAAGTAAGAAATATTAATAATGACAATAATTGTCATTATTAATATTTCTTACTTCACACTAAAAACTTTCTTTTCACACTAAAAGATATACTGTAAAATTGGAATATGACAATAGTTAATTATTAACTATTGTCATATTCAAATTTTACAGTATATCTTTTTTTGTATCATCCCATCCCAAGTAAGAAATATTAATAATGACAATTATTGTCATTATTAATATTTCTTACTTTACAGTATATCTTTTAGTGTGAATATGACAATAGTTCCAATTTTACAGTATATCTTTTTGTTTGTTGCCTCGTGAATCTAGTGGTTGCAAGCGCGGTTCTTGAGCGTGGGGTCCTGGATTTGATTCCCAGGTCGGGCAAAAAGTAAGTAAGTTGGTGTTGTGTCGCCCTGAGCTGTCTCCGGTCATGTCGGATTGCCGTCCCATCGGGATGTAAGATTGAGGGAAGAAGGAGTGCATCTGTATGTACACATACACTTGTTTTCTGTGATCTCAAATCTTCTTGTACTTGGCTAGTCTCCATTTAGATTGGCTGCCGTAACCGAAGTCAGTCTGGGGAATATTTGTTTGTTGCTTTCGAAAACGAAAGTCAAGCAATTCTTTTAAAATTAGTTACTAGCGTTTGGTTAAATATCTTAGTGACACGTAATAAGGCGAAATTATAATTGAAAATATTACATTGGTTCTTGTCCGGTATTGAACTCGCATTATTCCAAAAATATATTTTTAAAATACCATCAAGCCTGTATTCCCCGAAGGGTTAGGCAGAAGCGTACCAAGGTACACCCACATTTCGCCGGTGTTTTTAAGTCCCTTGTAATAGGGAGCGAGCCTTTTGCCAGTAACCGGGCATAAAGCCAAGCAAGCAAGGGCCGAGCTGCTACTAAGAATTTCATAGAAAAACCCAATAACACTTTTTGCTCGACCTTGGAATAGAACCCTCAGGCGTAACAGTCGCGCTTAGGACCACTAGGCTACCGAGACAGTCATTTTTGTAGATAAAATTATACGTAAAATTGATAAAGACACGTTCATGAAAAAATCTACTGAGCCTTAACTAAAAATTAAATATAAACAAATTGTAAAGTGACACTGCAGTTATCAGAGGAAACCGAACGGTGGCACGCGATAATAATAATATTATAGAAATTTTATTCAAATGTAATGTAATGTTGGCTGATAAAAAATATACCTACTTGCTTTATATACAGACAGATAAAGAATTGGAAGGATTTTAAATTAAAGTTCGAAACAAGTAAGGCTGGTGGTATACCAGCCTATTATTTTCCCATTCAAGGGCAAAGGCCTTATCTCATACGGAGAAGGCATGAGCATTGATTACCACGCTGGTTCAAGGCGAATTTTCTAACTTTGAACCACAAAATATTAGCTTAAAAATTGTTTTTCAACTTTCGACTATCGCTCTAATTACCTTCAGTATACGTACCAAGTTTAATTAAAATCGATTTATGGATTTCCAAGATTTCGCATTTGAATATTTGTGTGACATTGCGTGACGCGAGAGCAGTTACGCACTGTGTCCAATCCGAATCCGTGAAAAGTCGGATATAAAAAGTTCGGACCGAATTCGGATATTGCTTACGCACTAATCCGATCTCAAACAAAAACAATACTTCATCAAACCGCATTATTTTCTAACACCGAACTTAACCCAACATTACAAAACTCAACACTAGAATGCTACTGTCAAATTACAATTCACATTTATTATTCAACCAATGAATAGAAAAAAAATATTGATGTTATTTCAATATTAGATTAACTTCGCGTGGTCGGGTTACGTTCACCAAGTCTTAACCGCATAATATTATATTTAACATAGGTACACCGCAACACCGTTTGCTCGATAGGACAAACTGGTAACGTCTAGTGATGTTCTGAGTGTGAAATATTTTTATCGATACATTTATTATTTTTGTTTTTTTAAGAAAAAAATATTTCTGAATGGAAATGGAATGGGCTAAGCCATTTATGAATAGATCCACCCTTAATCTGAGCAATAGTAGAACTATGATGATTGGAATCATGAGGTTTGAAAAAACATAAACCATTTGCTGTCTCTATTGACGGTTGCTACGAAAAAACTATTTTCTATTTATTTATTACATAAGTACAACTATCCCTACCCACAGATGTATTTTTTTTAGGGTTGGGAAATCATCAATTGACTTCCCCCGCCCTGGGCAGAACGGGTGGGAGTGTAAGACTTTTACTGATTAAAACCCATTCATGTTCCTTCTTGTGCCCTTTGCGTTCCGGGGGCGCGGTATCTCTTACGATCAACCCGCAGACCCACAGATTTATTAGCAAATACAATAGTATAGTAACAGACTTTACATATTTGACAAGCATGTATGTATTGAGCACAATCAAGAGATATTATTCAATACGCAGCTTGTGTGAATTTAACCAGATTTCTAAAGTTTCTTAACTAAACAACATTTACAATAAACCTACAATTAATAAAACAAACAACCAAACAACAAGTATGTTAAAAAAATACGAGGAAATAAAAAAATATATATATCCGTTACATCGATATCGACAAATCCTATCTCTACCCGTTCAGAGGATGCATTAAAACCGATGGTAGATTTGATGTGCGCACGCGCGTCGAAATACAAGTTGTAATATAATACGCGCGTATTTATTGCGTTTGTACTGCGTCGAGACAGTTGCTGGACCACCGGGTACTAGTGATTAGCGCGGTTTTCTTAGAAATAATATTATGTATTAGGATTTATGTGAATTGAAATAAGGTAATCAGTTCTTGGTGATAAATAGATATAAAATGATTTTATTTTTTTCTGTCATCATTTTATGTCATCAGATAATCTAGGCGCCCTTTGAAAAAGCATAGTTTGTAACTTAAACATTTTCGTCTACCATACATCCATACCATAACGCCTGTATTCCCCGAAGGGTTAGGCAGAGATGCAACAATGTACACCCACAGTTCGCCGGTATGGTTAGGTCCACTGTAATAGGGGGCGAGCCCATTGCCATTACCCGGGCACAAATCCTAACTTCGAGCTGCTACTGAGAATTTCATACAAAAACCCAATATCACTTTGCTCGACCTGTGAATCGAACCCAAGACCTCGCTTTGGACCACTAGGCTACCGAGGCAGTTTCGGCAGTTTCGTCTAACCATATTTTAATTATACTGATTTCGGTGAAGGAAAACATCGTAAGGAAATCTGGAATAAATATAACTGGCTTTTGCCCACGACTTCGTCCACGTAAGTGACGGTTATCAAGTCACGGGAAAAATAGTAGCCTATACCTTGTCCTTTTTTGGGGTTTCAACTTACCCCCTACCAAATTTTATTAAAATCAGTTCAGTTGTTTAGTCGTGAAAGCGCAAGAGAAAGACGGAATTACTTTGGCATTTTTAATATTAATTAAGTATGGATTAATGTAAGTCTGAAATTGCCAATCAGTGGTGATCAATACTGGTGCCTTCTCTGAATGAGAAGAGGCCTTTTCCCTGCAGTGGGACAATTCAAAGTCAAACTCAAATTATGTATTTCGATTAGACCACTAAGTCACTTCTAAAGTACAAGACATCCAATAAGTAATATCTATTGAATCTAGTTGCCCAAAAGATTGGTTTTAGATTATTTATTTTTAAATTAATTAATTACCGGCGCCATATTCTTACGCATTCTCTGTACCTACGACAGTTAACCCCATGACGTCACGAACCGTTACTTAAGCGATGGTTTAATAAATCAAAAGTTAAACGCTGGCTAACTTGTTGTTCCTGTACGTTATGCGGCCACTTAGCGGGTTCGTGTTTACACCGTGGCGATGCGGTGGCGGTTACGACTTTAGTATGAAGGAGATTAGGGTTATTTTGTATCTGATGGCTGAAATAGAGTAACATTATAATGTTACGCGTGAATTCTCGGTAGACAGTACGTAGATAAAAGTGTTATACGTGTGTATTTTACACATCACATACCATCACGCCTGTATTCCCCGAAGGGCTAGGCAGAGGTGTAACAATGTACACCCACAGTTCGCCGGCATGTTTAGGTCCCATGTAATAGGGGGCGAACCTATTGCCATTAACCGGGCACAAATCCTAACTCCGAGCTGCTACTGAGAATTTCATAGAAAAACTCAAAAACACTTTTTGCTCGACCTGGGAATCGAACCCAAGACTAGCGTAGCAGTCGCGCTTAGGACCACTAGACCACCGAGGCAGTTAGTAGTATAACAGATATTTTTGTATTTGGCGCCCCAAAAAACCCAGAACGAACCCAAAACCCCAAAAATGAACTTGCTGTTTGTGCTCACGACTCGCAGCGGCTACTATACAACTGATGGTAAAGTGTACTTTATATAATAAATAAATCAATAATTAAATTAAATAATAATATAATTATATTAATGGCAATAGGCTCGCCCCCTATTACATGGGACCTAAACATACCGGTGAAATGTGGGTGTATATTGTTATACCTCTGCCTAACCCTTCGGGGAATACAGGCGTGATGGTATGTTATGGTATGTTAAGTTAAACTCCCCAACAACATAACAATAACTAGTTGCAGTCATTCAAAGGTGTGACTCCTGCTCACAGCTCAACACTCAAGAAGTGAGAGTAGTACTAGTAGAGCTCTTTGTGAAGGAGCTCGTCCGGGGAAGTACAACCACCATACATATTTCTGCCGCAAAGCACCGTTGCTGGGTTTCGGTTTGAAGGATATGGGTGTCCGTGTACTTGCACATGAGATATTTCCACTCTGACCCGGGGATGGAAACGGATTTGCAAGGGCTCTGGTATAACATACCATCACGCCTGTATTCCCCGAAGGGCTAGGCAAAGGTGTACCAATTTACATCCACAGTTCGCCGGTATGTTTAGGTCCCATGTAATAGGGGCGAGCCGATTGCCATTAACCGGGCACAAATCCTAACTCCGAGCTGCTACTGAGAAATTCTAAATGGAAAAACCCAATAATACTTTTTGCTCGACCTGGGAATCGAACCCAGGACCCCATGCTCATCAGTCGCGCTTGCGACCACGAGACCAACGGGGCAGTCTTTCTGGTCGGCTCTGGCATAACTGATGTCTATACGCAGCGGTGACCGCTTAACATCAGGTGCCATCAGGTGCCATCAGGTTTGCCATCAACGCGACTAGGAATTTTGCAGTGTGTATCTTGCTTTTCATGTCGCAAAACTTCAAGTCGTTTGTAGGATCCTACCACAAGATTCTTTTTTTAGAAATGCACAATGATCATTATTATCTTCTTCCACTTTAGACGAGGGGGTGAAGGGAGTGTCAGACTCTTGCTGACTAAAACCCATCCATGTTCCTCCTATTGCCCTTCGCGTTTAAGGCCGCGGTGACCACGAATGTTACGCTACGGTTTAAAATAAAGTCTCAAGCTCAATGCTAAGCTCGCTACCGACTTTATGAGCATAGTTTAAAGCAGTTAGGTAGACTAGACTTAGTGTTAAGAAATTCTAGACGATTTAGCTGACCTAAACACTGGCAAGTACTTTATTATGATTTATAAGTAATAGTCCCTTCAACTACTTGTGTAAGTTATTATTTATTACATACAATATTAGTTTTTGTTTATCATATACCTGAAAAGGTGTCATTGTACTCGGGATTATGAAAATGTTACTATAAATATGAGAACAACCCTTAAATCGTGTAAATAATCTGCTGTTACTTTACATTTCGTCATTGTCTTATGTGAACATGATATGAAGTAAGTTATATTTTATTTAAAGAAGTAGAAATAAGAAGAAGTAGAAGAAGTAGATCGTAGCAGGTGGCTTCTGCCTACCCCCATTGGTAAAAGGCGTGAGTTTAATGTATGTAAGTTATACTATGCTATCTTACTCGTACTGTAATCCTACTTCCAGTTCAACTAATATTTGTGAGCATGTATGGATGGATGTTTGTTACTCTTTCACGCTTAAACGACGAAACGGATCTGAATGAAATTTTGCACATAGACAGATTATAGTTTGGAATAGCACATTCCCGTAAGATAATATGTTAACTCTGACGCGGTCGGGGTCCTGGCAGAAGCCAGTCAACCACAATTTATAACTTAGTTGAAGTGCAACAAAAACTGCATCAAAGCTAGAAAAAGCTCAGTTAATAAGTAACTGAAGATCGTTAAAGACGTCATCACATCGCGGCTATTGCGTAGTTGACGAGGTACGTGATATACTGGTGAAAAAGATGGCCGACTAGTAAGTGTACCTATTTATCATCATCTGCCTAACCTTTTCCCAACTATGTTGAGGTTGGCTTCCAGACTATCCGGTTGCAGCCAAATACCATTGTTTCACATGGAGTGACTGCCTATCTGACCTCCTCAACTCAATAACTGGCTTACACGAAACCCCTTGGCAAGACCGGTTGTCAGAATTTTGGGCTTCTGATTATCTGTAACGAGTGTCAAAGATCTGTGAATGACAGCCGGGAGCAATAGGTTTATATGCTACTCGAGCCATGGAGTATCACACACCAACTTCCAAAGGCTGCTGCAAAAATAATCCGTATGAAAAAACCCCAATAACCCGACCTGGGAATAGAAACCAGGACTCTACGCTCAACAGTCGCGTTTAGAGCGAAAGCTATTTTATTACTGAGTGTCGTATTCTCAAGCTTTCCTCACAATGGTTTCCTGTCAGTGATGTTCAAAATAAATTTAGGTACATATAAATTCAAAAACTCACATTGGTACTTGCCCTTATTTGAAGCCATAACCTGGTCCATCACGCTTATAATCGTAATTACCCAATGTTAAGTACAAACGTAAAAATATGTACAACCAACTAGCTAATCATCCTATCCAGCCGTAAACCCCATCACTGCTCCATTAAGTGGATATAAAAATTATTTCGTTATTTTACAATCAAACGCAGTTATAGCTGTGTGTCACGATGACGCTGCGCAGGCGACGCGTGTGGCTGTCCATACTAATGTCATAGTATTATTGGTTGTTGTGGTATCGAGGCCCGGACGGATTTAACTTTTATTTGAAATAGGAGTTAAAGATTACGTAACAGTTGGGTTCGGATTATTATTCTTCTTTTTAGGCTCCATAATAATTTAAGTCTGCTACGCTAGAGGTCTTGGGTTAAATTCCCAGGTCGAGCAAAAAGTGTTATTGGGTTTTTCTATGAAATTCGCAGTAGCAGCTCGGAGTTAGGATTTGTGCCCGGTTAATGGCAATAGGCTCGCCCCCTATTACATGGGACCTAAACATACCGACGAACTGTGATTGCATAACTGGGGCGGAGCGAAGATTTTATGCAATTCTATTGGTTAATATTTCTCCGTTTCTCCGCTCCGTGGCCTCGCTCCGTTTCCTTAGACAAGCTGCTTTATACTGGGCTTAACATTGCCAAAAAATTCAACCCTAATATTGTATGAAGCTATTCTTTTTTAATGTTTATTTGACTGGTAGAGAATGCCTAAGGTATTAGGCCGTCTTTGTACTTTATTGTTGCCTAAAGTTTAATTAAATAAATAAATTGAAACTTTGTCCGCACCAAAAGACCAATCAAAAAGTACCTCTATTCAATATTAAAAAATACCTAACGAAAATCACAGTGCCTGTCCGTGTCAATTAACGAAACATTGAGTATGGCCACGTGCTATGTTTTATGGTAGTAATCAATTAATGTTTTAACAAACCCATGAAGGAATGATTTACAAGAGCATGCCCCATAAGTGCCATGATGTCATGGGAGATAAGGCTTGAGCAATAAAACGAAGTTAAGTGAAATTGTTGGATGTTATGATCTTTTGGGCACGTGTTTAGTACGTTGTATATGCTTTTGAAAGCCTGAATTTTGGTCAGCTTTTAGGTTTGATTACAAAGTATTAGATTTTTTTACAGATGTGTTTGGTCTTGACTCGAATCTAAGTCAGAGGTGTAGGGATGCGGAATTTGTTCGAAAGAGTTGCTGCGGCTCTGGAGCGCAAAGGGCATTAGGATGGGTTTTAGTAAGTAAGAGTCTGACACTCCTTCCGCACCGCTCAGGGCGGAAGACGTCGTTTGATGATTTCCCAACAATAAAAAAGGGTCAAAGGTAAATAGACAAAGTCGACGATGGAGGGAGCTTACCCAGAAGAAACCTGTTTACTCTAACTTTGATAAGATTATCATTCTGTGCGCATTATAATAGAAGTTTGGAAATGCTTCGTGCGAATTGATGGAATAGCAACAAGGTAGGGATGGTAATTTGCAATGCGTCTAGATGTTTTTCTTGTAAATCTTAGGATTTACCGATACGAGTTGGTAAATGAAAAGTTTGATATAAAATAAGATGATATTTCAGGTTACTGTCAACGTTTGGTACATGCTAGGTTTTATCAATGACGATGATTAGTAAATAATTGATGAATAAAAATATTTTATAAAAGATAAAAGAGTCTGATAATGCGCCGAGGATTTTCAACATTTATCAAGTCTCTAAAATAATACTACAAAGGTAAGGATTATTACAGTACATTTCAATCTTTACCGGAAGTCTTGGCAAATCATAGAATATACAGGAACAATCTTAAGATTTACCATACTACAGTATTTTACAAAATACGAATTTTCTCTTCATAGAATCTTGCAACGCAATTAAAAATTCCAATTCCGTCCCTTTTCACTGATAGGCCATGTTATATTAAAACCAACATAAATTCTTCTCGTACAGCCAGAGCATTTCCTATCTTCAATCCAAGCTAAGGATTCTGCATTCATTTGAGACACTCGAAGATAAGTCGGCAGCATTAAGTACATACTTAAAGGCAAGCCGACATAACCACCTTTTATTTCAGATTAGCTCCAATCAAACCACTTTCATCCTACTAAAAGCTCACGCATAGATATGAAATATTGCTAATTACCTATGAAATATTACTGCCATACACAAGTAACCACAAAAAGCCGTGTCATATTTTAAATCGGGACGCTAAAAGCTCCATAAGTAGCCAGCCATCAACGTCATAATATCATGTCGATAATGTGTCATTATAGCATAATGCACAGTCGTGTCTATTTGTAAATGTAGC
This sequence comes from Caradrina kadenii, assembly GCA_947462355.1. Taxonomy (NCBI): domain Eukaryota; kingdom Metazoa; phylum Arthropoda; class Insecta; order Lepidoptera; family Noctuidae; genus Caradrina; species Caradrina kadenii. The sequence continues at coordinate 10,684,445 of OX381692.1, read as the reverse complement.
GTCCATTACTCGTGTATAATGAGCTCGGAGAGAGATAAGCGTTTTGACAAAGCAATAGATTGCAACAGAGTGAATAGCTGTGACAAAGTACGTAGATGGTTAATGTAAAATATGCAAGCCACGTCGGAAAATAAAGAAGGGCAATTTGTATTAGTCAGGTTGTGAATATTTATAGATAGGTAATTATTTAGGAGCTAATAAATATCTAATGTTAATCTCGTAAGCATAAATTAGGTTAATTTCTCGTTGGAAACATTTTAGATGCCATATTATTATTGATCATATGAAAATTAACCTAAACTTTACTACTGCACTAGCTCTTAGAATAAATATAAAATACTGGCTTCCAACACTCGCGTTAAGTAACGTCTTTGGTTACTGCTTTGCTCCCGTGTGTCATAGTGTAATGTCATATAGTCTATACTATTTATCATGAATTTGGCTATCATATAGCAAAAAAGTTTTTCCAATCCGACTGATAAACCTAGAGATTAGTTCGTTTAAACATACACAAAAATCAACTAAAAAGCTCTTCAGCTTTATTGTATTAGTATAGGTATGCCTATCTTAAATAATCCAGATCAAAGACACAACAAAGATAGACTAAAAGAAACTCACAATAAAACTAAGTCATAAATCAAATCCAACAAAAACGTCAAAGCTAATCAGAATCACGGTTGGTCACAACTCACAATTCATATTTCCTTGAAAGCGCTTAGCAACATTATAACAAAGTACCACTATCGGAGCGTACGCCATCAACTTTAAACGACGCGACGTCGCACTCCCATTACGTCGTACAATTTTTAATAAAAACACACAACACAGACGTTACACATGATGAATTCGATATACTTTTGCTAAATGAAGCGCAACGCCCATAAGCCTTTGGTACTAGACAATTTCTTACTACCATTCCTTCTTATTTTGTTGGTGCATCACCAACTTTTATTTGCTGTCCTACAACTTCCTCCACTTCGGATTCTGAACTTTATTTACACTAGACTAAGATTTTACTTTTCAAATTTTGGTTGACTTCGATGGTAAATTTAGCATTGTCAAGTGCAACATCAGATATTGTCTATTGGAGTTTGCTTATGGTGTTACTTGCTATGATTTATGGGTTCGTTCCGGTTGCATCTAAGTTTTGTTGTGTTAAACTTTGTTTGTGCCGATATAGGAAATTACCATCAGATCAAAAAATAAATGCAGTTGGATTTAAAATGATTGGTGATTTAAGTTCATTGCACTCACTTAAAGATGCTTAGGTCGGAGTATATAAAACAGTATTTGTTTCAAAACCTACTTCTATAGGTAAGAGTGTGCGGAAACACTTAAAGGATTTGGCTCTAAGTATTGTTGTTAAAGATTATAATTTTATAAATATTAATCCTTCAAAAGTAGTATAAAAAAAATACAGAATCGACTAAGAGACTTATTCTGCATAAATGTCGATTTACACCGACGTAGATGAAATTGCGTGTTATTTCCTTAGTTTTACTTCTTCCTTAGGCTACTTTTTAATATGCAACTTCATCACAGATCCTAAACCACCTCTTTGTCAAATTTTGTGACAATCGGTTTAGTGGATTTGCGGAGATAAGTCAAGAAAAACAGACAGAGTTACTTGCGCACACGTTTTAAAATAAAATAAAACCTTTCTTATATAGAAACTCCCTCTAATTTTAAGCTTGCTTTTATTTTTGTATCTTTGAGAATTTCTACTCTCTCCATATAACGGTTCAATATATGCCTGTTGACCGACAGAAGGACGGGCAGCAGAAGCTTGGTAATAGGGAACCGTAATAGTTTGGTCAATAAAGAGAGCTCGTGATTTGCGTAGTGAACAGATGACCACCATAAATAAAACAAATATTATTTTAATTAAAATCTAGTGCGTATCTTTACAAGCCATTCCCATTAGAGCTCCCTTCCACAGTTCTTCCGCGTATTATATATTATATATCGCACTGATGGTTTTCACGCCGTTATTCGCAAAAAGACTGTATCCCTGATCTGCAGATTGCGTGGCAGCCGGAACAAAATCCTGGAGACTATAGCGGACAGGATCTCATCCCCACTTTGGAAGTCATTTGTGAGAAGTGTAATTTAGTATTTTAATTTAATATAATTTAATAATTTGATAAATGTAATTTTAATGTATTTAATTTATAATCATAATGAATGTGTAAATCTACTATGGATCTTTTAGACATCTGAAATAAATGAATTTAAATCTTTTTTTTTTTTAATTATTCAATTCATTTGACCTCATTGTGAAGATAATTATTTTTAACACAAAACCACATCAACTTAATCCTATTTTCTCGCAACACTTTGACCTACCTTATCACTTTTATCTCATCATCTAATGACGGTTGTGTCACCTTACCGACTTAACCTCGAAAGTTAATCTGACGCTTAATAAACTATATTTGATTGATCGGTCCCGTAAATACTACATTGCCTTTACCGTTACTATCGCCATGTACTCCTTTATTGTTATCCTTATTTGTATTACAATAAGGATCAGTTTTGATGTCATCCTGTTCAATGATATCAAAAGCCTTATTGCCTTTAGTTTAAAGCCTATTTCTTAAGGTGTTTATTTTGAAATCTTTAATGTAATTTGGTCATTGGGTACGGTTAGTGTCACAGTTTTTTTAGGGTTAAATTTGGGTGTAACAAAAGTGGTTGAACTTTATGGTTGAATTGATCTAAAGATTCAATATCGGGTGTTAGAAAGTTGAACTGCGTATCTCGTGTCCATCGAATGATGTTTGAAAAGTTATTAAAAGACTTACCATTTCCTTGTTGAGTTTGTAACAATTTTGGAAGAGAAAAAGCGCTTACCTGAAACAATAAAATATACAAAGTGTTAAATATTAGCTTCTGCCTGAGAGTTCGTCTGCGTAGACTGACATTATTAAACTAAAGTCCTTAATTATCTTACGGGAACACAAATCTGTGCACAATGGTGTGTTGGTGCTGGAACTGAATGTTGGGTATGGCAAACGAGGCATGAAAGTAGGATTAATGCTGTGGAGATGCGTTCCTTGCGAAGTATGTCTGGTGTAACTTTGAACGATAGAATGAGGAATGAAATTATACGAGAACGTTGCGAAGTAAAAGAGGATGTAGTGACAAAGGTAGAAAAGAGTATGCTTAGATGGTTCGTTCATATTGAGAGGATGAGTGAAAGGCGACTAACAAAAGGGGTTTATATTGCAGATGTGAGTGGCAACGCCGGCAGAGGACGCCCTAGAAAGACCTATCCTGACTTTATTGATGGGGTTCTTCAGAAAGGTCGCGAGCGCAGTACTCGTAACCGGCGTGTTTGTATGAACAGATGTATGAACGTGGACGAGGCGAAAGAAGTATGTAAGAATCGTAGCAAGTGGCGTACTGTGGTTTATGCCTACCCCCAAGGGAAAAAGGTGTGATTTTATGTATGTATCGGAACACAAAAATACAGGATACAAATATTCTGTGTTAAGCTAGATTAACACCCGTATGTGTGTCAAATAACAACTAATTCTGTTAAGTCTTGAACGCAAAAAAGTAATAAACATCCATCCATTCTCACAAATTTTCCCGTTTATAACTAAAGTAAGATTGTAGACGTTAATAATTTTGTTTAAATGGAAACCAACAAGAATGATAAAAATATTCAAGTCCAAATCTTTCTTAAATTGTGGCCCCAGCAGTTACGCCGTCAACTTTTTCCTTAATACCTTCACGCCCATTTTGTCAAAATTTCTGGAAGTCCTCAGTGAAGCTTCCAAGAGGAAGCTCGATTATCACGAAGATACTTTTGCCAGGAAAGGATAGCCAATCTAAAAGAATTCTGAGAAATATATCAAAACAATGGAGTCGTTTTCCTCCTTAGAGGCGTTTGCAGGATGTTCTCATTTGTGGTTTTTATTGGTAACTCGATGTATCATGGTTGTTAATGAGTTTTATAGGTAGGTTGTTGAATGTCGTTATGGCCTAGAGGTTGAGACGCCAGCCTCTCATACAATAGTACCGGGTTTTTAATTTCTAAGTTTATCTTGGACATCACTGACATCGATGAAGGAATACATAGCGAAGGGATCTAAATTTATAATTCTGGACCTATTGTTATCATCCCACTGCAGTATAAAAGCGTCTTCCCAAAAAGAGAAGGTACACATTGTACACATACATAATATTAGGTACATTCATTATACATCTCTAATTTCTAAACATTGTCTCTGACGTCTAAAACACCATAACAACAAAACAAAAGCGAATGCTTGTCGGAATTTATAACGTCGTAAAAAATACAGGTTTCTGATTGGCCCAAAAACCTTTCTTAATGAGGGGTTTGCGTCTCATAACTGTGTTTACAATAATTTCTCAACAGGGATCTTGTCACGACTCTGTTAATACCCCAAAATGATGGGAACTGCAAGTTCGTTTGCTCGTGTTAATCTCGAAAATTATTGCACCGATTTGTATGTGTTGTGTTTCGTCAGTAGGCCATGAGGATTGGGTTGCGTTTCCACTGGGAAGGTCTGGTTTTTGATGGATTTAAAGATGCGGTGTTGAAATCCATTTTATTATTTTTTTATCGTTGCTTTTATAGGTGGTTTTTGAGAAAATTTCTACGATAGAGGTTAACATTTTTCAGAACACACCCGGGATTCAAAAGAAAGTCCTAGTGTGGGGCATTTTTTTTAAATAATTACTAGCTCCTGTCCTCGACTTAAGTTACGTCTTTTGTTACTGCTCCGCTCCCGTGTGTCGGAGCGTGATATTATATAGCCAATATTACTTCCTGGTAATTTAGCTATATATTGGTGAAAAAATTGTTAAAATCGGTCTAGTAGTTTCTGAGCTTGTTCGGTACATACAAACCAACAAACAAATCTACTAAAATTGTTTTGTTTATATAATAAGTTTGCCATGTTTATAATGGTTTGAAATGTTCTTAAAACTTTCTAATTATTACAATTGTTACTGAAATTTTTTTTTAACTGTAGGTAAATACATCATTATTATCACTCAAACAATACGAAGAAGTAATTACACTGAAATAATAGTCTCAAGAGTTCAACCTCAACACATGCCCCAAGAATGCTTTTAATAGTTACAACATAACATCCAAGCAATGTTAATAGTTCATAAATAATAATAAAAACAAAACATTTCATTGCATTAATGTGCAATGAGCTGTGTAATTCCCACGTTTAAGTTTATTATTGTTATTAACTTATTTTACTTTGTGTGTGTAATGTTTTTATTTTTACTATGAAGCCATTACGAAAATTAAGTATTGTTACTGGACAGACATTTTATTTAGTTATTAAAAGAGTATGTTCGTAAAATAGATATTTTTTTTGCATGGGATGTAAATACTTGGTACAAAGCCTCTGTTATTGTGATTTTTTTTGCGCCGGACTATATATACCTTCAGGTTACCAAGATATTGAAAGACCAACTTTCGTTTACGTTTTTTTGGAAACAAGTTTTAGAAGTTTTTAAACGTGAAATATTGTATTGTTGAATGCATCCCTAAGCACTGGCAATGGTTAGCTCACCGTCCTTACGTTTAACAAAACGACAGGCCGTGTCGATGGCGCGTTCGTGTTCCACGCGCGCCTTAAAGAGATGTCAGCATAGGGAAGGGGCCACTGAGGGCCGATGCCTGCCGGGGCTGCGGGTTGTTCGGTAAGAGATACCGCGCCCCCGGAACGCAAAGTGCACAAGAAGGAACATGGGTGGGTTTTAGTCAGTAAAAGTCTGACACTCCCTCCCGCCCCGCCCAGGGCGGGGGAAGTTATTTGATGATTTCCCACCCACCAAAAAAAAAAAAAAAAAAAACAGTAATTCAGTAATTTTTCACGTTAAATATAAAAGTAGTTTCCCAGCAATTGAGCAAACCTAATTTGATGGGTATTTGATGTGTTTTTTTACACTTCATATACAAGGTATATTTCTGGAGTTTAATATTACAATGATCATATTTCTTGTCTTGCATGACAAATATCCGTTCATCCATCCATCTGTCCTCACACACACTTTATAATACACTAGCTTTTTTCCGCGATTTTGTCCACATAAATATCGTCTACTGCGGACGAAGACAAAGTCACGTTATAACAAACCCCATGTCATTTATTGGGGTTCGAAATTACCCCGTACCAAATTCCATCAAAATCGTCTCAGTCCGGCCTTCATTGGCCATCAAAGGCCAAGGCCATCAAAATTGCCCTTAATTGTTCAAAACACTTTAGTTGACCCTTTTACCTTATTTTGACCCCTGCTCGAAAAATAAAGACGATCAGATACAAAACTTGACACCATGCTTGAACCAATTTCAACCCGTAACTGCTCAACACAATTATGTCAAAAGACAATGGGTCTGTGAGGCCCTTTGTCTCGCTGTAATTACTAACACGTGGTTGGTTAGCTACTTGAGAAATGGTTTTATCATAGCAAATGGAAGCAATTACAGCTTTGGTAATATTTTATTTTGTTACATTACTCGCCATGAGTCGTGAGTACAAATGTCAAGTTAATTTTTCGGTTTTTGGGTTCCTTTCGGGGTTTTTTGGGGCGCCGACGCTGCACGCGATCGGTCAGACTGACGGACCAATCGCGTACAGCGTAAAGTACCCAGAAAGGTACCCGAAATCCCGAAAATTAACTTGACATTGGTGCTCTGTACTCGCGGCGACTACTATACTAACTACTACACTTGACTTCGCTCCCGGTGATTTTTTTTGAAGTAAAATCTTTTTTAGCCTCGTAAAGTGATTTTTGTTAGCGGCAACCTTATGGGGCGGCGCCACTGACATTTCAATGTGACCGCGTCAACGAATTTTTTTTTATATCATTGAATGAAGAACTACAACTGCCTCCGTAGCCTAGTGATCTTAAGCACGACTGCTACGCTAGAGGTCTTGGGTTCGATTCCCAGGTCGAGCAAAAAGTGTTATTGGGTTTTTCCATGGAATTCTCACTAGCAGCTCGGAGTTAGGATTTGTGCCCGGTTAATGGCAATAGGCTCGCCCTCTATTACATGGGACTTAAACATACCGGCGAACTGTGGGTTTACATTGGTACAACTCTGCCTAGCCCTTCGGCGAATACAGGCGTGATGGTATGTGTTGAATGGAAAACAAGCCGACGGGTCACCTGATGCTAAGTGGTCACTGCTACCTATAGACATCTGCAATAACAAACGCCTTGCAAATGTGTTGTCTAGAGATAAAGTTGAAATGTCTGATGTGCCTGTAATTACACCGGCACCCATACCCTTCAAATTGGAACACAGAAACGCCGCTTTGCGGCAGAAATAGATATGGTGGTAGAACTTCCTCATAAACTATGTAGAAAAAAGCCTAGTCTGGAACAACGCAGAATTAAAACCAAAAAACCCACTACTAAAATGTAAAAACGGCAAAAAATATTTTAGATATAAATATAAATTAATCTCTGTCATAAAATTCTATACGGATATTTTTAAATCGCCCAAAAACATAATCAAAATGCTATAAAATAAGCTTTATGCTCGTAACACCAAGGTAGCAACGGGTCTGAGGTCAAAAAGGTTAAACCAGTATTATTTGACCTTCCAAATTGTGTGCCGTGATAATGTGATGTTGGACATGAAAGGGTCTAAATTCACTGGTCAGATGTAAGTGATGTTGTATGGGCAAAATAAGTATTTTATGATTAAAACAATATCAGTTTCCGTCATAAAGTTTCATTAAATGTCAAAGAAATTTATTATGGAACGGATTATGACGGAGAAATGAGGAGATAAATATTAGGGATTATTAGCTCTTAGTAAAATGAGCCATTATGGTAATTTGAGATGACAGGCTTAATCAACTGTTTTATTCTGTAACGGCTGGAAGCCATCGTAATACAAACAAATCTATGGATTCAATAGATGATTCTAGGCCACCTAGCAATGAAATTTTTAGCGATACATTTTGACCGTTGCATTTTTGCGTAGAAAGGCAGATTTTTAACTTACGGAATGCGTGTCACTTTGGATGGCTTCCTCAGGAATTGGCAAGAATATGCAAAACGTTGAGGGAAGTGGAAGGAATGGGGCAGGCCTTTGCTCAGGAGGGCAAAGGACCACATAGGCTAGCAAAAAAGGAATAGCCTAAGCTTTTTTTTATAATGTGGAGTCTAGAATTTCTGTACCTAGAATGTCTAGAATGATGAACTTCTTTTCGTATCGATTATACATTCATCATTATTTACACTATTTGGGTCCAGTAGTAGCCATATTGTGGCTCGTGTATGCGCCACTGTAATAAACTACAAAGAAAACATAACATAATATACCATCACGCCTGTATTCCCCGAAGGGTGGCAGAAGAGTTGCAGAGGTGTACCAATGTAAATTTGCCGGTCAGTTTTAATATAACGGATTTAAAAGATATCTAAACTTAATGTACTGGCACAAAAAGATGTGATTGTGAGTACTATTTTATTTCAAAAGAAAACATCGTAAGCACCATGGCTTTTTGCACTGACTTGTAATTGCAACAAGTCCAGACAAGTTGCTGGACAATTGGTAATCAGACCGCTCAGCTTACGGTATTTTTAAACTCCGACGCAACAACGACGGGGTGTTATAAGTTTGACGTGTCTGTGTGTATGTCTGTCTGTGGCATCGTAGCTACCGAACGCATGAACCGATTTTGATTTTGTTTGAAAAAACATTCTTTAACTTTATAAGTGAATCAACGGAGGGGAATAAATAGATGAGTATAAACACAACATTTAAAAATTTAAAGTAACCCCCGACAGAAGAATAAAAATCCCTACCGCAGCTAACAAAAGAGCTGATAACTTTGAAACCGCTGAACTGATTTCCATGAAACGAAGCTAAGAACACTCTCGACTAATACTACATTCAAACAAAAAAACTATATCTAAATTGGTTCATGTGTTCGGGAGCTGCGACGCCACAGACACACACACACACACACAGACACGTCAAACTTATAACACCCCGTCGAATTTGCGTCGGGGGTTAAAAAAAAACCAAAATTAATTAAACAAATTCACACTGCATAATTTTTCACCTATTCAAATCACAAACTGACCACAAAAATGAATTAAATGTACAATCTGTTGACTTGTATTATAACATCTTAATGTTATTCATATTTATTAAGTTACACAAGTCATGAACTTTGTATAAAGGGCTTATTTTTACTATAAACTTCATAAAAATCCCTTTATCTTATTTTGCGGTTGAAAATGCTTTCGAACCCTTTGGGCAGGTGTTCCAGAATTATAATGAGAGTGAAAAGGAAAGGCTAGCCGGGTTCAATTGTAAAGATTTTTTTTTAACTTTCTGTAATTGATTTCTATATAAATATTTACTAAGCCAAGTATTAAAAATTTTCCTTTCACGTATCAATATATTAACTATTTTTTGAGTACAGAGAATTTTTTTAGGTTTGTTTGTGTGTTTATTTAAATGCACTAATCTCTAGAACTAACAGTCGGATTTCAAATTTTTTTTGTGTTGGATAGCCAGCCTCATGAGGAATAGTTTAGGATATAACATCACGCTACGATACACGGGAGCGGAGGAGTGACCAAAGGCGTAAATAACCCTGGTGAAAAGCTAATACAAAAAATAAAACTCAACCCTATTTAACTGCTACTGGTATAACCATCCCAAAAAAAAAAAAACACCAAATCACATAAAACTGTTTTAAATTCAAAGTCCGTTGCAATAAATTATCATTCTTTCCACGGTGCCTCCATAAAATATAATACAAAAAAAAACGTCAAAATACACCAAATCGGGGCTAGGAGCGAACTCAGACAAAGCTCTATTGAACTTGTCTGAACTTGTCCCTAAAAAAAAAGTCAGGCACCTGTTTGGGGCACCACCTGTGGAATATATTAAGTCCTTTTATAAAGAGACCATGGAAAAAAAAGGTTTGTGGTACAGTTTTGTACGGAACACGCTTATATATTTTTTTCCTTTATTTTTAGTAAAAGTATTGATTTACACTCGTTTAAAAGTATTGTTATTGCCCATTTTTGTGTTAAAATACATTATGGAGTATTTTTTGTTTTGATCTTGTGTAGGGAGAATACTTAATGAGTTGGAAGTCATAACAGGATAGTTTGGTTAGTTTGTAGTAGAGTAAATTGGTACTTTTGGAATGGGCAGCTAGATTAAATTTTTCTTTTTTTCTTGTAAATGACGTTAAAAAGTGCCTTTTAATAGTTTTAATTGAAATAAATGAATTGACCTTGACTTTCCACTAAACAATATTACGTTGAATCCATACTTAATAGTATTAATGCGAAAGTAACTCTATCTATCTGCTACACTTTTATGACTAAACCACTGAATCGATTTTGATGAAATTTGGTACGAAGTAAATTTGAACCCCAAGAAAGGAAATATATTCTCATAGGCTACTTTTTTATTCACAATAACCGACATTTACACGGATGAAGCCACAAGCAAAAGCTTGTTAGCTTTAATAGTGTGTCTTCATTTATCGTATTTTTATTATTATTTTGAATTGAAGGGACTCGAAACTAAGAAGTTAGACTTAACTTTCAATTTTCTTTACATCAAATTTTACTTATCATGCACAGCATCTCAAAAAGCAATACAGAATATAGTGCCTACAGATCTAGACTGAACCTATATGCCAGTAACTGCCACAGATCAAATCTAAACAAAATAACATTAGTTTGGTCTCCAAGACAAAGATACAATGAAATAAATCTAAAAACAGATAAACTTAACGAACAAGAAACAACTAAAGACAGTCTTAAGATTAACAAATTATTATTCGAATCTAAAGCGGGTGTCCAATCTAATCAGTTTGAATTATTTATTCAAATCTGTGTACCGTTTGAATTTTAATGTATCATTTGTTTGAATCATTTATGTGTTATTAAGAATAGTTATTTCGAAGCTAAATTATTTTATTAACACAAACAATGTATTATGTTGGTCTAATTGCAAAATTGCTGGTACAATGTTTGAACATTATTGAACAAAATTGCTGTATTTGACTGTTTAGAACAGGGATGGCAAACTTTTATGTGCGAATTTACTTATATTAAAAATTTTATGATAAATAAAAATATAATAATTATGCCAACAAAGAATATTAACTAAATATAATGCAGAAAAACAAAACTAGATGCTATAAAACTCTTTGTTTGCGACTCGAAATTAGTACAAGAATATTAAATATTGAATATTTAGGTAATATTTAATGTTTATTTAAATCTATAAAAATAAATAAAATTGAATACTGTTTGCAATGGCATAATAATAGCTTACAACGTAATTACAGGAAAAATACATTTATTTAAAATTTTATCTGTCTCTCCATGTTTTGTTCCGGCTAATCTCAGAAACGGCTAGACCGATAATGACAGGTAAGCCAGTAAAACAATACATTTACTGGTTTACCATCCCTAGATTCATAAACGAGACTCAAAGGCGTATTTAGGTAGGCAATGGTGGTTGGAGGTGGATTTGAAACCTGTTACTACTGTAATATTGAAGTGAGTAAATGTAGTATTATATTGATGGCTGCCTCGTTAGCCTAGTGGTCCTAAGCGTGACTGCCACGCTAGAGGTCTTGAGTACGATTCCCAGTAGATAAACCATGTAACACGTTGCTCGACAAGAGTTCCTGGGTTCTTCTATGAAATCGTCAGTAGCAGCGAAGTGATTTGATAATTTCCCACCGGTAAAAAAAAAATCTACTAAATAAAAGCGTTCAAAATGAATAGAGGTATTTTTGACAGATTGAGACTGTCCTGAACTAGGACTACTTAAGTTTGCTCCTTTTTCAAGAGACACGCCTATTTTTAATATTTTGCCATCGGAAGAGATCTTTGATAGCCTGCCGTTTGTATCTGAAGCGGAAAGGTCCATTAAAGAAGGGGTAACAATTCAACGGATTATTTTTATTGTTGAATTATATTATGTTTAATTTTTGTTTATGACATTGTCTTGGAGTACTCTGCAAGATGTAGTGCTTATTGTTATGAATGAATAAACAAAATAAAAAATTAATTATTTTTCTACATTTGACTATGCCTCACACACTGATTCCTTGTCTTTGAAATGTAAACATGTATTTAATATTACAATTAATTTAGCTTTCATTTTTTAATTTGGGGCACTGAGCACGTATTGCAGTATTTTGAGTGACTTTTATTTTTAATACATGGTTTTGACATCAGTATTGTTTTATGGAATTGTACAACTTATTGTAATACATTTTTTTTTAAGAGTATGTATAGAGTTTCTTGCCAGTTCTTCCCCATACGAAACTATCTTTTGGAATGGGCAACTGGATTCAATATTTTTAATTTTAACATGTAATTGACGTTCAAAAGTGCCTTTTAATGGTCTAATTGAAATAAATGATTTGACTTTGACTTTGTTTGCGATCGTTCTTAAAATTGAGTAGAATTACCTCTCATGATATCATCTTAACGATAACATAAACCTGCACCTTCACAAATAATGTAACATACCTACATAATGTGTGAGCATTATTACTGCTATCTTTAGTAATAGTACATCCGTTAGTTTAGCTGGGAGCTATACTCACTTAAGTAGCCCTTCTAGTCCTGTCAGATTGGAGAGAGTTATAATTTCCATAACGACAGTATAAGTAGCTGGTCTACTATATTCTATAGTACTTTCTTTAAATGTTAGGTTGTTGTACATTGTAATGTTTAAGACGATCGTGAATTTTTCAGAGGGATCCCTAATATTATAGAAAACTAGCGAACTGCCTGCGATTTCGTCCGCGTGACTTTTTGAAGTAGTTCCCAATATTGAACAAAGCAGAGAACTGATGCACATATTCACATATCTATACAAATATTATATATAAAGAGGAAAGATTTTTTGTTTGTTTGTTTTTCATGAATAGGCTCCGAAACTGCTGGACCGATTTTAATTTTTTTTCCACCAATAAGCTATATAACATCACGCTACGACCCACGGTAGCGGAGCAGTAACCAAAGACGTAACTTAACGCGGGTTAACCGCGTTAAGTTACGTCTTTGGTTACTGCTCCGCTACCGTGGGTCGTAGCATGATGTTATTCAGCCTATGTTACTCTGGAATAATGTAGCTATCTATTGGTGAAAAAACGGTTAAAATCGGTCCAGGAGTTGCGGAGCCTATTCGATACAAACAAACAAAAAAATCCTTCCTCTTTAAAATATTAGTAATTACTGCTCCGCTCCCGTGTGTTATAGCGTGATGTTGCATAGCCTATGTTACTCAGGAATAATGTAGCTATCTATTGGTGAAAAAATTTTTAAAATCGATCCAGTAGTTTCGAAGCCTATTCGTTACAAACAAACAAACAAATATTTCCTCTTTATAATATTAGTATAGATAATATAAATAAAATATGGCCTACTTTTTCAAACCACTGCAACTCCTGAATGCCAGGATCAATGGTGGCGGTCACCAGAAAATCGCTGAGGCAATGAAGCTCGACGAATCCCAGACAAAACGAATTAATAATCTTGAATCATGCAACGAAATTAATCAGAAAAAGCCAGGGCGTAAGAAAAAACATAATTTGAGAGACAGAACAGACCTAGGCCAATAAGCACAAAAGGACATTTACAACTAGGAGAAGCCCAGATTGCTAACGACTCTTTTTAATTCGTGTGTGTTTTTTTTCACTTGCGTTATGTTACGTCTTTGGTTACTGCATCACTCCCGTCGGTTGTAGCGTGATGTTATATAGCCTATACTATTCCTCATGAATCTGGATATCATATACAAAAAGATTATTTCCAATTCGACTGAAAGATTCAGAGATTAGCGTGTTTAAAAAAACTAAACAAACTCTTAAAATTTATAATATTAGTATAGATGTATTAGGTTTTACTGCTGACGACATAAAGAGAGAGCTTGAAGGTAATAAATCTAATTTAAACAGAATCCGACCAGTGAGTATAAGTATCGTTGACAAAGTGCTAATTTCGAATATAAATAGACTAAAACTGCCTCGTTAGCTTCGTGGTCCTAAGCGGGTCTGCTGCGCTAGAAGTCTTGAGTTCGATACCCAGGCCGAACAAAAAGGTGTTATTGGATTTTTCTATGGAGTTAGGAATTGTACCTGGTTAATGGCTATAGGCTTGCCCTCTATTACAAGGCACCTAAACATACCAGCGAACTGTGGGTTTTCATTGGTACACCTCTGCCTAAGCCTTCAGGGAATATAGGCGTGAAGTTATATTATGGAAATGGACCAAAATTAACATAGAGACAGAACCATAAATTAGAATTATTTAACTCTTGACTTGTTTTGATAATGTATGTAGTTGTGATGTTTTGTATAATTAATAAGATCTTTAGATTTTTCACTGATAAAAGTTGTATAAGTGTTACTTATAATTCCTAATTGGAATTGGATTGTGATTAATGATTATTCAGTTTGTTTTTCTAATTTGTTTGCAAATTTTTATCAGATTTTAAGTGGTCAAGATTTTTTTTTAAACTGCCCCACACTAGTTATTTCTTCTGTATCGTGGGTGCGTTTACAAACATATTAACTCACATACAGCCAGATCTGAAACAACTATCAGTAGTATATGCAAATAGTATATGATTCAGGCGGATTGGCGATTTCAGACTATATGTATTAATATTTTATTTCGTAGTTTCCTCACAAGGATTTTTCCTTCATCAATGTCAGTGATGTCCTAAATAAACTTAAAAAGTACATAATTATTAAACTAAAAAGTCACTTCAGCTCTTTTCTTTTAACTTCGAGTTCACTACAAATCTATCGTTCCTTGATGACTTATCTAAATGCGTCGTCAAAAAAAGAAACAGTCGCAACTGACAATGGCCGACGGCAATATCTTTGACAAAATAAAACAAAAATCTCCAAAACTGCTGAACCGTCTTTTTCCACTTCAGTAGTAATGGAAAATAAGTCACTTCTTCAAAACCGTGACTTACTTTCTCGACAACATTGTACTTACCGTTTTGGAAATACACGATGACAGCTATGGTCTAAAGCTTTAGGATGAAACACATAAAAAAATTGTTTTTGTAACGCAAAACTTAATTTTGTTTTTGCTTTTTAAGAGACCACACGGAATAAACATGAATTTTGCTTTTTCATTCATTCGTGAGTGAAGTTTTTTTGTAATACAACGTTGCGTTTATTTCACTAGTAATGACATTTATTTTCAATTTTTTCCTTACCTACCCAACCTTGTATCTGCTAATCTAATAAGTACCCTATTACTTAGTTAATAAGTGCTAATAATATTACTAGATACTTATTTCTACTGAATGCATAAGCAAGATGATAATACGTGATGTAATATGCAGTGCATTTCATATGGTTTTCGATTTCTTCGTACACGATCCGTTCAGTTGCCATCGATTTTCGCTTTCGATTGTCGGGTGCTTTGCATCGAGTCCATTGCCAACGCTTAGTCACGGTGTAATGTATGAAGTGTTGGCGTAAACACTTTTATGTTATTTTCTGAGTCAATATTGTGATTGTAATGGTTTGGGAAGTGGATTGTTAGTCTACCGTTTTGAGTGTAATCTTCTACTTGGAATATTTTATATTCTGTTGAAAACGTGTCGTTAATAGACTCTAATTTGTATACATTTTTGCTATCTTATAAGATAAATCTATTTTCTGATCTATGGATTATTTTTAGCTGTATTCTTGTAGTTACTGGATTTATACTGAGTCTCATTTTATTTTTTTTGTGAATGCTACGTTAATTTTTTTTTATAAATACTAGCTTTAATTAAGACATTCTACATTTGAAAATGGCGTATTTCGCAAAGATTTTTTTAAACTACTTCTCCAGTACTTCTACATTTTTTTGTAACTTTACTAGGAATACGAATTTGTAAGTTTATCACTTGCACCGTGCGGATTCGTGACTGCAACCACGATTTAGAGCGTGCCAAGTTTACGTCTCTTGCTTGAACTAGTTCATGTTTCTCTCAACGTTTTGAACTTAAATATAGTTCTGTGAACTGAATTTTAAGTGTGTGTTCAGTAAATGTTTTGTGTGCTACTTCTAGTTTTATCTCTAGAATAGGAATATTAAGATTCAAATTTAAATGTTCCACCTTTTTATTAGAATAATTCTTGAATAATTGGGGGAGTACTGTATTTTAATTACGCAGTGACACTTATTTATTTTAAATTAAATGTATTCTATAATATTTTTTATCGTTATGTAAAATAAATTTATCATTCAATAAATAATAATTATTCATGTTCATAAACCACAACGTAGGTATTTTACGCGTGTTGTTCAACCTGTCCTCACAATTCAGAACTAGTCGGAACTTGTCCCTCTGCTGACAGCGATGTAACGTAAACAGAGGATATTTTCGACTTGATTGACGAGATGCTGCGACTGCTGAGTCTAAACATGGGTTTATGAGTTATGTTAGAGCTTACTTGAGCTCGGTCAAGTATATTACTTTGTTTTACATATCGCTGATTTATTTCATTAAAGCACTAAGTATTTTTATTTTGCCAATTTCATTAAAAATATATTTTTTTAAATGATGATTTTTCTAACACACACAGCACAAAATTCTTTTTTCATAATTTTATTTGACCCTTGTAAAAAATGAAAATGAAGAATTATTTATCAATAAATAATATAGAAACATTATCAGGTTCGTATAATTTAATTTTTATTTGGATGTGCATTGTTTTATGTTCTGATGCAATAGACTTTTTATTTTAGTACGTTAGGGTTCCAGAAAAAACAAACATATTTATGTTTTTACAAAATAATATTTATTTCACAATTATAACCCCATATAATGTTTGGGAGACAAAAATTAACACAATCCAGGTTATACGATTCGATTACATGCGGTACTTAACTAGAATAGTACTTGTAAAATATGAATGCATATCAAGAAGAAAAAAATCACAAACGTTTAAATGCAATATTTACAGGTCAAATAATTAATTCTACATAAGTAATTATTTTATACAAATTAGGAAACAATTCTTTTTTAATGTTTTTACACTTTTTCGAAAACAGAACATAGGTATTCTGAAACAAATTGTATGGCTTTAACAAAATTTACCAGATAATAATAATAATTCAAAATATTTACAGTTGCACTAAAATTAATATTTAATTACATACTTTCAATTTTACGGGACATTTTAATAATTTTTAGTCCTCCATAAATGATTTCAATGTCTCTTAGTCTTTCGTAATTCTTTACGATTTCGTAAATTTAACTAATATTTGGTGTCTAATCGATTCGAAAGAAAATAATTAAATGAAAATGAAACTATTTATGACTATCGAAATTATTTGGAACTAAAATAATATTTGAGATCTACATAAGTGTCTTAAAAAAATCCTAAGTTAAACTAAGTTCTTATTTTATTTTCATCGTCAAATTAAATGGAATAAATTAATCTAGATTTAAATGAATCTAAAATTGATAAACAAGAGATCAAATGGAAAATGTAACTAAATCAAAAACTTAACAACACTAAAATAAAATTAAAGTCGCAAACAATTACAATTATCATTATTTGTAATTGTGTTCACTGGTAAAATTATTTTGTAATAAAATGCAGCAGATATTATTGGCGAAAGCACTTATGAACATATTTCCGTACGGCAATAAACATTTTATTAAATGCACGACATAAAAATATTATAAAAAGTTACTTTTATTTTAAACTTTCACGAGGCGTTTTGTCGAACTTCACTCAAATTTGGAAAAAGCAAAATTCATTTTCAAAAAAGCGGAATAAATGTTAGAAATTGCAATGTCGAATTAAATTGAGCTGCTGGAGACCTCTCGATTTAATTCTGACGTAACCACCATTTACAATTTAAGTGCAGTTAGACACAACATCTCTACCAGAACAAATAGCCACAAAATAAAATACGGAGGGACTTAAAAATACGTAACAACAGTCCAGACCTGCTATGCAGTATCACTGTCAACAATACCTACTTATCTAGTACAATCTTCATTTTATCTGATGGTATTGAAGAGAGACGACGCGAGGGAGACCTTTATGATGGCCACTACCATCACTAGGTTGACGATGTAGGTCGAATTGCATCTTAAGTGGTAAGGTGGTGTGTTATGCTCACGAGGACACTCACCTCGCCTATTGTCCTGGACTTCTTGGCCAGGCTGTCGTGATACCAAGATGTGGCACAGAACTTCGTACAGCTCGGCTAGGAGCCGGTTCAGCCGCGAAAAGTTCTCCTCAGTTGCCTCTCTCTCACTCGGTAAGTTGAATGCTATAGCCATCTTTGTCTTTCGCTACGTCTTTTTCTACGGAAGAAGCGTGGACAGATAGCTGTTTGTTTGTTATGCATAAATGCTGTGTGCCTGTTTGTGTTAAGTTCCTTTCTGGTATTGGATCCACTTCTCCGTTTTAATAAAAAAATTTGAATCAATCAAAAATATTACTCCAAACTTTTCTTCAAAATCGTTCTCCAAAAATTTTTTTAAGGTCAAAAATTATCCCTCAGGAAAATGTTCAAGTGTTACAAAAAAATTCCCGTAGAAAAATTCTCGAAAGTCAATTTTGCGAAAATATCACTCAAAAAGTTCACTTTGACACACCAAATGGCACAGAGTTCGAAATAAAAAATAAACACAGTTCAATTTGGCGATAATGAGATCACAGGTAAAGTTCCGACCTCAAAAGTTCACAAGTTCACAAAAAGTTTCGGCCGCAAAAAATTCATGCGGTACATTGTCCGTAAATCACTCGCAATTTAGGTGTAACCAGCGCACGGTCGATGACACAATCGCGCTAACTAACGCACTATGCATCGCTGCGGCTAACCGATGTAAACAAACTGACTTCGCACGCCGCTCTACAAAAGAGGTCGACAGACGACTATTGCACGTGCGGCCGGCGCGGAAGCGAATCGTGTAATAAGGGATAATACTTCGTGCACATCATTGCCTCGCTCGACGCGTCCCCTGTGTTAGTGCGGTGCATAACGTGTGCACACACGCACACCAACGAAACCCATTTGATTATAAATAGTGGAACGCACGGTAGCACGCTCCCTTCGCACTCCACTACTACAATCAACGTCCACACCGCTGTCCCCGTCCCTTTCCCACTATCTAAACCCACATGCATCTATCTCTTTTCAATCAGGTTACATCACGTTACAACAGCAACCGACAAAGTGTGGCTCTCTCGTTTCGATGATACAAAACCTTCCCTTTGTGGAAGGGAAAGAGATGATAGTGTCGATTTTGAATTTCGGATATAGAAAGCGCGCCAAAGTGAACTGGCCAATCGGAGGCCTCGATTTGTATGGGGTGAGGTGACGTAAGAATGGAGGACTCGAGACAACGGGGTTGTTAAACGGAAAGCGTTCACTCGACCACTGGCTCTTGCCGCAAACCTGCTATATTTTGTATCGCGATATTTTAACTGCTCTTTGTTCAGGAAATAGACGTAAACTTGATTTTCTTAGCCTCGGGCCTCAATACTGTGACAGGAGATAGCGCGTGTGTTTTATTATTAGTTATTCGGTAGTACTTACGTTCGTAAAAGCGGTATAAAATGGTTTTAATGATCGTGGTTTTGCCATACGCGTTGGTTTGTGAAATCAAGAGGTGTTTTTTAGGTTTATTGGCTTTAGGGTCGAGTGGAAACCTTTGTTTAGATTGAATACCGGCAATAAAATTGATAACCAAAGTTAAACATAAAACGGTAAATAAAATACCCATTTGCGTGATTTTGTAATTCTTTTATGCTTGTATTTTGTTTTAAAGATTTTTTAGCAAGTAGCTTTTTCAAAATCCAAACGAGTTTTAGTGAAATACTTGAAAAGTGTAAAATTAAATTTAGAAACAGTTGTAACTCAATTTCAGTTATTAATAAATAGTTTATATAAAAAATTAAGAAGCGTATTAGAAATAAGTTTTGAAATATTTTAAGTAAATAAAAAAAAACGCGTTGCGCTTAAAATAAAATAAAAATAATAAAATAAAGTTTTTTTTTTAATGTGATATTTCAAAATATCGCCATCTTAAAATGTTAGGGATAAGAATTTCAGAAGGTCGAGTTTTATGCTTATTAAAAAGAATGATTTTCAGGTTATAGCAAAGCAGTGCAAAAGGCTAAGTATCAAGTGGAAAAATATATCACAAGTGATGAAGAGTCTTATGACTTTACGTATTCTTTTCCATAACATATTCTTTTAAATACTAAAAAGAAATAACAAAGAAGATAAAAAAAATTAGACACACTTTTATTTTTAACTTTCACTCAGCGAAAATTAAAAAAATATTTAAAAAAAATTGTGAGTTAATTAATTTTACTCACTTACATAGTTACCACCACACTATCACATCATCACAATATTACATCCACACCACTACTGTCTTCATCAGACTTCAAATATGAACTAAAACGACAAATCAAAAGGTTTTTGGCTCTGCCGTAATATTTATTAGTCATAGCCAAGCAAACAAAGTCAGACCAAGGACTGACTGCCCGGATGATTCCTGACTCATTTTTGTTAAAATAATTAGAGAACACGATCTTGGGAAATTTAAAATTCAGCCGAGGTTAACAAAGACTAGTCGAAGCTTTATTTTTAAAATGATGTAAAGACATAACATTGAACACTAATTGAACTGAATAACTTTGAACAAAAAGTTTTTAATACCGTTGCTAATATGGAACCTACTTGAAATATAGGGTTTTTTAGTCTATCTAAAATGTAATTATCTTGAAATACTAACACTGACATTAATATGGATATGTTAAAAAACTTACACTCATCTTATTTTACAATACTAGCATAAAAATCGCAAACGGTATTTCACCAATTACCATTTATGAAAAATCAGAATAATGATTAAATAATAATGAATTAATAGTCAAACCAGTAGCACGTACAACTATACAAATATTAAACACAAATTTTATAGTGCTAAAGGATGAAATTATTCGTGATTGCACATACAGATTGTGCAAATAACGTCTGGCCTGACAACTTATTGGACTCATTAGCTCTGGACAATGATGTGAATATTGTTAGATTTGTCTAACAAGTAGAACATAATGATCTCTCACTCACTCTTCACGATTTCTTTGAACTTTTAAAGTAGGCCGTACTTAGACAAATAATTATAAGTAGCAAAATACTTGGCGGTGACGTCTTTCGTTACTCTTCCACTCCCATTGGCCGTAGCGTGATGTTCTACACTTATAAACCTTCCTCTTAATTCGAATCTATTGATGTAAACCGAATTAAAATCCGTTGCGTAGTTTTAATCTATGCGTATAGACGGCGGGAAGCTACTTTGTTTAATACTATGTAGAGATTGGTTTTTAATCAAGTAAGTAGTAAAGCCTTGTCATAGATTGAAAGATCTAATTCAAAATCAAATCATTTATATCAAATAAACCATTTACAGGCACTTTTAAATTGTCAGGGAGTAAGTCAGTCAAAAATTTGAAGCTAATTGCTCGTTCCGAACAGTAAGTTTCTATGTAGAAGAACGAGTAAGAAACTGAGAATTGAGAATTATCATGTAGACTTTTGACGAGAAGAAACTACATACCATCACGCCTGTATTCCCCGGAGGGTTAGGCAGAGGTGTACCAATGTACACCCACAGTTCGCCGGTATGTTTTAGGTCCCATGTAATAGGGGGCGAGCCTATTGCCATTAACTGGGCACAAATCCTAACTCCGAGCTGCTACTGAGAATTTCATAGAAAAACCCAATAACAGTTTTTGCTCAACCTGGGAATCGAACCCAAGACCTCTAGCGTAGCAGTGGCACTTAGCACCACTAGGCTACCGAGGCAGTTACTGTACAGTCACGAGAAGAAACTAAAAAAAAAAAAAAATTAGCAAATTATAAATAATTTTGCAATCTTTAATCAGTGTCCATTTTAAAACGTAGCTACAATTCGTACAACTAGAAATAACGCTATAGTCTAAGAAATTAATGAATGGATTTTAGCAGAAATTTTTTTTGAAGTAGTTCCCAATATTGAACAAAGCAGAGAACTGATGCACATATTCACATATCTATACAAATATTATATATAAAGAGGAAAGATTTTTTGTTTGTTTGTTTTTCATGAATAGGCTCCGAAACTGCTGGACCGATTTTAATTTTTTTTCCACCAATAAGCTATATAACATCACGCTACGACCCACGGAAGCGGAGCAGTAACCAAAGACGTAAATTAACGCGGGTTAAATAAGCCACGCGGGCAGATCGCTAGTAAACGATAATCAAGTGAACAATGTTTGGATGACATACTAAAAAAACACG
Source organism: Caradrina kadenii (assembly GCA_947462355.1). Lineage (NCBI taxonomy): Eukaryota > Metazoa > Arthropoda > Insecta > Lepidoptera > Noctuidae > Caradrina > Caradrina kadenii. The sequence continues at coordinate 10,662,104 of OX381692.1, read as the reverse complement.
ATATAAGACCTGATAATGTAATACAACCAGCAAAGCATAATCATAATGGCTTTACTATCAACACAGCAAGTTTAAACGTGTTCAGTGAAGCGATCGAATGACTTGACATATTGAATGTGGGTCATACGCGAGATGACTAAGAGTGTTGCTATGAAACACTACGTGATACCACACTTGAGCCCATCTTTTGAAGGGTAATTTGTTGAATCAATTAGCAATTACAAATGATTTATCAAATTGTTTTTTCACTGTTTCTCTTCCATGCGTTTACTTTAGCTTTGTTGGTAGGGGCGACCCTATTGCCATTAACCGGGCACAAATCCAAACTCCGAGCTGCTACTGAGAATTTCATAGAACTTCATATTTTCTTCTATTTTTTATGTAATAAACAGATATAAAATACATAAGACTCTGTTTAAAACTGTGACAAAGCCTTCCAACTGTACAACAGTTCTACCCAATAGATGTCGCTACTAGTCTCTTTGTCTAAAGGGAGCACATTTGCACTAATTTTATAGACGAAGTTAATATTTCCGTGTTCTGTACTAATATTATAAAGAGGTAACGTTTGTTAGGTGCAATGTCTAGCTAGAAGTGCTGTTGTGATTACAAAAATTCTTTCGCTGATAAAAAACTACATTATCGCCAAATATCTTATATAGTATTATGTTCCGTAGTTTATTTGTCTACAACGCGGACGAAGACACGTGCACAAGCTAGTTAAGACCTAAAAGGATAATGAATGAAGGATGATGAATGTAGAAGACATTATAACTCTTAATCTGTAAATACAAACTCATATTTTACAATTGCATACAAAACTATTAGCTTCAACAACATAACTGTCGTTCGAGGTTGGTACTGATTTTATATTCTGTTAAAAGCGAGTAACGCAAACAAAATAAAAGCAACCGCAGATAAATTATACAAAATATTGAATAATCAGACATAATGCACATTAAGTTTTACAACGCAAAGGTAGCTCTGAGTGTGATAAATATTAAAATTGATATGAATGCATAATGCGGTAATGGGAAAGAGGTATAAATTCGTGTTAATGCGATTGACAACCGCTACTGTAATGGCCGCCAGTCCAAATGCAACGTTATTTGAGATATGGTACAATATACAGTAGTTAGCGGAGATGAAAGTATTGTACCAAAACAATACATTCTAACAGTTGTAAGTGTTCGGCTAATTTTAATACATACTAGCCAAGTACGCAGGAGATATTATAGTGCACAAGTGTGTGCTCAAAGACAAGTGCACTCCCTTATCCCTAACTCTCATAGTCTGATAGGATGGGACGGCAATCCGATACAACCAGGAAGAGAGAGGATCATTAGCCTTTTATAAGGGCAAAGTGGCATACGACCACGTTGCCGTGGTCTCTGGTCGGGGCCTCTGAACATCACTAACAATAACAATTTCAAATGAAAATTATTATTTTCTTGTTTCATACTTTTTAGAGTGTCATTTTTCAGTGCTTTTTTTTTGGGGGGGGTGGGAAATCATCAAATAACTTCTCCCGCCTTGGGCGGGGCGGGAGGGAGTGTCAGACTTTTGCTGACTAAAACCCACCCATGTTCCTTCTTGTGCCCTTTGCGTTCCGGGGGCGCGGTATCTCTTTCGAACAATCCGCAGCCCCGGCAGGCATCGGCCCTCAGTGACCCCTTCCTTTTGCTGACATCTCTATGAGGCGCGCGTGGAACACGAACGCGCCGTCGACACGGCCTGTTGTTATGCCACGTAAGGACGGTGAGCTATCCATTGCTCACCGTCCACAGGCCCGTATCTACGGTGGCCAGGAGTCGACTCGCGATTTTTCAGTGGTTTTTTATTTGGTGGGTGGGAAATCATCAAATAACTTCTCCCGCCCTGGGCGGGGCGGGAGGGAGTGTCAGACTTTTGCTGACTAAAACCCAGCCATGTTCCTTCTTGTGCCCTTTGCGTTCCGGGGGCGCGGTATCTCTTGCGAACAACTCGCAGCCCCGGCAGGCATCGGCCCTCAGTGGCCCCTTCCTTTTGCTGACATCTCTTTGAGGCGCGCGTGGAACACGAACGCGCCGTCGACACGGCCTGTCGTTATGCAACGTAAGGATGGTGAGCTACCCATTGCTCACCGTCCACAGGCCAGTATCTACGGTGGCCGGGAGTCGTCTCGCGGCTCCCGACGTCCGGAGCGTCTACCGCGGCGGCTGGGACGGGAGAACCGCTGTCTCAACCGTCCCGCCGCCTCCTTTTCAAGCATTACTGCCTCGCAGAAGGAGGCGACTGCATCCCATTCCCTCTCGCTCCGGACCATGGCTTGTACCAGGGCCGGACGCGAGAGTTCGCCGCCGCCGATGGCCGCCACGAGGACTCGGCGATGCTCCGCCCAAGCAGGGCATACTGCCACGGTGTGCTCCACCGTGTCCTCGGGGCGATCCACACAATGGTGACACCCGGACGTTTCCTCCCGCCCGATGAGGTGCAGGAACCTCCCGAAACACCCGTGTCCGGTGAGGACCTGCGTCAGGCGGTAGGTGAGGGCGCCGTGGCGCCTCTCCAGCCACTCCTCAAAGAAGGGACTTACCGCCTCTATTAAGGCGTGCCCAGCACGAGGTTGCGATAGTCGCTGTCTCCATATCGCCATGAGATCGAGCCGGAGGTCGGCCCGCCGAGCGGCAATTTGCCGCGGTGGCGGACTCTCCCCCCGGCCTAGTACCTCCACGCGCCATTTTTCAGTGGTTGGGTTATACTTTTTGAATTTTCAATATTTTAAATGCTTTCCCTAATATTCTTAATGTTTATAATCGCTTCGTCTCCATTCTTAAACCACTTCAAAACCACGACAAAGGGCAATCAGAACGAGCCCAAAGCCGTGAAATCGGACAGTAGCTGCCACGGCGGATTACGATTTAAGTCCAAATCCGGACTCTTTGGTCAAAGTGTAAAAGTGAAGATAACACAATCAATCTTTTTTGTTGACCAAAAGAGTCTTGGATTTTTTTTCTATTGTTGTTTACTTGATGAACTGGGAATGGAAGAAGATAGAGCTTAGTTTAGAATCGTTCTAAATGATGAGAATTATTATTTTGTAAATGTCTTACATTTTAAGTGCAATGCTAGTTATTTTGTTTACAGCTGGCTTGTCCGTTGGTATAATAGTTGCAAGTGTGACTGCTGGACGTGGACTTTTGGGTTCGATTTCCAGGTCGAGCAAAGAATCATTGGGTTTCTTCATTAAAAATTTCTCAGCAGTAGCACGGTCTTGTCCGATTGCCATCCCATCGGTCTATGAAAATGAGGGAAAAGAAGGTGCACCTGTATTTACGCATACACTTCTGCTCTATAAAATCTCCTACGTACTCACCTGGTCTCCATTGAGATGTATCGCCGTGACCGAAATTCGATTAGGTAAATATTACTATAAATTAACACTGACCGTCAAATTCTTGTAATTTGTGACGTTCAAAGTAGAGGTTGTGGTCAACTTACCAAATTTGAAATACATGAATTCTCCAGACCGATTCCAGCCACAATGGTGAATCTTAATGCAGACTAGCCAAGTTCGCAGGAGATATAACAGTGCACAAGCGTGTGTGCAAACTCAGGTGCACTCCACCTTCTCTAACTCTTGTAGTCGGATGGGACGGCAATCGGACACAACCGGGCAGAGATCAGGTACAGGACCAATCGCTTTACATTACTGAACTTATGGGGTGCATAAAAGGTGCCCACCGAATGACGTTAATCTTAAATCATACTGAGATTCTAAACGTTTGGCGGTCCCTTAATAGCTAACACTCGATAACGCAGAGTCTAACTAACCAAACCTTTCACTATAATCCATACGGCTCTCCTCAGGGCCATCATCATCATCATTATCATCATCGGCCCTTTTTAGAGCCAAACAAGATTGCCTAAAATCATCGACTCGAAAAGATGAAAAACTTACTCAAAGAAATATAATATGATCATTGTAATCTGTAATAATGTAACTACACGGAAGCAATTACAAATTAGGTTTTTAATTGTATTTTATTTTACACCCGTTTTATTTCTCATTAATAATGTTATACAATAAAACGCCATTGTAATTGGTGGTCTTCTTAAGTGGCAATTTGAAACTAGTCATTATTTATTACAAAATACATTTTTAATTGTTATGTTCCGTCAAATTTGCTACTAGATTGATTTAATAACGGGCCCAGGGTTTTTTATCTAACGGGAGTATGTTATCTTATCGATTATTTTTCATTTAAAGTGTATGCAAGTTCTAATATGCTTATTTCCATATCACTTTGCTGATTTTGTTGCTTCCGCCCACGGCTTCGTCCTACGGATACAATGCATTTTTTCGGGTTAAATGTAGCATCTGTGCTATACCAGACTATAATCTATTTCTGTGGCAAATTTCATCTAGATCTGTTTACCCGCCTGGCGTGATTGAGTCACAAACATCCATTAATACAAACTTTCGCATTTATTCTTAAAAGGTACATTAGGGTAATTATATCAAGCATATTTCGATTTAAATTAAGTTTTATCTTATTATTTTAATTTGGAATATACCCGCTTGTTATGATTACCCCAATACACTTAAGGTTCCTTGTTTATGCACAAAGCACCTACTGGTGATAATTATCGACATCATCATTATGTCTTCACTTTACACCTGCTTTATCAATATCAATATCCGAATATATTCCTCCAATAATATCCATTATGACACCATTAACAGCCAATGAGGGGTCATCAGTAAAAGCTCTTGTAATCATAAATTCCTTTGCATCAGCAATTTGATTGGTCAGTTAATAGATTGAGTGCATATTGATTGGTGCTGCGGCGGGGGCACATTGGCGTGTAATAAATAGTTTCAATGCAAAAGGAAGGGTTGTTTGTGTGGTTAGAGGTAATAAAAAAATGCAAATAAGTGTAGACCAAGGGGGTAGTTCTGCTAGCTTTTAGGAGCGATCATAATCTTGGTCGCAATCTGTCAAAGATGGCTCTGATTTACCTACGTTTTGTGGTAATGAATGTCGCTGAGATGAGATTGTGACTGTTAATGTTTCTAATTGAAAGAAAAAAGAATAAAGAAAAAATTGAGGTAACAATTTCAATACAGATATTTAACTTGACTTAACTGAAGTAGCTAAACTAGAAACAGAAGATTAAACTTTAAAAATTATTATGATTTTAATTTGAGAATCTTCTCCTCTTTTAAGTCGGTTAAAATAGTTTGCAATACCATTACTTTATGTTTTTTTGGTCTTTGTGACCATTTTTGCAATTCAAATTTCCTATTTTTTAACGAATTGTTGGTATGGTGCTAACTTGGTCCTTCTATCCTTTTAATATTTCGATACCTTTGGGCTCAAAGGTCGCAAACAACACACAATGACCTTTGAACTTACTACTCTAATACTTGTAGTAAATTAATGATACCCTTTTACACGACACTTACAGTAAACTATCAACTAATTAACTATTCAGGAACCGTGTACCCTACTCCGAACAATAGTATATTACAGGCTGACATCAGGTGTCCCTTTGAGTGAGTTACTGCCAAAATATATTGCCATTAAAATTAATTGTGTCCCAATGTACGGCCAATTGCTTGGTCAATGTATTGACTTATTGCCAATTAATTGGTCTCGGTTGCTAAAGAGTTATTGGTAGATTGTATTAATAGAAGTGCATTTTTTTACTTACTATCTTTTTTTAATGCGATTTAATTTTAAGTGAGAGGAATAACTATGTCTTAAAAACAGTCCATGGCATTAAAAGAGAAAAGTGTAAAGTCAATTACAATAAAAATGATGTTAGTAAATAACACTTATTACAATACATACATTTATTATTTAAACATGAACATCACAGTCTATCTATCTATACTAATATTATAAAGCTAAAGAGTTTGTTTGTTTGGTAGGTCGAACGCGCTAATCTCAGGAACTACTGCTTCGAAATTAAAAAATATATTTGTAAAGTCAAAGTCAAATCATTTATTTCAATTAGACCATTAAAAGGCACTTTTGAACGTCAATTACATGTTAAATTAAATATATTGAATCTAGTTGCCCATTTCAAAAGGTAGTTTCGTATGGAGAAGAACGGGCAAGAAACTCCATACATACTCTTTAAAAAAAAATGTAAATAACATAGGCTATATAACATCACCAATAGGTGCGGAGCAGTAACCAAAGACGAAAACTAATGCGGAGAAAAAAACTACGCGGACGCAGTTGCGAGCTGAAGCTAGTCTATTTAGACATATAATACAAATTGGAGTCGAATTTCTGAAAAAAAAAATTTCTTCAACATTCACTCCCAATTAAAAATGCAGACAAAAATTTCGCCTCTAATCAACTTTGTCAATTAGTCCTTAGAAATATTCAAATTCATCTCTTCAAAATCACAACAGAAACCTTTATACAGCTTTTTATTACTGATTATCAAACATTTTACAACCACACATCAGCACAGGGGTGGCTTCAAAACTATTAAATATCGGCCCAGGATTAAACTACGCATGTTAACCGAAACAACCCCTTTTTCAATCATGAAGGCTTACAGTTGATGAATATGAAATAGTTTCAGCAGACATTGTGTAAACAGGTGACTGTTCAATACAATATTGCTGTTTTGGGGGATAGGTGATGTTGGTAGAATATTGTGGGTATGTGGGGTGGATACCGTGGATAGGGAAGATGTTATTCCATGTTCAATTATGCCTTTTTAAGAACCAGCCTAGTTGTATTATGATCTCCATCCAAATTTAGCTGATGTGGACTTGAGTAGAGCTAGGGTTTGAAAGCTCACTTCAGTACATCGAGAGAGTTTTCGGAATAGGCCGCCCGGGTAATATTTTGTACCACGGCAGTGTGCTGATATTGGTGTCCCCTAGAATAGTGACTAAGATTACTAAATTGCTTAAGACTTGAAGTAACTTACAATTAATCATTTACCGAGAGATATTCTTAAAGAATAGAGCAACCGTTAATGTCTATCATACCTAGTACCTAAGGACCAAAAACCGGATGCAAGACTAGGTCGTATTGTAAAAAAATATTTGAAGGACCCGTAAAGATGGTTACTGCCTATTCTCATGAGACAGAGGTCTAAGTTTATGTTTGCCTGTGCAACAATACAGTAATACTCTAAATAAGTAACCACACCAATTTTAATATGGTCAAAACGATCTTCATAATCCAATAAATCGCAGCAACAAATCCCTTCTACATGTAAAATTGAATTCGCAAAAAGTGCAAAGCGGTCAACCTGACCGGCGGGACGCATGTCTACTGTGCAGTTAATAAATTGCAATCCGAGTGATGTGCACAGATTAGCGCTCACCGCGGAAAGTTCAATGCACTGTGTTCTATAGAGCTGTATGTATGATGTGCGGTGGTTATTGAATTCTAGCGTTAATATCGGTAAAAGAATGTTTAAGTTACCTTGCCTCGTTCTGTTAACGGAACCATTTTGATTGAAATTATGTACCCCTAAAATTTGAGGTATTGTTTTAATTTTTTTAATTTAGTTGCACTTATATTACCACTAGCTGTGCCCTTGGTATCGCTCACGTGGACCTAAGTGTGACTTTAGGAAATAAATATTAAATGCTATGTTATCATAATTCCCCAAGCTGGTCTAATGGTTCATAAGCTCTTAAACTTTTCCTAGTTCTAATAACTTTATAGTAGGTATTTTCTTCATTTGCCACACCAAAATAAACACAGTCACACACCATCAACTCTATATACGCCACTTAATCTGCCACATTTAGTTCGAAGGCATATTGCGCCATCGCACCTGTTATTTGAAATACATATTATTTACCATTGTAAACCCATGGGTTATCTGCTATAGCGTTTCATTAACAACTTTTGCTCAGCTCTTTGTTATGGCAGAGTGAGTTTGAGCTAGAAAGCCGTGGGAATAGAAAATGAAAGTTTTTGGTACTTCGTTTTAGATTATAGAGGAGTTAAGAATGTGAAGATTGTGTGAATGACTGAAAACTTCCAAAAATACGAAAAATACAGAAAAGTTTGTAGGGTTGAGCGGGACTATATCGACTATTTTGAAGTTATTTTCGTGAGATTTTGTTTTATTTTCAAAAACAAGCCGAAAGCCCACTATATATTGTGTGGTATGTGATACCAGAGACCTTGCAAATACATTGCCATCCCACAGACATAGCTGAAATGTCTCAGGTGCCTGTAATTACACCGGCACCCATACTCTTCAAACTGAAACACAGCAACGCTGCTTTGCAGAAATACGAATTGTGGCAGTCCTTCCCCAAACTCTTTTACAACGAGCTCTACTACTTTGCTTAGGTTTTGTAAGATTGAGAATTCATTGCTTTTAGTAACATTATCATCATCTTCGTCGGTTCGTTTTATCGTGGACATCACTGACTTCATTGAATTAAAAATGCCATAGGAAAACTTGGACTTATAATAAATATAAGTCTGAACTCTGGAATCGAGTGTAGCTGAAAAAACAAACGGGCAGTGACAGATTATCATTATTTTAGCGTTATATGTATAAGGAGGCTGGTTCAAAACTGAATACTGGTCTTAAGGTTTTACGAACAAAAAAAATATTATGTAGGTAGTCCTCCCACAACCCTTGGAGTTCTTGTCCGAAAAAAGGATCAAAAAACATGTTAGAGCCTTGGTCAGTAGTAACTTGTTGACACTGCTCGTAACAGGTCGGCGGTATATTATCAGGTTATTCTCAAAAAAAACTTACCTACTTCCCTTATTGTTTGTTTTCTATTTTTGAAATTACTTATTGAAAGTCTTTTCATCTTGACTGTGGCTTGGTCGTTAGGTACACAGACAATGGACATATATAGGTAACTGATTAAACTTTTTAGATCCGTTATTATATTGATCCAATTTATTCCCTAGAGTAGACACTGATAAGGTTTTCTCTAAATCATAACTAAATAGGTTTAATTTTGACTTAGATTGTGAGGTCTGAAAAATTAAAATGAAGATAGTTACGGTAAATATAATTTAAATATGTAGCAACTTGTCGAAAGTTAACTTGTCTTGCTGCACTTATAAGTAGTTTTTAGGCCGCTGAGTGCGTAAGTACGTTTATACACTGTCGACAAAATCTTCACCCGACTACCAGTTTAATTACTTATTGACCAAAATATGACTAGATTACGGTTTATATGGAGCGCGATAAACTATCGATAAACTTACCTCACTCTCGGTTCCTAAATAACATATGTACCTACTTCATAATGTTGTTATCGACCTACCCTAAAAACAATTTAACTGCCTAAAACTCAATTAACAACCCAGTTACCTACTCTACTTGGTTAGCCAAACAACCGACAGATAACTAATGTTTAAACACGAAAAAAATCACTACGAAAGCCCTACTAGCTTCGGTTTTTGCCTACCCACTATTGGGCAAAAAACTCATCCACAGCTGAGGGTGACAAAAAATGTAAACAAATCTTTTTTTGACACATCTTCGGACATGTTGTGGACTAACTGATAAACTTCTTTAGGGTGGAAGGACCAAATTTAGGGGTGAAAAGACCAATTTTTGTAAGACTGAACCAATTTGAAAATAAGCTTTGATGGTAGCAAACATTTTTACGAAATTTTGTTTAAATAAGAGTCACCAATATGATTTTGTTAGTTAAGTAGAAATTAATGCATGCTACATGGTATAATAGACCTGGAACAAAAGACTGTATTATCTCATCTGTGTACCTACAATTAATGCAAATAAATTTTACTCAGTAATGATAGTGTAATTAGCTAATACAAAATTTGCTAGAATAATAATTAAATACCTGTTACGATTTTTAAAAGACATTAAGAGCAGCATCGTTGTCATTTTTGGTGTGTGTTTGTTGTTGTTTTACCCGTAAACTGTCTAGTCAAAAACAATGACTTAGCTGTCCTAAAGGACCATGTTTCAATTTTTGTAAGACAACTTTGCATTTCTAAAAATTAATTAAAGAAATACAAGACAGCAATAGTGCCTGATACCCTACACTCACAAAACTACAACGCAAAAGAATACTCGTAAAATCGCGGTTAGTACAAAAAATGGTTAAAAAAAAAACTATAAGTTTGTAAAAGTTAAAGCCATTAACTGATAACATAGCCATTAGCTAAAGGGAGATAAACTAAGTTATTGTTATTGAAATAAACAATTATGTGATAAAGATAAGAGATAATGAAATGATTTCACTTGTTTGTGATTGTGTCTTTATAGGGGATTTACTTTGTAAGTACATTGTTATTGTTTGTATGAACTTTGTTACGGCCTTTCGTATTATCTCTCCCTCTCTCTCTTTATATTCTATCTCTTTTCATCCAATCTCAGCTTCAGTTTATTTATGATGAATAATAAATCATGTACCTTTAATTACAATAAAATTTGTAGCATTAAACATGCATAAGGACCAGAGGTGCTATTCTGTAAAACTCTTCTTTAGTGAACTTTGGTGAAGCGAGCTAGATGAGAGAACACGTAACCACCGACAACATGACTTTTACCACCTCTGTATGGGCGGAACGCTATTTTGTCATGTTAAACAGAAAAAAAAGAATTGTAAAAAAATATAAAACAATAAATAATACTGAACTAATAATAGCCGCTAATATAATAGAGGTATCATTACAGTATAGATTAAACCACTTTCAGTGAGGGATCTTCAATGTTATGCATTCAGCTTTAATTCAAAAATCAAAACGACTTGTTCATTTCTTTTCGATATTGATTTTTATGCAAAATATTCCACTACAACCATACAAAAGGTTTATTAAAGTCAGTCTGTTGAAGTTATATTTCAGTACATACGATAAAACCTCTCAACATAACCAAAAGCTTACTTATGGCCTTAAGGACCATAATTTTGCATAAATCGTGACAGGTACAACATTTTGCGTAACAAAGACATCAAAAATTTGAATGACAATACAAAGTAACTGGGAAAAAGCCTACTAAAAGAAATGATCCCAAACCCACTCCCACGCTGATCGTTCTCTCCTTGCTACTAATCCGACGAACAATACGACACAGCTGTGTAAATATGGAGGTCAGGATGACATGGTGATGTGCGAGAAGTTTTGGTAAACTGGTTGTTGGGTTATCATAGTTTTTGTTTTAGGAGAAACTGACATACGTTATGCATAATAGTTCCTATAAATACATACATAGTAGCAGCTCGGAGTTTGGATTTGTGCCCGGTTAATGGCAATAGGCTCGCCCCCTATTACATTGGGTCTAAACATACCGGCGAACTGTGGGTGTACATTGTTACACCTCTGCCTAACCCTTCGGGTGATACAGGCGTGATCCTATGTATGTATGAATAAAATCTCTAAACTAAACATTTAATATGTGCGACATGAATTTTTCTAATTTAAAATTGGCTTTTTCAGGGTTACATTTATAATTGTAAGTCAAGTGCTTTCCTTCGCCGATGTCATTGATGCCCATAGTATACTCAGAAAATGCATATAATACATTGAAAAAGACATATTACTACATGCTTGGTTCCTAATCTATAACCGCATGCATGAGAGGCGGGTGCTTTATTCACTGGGTCATCGGGGCATCATCGACACTAGTAATAGTAAATAAAATAAAAAAATACATAAAATTCACAACTCGCAGTGCTTCCATAGAACTGTCATCACTCTAAGACCTAAAAACACCCTTAAACCTAATTTACAACCATAAAACCCTACTATAAAGCACAGCTGTTCAACGTAAACAATTCTAAGACCTAGATCGCAGGATAAGACCTAAATTGTCGTTCAATCAGCCTAGTTTCGTTCAAACAGATTCCTTTGTTCAAGAACCGGTTATAACCGGTATTTTAACTTTTAACACGAAGTTTGATGTTAAGGTTGTTAAGTTTAGTTTACTTTATCTTTTGGTACTTAATCGTGAGGCTTTAATGCATTTGATAGAGCAAGATTGGGCTAAGTAACGATTTGCTTATTGACTGGTGCTGTAATTTATTTTGTGTGAAGAGAAGTAATTTTATGTAATACTAGCTTCTGCCCGCAGCTTCATCTACGTAGACTTTAGAAATAAGCTAAATTGGTTTATCACATGGGAGTAAAAAAACTGTTCGTGATACGATTTTTCAGGGGAATTCAATTTCTTGGGCTACAAACGGTGGAAGATTCCAATTCCTGTTTATGTAATTACTAGTTTCTACCCATGACTTTGTCTGAGTACATAAGGACCATAATTTTATAATTAGAATTTTCAAAGTTCAAAAACCTAAAAAACAAATATTTAACATACCATTACGCCTGTATTTCCCGAAGGGTGACGCAGAGGTGTACCAATGTACACCCACAGTTCGTCGGTATGTTTAAGTCCTATGTAATAGGAGGCGAGCCTATTGCCATTGACGGGGCACAAATCCTAACTCCGAGCTGCTACTGAGAATTTCACAGTAAAACCCAATAACACTTTTTGCTCGACCTGGGAGTCGAACCCAAGACCTCTAGCTTAGCAGTCGCGCCTAGAACCACTAGGGTAACGAGTCTGGCAAAAATATTTAATATTCCATAAAGACTATTAGATAGTTTTATGCCTCCTTTTGAAAACGATTGATTTATTTACCATAACAAAAAGCAGAAGGACCAAATTGAAACCCATTAAACCTGCAAACAGTAGGTAGCTAAGTAGTCGAATCGATATTATTTTCAATTACACATTATTATGACACTAATTTTATAATAACAAAAGTATTTGTTCGAATTTCAAGTGCAACCATACCATCACGCCTGTATTCCCCGAAGGGTTAGGCAGAGGTGTAACATTGTACACCCACAGTTCGCCGGTATATTTAGGTCCCATGTAATAGGGGGCGAGCCTATTGCCATTAACCGGGCACAAATCCTAACTTCGAGCTGCTACTGAGAATTTCATAGAAAAACCCAATGACACTTTTTGCTCGACCTGGGAATCGAACCCAAGACCTCTAGCGTAGCAGTCGCGCTTAGGACCACTAGGCTACCGAGGCAGTTCAAGTGCAATTTATCCTAATTGAAAAAGTGTCTACATTATTTAATGACATAGAAAGCGGAACCTTGCAACGCTTTACAACCCTACTAGATCCTACCCTACCCTTGACCAGTCACAATCAGGTGCATCATTTCATTGAAAAAAAAAACTAACAAAATAACAACAATAGCACTTTCGAACAATAACTTTCAATCCGAAACACGTGCATGTAACACAAAAAGGTGTTTTTTTTTTTGCAAAACTTGCTTGTAGGTCAAAATTGGGCAAAAAATTCTGGAACTAACTTCACTTTTGCGCATGTAGTGAACTTTAACACAACGGCGAGAACGATCATTTTCGTTTACGCAACTGATGCTTTAAAATTGTTTAAGTAAAGAAAGAGTGATAGCTACAAAAGTTTTGGTGCTGTTACTGTGAATCTAAAGTGCTAGAAAATAGAGGTTTATTTTGTTTGTATTTTAGGTTAGTAAGTTTGTTATACAACACTACCTGTTACGTAAAACAGGGGTGGTTTCAAAATTAGTTATGGTACCAAATACAATGTTTTGTTAAGCAAAATTGGCTTTGTAGTTTTTGAGCCATGTTCGAACGTGTCTGCCAATTGATTAGTCAGTAAAAGAGTATACTCCTGTTATTGGATATATATTTGTTATTTTTTTGTAGAGGCCTGTATTAGAAACCCGTAAAATGTGTATCTTTGTCTTTCATGGCTTACCATTGGTGCTTTGCTATCATGACTGTCTACTGGTTTTTTGACAGTTTATTATGCAGACTGATATTTAGCTTCTCTCTAATTAGTTTTACAGGTAAAGTCTACAGGTGAAGACTTTACAAATATTTGCTCAATGCAGGACTTGAACCCTCGACACGCAGCGCAGTACCTCACCGCAATCGTGTCGTCAAAGTTACATTATGAATATTATCCTTCTCGTGTGCAAACATTTCCTTCACTACTGTATTCAATAAACTTTCTTGTCTCACGCAATAATCACGTAACCGAATTTTTAAAATCACTTTTTGAAAAGGAAGCTTTAATTATTTTCACACATTGAATCACCCTCGGTATACATCGTTTCAATTTGCAGTGATCACAATCATCCCAAATCACCCAAAAATAAACAGAGACATTCATTTTTGTCGAAAAAAAAAACGAAACACTGACCATCCAAATTTTTATTTTGTCGTTACGCAGTACGTACAGACTGCGCTCCCAATCTCCCTGGAAGAAATAAGAAAACAAAAAGCTTAGATTTCAAATTATTGTTTGTCGGAATTGACAAAAAAGTTACTTCAGTCGAAAGTCTTACATGAAACTAATACTTAGTGTGATTCAGTCAATTAATATTACTTATAGAAGAGGAATCGGTAGTACTAGTTTGTAAATTTATCTCAGTAAATTTAATTGAAGTAAACTTGAGGTGAGCTATCCATTACTAGTTGGTATTCAAGTAGGATATCAAGTCACCTCAAGCACACACTTACCTAATTAAATCCACCGAGGAAAAATTATACATAATAGACCGGTCGACCAACATTTAGTAGTTTACTATCTTCATCGGGATTGAATGCTTCAGCAAGTACTTCTTCTTTTTCTTTTGTAATATTATCAATGTTTGTAACATCATCAAGTTCTGGCATTCTTTTACTATGTTCTGGTTACTCATCAGAACTCCCATCACCATCATAGTTAGCTGGACCTTCAGTATGTACGTGCACTAATGCCCAAATTGCGTGTTGCACCCAAACTCCATAGATACCGCGGTGCTAAAATAACTGATTGTTGTTTAACCTAATTTATCGATTTGCCTGCAACAAACTTTGTAGTTACGCCTTCATGCTGGAATTTATCTTCATATTTTATTGCTGCTTCTATTGAACAATAAGCTGGTCGTCTTTTGTTTTATGGTTGCATTCTAGCTTGAATAACATATGTCATTGATTTTCAGTCTCAAAACTAGCAATGTTTTTAAAACCCGATGTCTAGTGTATGTACGGAGTGTAAGTTCATAACCAGCCAAGGGCAAGTAGCAAGATAGCTTTTTTAATTTCATATTGTGCTTTTCAATTTTATCTTGGACATTGGTGAATGGAATTTCGCAAGGAAAATAGGCTACATCGGAAGAGGCTTTTGCTCTGCATTGGGACGAAATCTTTTTTCTATATCATCTCCTACATTGCAGTGATTAAATTACCAGCTTTAGAAATTAACCGCTATACGACTACTTCCTGAATTAATTAAATGTTTAGCCCAATTTCTAAATCAAGAAAGCGTTGACTATATAATTACCTTCGATAAGATACATAATCAAATCAATATCCTAAGTTAAGATTAAAAACAACAGCATTAAAACAATTAGTTCCATTTTTAAATAACGATCACAACCGGAAACACTAATACATTGTCGCTTAACATTCATTTTTGTGTTCATAATGAGTCATATTTAGTCGCATTAAACTAATACACGTCATATCCTGTGTTCTGTTTGATATAGATAAGTTATTAAGTGGATGAACCTGTTCAATTTCTGGTTTTTTGTTTTAGCTGTTATGGAAATCTATAAATAGGAAACACATTTAAATTCAATTAATAATTAATAGGCTGATGTCTAATCAATTTGATTTATTTGTAAGAAGTTTATGTATGCGACTTCATCGGTAAAGAAATAAAGACTAAGAATTTAGCATAATTTAACTGCCTCGTTGGCCTAGTGGTCCTAAGCGCGACTGCTACGCTAGAGGTCTTGGGTTCGATTCCCCAGGTCGGGCAAAAAGTGTTATTGGGTTTTTCTATGAAATTCTCAGTAGCAGCTCAGAGTTAGGATTTGTGCCCGGCTAATGGCAATAGGCTCGCCTCCTATTACATGGGACCTAAACATACCGACGGACTGTGGGTGTATATTGGTACACCTCTGCCTAACCCTTCGGGGAATACAGGCGTGATGGTATTTCAATTTAGCATAATTCAATTCAATTTACTATAAAGAATCTGCCAGCCATATTTCAAATCCATAGGCAGATTGTTATCCAGTTTTCGTGTTAGTCTATGACCGAATAAATGTGTACGCTTAGATTTGGAGTCTATTTAAATTATTCTAGAACTACTATAAAACAATTAAAAAATATATGTAACAGGATTTTGGCCTATTGAAATAACTAGCTAGAGTCAGTGTCGACAATTTAAATGGCTGGATAGCTAGGTAGTTTCCCGACTCCGTTAATAATCAAAATACTGAAGAGCCCCCAAAAGTTGTGGGATTGAACAATCGAAAAAATAGCGGTCTATCTTAATTTTATTTTACACCGAAAGAAATCCCTGTCTTGCGTCTTACGTCATATTTTTCTCCTCCTACTTCAAACGTCATTCTTTTTCTTAAAAAGATTACATGTCATCAATGTCTGTCATTAAAAAGGTTTATTTACGATTAGCCATTCCCACATCTCTTACCAAAGGACCAAGGTAATATCTTTGCTCAATAATATATCTAGTAGCGCTTGACAGTTCACTTTCACATATCGTTTTTTTTATGTAAGTCTCAAAATCCAAACGAAACAAAGTTAGGGTAAAAATAACGTCCAAAGACTTAATAATAGTATCGCATGGGACATTCAATTACGGGAACATCGTTAATCTAATGAACCATGGCTATGGAATCCTATTTAGATTTTCCCATGCAGGTATCATAATTACATTTACCATAACATTGTTAATGTTAATAACTGTTAGTAACTGTGTGTTTACCCGGCTAACCGGATGGTTTATTTTGGAAGGTTAAACACCGAAAATTGACCAAGACCAAAATATAGAAAAAGAAATGTAGGACCAAATCATCGAAGGACCAACAAATTGATAACTTAATAATTTTTGTTGTGGTATTATTTTACGAACATGCAGTTTCTGTGCTTGTGGTAAGTTTAGTCTATATTATAACTTATAACATCTTAATATTGACAAAATTAAATAAAAAGAACTAGCCTTACCATAATCACTCAGTGAAGCGGTAAAGATAGAACAACAGTGTGGCAAAGAACATTTCTTCAAATGCAAGTAGGCTCTTAATATTTGAGTAACTAAGGCCCCATCTGGTGCAACCTACAGCAGTACCTACCCAAAATAAGCAGCCCATAAGACAAGTACCATCCATCTACTCAAAGACAAGGAGACAACTTTATTACTAACTAATAAAACAGAGTCCATAACTTACTGAAAACCCATTACGAGGTTTAAAACTGACAATTATACATGGTGTGTCTTTAAGCATTCTTTATTGGTCTCACACTTGACATATTGTACACAGGGTGTTTTATTTTAAGCGTTTTATGTGTTTTCACAGCAGTCGGGTCTGGATGTGTTATGGTATTCTGTGCTGTACTAGGGTTTGGGGTAATTAATATTTAGCAAATACTTGAGTTTTAAGTAATACTGATTAGTTTGACTGTCCCACTGCTGGGCAAATGTACTTGATAAGATAATAGCAGCCTATTATGTTCCAGTATAAGGCAAAGGCGTCATTTCATACAAAGAAGGCATGAGTATTGAGTACGTCACTTGTTCAAGGCGGATTGTTGATTTCAGACTCATTGTATTATTTATTGCAAGTTTAGGTTTGTTGGAAAAATCACATTGAAAGATAAATGAGAAAATGTTATGCACCAGCCAAAGTTGCCTACCCAATAAACCTAAGAAATAATAGAACTTTAATTAATTAAAAATGTATGTTACCTACTTAAGTAGGTAAATACAACACAACAGACAACACAACACACACATGATACAGTACAACTTAAAAAAAAGTTGTACTGTAAAATATCTTAAACAGAGAATTTTATTTGTCATGATAGCTTAATCACATTTTTTCCAGTACCCATAACAGCATTTCCATACCAAAACAACAGCAGCTGATCACCTCATAAACAACACATTTTATCACTCTTTTTACGGTTTGCCATTTGAATAATACCTGAAAATCTTCCCATCAACGTCTTCTACTAACAGTAGTTATCACCGCACATAATTAAAACCATTGTCTTGCACCAAAAATTACGGTCTCCATAAATAAAAGCCGGGCTTCGTTTAAGATGCCATATTTAAAATAGTGCCATAAAAACATCTTGTGTTATTACGCCCAAAAAAAACTGGTCCTTTGAGTCGCAGCAGTTAAAGAGTGACACAGATCAAATTATTTTGGTCTTTGGTCCCAAAAAACGTGAAGAACCATCGATCTAGCTTCTTCGGGTACACGTCGGTACTAAATATTTTATTGGTACTTAAAGTCTCTTTATTATTCAACTCGGAGATTAGTGTAATAGGAATAATCATTAGGGCGACACAGACTAAAGACTTTCTCTATGAGGGTGTTAATTTTATCGCAAAAGATGCTACAAAGTTGCAGAATGAAATATTAGCATCGCTGTTGCAGTGATTGCACTGAGTTTTACAGCTAAGGCTGCGTTCAGACTAGACGTAACGCTTACTGATAGTTCGATCGTTCCAATCAACGGTCAATCGGCAGCTTACTATTTCCATATGGCATACGTTTTAAACCTACACTCACAGTCAGCGACCGACTGTACGTTTAGTGTGAACATGGCCTTACAAACAAGTTTTGTCTATCTATACTATTATTCTAACTCTGAAGAGTCTGTTTGAAAGCGCAAATTTCAGGAACTAATGTCCGTTTTAAAAAAAATATGCGAAAAATAGCCCGTATATCGGGTCAAGTTGTAGGCTATATAACATCGCTATACGACCTACAGGAGCGAAGCAGTAACCAAAAATTTAATCAGGTAAAACAGCGGGGTATAGCTAGTGTTAAATTTTATTAATTCGCATTAAATTATGATCAATCTCTAACATGTAAACGGTAGTTAACATCATGACAAAATGTAGTCGGCATTTAAATTGTTAAATAATCTGCAGTTTCTAAGATAGAACATGGCAGTATATTACTGGGGGTGTCGTAAAAGCTAGTTCAAATTATAACAAGTTGTCAGATTATGGGCTGTAGCACTCACTTATCTTTATGATCGTTATTTTTACTTCTTAAAATCATGACACATGGCACATTTTCTAGGTATTGTTTGAACGATTAACTTTCATAAAAAATACACACGAATTGAAAACGTAAAATTAGTATTTATCCGGTAACGAACAATACATGAGAGGCGGCTGCCTTAACCACTGGACCATTACGACGCTTTAATTAATAAAACTGATGAGATTTATGTAGGTTTGTTTGGAACGCACCAACCGACTTAAAGGAGGAATTGTTTTGTGTTTGATAACAAGAGTCATGAGGAATAGTATTAGCTATATAACACACGCTGCAATTTACATGTGCAGAGCAGAAACCAAAGACGTAACTTAACGCGAGTGAAAAAAAACCACGCGGGTACCAATAAAAATAAAGGATTGAATTAATAAGAAGAGAAAGAAGAACAAAGGCGAAAGTCCTATTTAAATTACTAAAATTCTTCAAATACTTCACCTTCAAACAACAGGAACAATCAATCCTGTTTATACCAATGAAAATTAACGTTCTCGTAAATATTAGATGCCTTTGTCAAATCTCAAGGGGTTCGGTAGCTAAGATGGTTACAAATAAAATCAATCACACGTGGTCATGACGTAAATACAGTTATATTGGGACTGAGACAGTTATTGGGCTCTTAAATATGTGAAGTCGCTTAACGGTTTGTGTGTTTAATTGTTGTCATTTATTTATTTTACTTTTACATAAAACGGCCATTGGCTAATAGCAACTCGGAGTTAGGATTTGTGCCCGTTTAATAGCAAAAGGCTCGCCCCCTATTACATAATACCTAGAACATACCGGCGAACTGTGGGTGTACACCTCTGCCTAACCCTTCGGGGAATACAGGCGTGATGGTATGTTTCCCTCAATATAGAAGAAACCAAAACCAATAAAATGAACAACCGTAGAACCTGTTATTATTAACCGCAATTAAATTCAAATTCGCTTACAATTGCCAACAAATAAATTGAAATATCAAATCTGAAACTGTGTATGGATTTAAATTGTATTGAGACAAAGACAATAGACTGTAAACAGGTCTCAAACCTTGACAGTGTAATTATAAAGAGCCATTTGCGCTGTAATCACGAAGCGAAGGGACCGACTTTACAAGCTTGGGATGGAGTTTGTTTAACGCGCTGTGGATGAATGTTTTTGTCGTTTAAGCACACAATTGACAAAATCAACTGGTTGCTAATTTAATTTAGTGACGGCACAGTTGGCGCAGTGGCTGAGCGATTGGCTGCTGCGCTGCGTGTCGCGGGTTCGATTCCCGCACGGAACAAATATTTGTATGGCCTACAGATAGTTGTTCCGGGTCTGGCTGTTTGTGTATGTGAGTTTATATGTTTGTAAACGCACCCACGACACAGGAGAAATTCCTAGTGTGGGGCAACGTTTTTAAAAAAAAAGAAAAAAAAAAAAAAAAAAAAAAAAAAAAAAAAAAAATTATATGAGTACTGTGTTTTGATTAATTATTTTTCTCTTCGACATTAATTCTACATTTGAGTATGCCTCACACACTGATTCCTTGTCTTTGAAATGTATAAATGTATTTAATATTACAATTAACTTAGCTTTCATTTCTAATTTGTGGCACTGAGTCCGTATTGCAGTACTTTGAGTGACTTTTTTTAATAGATCGTTTTGACATCAGTATAATTTTATGGAATTGTACAACTTATTGTAATACATTTTTTTTTAAAAGAGTATGTATGAAGTTTCTTGCCCGTTCTTCTCCATACGAAACTACCTTTTGGAATGGGCAACTAGATTCAATATTTTTAATTTTAACATGTAATTGACGTTCAAAAGTGCCTTTTAATGGTCTAATTGAAATCAATGATTTGACTTTGACTTTGAATTCCAATCAATATTTAATTATTTTCAGTTGTCAACTCTTTTTCTTTTACTTTTTAGTTTATTATCAATTAATTAGTTAAAAATGCTCGAGCTCTAGCTTACCTTTATCTTGACTACAAATAGCTTTATATTTTTAAAGTTAGCTTGCTAGAAGTCTAGATATTAGTGCCCATATCCAACCTACAAAATTTTATCTAGTTAGAACTGAAGTATGACTATGTATTGTATGGAACGCACTGTTAATAAAAAAAATTTATGAACCTCTAGTCAAACTAAGTTTCTTCATTCGTCTTTTTTAAATTTTGTTTTTTTTTTAATCTCGGTCATAAAGTTGGCGAATTATGTTACCAACAATGACAGTTACCCCAAAAAAATAGCTACTAAAATGAAATTTAATTAAATTATCATTAAGAAAAGCAAATCTGGCATATAATTAAAAATAAATAATGACTTACAAACGCGTAAAACAAATCTAACCCTAAAAGATTTGTCGCCGGCGGGTGTGGTTCAAACTCAGTTTTTACTCATAAATTTATACAGCCGGTACAGCTGCTTAGTTGCGTGCGCTGGCGCAGGACAATAGCTGTCATCGACATACTCCAATCATAGCTTATTGGAGATTAACTGTAGTTGTTTGACCTTTTCTCATAATTATGCATGTAGGTACCTAACTAATATTTTTTTCTGCAATTGTTTTTCCAAATATTTTGATCAGAAATGTATACTGGAAAGTTCATGTACTCATGTTATACCTTACATACCTTATAGTAAGTAGGATTGCCTTTTCTTTACAAAAGTATTATTGAGATGAATCTCACAAAAAAACTAGAATAAAAATATTGAAAGGTTTATATCAATCAGTCTATCTTTCAAAATTGGCATCATCGTGAAAAAACCGCAATTAATAAAATAGATCAAAAGACCAATAAAAAAGTAACTGCCTCGGTAGCCTAGTGGTCCTAAGCGCGACTGCTACGCTAGAGGTCTTGGGTTCGATTCCCAGGTAGAGCAAAAAGTGTTATTGGATTTTTCTATGAAATTCTCAGTAGCAGCTTGGAGTTAGGATTTGTGCCTGGTTAATGGCAATAGGCTCGCCCCCTATTTCATGGGACCTAAAAACATGCCGGCGAACTGTGGGTGTACATTGTTACACCTCTGCCTAACCCTTCGAGGAATACAGGCGTGATGGTATGATGATGACCAATAAAAAAGCCTACACAAAATCACTCAACCCGCTATTGAAACTACTTATTTGAACAAAAAACTATTGCAAATGTTATACAGTTAGCATCGTTAATGACCTAGGATATCACGCTCGAATTGTCTGCAAGTCTGAACTTGACCTAACAATATATCAGTAAAAAATGGCTCAGTCTTGAACAACACCTATTGTAGTCTACTGAAAAACAAAAGCAGGTAGCAAGGAGCTTAGTGCTTAAAGAATAAGGTTGAATTTTGATGAATGTAGTGTAAGAGGTAAATGTGTAAGCAAAGACGTGTGCCGTTACAGATTGTGCGCACGCGACTACAGCCGGTAAAGACAAGGCGATAAGTGTTGGAAACTAAAAAGAAGTTTTAGGGTTATGAAAATGGGTTAATGTGGATTGAAACACTTGAATAGTAACTACATTTATAGATTTTGACTTTCTCATGTATAGATTTCCCCAACGAGTTTCGACCAAGTTTGCTTAAAATGGTTTGACAGAACACTTCAAGCTCCCTTCATCTTATAATTTACCTAAATATTTTAACGTTGTCGCTGAGATGAGACTACGACTGGCTTTTGAACAAACTGGATTGAACTGGATTTTTCATTAGTTGAGTTGGCTTTCATATACATATTAATATTTATAATAAGATCACTTTACAGAGTATCCAGTGCCATAAACAAATAACATCCTTATAGTCTAAACTAAGGTTTTAATTACGTATTGTCCTTCTGTGTGACACATGTTTTAGATCTCGTATTTCTTTATGTACTACTCGTACCAAGACCACGTAGATAAAATGAGGTAGGTACTCTGCACGTTTCTTTGCAGTTTTATTTAATTCTTAATACAGTTGTGCGTTGCATTTTTATGCCTCTCTGTACCGAGGAAACCGTAGATAGGTTTTTCCTGATTTTGCGGCTATAAGGACCAGTTATTGCAACATGTTTTTTTAATACCTATATTATCAATTTGTTTGTGAGTATGATACTTACCGAGCGAGTACCAATGCATTTAATTCAATTCATATTAGTACGTACTTGCTAAGTTTATTTCTTTCACTAACATCTGTGAATGAACACATGTAAGGAAATTTGGACTTAATTTCAATAGTCTGAAATTACTAATCCACTTCGAGCAAGACGTGTGGTGATCAATACTCGTGTCTTCTTTGGATGAAAAGAGGCTTTTAACTTGCAAATAATGAAAGGGATTATATGAAGCAAAACTGGTTAGAAATGGACTTTGACAAATAAGACAATTCTCAGCTTGTGCAGTTTTGATACTAGACCTGCTCTGAACAATCGAAGACTTTTTGCTTTCTCGCTACAGTTAGCCAGATATTTTCCCACGATCATTGTTATCAATAAAAACATGAAAGAAAGCTTACAATAACCATATTGTCTTTATTTTATGCGATATTGAACTTTATACCTAGGCAATTAAGGTTGTAAATGTTAACAAGAAATCTGAATCTGTATCGGGTTAATTAATGCACTTGTATGCTTATTTTTTAAAGTGCTGTATCCGCATTCGTTTTTTGCAACTATAATTTAGAAAGAAATAAGAAAATGTTCCGCTAAGAAATTGCTTTTAGATTTGAGCTGCCAGTGATATAAGATAATCAGAAAATCTAGGGTTTCTAAACATCATAAAATATTAAGAATCACAAGGATGCTGGACCTAGAATCTAGGTCCAACTTTATTTTTTTACAATATCATACCTACTCATAGACAATTTTTTTAATTTTTTAAGAACATATATTTCCAATAATAAAACTAAATAAAAATAGTTAAAACCATTCAGAATCCTAAAAATTACAAACGTCTTCACACCATATTGCAAGAAATAATTTAAGGAACCAATTTAACCGTCATATTACAGAAGAAATAACAATTTTTCCAAAAGAATTACAGTTATTGCTTTTTTCATTACGGCAATACCAAATACTTGGTACATTTTTTACGATAGCAATATTTGAATAGACGTAGGCTTTTTAGGGGACCCCTGCAAGTGTAAAAATCCGCGGTTTTTATCATTAAAATTAATGTTATTGTACAGGGTAATATCAGAGGAATTGATGGAGCATTTTGGCAACCCCAAATTTTGTGTATGCACTTAATACTTTTTATCTCGAACATCTTTGTATGAATACTTCAACCGAAATAAAAAAGGGAAAAAACGATCTAAGTTACCAATGGCAACCAACAATGCAATGGCAGTGCCACCAGTCTTTTGGGCACTTTTCCGGTTGACGGCGATGCGGAAGAATTTTTCGATGCCATTTAGTTAAAGTTTCTTTTTTGTTATTATTAAGGTTTTTTTTTATCTAATTTTAAGGCTGTAAATATTTAATCCATACATTGAATTAAAACTGAAAAAAAAGTTACCTCATGTAATTATTATTAAAAGTTTTGTAAATGCTTTATTTATTATGAATTTAAATATTAGTAAAAGATACCTTAATAAATATAGGTACTTATTAGGTTTTTTTCCAATCAATATGATTCATAAAGAAAAGGATGTCAGTGTAATTAAGAAAGCTTAAACATGATATTGTAGTCATAACAAATAACTTTAATATTAACAGGAAGGTATGTAATTACTGAATGTAATTCTCTGAATCCAAATTATGAAAACAACTCATCATAATAAAAACTCGTCAAAAATCTCAACGTTTCACTCAACCCTCAAACGCTTACAGGTTATTTATACCCCCACACTCTTCCCCCT
The DNA here is from genome assembly GCA_947462355.1 of Caradrina kadenii. Taxonomy (NCBI): domain Eukaryota; kingdom Metazoa; phylum Arthropoda; class Insecta; order Lepidoptera; family Noctuidae; genus Caradrina; species Caradrina kadenii. The sequence continues at coordinate 10,637,247 of OX381692.1, read as the reverse complement.
AAATCGAAACCGTAGCTCGTTCAAATGACCGAAAATAATGACCTAACTATTGTCCTCGCCCCAATGTTTGCGAAGCCTCATTTATTTTTATAACTCTACGGGATTTTTAACAGAAAAAAATATAGAAAAAAAAATGGTGGACATCACCGATGATGGGCAGAATTGATGTATCGTGACGGTATTCGAAATTTAAATGCGTCGGTCATTTTTTTCAGCTTTAAATGTGACCCATTTGGCAGTTAGAGGGTTGGGTATTTATCTATGGTGTGTTTCGAATGGTTTGTTTATGTTGTGTTATCTTTTTGAGTATGTGATGATACATGTCAAGAAATAATTGATCATCTTACTATTAAAAACGCGAAAGTTTGGATGAATGTATGTTTGTTACTCTTTCTCTTTTAAACAGCAGAACGGATCTGAATGAAATTTTGCACTCAGATAGATTGTAGTGTGGAACAACACTTAGGCTACTTTTTATTTCGGAGTAACGTAAGATTCCCGTGTGATAATAATGCTATATTAACATGGACGTGAATGATGTCGGGGGCAGAAGCTAATCTGTAATAGCATGTATATCATCACCATTTTTCCCCAAGATACAGACAAACCATTGAGGACCCACTTATCAATCTGTATAATGTAATGTACTTGTTAATTAATACATAATTTGAATTTAAGTAAACAAGTACGGCATCAACATTATACCTGTAATTACTATATCACTTACATCTCTCAACAAAACAAATATTATAAAACAATAATCCCAAACAAAACAAGCAGCCATCTTTAAAAAGGGACTGGTCAAACAAAGACAAATTAACCGCTACTCATCTGCAAGCCCACTTGTGGGGTACGTAGCCCAATTATTTTCTACAGTCGGTGTTTGCGGAGATCTTCACAGCGTGCGCCAGACTTGGATGGCCACTCGAATTTTGCATAACCAATTAGTTTAGCGCAAACTAAACCAGACGTCTTTCGGATGACGGTCGGATAGACATTAAGTGGAGTTGGTAGGGTTAAGATTTTTTTGTGTCATTTAATATATTTAATAGTTAAAGACATTTTTATTCTAGTGCTTTATCTGTCAATGAAACTTAGGAACTCGATTATTTAATTATTACAAGCATTTATTTAACTAGTTGTGTATGTCAGTATGTAAGTATGTTTGTTGTGGGGCAATCTTTTAAGTCTTGTTAAGATGTGTAATTATTATATGTTTAAATTTAATTTCAAACAAGCAAATATACAAGTAGCTAAATACAAAACTAAAACAACATTGAAACTAAGGAAATGGTGTTCCTAGAATAAAAATATATTAGAACATGAAATAAGTTTTTATCACAAAATAATTACCAGATACTGGTACGCTAGAGGTCTTGGGTTCAATTCTCAGGTCGAGCAAAAGTGTTATTGGGTTTTTCTATGAAATTCTCAGTAGCAGCTCGGAGTTTGGATTTGTGCCCGGTTGAGTGCAATAGGCTCGCCCCCTATTACATGGGACCTAAACATGCCGGCGAACTGTGGATGTACATTGTTACACCTCTGCCGTACCCTTCGGGAAATACAGGCGTGATGGTACTTATGTATGTAATTACCAGATAACTTGAATAAATTAACTCTCATTGAAGACTAGTTATTTCTCTCAGACTATTTCAATTGTATTCGATTGTTCCATTCTATCCCAAACCACCACATTACCTCTTCTCAACGCCACACCAATATCACCCCTAATAACTTTAATATTCCACATACCCTAGAGGTTAAATTACCATCACAGCGGAAGTTTCTAAAGATAATGCCAGCAGCAGTGTTTGCATATGCAAAAGGGTGCTTAGAGTTGTTTTTCCTACTGATTAAGTTGATAGTGATGGTACAGTCGAGAACCGACGGTGTTAGTTGGAGGATAATAATATTAGTTTCTCATTATTATAGACGAAAATGTCTGCAAGTGGAAAATAGGTTTTGAGAAATGGTGTTTTAAAAATAACAATAATGTCAGCTTATAAATGTCTCACTGCAAAGCAAAGGCCTCTTCTCATACAGACAAGGAATTGCTCCAGCGACATTGGCGATTGCAGACTCAAATTAATTTACTAGCTTCTGAGAGCGACTTCGTTCGCATGGTTTTTTTCACCTGCGTTTTTTTTTTGTTTTTTTTTTTTTTTTTTTTTTGGTGGGTGGGAAATCATCAAATAACTTCTCCCGCCCTGGGGAGTGTCAGACTTTTACTGACTAAAACCCACCCATGTTCCTTCTTGTGCCCTTTGCGTTCCGGGGGCGCGGTATCTCTTGCGAACAACCCGCAGCCCCGGCATTCACCTGCGTTAAGTTTTTGTTTACTGTTTTTGGTTACGGTTTTTGGTTACTGCTCCTATCCCGTGTGTCGTAGCGTGATGTTATAAAGCCTTCCTCGCTAAATGAACTATTCAACATAAACAAATGTAATTCCAACCAGTAGTTCCTGAGGTTAGCGCTTAAACCAAACAAACAAACTCTTCAGCTTTATAATATTAGATAAGTCCTGGGAATCACAATGTTTACCTAACCTTCGATGCCAGTGGTCCAAGAAGTCCCAGGAGTCTTGCAACACATAATTGGCTAAGTCTCATTATGAAAGCCTAATAACTTATCAAACAGTAGTCCTACGTCACCAATCTTTCACACAGAAATTATTACTCACTAGTGTACAAAATCACTAATAACCATTCTCTCTTTGCCTGTACTCCCAAAACACAATATTTAGTTAACAGCCTCTATTTATTCAAATCGCCAAAACTATCGGACTACAACAACTTCGGATTGTCAATTAGCTGACTGCACGGAGTTGGGGTAATTTGTTACTGTCCTTTGCATACATAGGTTGTTTATCCGGGCCTGTCTAAATTCAAAGGTGTTATTTCAATAAATAATCGGTGTTTGGATTTGTGCTACATTACGACATTATATTAGGTATGGTAATTTAATAGGTGGTTCTGTGTGTTAATAACTTGATTAGAATATTATGGTTGACTGTATAGTGGTCGCCACGAGTCGTGAGCACAATTGAAGTTGATTATTGGGTGTCTTGTTGGGTCGCCGACGCTGCAAGCGATTGGTCCTTGAGTCCAACCGACCGCGTGCAGCGTCAGCGACCCAAAAAACCCAGAAAGAAACTCAAAAATGAATTTGACATTTGTGCTATTATGTTTGGAGGTGTTTGTGAACTCTTTAGTAATGAAAATGTTTTGTCTTATTTTGAACGTTTATTTTATTTTATTTTATTTGTAAGGGACAAAAAACAGTTACATGTTAAAAGCTGTACAATAAGTCCTTAAGATTAAATTACAAACATGTAACCCACTACATTGTCCACATATTAACAAAAAAAAAAGTACCTATAATAAGAATTTTTTTTTTGTGGTATAGATATGTATTCATAAACCAAAGAATACACCTCTTTAGTCATTGACGAGAAATGTTAACTGCAGTGGCCTAACTGTCCCGGGGCTGCGGGTTGTTCGTAAGAGATACCGCGCCCCCGGAACGCAAAGGGCACAAGAAGGAACATGGGTGGGTTTTAGTCAGTAAAAGTCTGACACTCCCTCCCGCCCCGCCTAGGGCGGGAGAAGTTATTTGATGATTTCCCACCACCCAAAAAAAAAAAAAGCCCTGGAACGCAAAGGGCATAAGGATGAACATGGATGGATTTTAGTCAGTAAGAGTCAGAGACTCTCATCATCTCCGCCCAGAGCGGAAGAAGTCATTTGATAATTTTGCCATCCTTTTTCATATATTTCTTTAAATACTAATACTACTAATATATCGTTTATCCATTGTTGATAAAAAGTATCGTTTGCGTTAACCCTAACTCTCCACGTAAATTTTAAACCAACTTAAAACAATCAAATCCCTACTTTATCATAAATGCAGTATATTGGAATCTCAACAAAACTATTAACCCGTCTAATGCTGCACACATTATATTTACGACTCATTATAAACATAATACACCATCAACATACATCAAGGTAATGCATGAAAACACATAAAACTGACTCACGACCAATATTTTCAATCGTAGCCAATAAATTCTGTGTGTAATCCTAAAGGTGTAGTGTAAGATACAAGAAAACTAACCAACGGATTCTCGAACGACAGATTAATGTGACAAACTGTCATGAGCACGTAATCTGCTGTGATTGGCTGATAGTAATTCAGACAACCAATCACAGCAACTTACGCACGTATGGCAAGTTGTTAAGTAGTTTTTTGTTCGACAAACAGGGGGTTACGTGACAAACAATGTAACGACAAATCAAGGTACTAGAAATAGAAATTTACAGAATAAATTTTAGTTTAAAATTAGAAGCTGCGGTGACTGAAATATTCAATATTTACAATTGCATAATAATGTTTTAATTACTAGCAGATACTTGGTATCTTTTAAAAAGAAACGTGAAATAAACGAGAACAAAAAAATATAATGACTAAAAATATTTTTGTTAATGGACATTTAAAATTGGCTAAAAAACTTACAAATTTAGCCATTTTTTTAACCAACTTATTAGTTGTATCAGCCAACTACTTAAGACAGCTTAGTATAAGGCCTAAAAGCTATTGGTTACCCGCCATCGCGTATCCCTTACACCAAGCGGTCGTTAACTTTGAACCAACTGACGCATATGTAAATGAGTGTCCATGTTTATTATTCCTAGTTTTAATTGAAGCTGGCAGAGCCACCATACTGCCATCACAACATCGACACCTGTGCCCTGTGTTGTTCCATCTTTATGAAGATATTGGGTTACAAGAGTTTTTTTTAAGGTGCTTTGGGATAATGTGATGGGGTATCATGTTGGGTCATGGGGTTGATATTCTGCGTCTGCGTTTGGACATGGGGAATTGCTTGTCTATTAAAAATAATCTTTTGGTGATTGTGTAGAATAGACAAGATCTATAGAACGTCAGAATCATATAAAATATAATATGCATTGCAGGAAAACTAGAAGTTCTTGTTGGGCCTATCAACAAGTCTAAACAATTACTTAAATCTAAGTTATTTCTGATATCGATGAAGGAAAACATCCTAAGGAATCCTGAACTGAAATGGCCAATCTACCTTCAGCAACCGTGGTGTTCAATGCTCGTGTGTTGTCTGTACGAGATGAGGCCTCTGCCCTGAAATGGGGCAATAATAGGCTGGTATTATTAATAATAACTAATTGAATTCAAAATTGAAACTAGAACAAATAATGTCGTTTTTCATGAAGAGGTTAATAGTACCGTTAAATAAGTCCATAATAATATACTTTTAAAAGGTGTCAGAACTCCATCACTAATTATTTTCTGTTAAACAGCAGTATGAAGTTGAAAACTTCAGACTTTTAATTTTACTTTCTTGGTAACTTTTTCTAATAGACGATCACTCATAAGTTGGAAAGTTTGAAAAAGTTTTCAAATTGAAGTATTTGATACCCTACGGTTATTAACATCATCAATTTCACTTTAAACTTCTAATGAGGCGTTATTATGAAAATTGATATATTTTTGAGGAAGGTAATAGGAAATGGATGCTTAATTTTTCTGATACTTAAGGCATTACTTAAAAACTGAAGTTAACATCGAAGAGTGTGGTGGATTTTTTTTTTATTATATAGGCCATACAAATACTTGTTCCGTGCGGGAATCAAAAATATAGATGAAATATAAATACTTTGTATCATTGACCTTTTTCACTTTTCACTTTTTATATACTATAAGTTTTGTATATGTTCACAAAATTCAAGTCTAAATAAGTTACAAATAGTCACTGCTTAAATAAAACAGAAAACATACATACCATCACGCCTGTATTCCCCGAAGGGTTAGGCAGAGGTGTACCAATGTACACCTACAGACTGCCGGTATGTTTAGGTCCCATGAAATAGGGGGCGAGCCTATTGCTATTAACCGGGCACAAATCCTTACTCCGAGCTGCTACTGAGAATTTCCTTGAAAACAAAATTACAATAAATTGTTATAGAAAGACTTGTGGTCAAAAACATGGACCTGTAAGTTGATACTTCGATACAGTTAGTGACAGAGGAATTATGCGAGCGTGACGTATCGTGCCTACGTCACGCTTCTATTAATCTGTAAGATTAGAAGAAACAGACATTCAATACGATCCTGTGGTTAACCTTTAGTACTTCGTCTCGAAGCGCATGATCTAAAGTGAGAAAAGATTGACGAATTGTATTATTTTTTATTAGACGAATTCCCGAAAACAAAAAAAAGACAATAAACTTTAATCACTTATAGAAAAAGCAGCACAAACTCCATAAACACTCTTTTAAAATCAAGAAAATATTGCACACTAGCTTCGCGTCAAAGTTATTCATTATATTATTGTCCTACGGGAACCGTAAATTTTACTGGGATATAAAGTAGCCTATGTGTTATTTCAGACTATAATCTATCTATGTGCCAAATTTTATCTGATTCCGTTCAGCCGTTTAAGCTTGAAAGAGTAATAAACATCTATTCATCTATTTATCCATTCGTCCTCAAACTTTCGCATTTAAAATATTAGGAGGAAGTAGGACAGGATCCTCAGCGCGACTGCTACGCTAGAGGTCTTAGACTCGATTCTCAGGTCGAGCAAAAGTGTTATTGGATTTTCTATGAATTTCTCAGTAGCAGCTCGGAGTTAGCATTTGTGCCCGGTTAATGGCAATAGGCTCGCCCCGTATTACATGGGGCTCAAGCATACCGACTAACTGTGGGTATACATTGTTACACCTGTGCCTAACCCTTTGGGGAATACAGACGTGATGGTATGTTTATAATATTAAAAGTATGCATAGTGACTAAAATTACTAAAATGCTCCAGAGCTTTCTAGTAACTTACTATGATTAATCATTTTCTATATACGATTTTACCTTCAGCAGTTAAAACTGTCAGTTTTGATTGACGACCTGAGTCATCAGACAAAACATTTGATATGGATTTTCAAAGTAAATAATGGTAAACATACAAAGCGGCTTTGATTTACAAATGATAACAATATAGAATTGAAACTGGTGAGTGAATTTGTGGATTTTGTGCAGTGTAAACATTGTGTGTTATTTTTACATTTATTGATGCAATCCTAAATCATGTTTAATGCAGAAAGTGTAATTGTTTTCGCACGAATTAAATAGTACCTTGGTACAAATATCAGCATGACTACAAGCTTGGTAGGAGTGTAGTCCTAGTCCATACATATCATAGAAGCTCTTTCAATACCTACCCGAGCTTTCACTGTAACCGTAACTGAATCTAATAAATATTGCCCTACACTAGGACACAAACTTTCTTTTTTGCTTACAAGAAGCCTGAAAAGGGATCATTGTAGTCATTATTATAAACAATTTTTAGTATGGTAACAACCCTGCAAATGCGTCAATCAAACAAAATCAGCTGATCCATTTTTTTTGAGTTATGCAAACTGAATTAAATGGATCCGATGAATTCTGGTAAATAACAAAAGAGCTGATAACTTTGAAACCGCTAAACCGATTTCCATTAAATTTATATAAAAAAAACCAAATCAAAATCGGTTCATGCGTTCGGGAGCTACGATGGCACAGACAGACACACACACAGGTTAAAAACAGGGTTGTATACAAACCTCCAGACACAGAACAACTACCATAAAAATATTTGTTTTGCGTGGAATTCGAATTTAAGTCATGCAGTGCGAGTACCATCAACTGACGAAACTTCCATACCGTTGGTAAATAAAAATAACTATAATAATGATCACCTGATTCTGTTCTTTTAAAACCGAAGGCAATCGAACATCACTGAAGAAGAAAACGATGTCAACAATAAAGAAGAAACTTCGAATCGTAAGTACTTTTCCTTAGAAATATCCTTAGTACTTATCTAACAATTCCCAACCACAAGATCTCAAACATTAGAACGTCAAAGCATTAGAAATAAAACAAAACCCAGTATTACCGCTAGACGCACGTGCGCATGCGTCTAACGTGCTAAGCGTTCACTTGACTGCGCATATCTCTTTGATGAATACATTTGTGTATTATGTTCATGTGGTCTCTACGAATAGAACAACCAATCAATTGGTGCGGTGAAAGATGGATAAAGCAGTATACTAGAATGGTCATCTAAACACGTCCACGTTTTCATAATAAAATTGATGGGTAGCCTTTCCAGTAGATCTTTTATCTTTATATCCTTGATATTTGTTATATTCTGACAGACAATATCCTACTAATATTTCCTATTAATATTATAAATGCAAAAGTTTGTGAGAATGTATGGATGTTTGTTACTCTTTCACGCTTAAACGGCTAAACGGATCTGGATGACGTTTGGCACTCAGATTGACTGTAGTGTGGAATAACAGATAGGATACTTTTTATCCCGGTAAAATGTACGGCTCCCATATGATAATATATATCTTTATAATAAATATACTGCCACGGTAGCCTAGTGGTCCTAAGCACGACTGCTACGCTAGAGGTCTTGGGTTCGATTCCCAGGTCGAGCAAAGTGTTATTGGGTTTTTCTATGAAATTCTCAGTGGCAGCTCGGAGTTAGAATTCGTGCCCCGTTAATGGCAATAGGCTCGCCCCCTATTACATGGGACCTAAACATACTGGCGAACTGTGAGTGTACATTGTTACACCTCTGCCTAACCCTTCGAGGAATACAGGCGTGATGGTATGAATAAATATATGTCTTCGGATCCAAGCACTAATATTGTAACTACTTTTATATTTTCTTCTTTTCTTTAGCATTTTTAAATTCACTTTTAGTCCAGAGCAACATGTTCATAGTTTAGCAATTTTGCTGATTTCCAATTATGCTCAAATGACAGAAACAGATTAGCAAGAAAATTCAAAGTAGTGAATTTATGGACTTTTGCCATCAGCTTTATTTACGCGGATTTTAGGATTAAGTAAAAGTCTTAAATTATTCGATAGGAACACAAAAATATGAGACGAACAAGCAAGAAAGTCGACGGACACTATTTATAAAAAAAAAAAAAATATACCATCACGCCTGTATTCCCCTAAGGGTTAGGCAGAGGTGTAACAATGTACACCCACAGTTCGCCGGTATGTTTAGGTCCCATGTAATAGGGGGCGAGCCTATTGCCATTAACCGGGCACAAATCCTAACTCCGAGCTGCTACTGAGAATTTCATAGAAAAACCCAATAACACTTTTTGCTCGACCTGGGAATCGAACCCAAGACCTCTAGCGTAGCAGTCGCGCTTAGGACCACTAGGCTACCGAGGCAGTTAACTACAGTTAGTTGCAGGTGACTATTTATAAATAATCAAATTTTACAAAATCATTGTTAAAGCATAAAGCTTAATATACATGAAACCAAAAAATTATCACTCAACTGACGGCACCCGTTCCCGAACATGACGAATTATAAACACAATCTATCCTTCTTTATCTGTACAGTATTCAACTTCTAGTTACTACTAGTCAACATGAAGCTTAACTATAGTCATCACCTCGATACGATTGAATAATACCTATGTATAGTCAAGCATGCGACAGCATACAGTTGCCGTATACATAGTGTACAATATATATACAATAATTATGTTTGTGTTGTTAGTATAGTGTAAGTTGCACGTACGTTGTGCCACTATAATACTTGTATAAGCGAGATGATTGCTTAAGCCGTGGTCACATTGAATTGTTGTAAGATTTCATTTTGGGAACTGTCAGCTTCTGCCAGCGACCTCGCCAGTGTAGATTTCTCGGGAACATAAAAGTAAAATAAAAAGTAGCCCATGTTTTGTTCCAAATTTCGTCCAGATCTGTTCAGCCGTTCTGGCGTGATAGAGTACCAAACATCAATCTAAACTTTTGCATTTATAATAGTAGTTAGATTCCATGTCATTATTGATTTTTTTTTTAGTATTTTCCTCAATGGAGGGCAAAGTTTTCTTATCATAGTAAAGAAGAGATGAGCATTGATCATCACGCTTGCTCAAGACGGATTGGCGTTCCTCGTGATATTTTCCTTTAATAATATTGTTATTTACGAGTATTTATAAAAAGAACTGGCAATTTGCCCATTTAATAATGATACAACGTCTGTTTAATGCAATTTATGCTGGTACCATTTTTGTAGAAGATGGACAGTGTTCTACAGACAAAGAAATCCAATCTGCAGTGTTATTCTGTAAAATGATGGATGGGTGGAGGGGAAGAGGGAGGCCAAAGAAAAGATGGATGGATTGTGTGAAGAATGATATGAAAGAGAAGGGAGTCAGCGATAGCATGACTGTTGACAGGACAGTATGGAAGAAGGAAAAGTGTTACGCCGACACCAAGTAACATGGTATAAGGGCAGGAAGATGATGTGTATTATTCTGTAAAACATCTCACTCGGTGACTTTTCATCCCACTTAACGTAACGAAACTGACAGCATACCTCAAAATGACTTTACGTAAATTTATTGACGAAGATTTTTAAGGAAAAGCACAGCTAGTGTAACTGTTGTTAAATGAATCACGTAATAAAACTTTAGGAGACACACTTCAAGCCCAATTATCTTGTGACTCCCCTTCGATCGATACATTGGAAACTAACCTAGACAAGGCTACATCAAATATTAATCCTAATTCCTTCGAGTGACACATTGTATTAGTACTAACATGGAACTGCAATGAATCACTTACCTGGAAAATTCACTGCATTAGTAATTTCAAACATTACCAATTTTGTCGAATGTCCATTTGAATTAGGAAAAGGTGTTCGAAAAGCAAAATGGTTCCTAACGTATTTCACAGCTAATTTCGATTTAGGGTTTATTTATTACTAGCTTTTGCCCGTGACTTTGTCCGCGTGGACATTTTTATTTTTAAGAAACAATTTTTTTTTTAAATACTTGAACAAATATTTATTAATTTCTTATCAAGTTCCTAAATACAAAATTTCATGGTTTTATCTTCAGTAATGACGGACTTCCATACAAACTTACATACACTATTTCAAATCCTTCATTATTAACCAAAAGGTAATCTATAACCATCTCCAAGGTCTAATTTATCTCTGTACCAAATTTCATCGAAATTGGTTCAGCGGTTTGACTTGAAAATACAGACAGACAGAGTGAGACTTTCACATTTATAATATTAGTAGGGATTGAGGTAATAGACAAGCCACTGACAGCTAATAATAGGGTTTTTAGTTAACAGATTTTCAAAAATGACAAGTTAACACGTATAGTTTGGAAATGGAATTGAAATTTCTTACAATTTGGACAGAATGTAACATGGTCTTCCTCGGATTCCCATTTATTTGTCTTTTAGCAAGGTTCATTGTTTTATCAAATGTGGGTTAATTACTTAGTTGCTTTTTCAAGTTTATTAAAATCATATCATATCGTTAATATTTTTCTTCTATTAAAATCTATTTTAATTTCCTGTAATTTACCATCATTGTCATCAACTCATCAGTTGTAGTATTATAGTTTTTTTTTTAATTAGTTTTTCCTCTTCATTACCATTTTTGTGTGCAGATAGTCGGTGTCAAATAAGCATTTTTTCTGTCCATTTTTCTGTGACATCCATCTCTATATTGCGTGCAAGCCTGTCCACTACAAATCACTTATCCTTATCAGGAGACCACACGTTGCCTCTTACCATAAAAGCTAGACCTTCTACTGAATTAAGCGATCCCTCTGCAAGATCACGTTAACATAGTTGCTATTTCACAATATCTAAGATTTTGATCTGACTAGGTGGTCCGGTTTCTGTCTATCTTTGTGGTTGATCTAATTCAGTCAGTCTGTTAACCTATCAATTAATTGCCCTGTGTCTATGTGATTTTATTTTCTTGATTACGAGACTTTTTCGGTTAATACATATTGTATTGTAAGTGAGAGAAAGAGTGTCCATGGGGCGTTTTGCTTATTCTTCTCAATAGAGGCCTACGCACGTTTGGAAACAAGCAAGTACCTTCAACTTTCTGCCAAACTGGCCGACTCCTTGACGAATCAATAGTGCATGTAAATGGTAATTTAAATTATGCTTTAACTTGAAGTGTTGATTGGTATTATTAGTAGTGTTTACCTCTTACTAGACAATGCATTACCATGCCTCGGTCATTAATTTTTTTCCAGGATTCAGGATCCTCCCCCCTGTCTCTAGAACAACTAACCCAAGTATCAGCAGAATCTGATTGGTTTAGAAACGCATAGAGAACAAACATACAAAGAAAACAATAATAATACCGGCCTTATGTTATCCCACTGCAGGGCAAAAGCCCCTTCTCATATAGAGAAGGCGCGAGCATTGATCACTACGCTTGTATGTTAGATAAATCTGAAATCGCTACTTCATCTTGAGCAAGCGTAGTGATCAATGCTCTTGCCTTCTATATATGAGAGACGCCTTTGCCCTGCAGCGGACAATAAAAGCCAGGTAGGTATATTAAAAAAAAAGAAATTACCAGGTGCAGAAACCAACTCTATGACCCTGAACAAAACGGCGTTCGGTGTTACTGAGAAAATGTAGTAAATAATTAACTTCAGTGTCATGGCAAAATAATACATAGTTAAGTCTACACTGTTGCAGTAGGATTTAATTAAACACTCCACATAACTCCTTTGGCGATACTTACTTTCGAAAACTGTCAATATTTTAACACCATCGAATCCTGTTAGATATTTTACGGCCGCTACCATCCAATCTTTTACGGTCTTTCCTGGTATTAAGCTTAAATCTGAGCGATTTACACTGGACCATCATCCACATCAAACTACTGTGTACATCGCGAATCGTATAACGTACAAACGCGGTTCTAAATTTAAATATCGATGAGAGAGCGAGATGGGGAGTGTGCTCATGCGCATGCAGTGGGTTATATTGATGCTGGATACGAAATTATATTCATATAAAACTTGTTCAAGGAGAAAATTTGAAAGAAGGAATTCGAAATCAAATCAGAATTCGTAGAATAGTTGGTGCTTTTTTTATCAGACAAATATAGATAGCTTTTTATTATTAGTATAGATTTTATTTATCTATTCTAATAATAAAAAGCTGAAGAGTTTGTTTGTTTAGTTGAACGCGCCAATCTCAGGAAATAATGGTTTGAATTGAAAAATTGTTTTTGTGTTGGATAGTTCATTTATCGAGGAAGGCTAAAAGCTATATATCACGCTACAATCAATAGGCAGTAATCAAAGACGTAACCTAATGCAAGTAAGAAAACTACGCAGACAAAGTCGTGAGCAGAATCTAGTTCAATATAATGTCATAGAGAAGTAAACCGATCAACCTTATACATAACTCTTCAGAAAGAAACTCTTGAAGCCTATGAGTCATTACACCTTGAACAAAAATGATGACGTCTGTGATTCATTTTAAAATCAATATTCTACATTATTACCTTCAATGTCAACGTTCAATCTTCACATACTATGCATAGATCTATTGTCATATATGCTTAGATCTTTTAAATAACGTGGCAGGCCGTGTCAACGACAAGCTAATGTGACCTCATAATCGACATGCTTATGTGACTTTAAGTCTTTACTTCTATCAGCCGTCCCCATGACTCCCAATATTTGTTTACTACCTTTTTTTGACGGTTTTGTTATCAAAAATATACCACAAGTGACTATAACACAGCATCATTATTTAACTTTGAAAATAACATAAATATATCTTACAAAAATCAAAGTCTTTTAAATAATATTCTCTACCCATCCAGCCCCAACCTAATCCACGTTAAACAGACTTGTCTTGCGCTCGCGCACCGCCCTCTCCACTCCCCTGTGATACCCCCCCGTGCGTAAACGTGACCCCGAGACGTGAACTCAAAGTACGCTTCTTTGTATTTTTGTTTGTATCTCCTCTCTGGTACGGATCGTTATTGTATCGATGTTGGTCGCTTTTTATTTAAGCATGAAAGGATAATAATGTGTATTTTGCTATGGAACGAGTATTGAATTACACGGCTGAGCGATTTGGGTTCGATTCTCGCACGGGACAAATATTTGTATGGCCTCCGGGTTTAGCTGTTTGGATACCATGCAAACGCACCTACGATACAGGAGAAATTCCTAGTGTCGGAAAATATGTGATATAGATATATAACCTTTTTCATAAATACTCAGCAATCAAAATATCAAAAAAAAGACAACTTCATTTTGACGCAGCTGTCAATTCATTCACTAATCAGTATGGTTTAAAAAGTCAACTCCGGGTTCTCTTCAAAACGTTTAAATTTATTCGCAATTTTAGACTTACCCAATATGAAACAATAGTTTTCATTTTTTTGTAATGATGTGCAAAAAGTCAATGTACCAGTAACATCCTAAACCGACATGTTCTCAAATTACACAGTTTTATGGAACACTATATTGTTACCATACCGCAAAGCAGGCTAATACAAAGGTAAGTTTAATAATCTCATGATCTTCGTGATTAGTATATAAAAGACTGCATTGCATGGATTTAGTAGTGGTACAGCTGTTTGTGAAGGAGCTCGTCCGTAGAAGTACTACCACCATATCTGTTCCTGCCGCAAAGCAGCGGTGCTCTGTTCCAGTTTGAACATGCACTTGAGACATTTCAACTTTGTCTCTGGGATAGCAACCCATTTGCAAGGCCTCTGGTAATGCAGATGTCTATAGGTAGCGGTGACCAGGTGGGCCGTCGACGTGTTTACCATCTAATTATAAAAATATATATACCTATATAGTGATATACCGAATATTCGTATTCGCATAGTTCTTAACATTCGCATATCAAATCAAATATTTTTTTTTGCAAAAAATACATACGTACAAATTACAAGGATCTTAATATTATATCTTAAAAGCCAACGTATTCTGCCTGCAAGCAGGCGAGCAAATAATTTACCTAAATCTATTTATGTCATTATTATTTGCAGAATCCATGCAAATATTTTGCGAATATGAACGTCAATAAAAATACGCACCAAATGTAAATAGGAAATTAAATAAAAAAAAATAAACTTTAAAAGTTACTTATTATTTACTTCTTATTATTATTATACTTATTTCCTTCTACGTTTCAATTATATCTTTTATTGTATTATATATATAATCTTCGCTCTAATATTGGTATTTTAAGTAAAATACATATTACATAACCCGATTAAGTAATAAAAAAAAATACTTTTCTTAAACTATTATCATATTTCAGTCTTAATAAAACTCTACTTTAATTTGAACATTAAATAATTATCTTTTAAGGAAGTAAAAATAGTAATGAACAAACAAAAACTTTGCTATCCTTATATCAAACTACATATTCAACATACCATCACGCCTGTATACCCTGAAGGGTTAGGCAGAGGTGTTCCAATGTGTACCCACAGTTCGCCGGTATGTTTAGGTCCCATGTAATAGGGGGCGAGCCTATAGCCATTAACCGGGCACAAATCCTAACTCCGAGCTGCTATTGATAATTTCATAGAAAAACCCAATAACACTTATTGCTCGACCTGGGAATCGAACCCAAGACCTCTAGCGTAGCAGTCTCGCTTAGGACCACTAGGCTACCGAGGCAGTATTTGTAATATAATAATATAAATCAACTTTTAATTTGAACATAAAAATGAATAATTAATACTAATATTAATAAGTAAGCACAGATATACTTTTGTTTACAAATTCAATATTCATGTTCTGTTTTCGATATTATGTCGAATAGGTAATTATGTTGATAAACAACACTATCGTTGTTTTTCGGATAAGCTCGGCAATACTCGGTTGAGGCAAACGATGGCATATTTACATGTCATGTGCGCGCAACTTGCGAGGCAAGATAGCTGTCAAATTCGAGCTGTATCGGTAGGTACTGACCGGTGCTACGGGCCACAATGTACCATTAGCAGCGAACAAACAACCCCTTCTTGCTCGTTGCGAGCGCCTTGTTTCATCGTACTGACTGCACGAACCCTCGTTCTGTAACACATTACATTACGCCCCGTAACGCCGGTCAGTACCCGCCTTAACGAATTGGCGCTAGATTTGAAAACTGAATATTCGCATTTCCGTTCATTATTAATTATACATCACTAGTAGCTAATAATATTGCTTTATTTCCATAGGCCTTGGATCGACAGAGTGAATATGATGATAATAAGGTTTATTATTAATATTATTTTTGTTTTTTAATAAAATAATTAGCAAGTTTAACAATAATTATTATTGTGTGTTAAAATTTGTTTCCTTCTTAGGAAAATAAAACCAAACGACCAAACCATACGATGATCTATTTGTTCGTTCATTATATTATAATGCACTAATAGAATTTAAATTTAGATTAAACTTACACTGAATTTCATCTTTACAGCAACTGCAATGGATCAAATCTTCATGATAGAGGTATACGTCAAAAAGATCATACTAAAAATAGAACCAATCGAAAAAGATGAATACGAACTCCAACAAGAGGCGGAAGAGAGAAGGAGAGAAGCTGAATTACTCGCTGCTCTTGAAGCTGCACAAAAGGGGAAGAAAGGCAAAAAGGGTAAAGGAGGAGGTAAGCCCAAAGGAGGCAAAAAAAAGAAGGGGAAAGAGCCACCGGGGCCGTCGGAAGAAGAATTAAAGTATATGCAAACATGCACAATGCAGATGAACTGTCTACCCGTTTTTGATTTCTATGTAGCACACGATAACTTTGTTGCGCCACCACCACCTGCTCCTCCGCCAAAAAAAGGAAAAGGCAAGGCTAAACCTAAAAAACCAAAAAAAGGTAAAAAAGGTAAACCGGCACCGTGGAAAGTTGTGTTACCGTCCGAACCATTGCCACAACCACCATTCTTTGGTGTAGGCAACTCAGTCATGTTCCTTGAAAGACCTTCAAAATTAGAGGAAGTGTTAAAGAAAACTCCAATTTATATCACGGTGTGGAACAGAGATCAAGAATTTGGCTGTACTGGTTTCTGTGTTGTTGAGTGGCATGAATCATTTTTTCAATGCCTTCAGAGAGCAGCTGATCTGAACCCCGTAAATTTCGACCTAGCCGAATTCAGGGACACAAGTAAATCAGAAATGGTAACAAATACAGTTGAAATGGTACGACCATTGCAATGTGAGGAAGACTTGAAAGCATCTGGTGAAGTTGAATTTTACATTCGTCTTTCATGTTTAGGCAACAGAGTGATCAGTTACTTTGTATCATTACCAGAGATGGATCGGATACCAGGGAGGAAGTACCTTTACGATGACTTGAAACTCAAGGACCTAGAGGTTGTCAGACATTGGGAAGGTACTGTGATAGACGAAGTACCTCCAGTAGCATACTTTTTCACAGCTCCTGATATCACGAGGGAGCCAATAAAACCTGTTGAAGAGATTGTGAAGTTTGAAGAATACGTCGCTCCGTTTACACGCAGCGAATTGGCGATCCTTGCTATGGGATTCCCGAAGGGTCCTTGTGGTGGTACTAATTGTCCAAAGAGAATGGACTACAGAGGCAGTCAGCACCAGTTCATTCCAGGTGAATATGTTAAAGGGAAATACCAACACGGTCAGTTTGTGAATAAGCGAGATGTACATGGTCCATGTGGAAGAATTGATTGTCCTCTCGCAAAGAAGGTCCGTTCTTATCTCTGTACTGAAGGCAGCTACAAGCCTTGCATCAAACCTTGCCCTAAAGACTATTATTAGTTTCAATGATAGTTAGCAATTTTATTTTTTTATTAAATTTAGGGTGATATTTAAATTTGACATAATCAGTACTAAAGGGTCATAGCAAACACTTTTACCAATGGCGATCAGTGATTTGGAAACTGTTTTAATGCTGAATTGCATTTAGTTTATTCCGCGGTAAAAGAATGGAGCATCCATTAACTTCACGTTGCCAAACGTTGTCGCTGATCGCTTAAATTGGCTAGGATTGTTGTTTGATGGTGCTGAAAAGAAATCTTAAGGTATATATGAATGAGCTAAAGGTATTTTAATAACAACTAAATTAGTGATTGCAGATGTTAAGGGCATAGTGTTTGCTATGATCCGAAGACAATTAACATAACAGGCAATATAATAAAATCATACTAAAATATTGTGTGCGTTGTCTTCTTATTGATTCCTTTCTTCTTCAGCTAATTATCATAATGTTAACACGTTAATTGTCCGCCAAGAAGACATAAACAACAACATACTATCACGCCTGTATTGCTCCAAGCGTTAGGTAGAGGTGTACCAATTTACACCCAGAATTTACCGGTATGTTTAGGTCCCATGAAATGAGGTTTCCGGCTACTGGGACCGCAATTAACTGGGACCGCGGTCCCAGTCGCCGGATCCGTAAAAAATAAATATTTTTCTTCCAGCGACTGGGACCACTCATAGATAACTTCCGGTCCCAGTCGCCGGAAACCTCCATGAAATAGGGGGCGAGCCTATTGCCTTTAACCGGGCACAAATTCTAAAACTACGATCTGCTACTGAGAATCAAACTCAAGACCTCTAGCGTAGCAGTCGCGCTTAGGACCACTAGGCTAACGAGGCAGTTAAATAAGCAAGCAGACATAATAGTTAGACAATCGAATTGACCCATACATGAGTCACTGCTCTGGGAAAGGGTTGATATAAACTGTTTAGGCCTGAAGGTCAATTCTTACTAATTAAAAACGTTTTTACAAAAAACACAACCTCCTTCAAAAAGTGAAAAATAACTTTAGCTTTGGAAGTCAACGAGCTCAGGGAAGAAATCATTTGATGTTTTCCCATCTAGACTTAAAAAAAACAAAAAGGTTTGGAAGTCGGCGGCTTTGGTTCTGTTTGTTGTTTTGTATTGCCATGTCATTGACAGTTATAAAATATACGCGAATTAAAAAATAATAATACAAACCCAGAAAGGCAAAGGCCTCTTCTCCTACAGAGAAGGTTCGAGCATTGATTACCGCGCTTGCTCAAGGCAGATAGGCGATTTCAGACTTATTAATTACCAGCTTCTGCTCGCGACTTCGTCCGCGTAGTTTATTCACTCGCTTAGGTTACGTCTTTGGTTACTGCTCCGCACGTATTAGTCGTAGCGTGATGTTATATAGCCTATAGCCTTCCTTGATATATGAACTATCCAACAGAAAAAGAATTGTTCATTTCAAACCAGTAGATCCTGAGATTAGCGTGTTCAACAAAACAAATAAACTCTTCAGCTTTATGATATTAGTATAGATAAGCCTAAGTTTCTTTAAGATGTTTTCCTTCACCGATGTCAGAAACATGATGAGACACCCGTACACATTACAGTGATCAAAAATTTATCATAGCAGTTTTTTTTCAAGTACTTTCTTCCCTTTTGTTTGAAACTTGCAAAACGGAGGACAAAAACAAGTAGGTAATGATTCATTTAGTACACTTTCTCTTTTAACTTCGCACCCAAGGTTAATGGGGGCAAAACAATTATAGCATGAGATCATCGTCAGGTCATTATTCTAAATTGAAACGAAATAAAATAATATTGTTTTTTTGACTTGCCAAAAATGGCGGAGACACATTTTTGTTTAAACTTGGGTATTTTTCTTCTGTTTATGTCGATGATTTTATAATGTTTGATGGCGACGTTTATCGCAGCCTCAGTAGCTTTGTGAATGTCCTCTCAACTGCAGTTGTAAGGACACCACGGGCTCTGCAGTAAGTGGGCAATCTTCTGATCAGGGCAAGTAACCATTAATTAAGTTTTAATATTCTGTAAGTTACTTAACTTGATTTACTGAGTATATTTCTGGATATATTTAGATCTTTGCAGTTAGATCAACAACTGAGGTTTGGAATATTTGTTACTATATTTAATAATAGACGACCTGCCCACGACTTCGTCCGCGTGGCTTATTTCACCCGCGTTAAGTTACGTCTTTCGTTACTGTTCCGCTCACGTGAGCCGTAGCGTGATGGTATATAACCTATGTTACTCAGGAATAATGTAGCTTACTAATGGTAAAAGAATTTTTAAAATCGGCGCAGTAGTTTTTGAGTTTATACGTTACAAACATACACACACACAAAAATACAAATCTTTCCTCTTTATAATATTAGTGTAGAAGTATTAAATTCTTGAATATACTCTATTCTGTAGATCATTATAAATAGCTTTTTTGTCTTCCTTCACGCTCTTAGGCAATAAAATGCTATGATATGTTTGTCTGTTATTGTGGTTATCTTTAGGGAAAGCCTATGTCCAGTGAATGTCATTTGACTGTTTCGGTGATGATGATGATAATGTTTTTCTATACTCTGAATCTAAGACAGAAATTTTGTCAGAAACAGGAATATCAAACATTTTTAGTAAGGTAAATAACATAGTAAGGTTTTTTGGCCACCTCATCATGAATCAAACTCGAACAAATTCGCAAACGAAACGTAGTCAAAAAATAATAACACGTTTTTGAACAACAATGGCCATTTAAAATACCATAAAAATCCTTCATGTCCTAATTGCATTCTTATCCTCACCCGCGAAGCGTGACGCTGTCCAAATCTCACTAATGATGACAATGATTGCCAAAACCATATTATCTTTACCGTTCACAAAAACAATAACCACCTTTATGTTTTAGGTGTTAAGGTGTTCGTAAGCTGAAGTAGTGGTAAGATTAAGTTGGTAAATGACATGATATGGGCCAAGGAAATAAGTATGTAAATCTTGCGTGTTGATAATTTTCTTGGAAACAGTCTTTCTGAGCGTATTAAGGATTATGCTGTAGTTTCGTTAATGTGGGTTTGTGGGTTTGTAATGTTTTTTTATAGTACCGGTCTGAAATACAGGGTGACTTAGCATCTGTGATAATGTCGTTATAAGGTATTTTTCTACTTCCAAAGTATCCATACAAAGAAAGTTTAAATGGGTGTAAAGAACTTTATTTCTCATAAGAACTTAAAACTAACAGTTCGCTTACAATGAGATACTTATATGATTATTACTTAATATTAATAATATTACCTCTAAGGTGTCGGAAACATTATCTTACTAATATTATAAATTGTGAAGGGTTGTATGTACAGTCAGCAAAGTTAATCAGTACACAGGTCGGCCAGATATAATCTAAGTTATTCTACAAATCGATGGACGTATTGAAATGAAATTTAAATTAATTAGAGAACTAGTTATTTTTATACTAAAATTTCAAAACACACCAGACGGACCCGCACACCAACCAACCCCGCCGACCGTACCTATGGAGATTTGTTACTATTTCACGCAAAAGCTACTAAACGGATTTTGATAAAACTTTACAATAATTTTGCTAATGTATCTGAATAGTACATGTTGCTCAACATTACTAACTAACTAACTAAAAAATAATACTAACACCAGCCTATCGGCCCACTATAGGTCAGCAGCCTCTTGCAGATAATGGATCACCACACTTGCTCAAGTTAGATTGGCGATTTCAGACTCACGTTTTACTTCTATTATAAATGCGAAATTTTGGATGGATGGATGTTTGTTACTTAATAACATCAGAAAATTTTAACGGATCTGGATGATATTTAGCACAGGGATAGATTGTGATCTGGAATAGCGAATAGGCTACTTTTATCCTGGAAAAATATGCGGTGCCCGTGGGATAATATATCGAGTGCCTGCTCGTGAGGACACCTGGATGTATATATTAAATACATCCAGATGTCCTTACGACGATTCCCTTCACCGATATCACTAATGTCCAAGGTAAATTTAGAAATTAGGTACATTTGGCATAGACAAAAGCACATTGATCTGCACTTGTCAGTGCCTTGCGAATCCACAGTCTCGTGCATGACACAGTAAATGCGCATTTATTTGTACTTATCTGATACTAGCTTCCGCTCGCGACTTCGTCTGCGTGGCTTATTTCACTCGCGTTTCGTTACGTCTTTGGTTACTGCTCCGCACGCGAGGGTTGTAGCGTGATGTTATATAGCCTATATTACTCAGGCATAATGAAGCTATCTATTGGTGAAAAATTGGTTAAAATTCGTCCAGTAGTTTCGGAGCTAGTTCAATACAAACATGAAATCTTTCCTCTTAGTAATATTTGACATAATACCCTTACACACATAATAATATGAACAAGCTAAAGAGATACTCACATAACAATTATATTTTATCAAAAGGACCTTGCAACTATTGCTGCAGACAAAAGCGCATAATGCAGCATTGTTTATGCCAATTTGAATGCATTAGACTAATCGTCGCAGTCGGTTAGGGCAGCCATTCTAAAACTGTAGATTGTGAGATGATAATGTAATTTAGTGCCTGGTTTTCTCCAAAGCGGATATGAGAGGAGAAGGGAGAAGACGATATAAGTGAATTTTATTCTGTAATGAAACAGTGTTCATTGGTTAATTGATGCTGTACTTAAACATGACGAAAGTAGAATGACAAATTGCGTGCAAGAAAATAAATGTCGCACGGAATTATATCTTGCACAATGTACTTATTCTTCTACTTTATTTGTATGCATTTTAGTTAATTTTCAATATTTCTGCATCGCGATTTGTCACCTTCCTGCATCGCGAAATCGCAGATCGCCGATGCTAAAAGTAGTGTGTGTGCGCTTTGACAAGCCAACGCCTAGCGGGGAACAGAGGACACATCTCCTCTCCTTTACTTTCTTCTCCTGTCCTCTTCCCTTCCGCGGAAACCGGGCACATTTCAGAGCCGCCATAAAGTTTGACTTCCTCCATCTCAGGACAAAAACTTTGACTCACACTGGTACAATACAAACTAAATTATACATGTGCAGTTGTGATGTATGGTAATTAAAGTTGTTATGGAAACTTCCTATGTAAGAACTATCTGTTACATGTATGTTTGTAGCTTTTATTCTACAAACATTATGTTTCACATCGTTTTTATTAGTTCAGTAATCGAGTGATGAGTTATTACTGCTGGTTTATAATGGGTTTAGTCTGGTAGTAAGTTAACAAAGATAAAAACATACCATCACGCCTGTATTCACCGAAGGGTTAGGCAGAGGTGCACCAATGTACACCCACAGTTTGCCGGTATGTTTTTAGGTCCCATGTAATAGGGGGCGAGCCTATTGCCATTAACCGGGCACAAATACTAACTCCGAGCTGCAAGAAGAATTTCATAGAAAACCCCAATAACACTTTGCTCGACCTAGGAATCGAACCTAAGACCTCTAGCGTAGCAGTCACGCTTAGGACCACTAGACTAAAGAGGCAATGATTAAAAGATAATTTTTGAAAATTAAATTGTGTGTTAACTGCCTCGTTGGCATTAGGCTCACCTCCAATTACATGTACCTAAAACGTACCGGCAAATTGTGGGTGTACTTTGGTCTACCTCTGCCTAACCCTTCGAAGAATACAGGTGGTGGGTGATGGTATGTATGTATGTAAATTATGTGTGAATAGATGCATAGTGTCGGGTCGGTTGGCTTCGAAACCGGGCAAGTACCAATGTGACTTTTTCAATTCATTTATGAACTTCTTAAGTTAATCTTGGACATCACTGCGAAGGAAAACATCGGGAGGAATCCTGGACTTACAATGAATACAACTCTGAAATCGCCAAATCTCTTTAAGCAAGAGTGGTGATCAATGCTCATGCCTTCTCAGTATTAAAAAAACGCAAGTGGTTAATAATATATTTATCACTTTTGCGACTAGCGGTTCCTTTTAGTATTTTTGTTTTTGTTATTGTTATTTGAAATTCCTTTTTTTTAAAGTCATTATGTAAAAATATGAGTTAAAAAAAAAATACTAAGTACCTATTCAACTTGTAAACGGAATAGTAGTAGGCCACGCCTGATTAAATTGAATAGCAACAACACTCCTTGCGTAAAAGCCTTCTCGGTTAAATCTCAAGTCAAGAGCTTACCTTTTCATTCTTAAATAATATAAGGTGCTTTAAATTAGGTTTACAAATAATATTTAAGTGTCTGTACAATCATGATTAATCATTTTATTACTTTAACTAGGTTCTGCTCGCCATTTCGTCCGCGTAGTTTTATCACCCGCATTTAGTTACGTCTTTGGTTACTGCTCCCCACCTATTGGTCATAGCGTGACGTTTCAATAGTCAATTTATCGTGGAAAGCTAAGGTATAGCCTTCCACGATAAATTGACTATTCAACAGAACTAATATATAAAAATATGCCTCAAAAAATTTTGGTGAGCTTTAGGTGTGCTGTTTATCTCTAGTTTCAACAATGCTATTAATGACTACAAGAACACGTTGTCATAATATATTGTTTATTTTTGTTTGAATCACATTCAAAGCTAAATAATCTATATATTAGTGCCACGATCCTATGTACAAAATGTCATCGAGTTTAATTACTTATTGACCAAAATATCACTAGACTTCTTTTGTACTGAACTCGTTGTCGGGTAAGTCCTCTTAAACCTTCATATGTATAAATGTACCATATTATCATCCGTGTGTTTCTAGGCATATACACAATAGTGTATAAACAGTCCTTCAGTCATCCTAAACAGTTTTTTGTCGTCCCTTCAAGTACAATGACTCAACGTAGGGGAATTGGATTCTCAATAAGCGTTTATAGGTAGGTTAATGAACCCGTCATTACCTGTACACGTTATGTGTAACCCTTTAACTATAGGCAAAGATATAAAATAGTTAGATATGGCACATTGACATGGTCACATTCTGTTTTGTCATCAAAATGAAAACTTTATTGGAAAGATGTGTGAGCTCACTGTACTTAATATCATGTGACTCAAGTACGGTGGGGCACATCTAATGATTTAAATCTTTGATTATATGTACTCAAGGTTCAAGTGTGTCGGGTAAATGACTCGTTTCAGTGTTCAAGTTACAAAGTAATTGAATGAAACGTATACAATTGTGTTGGTGAAAACAATAATAGAGTTTTACTATTTCTAGGATTTAGGACTGCCTTGTTACCCTAGTGGGGTGTTGGGTGCGATTCGCAGATCGAGCAAAAATTGTTATTAGGTTTACTCGAAGGGTAAGGCAGAGGCCAAACCAATGTACACCCACAGTTCGCCGGCATGTTAAGGTCCCATGTATTAGGGGCGAACCTATTGCCATTAACCGGGCACAAATCCTAAATGCCAGCTGCTACTGAGAATTTTATAGAAAAACCCAATAACGCTTTGCTCGACCTGGAAATCGAACTCAAGATCTCTAGCGTAGAAGTCGCGCTTAGGACCACTAGGCTACCGAGGCAGTCGATACTTAGTGTAATAACGGCTATGTAATGTATCTTTTAACACCCCGTATGACTTATTATGATAAGCCTACTTATCACAATCACATAACAGCAAACATGACTCACTGAATCTCATAGTTTTTCGAGCTGACGACATTTTCAAAACGCCATTACAATCCAAACGAACTCTTAACCTTACGGTGCTAAGGTCGATTCTTGTCTGCATCAATAAGATACTGATGAAATGGACGTGTTTCGTTTCGCTGATGATTCATCACTGATCGTTGTGGGTGTGGCTTTAGCAGGTTGGTAATAGATTTGGCAGTTCTAAGTGTGATTCTAAGTAATAAAAATTGGCTGCGGTTTTGAAATAGGTGATAATTAAGAAATACCTGTTTAATTATTTGTTGATTGTAATTGGTTTACAGTGGTTTCTAGTTTAATCAAAGTTGTTTTTTTTTCTTGGAATATAATTTTGATTATAATATTTTTTTGCTCTGCATTTCGCCTCTTTTGAAATAGGAAATGGTTATTTGTAGTATGTTGTAGATTTGAAACTATTAAATTCAAGTTTACCACTATGCTGGGCATACATACTGGTAAAATAATTGTTTGTTTGTTTGTCTCTCACTCTCGCTGAAGTTTGTATCTTTGCAAGTCTTTTACGCTTTAACTTATGAGCTGAATCATCTGAAATAAGGCTAGATATTGGTCTAACTTAACACTTAGGATAATTATAATTTGTCTTGTGCTTGTATTTCCGTGGAAATTGGACTTTGGCTTAATTATGCAGTCTACTCAGAAGAAGTCAAAGGCAGAAGCTTGTAGTTTTAAAAACGAAATATTGCCTAAAACCATATCGTAACCACCATTCATCCCAAAAGGAAGGGGCCACTGAGGGCCGATGCCTGTTGGGGCTGCGGGTTGTTCATAAGAGATACCGCGCCCCCGGAACGCAAAGGGCACAAGAAGGAACATGGGTGGGTTTTAGTCAGTAAAAGCCTAACACTCCCTCCCCAAAAAAAAAAAACCACCATTCATCTGCTTAGCCGTTTCCCTATTACGTTGGGGTTGGCTGTTTTACATGGAGCGACTGCCTATCTGACTTCCACAACTCAGTTGCTGGGCAACACGATACCTCTTGGTAAGACTGGTTGTCAGACTTTCTGGCTTCTGACTATCCGTAACGACTGACAAAGATCTACGAATGACAGCCGAAACCAATGGCTTTACGTGCTATCTGAGGCACGGGGTGTCACACCACCAACTTCCAAACCCCGTATTGTAACCACCATGCCAAGTATTTATTTAAAATGTAAATAATACGCATAACATACCATCACGCCTGTATTCTCCGAAGGGTTAGGCAGAGGTTACTAAAGGACACCCACAGTTCGCCGATATGTTTAGGTCCCATGTAATAGGGGGCGAGCCTATTGCCATTAACCGGGTACAAATCCTAACTCCGAGCTGCTGCTGAACATTTCATAGAAAAACCAATTACACTTTGCTCGACCTGGGAATCGAACCCAAGATCTCAAGAGTAACAGTCGCGTTTAGGGCCACTAGGCTAACGAGGCAGTTGTAAAAATATTTGAGTATGAGCGTAAATATTAGCAACCAAAAAACTAGTTTCCTCTTTACAGATAAAGAAATTGACACCTCAATACTAGATTTGGAAGACAGGTTAGTGATTCATCAAGTCACTAAGAACAATTATTTAATTTGGACGACGTGACCTGTTTACTAATTTGACCGTTGGCGCTGATGGCACCGACTGCTTTAACCGGTTTCTGATTTGGTTGCAAAAAATGTAAACAATGATTCACTCACGTATTAGTGGGTTGGCAACAAGCCTGGCGGTGGTTACTATGGCAGACGTAACAGGAAAAATTGCTTAATTTATTATTTTTAGACTGTTTACACACACATACAATCACGCCTGTATTCCCCGAAGGGTTAGGCAGAGGTGTAACAATGTACACCCGCAGTTCGCCGGTATGTTTAGGTCCCATGTAATAGGGGGCGAGCCTATTGCCATTAACCGGGCACAAATCCTTACTCCGAGCTGTTACTGAGAATTTCAAAGAAAAACCCAATAACACTTTTTGCTCGACCTGGGAATCGAACCCAAGACCTCAAGCGTAGCAGTCGCTCTTAGGACCACTAGGCCACATAGGCAGATATTGTGAAACGAGCATATTTTAAACTAGCGACCTGCCCGCGACTTCGTTCGCTTGGCTTATTTCTCTCGCGTTAACTTACGTCTTTCGTTACTGCTCCGCACTCGTGGGCCGTAGCGTGATGGTATATAGCCTATGTTACTCAAAACTAATGTAGCCCAAAACTAAAGTCTCCCCGGACGACTCCTTCACCAAGACCTTTACTATTATACACTCACGCCTGTATTCCCCGAAGGGTTAGGCAGAGGTGTAACAATGTACACCCGCAGTTCGCCGGTATGTTTAGGTCCCATGTAATAGGGGGCGAGCCTATTGCCATTAACCGGGCACAAATCCTTACTCCGAGCTGTTACTGAGAATTTCATAGAAAAACCCAATAACACTTTTTGCTCGACCTGGGAACTAGGACCTGACCTAGGACCACTAGGCCACCGAGGCAGATATTGTGAAAAGAGCATATTTTAAACTAGCGACCTGCCCGCGACTTCAATCGCTTGGCTTATTTCTCTCGCGTTAACTTACGTCTTATACGGTTACTGCTCCGCACTCGTGGGCCGTAGCGTGATGGTATATAGCCTATGTTACTGAAAACTAATGTAGCCCAAAACTAAAGTCTCCCCGGACGACTCCTTCACCAAGACCTTTACTATTACTAAAAGTATAACTGCCTTGTTAGCCTAGTGATCATAAGCGCGGCTGCTACGTTAGAGGGTTCGATTCTCAACTCGGGCAAAAAATGTTATTACGTTTTCCTATTAAATTCTCAATAATAGCTGGGAGTTAGGATTTGTGCCCGGTTAAGGGCAATAGACTCGCCGCTTATTACATGGGACCTAAACATACCGGCGAATTGTGTGTGTACATTGGTACACCTCTGCCTACCCCTTTGGGGAATATAGGCGTGATGGTAGGTTATGTAAAAGTACATATCAATTTATTACTGGTTTGCAAGTCGTACCCATTTATTCCCGTATTCTTCAATGGTCTCATACAAAAAATTTCAAAGCATATGTCCGATCACTTGTTTAAATACACTTTAAAGAGAGGGAGGACCACTTTTTGTCTGTTTGTCATGATATGTTTACTCTGTAACTGTTCTGTTTGTTGGAGAGAACTAAAATGTTTAATTATGGCTACCAGCCCGCACCTGTTACACTTTGGTGCTCATTTGATTTGGATAGTATCATTAACATTATGATTGCATGTTCATTTTAAAGGGGTATTAATTGATTTGAAATAAATTATCTAACTTTTGGGAAGACCAATGCCGTGTTGGTTCAGTAGTTATAGTGCCTCTCATGCATGAGGTTGCGGGTTCGATAGAGGGCCAGAATTAATTTGAACCTTTCAATTCATATATTATTTCTATGTTTGGGCCTGTGGACTGTGAGCAATGAGTAGTTCACCGTCCGTACGTTGCGGGACGGTTGAGACAGCGGTTCTCCCGTCCTAGCCGCCGCGGTAGACGCTCCGGACGTCGGGAGCCGCGAGACGACTCCCGGCCACCGTAGATACTGGCCTGTGGACGGTGAGCAATGGGTAGCTCACCGTCCTTACGTTGCATAACGACAGGCCGTGTCGACGGCGCTTTCGTGTTCCACGCGCGCCTCAAAGAGATGTCAGCAAATGGAAGGGGCCACTGAGGGCCGATGCCTGCCGGGGCTGCGGGTTGTTCGCAAGAGATACCGCGCCCCCGGAACGCAAAGGGCACAAGAAGGAACATGGGTGGGTTTTAGTCAGTAAAAGTCTGACACTCCCTCCCGCCCCGCCCAGGGCGGGAGAAGTTATTTGATGATTTCCCACCCACCAAAAAAAAAAAAATATAAAAAAAAACCGCCCGTACGTTGCATAACGACAAGCCATGTCGACGGCGCGTTCTTGTTCCACGCGGGCCTCAAAGAGATGTCAGCAAATCGAAGGGGCCAGTCAGGGCCGATGATTGCCGGGGCCGCCGGTTGTTCTAAAGAGATACCGCGCCTTCGGAACGCAAAGGGCACAAGAAGGAACATGCATGTTTTAGTCAGTAAATGTCTCACGCTCTCTTCCGCGCCCAGGGTGGGGACAGTCATTTGATGATTTCCCATCCGAAAAAAAAAGGACATCAGTGAAGGAAAACATCGTAAGGAAACCTGGCAGTAGGTCAATAATAGGCTGGTATTATTGCTATAATAAACATTTACGTACTTTTATAGTACCACATAACATAGTACAGTAACATTAACACAAAATGGTTTTAATTTTAAATATACGTCGCAGTATTAGAACTAAAGCTAACAACTTACTGCCTCGGTAGCCTAGTGCTCCGAAGTGCGACTGCTACGCTAGTGGTCTTGGGTTCAATTCCCAGGTCGAGCAAAAAGTGTTATTGGGTTTTTCTATGAAATTCTCAGTAGCAGCTCGGAGTTAGGATTTGTGCCCGGTTAATGGCAATAGGCTCGCCCTCTATTGCATGAGACGTAAACATACCGGCGAACTGTGGGTGTACATTGGTACACCTCTGCCTAACCCTTCGGGGAATACAGGCGTGGTGGTATGCTATGTTATGTTAAGTAAAGCCAACAATATTTCAGTTATTTCAATTAGCTGGCACAATAGTATATTGTATCCTTTGACAGTACCCACTGTCAAAGGGTACCAATATAATACAATACAATATTGCACAAAACATCCACAAAGGTCAAACTTTGCGTTGTTCTCCAAAAAGGACATAATAACATTTTCATCAAACACATAATTCGAATTTAGAATATCACAAAGTCTTATAATTATAAAATATTTTGTTCACAAAATTAATAATGATTCATTAACGTTTGCCAACCACAATGTTTAGGACAAAAAGGTGAATTTGAAGTTTCAATTGTTTTCAGCATGTGAGGTTTCATTAGGAACTAATTGTGTGAGGCATGTCTTAATTGAATGACCTTTGACCTTTTTGTGTATTGTTCAGAATTTCGGAAGGAGGGTTTTAATTTACATATTGGTTCGCATCAAAAGAATAGAAGAGATAATTAAAATACCAAAGAAAGGTAGGTAAGTAGATTTCTTATTATAATTAAAAACTGGTGTGGTTTTTTCTGTGTAGTAGCCAAAATATTGTCAAGTGTTTTATAAGTACACTACTACTACCATTACTTAGCCTTTTCCCAACTATGTTGGGGTCGGCTTCCAGTCCAACCAGATGCAGCTTAATATCAGTGTTCTACATGGAGCGACTGCCTATCTGACTTCCACAACTCAGTTGCTGGGCAACACGATATCTCTTGGTAAGACTGGTTGTCAGATTCCTGGCTTCTGACTATCCGTAACGGCTGACAAAGATCTACGAATGTCAGCCCGGGACCAACGGCTTTACGTGCTTCCAAGGCACGGGGGTGTCACACCACCAACTTCCAAACTCCGGTCTGCTACTGAGAAATTCGTAATGGAAAATCCCAATAACACTTTTTGCCCGACCCGGGAATTCGAACCCAGGACCCCGTGCTCATCAGTCGCGCTTGCGACCACGAGACCAACGGGCAGTCCTTTTTGTTAGTACAAAATAGCACAAAAATCTAAGCACAAGCCGTTTGGCGAATTTTAGAAAATATAATCTACAACAATTTGGTTTAAATTTAAAATAGTTACTTTTGGAATTACAGCCATTTCTATATTAAAAATTAGCAAGACCAGACTATGTTGTCCTTTTCCATCTAAATCCGATCACGTGTTAATGAGTTTATTTGTTTACACGCGCTAATCTCTGGAACTAACCGTCGGATTGGTAAATATCTTTTTGCACATAATAGCCAGACTCATGAGGAATAGTACAGGGTATGTAACATCACGGTACAACGCACGAGAGCGGAGCAGTAACCAAAAATATAACTTAAAGTGGGTTTGGCTAGCTTAAAATATTTGTAAAGATTGAGAAATAATAATTATTATGTTTCAAGTTATAACCGATGCATTGCATGATAATATTGACTCATCAGTGAGTGAGTTCCGTTAAAAGACTTTTTATTCGACCAATGAGAGCGTGACGTTCGAATCATAAGATCTGCGCATTGAGCAAATGCGATGATCAATGCTATTAGTAGTTCCGCTGTCATGAGAAGGGGTTTTTGTCATACCAAATAAAGTAAGTTAATCATTGATCAGCAATGACGAAGTACGTATTTAGGTTTTATTTTTAATTGTTACCCCACACTAGAAGTTTCTCTATTATTTATTTATACTATATGCAACAACAACAACAACAACTGCCTCGTTAGCCTAGTGGTCCTAAGCGCGACTGCTACGCTAGATGTCTTGGGTTCGATTCCCAGTCGAGCAAAAAAAGTGTCATTGGGTTTTTGTATGAAATTCTCAGTAGGAGTTCGGAGTTAGGATCTGTGCCCGGTTAATGGCAATAGTCTCGTCCCCTATTATATGGGACCTAAACATACCGGCGAACTGTGGGTGTACATTGGTACACCTCTGCGTAACCTTTCAGGAAAAACCCAATAACACTTTTTGCTCGAACTGGGGATCGGACTCGAGACCTCTAGCGTAGCTTCAGCAGTCGCGGTTAGGACCACTAGGCTAACGATTTTATTTATTTATTTTGCCTTATTCTTCTATTTGGTTTTTATAAAATTTCTAATTAATTTGGAGCATTTATACACAAGAGTATTGGTATATTTACTGAATATAATATGACAAATTTCTCAGCAACAAAATAATAGTCAAACAATTTCAGAACATTTCCACACAGCAATAGTTTAAAATTGAACCCATACAATTCGACCAATAGATACCAAACTCGATAACCGAACAGTTAAACTAACCAGATGCAATCAACTGTACTGCAGTTTCATTGCAGGGAAAGTTTCGGTTCGCTGATTAAATTTGCAGTTTGCAGTAAGGTGAACCGTCGTGCGAGTTAGTAATTAGACTAGTCCCTTTAGGGAAATGGGATGAAGACGGCTTGTAAAGTCCTATATGTTAATTATTACTTAACTTTAGAGTTTACTGAAGGTACTCAACATAAAACAAGTCTAACTATTTAAGCCTGGCCGTGCCGTTTTAGTGGGAACTTTGGAATAAAAAGTGTATCATGCTAGCTATACCCCGTGGTTTCACCCGTGTTCTTATGTCTTTGGTTACTGCTTCTGCTTTCGTGGGTTGTAGCGTGATGTTGTACAGCTTATACTTTTCCTTATGAATTTGGCTAGTTATTATAGTAAAAGATAATTATATACTTTCTTATTTTGAAACCTTAATGTAATAAAATAGGATTATTGTAAACTGCGTCGGTAGCCTAGTGGTCCTAAGCGCGACTGCTACGCTAGAGGTCTTGGGTTCGATTCTCAGGTCGAGCAAAGTGTTATTGGGTTTTTCTATGAAATTCTGAGTAGCAGCTCGGAGTTAGGATTTGTGCCTGGTTAATGGCAATAAACTCGCCCCCTATTACATGGGACTTAAAAGTACCGGCGAACTGTGGGTGTACATTGTGACACCTCTGCCTAAAAAAAAAAACCCTTCGGGGAATACAGGCTTCATGGTATGTCATGTAGGATTATTGTTTTTTATTCTGGATTGTGTTTCATTAAATTTATTAAATAAGTAAATAAAAAAAGATACAGATTTGTAATTTTGTTAAAAAATTCAAAGTTGACACTTTAATTCTTAACACAGTACAAAAACCAGTAATAGTATTTTTACGCCTATTAACAATTAAATTAAAAGTGCTATTAAATCTTGTTTTACTTTATTTGTCGACCTACCACAACGCTGTGTCGGCCGTGTCATTGTAACAAAAAGCGTAATTAAGTCAATTCATCATTGTCACAGCTACACGCATTATGATAGTCATCTTAAAATCGGTCAAGTGTGAATTGGCTATAAAAAAAATGTAAGCGTTTATAAAAGATGATGATAATATAAAAAGGGTTAGAAATGGACACATTTTTTTAAGTACAAATTTTACTTTTTATATTATTAACGCTAATTAATTTTAAATCTAATAAGTACCTACATGAATTTGAATGAACAAAAAATAACTCAATATTAAAAATATATTTTATAAAAGTGGATTTTATGGACATTATATATTAAATTAATTTTAAGAATTCGATATAAATTATTTTCAAAATTAATCTTACGCGTTGATCTCAGCTGAATTTATTATTACCAGCCATCACGCCTGTATTTCCCGAAGGGTTAGGCGGAGGTGTACCAATTTACAACGACAGTTCACCGGTATATTTAGGTCCCATGTAACAGGGGGGCGAGCCTATTGCCATAAACCGGGCATAAATCCTAATTCCGAGCTGCTACTGAGAATTTCATAGCAAAGCCCAATAACACTTTTTGCTCGACCTGAGAATCGAACCCAAAACCTCTAGCGTAGCAGTCGCGCTTAATATTATAATACGGTAACAAAAAATTAAAAAAATTTAAATTCAGTTACGTCATAAAACTGAATACCAACTTTTTGAATACCACATTTAAATCTCAAAATTCCATAAAGAACGCTAGCTCGAAGTGACAGGCCAATTCAACACAGATAATAAATAAAGAAAATCATAGATTACAGCTTAAAGCAATCACAGTCACAATAGGCGACATTTCAAGATTAATATTGGTCATTTTGACCATATTAACTGTGCTAGTCAACCGTAGAACGAAAAACCAACAAAGATAAATTTACAATCGAATAAAAACAATATCAATACAAAAACTTCTAAAGAAAGTCTTTTTCGACCGCAAATTGTAATTGTAGGTTCTCACAATTCAAAGGTCCTAATTATAATTTGAATCGTTTAGGAGTTAAATATTTTCGGCGTCAAATAGATAAAAAAATGTTTGAAGACATCGTCTCGTGTTTGGTCAACAGAGCGGAAGAGTAGGAAAACTGTGGGGCTGTGTTGATTGATGATTTTTTTAGAAACTAACTTACGTGTTGCAGTCTTGTAGAATCATTGGAGTAGGCCTCAATACTAATTGTACCTACTTAACTAGCAACTCGAAACGCGTATTACTTCCTGTGTTTTATTGTTGTCGAGAAATCACTCCCCATGGATGATTCATCTGCAGTAGTGTACGAGTACGCTTAATCTAAACTATTATTATAAAACTGAAGAGTTCGTTTGTTTGGTTGAACCTCATGAACTACTGGTTTGAAATTAAAAATGCTTTTTGTGCTCGATAGTTAATCTATAGAGGAAGGCTATAGGCTATATAACATCACGCTACGACCAATAAGTGCGGACCAGTTACTACAGACGTAACTTAATACGGGTGATAACACTACGCGGACGCAGTCGCGAGCAGACGCTAGTAAATGATAAAAATATAAATAGGTACCTACTACACCAAGAAAAAACCACTAAAATAATAATTATAAATTCACATAGCGTCTCCATTGCTTCCCTAGTTAGTTCCCGCGGATGACTCACTCGCAGAAGTAGGACGGTGGTGGTGGCCACCGCTTTAGAAAAAAACGTACACCTTATCTGTTGCATCAGATTGTATACAGAGTGTTTCTGTCTGGGTTTACAATTACTGCATTATTACTTGTTAGATGGAACGTGATGACTTATTTGTTTTCATACCCTGTATTATTCTGTCTGGCGGAAGGGAGTGTCAGACTCATACTGACTAAACCCCATACGTGTTCCTCCTCCTAATGCCCTTTGCGTTCTAGGGCCGCAGTGACTCTTTCGAACAAACTTTACAACGTATAGGTTTAAATCGAGTTTTAAAAAAAGGGTTTCTAAACAACTTTGAATACAATTGTAGTGCTTTGGCTCTGTTTCCCATAGCTAAAATTATTTTTATGGTATAAGATAATAGTCTAGATATAGTATTTTTTTAATCAGGCGGTTTTCCTTTGGAATGCGCTTCCTCAGAGTTTCAGGATGGCCTCGAGTCAGTTCACGTTCGCGAAGAAGTTGAACTTACGTAAGAAGTTAGCAGACTCGTCCCACAATTAGTTTGTTATATTTCTCCACCTATGTATTTTTATCTATCTCTACTTTATATATTTTGTTTGTATATTCTGTATGTATGTATATACTTATGTATTTATTATGATATTTTATTCTTGGAAATTTAAAGACATTAAGTCCGCCTTTGTACGGTGTATTTTTTTGCATTTGTGCATAAAGTTTCAATAATAGGGTCTAAATTTAATACACATTTTTTTATTATGTTCTCTAATCAATATTTACAAACTTAATAAAAGAGATAACCTAAAAAACCAATAAAAATAAACTAAATAGTATGAAAAAAATTCTTCCGAATCGCACTCAACTGGAAATGTGAAGTTTTTTTCTTTAAGTGTCAACTAAAATGTGTTTTATTTAAAAAAAAAAAATAAGCACATTGTACCTATCAAGATTTTGTTTTCCAACCTTTATTAGTGTTCCACACTAGTGTACAAACCGTAACGGTTGATTTGCTTCAATAAAGCTAACAGCTCAACACATACAGCGTCTTCTGAGCTAATCTAGTCTCGTATACATTGTGTCTAGACACTAGTGATGAGACACAGACACAAACGTCTGTCTGTGTCAACGTTGTGTGCTGTGTTTGACATTCACGTAAAGTTCTCTGCTTTAACTGTTCGTTGTAGACCTATAAATATATTTTTTGAGTTGTTAAAGGACAGTAATTTGGTCCTAAATTGATTTAACCTCTGTATATCTAGGTAACTTTAATACAAACTGTATTTTATAGGTAACTTTAATTTGTTTTAAATTAAAGTTAAGTTTTTTATCATAATAGTTATGTTTAACACACGATCGATTTCGTCAGTTTAATCAGTGTATATTCAATCGTATATTAAATTTTTAAAAAAAATCACAATATAGCTACTACAAGGTAGTCACAAATTAGTAGCGTGGCCTTTACTAATATTTAAAATTTGTAAAAGATTTTTTATTTATCATTTTATTCAATTCCAATCGAGTTTTATCTAACGTTTCAATACTAGAAAATAAAAAAAAATAAAAATTGACTCAAAAATAAAAGAAGAATACTAGATTAAAACTCAATCACCCTGTACAGCCGGTGCGCCTGCGCCGATGACTCACATCCCGATCGTCAAACACTCTCACGACAAAGGGATAGTGAAAAATAAATACCGACGAATTTGACCGACAAGTTACAAGTATTTTTGAGTACTGAACTTAATAATATGTTTAGTAGATAAATATTGCCCTTTGATTACTTCGCTTTGTTATTTTTTGTAGTAAGTATTGTAAATAAGGCTGTCGGAAAATAATTGTGAAATGTTCTTTTATGAAGCCACAAATTATTACGAGAGTACTGCTCCTAATGTATTTATAATTTTATAGTGTCAAATATAAAAAAAGGAACAAGTGTTATTGGGTTTTTCTATGAATTTCTCAGTAGCAGCTCGGAGTTTTGATTTGTGTCCGATTAATGGCAATAGGCTCGCCCTCTATTACATGGGACCTAAACATACCGGCGAACTGTGAGTGTACATTGGTCCTAACCCTTCGGGGAATACAGGCGTGATGGTATGATGGTATTTTGAGTTTTTCTGATAAAGAATTTTGTGGCTTTTGGTACAGAAATCTGGCACAAAAAAAAATCGTACGTTGTCTGTACGTTGTTGTATCTAAGCATTCAATTACAGAACGAAAATGGTTGTATTCCTTCTTTTTTGCTCACCTAAACCATTCAAAAGTAGCAGTAACAGCCATTTTTATTATAACTGAGACATTTAATTTTTTATCTCACACTAAAATTCTAACTGTTCGTCTCCCATTATGGTATAGAAAACATAACTTTTTAATATTTAATTTCACAGTAAATCCATTGATGCTAACATTGTATTTTATATTTTTATATATCACATTAAAAGCACGATGTAATTCATCATTACGAAATTTTATTCGAAATAACGGTTTAGACCGTGACGTTTAGAATGTTGCCCTATTTAACGATTCAAAATGTCAACGGACAATAGTGTTGCTAGTTTTATGTGTGGTAAATCAAAACTAACATAAATTTAGTTTCGACTCGTTATTTATGAGTGTTTTATTATGAGAAAAAGTTTAAGATTGTAATTTTTATGGTTTTTAGTGAATTTTAAAAGAGCGTAAGGCAATTTTACTATAAAAGTTTAGCTGAGGCACAGTGCAAATCTAAACAATGTTCGTAGTCTATTCCTAAATATGTTGCTTACAACTTAACATAACATACCGTCACGCCTGTATTCCCCGAAGGGTAAGTCAGAGATGTACCAGTGTACTCCCACAGTTCGCCGTTATGTTTAGGTCCCATGTAATAGGGGGCGAGCCTGTAGTCATTAACTGGGCACAAATCCTAACTCCGAGCTGCTACTGAGAATTTCATAAATAAACCCAATAACACTTTTTGCTAGACCTGGAAATCGAACCCAAGACCTCTAGCGTAATATAATAAAGCTCAACATATTTTTTGTTTGTTGGTTTAAACGAGCTAATCTATAAAACTACCTGACGGATTTTAAAAAGTATTTTTGTATATGATAGCCAGATGCATGAGGAATAGTTTAGTATAGTAATTTCACGCTTCGACTCACAGACAAGGATGCGGGCTGAAGCTAGAGCCATAAAAAGGTATTATGAAGGTAATGAATTGAACTCAACATTCCATTAATATAGATCCCATTTGTCAATGACCGGTGACCACTAACTACTACCAAGAACTTAATCGATAAACGTGTATATTAGGCGCCACTACTCGTGAGCACAAATGTCAATTTATTTTTCGGTTTTTGGGTTCCTTTCGTAGTTTTTTGGGGCGCCGACGCTGCACACGATCGGTCCGGCTTAGGGACCAATCGCGTGCAGCCCAAAATACCCAGAAAGGAACCCGAAATCCCGAAAATTAACTTGATATTTCTGCTCACGACTCGTGGCGACTACTATAATTGACCTGTCATGTACCTGTAAGGTTTTGTTTCCTTAAAATGAACCATTGTTTACGTGAGCCGTGGCGGGGGTTATTTCAACCAGCCCATTTCCCTCCAGAAGCAGATTAGTCTTCCCAGTCTTCTCAGGACATCCGCAAGGGACCCACTATAATTGTTAGGTAAGTTCTCGTCTAAAAAAATACATATATAGCTTCCGCCCCCGATTCCGTCCGCATGAAAGTTAAGTAGTTCTTTTTTGTAGGACCAGTACTTTCAGAGTTTGCATTTTTTTTCGAGATGGGTTTGCTCTTGGCCTAGTCTAGGTCAAAGGTGATAAAGACAAAGTCGACGATGGAGTGAGCTTACCTGGAAGCCTGTTCTCTCTAACTTTAAAAGAGATTAGGGTTGAATGCATTCGGGAAGTGCAAGTCGCTTTATAAAAAAAGGATGAATAAAAAAACTGCCTCGTTAGCCTAGTGGTCCTAAGCGTTTTGGGTTCGATTCCCAGGTCGATCAAAAAGTGTTATTGTATTTTTCTATAAAATTCTCAGTAGCAGCTCGGGGGTAGGATATTTGCCCAGTTAATGGCAATAGGCTCGCTCCCTATTACATGGGACCTAAACATATTGGCAAGCTGTGGGTTTCGTTTTCCTCTGCCTAACCCTTCGGGGAATATAGGCGTGATAGTACGTACCTAGGAATAAAAAACTGCGTAGTCTTCAGTTACAAATAAACAATCAACATTATCTCTTTTTTAATATTAAGTAGGTATTAGTATAGGATATAGATAAAAATCGTTGTGATTCTCATTAGCTCAGTTCATTGGCCAGGTTTTAAAACAAAGATCATTGGTTATGGCAATGTGATCTTTGTTACGTTACGAAACACTTATTTACAAATGAGTTCAAATATTTCTACTGTTTGTTGAAGATAACTGAAGTGTTTGGTCTAAGTTTTGAGCTTCAGCGATTGAATGAATGCTATGAAAAAAAATTAATTGGTCTTAATTCCCGCGACCCAAAGGCTGGCTTTTACCTTGGCCAGAGGTTAAGCATTGCCATCCAACGTGGCAATGCCGCCAGTCTTTTGGGCACTTTTCCGGTTGACGGTGATGCGGAGGACTTTTTTGATGCCATTTAGTTTTAGTTTCTTTTTGTTTTTATTAAGGATTTCTAATTATAAGGCTGTAAATATTATTATGTAAATAAAAATTTAGTGTATAAATTGGTCTTTTTATGTATTGAAGTTTTTAAGTATGATAATTAAAAAAAAACACCGTTTTTTGGCCGTTTACTACGCATACTGCTTATTATGCTAAGTAACATTACATACTATAACGCCTATATTCCCCGAAGGGTTAGGCAGAGAGGGAGAGGCAGAGGTGTACCAATGTACACCTACAGTTAACCGGTATATTTAGGTCCCATATAAAAGGGGACGAGCCTATTGCCATTAACCCGGCACAGATCCTAACTCCAATCAGCTACAGAGAATTTCATAGAAATACCCAGTAACACTTTTTGCTCGATCTGGAAATCGAACCCAGGACCTCTAGCGTAGCAGTTGCGCTAACGAGGCAGTTATACTAAGTAACTGTGATCAGAAATTTTAAAAACTACACACTACACACATACATACATAAACGCACGCCTTTATCCCATGGGGGTAGGCACAAACCACTGAACGCCACCTGCTACAATCCTTACATACTTCTTTCGCCTCGTCCACGTTCGTACATCTGTTCATACAAGCACGCCGATTACGAGTACTGCGCACGCGACCTTTCTGAAGACCTTTCGGTTTTTTTTCTGCAGATGAGTAGTTTATAGGTATAGTAGTGCCACGAGTCCTGAGCACATATCCGTCAGTTGGACCACTCGCGTGCAGCTGCAGGGTCGACGCCCCAAAAAACCCCGAAAGGAACCCAATAACCGAACAATTAACTTGACACTTGTGCTCACGACTCGTGGTGACTAATATAGGAGCCATCAGCTAAGGCCGGCTACGCGACACCTCGCTGTGTAACACGACACCGTCACTTCGTGTGCAGTAGTTTTTAAGTTTGTTATATGTATTAGTTTATACTTATTGTTCTTATGTTTATATATGTAATATGTTTCATGGGCCGTAGTTGCCTGAAATAAAGGTTATTATTGTTTATTATTATTTGTTGGTATACATTTTTGTATCTCGACTTTGATTTGCCTGTTTTAAAGGATAACACGGGGCGAAGCCAAGTCCTAACCTAAAAATATTAACGTAAGTGTTAGATAAGATGTGGTGAGAGGTTGTGTTGCATGCCTTTGA
Organism: Caradrina kadenii; assembly: GCA_947462355.1. Taxonomy (NCBI): domain Eukaryota; kingdom Metazoa; phylum Arthropoda; class Insecta; order Lepidoptera; family Noctuidae; genus Caradrina; species Caradrina kadenii. The sequence goes on along the minus strand of OX381692.1, from coordinate 10,596,730 downwards.
TCGTGTATGTGGGTGAGTAGCGATAGGTGTGTGTGTCATTTGTGGGTCTTTATCGTTTTGCAAGAATTTTCGGACAATTCTGCAAGTATTCAGAATAGCAGCTTTCTGTAGGGTTTGGTAGGTAGAGGGAGCTAAGTTTTTAAAGCGTTGTGCAGTTGTTTGGGAATGACACCCGTAGTTGAAAGTACCACAGGAATGATGGCGACGCTACTTAATCGCTACATTCTGAAGTCGCAAGCAAACGCTACTCGCTTATAACTTAAACCACAAAATCAACAGATAAAAAAGTATGAGCCAACTCAAATTTTAATAATAACTCCTTTGTACAAGTTAACAGCTTTTGAGCTTTTATGGCAACATCTATCGGCGTTAATCGTGTTGTAAGTGATAAGCGACCAGTGGAGGTCTTTGTTCAACAGTTTATTGACACATCGATATATGATGGTGATTCATTAGTTGCGATGAACTTACGTTTCGAGAATATGGAAGAAAATTGTCGGTACGTGGAAATTATGGTGCAGTATTGTGGGGTAACTATGGTGAGTTTGTTGTGGATTTTTCTTAAGTATAATGTTTATTGGTAGACCTTATAATACGCTGAAAGTATAATATGCTAACGGATCATGACATTAGAGATTCGGTATGAGATTTTAAAGTGTTAAAAGTAAAAAAAATATTTTTTTAAGTAACTCCCGACAGAAGAATAAAAATCGCTACCGTAATCGTAACTTTGAAACCGCGGAACCGATTTCCATCAAACGTAGCTAAGAACACTCCCGACTAATTTACCTATCAAAGACAAAAAACAAAATCGGTTCATGCGTTCGGGAGCTACGATGCCACAGACAGACACACATACCTACACACACGGACAGACACGTCAAACTTATAACACCCCGTCTTTTTTGCGTCGGTTGTTAAAAAGGATTGTAAGGCCCTCTTGAATCAAAATCACTAAATATACGTAACTCTTTGAAAGATAGTTCTATTTCTATCAATCGTTTGAAGATGTCAGAGATAGAATGATGATTTAAATATGTTGAAATATATTAAGTGACATTTTGCAAGAGGGCCCGAAACCAAAAAATCATATTTCAATTATTATTATGGGCTTGCCCCCTATTACATGGGACCTAAAAGATACCGTCAGAATGTGGGTATACATTGGAACACCTCTGCTTAACCCTTAGGGAAATACAGGCGTGATGGTACATATGTAATTATTACCGGATATACCCGCGTCTTCATTTGCGCAAACTTTGGAATTAAGCCAAAGTCCTAAATTATCCCACAGGAAGACAAAAATAGGATAAAATCTGACTGCCAAAGGACCATGGGCAACGTTGTATGATTCTTGGGCCCACTTTTCAACATTGCTCAACAGTGATGAGACACATGTCACATGAAAGCTCTTAATGAGTACTTCATTTCATTCTATGGCAGCTAAGTTCAGAAAAAGGTGTTTTGGTACTCGTCACCGTTGGACAGTGTGGGAATCTTTTCCCAGGATTCACATGAAAAGGACAGAATGTACCAAAACACCATTTTCAAGCTGGATTTGGACTTAGCTACCATAGAATGAAATGAAGTACTCCTTAAGAGGTTTCATATGACATGGGTCTCATCACTGTTGAGCTATGTTGAGAAAAGTGGGTCCAAATTGTCACATGCACCTTTCAGTTATTTCCGATTAGCTGTTTAAGCGTAAAAGTTTAACTATGAAGTAGGACGTTGTTGCTATTGCCAAAGGTTTCAAGTGGTCTTGAAAAACACATCCTATAAGGTTCTGGCCCTGCGTTCAATGCCGCCAGGCGCCACAATTCTCATAGCCTGCTCACTACAATTTGATCGTAATTCGTGTTAGATTAATCTTGACCTTTCATTCCTTCGCTTTCGCATTCCGCATCTGTTTAGTCATCCTTTCCTCTGGCTTTATACACCTCTGAATCATAGGAGTTTGACCTCTTAGATTTTTCATTGGACCCAGTAGCCAATTTATTATAATGATTTTAAGACAGGTTGTGCAAGATTGTTTTTTACAAAATATTTTTTTCTTGATGCTGCGTTTGAATCTACTACACTAGCTTTTATATATTCTCGAAAGAAAATATAATAATTATTATACTAAAGATTTTTTGTAATTGGTTTGGAATTTTCCATGAATAGATACACATACATACATATCATCGCATCTGTGTTCCCCGAAGGATTAGGCAAAGGTGTACCACTGTACACCCACAGTTCGCCGATATGTTTAGGTCCCATGTGATACACAAGTCCTAACTCCAAGCTGCTTCTGAGAATTTCATAGAAAAACCCAATAACACTTTGCTCGATCTGGAAATCGAATCCAATACCTCTAGTCGCACTTAGAACCACTAGGCTAACGATATAGGTAAAGAAGCCGAGAAGCGTGTGAGTTACAAGCCGAAGAACAGGTACCTTCTACAAACAAAATTTATATTTTTACTATATTAATTAATATATATATTAAATACTAAGCCTCAAAAATATATGAAAAAAACCTTAATAATAAGAAAAAAGAAACTAAATGGAATCAAAAAAATCCTCCGCATCGCCGTCAACCAGAAAGTGCCCAAAAGACTGGCGGCATTGCCACGTTGGATGGCAATGCTTAACCTCTACCGCGCCCCCGGAACGCAAAGGGCACAAGAAGGAACATGGGTGGGTTTTAGTCAGTAAAAGTCTGACACTCCCTCCCGCCCCGCCCAGGGCGGGAGAAGTTATTTGATGATTTCCCAACCACCAAAAAAAAAAAAGGTAAAAGCCAGCCTTTTTATTTGTTTGGATCGCTGATTAACCTTTACACAATATATAAAATCGTGGCGATTGTGGATTTTTACTGATTTTAGTATATTTAAAATTACAGTCCATTTAAAATTAAATTAGTTTTTTATACTTTTAAGGAACTAGTCATAACATATTTTAACGAGTCTAGTACAAAACACATAAACCATAATAACAGACACTTACATTTTTAACATAAAAAATCTAAAAACCAATTATGTACAAGCGATAATAGATCATTTAGTAACTTTATTTATGATTCATAATAGCCTATTGTCTCTGCCCGGTTTTAGTTTGCAATTAGCATATATTATTGACCCATTAGACGAATGAGTGGTCGCCTAGTGATCATAATTTTAAAGGCGTGGACAAAAATTGTTATTGTTTTAAATTATAGAGCTTTAGGTAGAAGTCCTGTTAATGGCAATAATTACTTAAGCATAGTTTTTTTTTTTTTTTGGAGGTGGGTAATCATCAAATAACTTCTCCCGCCCTATGCGGGGCGGGAGGGAGTGTCAGACTTTTACTGACTAAAACCCACCCATGTTCCTTCTTGTGCCCTTTGCGTTCCGGGGGCGCGTTACTCTTACGAACAACCCGCAGCCCCGGCAGGCATCGGCCCTCAGTGGCCCCTTCCTTATGCTGACATCTCTTTGAGGCGCGCGTGGAACACGAACGCGCCGTCGACACGGCCTGTCGTTGTGTTAAACGTAAGGACGGTGAGCTACCCATTGCTCACCGTCCACAGGCCCGACTTAAGCATAGTTAAGGATGTACTTTATGAATAATATTCCAAACATCCACCTATCACCATAAAACTTGTAATGTATAAACTACGTCATTTTATACCACTAGTTTCTGCCCACTGGCTCGGTAGCCTAGTGATCCTAAGCACGACTGCTATGCTAGAGGTCTTTGGTTCGATTCCCAGGTCGAGCAAAAAGTGTTATTGGGTTTTTCTGTAAAATTCTCAGTAGCAGCTTGGAGTAAGGATTTGTGCCCAGTTAATGGCAATAGACTCGCCCCCTATTACATGGGACCTAAACATACCGGCGAACTGTAGGTGTACATTGTTACACCTCTGCCAAACCATTAGGGGAATAGAGGCGTGACGATATGTAAATATATGTTTTAATTTTTTTTTCATAGATTTCCTTCTTTATAAACAACGTCATAACCTTTTAAAACCCAACATACTTACACATTAGTCAAGAATATTATACAAAAACTAGTGACACAGTCACTTACAACATTAAAACCATAAAAGTGTGTACATTTTCCATAATTTTCCATGTAAAATGCCCGTATCCGCCTGTCTGATTCACGTCGAACAACAGCGACCTTCATGAAACACAATGACAATGTGACTGACATTATATTTATTTATGGAATTATGTCTATGCTTATTTGACCTCGTCACACTGTGCGGGGGTTTAGCTTGATAAAGGAAAGTCACATGTATGGGCATGTTGTACATGTGTCCTTTTTTTTCTTGGATAAATCTACGTGGATGCCCTTTATCTAGAGGTAAAGTAAGGTTCTGTGGGACTCCTACAGACTAAAACTTCTTCTACTAACACGAGTCAAGAACGCAGTATTCACTGAGGTAAATTCCCAGTATTTGAGGTCGCTCAAATACTGGGACCAGGTTTAGCCTAAATGTGTAGGTCATGATTTTGATAAAGAGACATCACGCCTGCATTCCCCGAAGGGTTAGGCAGAGGTGCAACAATGTCCACCCACAGTTCGCCGCTATGTTTAGCTCCCATGTAATAGGGGCGAGCCTATTGCCTTTAACCGGACACAAATTCTAACTCCGAGCTGCTACCGAGAATTTCATAGAAAAACCCAATAACACTTTTTGCTTACCTGGGAATCGAACCCAAGACCTTTAGCGTTGCAGTTGCGCTTAGCATTACTAGGCTACCAAGGCAGTTGACAAAGGATAACTTTTTCAATATCGCTGCAGAAGCTACGACATTTCAATCAATCAATCATTTATTTTGTAAAACTTAGGAACGGTTACAAATAGTATCTACATCATATAAGTATTGAAATATAGCCCGCTAGTCCGCTATTTTAAAAAATAGCCCGACAATATTTAACCCGTTGCTGGCAATGTCTTAAATATGGCCAGTTTAGGAGTGCCATTAGGCCAAGAACCTTATTGACTGATACTCTTTCCTACACAACAGTAATGTCTCAGATGGTTGGTGTTTACCAGATAAAAGTTAAAAATCTTTTGCCTATGTCAAATTTAAAAATGCTCAATACATACTTGGAACTACGCTTTACTTTTTAATTGTTATTCAAAAGTATTGGGCCATTTAAAACACTATAACTAAATATGTTGAGTCACTACGAAAATTGATAGTCAAATACAGTCATCTCTGAAACCCTTTACCGCCAAAAAATGTCCATCCTAACATCCGATTTTTGAAACTATTATTTTAAACACAAAGTTGAAATCCGTGTAGCAAATTCAAAAAAAAGGAATTGGAACTAATCGACCAATGATGGATGTATTGAAAATCGCAGGTGTGCGCATGATTCGACTTTTTTTGTCGAACGCTCGTCGATCCATTATACTGTGACTATATAGTATTGTCATCGTATTGATTTGAATACGTGACGTTTATTTTGCATGTGTGATTTTCGATTTTGAACTCTATTGTTATCTTATTGCAAGGAAGAACCGTTACTCAGTACAATATATAGGGTTTACATTGCTTACGATTGAAGTTTGAATGAATAGTTGTATACGTAGAGACAAGGGTACTAGTTAAAAATAGGTGGTGACTGGCATCCCAATAAAACGTGGATAGTAATATAATCATTTTATCTAACAAAACTATAAAAAACAAATCACAAACATCAGTGAAAGAAAGATCGTGAGGAACATGGATTTTTAATTTATCCAAGCCTAAAATTGCCAATCCCCGTTGAGCAAGCGTGATGATCAAAACTGCCTTTGGTCTGCAGTGGAATATTTATAAGCTGGTATTACTACTGCAGTGTTTTTTTTGAGACGTGGTCTCGTATTCGCAAGCGCGACTGATGAGCATGGGGTCCTGGGTTCGATTCCCAGATCGGGCAAAAAGTGTTATTGGGTTTTTCTATTACGAATTTCTCAGTAGCAGCCCGGGGTTTGGAAATTGGTGGTGTGACACCCCCGTGCTTCGGAAAGCACGTAAAAGCCGTTGGTCCCGGCTGTCATTCGTAGATCTTTGACAGTCGTTACAGATAGTCAGAAGCCAGAAAGTCTGACAACTAGTCTTTCCAGGAGGTATCGTGTTGCCAAGTAATAGGGTTGTGGAGGTCAGATAGGCAGTCGCTCCATGTAAAACACTGATATTCATCTGTATCCAGTTAGACTGGAAGCCGGCCCCAACATAGTTGGGAAAAGGCTAAGTAGATGATGATGATGAGCGTCAGAGACGTGGACTGTTACGCTACGTGTCGCGGGTTTGATTCCCACACGGAACAAATATTTGTATGGCCTACGGGTAGTTGTTCCACGTCTGGTTATTAATAAATATGAGTTTATATATTTGTAAACACACTCACGATACAGAAGATATTGGTAAGTTATTGACTCTAATCTAGGTCAGAGGTGACAAAGACAAAGTCGAAGATGAAGTGAGCTCACCCAGAAGAAGCCTATTCACTCTAACTTTGAAGAGATTAGGATTGAATGCGTTCGGAAATACAGACGCAGATAGAGAGTTCCACTCCTTTGCACTACTTATATTTGTTATTTGTTATAATACGAAATGGATTTTTTAAATTGATAAAAAGCATTCCTAAAGCACAGCTAGATAATAACCTTTAGATACACGAAATATAACATTAATAACATACATTCCATCACGCCTCTATTCTCCGAAGGGTTAGGCAGAGGTGTACCAATGTACACCCACAGTTCGCCGGTATGTTTAGGTCCCATGTAATAGGAGGCGAGCCTATTGCCATTAACCGGGCACAAATCCAACCTCCGAGCTGCTATTGAGAATTTCATTGAAAAACCCAATAACACTTTTTGCTCGACCTGGGAATCGAACCCAAGACCTCTAGCGTAGCAGCCGCGCTTAGGACCACTAGGCTAACGAGGCAGTTCATAAATAACCGGACACTATAAACACAACCTAACCTGCTAACACGACCATACATGACTCCATACAAATTCAAAACAAAGCATTGCAGTGCTTCGCGCAGTTCTAATTAAATAGCTTGTTGGTAAGTGAGAATCATATTTCAGCAGTCGCTTCTGCGTTGAGACGTAAGCTGACGAGCAAATATTACATTTTCTAAACAATAGACCGGCTTGTACTGTCAGTAAATAAAGGAGAAACAATCCGAATACATAAAAAAAAACTATAATAAAAATGCCTCGTTGGCCTAGTGGTCCTAAGCGCGAATGCTACGCTAGAGGTCTTGGGTTCGATTCCCAGGTCGAGCAAAAAGTGCTGTTGGGTTTTTCTATGAAAACCTCAGTAGCAACTCGGAGTTAGGATTTGTGCCCGGTTAATGGCAATAGGCTCGCCCCCTACTACATGGGACTAAAACATACCGGGGAACTGTGGGTGGACATTGGTACACCTCTGCCTAACCCTTCGGGAAATACAGGCGTGTTGATATGTTGTTGGTTGGTAATAAAAATGCGAAAGTTTGTGAGGATGGCTGAATGGATGTTGGCACGAATTATTCCACTTTGTTCACCTGGGTGATATGACCTAGGTGATCATAGTGGAATGCTCCGGTATCCTCATGTCACCTGATGATGATGATTATGATATAGATTATTGATATTGATCTAGCTAACACATAGAAAAAAAAACTCGGTTTTAAGACATTTCGTTCTCAAAAAAAGAATATTATAGTTCACTTACACATTGAGAAATGTACAAAAAATATAAAAGTAGCTGAAGTCTCTGTAACCACATGTAGATACAAAACAAAAAAATTAAATTTCAAGTAACCCCCGACAGAAGAAAAAATAACTACCGTAGCTAATCAAAGAGCTGATACATATCTTTGAAACCGCTGAACCGATTTCTATCAAATAAAGCTAAGTACACTCCCGACTAATTAACTTTTCAAACACAAAAATCTAAATCAAAACCGGTTCATGCGCTCGTGAGCGATAGACACACGCACACACATAGACACGTCAAACTTAAAACTTATAACACCCCGTCGTTTTTGCGTCAGGGGTTAAAAAACAAAGAATTTAATCATTTAATAGGTAACATTCGGTGTTAGTATTTCGTTCTAACGTATTCTTCTAGGGCTTTTTTAAATGTGTACCAACTGTTTCTGTTTCACACATCATCAGGTATTTCATCATAAAGCTTTGCTCCCTCATAGAGTATATTTTTCCTACCATACTTAGTTCTAGATGTTCTTAGTTCTATTTTGTCTCGTCGTCTTGCGTTAAATGTGTAGGTTCTCTCGATTTTTAGTTCCTGTAAAATATTGTAGGACTTTTGATTAAGTCTGTAGTCTATGCAGATAAGTATTTTTTTTAGGAAAAAGCATTTAATGTGCTCGTGTTTGTCAAGGTATTTTTTCAAGCTTGTATTTATTTATTACCTTATTTATCTAGCATAGTTCTTGCCAAACTTTAGCAGGCAATAGCGTCAACTCGAGGGTATGAAGACCGTGGGATTACCCTTTTACCCAAAAGTGGGTGAGATCATTATTTCCTAAATTGGGGAACTGGCTTTCCCCAATTCCGAGCAATGAACTCCGCTTACCAGGTACAACGGAAAAACACAAAGATAGGTACATTATTGTGGCTAAACATGTATGTGTACTAAAAAATAACGGTGTCACTCTTTGCCAAATAATCCATATCTAATAAAGCTGAAGAGTTTTTTTTTGGTTTGTGTGTATGTTCGAACGAAAAAATATTTTTGTATATGATAGCCATATTTATGAGGAATAGTATAATAGGCTAATTACATCACTCATGATGTATATAGCTACACACTATGTTACTTAAAGCGAGTGAAAAAAACACGCGAACGAACTCGCGGGCAGAAGCTACTAGGTAAATAAAGAAAAAAGAAATTTGTTTGCAATTAAATAAGTCTACACATCAGGACACAAAAAAGTGGATAAAAAATGACACGTATTTATTTTGTCCGCGGTACACTGCGAGTCAATATAACTGGTATCAGTCACCACGAGTTTGGCTGCAATATTCATTAAGCGCGGCTTACTGCTGGCTATTAATTCGCCAACACTGATGCACGCCATTGTACTAAGGTGTGCACTGTTGTTTGTTTTCAGGGCTGCTAACTGTAGGAATGTAGAATGATATTTAACAAAAAAGAAGTGTTTTCTCGCATTCTATTTTAAATTCTCGCTGAAATGTGAACTTTGTCACCTATATTTGTTTTATATCATCGATTTGTTTTTAATCAACTCCAGTTGTCAATTTTCAAATTACTTATCAAATTACTATATCTTACCTAGTATCAAATGTAAAAAAAAAGAGATACTTTTAAATTAAAGATGTAATGTGATTAAATAATGATACGATACAGACCTTATTGGAAAGTTAGTAATAAAATATTGAAGCAAGGCATTAACTGCCAAAAAATACATAGTCTACACATAAGTGCAAAATGACATACACAGCGTCATAACGTGAAATCGATACAAAATATCTCGTATGCTTATGATTCATCTGACATTCTGATCTTGACCCACTTATTCAAGTTTCACAAACAAACAGTCTTGCAAACTACTGACTAAGCTTGAAAGTATTCAACAGAATAGTTTGTCAAAAGATTTGTGTGAATTTGACATTGAAACTATGAAATCACGTCGATATGTGACTTTTTGACTAATATTACTGGTATTTTCTAGCTATGTATAGCATATACATTTTGAACAATGCTTAAATACATAATTATGGTGATCTGGTTACAGAAAATATACTACCAATCTATTATTGTCCACTGCAGGGCAAAGATCTCTTCTCATACAGTGAATTCACGAGCATATATAACGATGTTTGCTTGAGAGTGATTGATTGCAGATTGATCAATATGACATCACATTGAAAAAAAAAAAACGCGTCGAGTTGAGATCCTATTCCGTTTTTTTCGTCGGTTAATAAATACCATCACGCCTGTATTCCCCGAAGGGTTAGGCAGAGGTGTACCAATGTACACCCACAGTTCGCCGGTATATTTAGGTCCCGTGTAATAGGAAGCGAGCCTATTGCCTTTCACCGGGCACAGATCCTAACTCCGAGCTGCCACTGAGAATTTCATAGAAAAACCCAAAAACACTTTTTCCTCGACCTGAGAATCGAACCCAAGACCTCAAGCGTAGCAGTCACGCTTAGGACCACTAGGCTAACGAGGCCGTTATCAGTTATTCCGTCCGTTAATAAAGAACAAAAATACATTAGTAAACTAGGAGATATTTAATTCCAATATCATAAAAAATCCTAAATATTATTATTTTATTCCCAGTAACAACCATACCGTTGAAACCAACAAAGTGCACCAGCTATTGTTCAACCCTGCCAATGATTAATAGCATCTATGAAGCCTCGGTAATTACCGCGAACAATTGTATCGCGTGAAAAACTATCTGAAACCAACGCTGTAGCTGAAAACTTTCATTAAATTAACACGTCACTGACACAGAATGGCTTTTAGATAGATTTTTGTTTGGTTTTATTTCGTTCATTGTATTTTATTCTTTAGGATTTATCTTCATAATAGGTTCACTTATAGTTCACCCGCGTTTTGGGTTACTGCTCCGCTCCTATGAGTCGCAGCGTGGTGTTATATAGCCTATACAATTGCTTATGAAAGTAGCTATCATATACAAAAAGAAATTTTCCAATTCGACCAAAAATACTAGAGATCAGGGCTTTTCAATAAACAAACAAAAATCTGTTTAGCGTTTACATAGTATATAGGTTTTTATCACATCCCACACAAAGCAAGGTACATTATTATTACGGTAACCGCTTATCATCAGGCGGGCCGCTAGCTTGTTTACCTCCTTCTGTAGTATAAAAAAATAAATGACACAAGACGCAACATTTTCTAACTAAATATTTAAATCAAAGTGTAACTTTAACCGTCATTGTGTAATGTAACAAACTTTCATTCTTTCTTTCGTTTCTTTTATAAAACAGCTTCTTTTTTACACAATTTATTTTAAACATCCCCATAACTAACAAGTTGCATTAACAAGTTTCTTCCAATATTTACATAAACTAATCCACTCATTCATTCTTATCCGTTAGGGGTTCTAACTAACCATCATTTGACTCATCATTTACAAATATCCCAAACCTGTATCCTAGATCATTTGGGAAATCAAAACGAACAATATTCACACACTTGTCCTCATTTGAATACGTCGATACTTCAAAATTTGCATGCACATGTTCATTGGCACCTTGCTAACTCCCAAATAACAGAAAGATGCAGCAAACAAATATATTTTCACACGGTCAATTAGATATTCGTCTATGTGTAAAGAATTACATTATTCTAATGAACCAACATTTGTTATAAACGAATTATTTAAATTGCAACCGATGAGAGAGAATGCAAGGGACAGATGCAAATTTGCGAATCCTACAATCTCAGTTGATCAGGAACCAAATGAGGATTTTATACAAAAATGCGAGTAAGAAATCCCTCGTATTTGAGCACGTTTGAAATGTTTGTCTCTGTTTCGGGAATTTTGAGCGGTACCACAGAAGGATAGAAGGAATATCTTAAGAATGCAAGTTAAAGTTTAGCTTCTGATTATTTTAATCGGAAATATTTTTGAGCTATTTGCGGCAGATGCGATCAGTAATACAATGTTAATTGAATGGGAGCGATACCTGCTGAAGAAAATTATGAATATAGGGCTAAAGTAACGTAAGCAGATGATGTGAATATAGATGCAGACCTAGACCTAAGGCAAGAATTTAAATATATTAACATAAGAGAGATACTGTTTATATCAATGAATCTCATGTAAATATTATACTTTACAATAGATGAATGTACATTCGTGTAGAAAACAAATATGCATGGCTTACAGGATATAGCTCAGTCTGTTTGTGCAAAATTTCAAGTATTTAATTAAAAAAGACAAAAGAAAGTTTTAGATGCCTACCAAAATCACTAGCAGTATTTTCAAAAAATACAGGGCAATTACCAAACCACTTTAACACAAAGCAAAAACCCTAACTCGACAATCACAAACAACAAAAAACATCTCATCCACACCTCACTATGCAAACAAGAAGGATCAAGTGTAAATTCACACAAAGGAACAAATGCTTACAAAATAAATAAAGAAATGCAAGAAGAATAATATTGTAATAATTTGAATACATTTCATGGTCAATTTGATAAGTAACCACATTGAAAATAAGTAGATGCAATCCATTTTGCTATATTGATATTTGATTCAAATAATCTTGGGGAGAAAGAGACAATAGACCTTGCAATAAAAGGTGACACAGAGACAGAAGATGTTCAAATTGTCAACACAGACAGGTAAAAAGAGACGAACGCTCATGTGATGGTGGCAAGGAATAATTGACTGATACAATATTATGTAGATGAGAAATAAGTGCAAATGATGAAACGTGATTTGTTGAATACAATATTGTACATGAGAATGGACAAATGACATTTTCCCATAGAATTCCTCCATAAATGATTATTGTTATTTCTAGTACATTCGCATTGTTAACGAGACTCATTTTTGAAAAACCAAAATTTTCATTTTTGGTTTTTCAGTTTTAGGGTTCATAGTGTTGTGCCCTGTGGCTTGGAAAGCACGTGAAGCTGCTGGTCTTGCATCTCATTTTCCCATTAGCGTATCGGATTGCTGTTCTATCGGAGTGAGAGGATTAGAAAAGACGGACTAAACCTGTGTTTGCGCACACAAGACGTGACTTTTTTTTACCCAACTGCTTCAGAAGGAGGGTTATGTTTATCGAGTGTATGTATGTCTATTTCTTCGGCACGCCCTACAGCCTAAACGGCATAGTAGATTTTAACTTATGAGGTGTCGTTAGATTTGTGTTCAATATGGGAGTGACATAGGCTATATTACCAAACTGCGCCAGAAGGAAGTTAATGAAAAAAAAAATCCTAAAGCCTATTGTGCGGGGTATCAAAATAAAGGGTTGCGAAAATTTATGCAACTTGTATGTTTTTATTATTAACCTATAATGTCCTCCCCTAAATCTATCCAGTTATTTTATTCTTTCTCCATCTCGCATCAACCTTTGCGATGCGCGAAACGATCTAAAATCGTAACAAAGTAATCACAATACCATTTTACTAGATCAAGGCTTCAATGTTACCATTGACACATTTCTTCAGAAGGTAACAACGGTGCAAATAAATATGGGCCGTTAATCGAATATGTATTACTTACGTGATTTTGCACGAGACCAACCTTGGTATAGATTATGGAACACGTGGGAGAAAACGTGTGATGGAAATAAAGTGATAGTTTTTGCTGTGTACAGAAAAAATACTTAAGATTTCTTTTTTAAACTACTGTATCGTCGAAGTTGACAGAGACAGGTATATGCTTAAAATACGTAACGTTACATTTAATGGGTGTTGGTTAAATTTGATTACTGCCTATGCAAGTGGGAACACCCCACTTTCATAGGCAGAACATCCATATCAACATTTTTTTAGTTTTGCTTCTATGATTACAAACTTAGCGTAATCAATTTTGGAGGATAACTGGACGAGTCTGTACCTAAGGACCAAAACAAATCAGCACAAAAAAACGTTTAGCTAAAACAATAAAAACAACATCTTCAACAACACTTCAAAACAATCTACAACACCGGCATTCAGTAAACAACAACAAAAACTGGACTTTTGAGACAAAAATAAAGTATACGTACATTATGCGCACAAGAAACCGTCTCACCGGAAGTTGGGAACATTCTACAGAGCTGGTGTGTTCCTTTTGCTGCTCGCAAGTGTAACGAACATTTTTGCAGGTTATTTTTTTGACGTGAATATGAGAAGGTTAGATTAAGAAGACGATGGAAGTGACATAATTTCAAAGTAATAGGTACGTATACATGAAAATTAAGTCATTGGAGGTAACACTTGGCTTCCTCGGAAGAGAATATTGGTTGGATGATAGATGAGAATTTTTAAGCGTGAAGTTTTTTTGTTGAAAATAGTTGTAGGGGACAGTATAGCAGTAAAACATGGGATTTATTGTAAACAATAATGAAGCAGTAATACTTGAAGCAAAAAATATTGCGAGAAAACGACTTTTCTTTTTGGTACGCACGCTAAACATTGTCTCGGGTACATGTAGCAGCAACAATACAAAGGGTGGTGGGAGTATTTAATCCAATAACACTTTTTGCTTGACCTGGGAATCGAACCCAACACCGCTAGCGTAGCAGTCGCGCTAAAAAAGTTAAAAAAAAAGTAAGTAGGTAAGTAAGTAAGTACCAAAAAGTTAAAGTTAAGTTATTTAAAGTTTAGTTATATCATTTAAAAACATTGTTTTCTTATGAACGGAAAAAACAGTTAAACTTTAATAGGTATCTGCGGAATCAGAAGGTTCCCAGTAATGGTCAAGAACCAGAAGACGATCACAATGATGGGAAGACTAGGTACCTTTTGGATTCGTTAAGTATTTATAGTAGCCGCCACGAGTCGTGAAGTTCATTTTTGGGTTTTTGGGTCTCGTTGGCCTAGTGGTCGGTCCTAAGCGCGACTGCTTCGCTAGAGGTCTTGGGTTCATTCCCAGGTCGAGTAAAAAGTGTTATTAGGTTTTTCTACAAAATTCTCAGTAGCAGCTCGGAGTAAGGATTTATGCCCGGTTAACGGCAATGATAGTATGGCTTCCTTTCTGAGTTTTTTGGGTTACCCATCGGAAACGAACCCAACAATTAACTTGACGTTTGTGCTCACCACTCTTGGCGGTTACTATTTATCTATTTACATTATACACTAGTCTGCTTTCCAAAAGGAGATTTAGTTCTAACTTGTGAGCTCATTGTCACCATAACGACGATATTTTGAACCAGAAAGCTTTACATAAGTACCTGTTCAATGTTTCCTTGAGAAAATGAGATTTTCTCCGGTAGACACTGCAAGACAATGTGTATAATATCGTGGCCTCTATCACATTCAAGGAAATTGTTCTGATGCATAAGTATAAGATTTATTTATTCTTATGTTTATGATTTATTCTTGGCTAATGGCCACAGTAGTGATGGCCAGTTAATCTCGTGGTCGAAAACGCGACTGCTGAGCGCCGGGTCCTGGGTTCAAGAGTTTAAGAATTTCTCATTAGCAGCTCGGAGTATAGAAGTTGGTGGTGTGACACCCCCGTGGCTCGGAAAGCACGTAAAGCCGTTGGTTCTGCGCCTGGTCTCTCCTCGGTGGTGTCGGATTGCCGTCCCATCGGACTATGTGAGTTAGGGAAGATAGAGTGCATCTGTGTTTGCGCACACATGTGGGCACTAAAATATCTCTTATATACTTGGTGGGATATTATTATTATTATTAGTGGTAGCTTAATGATTATGCCGGTCGACTCTCATGCAGAAGGCTGTGGGTTTGATGCACAAAGGTCACTGTTAAAATTCGTAATATACTTTCTTTAGTTTATTTTGGACGTATTAGACATGTACAAAAATATCATGATTTAGAGTTACATTGCAACACAGTAGCAGCAATTTTTATAATTTTAGTATGGCAACACAGTCTCTTCCGTTTGACCACCGCCGCGTAACTGCAGCTTGCCACAGTAATTTGTTTTAAATTGAATAAACGTTCAGTTTATCTAATATGCAACTTGCATTTTTATTATAAGTACGCATCGTGAGGAAACCTGGACTTATCTATACGTTATAATGAAGCTATATAGCGGTATAGTTATATACATAACATCACCCTACGATCCACGGGAGCAGAGCAGTAAACAAGACAAAACTTAATGCGGGTGAAAAAAACCAAAACAAGCAGTCGCGGGCAGTAGTTTGTGATGAATATAAGTATTCCTAATGTATTAAAATTACCTTCAAAATACTCACAGCAAACTCCTCTTTAAAGTTAGAGTGAACAGGCTTCTGAGTAAGCTTATTCCATCGTTGATTTTGTCTTTGTCATCTCTGACGTTAACGAGAAAGAGAGGCATACCAAGCATGAACTAAACAACAGTAACAAAAATTACTTTCCTTTCAGTAAAGAGAACAGTTTGGAACACACCAACGACTTTTTCCTGCACCACAAGTCTTGGACCACTTCTCAAATTAAATACTTTTTATTTTATTTTATCGCCGAGTTGCTTGGGGTCAGTAATGTTTTGGTTTTTTGCCCCCAATCGTATCGTCCGGACAATCGGCGATCGTAAATCTGCAAGACTTTTGGAGATCCTTTGGATTCAGTGGGACCGTTTTTCAGTGGGTCGGGTTATTTTGACTGTGGAGAAATTTTAACTTAAATTTTAACTGACTCGATAGCCTAGTGGTCCTAAGCGCGACTACTACGCTTGAGGTCTTGGGTTCGATTCCCAGGTCGACCAAAAAGTGTTATTGGGTTTTTCTGTGA
The DNA here is from genome assembly GCA_947462355.1 of Caradrina kadenii. NCBI lineage: Eukaryota > Metazoa > Arthropoda > Insecta > Lepidoptera > Noctuidae > Caradrina > Caradrina kadenii. The sequence continues at coordinate 10,580,333 of OX381692.1, read as the reverse complement.
AACTCTCAGTAGCAGCTCGGAGTTAGAATTTGTGCCCGGTTAATGGCAATAGGCTCGCCTTCTATTACATGGGACCTAAACATACCGGCGAACTGTGGGTGTACATTGTTACACTTCTGCTTAACCCTTCGGAGAATACAGGCGTGATGGTATGTTAAATTTTAACTTAAGAGAACATACATACATAAACTTACGGAATTTTCGGGTAGGCTGAAACCACAGAGCACCACCTGCTACGATCCTTACATACTCCATTCGCTTAGTCCACGTGCATGCATCTGGTCATACAAGCACACCGGTTACGAGTACTGCGCACCCGATCTATCTGAAGAACCTCACCAATAAGGTGAGAGAATAGCTTTATACAGAATAGCTTTATTTGCTTGTGACGAAAATACCTACAGAACCAGCAGCACAACAAACGTATGACTCTAAATCCACCATCTTGATTTCTGAGTCATTTATGATGCAACATTAATCGGTGGGTAGGCAGTAGTGCAATAAAAACATTATGGGCGGAGCTTATCGACTTTGCTAGAGGTGATCGTGATCTTGAAAGATTTGAGGATAATTTTAGATCGATAATCGTGAGGTGGCTTCGAATAAGGAGGTTGTATTGTTAAGCAATCTGGTTACCACCTATTTTTCAGCTTCACTTATAAAATTTGCGCTTAAATAAAATAATTAGTACTAGAGCTCTTTAAGAACGGGCTCGTCCGGGGAAGTACTACCGCCATACCTATTTCTGCAGCAAAGCAGTGTTCCAGTGTAATTACAGGCACATGAGACATTTCAACTTTGTCTCTGAGATGGCCGCGCATTAGCAAGGCCTCTGGTATTGTAGATGTCTGTAGGTAACCGTGACCACCTAACATCAGGTGGGCCGTCGAATTGTTTGCCATTCAATGACATGAAAAAAAAGTGGTATATGCGTGGCTGTCCCGCTGATCGCTATTAGGTAAGTACACATGTATGTCAGCGCCGAACATGTCACTATTTCTGGTAATACCTAGCTAAGAAATTATTTCAAAATAACAAAAGACAAACAGATAACGACAATTTTTTTTTTTTAATATTGTGCTAAAAAACTAGGAATAAAAATCTGAAGTGTTACTCGAATTTGGTCCCTCAACTGTACCTACCAACTTACTATATAAGACCCAATGTTGGTAGAAAATCAGCCATAGCTCAAAACCAATATCTAGGGAAAGCTCCACCTAGATACATTATATAATAAAGTAAGCGTAAATATGTAAATGTCGTCAAGATTATAAGAGGGAGGTCAGAGTGGCAACTGAAGAGTGATGACTCAAAACAAGTCATTGTTCCCTCTCAATTTACACGTAAAAAATCGCGTTACTTAACGAAGACACTGCTTAGAAAAACTAAAGCCTTTCACTATCAACCGAAAACACACTCTTTTTTAACAAACACAAAGTTTAATTTAGCTTGATAAGTTGTATGTATTTAAGTCGTTCTTCTGTCTGTAAACGTGTAAAGAGCACCCATGGCTCAATGGTGCAGGTGTCCTCCAAACAAAAGAGCTTAGATTCAACCCCAGTTCGGTAGCGATGTACAGCGATTTGTGAAAAAAAAAAACAAAGAAGGATATTTTGCTGTCTTTTTTGTGTAGAGGGTTCCGTATTTTGTTTTTTTTTTGTCTGTTTGAGTATCATCTGGTTTTGAATCTGTCATTTGAAATAATCGCGTGGAAGCTTTCTAATTTTTTGATTTTGGAAGAGAATATCTGGGAGAATTATTTTACAGCACGGGCCGTTGTTTGGACTTGTTTTCTTTTTAATTATATTTGTAGAAGGAATTACATAGACGTTATTTGCTCTGCTTATTTTTTGACGTCATAACCGAGTCTGTGTTATTAGGTGCAGGACTTTGGTACAATAACTTCCAGTCTACAAAACGTTACCCATTTAATTTGAAATATCCAATTTTTTTCTTGGCTGCAAATGATTTGTAAACTTACCTAGGATACAGGAGATATTCTTAGTGAGGTAAAGGTTTTATCGAAACAATAAAAAATACAGTAATACTTATTTATTTAATGAAACAATAACAATATTTTCAAAAATTCACAAACAGCTATAAAATCATTAAAAAAGGGCATTAGATATATCTCTCACACATCATCAATTTCAAAATAAATCTACGGTCTGCTAAAAGCTAAAAAGCTACAGGGAACCCCAAAAAAGGTGAAAAGGCACAAACTTGGCTCGCGCACAACACAAAACTGTGTAGTCATTGTAATCAATCAACGTGTAATGGCGCACCTCAACGATATAGTGCGGTTTTTACCGCTTGCCAATGATATAAACAAAATATATAGTTGCTAAGTGTTAAACGTCAATGATCTTCTTTTGTTTTCGAGCGCCCTGAACACACGTGGTGATCAATGCTTACTGCCTCCAACCACCTCGGAGTTTTTGTAAGACCGTTTATCGGATCCTTCAATACATCCATAGTTTCGTAGAACCGACTTTTTGTAGGACGTTTTTTTATGTCATTAGATGGCAAACAAGCCCACAGGCCACCTAACGGTAAGTGGTCACCGCTGCCTATAGACATCTGCAATACCAGAGGCCTTGCAAATGCGTTGCCATCCCGGAGACAAAGTTGAAATGTCTCATGTGCCTTTAATTACACCGGCACGCATACGCTTCAAACCGGAACACAGCAACGCTGCTTTGCGGCAGAAATAGGTATCGTGGTAGTACTTCCCTGGACGAGCTCCTTCACAAAGAGCTCTACTACTATGTGTGCGTTAGTATATTAGATTCAGTTCTATTCTCGCCGACACTGCTTCTGTTTTTTTCACATTCTGTCATTGATATAAAGTAAAGTAGGTACATACCTCGAAAACTTTATAATTATTGTCTTATTATGTGCTTATTACCTTATCATAGACATAGGACACTTTTTTATATAATCTGAGACAATAGTAGTAGAGCTCTTTGCAAAGGAGCTCGTCCGTGAGGTACTACCACCGTACCTATTTCTGCCGCAGAGCAGCGTTGCTGTGTTCAGGCACATATAAAGACATTTCAACTTTGTCTCTAGGATGGCAACGCATTTGCAAGGCCTCTGGTAATGCAGATGTCTATAGGCAGCGGTAACTACTTAACATTAGGTGAGCCATCAGATGAGCCAATGACGTAAAAAACATTATACATTATAGGCTGGTATTTTTTGCATATTACAAACAAAAATACCAACCCACCAATTTAAAAAACAAAATCAAAACAACAAACAAAGTCGATTCTACAAAAGGAACCATAAGTTTTTTTTTTCACAAATGTAAACTAAGTGACATATTATTGACCTCATAAAATAATTACAAATGCCTTAGGGCGTAGTACACAAAGCACATTGTCCCATTAAATCGATACGGCCCGACTTAAACGGATCGATACATACAAAACTCATTTTTTATCACATTTTAATCGTCCGCCGTATTGCAATTTACATACATACAGACAGGTCGGCCTTAATTTGAAAATAATAACGTCTGGACAGGGTAGGTATAGAAGGGTGACGAAGCTTTAGGTAAATAAATTCAGGACAAAAAGGTAAGGTATCTGTAGATACTTTGTAGAGGAAAAGTTAGCTATACATAATTTTTGTTTGTGTAAGTACTTTTGTAAAAAAGATAAGTAGGTATTTTGTATTTAAAAAATTAACAATTTGAGTATTTGTGGGAATTACGGCAATAAGTATATTTTTTTTGTTATAAAATAATTTCTTCTCGGTCATTTTATTTTTTGTTATGCCATTTCTCAGCACCATAGCAACCAAGCGATCTCCAATGATGTTCGAGTTCTTCTTTTCAATAAATTCGAAACACAAAAATAGATAAACACGTTCTCATTCCTATAAAACTCTACAAATTCATCAAAGGATTAGAAAAAATATTTTACAGATCACAAAGTTAATATGACAGTCAATAATAATACACACACAAATATTATAAGTAATTAAAATCAATAACAGGAAAGTCTCAACCAATCAAAACGCCTGCTCACCGCGAGGACACATCACGATCGCTTTCCGATACGATGAAATACTGAGAATCCGATTGTGGTTTCAAAATGGCCGCCAAATGTTTTGCAAACTCTTTGTGTGATTACGGGAAATGATTTAGAATAACATAATGGAGGAAAATGTTATTTATTTTGTATAAAAATGTAGTAAAACGATTGATTTATGATTTGGCCTGTGGTTGACGGTGAGAGGTGTGTCGCCGAAGTATATTTACTTACTATGCCCACTTATATTGCTTATTATCGCTTGGCATTTTCACCTGCATTAAGTTGCGTTTTAAGTTACTGCTTCGCTCCCGTGTGTCGTAGCGTGATGTTTATAGCCTATACTATTCCTCATGAATCTGGCTATCATATGTAACAATATTTTTTCCAATTCAACTGGTAGTTCTAGAGATAAGCGCGTTTAGAAAACACACAAACAAAAAATCTCTTCAGCGTTATTATATTAGTATAGATATCATACGCCTTTAAACCAGGCAGTGTTATTCAGTAAAAATGTCCCTCTGGGAATATATGAAAATCAAATTAAATCTAATCCATTTATTTGCCTGAACGTACCTATGTTTACATTTTACATTTACCTTTTACATGTCGCTGAAGTGAGCTTATGGTGATCTGTCAATTAAGGATTGAGACCTCACCTCACACTTACTTCACCTAAATTCGCCGAGGGAGATTTTAGAGAGTAGATCGACAGAAAATTAAAAAAAGAAAAGGATTCTTACATCACATTATAACCTTTTATTATGAAACAGAAGCCTTCCTTATGAATCGAATAATTACTATACAATTTTCTTCTCATAAGGATTTAACGAAATCTTTTCCAAACAAGTTTCCTTATACGTTTTATTACTTAAAAAATAATATCGACAAACATAATAACCTCTTATTACCTTGTTTATGTCGAATTACTTCTCAAAGTGATGAAACAAACTTGTTGGCACAGCACAATGAGTGCACAATAAACATAAACAATTGCTGTTTCTGCAGTCGCTAAGTGTTGGAGTTGTGGCCATTAAATTAGCGGTGTAAAGAACGTTTAGTGTTTCAAGTTCCAAGGTTTTTTCTTTAGGAATTTCTCAGTAAATTTGGAATTTGGTGGTGTGATACCCCCGTGTCTCGGAAAGCATGTAAAGCCGTTGTTCCTGCAACGGATCTCTATCCGGTTGTGTTGAATTGCCGCCCCATTGGACTACGAGAGAGAGGGAAGAGGCAGTGCACCTACATACTTGTCTAGTCTCCATTGAGATTTACCGCCGTGACCGAAATCGGTCTGGAATATGTTACCCGATTGTGTAGCCTAGTATTCCCGGATTCGTCCCAGTTTAGAGGCCGTCCGGGAAAAACTTTTAACCATCCTCAATTTCATCCAAATGTCCACAGTTTTTTAAGTTTTTGTTCGGCATCTGGAACTTAGGTGATTAATTTAACATCCTAGCCTTTCTTCACCGCTGTTCTAATGGCTCCAACACTACAGAGGCGCCATCTCTAATTGAAGTTTATTCACGTTTCCGCGCACTGAAATTAACACCTTCGTGTCTTTGTGTCTCTTTGTCTAATAAATTGTCTAGTCTTTCTTATAACCGTGGACGAAGCACGTCTTGAATATTTGCTAATAATCTTAAAAATAAATTGGTATTGTTTTTACTGGCTGGTTATATACAAATTTACATTATTGTTGCCATATAGAGACTAAAGTTTGTTGATTAGGATTATGTTGTACCTTACACACGGTTACAAATACGTGTGTAGGTACAAATAATTCGTTCGATGTGTACAAACACATCGAACGAATTATTTAGTACTAGCTTTTGCACGCGACTTCGTTCGCGTAGTTTTTTCACCCGCATTAGGTTACGTTTTGGTTACTGCTCCACTCCCGTGTGTTGTAGCGTGAAGTTATATAACCTATAGCCTTCCTCGTTAAATGGACTATCTAACACAAAAAGATATTTTCAATACTAACCAGTAGTTCCTGAGATTAGCGCGTTCAACCAAAAAACAAACAAACAAACTCATCAGCTTTATAATATTAGTCTAGGTATAGGCAAAACTATTCATCTTTCTATTACATTACTATTATTAATTTTTATTGTTTTAAAGTTGTTAATAGTAGCCTGTGCACCAAATCGTTTGTCTGACTGTACCTATGTAATCTGCTGGGTGTTACAGAAGTCTGTAGAGTATAAAAAAAGCTGTAGAAACCACCTTACATAAGTACCATAATACAGATAGTTCTACTCGCGTCTATAATAAAATAACTGCCTGACCATCCGGTCTACCATCACGCCTGTATTCCTCGAAGGGTTAGGCAGAGGTGTAACAATGTACACTCATAGTTCGCCGGTATGTTTAGGTCCCATGTAATAGGGGGCGAGCTATTGCCATCCATCCGGTATATTTAAAGTGAGCCGTCCATCCATTGAAGCTAGGAATAAACAGGTCACCTCAAGCTCCGTTCACGTCTAAATTCATCGAGAGATTTTGTTACAGAATAACACTGCAATTACAACTTTGCTACGTGGTGAGGTATTCTGAAAACTTTACAAAAAATACTTACAGACGAACATAGAACCTTCTTCTTTTTTGAAGTCAGTTACCACACAACAACATAAGTTATGACAATAGACTAAGACAAATAATGTCCAACAATAAACTGCCTCTTTGGCCTAGTGGTCCTAAGCAAACAGTCTTATTGGGTATTTCTATGAAATTCTCAGTAGCAGCTCGGAGTTCGACGTCGGGAGCCGCGAGCCGACTCCCGGCCACCGTAGATACGGGCCTGTGGACGGTGAGCAATGGGTAGCTCACCGTCCTTACGTTGCATAACGACAGGCCGTGTCGACGGCGCGTTCGTGTTCCACGCGCGCCTCAAAGAGATGTCAGCAAAAGTAAGGGGCCACTGAGGGCCGATGCCTGCCGGGGCTGCGGGTTGTTCGTAAGAGATACCGCGCCCCGGAACGCAAAGGGCACAAGAAGGAACATGGGTGGGTTTTAGTCAGTAAAAGCCTGACACTCCCTCCCGCCCAGCCGGGAGAAGTTATTTGATGATTTCCCACCACCTAAAAAAAAAAAGCTCGGAGTTAGGATTTGTGCCCGGTTAATGGCAAAAGGCTCGCTCCTATAACATGGGACCTAAAAACATACCGGCGAACTGTGGGTGCACTGGTGCACCTCTGCCTAACCCTCTGGGAAATACAAGCGTGATGGAATGTATGTATGTATGTAATAAAGTAGCCTCACGCATAAGAAGCTTACACTCATTCAATGCATTCAAAATCCAGCTTAGCCAGTATTTAATCGGAAACTGGACATTACTTGTAAAATAAATGCATTGAGTGGGTCGGGTTTAGGGTAGTTAAAATTAATAGACCAACAACTAGCTTCAACTTTTAAATGTAACTTCTTGACAATTCAAAAGTGCCTGTAAATGGTCTAATTTAGTTTTTTTTTTAAACGGTGCCCCACACTTGGGATGTCTCCTGTATCGTGGGTGAGTTTACAAACAGAAACTCACATACATAAACAGCCAGACCCGAAACAACTATCTGTAGGTCATACAAATATTTGTTCCGTGCGGGAATCGAACCCGCGACACGCAGCGCAGCAGCCGATCGCTTAGCCACTGCGCCAACCGTGCCATCAATTGAAATAAATGTTTTGAATTTGACTTTAATTCGTTTGTGACGAGTGTTGTCGAACCTAAATCAGTTTGCAATTATGTATTAGTTATTGTTCTCAAGTAAGCGTCATATTATTTTTTCTATTGACGATATAGTTTCTTAAAACATACAATATTTTAGTACCTACCAAGAACAGCATAAAACCCAAATTAAATTAAACAAAACTTACATTGAAATGGCTCCCTAATTCAACTTCTGCAAACACAAGCGCTAAAATAACAAATTACCTCGCAGACTTCTGGGTATTATTACAAGAACAGGTGTAAGGCGAAGCTCAGCGAAGGTAATTGTGCAAACTATTAGCTTTATAACCTTGTTTTATTGAAGAAGAATATTAAAATAACTTTTACAGTTCTTTTTTTATTTATTTTTAAAGATCTGTGAGAAAGGGTGTTGTTTTTTGCTGAAATCGTTTGCGAAAGACAACGACTCTAATGATAATAATAACATAATTGATTCAGAAAGCGGTATTCCTAGACACGGCATGTATTGTCAGGAGATTCCTTTCTCAGGAGCCTTACCGCCGGTAGCTTGGACCCTGTTCCTGATGCCAGTGGGTTAGTATTGTTTCTATTTTAATATTTAATCATCGTTATCTTCCTGCCCTTATCCCATGTTACTTGGGGTCGGCGCAACACGTTTTCTTCTTTCATGCTGTCCTGTCAACCGTCATGCTATCGCTGACTCCCTTCTCTTTCATATCATTCTTCACGCAATCCATCCATCTTTTCTTTGGCCTCCCTCTTCCCCTCAATCCATCCACATTCATATTCATAACTCTTTTGGTCACATGCGTCTAATCCTTCCTCTTCACATGCCCATACCAAGGCAAACGGTTCCCTTTCAACTTTTCTGTCACTGGCGCTACTTTCAAACTTCCTTATTTAAATATTTAATAATGTAATTTAATATGTATTGTGAATCAATAAATGAAAATAATAATTGATATATGTATTTTCAGGAAACTTTGGTCTACATATATGGAAAGTTCAAAGACACATAACATAGTCTTTAACTACGTGTAATGCCCATGAAACTAAGCACTATTGTGTAAACAATATTGTTGGGAAAGTACGTTTATTATTTACACACCATCACACATACCATCACGCCTGTATTCCCCGAAGGCTTAGGCAGAGGTGTAACAATGTATACCCACAAGTCACCGGTATGTTTAGATCCCATGTAATAGGGGGTGAGCCTATTGCCATTAACTGGGCACAAATCCTAACTCCGAGCTGTTACTAAGAATTTCATAGAAAACCCCAATAACACTTTTTTTGCTCGACCTGGGAATCGAACCCAAGACCTCTAGCGTAGCAGTAGCGCTTAGGACCACTAGGCTGCCGAGGCAGTTCTTACTGACTTTACTGACACTAAAAATCTCCCTCAGTAAAAACTGAAAGTCAGTAAGAACTGCCTCGGTAGCCTAGTGGTCCTAAGCGCTACTGCTACGCTAGAGGTCTTGGGGTCAATTCCAAGGTCGAGCAAAAAGTGTTATTGAGTTTTTCTATGAAATTCTCAGTAACAGCTCGAAGTTTGGATTTGTGCCCGGTTAATGGCAAAGGGCTCGCCCCCTATTACATGGTACCTAAAAATACTGGCGAACTGTGGGTATACATTGTTACACCTCTGCCTACCCCTTCAGGGAATATAGGGGTGATGGTATGTATTTATGTATGTATGTTTAAAGCACAATAACGAAAAAATTAAATAGAAAAGCAAAACCCAATTCATTCTCACATATCGCCATACTACTATAGGTATGTTTTATCTAACATACTCGTAGCAAGCAATTCCTAGCTGTAACAAAGAACACTCTAGCTCACGATAAACGTGTGGCGATAAAACAGAGCGACGAGTGAGTGAGTCACTACTACCCGTTATGTTGGTTTGCACTATCGACCATGTATCCCATGTATGACCATGCGATGTTATGTAAGTATCTACTACTACTTAGCTTTTTACCAACTATGTTGGGGTCGGCTTCCACTCTAACTGGATGCAGCTGAATACCAGTGTTTTACATGGAGCGACTGTCTATCTGATCTCCACCACCCAGTTACTGGGCAAAACGATACCTCTTAGTTAGACTGGTTGTCAAACTTTCTGGCTTCTGAATATCCGTAAAGACTGTCAAAGATCTACGAATGACAGCCGGGACTAACGGGTTTACGTGCTTTCCGAGGCACGGGGGTGTCACACCACCAACTTCCAAACTCCGGGCGGCTACTGAGAAATTTGTAATGGAAAAACCTAATAACACTTTTTGCACGACCCGGGAATCGAACCCAGGACCCCGTGGTCATCAGTCGCGCTTGCTACCACAAGACCAACGTGGCAGTTCTGTAAGTATGTAGGTATGGTAAGTATGTTATGTAAGGATCTGTTACTATAATAATAGGAGAAGTATTTTTTTATTAGTTAAACTCAACGGAAAGGACATTATGATACAAACTTCTATCATGGATTCAGTACATGTGGATTAAGTCGTAGTAGAGCTCTTTGTGAAGGAGCTCGTCCTGGGAAGTACTACCACCATACCTATTTATGCCGCAAAGCAGCGGTGCTGGGTTACGGTTTGACGGATATGTCAAAATATTTGAAACAGCTGAAGGTCAATTTCTACTTATTAAAAACTATCTACTCACAATCTCATCTAAGCATCGATCAATGTAAAGAAATGTAGGTAAATCTAATATGTATAAACTTCTCGTGTCACAATGTTAGTTACCATACTCCTCCGAAACGGCTGGACCGATTTTTATGAAATTTTGGTGCATGTCGGGAAAGTATGAGAATCGGCCAACATCAATTTTTAATAACCCTAAAAAATAATGACAAAACAACGTTTGCTGGGTCAGCTAGTAATATTATAAAGAGAAAAGATTATTTGTTTGTTTAATTGTTTGAAAGTACTGGACCGGTTTTAACCATTTTTACACCAATAGATAGCTACATTATTCCTGAGTAACATATGCTATATAAAATCACGCTACGACTCACGGGAGCGAAGCAGTAACGGAAGACGTAACTTGACGCGGGTGAACTAATGTTTTTACCTACGTTATGGGTATGTTGAGAATTTGTGATGGTACAGTGGTTAAGGCGCCCCTCTCTAATTCACGACGTTGAGGGTTTGATACTGGGTAAGAACCAACGTGACTTTTTAAATACATTTATGTAATTTTTAAGTTCATATTGTGCATCCCCGATATCGGTGAAGAAAGGTACCATGAGGAAACGTGGACTTAAAATTAATATAAGTTTGAAATCGCTAATCCGGTTCGAGCAAGAGTGGTGATCAATGCTCGTGCCTTCTCTGTATGAGAAGAGGCCTTTGCCCTGCAGTGGGACAATGACGGACTAGTATTATTATATGTATATATTTTTCATGATATTGTTGCAAGTGACGTGGAACTTTTGAAAACAATTACCATAATTTTATGTAGGACTTTTATTATCAAATAAAGCGCACCCAATCACCATTTATTGTATTTTGACATCTAAGACAATCTTCAGTAACATTTAACAAAGTTACCTTTGCAGTCATAAAAATATTTCCCCCATAAAATATAGAAGAAAATTCTGTTTTTCAGTAACGATTATAATTTGGTACTCTCTCCTCATTTCCTATCCGGTTGGAGTTCAATTTAACAGTCGTAAAACTGACTTCAAATTGAGAAGTAGGGTGAAGGTGTAAATTAGTTTACATTTTATTACTTCCGGATACTTAATAAGAATCCAAGCTGTAAATTATGAATTTATGAGTCAAAACAGCTGGAATAAAAAACGATTCATAGGGACCATTTGCACTGTAAACTAAACTTAGAGTTAATTGCTAACATGAGTCTTAATTACAAAATGTCGTACGTAATTTTTGTAATTTAAGTAATTCGGTGAAGTTTTTGGTGCAAGTGGACCTAATTAAAATAATTATAGATTTTGATATTAAGGCAAACTGGGACAAAATACATAATCAATTAGATAGTTAAATTGGTTTTTCAAAATCAAAAGTAAGACAAAATATGGTGATTTTGGTACTAGTTTAACTGCCTCGTTAGCCTAGTGGTGCTAAGCGCGAGTTCTTAGGTTCAATTCCCAGGTCAAGCAAAAGTGTTATTGGGCTTTTCTATGAAATTCTCAGTAGCAGCTCGGAGTTAGGATTTGTGCCCGGTTAACGGCAATAGGCTCGCCGCCTATTACATGGGACTTTAAAACATACCGGCGAACTGTGGGTGTACATTGGTATACCTCTGCCTAACCCTTCGGGGAATACAGGCGTGATGGTATATATATGTATGTATGGTACTAGTTTAATTTAATTAACTGCCTAATTTGCATGCTGCTGTGATAAAGCATGATGAACTGTACCTAATAATATATTTTTTGCTATTAATTTTTAACCTTAAGTAAATGTAGATAAAGATCGTAATAATTTACGTAAAATGTTTCTACAATATACTAAGAAAACACTAAAACAAATTCAACTCCATTCTTCATGTTAAAACATAAAGTCCACATTTCTGAAATTCACGCTCTAACAGGCTGACTCACAGAAGCCTTGCATAAATAATACACAGCCATTGTAAGCCAGTGTAGTCATATATCTAGGTATTACAATAGTCTAACTAATATATCTAGGTGGAGCTACTTTGTGGGACTTTGCCACTTTTCCAACTACATTAATTTCCACACACATTAAAAGCGACTTTAATAATGCAAGTCTTGTGTGGCCATAAAAACAGCGGGCTGTACGATTTTGTATTTTATGCGTAAACTAGCTTCGGTTTTTTTTCATCCGCGTGTTACGTCTTTGGTTACTGCATCGCTGTCGTGTGTCGTAGCGTGATGTTTTATAGCTTATACTATTCGTCATGGTTCCGGCTATCATACTGGTATTTCCAGAGATTAGGCGTTTAAACAAACACACGAACAAACAAAGAAAAAACCCTTCAGTATTATTATATTAGTGTAGATGATTCATCTGCCAAGCTTGTTTCCAATTATGTTGGGGTCGGTTTCCAGTTGAACCGGATGCAGCTAATTATACTAGCATTTTGCTTGAAGCGACTCTCTATCTGACCTCCACAAAATTGTTATTGGTTATCACTATACCTCTTCGTAAGACTGATTGACAGAGCTTCAGGTTTCTGATTGCCCGTAATGTTTATCAAAGATCTGCAAATGACAGCCGAGACCAACGGCCAAAATCCAATAACATTGACCGACTGGAAATCGAACTCCATGTGACCCCATGGAACCCCATGCTCACCAGCCGTGTAACGGGGCAGTTGATTGTGTAGTAAAAGGTGTCACAGGTTTTAAGGAAACTTGTTCGCTAGAATCTTTGTGTCGCTGTTTCTATGGCCACGTTAGCTTCAGTGCCAAGGATTAAGATAAGCGGATTCGCGGCCATTTCCGTCAAATGTCCACATTTGAAGGCGACACATACATTATGATGTGGAGATTATGAGGTAATGTAGTGTGCTGCGCAAAATATTTTGGCAATAATAATTAGTTCCTTCTCCTGTTAATCATGAAGATGAGAGGCTACTCTAGCGCTGTGTTTGGACCTTGCTGGGGATCGAAGTTCATTGATAGATTGAGTGATCTTGTTGTCAAAGGGTTAAGCGGCTTCTGAGTCGTGCAGAATGGACAGCTCAGCTACCGATGATCTGAAATAGTATAAATATGTTTGGATTAGTTATAATTATAAACGTACAGAACTGTTTAAATACAGTCAAATGGCACTTCTTCCTGTATACATACCATTACGCCTGTATTCCACGAAGAGTAAGGCAGTGGTGTATCAATGTACACCCACAGTTCACCGGTATGTTTTTAAGTCCCACGTAATAGGGGGCGAGCTTATTACCATTAACCGGGCACAAATCCTAACTCCGAGTTGTTACTGATAAATTCAGAGAAAAACCTAAAAACACTTTGCTCGACTTGGGAATCGAACCCAAGACCTCTAGCGTAGCAGTCGCGCTTAGGACCACTAGGCTAACGAGGCAGTTATCCTTGGTCCTTTATTAATATTTGAAATAAGTTTGTTGGTTTGTAAGAGATAATCTCTGAAAGTCCTAGACCAATTACGAAAGTTCATTCTCTGATAAAAAACTACACTGTTGCTGAGTATTATTTGTTACGTTTTATGGTATACTTGACTTCTATGTAGACGAATTCGTGGTCAGAAGCTAGTGATGTTCATGCAAGTTAAGCCTTAAACGTTTACTTGTTGCATACTGGGGACTTGATCAAGATAGATATAGGTACCTTTACCAAGTTTTAAATCTGCAATTAAATCCTTTAAAAAAACAGAACCTCCTTCAAAAACTAAAAAGTGAAACTAAAAACTCAGGGGAGAAGTCATTCGATGCTTTCCCATTAGGAAAAAACAAAAAGCTTTGGAAGTCGGTGGCAATACAAAACAACAAATGGCAATAGGCTCGCCCCCTATTACATGGGACCTAAATATACCGGCGAACTGTGGGTGTACATTGTTACACCTCTGCCTAACCCTTCGGGGAATACAGGCGTGAAGGTATATTTTTTTTTTAGTATTAATTTACTGTCATCTAAATACATGAAGGAACAGATATACTACGTGAATTAACAAGACACCACTTACAAGTCACAAAAAAGCAAAATACGCTAATTCGTTTACTTGGATGACGTTTTTTTCAATTTTTTTTTTCACCGAACTTCTGATTACATTTATATGGAACCAGCTTTGAATAATGGCCTATCAAACAAACAAAGAATCATAAAAATCAATTCATAATTGGCGGAGTTATGGCGTAAAACACGTACAAAAAAATACATACAGACGAATTGATAACCTCCTTCTATTTGAAGTCGGTTAAAAAGTGCCTGCATTACCGTATTATTATGATAAAGTTGAAATCTCTCTCTCTCTAACTCATTTCTGCCATGTTCATACTGGACTCTTATTAAGTAAACTCATACTTATTATTACAATGTATTTACATTACTACAACCCGCCATCATACATCCAGAAATAAACATACTTATATGCAAAAAGGAAACTCATTTCATACGATAATAGTCATTACTACTCAAAGTTTATGGTTTAATTTCCTGAAAGCGCACATTTCATTTGTCTGCACAGCTCAGATACGTGGCATTAGCTTTTTATGGTGTCAGTTGAGCCATAAAAGTGATTCTGTTACATGTCTTGAATGTGTTAAGTTTTGATTAAATTATGGGGAGTATTCGAGTATGATTCGTTGCTTATCGATATGAAAATTAAATGAAGGTATATCATGAATTATTCGTTCTGTCAAACCTTAGCATTAAGTAGTTTGACAGCTCTGTTTTTTTTTTTAATATCACTGGATGGCCTACGGCCCATCTGTTGATAAGTGTTCATCACTGCCTATAGACATCTGCAATACCAGAGGCCATGCTAATTGCCTCCAAAGAGATAAAGTAGAAATATCTCGTGTGTCTGTAATTACACCGGCACCCATACCCTTCAAACCGGAACACAGCAACTCTGGTTTGCAGCAGAAGTAGGTATGAAATGTACTTCCTCGAACTTCACAAAGGGCTCTACTGCTCTACCACAAGGTCACCTTATGCTCACCTTACCTCATGTAGGGGGAAAAATATAAACAGAATACACCGGCTGATGCTATGAATTGATAGTTCACCTCAAGCTTACTTCACTGAAATTGACTAAGGAAGATTTTTACAGAATAGCACTGAATGTAGGATGACAGTTCGCCTTAGCCTCTTCTCACCCAAATTCACAGATTGTCGTTTGCCTTTATGGCGGTTGAGAGTAATTCTAAGTTATCGGAAATCAATTTTTTAGACAGGTACTTTAAAAAAACATAAAATTAGAAATTTTAAGTAACCCCCAACAGAAAAATAAAAATCCATACCGCAGGTAATAAAAGAGTTGATAATTTTGAAACCGCTGAACTGATTTCCATTAAATATAGTAAAGAACACTCCCGACTAATATACCTGAAACAAAAAAAAAGTAAATCAAAATCGGTTCATGCGTTCGAGAGCTACGATGCCACAGACAGACACACACACACACACACAGACTAGTCAAACTTATAACACCCCGTCGTTTTTGCGTCGGGGGTTAAAAATACATTTTTGTAGTTTTTAAATACACACTTTTTTGTTTCTTGTGGTAAGCAAGTCAAAGAGATCTTGATGTCAAACATTTAAATTTTGAAACACGAGTGTAGTATTTCAAACTGGTTCATAAATACGAATTAGCTTCTACCTGCAACTTTGTCTGAATTACACAAAAACACAAAAACGGAGTTGAAATCAGTTACACAATTATCAACTGTAGTACAATAGTATTTAAGTTCTTTATCAATTAACCAATGGAGACTGTTAGAACACAGCTTATCAGCGGTCCGTGCTGATTTGCAACATGCAACACTATTAACAAATTCTATGCAATATAAAAAAAAAAAAACACTTTTTTTATTTATTTCTGCCATTTTAAGGGTATATAATGCAAAATTAAATTGTCTTGTAATTGTAGTCGTTACAAGAAACATACGCTAGGAGGTAATTGCGGCCGTAGTTAAGTGGAAGATGCGGGGACGAGGAGGTGGCCGAGATATGTAAGTGTTATTTAACATAAAGTTTGGCTTAGCTATGTGCCCGTCTCTCTCTTGCACTGGTAGTTCGACAGTTGTGCGATAGAGACCGGTGTAATACTTAGCCAAAGATTGTGATAAGCAAGATCTGAGTAGCGTATCTTTGAAATTATTTGCCATGTTTCCATTGAAATAATAAATAAAGCAAAAAATATAATACTACTATTATTATGGCGAAAGTTTGTGAGGCTAGATTGGATGAATGGATTGATGGATAGACCGGATGGATGGATGGATGTTTGTTATTTACTATTTTACGCCAAAATGGCTGAACAGGATTAGCTCAAATTTGGAACACTTATACCCCGTTTAAGGTTCGCGTGGAAAAAATTAGGACCTTGGCTTATTTCTCAAGTGTATACAAACGAAACCGAGAACAGAACTTAGCGAGCTATATTTATTTTTGCTAGTTTAAAAACAAGAAATGTGTATGTGTTCCACATCGTATTCTCCTTAACAAAATATGCAATACTTTTCATCTCAGAGTCTCGTTGCCTTTTGTGCGTTGGTAGAGTAATGACAGAAAATTGTAGCAGTCATGTCCTTTGTGTACCAACTATTTCAATCAAGGGTCCCATCCTATGGGAATTAAAAAAAAAACAGATAACAATTCCTACCATTTTCTAAGAACACTGTGCAGTACTTATAAAAGTAAGTTGTTAGTAAGAAATACTGAATGAAATGTTTTTGATGTAATTGTATATGATTTGGAGAATTTGTCGTGGTTTCTACATTAAAAGGGGTAAGGAATTCGGTGCCGGCGCCAGGCCTTGATATATTTAATTAAGTAGAAACATTATTCGTAACTGCCTCGATAGCCTAGTGGTCCTTAGCGCGACTGCTACGCTAGAGGCCTTGGGTTCGACTCTCAGCTGGTCGGGTTGGGTTTTTCTATGAAAGTCTCAGTAGCAGTTTGGAGTTAGAATTTGTGCCCGGTTAATGGCAATAAGCTCGCCCCCTATTACATGGGACCTAAACATACCGACGAACTGTGGGTGTACATTGTTACACCTCTGCCTAACCCTTCGGGGAATACAGGCGTGATGGTATGTAGTCGCAATTTCAATGTAAAAAATTTTGGTTGATTAGACATATTTTGTACACATTGAGTTCATATTAGTAGTAGGTATAAGACATAGATTTGTTTGTTTTATTTTTTTATGTCTACATACATACATAAACTTTCGCCTTTTTCCCATGGGGGTAGGCAGAAACCACAGAATATCACCTGCTACAATCCTTACATACATTTATGTCTACAGTTGCTTTTTTTCCCACTTACCTCCATTTCACTTAAAACTATTTAAAAATAAAATAGAATAGAGGTTTTTTGACAGATTAACACCGAGACTAAACGTACTTAAAAATACGAGAATTTTCCCCTTAGTTGTCATATGTCACCACATTAATAATGACAATAAGAAATAGAAGCATATTGTTAGATATTTTTTCCTTTGTTTTGAACCAATAAATTTTCTTTGTCTTTAAAAATAAAATAAAACTTCTTCAATGAACTCAAATTGAATGAACCATGATTGAACACTACCAATACGCCGCATTACCATTGGAGTGGTCATTAATTAATTTACTTGTAATAACCGTTGTTAAAATCTCATTTTTTTAACCCGTATGGTAATGCCGTGATATAGCGTTTACTGGAAGTGACTTGTAAATAGTGATTATGTTTTATGTAATTTCAATTAATCGATATTTCATGACAAGTAACCTGATGCATAATACACATTATAATATACTGAACCTTTATTATTATAATATATAAAAATACATAAACTCACGCCTTTTTCCCATGGGGGTAGGCAGAAACCACAGAACGCCACCTGCTACGATCCTTACATACTTCCTTCACCTCGTCCACGTTCATGCATCTGTTCATACAAGCACGCCGGTTACGAGTACTGCGCACCCGACCTTTCTGAAGAATCTCACCAATTAGGTCATGGTAGGTCTTTCTAGGGCGTCCTCTCCCGGCGTTGCCACTCACATCTGCCATGTAAATCCCTTTTGTTAGTCGCCTTTCACTCATTCTCTCAACATGACCGAACCACCTAAGCATACTATACATAAAATAATAGTATCTACCTTAACAAAAAACAACGGAGTACCTAACTCTGATTTCTTTGCCATAAATGGAGCTTAGGCAACTAAGCATAGGAACGATTTATTATTATTAGTTATGGTGATTTAGACTTGGAAGTCTAGTAGATACTTAAATCTGAAAACCCTTTTTTAAGTTATCATTTCTAGTCTGCTGCTACATCTGTGTATGTTACTACCATGGGCGTAACTTACGTGCTAAACCTCCATAAATTTGTTAAAAAACAAATCGTGCCATTGAATACATAAACTCTAATGTTTTGATGTGCAGTTATGTCAGTTTGTATCACCGAACTAGTTATTATATTGTTAAAAGTATGCTTAAATTGTTTTTGATGTGCTGCGGGTAGTATAAGGTTTATTAATGGGTATTATCAGATGTTAGGGCGTGGGTTTATGCTAACAGAATTGGTTCGTGTGCGGTCTTTGCTAACAATAGATCAAATGTTCCTTTTTGACATTGACTCTCGTGGAGTATGTAAGGTACTCGTTCTTTAGTTTCTTTTTTTTTTTGGGGGGTGGGAAATCATCAAATAACTTCTGCCGATTCTTCTTCGGCCGATGCCTGCCGGGGCTGTGGGTTGTTCGTAAGAGATACCGCGCCCCCGCAACGCAAAGGGCACAAGAAGGAACTCGTTCTTTAGTTATGCCATACATTTCGCTAGTTGTGTAAAAAAAAATATTTATTAAGGGGAGAATCTATTTTTAATTTTTTTTTATTCTTATTATTTTTTTGCCTGTGTGCCTCGTTTTTTTCCGTTTAAATCCTTTATATCTTGAACTAGTTGCCTGCCATCTTCATTTGTTAATCTATGGGTTAAAAATCAGACCCTGGGTTTATAGCCTTAATAACTCTTTCATCAGACCCAGTGCACAATTTCAACGAGAATGGCGTAAAATAATTTCCATGAATTATGATCAGTATTTAATTTTATAAATAAGCTACATCTGCGTCAGTCCTTAAAATCCCTAATTATAATATTCGGAATAAAAAACGGTAAAGACTTGCCCCTTTCCATTGATTACTGTGCAACATACAAAAACTAAAGCGTTTTAATACTTTTAATGTCCCATTTATTCAAACTAGCAGCTGGAACTAACCGTTCTCACGCAATAACGCCAAAATACGGTCGTAAAAACGTTCCAGAATCGATCGTAAAAATCGCAAAATCATCTTAAAAATTCATCGATCGATCACAATGGGACATTACCTTTTTATTGCCACTAATGAATATCTTTTTAAAACTCACCCTTTACAATACCTCCACACTATATCAAATAATAAAGTTTTAAATTTAGAACATAAAAATTTGTAAACGGCGTTTTATATTTTTTGTTACCTTTTTATTATAAAGAACTAGGGGTGTCAAAAATGTTTGTCATTCTATTTGAACTTGCCCCCTTTTCGGTTGCGACAACCCTTGATTTTGATACGGTTAACCGGTAAATGCTGGGTGTGCAAAAAATGACCTGACATTTTTACGTACAACTTTTTTGAACCGAAAGTGAACTTTATATTTAATGCCATAAGAACTTTGGTTATTACAATTATTTACCCCGCATTGACTTTTTAAGATGAAGTAGGTCATAATTGGGATCACAATGTGAATTAAACCGTCGCTAATAGATAGAAAGTGTAACATTACAGTATTTTGACTTACATTGTAGATTAATTTCAAGGGTTACAGTTCATTATTTTCCGCTTTTTATTTTGTTGACTCAAAATGTAGCGTGCCCAGATCACTTATATTGTGACATGCGTGTCAAACGAATATAAGACAGAGGTGCCTAAAGCGTGGAGTACCGTTTTTTCTTTCTACAACCATAATCAGGTCACGCAACGTTTAGTCGATCTGTTATACAGAGGTTATAGATTTCTTTGTCCAGTGTCTGTTAAAGTTTTATTGATAATTACTTTGATTTCGTAATTGAAACCATAAGTCACGCCTTTGGTTACTGCTCCACTCCCATGGGTTGCAGCGTTATGTAATATAGCCTATGACCTTAGATAAACGGGCTATATAACGCAACACAATTTTTTCCAAATCGGACCAGGTGTTCTTGAGTTTAAAGCGTTTAAACAAACAAATGAGTTAATGTAATACAATAATACAATATAAACATTTACCTTCCTACAATCATTTCAATGTTATTATTCACAATTATAAATAAATTAAAAAATAACATTTTGTAAAATAATAAAATATTTTTATTAAAACAGAATTCTGATTTTCAAACTTTAGGGTTCGTTAATAGGTACACTAGGAAAAAAGAAACGCTCTTTAGCTATTAGCATCCACCTCCGGGAGGAGAGACGCCAGCGTTCCAACGTTTGAAATCATCCAAGTAACAATAATAACGTCAAAAATATTCTTATCTACTGCAACATAGTTAATTTATTCATCACAAAACCCCTTCCCAAAACACATTAAAATAAAATTAACACCACACAACAACCTCATTTCAATACAAAACACCACAATTAGCTGTCATCACCAATCAGCGAACAAGCATTTAATCAATCCGTGTTCACAATCACAATATTCATAACCTTGTATTCAGAAGGTAATTTGGATGCAAAACTGATAATTAATACATTAACATCCAAATAACGGGGACAAAAGGTGTGCTGAGAGGTTGAATTGGGTTACCGTGAGTGCTGCGGTTGTGGAGGGTTGGATGTTGTGCGGTAAACGATAGTGCGCCATTTTTATAAAAACGTGTGTTTTTGGGTAACGCTGCCTACGCACGTCAGACAATCGAAAACTCTTATTAGTTTTTGTATTTTGCGCCCTAAGCTGTTCCTGTTTTTTAACCGAGTTCAAAAAAGGGGAGATTCGTAAGTCGGTTGTACTTTTTTTTGTAAATTTTAAGTCATTGACCTACAGTAATATACTTAACTTTATTAGTTTATGTATCTTACTGAGTGTTCATTACCGTAACACGATAAACCCACTGCGAAATCGTTAAGACGTAGCTTAGAAGCAGAACATGAGCATAGGCCACTTATTTTACATTATCTGTAATAGAAATAGTAGAGCTCTTTGTGAAGCAGCTCGTCCAGGGAAGTACTACCACCATACCTATTTCTGCCGGAAGGCAGCGTTGCTGTGTTCCCGTTTGGAAGGTATGGGTGCCAATGTAATTACAGGCACATGAGATATTTCAACTTTATCTGCGGGATAGTAAAGCATTCGCAAGGCTTCTGGTATTGCAGATGTTTATAGTCAACGGTGAACATTTGACATCAGGTAGGCCGTCGGCTTGTTTGCTATCAAATGAAGCCATTTTCTTATTTTGGGGGGTGGGAAATCATCAAATAACTTCTCCCGCCCTGGGCGGGGCGGGAGGGAGTGTCAGACTTTTACTGACTAAAACCCACCCATGTTCCTTCTTGTGCCCTTTGCGTTCCGGGGGCGCGGTATCTCTTACGAACAACCCGCAGCCCCGGCAGACATCGGCCCTCAGTGGCCCCTTCTCTATGCTGACATCTCTTTGAGGCGCGCGTGGAACACGAACGCGCCGTCGACATGGCCTGTCGTTATTTAAACGTAAGGACGGTGAGCTACCCATTGCTCACCGTGCACAGGCATCAAATAAAGCCATGAGCAAAACTTAGTAAAATAAATAACCAAAAACATTCCATTTAGTTTTAATAATAGTCTGCCTACAAATTCCACACACCGACACAGACCTCGCATGACTCCATATTGCATAACCCTTACCAACCCACTCGTCCTCACTGAAGTGTCCTGATTACCCTATTTATTCTATTAAGTTGGTAATTGTTTAGTGAATGAGTTGCGTTGAATCTCGTCCGCAGCGACTGTTAGACCAATTGTGTGTCTTTGTGAATATTGTGTTAAAGTGAATGTTTTGCGAAATGACGTAGTGAGATTAGGGTTAGAATTGTTGGTAAGACAATGGATTTTGATTGGTTGTTGGTTTTTAGGATTGTATATGTCAGTGATAGTTCTCACATTGTAGTAGTGTATTAATGTCTTTGTCGCCATTAGATTTGGAAAATTTTAAATAAGTGCTCATTATTTTTTTGCGGGTTCATATCTTATTACCATTTTTATTACAAGAACTTACCTATAATGACTTTAGATTGATTAAAAAAAAACAGTATTGTTCAAGATTAAACTAATTTTGCTTTTCTAAAAAAAAAATTCTTTTTTTGCGCAAGACACAGTTCTCAACAATCTTAGCAATATTTTATTTTCCCAGAAGTCCCAAGAGAGAAAGGATTGAAAGAAAATAAAACTATTTTTTCCAACTTCACCCTAACCTCATGAAATTTTGCAATAATAACGTTCAACAAAGAAATAAAAAACTCAACGTCATCATTACCGCGGAAATTTAACAAAAAATAAAAAAGATGGTTCCCACGACACACGGTAATCATTCCAATCAATAAAAACATACAATAATTTGACATTTAATGACAAACTTACCCATTGATCAAAAAGGAAATAAATAATAGCACACCCGTTATTTACGAGTTCAAACCCTTGGCAAAAAACAGACGAACAGACAGTTTGGGGGAAAAATAAGAAGAAAAAAACGGCGACCACGGTATCGAAAATTATTGGGAAGTTTTTTGTGTTTTTATCAAAAGTTTGGTTCATACGGCGTCATACCTTACTTGTGTTTTGTTTCTCTGCTACATATTTTTATGAAATACTAATTATATTTTGATTTAATCTTTCTGAATGACTGCGGCAAAGACTTTTTTATCTTTCCACAAGAAAATAACTAGTCTCGTCAATTTTTAATTTAAATCCCCAAATTAAAAATAAGGGTTGTTATAAGTTTGACGTGTCCGTATGTCTGTCTGTGGCCCCGTAGCTTTTAAACTGGTGAACCGATTTGCATGCGGTTTCTTTTATTTGAAAACAGGTTTCCTAGCAATGGTGCTTAGATATGTTTTATGAAAATCGGTTCAACTGTTTCAAGATTATCAGCACTTTTCTTAGCTGCGGTAGGGATGTTATTCTTCTGTCGAGGGTTAGTTAAAATTTTTTTTTTTATTACTATAACCTTTTACTGAATAAGCATTTATTTAACAAATTAACAATTACTCTAAGTATATTCTTGTTTATATGTATGTACACATCGCCAAAGGGTTTTCATTGACCCTCGTATTTAGCACAGGGTAAGAAGTAAAAAAAATCGTTTAATTCGTTATATTTTGACCCCTCAACTGCATGGTGGTATGAATAAACCATGTCTTGTTATGACGATATAATTGTTTTAGTTTTGATTATTTTAATACGCATCCAGTTGGTTTTCAGGGGACTGATCATGACTGGTTGTTTAAATATTATCTATTTATTGTAAACATTCCGAAAAATAATAAAATAAATGAAATTTAAGTAAAAAATATTACTTATATAATAATATGGGATAAATATAATATTGGTTTATGTGGTATAAATTATTATTATACTTAATAAATAAATTCATAATAATTAATAATGTATACCACAAAAAAAATTGCAAAAATAAATATTTGTACCTTACATTATTATTACCTACTTTTGTAATAAATCTCAGTCATTTTTATAAAGTAGAACTTAAAATAAAATAGTTAACGTCAATCTAGTCTCACATAAAATTAATTTGTATTGACAAATATGCACAACACCCGGCCATAGCACATAATGCGTAACAACTTAGTCCAGCTGGACAACAAAGAGAGGCACAAGTACCAAGTTAATAAGTAGCACAAGTGAACACAGTTACAGTTAATCTGAACTATGATAAATGACGATCCTACAGTCTTGATTTAACTTTAATATACAGGATGATTGGAAATTTGCAATGTGAAAACTATAGAGAAATGTGTAAAAAAAATATGAATATTTATTTGGTTTTTTTTTTATTGAATTTCTCCGATGCTTTTACAAACATAGACAAATAATGAGACTCAGAACCAGGACCTGTTAGCTATATAAATATTTGTTTCATGCGGCGACCAGACTCGCGAAGTCGCAACCTGCAACGCAACAGCTAACTGCGCTGACAGCGACGCCATTTTTATTATTAAAAAAAAAGTTTGGTATTTTAATATTTTTGTATAAGCTTGTATTGTTCCACTACAGGATAAATTCTTGACTGCCTTTTCTCTTTAGTTTGCGGTTAAATTTGTAAAAGTACCTAATCGTAGTTGACTAGGATGGAATTTTGCCTTGTTGCATAAAAGTTTCCCTGTATTAATAACTAGCTTCTGCTCGCAACTTCGTCCGCGTGGATATAACGTCTTTGGTTACTCCCGTGTGCGATAGCGCGATGTTATATATAACGTGGCTTTCTATAGGTCAAAAAATTTTCAAAATCAGTTCAGTAGATCCAGAGATTACCCCCTAGAACCATACAAACTTCACCTATTTATAATATTAGTTTAGATATCGTTTACTAATACTGCTACTGGAATACCCAAAATAATTATTGGTATTGCGTATTACCCCATTCACCCTGAAACCGCACATAAGATTTGCATCATCCTGTATACATAACAGGCGTGACCACACGACTGTACTACAGATTACGTGCGTAGCATTGCACTGTGCACAGATTGTACTAAACAATTATGTTTATGACTGTACTTGTGTGAGTGACTGAGTGAGAGAAGAAAGTAGGTACTTAGTTCTACTAGTGATTTACTTTGTAGTACATATTTAAATTACTTATACGTCAATTTATAATCATAGATTGGATAATCAGAGCCATTTTATGTACCTAAACTTTAGATGTTGGCTTAGCATGGAATTCACCTACTGGCCCCAAAAATTATAAGATTTTCAATTATCATCGACTCAAAAAGAAGAAAGAAGTGTGGAATGGACTTTAGTATCGAAAAATCTCACGAGTCAGAGATTGTCGGTGAATTTTCTCTTTGAATCAATTAGGTATTTATAGAAAACGCATCCATACTTTCGTAGCAAAAAAAAGAATCAATTTAAATGCGATTGCTGTGCTGCGTGTCGCGGGTTAGATTCCCGCACGGAACAAATATTTGTATGACCTACAGATAGTTTTTCCGTGTCTGGCTGTTTGTGTATGTGAGTTTATATGTTTATAAACGCACCCATGATACAGGAGAAATTCCTAGTGTGGGGCAACGTCTTTTTAAAAAAAAATAAAAAATAAATAAAATACATAAATAAGCAACGACTTTTTTTTTTAATCTAATATTTGTAGAAATGCACTTAACGTAAGAACGCATTTTGTTATTCCTCGTGTTCCACGCGCGCCTCAGAAAGATCACAGCAATTTTTGAAGGAACCACTTAGGACCGATGCCTGCTGGGGCTGCGGGTTTTTCGTAAGAGATGTCGCGCCCCCCCAACGCATAGGGCACAAGAAGGAACATGGATGGGTTTTAGTCAGTAAAAGTCTGATACTAAGGGCGACGAAAGTCATTTGATGATTTCCCATCGGTAAAAAAAAATACTTATTATAATTCAGTCAACTGGCCAAACGGGAAACAACATCTAAAAATTAAAAAATTTAAGTAACCCCCGACAGAAAAATAAAAATCCTTACCGCAGCTAACAAAAGAGCTTTGAACTTGAGAACTTTGAAACCGCTGAACCGATTTGCAACAAACATAGCTAAAACACTCCCGACTAATATACCTTTCAAACAAAAAAAAAAACTAAATCGAAATCGGTTCATGCGTTCGGGAGCTACGATGCCACAGACAGACACACACAGACACAGATACTTCAAACTTATAACACCCCGTCGTTTTTGCGTCGGGGATTAAAAATAAGATGGTTTAAAAAAACTTACAAAGATTTATTTTCAGGTTTATGATAAAAACTAAGTTTGTATACCTAAAAGAAATAACCATGACGCCATGACAGTACCCATGATACTAATGATTTATAACCAGAGGGCAACCCACAAGCTAATAGTTATAATGATCTTTTGATGTGCAAAGCGATTACTTCAGGGAAATTGTGCCCTTATTCCATATAGGTTCCGGGTTCGATTTCCAGTTGATGTTTTTATGATTCAACGGAAATGGGTTTAATAGGTAATTTGTTGCTGATGTTATAATCTGAACAAGTTTATGTTAGAAATATATTTTTTTATTCTTGTTTATTGACTTTTTTTCAAGTAAGGTTTTTTTCCGCGGGAGACCTAGGAAAGTCTGGAGTGACGTTTTTAGGAGATTGATCAGAGATATCAATAAAAAGAGATGAGTGAAAGCCTATGCGGGAGTCCGTTACCTAGCAGTGAGTGGGACAGTACTGGTTGAAAATAAAAAAAAAATAGTTTTTGTACATAATCTAGGTAATAGTGAATTCGTAAATTGCTACAAAGTCAACGGTTAGCTTTAATATTTTTATGCAAAGCGTATAGGACCGTTAGTACTGAGGCCCTACCAGTACTTGCAGGTGTACTTCCAGTAGATCTTGAGGTGCAGCGACGTGCTGCAATGTACTATTCTGCGCGAGAGACCATGGACGCAAGCTTTCTAACACAACGGGACCGTGCTAAGATCTCTAGATTATTTAAACCGCAGACTGACGTCTGGGAGGAACTTTTATCCGAATGGCAATGTAGGTGGGATAATTCCATTAAGGGCCGGCACCTCCATCAGTTCTTTCCCTCAGTTCGTGAACGGCTGGCCAGAACATGGCTGGAGGTGGACCACTGTGTTGCCCAATTTCTCACAGGTCACGGCAACTTTAAGAGTAAATTGTTTTCTTTCAAGCTTGTTGCTTCTCCCTTGTGTCAATGTTCTACATCTGACTGTGAATATGAACAGTCTGCTCATCACATTTTATGGGAGTGTAATCTTTGGCAGAATGAACGAAATATAATGTTAGACAGTATACTGGTTACATCCGGTGTAGTTTATTACGCGGACCTCGTAGAAACTAGAACTAATTTCCGTGCGTTCAGGCGTTTTTGCCATACCTATTACTGGAATCAAATGTAACAGCTCACATTAGGACCCACTAAGTTAGTAACAATTGCAAACCGTGGTGCTTGGCAATCTGGGCTTCTCCCAGTTGTAAATTTCCCCTTGTGCCTATTGGCCTAGTTCTGTTCTGTCTCCTGCTTGTTTGGAGGGAAGTGGAAACAATATTTTTTCCTACTCCTCCGCTAATCTTTTCTGATTAATTTCGTTGCGGGATCCAAGACAGTTTTATCGTTTCTCCGGGACTCGTCGAGCTTCATTGCCTCGGCGCTCTTCTGGCGGTCTCCACTGTTGATTCTGGCTTACAGAAGTTGCAGTGGTTGGGAATAGTGTGGCGGGCTTGTCCCATTTAAAAAAAATATAAGGTTTTTTTTTGGGCTCATCTCCTCTTACATGGGCCCTAAACATACCGGTCAACTTAGGGTATGCATTGGTACACCTCTGCCTAACCCTTCGGGTAATACAAGCGTGATGGTAAGTGTAGGCAATTATTATTTTGATCTATCGTTTTTTTAACATGACCATACTGTAATATTTGTTGTAAATCGATCGATGTGACTTTAAATAATTAATTGATTTTCCAATATAACAACGCATTCAGAGCGCTGACGGGGCTGCCGCGACACTGTAGTGCCTCGGGCATGTTCGCCACTGCTAGCGTTGACTGCTTTTATGCAACGTTGCGTAAGCGGTGCGCCTCTCTGGTGCGCAGGGTACGCGGTAGCTCCAACAGCGTGATGGTGATGATAGCCGACAGACTCGACTGTCCTTATGTAAGACGCTGCAGTGACTTGCACGTCACCTACAGTCGTCGGCTCTCAGTAAAATTTTGATTATTTGTGTTATTTATTGAATTGTGTGTATGAGTCTTTGTCACTTGAATAAATAAATGAATTATTACTATTATTAAAAATTATCTAATTTTGTTTTTTACTGTAATTATATTTTTTATGATTTGTACTTCAATTATATTATTATTAACCAATAACTTTACTGGCCTGTGGACGGTGAGCAATGGGTAGCTCACCGTCCTTACGTTGCATAACGACAGGCCGTGTCGACGGCGCGTTCGTGTTCCACGCGCGCCTCAAAGAGATGTCAGCAAAAGGAAGGGGCCACTGAGGGCCCTGACTGATGCCTGATGCCACTGATGCCTGCCGGGGCTGCGGGTTGTTCGCAAGAGATACCGCGCCCCCGGAACGCAAAGGGCACAAGAAGGAACATGGGTGGGTTTTAGTCAGTAAAAGTCTGACACTCCCTCCCGCCCCGCCCAGGGCGGGAGAAGTTATTTGATGATTTCCCACCCACCAAAAAAAAAAAAAAAAACCAATAACTTATATTTATGTCTGGTATAAACGGTTAGTCTGTATAGGTTGGTTATTTTTAAATAAATAATTAAAAAATAAGTTTGTTTTGCTACGCTATCTCTGCCATGCGCATCTCATAAACCACAACACCAAACGTACAAACTACAACCCTAAAATCTCAATCAAACAAAGCCACAAATTAAGTGACGTAATCAGCTTAGTAGCTGACCATTAATATCGTCTCGAATCAACCCTTTGACTGCGTAATACCTGCAGGCAAACACCGGAGCGTAACCTATGCTAAGCTCCGACGCAAATATAGTAAGCAAACGGATCCTAAGCTGGGTTTATGTACTGTTATGTGGTGTGGTCGTAGTGAGCTTGATTTTGGCTAGGCAAATTGGGCTGGTATTTTGGCATAAGATTTTTGGGTTAACAATATTTTTTTTACTACTATCTATAGTAGTCGCCACGAGACGTGAGCACAAACTTGTGTTTTGCGTTTTTGGGTTCCCATCAGGGTTTTTTTGGGTCACCGACGCTGCACGTGTTTGGTCTGTCAGTTGGATCGTGTGCAGCGTTGGCGCCCCAAAATACCCTAGAAACGAACACAAAAACACAAAAATTTCCTTGACGTTTGTGCCAACGACTCGTGGCGACTACAATACTAGGTATATTAACAGAATAATAATACCAGCTTTTTATTATCCCACTGCAGGGCAAAGGCCTAGTATAGTGGCCTAGCAAAGGCAGCATAGGGAAGGGGCCACTGAGGGCCGATGCCTGCCGGGGCTGCGGGTTGTTCGCAAGAGATACCGCGCCCCCGGAACGCAAAGGGCACAGGAAGGAACATGGGTGGGTTTTAGTCAGTAAAAGTCTGACACTCCCTCACGCCCCGCCCAGGGTGGGAGAAGTTATTTGATGATTTCCCACCCCCAAAAAAAAAAAAAAAGGGCAAAGGCCTCATCTGATACACAGAAAGCACGAGCATAGATCACCACCCTTGCTCAAGGCGGATTGGCCATTTCATTTGACTTTTAACAGAAAGATAAAAACATAGACGAAATATAAATATTTAAAAAAATTGCGAAAGTATTTTACCCAGTAGTAAAGAATAAAAAAAAAACTTCTTTATATAAGTAAGCAAAGAAAGAGTTTTCTTTAACTTTGCTAGAAATATTGGAATATGGATACATTGGAAATATGCATTTTTATGAAATAAATAAAAATCATCAACTTGAGTATTCACACAAAATCATTAAGAATTCAAAAACAAGATAAGCAAATCTAAATAAAAAAGCAAAGGAAATTGTTACTTTTATTCCATTCTTTCTTATCCTTCTTTATTATACCTCGCTCTTAGTCAGTTATTCTTTAATGCGAACTACTTTAGCAAAAGAATTCTCAACGGAACAAAATTCAATTTTCCCCGTTGCACTTTTTACCCTCACTGTACATTACACAGACAAGCACTTATCTGCACAGTGTACGCTCGATTGAAGGTTGCACTATCCATAACTTTAGCCTTGCTACCGTTTTCCACCTACCCACTGTGTTCGTCTTTAGTATCTTCGACCAACAAGAGTTTGGTGTGTGCGTCTCACTGTGTCAATTGTGATTCGCTTTTGAATCTTGTGTGTTTGCCAAAATTGGCCAACATTTGACTAACAACTGGCAGATCCTCTTTCTTCATCTATTAGGGATGATATTTGCTTACTGCGACGATCCGATGTTGATGCTCCACTTGACGGCAGGGATTTGAATATTTTTGTGTGCAAAAAGGCATAAAAATGTTTTTTGTGGATTATCATTCGACGTCAAAAGGTTCTTAGTTTCCAAGGATGGTGTGTTACATCAACTTCTACATTATTCAACCAAATTGAATGATTATGTGAGTTTATTAATAGAGCATAATAACCAGAAATATTACAGACTCAGTTTTGCATTCTTACTATTTATAAAGAATCATTGTTTTCAGTCAGTTGGTTTCCTCCATGTCATCTAAGTTATATGATTGTATTCTTGCATCGATATTACCTGTCTCATTTAACAGACTTGCTTTGAGTATTATGAGTTATCAAAACATTTACGACTTCATTGCCACCTTCTTTAGCGTTTTGCCTGTCCTGAAGACCAATTCTACTAAAAATAATTACTATGTAGTCGTAATCTCAATTCAACTATTCTTGACAATTCAAAAGTGCCTGTAAATGGTCTAATTGAAATAAATGTTTTGACTTTGACTTTGACTAATTTGTCATATTTTGACATTGATTGTGTCAAAAAATGACAAATTAGAGACATTCATGATAGATACTGGGATTAGATTGCGTCTGTCTGATACGGTTTCACGGCTAAACCACTGAACCGATTTTGATGAAATTTGTTACCGGGTAAGTTGGAACCCCAAGGAAGGACATAGGCTACTTTTTATTACGCGTCCCGTCATTTGCGCGGACCAAGACGCGTGCAAAAGTTAGTTTCATAGGTACGTGTTCAATTTCTATCGTCTATCATAATTCGTAATAGAATTCCACCTACGTATCACCACGTAAGGGCGCTCTGGATTATGGCAGTATGTTTACTTAACTAATGCACGCCATCTAGCCGTAGGCTCAGTAAACAACGGGTATAGATGTGCATGATCTATTGTTTTTGTCTGCAGGATTATTGAGGATTCAATTAAAAGGTGCTTGTGATTTTTAAGTGGATTTCTAGAGGCTAGTTTTCCAAGCTAAAATATTGTGTTGCTCATTTTTTACATAGGTAGGTACTTTATTAAGAATCGATATAATTTATTTAATTGTTCTAATAATTAACGGTATTTGATTACTGCTTCGCTCCTGTGGGTGATAGCGTGATTTAATATGGCTCATACTAGTTCTTATAAATCAAGCAGTAAAAATAAATAAACCACCACTACCAACCAACTAACCATTTCCACTGACTGTTCCAGAGATTAGCACTTTAAAAAAAAAAGCTCTTTAAATATAGCAAAACAGTATAGATTACATAAACATAACAATATTAGCAGCTCGGAGTAAGGATTTGGGCCCGGTTTATGGCAATGGGCTCGCTCCCTTTTACATGGGACCTAAACATAGCGGCGAACTGTGGGTGTACATTGGTTACACCTCTGCCTAACCCTTCGGGGAATACAGGCGTGATGGGTATGTGTATAAATGCCTATCGTTACATTACATTCATTTTCTTTTATTAAAGTTGGTATATTTTCAATAACGGCAATTAGTAAATTTAAAGTCAGCCCTGTACATAACTCATTGCCACATTTCCCCCTAAAGGCCGGTGACTAAAATATGTTAAAGCAAAATCGTATTAGCAATGATTTATTTGTCAGCTCACTCCATGGGGGTAGTTCCACAAGTCATGGGATATAATGCTTGGACACTGTCTTCGGAAAATATCTTTATGTATCACTCTTAAATATATTGTTGTATCATGTTTGGATATACGCCTTTGTGTTTGTATGTTGTGTATGGATTATTATGCTTAATCCATACACGAAATACAAACAGCGTAGAATCAGCAGTGCAAAATTGATGAAAATATTTTGGAAAATTCGTCGATATCGTAAAATTGACGACATGAAATTTGTTTATTATTGCTTATAAAATATTAAAAAAGTAACAAATTAATAAACGAGTTTTTCTGCATGTAATGCTAAATATTGTACGGAACCCCTTGTGTGCGAGTCCAACTGCCCCTTGGCCGTTGTTATTCTTAAAGACCTTATTTCATATTTTTGTATCTAGCACAGATAGAATCACTACTCGATAATGTCTAGTAGGTAGTTTAGAGGTGATACCAATTGACGGCACAGTTGGCGCAGTGGCTGAGCGATAGGCTGCTGCGCTGCGTGTCGCGGGTTAGATTCCCGCACGGAACAAATATGTGAGTTTATATGTTTGTAAACGCACCCACGACACAGGAGAAATTTCTAGTGTGGGGCAACGTTTTTTCAAAAAACAAAAAAATACAAAAATGTGAATCGTTCAAGGAAAGCAACTGTGCATTTTTTGTGTTGCTACAAAATAAAGAAGTTGATGCAAAAGTAAATTATGATAAGTTACTCATATGACTGGTTACTCATAGTTGTGATTCAGCAAAAAACTTGTAGGCGTAGGTGTACAAGGTTTAAACATTCTTCATACTTTACGTGTAACTTTTTGGTAGAATATTATATTTTTTTAACTGCCTCGTTAGCCTAGTAGTCGTAAGCGCGACTACTACGCTAGAGGTCTTGGGGTCGATTCCCAAGTCGAGCAAAGTGTTATTGGGTTTTTCAATGAAATTCTCAGTAGCAGCTCGGAGTTAGGATTTGTGCCCGGTTAATGGCAATAGGCTAGCCCCCTATTACATGGGACCTAAACATACCGGTGAACTGTGGCTGTACATATTTACTTTGATACACCTCTGCCTAACCCTTTGGGGAATACAGGCGTGATGGTATGTATTATATTTTTACAAGTAGCTTTAATTGTAACAAAATTTGCTAATGACTGCTAGATGCAATATTTTTAAAATCTTATAGTCAAAGTCAAAATTAAATCATTTATTTCGATTAGACCATTAAAAGGCAGGATTATAAACGTCATAACGTCATTTTTTTTTTATTTTTATAAACGTCATATACCAACAAGAAAAAATCAACTAGTAAGTTTAATTAATTTAAAATACCAAAAGCTTGCCAATATAAAAAAAAAGTCTAAAGAGAAAACTAATCCTAATCACTATTATTTTAAAGTATTATTTCGATTGCAGTAACACAGTAGGTACACTTGATTCCAAAAAAAGTGACACCTACAAAAATAAGGGGCAAGTGCAAACGTGTTAGCACAAAGATCGGAGAGACTTATAGGAAGGAAATCCTTAAACGAAACACTGCAGTGTAACGTCAAAAACAATAATTCTTCATTACTATTTTGTATTGAGATTAAATAATAGACGTTCGCTTAAAAGAAGTGCGACGACTGAGCATAATTAATAGGAAACAATAAAAAAAAATCATGCAAATCCCGCAATTACCTCGTAATTTAATTATTAGGCATTTATACGTTTTGTGTTTAGATTATTTACAAAATGTAGTGAATTAAATAAATACAGGTTGTTTTTTTTTACAATTAAATTATATAATTGTTAATGAAAGCCTGTTTCTGTATGTTAAACATATTTTAAATAACTTAATTATTCTTTTAATTTTTGTTTTAGTTTTTATGTTTTTGAGCGTAATGCACATATTATTTATCGCTGCTAAACTTAAAAATACCCCCTTTCATTATAAAATAAAGTTGCAATTTTATAAATAAAATATAGTTAAAGAATTTAAATAGACACTAAATCTAAAATCCTCCCCCATCATTCCACCGTACACGCTATTGCACAAGCGGCACATTCAACTTATCGGCATATTGTCCAAGTTTTGAGGGAACGTGCAGGTGTACACGAGGGTGCCAGTTTTTGTGGCCGCCACTGTAAGCGTAAAATAGGAGCCGACTTAATAAGTGGTTATTTAGCAGGATAATGCTTTGAAATTTGGATTAATTCGGGTTGAGTATTTATTTTTGGTCGTTAGTGTAAGTAGATTATGGTAATGTTGTTTTTCGTTCCGTATGTATAAGGTACTCCTGATGCAGACAGGATAAAATTATCTAGTTGGCAAAGATTTGGGTGTTGTCCTAATAGGACGGGACTGCGCAATCATAAGCGATGCGACCATCGCAAATAACTATGTCATCAGTATATTCAATCTCGACAAAATGTTTGAATTCGGGTCAGGAGTTCTAAGCTTATTCGGTACAAACAAACAAACAAAACGCCTTTGATCTTTATAATATTAGTATATGCAAGTTCTAACTGAAAGATTTCTTTTTAATGTTTTATTTTCACGATATGCGTATTATTACTTATCTTATTATAATTTATATTTTATTAGTCCATTTACATAAAATTCGGAGCATGCTTTTGCTTTGTTATCAATTTCCAGGAGCCTAAAACCTGCCATACGGTTTTTGAATACAATTAACATACATAATTAGATCGCGCTAGTAAGTGGGTGTGCCATATTGACCGCTTTCACCCTCGTTATCTCCATTTAATCTAGGTTTTGGAGAACAGTTGTGATAATTACCTACTCCTTTTTATTTTTGAAGTCATGAGTAGCCTATTCTATTACTTATAAAATTCCAAGAAATAAAATAAAAAAATTGTAGACAACATTTGTTTTTTTTTCAGATCACGTAGAAAACATTAAGAAAAAAATTAATTGAGTAAAAGTAAGCTACCCAATCTTTGAGATTATAGCCAATAAAATTTCCATTAAAACAATACAACCCACAAAATAACGACGCTATAAGAGCATAAACAGCATACCTATTAAACCGTATGTCTGTCTATCCGTACTTTATGTCCATTCATCACGAACCAACCGTCACTTCCTACACACGAAAGCACTCAGAAACGTAACAATCATCGCTTAGAAACATCGCCATATGCGCAAGACAACTGCGTACGCCCACCGGTCAAATTTGATTTACGCGTGAATTACATGTCATAACCTGTATGCTCATATTACCCCGACCTCCCCTTCAAATCTGGTCGCAGAGTAAAAATTACACGAAAGTAACATTGGTAAACTGGATTTTGATAAATATTTTTTTCGTTACTGTTTTAGGCTGTGACGTTTGAAGGGGAGGTGAGGGCAAAATGTGTAACACACGTAGGTGTCATAAAAAACGCCCTTATTCCAGTCAAGTGCACCTTTGTTCGTATCGATAATGCATTAATTTGAATATTCGCGGTGTCATATGTCAAATGGTTTGTAATTTTCTGTTTGTTCTTTGTTTATTATTTAATGTGATTTTCCACGGAAGTGTAATAAAGGTGTGCGTTTGTCACGACTGATTACTTTGTTAAATTATGTACCTAAATAGGCGAGGTACAAAATATGGAATTATGATAATGGTTTTTGCACCTGTGATCTTTAGTACGATTCACTTACTTGTTTGATTGGTGTCATTGATACCTACATTAAAAAATGAGATATTTTTTTTGTGTATATTGTTTTTATCTTTTGCAAAGTAGTAGCAGGTCTGATAATGACGTGATTTAAATTTAAATGCCGCGGTAAATTATATTTTGTGTACAATTTTCAACTCTATTTCTGATAAATTTTAGCTCATTTATAATCAATGAAAACCTGTTGTATATGTTTCTATTTTATCTGTACAGCCCTTAAACAAGATAAATAATAGATTAAAGATATACATTACACAATTTAAATAACTTTGACACAAAATTGTTAAAATAAGCAGCGAATCCAGCCGAACTAAAATTATTCCAAAATTATAATTCATCGCCTCTCTCTCATTAACAATACACCCTTTGTATTAACCTTAGTATAACTCAATGTCACTGAACACTAAACAGGTGAGTTCATTAGTGATTACTCACGGTAATTTGCAGTACATCGTACAACGCCATCTGTCGAGCGTGTCGATAACAATCAGAGTACGCTCAGCCAATCATATTGTGCACTTTGCACAAATGACGTCAGGAATAATTATGAAATTAAGAGGATTATTTTTGGTAAAGGGTTGGGTTTTATTGTTGTATTATTTTGTGTTTAGTATTTTTGTTACAATTACGTTTGGTTGTACATCTGTGTTATAATTTGTTTTCGACCTCATTTACAAAATTCTTTCTGTATGTAAATTAAGTATTTTGTCTAAAAATGTTTACATATATTATTTACGAGTATGTTGTTTATGCCTGACAAAATTATCATTCGTTATAAAAAAAAACTAAAATTTTTTTATAATAAATGTAGGTATTATTATTATTATATTTTTTTAACTAAATACAAGTAGATTCCAAATATAATTGCAGAATAGACTATTAACATAACATGAAACATTAACCACTTCTTGAAAATGATGCAACTGTTGAAGGCTTAGTCATATTTTGCTGAAATTATTTACACAGACAATACTAGCAGAAAAAAAAACCATTATAATTTTTTTATTTTCTATTTTCCTTACTTTAGAAATCTTACATTATAAATTGGAATCCTATCATAACAAAAAATAAAACGCTAATAACTTAAGCCTTAAAAATACACACATGTGTACCATTTAACGGATCACTTGCCCGCACTCACCCTAAGACGCGGATTTTAAAATCGAAACTTAAAATCCGCATTCCATATTTAAATCTGCAAATAGTGTTTTTAAACTCAACCCCATATTTCACCCCTCGATGATCGGGTTGAGTTCAAATGTTTGAACTTTAAAAGTGAATCTATTGTAAATGGTGGGTTCTTAATACGTATGAGTTACACTGAGAGGGGTACTTAAGATTAAAGGGGTATTTTTTTTTAATATTCTAAAGTCTAAACTTCCTCATTAATTGGCATAGTGTTCGATTCCCGCACTAAACAAATATTTGTAAATACTTGTTTTTTGTAGGGCCGTTTGTGTATGTAGGTGTAAATGTTTATTTGCGTTGTACATAAAGATCGGTTGCGCAGACTCGTAACCGGCGTGCTTGTATGACTAGATGTATGAACGTGGAGGAGGCGAAAGGAACATTACAGTTGGTGTTCTGTGGCTATTGCCTACCCCTATAGGAAAAAGGCGTTAGATTATGTATGTATGTTTGTAAGCACACCGACAGATTTTGCCAAGTTTTTAATTTTTACCATAGTACCATCGCGCCTGTAGTCCCCGAAGGGTTAGGCAGAGGTTTACC
The DNA here is from genome assembly GCA_947462355.1 of Caradrina kadenii. Taxonomy (NCBI): domain Eukaryota; kingdom Metazoa; phylum Arthropoda; class Insecta; order Lepidoptera; family Noctuidae; genus Caradrina; species Caradrina kadenii. Next base: position 10,542,804 of record OX381692.1, on the reverse strand, counting down.
AATGTACACCCACAGTTCGCCAGTATGTTTAGATCCCATGTAATAGGGGGCGAGCCAATTGCCATTAACCGGGCACAAATTCAAACTCCGAGCTGCTACTGAGAATTTCATGGAAAAATCCAATAACACTTTTTGCTCGACCTGGGAACCGAGCCCAAGACCTCTAGCCTAGCAGTCGCGCTGAGAACTAATAGGCTAACGAGCCAGTTTCAATTTTTAGATTGGCAATTGCCACTTTATCTCCCAGTGTATCTCAAGCATTTTTACTAACTTAATACCGGCGATAGATAGCTACCAAATGTTAAAGTCAGGATAGATGACGTCACCGTGACTGTCAGATCTATGCGAGGGGCGAGGGGGATGAACGCAAGTGACAGTCATCATACCGTTACACTGAGATTATAGTGGATGGAGGATGGATGGCGGGAAGTCATGGATGAGAGTAAATGGTGAAAAGTTATTGATAAATATTATGGTTTTATTTTGATGTAGAAATGGAAATCCTTTGTGAATAGTACCCACGGTTGGAAAATAAGTAAGTGGCAAGGAAAATAAGGTTTTTACTTGTAAAGTGGGTATTAGCTCGTCTCAGGAGTAAAACAATATTTCAACATTATTAAAATGAAAAATTAATTTTCGATAACTTGCTTTTTTAATAGAACAACGAATGTTTCATCATTTACTTAGCCTTTTTTTCCAACTATGTTGGGGTCGGCTTCCAGTCTAACCGGATGCAGCTGAATACCAGTGTTTTACATGGAGCGACAGCCTATCTAACCTCCACAACCTAGTTACTGGGCAACGCGAAATCCCTTCGTTAGACTGGTTGTCAGATTTCCTGGCTTCTGACTATCCGTAACGACTGTCAAAGATCTACAAATGACAGCCGGGACCAACGGCTTTACGTGCTTTCCGAAGCACGGGTGTGAGCTGCTACTGAACAAGTTCTAATGGAAAAACACTCTTTAACACAACAATAACACACACACACACTTCAATAACACTCTTTGCCCGACCTGGGAATCGAACCCGAGACCCTACGCTCATTCAGTTTTTGCATAAAAAAAGTACCTTAGTCTATAAGTAGTTGATCCACGTCTCTTTCAAATAATAAGATCAATCAAATCTCGTCCACTTTTCCGTAGCAATAATTTTCTTTCTCATTCAATTATGCCACTATAACATTAGCGTATTGCCAGTCAGCGCGCGAACCATTTTTCTTCCGCGCAAGTACTTAAGGAACCCCAAAAATTCACTTTGATGGAATTAGTCTTCATAATCCTGAAGCTAATTCATCACCGTTAGCCGAATGAGTGGGGAGTGATGATGCGAAATAAATATTATATAGTTGGGAATATTTTGGCAGTATTGTTAAAGAGAAAAACAAATACGTTGTTTGCTAACTGCCTCGGTAGTCTAGTGGTCCTAAGCGCGACTGCTACGCTAGGGGTCTTGGGTTCGATTCCCAGGTCGAGCAAAAAGTGTTTAATGGGTTTTTCTATGACACTCTCAGTAGCAGCTTGGAGTTAGGATTTGTGCCCGGTTAATGGCAATAGGCTCGCCCCCTATTACATGGGACCTAACATACCGGTGAACTGTGGGTGTACTTTGGTACACCTCTGCCTAACCCTTTGGGGAATACAGGCGTGATGGTATGTTGTTGATGTTTTCTAATTTTAAACATTTTTCTAGTATTGTGAGTATCTACATTAGGACAGTAATTTTATGTACAAACCTATAGAAAATTATAATTATTTGTAGCATGTAAGTAGATTGCAGATAACTGTGATAATTCTAGATAAAAAAAAAGTTTTGAGTGAAATATTTTAAACTGTTATTATTTAGTAAAAATCATGTACTCATATTATTTACCAAAACGGTATCCTTCCCGCTTTGCAACTATCTAGAACCGTGCCTGTACCTTAGCGTAATATTGGCTATAAATTAATTAATTTATATTGCGTGTATTATAATTTGAAATCAATTAGCTCACAATCCTAGCTGCTTATAATATTAGTTTCATAAAATTGACTCAACACCTTCCCTAAGCACTGCACTAAATAAGTCCTAATAAAAAAATATTACTTTTACTTTTGAAAAAACTCATAATAGACCACCGCTTAGCATTTAACCATAAATATTTTACAACAAATGCATGATTATATTGTTAAACTGATACAGCAGAGTTTTTCTGAGAATATGAAGCGGTAACCAACAAAGCTGTAAGTAAGGAAAGATTACAATACCATCGGTATTCACAAATTATTCTTCTTCAAAGGCGCATTAAAATATCAAGATTGACATGTTTCATATCCACACCAGTTTGGAAGGGCGGATACACTGTAAAATTCACAACATTTAGCAAAATACCATCCCTTTCAATATTCATGATCAGACAAAAAATACCACCCGTACTCAACATGTAAAAAAACAAAGTCAACCCTCAATTAGGCACGGTGTTTTAGACCACACACAATCCGTAATTGGTCTTTTAGACCGAACAAAGAAATTTACGCAAAAATCGGTGCGTGTCACATGACCGATAAAGTTATAAAATGTAAAGGCTTTGAGGCACAATGGGGGTTGTAAATTTCAATATTGAGTGTGACTGGACGTTAGTCTACAATGTTGCTAACAACGGTCCCTAATGGTACCAGAGGTAGATATTTTTATTTATTTTATTGTGGTGTGTGATTGAAATATTGATTGCTTTGGTACAAAATGATGTGTCTCGAGAGGTTTCAATGTAAATAAAGAAATCACAACTTGCATGACATTAGTATTATTAATACTTAGTCCCTAATCTTACCAACAGGTTCGTTTATTTTATTTATTTGTTTTTTTTTTTGTTTGTAAATGGTAATCTCTGGAAGTAACGATTATAGATATGTTATAGTATATATTAGTCGCCACGAGTCGTGAGCAGAAATGTCAAGTTAAGTTTTGGGTTACTTTCGAGGTTTTTTGGGGCACGGATGCTGCACGCGATCGGTCAAACTGACGGATCAATCATGTGCAGCGTCGGCAACCCTACATGATTTCTGCGAGGACGAAATCGCGGACATAGGCTAGTCTTTAGTCGGGACGGGAGAGGCAGAGACTCTCTCGTCCCAGCCGCCGCGGTAGACGCTCCGGGCGTCGGCAGCCGCGAGACAACTCCCGACCGCCGTAGACGCGGGTCTGTGGACGGTGAGCAATGGGTAGCTCACCGTCCTTACGTCACTTGACGACAGACCGTGTCGACGGCGCGTTCGTGTTCCACGCGCGCCTCAAAGAGATGTCAGCAAACATCCGAAGGGGCCACTCAGGGCCAGGCCTGCCGGGGCTGCGGGTTGTTCGAAAGAGATACCGCGCCCCCGGAATGCAAAGGGCACAGGAAGGAACATGGATGGGTTTTAGTCAGTAAAAGTCTGACACTCCCTCTCGCCCCGCCCAAGGCGGGAGTAGTCATCAGTAAAAAAAAAACGTTAGTCTTTATTAAAATTGTATAATTAGCTTTATACTTGTTCCTATTTCACAAGACTACATTTTAAATTATTATTTAGATATTTTTCATCTATTATGTGCTGTTTTTTTTTCATTAAGAATTATATTAATTAAACATAAAATTTATCATTTAAACAAAAGGTTACAATTGAAAATAAATTATATTAATAATTAACCAGATATGTCCTATGTAGCGACCCCATAACCACTCGCCGCGTGCGCTGACGGTCCGAGACTCAAATTAACGCAATAAAATTAAACCTAACGTACGACTTCATAAATTTTGTTTGACGACATTTGAGCACAGTGTTGTCGTTGGTACTAATGGAAAACACATAAAGTCTGTTATTATTATGCTGTATTAAATTTATTACAAATCTCTGTGTGAATACTGTTGAAGTTGATTTGAAGGTAAATTTCGAGATACCATCCCCCTAAGGGTTAGGCAGAGATGTACCAATTCACACCCGCAGTTCGCCGGTATGTTTAGGTCCCATGTAATAGAGGGCGAGCCTGTTGCCATTAACTGGGCACAAATCTTAACTCCGAGCTGCTACTGAGAATTGTATAGAAAAACCCAATAACACTTTTTGCTCGACCTGAGAATCGAAACCAAGTCGTCTAGCGTAGGAGTCGCGCTTAGGACCACTAGGCTACCGAAGCAGTTATAATTATATATTTTTCCCTAAAACTACTGTATGTTTTAAACAAAATAAACTGCAGGCGAAAGTTGCATGTGTCACCTAAATAAGCCCGTGGAAATCGACACGTGTTTATATAGTCAAAATTAGCATAATATTGATAATATGCTAATTTGAACCATTTAGTGTTACAAAAATCTCGAACATATGGGCACACTCGCACGACAATTCAATTGTAATGTAAATACTTTCATGTTCATATTGTGAGGATCGTTTCATGAAAGTAATCAATTCTGTTAGATTTTTTTTTGACTCTGCCTAATGGAATTCTAGCTATTATTTTATTAAATGTCATGGAAAGCGCGACTTCCCATTCGGATCCATTCAGATTCCATTAAAGGATTGAAAAGTGTTATTGGGTTTTTCCTTTAGGATTTGCTCAGTAGCGGCCCGGAGTTTGGAAGTTGGTGGTGTGACACCCCCGTGTTGCAGAAAGCACGTAAAGCCGTTGGTCCCGGCTGTCATTCGTAGATCTTTGGCAGTCGCTACGGATAGTCAGAAGCCAGGAAATCTGACAACCAGTCTAACGAAGGGATATCTTGTTGCCCAGTAACTGGGTTGTGAAGGTTAGATAGGCTGTCGCTCCATGTAAAACACTGGTATTCAGCAGCATCCGGTTAGACTGGAAGCCGACCCAGACATAGTTGGGAAAGGGTTACGCAGATGATTTTATTAAATGGCATTAGGTGCTGAAACCCCTCGGTCAGGAATACTGAACCAAGGTAATCAATGTACGTGATTAAAATACATTTTAATTACTAGCTCCTGCCCGCGATTTCGTCCGCGTCAAAGTTTGTAATATCCTATGGGAACCGTACATTTTTCCGTGATAGAAAAGTAGCCTATGTGCTTTTGCAGACTATAATCTATCTATGTGCCAAGTTTAATCTAGATCCCTTCACCCGTTTTCGCGGAAAAAGTAACAAACATCCATCCAATCATTTATCCATCCACTCTCACAAATTTTGGTATTTATAATATTATAATTTATAAGTAGGATTATGTAGAAAGTAGGATAGTAGGAATTAGGATTACTTCGTATTTTTAACCCCCGACGCAAAAACAACGGGGTGTTATAAGTTTGACGTGTCTGTGTGTGTGTGTGTGTGAATGTCTGTCTGTAGCATCGAGCGGCTGATATGATGATCTATCTATATCGCGTCTTATCAGCCCTCGTGGCGCATTAAGAATATCGTTACAAAAGATTTTGTATATGGCTTAACTAGCCAGAGTCTCTACAGTACCTACCCACAACCCCTGGCTTTAAGTATACCAAGAATCTATCTAACTGAAATACAGTAATGTTCGAAATTTCACATTTGTTTTTAACTAAATTAATCACCCAATTAGAACGCCACGCAAACAATAATGAAATGTATTCAAATTGTATTCACCTTAAAATGTATCAGTAACATCGATCTGCGCTTGAGCACATGTTCCATGAACTTTGTAGGGTTACCATATCGTTTAAACAAATATTTCAAACTTAATATGAAACATTTGCATATAAGTTCAGAAATTTTACTACTATTGCTTTTTTAAGTACATTGTTCCCAAACTTTGTTCCCTATAACTAGAATTCCTGAAAGCTAGAATCAACATCGTTGACCACTAAAAAAGCATCGAGACATTGAAGCTCGACGAGTCCCAGAGAAACTGTCTGGAAAAACGAAGAAATCAAAATTTCCTTTAGTCCAAACAAGCAGGACATAGAACAGAACTAGGGCAAATGCTACAACGGCATGTTTTTTAAATTCCAGTTTTTAGTTTACAATCATAATTTTCAAATATCACCAGCTATGCCCATATCACCCACGATTACATTATTTTGTCGATTGAAATAGGTAACATATGAAAAAATCGGACCGTCTAAAAACCCGGATATGTTCAGTCAAAACGGAAGGAATGGTAACCCTGGGTGCACTTCATAAACAGCCATTATGGTCAAATTCTTAATGACCCTCTTTTTATGCTCAATTTGTAACTTTATTACACCCATAAAATCAGGTGTTACCGTTTACACCAACTAATTGGAGTTTCTTTTGGTTTCCGTATTTTTTTTAAATACGAGTAAATGTCATTATAAATTAAATTTTATATTTTATTGTTTTGGGATGGTTTGAAATAATTCCTCGGTAGCCTAGTGGTTCTAAGCGCGACTGCTACGCTAGAGGTCTCGAGTTCGATTGTCAGGTCGAGCAAAAAGTGTTACTGGGTTTTTCTATCAAATTCTCAGTAGCAGCTCGGAGTTAGGATTTGTGCCCGGTTTATGGCAATAGGCTCGCCCCCTATTACATGGGACCTAACCATACCGGCGAACTGTGGGTGGACATTGTTGCACCTCTGCCTAACCCTTCGGGGAATGCAGGCGTGATGGTATGTGAAGTAAGTATCCTGTTTGTCAAGGCAGGTGGCAGATAGTTTAATTATTATACGTCTACGTCATACAACATTGATGGTTTTATCTACACCATGCCAATTGTATTTCATTTTACATTAATTTTAGTAACCTTAAGAAGGTTAAAACAAGTTTATCTGTTAATTAAAATAAATAATAATGCACAATATTGTTTACTTTAATTTGTTTTATGTTTGGTTAAGCTGCTTCGTAAAACACACTCAGTAAAAATTTTACATACACACTATCACACCTGTTAGAGTTAGGTAGAGGTGCACCAATGTACAACCACAGTTCGCCGGTATGTCTTTGGGTCTCATGTGATAGGGGGCAAGCTTATTGCCATTAATCGGGCACAAATCCTAACTCCGAGCTGCTACTGAGAATTTCATAGAAAAACCCAATATCACTTCTTGCTCGACCTGGGAATCGAACCAGCTTTCTAGCGTAGCAGTCGCACTTAGGACCACTAGCCTAACGAGGTAGTGAAAATTTACAAGAGTCGTCTATATACCTAATAGGGCTTGAAAGCTACAGCCCTGTGACAAGGGTATAGACAGACGGACAGACAGACGAGCGACAGCAAGACCGTTAAAAAAGAAACAAAACATTCTTGAAAATTTTGCTTTACGTATTTTTTTTATATCATTGTATGGCAAACAAGCCGGCGCACCACCTGACGTGGTCACTCCTGCCTATCAACATCGGCAATACCAGAGGCCTTGCTAACGCGTTGCCATCCCAGAGACAAAGTTGTAATGTCTCATGTGCTTGTAATTACACCGACACCCATACCCTTCAAACCGAAACACAGCAACGCTGCTTTGCAACAGAAATATGCATGGTGGTAGTACTTCCCCGGACGAGCTCCTTCAGCAAGAGTTCTACTGCTACTATTACTTTATTGCGTTCATATTTCAACTCCAATCCTAGTAAACCAGCCACATGTTACCACATCAACAAGGGAAAGTAAGCTCAATCAATCAAAAATTAACGCTGAAGTTTCAACCACACATTTGAACTGTAAACATTAGTTTCGTTGACAATGATCATTTGTTTACTTGTTAAGACATGTCCTCTAGAGACAGAAATAGTAACCGCGATTTGGTGAAATCGTTTGATGAATTGTTCAAATATTTTTGTTCTATTTTGGTGGGACTTGTTTTGATATTTGAAATTGGAATCTCTTCATGATATGATAGAGTATATTATTTTTTGTGGTTTTTTTTTCGACTTGCTGTTACGCGTAACACGAAGCAGCTTTGTTCTTTGCGGTGCTTGTTGCATGAAGCTCTACTATTACTTGTAACTAGCTATTTATGGCAATCCTACTAATAATATCATAAATGCGAAATATTGTGAGGATAGATAGATGGATGGATGGATGTTTGTTACTCTTTCACGCTTAAAGAAGAGAATGGATCTGGATGAAATTTGGCACATAAATAGATTATAGTCTGAATTATCGGAAAAATTTACGGTTCTCGTGGGATAATACAGACCAACTTTAACACGGAAGAAGTCGCGGCCAGAAGCTAGTTTTTATGTTAATTAAACTTTTGAGAACGGTCGTGTAGCTTCAGAGACTATACGACCCTTCTAGTTTCATAGTTTCACACACTTCCCCAAACATTTACTCGTCTGAATAACAAATATACATACATACATACCATCACGCCTGTATTCCCCGAAGGGTTAGGCAGAGGTGTATCAATGTATACCCACAGTTCGCCGGCATGTTTAGGGCCTATGTAATAGGGAGTGAGCCTATTGTCATTAACCGGGCACAAATCCTAACTCCGAGCTGCCACTGAGAACTTCATACAAAAACCCAATAACACTTTGCTCGTCCTGGGAATCGAAACCAAGGTCTCTAGCGTCGCAGTCGCGCTTAAGACCACTAGCTTAACAAGGCAGCACAAACACAGTAACAAATATAATATGTAGTTTTAATATACCTATAGAATTTTTACCTAACACGGAACTGACAATAAAATTGCTCACTTAACATAGAATTTGACAATAAAATTGCATACTAGGGTGAAAATGTGTACGACGTATTAAATAACGCCATACCTAATGTTTCTTAGAACCAACCTGAACGACATTCACAATTTTAAAAATGCAAAAGATTACATCGATGTCGTTTGCAATTTACCTGTCACGATACTGCTCGTAAATTATTACTTACTAGTTTCTGCCCACGGCTTCGTCGGAAAATCAAATATACTTACCTAACTATAAAAATACTCATGTGGTAATCAGCAATAGCAAGCTTTTAATTATTGGTGTAAGATTTTTTGTAATCGACCATACTTCCAAAGTTACATACAAACATCACCATCATACCTTCACGCCTGTATTCCCCGTAAGGTTAGGCAGAGGTGTATCAATACACACAGATCGCTGGTATGAGTTTAGGTCCCATGTTATAAGGGGCAAGCTTATTGCCATTAACCGGGCACAAATCCTAACTCCGAGTTGCTACTGAGAATTTCATAGAAAAACCCAATAACACTTTGCTTGACCTGGGAATTGAACCCAAGGCCAATTACACTTATTATACTTATAGTATTAATCTAGATATATTTTTATATGATATGTCAAATGAAGTTGAACGTTATTCACAAGAAAAAAAAAATCAAATTGAATCTCACAATGTACACCCACAGTTCGCCGGTATATTTAGGTCCCATGTAATAGGGGGCGAGCCTATTGCCATTAACCGGGCACAAATCCTAACTCCGAGCTGCTACTGAGAAGTTCATAGAAAAACCCAATAACACTTTTTGCTCGACCTGGGAATCGAACCCAAGACCTCTAGCGTAGCAGTCGCGCTTAGGACCACTAGGCTACCGAGGCAGTATCGAGGCAGGGCTGTGGGTGTACATTGTTACACCTCTGCCTAACCCTTCGGGGAATACAGGCGTGATGGCAAATTGAATCTAGATGGCCCCTCCGGAATGTCTTGGAATGGGTATTATCCTCATACAAAGAAACAAACTCTCCAGCTTTATAACATTAGTGTAGATTACTCAGTATTAAAATAACAAAGGTATTGCATTTTAATTCCGAGTAAATCTCACGCATCAACGAGCAAGGAGGCCGGTAAGGATGACACATGATTTGATTATAATGACTGGATTGCACATTTGATGAGGAGATGGAGAAGAGGGATTGTTTACTTAGAAGGACTTTTAGAGGAGAGAATGTAGTAGTAGAGCTCTTTGTGAAGGAGTTCGTCTGGGGCAACAATACCACTAAACATATTTCTGCCAAAAAGCAGCGTTACTGTGTTCCGGTTTGAAGTCTACGGTTGTGAATACTTCTAATGTCGACTTCGTAATGTCCAATGAAGATGCTTGCTAGCGTTTCTATCGCCGGGCCTGTGGACGGTGAGCAATGGGTAGCTCACCGTCCTTACGTTTAACACAACGACAGGCCGTGTCGCCGGCGCGTTCGTGTTCCACGCACGCCTCAAAGATGATTTCCCACCTACCAAAAAAAAAAAGCGTTTCTATGGCAAATATAGATACATTTAAATATCTTTTGGTAATTTGTTGTTTGGCCAATTAGGTATGCTTTTTAAAAAGTGATCAATGAGTCATTTTTAATTCAAAAGTGCCTGTAAATGAACTAATTTAAATAAATGTTTTGACATTGATCCTCACGTGTGCAGGTGACAGGGCATGCGGCGCAAGATGGAAGATAGGTCATTATAGTCTGCAAAGAAAAAAACGTCTAAAAATCCTACTTGTGAAGATTTTTCTTGTACTAACAAAACAAACCTGTCGGTGGATAAAAAATCTATCTCTATGCAAGGAATAATAATAAAACATTCATACAAAATACTTAGTTTTACACATATCATCACGCCTCTATTCCCCGAAGGGTCAGGCAGATGTGTACCAATGTACCTACACCCAAAGTTTGCCGGTATGTTTAGGTCTCATGAAATAGGGAGCGAGCCTAAGCCTGAGTCCAACCGGATATAAATACACACTCTAAACTGCTACTGAGAATTTTATAGAAAAACCCAATAACACTGCTCAACCTGGGAATCGAACCCAAGACGTCTAGCGTAGCAGTCGCGCTTAGTTTTACTTTTACAGGTATTCTTACAACACAGACCAATTACGTAACTTCAAATGTTTCACTCACACCATTATTTTAACACAAAGAATGTACTAATACGACGTGGATTGATGCAAATGACACCTCCTTACAACATAAACTCGATACTTTACTAACAGTTGTTAAAAAATTAATCACTTAAATATCAACCTTACTGCTTAGAAACTAAAACTCTATGTATATTTTAATAACTGCAACATTTATTTTTGTAAAACAAATTTAGTTTTGCTATTACCAAAGAATTAATTCATTCAAAATTTTACTTTGTTTTTAGAGGGGTAGAGTCTGAAGATTATTTTTAGTAGACGCAGAAAATAATGTTGTGTATTATCGGTGACATGTTACTATTGATTTAAGAAAGTTTATCCAAAGGGTGGGCAGACACATTTCCTTTGAAGAAATTATACAATTTACGGGGTTTTAACTTCATAGGGGTGAGAATGAAAGGAAAGCTTAGAAAAATAAACTATGAACGTTTTGTTTTTCTTGATATTTAACTTTGAGACATCTACGTAGGGGTAATGTAGCTTGGATTAATTGGTTATTTAAATAAAATGAACCAATTCATAAATGTTGGAAGACAAAAAAAAGTTAGGTAGGTTGTAAAAGGACTCTTTACAAAGTCAATACTTACCTACTGTTACTTCATTAATTTTTATGTTCTGGAACTAAGCATTAATACAAGTTTTAAATCTGATATATTACGCTCAACCATAAACACTGATATGTCACGACAAGATTACTAAACATGTAGTAGTCATGTAGTGGCTGCGGGTTGTTTGCAAGAGATACCGCGCCCCTGGAACGCAAAGGGCACAAGAAGGAACATGGGTGGGTTTTAGTCAGCAAAAGACTGACACTCCCTCCCGCCCCGCCCAGGGCGGGAGAAGTTATTTGATGATTTCCCACCCCCCCCCAAAAAAAAAAAGTAGTCTTGTAGTAGTAGAGCTCTTTGTGAAGGAGTTCGTCCGGGGAAGTACTACCACCATACGTATTTCTGCTATAAGGCAACGTTGCTCTGTTCCAGTTTATAGTTGCCGGTGTACTTACAGGTATATAAGACATTTCAACTTTGACTCTGGGATGGCCACGCATTTGCAAGGCCTCTGGTATTGCAGATGTCTATAGGTAGCGGTGACCACTTAACATCAGGTCGGCGGCGGCATGTTTACCATAAAATGACATTAAAAAAAAACAATTTTGATGAAATTTGTGCTAACTAATCTTGGACTCTAAGAAAATGACATAAGCTAGTTATTCCCAGAGTTTGTCCGCATCCGCGATAACCTATATACACGCGAACGAAGTCGCGGGTAAAAGATAAACCTTTATAATTTATACGTTAAAGTAAAAGTATTTTTTTTCTTTTTTAAATCGTCCCCAGTTCATCCCTAATCGTGTCAGGGGAGGCAATTAACTGATATCGGCTGAGTGTACACGTAATGCGTCTTGTATAAATATTGAAACGTGGGCCAGACGTGTTTGTGTATAATAGCCTTATAATATTATTTGTTTGCCGTTGTCTCGACATTTGGTAATGTCAGAAATGTTTTTGTAATTATAAAATGAGTTTATTTACCTGTATCACTAGCTTTGTTTGGAGTGTTGTAGCTAACCTACTTTTACATTTTGAGCTTAGTTTTTTTATATCATTGGATGACAAACAAGCCGATGGCCTATAGACTTCTACAATACCCCCGGGTATTGTAGAAGTCGCACTTATAAGGCCCCGGCCTTATAAGTGCGTTGCCATACTCGAAGGACCAATAAAATGTTTAAGTTTATTAAGAACATCACTGTCATTGGTGAAGGAGAACATCGTAAGGAAACCTGGTCTTATAATTAATATAAGTCTGAAATCGCCAACCCGTCTTTAGGAAGCGTGGTGATCAACTTTTGTGCCTTCTTTGTACGAAAAGAGGCCTTTGTACTGCAGTGAAACAGTAACAGGCTGGTATTATTATAATATACTAGCTTCCGCCCGCGACTTCGTCCGCAAAGGCTTATTTTACTCGCATTAAGTTTACGTCGCACGTCCTTCGTTACTGCTCAGCTCCTGAGGATCGTAGCGTGATGTTATATCGTCTGACTCAGGATATTGTAGCTATGTATTAGCGAAAAAATAAAAAACGGTTAAAAAAGGTTCAGTAGTTTCGGATCTTATACGGTAAAAACAAAAAAAAAAGTTTCCTCTTTATTTATTAGTATAGAGTGAAAGAAGAAAGCACGGCAAGATAATTATAGAGATAACAAGTAGCCTACTCCAAAGCAATGTAATTATCGTGGTAGAACATTACCTCCTTCTAAATCCCACGATACAAAACGGAAGTGACAAAAGATCACTAACCGGTACTATGTGCATCCGTACCGAAGGTTTATAATAGTGATCCAATCAAATGATTTTCCCTGAACCACGTGTAACAGTGATTAATATCGGTAATACGGTATTATTGTCCGGTGCCTGTACCGTTATCGTGATCGACAGTTTTGAATCATGCGGGTTGAGTGCGGGTCGATTGTGACGAATATAAAAAGAACATATAGTTTGTTCTGTACAAATGAAACATATATAAAAATGCACTGTTTTAAAAGCAGTAGTGCTGTGGTGTTGTTCACTATCAAATTGATTGGGTTAAAGTTTCAATAATAATAACAATTTAATGATTTTTAATGGCGTAATAGCCAAGAGCCTGGACTATCACCTCAGGAGGCTCTCCTTGGGCAGATGGATCAAGGGCTTGATTCAGAAAGCGGAAAATTATTTAAAAATCATTAAATTCCTAGACACAGCGCGTATTGCTAGGAGATTCCTTTTTCTGGAGCCCTGACTACCCATAGCTTGGACCCTGTTCCCGATACCGGTGGGTTACTATTTTTGATATTTTTAAATGTTTTTATTTTTTATATTAATATTTAAAAATGATAATTATTTGTATATAAAAATAAATAAATGGAATAACAATTCTCAGGCTTTTATGGCTCTCAGATATAGCCCATAAACTTGCCAATTAGCGTTATATTAAGCATCTAAATAAAACAATTTGTTTGTAAATTACACTTAGGAATATGTTAGTAGCCCTTAACTTTATACAATCATGTCTTTATTATTTAAGTTACACTAAAAATTATTTACAAGATTCATCTGACAGCTGGTCATTCCATTGGTCCTCTTTAACATTTCTTCTTCTAATACGGGAATGTGTTCAAACAAATCTTATTATAAAGTGAAAAAATCAAAATAATAATTCGTCGTTATAAACCCGCACGTGTCAGGGAAGTGTTTTATTATTGCCTTTATCTTTTTAGATCAATTTTTTTTGTTCGTTTAGTTGCTCGTCATTTATATCGCATGAGCTAACTATTAATTTAATTAAAAGCGTATCCATTTGGGGCTACTTTTGCGCTGTTTTAGATGTAATCATTAATTTTCTTTATTAGTAACAGGTTGTTTGGTTGTAAGCTTAATGTTTTGGAAATGAAAAATTGTGGATTAATATTAGAATTTGTTTTGAATGTTAGGTACATTCAAAACAAATTCTAAAATACAAAGAATATTTATGTAAAATTTATGTGATAATTTATTTCTAAACTAATTATGAGCTAATACACAGTCATTACTTAATAAATATTTTATTGAAAGTGTTTACTGTTTTTTTTCGTAAATCCCAAATTCAATTTTATTATACACAAAACTTATAAGGTTTTAATTAGAAATACATTACATATTACATTAAACTATAATAATTAATTAAAAAATATCTTAAACTTGAATTAAAAACAACAATGTGCATTCCACAAAATAATAAGGTATCTAATAATCTAATAGTAAAAATAATCTTTACATCGTTTTTTATTGTAATCGGTAGGTGAAGTCTTCCCCATCACTAAAACATAATGAATCATCATTTTGCACTTTTTTTCCTTTTTCCAAACTCCGTGGGAATGCGCGTAGGCATGGATGGGGTGAAAGCGTTTTGCGGTTAATATATTTTCAATGTTTTAAAAAGGGGCGTTTATAATTTTTTTCTGGTATTTTTGACCAGTTATGATTTTTTTTTGTTATTTCTGGGAGAATCAATTTGGCATCTAATTGTGTTGGGAATTATTTAATGGGGGTTGCAAAGGTCACGGATCATTGAAAATAATGGTATAATAATGATGACTAAATGTTTTCATAGAAATAGTGTTTTTGTGACCTATAAGTGATGTGTATTTGAGCTTTGAATGAAATGATAAAATTTTGTTAATATGATCAAAGGATCACAGTTATTTTGAAAAGAAATAAGTATATTAGAGTTGAGAGCTTGACGTAATAAGTCAATCCTTAGCATCAGGTTGAATGACAATTCACCTCGAACTCACTTTACCTAAATTCAGCAAGGGAGATTATAGCATTATAAATATTAGTTACTTAGTTATTCAAAATCATAAACCCATGTTTGGTCCTGCGAGCCTATTCACTCTTTCTTATTTCAGTGACAATTATAGCCATTGCCAAAAAAATATAGGTACTTAACCAACCATGACCAATTACCATACCTTTATTCCGTTCAACAACAAACCATAACAGCGGTCAGTGGGTAGGCAGAGTAATTACTGCATATAATAATAAACGAGCTATCATAAAGGTGAGTCGTGTGAATCGACGACACCTGTGCGAGGGTGTTGGTAGACCACGTGATGCGATAGAGGTGTCATTGTGGAAAAAAACCGTGAACAATAAAATTGGAAATAAAATATTCCTTGTTAATAAAATATATGTTTTTATTTTAACAAAATAATGTTTTCATCGATAAAGTTATGACTTATTTATTTCGTGTTGAAGTGTTACATTCTGTTTAAGTAAAATTACAATACAATTGTGATTAGTTTTATTACTTCGCTACAATGCATGTTTGCCTTTCTACTGTGAATGAGAAAAATGTTAACTGACCCTGTTTTTATTTAACTTTTTTCTCTAACCGTAACAGAATTATATTTAATTTAAACTTGATGCCTATCTAGCCCTTGTTCACACTACACAATAATGAGGCGTCACAAACAAAAAGCAGGAAACGATACGTGAACGTGACGGATAAAATTTCTTAGCGATTTCTCATTTCACCCCTCACACTACATGTAAACCATTTGATTTGTTTAATCAAATGCGGGCTTTGAATTAATTAGTTTGTTACGCACCTGAGCGTACCTTTATTGTGTGTAAAACATCGTTTTTTGCCGTTTCAAAACTATAATTCAAGCAACTTTAAACTTTACACAGATTCATTTATGATTTCTGATGTAATGTGGAAGTGAAAACGTAAGTTTGTTTCAACAAACGTATCATTATTTCGAATTAATTTTGTACTCAATTCTAAAACTAAAAGTCTTTCTACTTAGAGTTTAAATTCGTTTTGATTTATAACATTTTATAAAATGGTTTTGTTGATTTAATTTTGTAATATTTCGATACTTAATTATACGGTGACAGTGAGTTGATGAGCAGTTGTGTAATGATACTTTACAATTCAATGGGTAACGAGTTTGATTCCGATTTTAAATACTAGGAATCACAAATTTACATTACCTTGATTTCTAAATTGCTGGTTGTCAAAAATAAAAAATCGTAATAATCGGGTCGATAACAATTACTTTTTGTAATGAATTAAATTGACTATTCAACAATGACAATTTCCGTTTTTTCCATTGTAACATTATGTTTTAATCAGTAAATTACAGGTTAGAATCAGAATTGTTGTTACTGTCCAAACGGACGTTGTTCTTTGTATACGAGTGCAAATAACAATAAACTTTATATGTATTTATTATTCAAATACATTGTAAGACATCATTTCGTTTTTCTTTTTGTCTTGGCTGAATATTTATTTTCTCTAAAAGACTTTCTTGTTACGCAGTCGACAACAAGACATATAGACACAATGACTATAAACTAACGAGTCGTAATTCACCCCATCTCATAACTCCCTAACTCCCTAATTACAACCACACAGATAATTGACGTCACAAAACCCACGAACTAAGATTACATTACAATCCGTAACATTCTGTCGTAAACTGAGCAAATCCTATGTAACTATTACGCTCTGGTTTTACGATCAAATTTTTAATCCCGTTGACATAAAGGAGTTTATCTTGATTCAGTTTTATTGGCTAGCGACACATTGTTGTTGGTATGATGTTGATGCGTTGCGTTTATGAGGTGAAAAGAATGTTGAACTTGTTTTGGCAGTATGTGATTTAGTATTTGTATAGAAGTACTTTTGAGCACATTCCTACGTTTTTGCTTTTTTTCGTACTTATGACACAACCATGTACCACCTAATGAAGTAAAATTGTTGTGAAAAACCTTTAGTTTTACAGAAAATCTAAAGTATTCTTAAAGGACCAAAAGTTGGTCCTTCTACCCAGTTTCGAATTACGAAAATCGAGAAATCACTTTAAAAAATATTAATCGCATATCTAGTTGCATTTATATTATTATTTTTAATTTTACAAGTTTGCTTTTCATGAAATCAGAGTGCCAAATAAAAAAATGGCATAATTTTATGTACAGAAGAATAATATCGTAAAAAATCCTATTACAACAGTCCTAAATGCATAACATCTTACTGCAAACATCCCGTATTACTATAAAAGAGTACTAATAAAAATCAAAAAACTTTACGATCTTAAAAATGTTCCTTGCGTTTAATATTACCATCCACGCCTGACATATCAACCAGGGCTTAGATTTTACTGTCCAAATTACGGTATTACATTTGCATAGCCATAAAATTTACTACCTATGCATTTTGTCTTCTAATCCGAGCATTTTAGCACACTGTGCGCCCTTCAAATTACTACCACAAATTTCTTGCCGTCGAAAAACATTTTTAGAGATCTTAAGATGAAAACAATTGAGGTTATTTTTGTGATTCTTGCCGGCAAATGTAACTTTGTTTTGTAAGTAATTCGCCAATTTTATCGTCGATCTTACAGGTTACGTTAAAGATAAGTTTTTATTGTGTTTCTCTTATTTTTATTATTTATATGCAACGTATGTATGGGATTACGTGACAATGGTGGTGTGATATATGTATGGGGATTTTGATTGGAAGCAAAAAATGGTACCTAATTTCTAGTTATTTTCACGTTATGCTTTTTTATTTGATTTCGCACAGCTGCTCACCCAATGGGACAATATTAAACGCTCTTTTTCTAAATAGTATGATTGTGTCAAGAACTTTTTTAGGTCTTGTAATAATAACCCTACAATTTTGATACTTTAATATTAATTATAATATTAGATACTGTCAGGTGCAAAAATGTATGTATTATTATTTTAAAATGGTAATTGTTCTTGAATTGAGCAGTTACGTTAGAGAAATAAATTTCTTTTTTTAAGATTTTCGACTCAAAAAATATCTTGATAGATCTCCCTTTTTGATTCCCTCATTAAATAGTCACCGTGAATAAATTGGTTCCACCGCAAAACAGAAAAAATATTTGGCAAAGTTGCCACTCACCCAAAAATTCATCCTGTATCAAATATGGTCCCAAATATTAATCCCATCCCCACTCCCCCCACTCACTCTGACGATTCATCACAGGACAACAGGGCACTTCAGACTTTACAGTCGTCAAAATTTGCATGAAACTCATCAGGGTGAGTTTACGAGTGCGTGCGTCTCTTCATATGCATTTATTGTTAGAGGACGAACAATTAAAGTCATGATTGATCCTTTTATGGGTATGAATGGAGGGAAATGAGGAGTTTGGATTAAGTACAAATGGCAACTGATATATTTATTTTTATATTTTAAGATTTGTATTTTTTTAACGTTTGGTTGGACTAAAAAGTGTTATTTTATGCTTTTAGATTTTAGCAGATAGTTTATTTTTTTTGCTTAGCATCTTATTTGGAGTTAATAAAAAATAACCTTTGCTGGTAGTGGTAATACTATTATTGTACTGTGCCTAAATAAAAACAAAAAAAAAACAGAACATTTTTATCAATCTTTTACAGCCACGTTTGAATAGTCAAGGAGTCAGTCAGTGTTAGTCAGAAAATTGAAGCTAATTGTCCGTACCAAAACGCAGATACGTCTCAATGTAGAAAATTAAGCAACAAACCTCCACCGACATTCTTTTCAATTATGTTTTTACAAAACGTTAGTTTTTTTTTTTCTCATCCTTTAATGTAACTTAAGTACAATGATTTATTTATTTAATTAATACAACAAGTACAATATGAATGAATTACTAGTATAAAACTTACTTAAATAATAATAAAATGCAAAAAAGGAAGCTTATAGGGCATCAAAAAACTCATCCGCATCGCTGTCAATGGGACAAGTGCCCAAAAGGCTGGCAGCATTGCCACGTTATATGACAATGCTGATTCTTTGCCCAAGAAAAGGCCAGCCCTTTGGTCACGTTAGTTAGATTATTCTTGTTACTTCTATTTGTATAAACATCGTGAGGGTTTCCCATTCCGAACAGTAACCCGAGTGCGCCATACATCACTCCAAACTACTAATTTTAACACAACATCCACCAAATCGTCACATGGTCACAATCAATCGGTACATTTATTGCCACGGTTGTGCAAACGACGCATGTATTGCCACGGTAGCGCAACTGATGTATTTGTGCCACAGTAGCGCAAACGGTCCCCTAATGTCTAAATTAGGATTGTGCAAACAAAAGGACAATGTTTTGATGGATGGCTATTGTCGAGAGGAATCTGTATGGGTGGCTAATTGAGCTTTCTTCGTGGTTGAGATAAAAATAGAAGGTTTTCATGGTATTGATTATGGATGGTGGTAAGTAAAGGGGGTAACTGAAGAAGAAGGAATGATGAATGGTGATTGAGAAATACTTTCTTTAATTTCTTAAAAAAAATATGTTGTCCGCAACTGAATTTTCTCCTTGGATGCTTTTACAAACATATAAACTCACTAGCGACCGGCACGCGACTTCGTCCGCGTCGTTTATTTTACCTGCGTTAAGTTATTTCTTTCGTTACTGCTCCGCTCCCGCGGGTCGTAGCGTGATGTTTTATAGCCTATGTTATTTAGGAATAATGTAGCTATCTATTGGTGAAAATATTGTTAAAATCGGTCCAGTAGTTTCGGAGCCTATTCGTTGCACACAAACAAATCTTTCCTCTTTATAATATTAGTATAGATTATATTATATAGCCAGCCCCGGACCAAGTACATCTGAATTCATATCTACGTCGTAAAGAACCCGCAATCTAATGCATGAGAGACAGGCCCCTTAACCACCTGACCATCATGACATTTACATGAGAAAATTGCAGTTTATTAGGCCGTAAAGCGCACAGCGTATTTCAAACGCGTCGTCGACGCGCATTGGTATCGACACAAATGCGATACGCACGCGCGTCTGGCCAAAACAAACTGAAATGCGGAATGACAAACGCGCTGACTCAAACGCGCGATTAAAATACGCCGTGTGCTTACGGCCTTAATATTTAGATGTGTACCACTCCTAGTGATATGAATAAGAGCAATTAACTTCAGCTCGCCACTTCGTCCGCGTAGTTTTGTCACCCGCATTAAGTTACGTCTTTGGTTACTGCTTCACACCTATTGGTCGTAGCGTGATGTTATATAGCCTATAGCCTTCTTCGATAAATTGACTATACAAAACAAGAATATTTTTTCAATTCAAACCAGTAGTTCCTGAGATAAGCGAGTTCAATCAATCAAACGGAACAACAAACAAACTCTTCAGCTTTGTAATATTAGATATATTAAAAACTAAAACATAGGTTTCCATCTCATTATCTCACTCACCAATAAGTAAATCAACGGACTTCCGCAAAGGAACTAATCAAAGGCTATAAAATTAAGGCAACTATAAAACTTGGCTCAACCGGGTATCGAACCTCGTAAACAAAATGAGGAAATTTGTAAGCATGGTGGTGATGAGATAAATCTTGCAATTTGCCGTCGTAACTTTGTGACAATGAATGAAGACTTTGCTCTCGGTAATTTTGACAATGGGGTATGCAAAGTTTACGGTCTTAAAATATCAAGTCATGATACATTTTTTTGCATAGCTATTTAGAACAAAAACATCAAAATATTAAACTAGCATACTTAATGGCCACGTCTTCGAATTCACGACAATTTAAAAAGTAATAATATTAAAATATTAATACCAATCTATTATTGTCCCACTGCAGGGTTTAGCCTAGTGGTCCTAAGCACGACTGCTACTCTAGAGTGAAAGTTGAAGCAAAAGCTGACGACACGGTTAGCGCAGTCGGCGAGCGACCGACTGCTGTGCTGCGTATCGTAACAAATATTTGTATGACCTACAGATAGTTGTTCCGGGTCTGGCTGTGTGTGTATGTGAGTTTATATGTTTGTAAACGCACCCACGATACAGGAGAAATTCCTAGTGGGGGGCAACGTTTAAAAAAAAAGTTAGCTAGTAGTTCATTTCTGAGTTAATCAAGCTAGCAAGCAAGATACTAGTTACTATCCTGGCTTCGTTAAACTGTATCGTGTACACCGCGCATAATAGAGTGCTTCGGTAATCATCAGAAATATTTTTTACTTGATTTATCAGAAACTGTTCATCATGCCTCGTTGGCCTAGTGGTCCTAAGCGCGACTGCTACGCTACAGGGCTTGGGTTCGATTCCCAGGTCGAGCAAAAAGTGTTATTGGGTTTTTCTATGACATTCTCAGTAGCTGCTCGGAGTTAGGATTTGTGCTCAGTTAATGGCAATAGGTGCGCTATTTCATGGGACCTTAAACATGCGCGCGAACTGTGGGTGTAAATTGATATACCTCTACCTAACCCTTCGGGGAATACAGGCGTGATGGTATGTGATTTTATGCAAGGTTTACGCCTTTTCACATACACCCAGGACATGAGCATTGATCACCACGCTGATGGGCGATTTCAGATTTATAAATCCTGGTTTCTTTTATCGATTGTCAAGATACACTGAGAAGGTATATATTAATTGTAAAAGTCACATTGGTACTTGCTCGAACAGAAATGACTGACCCGATTCTGATTTTTTTTTCCTAACATGAAGCTACTTATACTTGAAAGTTAAGGACTTTATATTATTATCAAAAATAATTAGAGATCCGTAAAAGTATTTACGCGAACAAAGTTGCGGGTACAAGCTTTTATTCATAAACTTAATTAATTCATTGATTACATTGTTTTACTAGACAACTAATTACGTTCATTATTTCTAGGGGCTTGACTGACGCAAATTACATCAAATCATATTTAAATCAACCCCTACTATTTAAAGCTTTAAAACAATACTTTTACGAATACACATCGCAGTTCATTTAGTCTACTTTGCCTAAGGCAAAATGCATAACTCAGGCAACTAAATACATCATATCAAACTCGCTAATCCTAATTTATACACAAATGTTTAAGAGCCCAGAATTAATAATGACATCATCCCTTCTAAATATTCTTTGATGACAATTTGCCTTGAGGGTAAATACTTAAAACATTTAAATATAGAACATTGGCTGTGCAATGCATTTTATGAGTAAGTTTGTGTAGATTTAAAACATCAGAATGTAAGTTATTACGTCTGTTTATATTTTTGAAAAATATGTAATAGATCGAGTCAAAAGACCTCCTAATATTGTCGCCCTTTGTCTCGTACTAACTTTCAAGTACAAAATCTTAGGGATCAATGAACCGATTACCTTGAAATATGTACATAAAATACTTCAGTATAAAATAATGTACAGATTTTTTTTTTAATTGTTTAATAGCTAATGAAAAGTTTAAGAAAACAGAAATACTCTCTTACACTTTAGTTAAAATTTTTCATACATAAGATAAAACTCAATTGTAAAATTAATTCTGTAACAAGTGAATTTTATTGTCGAGCAAAGTCAGAGCAAATAGTTAGTACAAAATGTAACTGAACATTCTGAGAATACTGTAAATAGCTCGCGGCCTATTTGACAATTAACAAATTATGCTGTCAAAGCTTTTTCACATTTGCATAACGCTTAGTGATAATATTATGAGGGAGGGCAGAAATCATGGTAAAAAAGAGGTAAAAAGAATTGTGAATATTGCTCTTTTATATAAACCATCACGCCTGTATTCCCCGAAGGTTTATTAGGCATAGGTGTACCAATGTACACCTACAGTTCGCCGGTATGGTTTAGGTCCCATGTAATAGGGGGCGAGCCTATTGCCATTAACCGGGCACAAATCCAAACTCCGAGCTGCTACTGAGAATTTCACAGAAAAACCCAATAACACTTTGCTCGACCTGGAATCAAATCCAAGACCTCTGGCGTAGCTTTTACATAAAGTTGGTATATTTTTAATATTTTTGGTACCTTTTAAGAGTATAAAGTTAATGCCGATAAGTACTGTAATGATTGAAATGTGATAACGGTAGGTACCGGGTGGGTTTAATCTAATTGATTGAAACACTATTTTCATAATTATTTCGTTATTCGGGTCTGGTTATTACATTTAAGAATCGATTCCAATGTCATTATTTCAATTCATATTTTCTAAGTTTATCCTGGACATCACTGATATCGATAAAGGAAAACATCGTGGCGAAACTTGAACTTACAACGAATATAAGTTTGAAACTGCCGCTTTAAGCAAGCATGGTAATCAATGATCGTGCCTTCTCTATATTACAAGAAGTGACCTTTGGCCTGCAGTGGGACAATAATAGGCTGGTATTATTTTTCAAACAGAGGATTTGTACAGTACCTACAAAATTATAAATAAATCATTGCACAAAAATATTTTTTATTTAATTTTTAATCTAGATGTCTGCTGTCCCTTTAGCTTCCACAATCGACATTATAATCCTCATAATTCAATCTGTCATTGGACGTCTTCACTAACTGCACATCGCCCATTCAATCAGGGTTGTCAATTTTGCTTCGTTACGCAGAAGCCGCTTTGATAAGACATGCAGATAGGATTATGGACGGTGGCATCCCTGTCCGGGCAATCATTAGGCTTGCAGCTTGTTTAGCACTAAATCCTTTGTCTATTATTAAAAGGGATGGGATGTTTGCGAATATTTTTCGGATATGTAATAAATTCGGATAAAAATAGTTTGTTTTTTAATGTTTGATTAAAATTCCTTGTTTATTAGCGTAAGGTAGAACACACTAGGAGGTAAAAGGCATATCTGCTTTCACGAACTAAATAGCTTTATTTTTATCACTAATTTGACATCAAAAGGGGTAACAACATCTCAAATATTTATTGTTTGTTTTTATATGTAACCGACTTTAGTACCATTTTGTTTGCTTTGTATTTTTTAAATTAAAATTCTTTCCTTGTCTTCTACTTCGCATGCGCCCATAATGACCATTTTTAATCCCAAAAGAGTTTTTGTAAGCTTAGTTTACTTTTATTTGTTACTAGCAAAGCCTGCCCATGACTTCGGCCCCGTGGCTTATTTTAAGTTACGTCTTTCATTACTGCGCGGCTCCTGTGAGTCGTAGCGTGATGTTATATAGCCTAAGTTACTTAGGAATAATTTAGCTACCTATTGCTGAAAAAATGGTTAAAATCGGTCCAGTAGTTTCGGAGCCTATTCGTTACAAACAAACAAAAAAATCAAAAAAGTCTTTCCTCTTTATTATAATAGTATGGATGTTTGATTTCTAGACATGCTGGTTAGCCTATTACTGGCGACTGAATAAGACCGTGACCGATAATTTGTAATGTTTAAGATCTAAATGTATCCAGAAGTTGTTGGCAAACCTTAATCAATAAATAAAAAAATATAAACAAATTCAAATTGTGGAATGCAATCAATTAATTGTTCATTGAATATTTCTTACTGTTTTTCGGATATCGTCTTGAAAATAGTGATGTGCATTACATCACTATTTCTGCATTGCTTCGGATCAATTATGTGTGATTTGGTTTAAATTGCACGTGCTCTGTGTTTAGATTGAATGTCTGTTTAGTGGTCATACAGTGTTTTAGTGTAAGTTTAGATGTAAGTTAAGTTAAGAATTAGACTTTAGTTTATTTACTTCTAAGTTAAATTGGCGACGTCTTTGAGATTGCCTTGTTTTCCATGTTACCAGTCTATTATGGTCTCAATGTAGGGCAAAGGCCACTTCTCATACAGAGGAGGCACTAGCATTGATCACTACGTGTGCTCAAGGCGGATCAGCCATTGAAAACCTATATTCATTTAAATCCAAGCTTCCTCACGATGTTTTCCTTTACCTATGTCAAAGATATACTTAGAAAGCACCTATTAGTACTTGGCCTGTTTAAACAACGATTATAAGAAAGGTTTAGTCTACAAGCCGTGAATTCCTTTACCAATTAACGTAAAGGCCCATACTGAGTCATCGATGTGTAGTGAACAGATTTAAAACGCGCCTTCATAAACAGTTATCGCAAGATGCTTCGAGTTTCAAACTTGATTTCTTAGTGCAGGCGTTGCTACAGATATTCAGTATTAGTTTAGAGATAAATTAGATATCTATACCAATATAATAAAGCTGGCTAAACATACCGGCGATCTGTGGGTGTACATTAGTACACCTCTGCCTAACCCTTCGGGGAATACAGGCGTGATGGTATGTATAATAAAGCCGAAGAGTTTATTCATTTGTTAGGCTAATTTTTGGAAGTACTAGTCAGTTTGGGAAAATATTTTTGTATATAATAGCCAGATTCATGAGGAATAGTATACTGCCTCGGTAGCCTAGTGGTCCTAAGCGCGACTGCTACGCTAGAGGTCTTGGGTTCGATTCCCAGGTCGAGCAAAAAGTGCTGTTGGGTTTTCCTATGAAAATCTCAGTAGCAGCTCGGAGTTAGGATTTGTGTGTAGGCAGAGGTACACCTCTGCCTACACACAGCATACCGGCGAACCGTGGGTGTACATTGTTACAACAATGTACAACCCACAGTTCGCCGGTATGTTTAGGTCCCATGTAATAGAGAGCGAGCCAATTGCCATTAGCCGGGCACAAATCCTAATTCCACGCTGCTACTGAGAATTTTATAGAAAAACCCAATAACACTTTGGTCAACCTGAGAATCGAACCCAAGACCTCCAGCGTAGCAGTCGCGCTTAGGGGACCACTAGGCTACCGAGGCAGTCATAAATAAAGTACCTTTAAATACCTACTTAGGTTCATAATGCTTATCACACTTTATAAGCACTTAATTATAATTATTTAACTAATTACCCATAAATCAGGACCTAATTAAATCAATTAACTGAATCAAGCATATCAAATCAACATTACCATGGTGATTGAAACCTTAATAACCATATTAATTGTGTTCTGAGATTTAGTGGTAATCCGGGCTAATCCAACTGAGGCTTAGAGTGTGGTCAGCACCGGTAATTGGCTACCTGATCACGTGGATTAGAGTGGAAAATCGAATAAGGACAATGGTATAGCTGGATGTGTACTTGTGTTCAGTTCTATCAAGACGAATGACCTAAGATGAGGCCCGTTCCTTAGAGGGGGTCCTAAGCGCGATTGCTACGCCAGAGTTATTGGGTTGTTAACAGCTCGGAATTAGGATTTGTGCCTGGTTAATGACAATAGGCTCGCCCCCTATTACATAGGACCTAAACATTCCGGCGAACTGCGGGTGTACATTGGTACACCTCTGCCTAACTCTTCGGGGAACACAGGCGTGATGGTATGTGTGTGTAAGTATTATGCCCTATTGGAGGACTTAATTTATTAAGGCTACAAGAAAGTGTTAGGGCCCTTTGTGAAGGAGATCGTCCGGGGAAGTACTACCACTATACCTATTTCTGCCGCTAAGTAACGTTGCTGCGTTCCGGTTTGAAAGGTATGGGTGCCGGTGTAATTACAGGCACATGAAACATTTCAACTTTGTCTCTGGGATGGCAACGCATTTGTAAGGCCTCTGGTATTGCAGATGTCTATAGGCAGCGGTGACCACTTAACAGCAGGTGGGCCGTCGGCTTGTTTGCCATCCAATGACATAAAAAAAGTTTGGTTGAGCAGCCGTCCATTTTTTTCCTCGATTGTCCAGTTCTAAAGAAATCGGTACAGTTCGTTCATTAGTTTGAAAGTATTACTCTCATCATAAAACTAATCATATTATGTAAAAGTGATTTAATTACTTTCATGTCAATGTTCAAATGGGCCCAATTTATCTAAACAAAACGGTTTTTCTGAAAAAAGTTCATAAATGTTGTGTAAAATATTCTTATGGTAATTTTAACGAAACTCAACCTTTTTCCTCTCGTAAACAGAATTTTCTTAATAAAAACCTTGTCTCGACGCCATAAGTATTATTTTTTATTGAGTCAGAAATAGTGACGAAACACGCCTAAATCAGAAAGCCAATTCCCGTAATTAAAAACATACAAAATCAACCTCACCTCATTGACAAATAATGTCAAAGACTTGTCAAAACTACAATCAAATTAGAGACATTTTTGACACATTAAGACTGAGATTAGATAGCACATGTTCTTAAAAATATGAGAATAGTGACTAGAGGGTTCATCAAAGAATTCATTTCCCTTTTTATTTTATCACTGTATTAAGTTTTCTTACAAAAAACCTCACGTTAACCTCGAACTTTTCAAACACAAAAATACTTTTTTCTCTTCTTGTCACTGTCAATAAATGTCAACGCTCAAAATTTGTTTTGTGTTTCGTTCAGTGATACAAATATTAACTAGTTACCTATTATAAAGTAGTGATACTATTAAAAATATACCTTTTATAAACATTGTAAAATAAGTATTTATATTTTAAATAAGTGTTTCGTTGGCACAATGTATGTTTCTAAAATGACGTTGCTATACGTTCCCTAGTACAAGTGATGAAGAAGACAGCGGACGTGAGAGACTTTGAGGACAGATATTCGGCATGCTTCGTTGATTTCGGCTTAAAAACCGGTAAATAAGTTTGAAATTGTTTGTTGTGATGTACAAAACATAGTGGTTTTTAATGCTAAGTGTACCTGCCAGGTATTGTAAACTTTGGCAAAATAATATGATGTTTTGTCTTGAACATTGTCTACGATAAAGTTTATGAGAGAGCTAGAGACAGATGATTATAAAGTAAGTACAATGCTCTATGTGAAATTTCTCGACCTTCAGTCAGTATTCAAGGAGATAAAAACACGGATAGTATCAAGGTATACAAAAAACGTGGAGGGAACCATGAATTTTATAAGGTTTTTTGGTATTTTATCCAAATGAAACAACTTTTTTATTTTAGCAATTTTTTACAAATTTACAATGAATCTGTGAATCATACCGTTTTTTTTTTGGTGGGTGGGAAATCATCAAATAACATCTCTCGCCCTGGGCGGGGCGGGAGGGAGTGTCAGACTTTTATTGACTAAAACTCACCCATGTTCCTTCTTGTGCCCTTTGCGTTCCGGGGGCGCGGTATCTCTTGCGAACAACCCGCAGGAATCATACCGTTGCATACTGGGTCTATAGTCAATGAAGCCAGTGGTCGTAAACCTTGTGCGATAAATTTTAGTTAAAAATGGAAACTAAATCCTCACAAAACCATTTTATTTCTTTAAAATATCTTTTTATTTTTATCTTCAGTAACTTGTACTTTAGGTTGAGGCTTTATCTTTTACTAACAAATTTGAATTTTTCTTCATCTTAATAACAGTACAAGTAATAAAATTAATTACACCTATTTTTTCTAATCAAATCGTTTATTGCAATCCATAATAAGCACTTACAGGTGGTAAATAATACAAAATGTAGAAACAATTTTGGACCCTATTGGGCACAGCAAATTTTAAATAAGCAGAGAAAGGAAATCTTCTATATATTAAATACTGTATACCCCGGGGTGTCACCCGCGTTCAGTTACGTCTTTGGTTACTGCTCCACTTCCATTGATCGTAATATAATGTTCTATACGCATGTACCTTCTTTTTGAATCAGTCTATCTATTGATGGTAACCGTATTAAAATCATCGAAAGATCTATACGTACAGACGGCAGGAAGAGACTTTGTTTTGTACTATGAAGAGATGTATATTATTCTTACCCTATAATTAACGCAATCATTTACTCTTTTTCATGTGTTTTGCCACCTGCAGCTGCCGGCGTCATTATCGGAAGTATGATGGGTAGCTTTTTCCTCCGTGGATATAAAAAATGGCCCATGTTTATTGGTGGTGGCGTCGGCTTTGGTATGGCATATATCAACTGCGAAAACAGCCTGAACCACTTTTTAATGTCTATGGATCCAAAAGCCTGTGTTATAAAGTTAGTATGTTTGTTTTTGTCATTCACATTTGGTACCTATTTTATCTTCGTTTTTGAGTTTATTAGTAGCGCTCCTAAGTGGAGGACTTAATTTATTAAGGGTTCAAGGAAGTAGCTCGTCCGGGAAAGTACTACCACCATGCGTATTTCTGTCGCAAAGCAGCGTTGTTGTGTTCCGATTTCAAAAGTATAATTACAGGCACATTATTTGCAAGGCTTCTGGTATTGCAGATGTCTATAGTACGAAAATTATGTTCCTTATCACTGTTGGACTATGTGGGCATCTGGGTCCAGGGTAAAAACGCTGGTTATAAACGAAAATGATAAAATGTACCAAAACACTGGATTTGAACTTAGTTGCCATAGAATGAAATAAAGTATATGTTATGGGCTTTTTATATGACATGGGTCTCATCAATCTTTAGCAATTTTGAAAATTGGGCCCAGGATTCATACTAAAGTGCCCATGCTCCCTTGAAATCGACCTAAGACTACATTCTTTATCATCTTTATCATCATCATATCAGTCGTAGGACGTCCACTGCTGGACATAGGCCTCCCCCATAGATTTCCAAAAGAAAATTTACTGCACATGTGAATGTTACTGAATTACCCTAGGCTGATAAAATTTCGATTTTCCTAGTAATATTAAAATTCGTGTTATAGGTAATGTTATAATAGGTCAGCTTCGTCCTCTTACGATGTTTTTAATAGGTACTCATGCTAAACTGTATGAAGACACAAGACATTATCGCAACGACTAGTAATGCTTGGTGAAAAAACATTTTTAACAAAAAGTTACAATTAGTAACGGCTTGCTTACAAACCAGAAAGACCTCGATACAAAAACGTCAATATTATGCAAACTCTCTTCGTTTGTCGCCATCAAAAGCAATAATTGTTTCCCAACAATTGCCCAGGAAACCGTTTGTATTGAAAACCGAAGTCGATACTAAATGAACAACAGTCTGCAAAGATGAAATTGCTTTTGAAATTGCAGACGGAACTAATTATGGCTATACAAATATTGAATAGGGGCTAAAAAGGGATATTTTTGGACGCAGAATAGTAGTCATACATTGTGTTGCAGATAATGAAGAAGTTAGTAGACATTGGACACAAGCTGCTATAAATATTAGGGGTAGTAAATTTTAGGGTTGTTACTGTGTATTAATTGGGGTAGTGAAATAATTTTAGTGTGATAATAATTACATGTATTGTACAGATTGTAAGTAAAGTATTTTTTGCTTAATGCTTTATGAGGATGGTCAACTAAGAAGCTCACAACTTCTCTAAAGTGGTTTTTTTTTATTTGTATATCCGAGTACCAATACTATATATCGGTTACAAAAATTACTTTACGAGGTTGAAAACTTGAAACTGACATGTTTTTCCTGATAATTTTATGTTCTAGACCATACCAGGAACATACAGGAAAAGTAATCATTATGGAGATATGAAAGTCAAAGTTTTTTTTTTAAAAACAAGTTGTAAATTATAATATGTATACTTACTTATTTATTGTTTTATATTCAACTTCATTGTTTTCACATATAGAAGCAACAAGAATATTGTAACCAAGATTTTGTAAAAACCAATTTGAAAAGAGTGTCCATTGAGTTTCTTGCTCGTTCTTCTTCATAGAGACCTACGTTTTGGAACGAGCAACTAGCTTCAACTTTTTGTATGGCTAACTTCTTGACAGTTCAAAAGTGCCTGTAAATGGTCTAATTGAAATAAATATTTTGACTTTGACTTAAACTTTATGTACCTCTACGTATGTTGTACTGCTGTGAGCGCCCATAAGCAAAATGGGTGAATAGTAATTTTTGATACCAAAAATAACAAACACAAGGACGTTTTTTTTTAAAAGTAAATTAACAAGACACCATTTAAAAGTCACAAGAAAGCAAAATACGCTAATTCGTTTGCTTGGATGACATATTTTTATCAGTAATTTTTTTTGGACCACCTTTTAAGTATGACCTATCAAAGAACAAAAAAAAATTGATGCATAATTGGCGGAATTATCGCGTAACACAGATACAAAAAAAATCAGGCAAATTGACAACCTCCTTCTTGTTGAAGTCGGTTAAAAATAAAAATCACTTCCTAGCAATATCTTTACAAAATTTTACCTAGTTTAATGAGCATTATGCGTAGTAGCTATGTGATATCTCTTTTTATACCCCGTATATCAAATATCATATGAATAATACCCGTACTTCTAGGCAACCCTATAGAAAATCCCATCAAAACAACCAAACGGTCACCAGTGAAGACGTTATACCTTCTTTCTGCACAGCAGGACGTTTCCCTTCGCCATTTTGCCTCTTTGTTTCCACAAAAAGGTCACTTACTGTCTCGTCATCTATTCAAGTTTTAGCCGCCTTGCTCGCTTCCATATTTGTATTGAATTCGGCACCGCCTCCTTTTCTTTCTTAGTTGTTTGCAAACCTGCCGCCTATTCACCACCCACAGAGACTTTCAACAACTTTACCTCTATCATCCGTATTTCCATCATTAGACTTTTTGTTTTCATGTTAAGGTTCAAATTTGAATTGGTTGTCTGCACGAATAAGTTTGTTTTTGGACAAATCATCACTTGTTTTCCGTTTTAAACATTTTTATTTGTTACGTTCCGATCGTTTGTGAGTCATGTCCGTTGTAGCTTTGAGCTCGTCCGCTCGGGCGTTTCTATGGCTTTTTTTAGGTAAACGCATGTCAATTACATTTCGAATTGCGTTTGGTTTAGGACAATGGTTACCAAAGTTTTTGTGGTACCTTTTGAATACAATTAGATCCTTAATCCTTTTTTATGTTAGGTAAATGCTTTCATAATTATAAAAATGTTTATTTATTTTTCCAAATTTATGAGTACACATCATCATCGCCATATCACCCGCTGGGCGTCCACTGCTGGACACACATAGGCCTCACCATAGGTTTCCAAAAGGACCGGTACGAGTACTCACTTTAACAAAATCTACCTACGAAGTTAAAATATTTTGAAGATTATGTGGGAAGCTTTTACCCAG
This sequence comes from Caradrina kadenii, assembly GCA_947462355.1. Taxonomy (NCBI): domain Eukaryota; kingdom Metazoa; phylum Arthropoda; class Insecta; order Lepidoptera; family Noctuidae; genus Caradrina; species Caradrina kadenii. The sequence goes on along the minus strand of OX381692.1, from coordinate 10,510,789 downwards.
TAGTCGGCTAGTAGTAGTTTGTGGACAAGAAAAAAAATTAAGAGAAAAAATTACAAGAATACTCTTACTTGATTTTATAACTATGTGTCTACAGAAAAAAAGGTGAAACTGATATTCAATAGTAATGCAAAAAAAAATCTTTCTTTTTTACTCAATTATCATTGACCGTTATATGACCAATATACATAACAACTTACAGAAGCCGAGACAATAACTTTACTTCCAATATTGTATTATCATCATTTACCCTGAACAGTTTAGCATTCTACCAATACTCTTCTTATTTTTACTATGATTGTCCATTACCGACCACTATTATTTCTTTACTATCTTTGTTACCCAACAAACAAGTAAAAATGTTGGGGAACTCTGCCATATTCATCAGGTTTGAATAGATTGGAAGACAATATGGCCAGAGGCAGTGCAGTTTCAATTGATCGTACAGACAATTGTACCGTGGACCAGTGTTCCATACCAGTCTTTTTTATTAAAAAGAAAAACCTCGGTTTGATTAGAAAATAAGAGATTTTATAGCTTTTGCGTGGGAATGGAAATAATGTTGCTTTTCATATCACAAACATAACTAAGATTTAGTTTGTTTTCTATTTGGTGTTGTCCGCAGTTGTACTCGTTGTTTGCGGTTGTACTCTTATCATAATTGTGGTCCATGTGCAAAAGTATTACAATTTTAATTTAGATTTTAGTTTATTTTGGTACACGTCATTCTTATTTTTTAGCCATTGAAACTTACAAACGTCCTAACTTTAAATATTACAATAAACCTATTTTTTCCAGGGTAAAGCATAATGTTGTTAAATTTAGAATTTTCAAAACTTAATTCAATTTGGATGAATCCCAAGTTCATAATGCAGAAATGTATATAAAAGGGGTGGTCTATGTAATACGGCGAGTTGATTGGTCAAAATGATGATTTTCAAAAATTATACGATGATCAACATACATACCATCACGCCTGTATTCCCCGAACACACAGTTCGCCGATATGTTTTGGTCCCATGTAATAAGGGGCGATCCTATGCTTATTTCGTAAAAAAGGTATCGTATATACCGGGCATAACAGACATAAACGCTCATTTTGTTTTGTACCTAGCCTATAATGTCCCTCTGCTAGGCAAAAGCTTCCAAGTATTTTTTCTTGCGCCTCCTCGAACCAGCCCTGTCGATGCGATTCCAGGTCATCTCGTCACCTTTTCCTGGGCCGGCCTGGGCGACGCCGACCGTCCTCATCCCCCATTGAGTAAAGACTTTTTTCTATAGAAATAAATATATTTTCTTTGTTTATTTTCAGAAAAGGGGCGTAGTCAGGATTCTCCTTATAATGAAGTGAACTTTTTGTACAGAATTATTAAAAAATAAATATTTCAGTTGATTTTGTTTTATGTAGTTTGTTGTTTTATTTAGTTGTTTGTAAGTAAGAGCTAAGATTGCCGTAGAAGTAGATACCTACTTGGTTAATGATGAAGGAATATATTTTTTTTTTTTTTTTTTTTTTGGTGGGTGGGAAATCATCAAATAACTTCTCCCGCCCTGGGCGGGGCGGGAGGGAGTGTCAGACTTTTACTGACTAAAACCCACCCATGTTCCTTCTTGTGCCCTTTGCGTTCCGGGGGCGCGGTATCTCTTGCGAACAACCCGCAGCCCCGGCAGGCATCGGCCCTCAGTGGCCCCTTCCTTTTGCTGACATCTCTTTGAGGCGCGCGTGGAACACGAACGCGCCGTCGACACGGCCTGTCGTTATGCAACGTAAGGACGGTGAGCTACCCATTGCTCACCGTCCACAGGCCAGTATCTACGGTGGCCGGGAGTCGTCTCGCGGCTCCCGACGTCCGGAGCGTCTACCGCGGCGGCTGGGACGGGAGAACCGCTGTCTCAACCGTCCCGCCGCCTCCTTCTCAAGCATTACTGCCTCGCAGAAGGAGGCGACTGCATCCCATTCCCTCTCGCTCCGGACCATGGCTTGCACCAGGGCCGGACGCGAGAGTTCGCCGCCGCCGATGGCCGCCACGAGGACTCGGCGATGCTCCGCCCAAGCGGGGCATACCGCCACGGTGTGCTCCACCGTGTCCTCGGGGCGATCCACACAATGGTGACACCCGGACGTTTCCTCCCGCCCGATGAGGTGCAGGAACCTCCCGAAACACCCGTGTCCGGTGAGGACCTGCGTCAGGCGGTAGGTGAGGGCGCCGTGGCGCCTCTCCAGCCACTCCTCAAAGAGGGGACTTACCGCCTCTATTAAGGCGTGCCCAATGAAGGAATATATAAGAAGCAGTTTTGCATTCACGTTAAATTCAAGAATAGTATAGTTACCTATACTATTGAATCTCAACATCATCACCATTACCTGCTTAGCCTTTTTCCAACTATGTTGGGGTCAACTTCCAGTCTAACCCAATGCAGCTGAATACCAATGTTTTACATGCAGCGACTGGAAAATATCTGACCTCCACAACCCAGTAACTGGACACGATACCCCTTGGTTAGACTGGTTGTCAGACTTCCCGGCTTCAGACTATCCTTAAAGACTGTAAAAAAATTTACAAATGACAGTCGGGACCAAGGGCTTTGCGTGCTTTCCGAGGCACGGGGGTGTCACACCACCAACTTTCAAACTCCGGGCCGCTACTGAGCAAATCCTAATGAAAAAACCCAATAACACTTTTTGCCCGACCTGGAAATCGAACCCGGGACGCCACGCTCATCGGTCGCGCTTGCAACTACGAGACCAATGCAACGAGGCAGTGATTCTCAACACGAATCAATAATGAAAAGGACGTTTTGTTAGGTGATCTTACTATTTCAATGAGCTATATTGCCGGGTAGGGTTTAAGGCTGCCAATCCACAGTAGCGGAGCCAGGCTGCGGAGCGGAGAACCGGAAAAATATTATCCAATAGGATTGCATAAAATCTTCGCTCCGGTCCAGTTAGGCTGCTTGTTCACATAAGCGGAGTGAGGCTGCGGAGCGAGGAAATGGAGAAATATTAACCAATAGAATTGCATAAAGCAGTCTGTCCACAGAAGACTGAGGGCGGAGCGAAGATTTGTGCAATAAAATATTATGAAATCCTATTGGTTAATATTTCTCCATTTCTCCGCTCCGCAGTCTCTCTCCGCTTCTGTGGACAGACTGCTTTATGCAATTCTATTGGTTAATATTTCTCCGTTTCTTCGCTCCGCAGCCTCACTACGCTCCGGTAGACAGGCGGAGCGATGATCCCGCACGCACACAGTCATGTAGCGTACGCAACGGGGTAATTCTGTTGTTCTTTGAAGAAGGTCTGTCTATGTAAATTATTTATTAATTATTTATTAATTATTTATTAATTATTGGCCTGGTGTTTTAATTTTATTTGATCATTTATGTCTTTTATGACAACCTCCTGAAATTTATCGTGGATGCAAAATTACACCTTGATAGGTGGATCAAATCATGTACTCAGATGTGCAATATCCAACAGTCATGCAATTAATCTGTTTGCTCAGATTATGGTGAAGCACATAAACAGCAGCACGTAAGCCAGGATAATAACTTTGGAATATTGTTCTGACAGCACACTTCATACAAAAGGATGTCATGTTTTGGTCAATAACTAAGTAACTAAGCTCGATGAAATTTTGTAGATAATAATTTTCCCGTCTTCTTCTTCTTTTCATAATGATGACACTTTTATAATAATTTATACTAATTGAGCCCAGTTTATTCCCACGTCAGAGATACTATTCAGATCGTTAAGAATGCAGGTGAATGGACAATTAGGACATTCCAGTATGGGACCATGTCTGTTTAGGAGCTCCGTCGAAAGATTTAAGAATGGTACGTTATTCAAATTTTTTATAAAATTTAAAACTCATTACCATTTCAGTTTTGTGACGTGAAACTGATGAACTACAAGGCTTGTCATTAGTGCCTTTTTCTTATGCAAATATAAAATTTTCGCATATTATGAATGACGTCATAATAGCGGCAGGCCCTGGTTATGAAAGGAACACACTACAAGGCAGCAAAGTCCCCTTACTTAGTAGAATTCGACGGCACGGTTGGCGCAGTGGCTGAGCGATTGGCTGCTGCGCGGCGTGTCGCGGGTTCGATTCCCGCACGGAACAAATATTTGTATGGCCTACAGATAGTTGTTTCGAGTCTGGTTGTTTGTGTATGTGAGTTTATATATTTGTAAACGCACCCACGATACAGGAGAAATTCCCAGTGTGGGGCAAAGTCACTATTCCCACTCACTAAGGACCTTCGCCCACAACATCGCAGTGTTAGACGTCAAAACAGACATGAACTAGCCTTACCTAGCTCTAAATTAACAATGTTCCATTCAGGACCTTTAGCCATGTGTGTGAAAATATATAATAAGGTTCCTAATTCTATTAAGGATATAGAGTATGAAAAAAGATTTAAAAACAGTCTCCAAGAATACCTTACCTCGGCTTAACTGCCTCGGTAGCCTAGTGGTCCGAAGCGCGACTGCTACGCTAGAGGTCTTGGGTTCGATTCCCAGGTCGAGCAAAAAGTGTTATTGGGTTTTTCTATGAAATTCTCAGTAGCAGCTCGGAGTTAGGATTTGTGCCCGGTTAATGGCAATAGGCTCGCCACCTATTACATGGGACCTAAATATACCGGCGAACTGTGGGTGTACAATGTTACACCTCTGCCTAACCCTTCGGGGAATACAGGCGTGATGGTATATTTTTTTTTGATGGTAAGAATACCTTATATCAAAATCGTATTACACTCTAAAGGAATTCTTGGACGATAAATAAAAATTTTGACATTTAAATTCTTCCCTGTACACAACACCTATAATTATAACTCATTACCTACCTGACATGTTATTTTATGATTATTATTATTATCGCTTATTTCTTAATTTAATTTATTTTTTAATTTTAATTCTGTATCTTTAATTTTTAATTTTTATCTTTAATTTTAAGAGTATGTTGCTGCGCCCTAACAGGGTCCATAACTGTACCTTAGCTCTAAGCCTCATGTAACACCTTTATACACATTATGGTTCGCAATAAATGAATATGAATAAGTAATTAAAAAAAAAAAAAAAAAAATTTTACAACAGAAACTAAGCCATGACAGATAAAATGTACAAAAAAATCTAATACCCAATCGTGACAGAACGCCTGACTGGATCTGGATGAAATTTGGCACAGAGACAAGTACGTACTGCCTCGGTAGCCTAGTGGTCCTAAGCGCGACTGCTACGCTAGAGGTCTTGGGTTCGATTCCCAGGTCGAGCAAAAAGTGTTATTGGGTTTTTCTATGAAATTCTCAGTAGTAGCTCGGAGTTAGGATTTGTGCCCGGTTAATGGCAATAGACTCGCCCCCTGTTACATGGGACCTAAACATACCGGCGAACTGTGGGTGTACATTGGTACACCTCTGCCTAACCCTCTGAGGAATACGGGCGTGATGGTATGTATGTATAAGTACGTAGATAGTTGATAGTCTGGAATAGCACATAGGCTACTTTTTATCCCGGAAAAATACGATTCCCGTGAGATAATTACATCAACTTTGACGCTGACGAAATCGCGAGCAAAACTTGAATTGAGAAACGCAATTAATTTGTATTGAAATAAATTAATAATGACTCACCTATTGGAATTTATATGACACATTCTTTTATTGCATAATTACAGAAATAACTCTACCTAGGTATTGGAAAGAATATTTCAAAGTCAGCGAAGCGTTAACACCTATGGTCTCTAGGTCAATGACCCATGATTTCATCAGGTGCACTCTTCCTTTCCTAGTACGTGAGTCACCTGGTGAATCATCGCTGAAGTGGACCGAACAATGTGGGGTGGAGCTGTGTGCGAACTTTTAATTTTTTGTTGTAATTTATTTTATTCTGTTGTTTGTAAAAATGTTGTATGGGATTTATTGACAGATGGTTTTTCGGTTTGTGTTTTATGAAGAATACTAAAGTTTTTTTTAGGTTAGTACATGATCATGATGTATCATATTATTTTTATATTTGGCGTAACAATTTGAAAATGTATAAAAGACTAGCAAGCCCGCGTTACGTTACATCTTTGGGTACTGCTCCTATCCCATCGGTCAGTAGCGTGATGTTATATAACCTACAAATTTTCTCCATAAACAGGTGATATAACGCAATAAGATTTTTCAAATCACAATCTTTAGCTTTATAATATTGGTATCGTTTGCGATACAAATTTATGCTTCCCAAAAAAATGTAGTTTCAAGTCGGCTCCACATATTTCCTTAAGATTCTGAAGCATAACGTTTTAAAAGTTGCAGTTCGTGACATAAAATAGGCCGCACAGAGCCGACTGTTTGAAATAAAATAAAAGTTAGTGTAAAAACGCCTTTATTACCCTTTGTTTAATAATTGAAGTTTTTATTGCTGAACGTCATAATTTACTGTACGTGATAAATAAAGTTATATACTTTGACGGTACTTATTTGTCTTCTGAGAGATACCTACATGATGTTTTAACACAATCTTATTTCTTTTCTTATTTCTTTTTAAAAACAAACAACGTTGCCCCACACTAGGAATTTCTTCAGTATCGTGGGTGCATTCACTAACAAGAAAACACTCTCAATCTGTTTTTGTATTTTTTTTTTATAAACATATATATTTTTTTATTTAATAATTTAGCAAACCACTCCGGCTTCACACTGGTGCAAATTTCCAACTTGACTGGTAGATTTATAAAACATATGAATTTTATAAAAGCCTTCTCCGGGAAATTGCGAAGAAAATAAAAAAAAAGAGAATCATACAAATCGGTCGAGCTGTTCTCGAGTTTTGCGCTTAGGAACATATTTAGCATTCAATTTCTACGGAACGAGTATTTCCAATTCAAAAATCGATTGGATTTACGTTATGTTCACTCCGTTCAATCGTGCTTAGCCCTCTGATTACACCACACACATGCCATCTAAACTTGCCGATTGAAAGCATCGATATAATGACCGGAAAAATATGAAAACTTATACGGAACCCATTTATCTGATCGCACGCAATCGGAATGTGATAAAAACGCTTAGTGCACGCATTTCCTAAGCCACTTTGTGTGGTGGGTTGGCCAATGTTGGTTGATAGGGCCAATAAATAGTAGGATGTGGGATATCAAAGCGAAGGCATGAAATAAAACCAATTTTTAAGGAAATGGCTAAGTACCATTTTATTAATCTCTATAGAAACTTTGGCAAAGGTTTCGTTACTCCAGGAATAATATGGTAGTAAACACCTGAAAACCCGATTATTTAATAAATAACTACACAATTAGATTTATAGTAGCTTTGAAATGAATAAATAGTCAGCAAATTGAGATAACCAAAAAGTGACGTCATAGTTTAGTAGTGTCGTATTTTTATACAAAAACCGCCAAAACGCAATTTCTCCATAGATTTTTCTGACAGTTTATAAAAAGTACGTCAATTGATTAGTAGTGTCATCTACGCAATTTCATAACTTACCGCCTAACTGCAGCCAGCGAATGACCGAACGACCCATCAAAGTTTCATCACAATCAGATCAATGCTTTAGTGACGCGTAGAGAACCAACAAGCCCCGGAGACTGAACCGTTGGCCTCGTGTGACTGCCCCGTTGGTCTCATGGTCGCAAGCGCGACTGATAAGCGTGGGGTCCCAGGTTTGATTCCCAGGTTGGGCAAAGAGTGTTATTGGGTTTTTCCATTAGGATTTACTCAGTAGCAGCCCGGAGTTTGGTAGTTAATGGTGTGATACCCCCGTGCCTCGGAAAGCACGTAAAGCCGTTGGTCCCGGCTGTCATTCGCAGATCTTTGATAGTCTAACCAAGAAGTATCGTGTTGCCCAGTAACTAGGTCGTGGAGGTCAGATAGGCAGTCGCTCCATGTACACTGGCATTCAGCTACATTCGGTTGGACTGGAAGCCGACCCCAACATAGTTAGGAAAAGGCTAAGCAGATGATGTTGCGAGAGAAGAAGATACACGATCAAACTTGTCACCTTTCTTGTCCTTCGTTTCCGGATTTGTACAGAGGTTCCGTGTTTAAAATAAATAATGTACACCGATTATCGGGCCGATTTTTCCCGCCGACGAAGAAATCTGTCAAAAATCGGCCCGAAAGTCGGTCAAGAAATCGATCGTGTGCGAGAGACGGAGGAGACGCTCTAAATTTCAAGACCACAACTCTGTGGTAAGACCATGGCTTTAAACCTGCTTGATACTAGAAGAAGGAAATTCCCAACATTTTCATAAAATTACTTAAAAAAAACAAAGCTTTTAACTTTTAACCTCGGACACCCAACATTGGAGCCAACTACCCTTTGATCAAACATTTGTCGTCACTGATGAGTCTTTTACATGGTTAAAAAGGGCGGGTCAGCGCTAACCCGATGTCAGACAGACAACCACGCCATTCGCGTATTAGCGTGATGATACAATAGTGCTGTTTGATTTGTATGACTTATAGCGAAATTGCAGGCGTCTGGGGAATTTCGTAATTTACCGTGGAATTTTTAGCTATTAAGTAAAATGCCTCAATAGCCTAGTGGTCTTAAGCGCGACTGCTATGCTAGAGGTCTTGGGTTCGATTTCCAGGTCGAGCAAACACTGTTATTGGGTTTTTCTATGAAATTCTCAGTAGCAGCTCGGAGTTAGGATTTGTGCCCGGTTAATGGCAATAGGCTCGCCCCCTATTAAATGGGATCTAAACATACCGGCGAACTGTGGGTGTACATTGGTACACCTCTGCCTAACCCTTCTGGGAATACAGGCGTGATGGTATATAAATAAAATTCCTTGACGTCCCAGTTGATATTTTCTTGATAGCCCAGTGGTTAAGGCCGCCTTTTATGCTCGAGGTTGTGGGTTCGCAACTAGCTACGGGCAGGTACCAATTAGATTTTTTCGATTTTTTTGAGGGTGGTAATTTTTTTTTAAATGATATCCATATCAATATTATAAATTCTAAAATAACTCTGTATGTCTGTCTCACGCCTGTATTCCCCAAAGGGTTAGGCAGAGGTATACCAATGTACACCCACAGTTCGCCGGTATGCTTTTAGGTCCCATGTAATAGGGGGCGAGCCTATTGCCATTACTAAGAATTTCATAAACCAACCCAATAACACTTTGCTCGACCTGGTAATCGAACCCAAGACATCTAGCGTAAATCACCGTCCCTCACTTATAATCACCTTTCATTTCAACTCTAAAACATTCTTGCCCTAACAACATGGATAGCTGAACATTATTATTTATTAAAAATTTCCTGCGACGGTGTTTAACCGTCGCCTCCGCGTCGTTCCAACTTATTCTAATAGCTACTGTCATGTCCTACGTGGGTAATGAAAATATTTTCCATCCCATCTTTATTACCTTGGATATTAAATCCGGGGTCTGTAAACATATTACTGTTACTCTTACTATAGGTTCCTGAGTATAAATAATGCTCGAACTATTTAAGGGGACATCGGGAAACAAGCACAATAGCCGCCAGCAGTCGTGAGTACAAACGTCACACGAGCCTATTGCCAATAACCGGGCACAAATCCTACTTCGAGCTGCTACTGAGAGATGAATAGAAAAACCCAATAAGACCATTTGCTCGATTTGGGAATCGAACCTCTAGCGTAGTAGTCGCACTTAGGACCACTAAGCTAACAAGGCAGTTCTTGTAGATGTCTCTGTCCATATTTCGGATAGAACTCACTTTTTTATCGCTTACCTAACTCAATAATTAAGCCAATAGTACTAACTGGAGGATTTTGTAGTTACAAAGTTGTCTGCTTTTTCGCCACTGCACATAACTGCACAATGGATTAACGACATAAGTCAAACAGCAGTATTTTATTACGTACACTGTTAAAAGTTGAGTGTATTGCAAGAACGGACTAGTTGACGTAGGTCACTTACGGATTTTATGGACTTACGTAAATACTAAGATCTTTGGCCGGATTTATTTTTACGCAATGAATTAAATATTCTAAAAGTCGATAAATAACCTTATTATTTGTTTACCTAAAACCTCAAAAGGAAAGATGAGTGAACGGCGACTAACAAAAGGGATTTATATGGCAGATGTGAGTGGCAACGCCGGGAGAGGACGCCTTAGAAATACCTACCCTGACCTTATTGGTGGGGTTCTTCAGAAAGGTCGCGTGCGCAGTACTCGTAACTGGCGTGCTTGTATGAACAGATGTATGAACGTGGACGAGGCGAAAGAAGTATGTAAGGATCGTAGCAGGTGGCGTTCTGAGGTTTCTGCCTACCCCCATGGGAAAAATGCGTGAGTTTATGTAAAATCTAAAAAGGAGTCATTGTGAACAACTTTTACTATAGGACCAAATACGAGCGGAATTTGCTAAAATTTTTGTTCACAAAACTCAGTATAATACATGGATTACCGGATTATTTTACCAACTGTTCCAAGCATTTTAAAATGATTGTATAGTAACACGGAAATATAATGATTTTTTGTCTGATTTTCCGATTTGGCCGAATTAAGAATATTTTTGACTTCCATGCAGACAAAGTGGCGGCCAAAAAAAAATTGTTATAAGTTTTTTTGAAAACCATACACTATTTCTCATATTTTTCACGTCGTGGCATCGAACTCGTTAACATTATCTTTATAGTCTGTATATGGTTTATTGCATACAGGACATTAGACGTGTAAATATCGGAAGCGCCATACTACATCCAAGTTTTTATTGTTTTTATTATTTTATTGTTGGTTTTTGTTTTTATTATTGTCTTCTATTGTATGTATTCTTTTGTCTGTTGAACTTAATCCATGGTTTTCATCACGTGGAAATGGATTAAGATCCCCAAGTCGCTAGATCTACGTCATTTTAGCTTCGCTGACATTTTAAGAACATCATCATCATCTTCCTGCCCTTATCCCATGTCACTTGGGGTCGGCGCAACACGTTTTCTTCTTCCATGCTGTCCTGTCAACCGTCATGCTATCGCTGACTCCCTTCTCTTTTATATTATACTTCACGCAATCCATCCATCTTTTCTTTGACCTCCCTCTTCCATCATTCTGACATTTTAAGAATATATAGTAATAATTATTAATTAAAGATGCTAAATTGAACAGCATTCAAGCTAGCAAGAAAATATACTTTCTTAACTACAAATTACTGTTTCTATTCTCAAAATTTCAGCCATGCTAAAGTGACGTTGGCCTGTCTACTCTGGTATCTTGAACCAGTATCGCTATGCTCTTTGACGTCATCAAGTTTCTTGAACTCAATAAACTGAAAACCCCGACGGATTGTCGTAGGTCAGTGACGCCTTCTGTTTTGCCGTTCTTCGCTGTCTAGCCTGTTTCATCTAACAGCTTTTGTATCTACAAAAGCTGTTAGATAAAGAAAAAATACGACGAAGTAGCCAGTCTTTCTATATATTGGTCGAGCAAAAAGTGTTATTGGGTTTGTCTATGAAATTCTCAGTAGCAGCTCGGAGTTTGGATTTGTGCCCGGTTAATGGCAATAGGCTCGCCCCCAATTACATAGGACCAGGACCTAAACATACCGACGAACTGTGAGTGTACAGTGGTACACCTCTGCCTAACCCTTCGGGGAATACAGGCGTGGTGGTACGTTATGTTCTATATTGTCTGTAATGGGGTCATCGAAATTATTATAATCATCTCTGTATGCTTTTTAGATGAGAAGTGGATTCTCACGCGATCTGAAATACATTCTATTAAAAATATTTTCCGAGTACCTTCTCGTATAGAAAAGACATGAATATTTCAGACTTTCTTTCACGGTTGTCAGTGATGTCAAAGTACTCATTATGAATTGAAAAAGTCACATCGATACTTGGCCAGGTCGAAGGCATACATGAGGCCTTAGTCCAGTGACTAAGGCCTCATGTATGAGAGGCGGGTGGAATAGCCTAATGGCTATCCAGCCATGATACTTATCAATTTCCCATCTATAACAAAAAGACTTTTCTAGAAAAATAGTACCAAAACATCTCTTCGTCATTTTAATTTAATTTTTCCCCGTCAACGTACGCCAACATTGTTGTGGGAATGTCCCGAAATGTGCGGTTTCACATATTAACAGTGACGTGGACAGATTTTATTACACCGCCGCTAGTTTTAATCAGAGCTTCGTTGCGAATTGTTGGTTATCTGATTACTTCTGTTTTATGGGTTCAAGTGTGAATGAGTGGCAGTAAAACTCTGATTTCTGACCAGCAGCGAGCGTAATTAAAGTTTGCAGCTTTGGTTTTAATTTAAAGAACGTTCATGTATGACCGTGTCTTTCAATTTATTTGTATTTTCTAAGTTTATCTTGGACATCACTGTCTTTGGTAGAGGAGCACATCTCAGTAATAGAGCTCTTTGTGAAGGAGCTTGTCCGGTCAAGTACTACCACCGTACCTATTTCAGTAGCGTTGCTATGTTCTGGGCTTGGTGGGTATAGGTGCCAGTGTAATTACAGGCACTTGAGACATTTCAGCTTTATCGCGGGGTGGCAACGCATTTGCTAGGCTTGTGGTATTGCAAATGTCTATAGGCAGAAGTGACTTCTTAACACCAGTCGGCTTGTATGCCACCCGAAGAAATAAAAAAATAAAAAAAACAGAAAGTCCCAAACTTGCAATAAATATAAGTTTGAAATCGCTAATCCGCCTTGAGCAAACGTGGTGACCAATGCTCGTGTCTTTTCTGTATGAGAAGAGGCTTATGGCTCTGTAATGAGACAATAATTATAAGCGTGTTGAGTTCGATTCCCAGGTCTAGCAAAAAGTGTTATTGGGTTTTTCTATGAAATTCTCAGTGGCAGCTCGGAGTTAGGATTTGCGCCCGGTTAATGGCAATAGGCTCGCCCCCTATTACATGAGACCTAAACATACCGGCGAACTGTGGGTGTACATTGGTACACCTCTGCCTAAATCTTCGGGGAATACAGGCGTGATGGTATGTTGTTTTTTTTTTTTTTTGGTGGGTGGGAAGTCATCAAATAACTTCTCCCTCCATGGGCGGGGCGGGAGGGAGTGTCAGACTTTTACTGACTAAAACCCACCCATGTTCCTTCTTGTGCCCTTTGCGTTCCGGGGGCGCGGTATCTCTTGCGAACAACCCGCAGCCCCGGCAGGGTATGTTGTTGTTGTTTTTCATTCTTTGTTTTTTTGACGAGGGCGTATTCGCGAGCATAAGCTAGTAAGTACACACACAGTACCACTCATCCATTTGTAGCCAGGAAATACATGATTCACAGACACAATTTTGAACGTACATTTTTATTTATGTTACCTAATATTTCCTTCGAAATCTTTGGACAATTCTTTAATATCGAGTCCACACAATCGTACGCCATTAGCAAGCTTTTACAAGACACAATTTATGTTGACATCTTGTGCATAGAACGTAGAATTTTTATTCTCAGCGTAATATTACCTTCAACTTTTAGTGATGTGACACGATGAAGGTTGTTTCTGTAGAGATAGAAAAAAAATTTTGTTTTTTTTTGTAACGAAACCGAAAAACATGCTTGATTCAGAAAGCGGTACTCCTATTCACGGCGTATATTGTCAGGAGGTTTCTTTCTCAAGAGCCCTGACCACCAGTAGCTTGGATCCTGTTCCCGATACCAGTAGGTTACTATTTTTTCTATTTTTAAATGTACACCCATCACGCCTGTATTCCCCGAAGGGTTAGACAGAGGTGGAACAATGTACACCCACAGTTCGCCGGTATATTTAGGTCCCATGTAATAAGGGGCGAGCCTATTGCCATTAACCGGGCACAAATCCCAACTCCGAGCTGCTACTGAGAATTTCATAGAAAAACCCAATAACACTTTTTGCTCGACCTGGGAATCGAACCCAAGACCTCTAGCGTAGCAGTCGCGCTTAGGACCACTAGGCTACCGAGGCAGTTAATGTTTTTATTATTAATATTTAATAATGTAACCTTTATGTATATAAAAATAAATAAATACAAAATAGTTGTAGTAGGTAAATATAAATAGTAGTACTGTAATTTTGTTAAAGTAAAACAAAACACTGAACAAAATATGTAGCTACAGTATTATAGGTGAATTGTTCACTAACAGGAGAACCTCTCGTCCCATCCCTACTCGCCCACTACCCATAAATAATATTCTTTTCAAGGCACCTTATTGCACCGTACGTATGGGGATGAAACAAACACTGGACGCAAGAACTGTCGTAATGTACGTGAATGCGACGCATATACAGCAGATAGTGGCCCCCATTGTCCGGCTCGCTTAGCTGACCAACGGAATTACGGGTAAGAAAATACTGAGAGAAAAACCTGTATTGTGGAAGAAAATCGTGCTTCTTTTAGGTAGTGGGAATATTTCGTGGGTTATAATCGTAAAAGCAAGCAATAATGTGTCTCTTTGAAAGGTTAGAGACAATATGTTTAAAGTAACAATAATATTCTCTCGACCAAAATATAGCCACTGTGGGCAAACTTAACGAAGACTAGCTAAGTAAGCCGGACATAATATTATAGTGTACGGGTTTCTAAGCCTACTCAGGCGCACATAGGGAAGAGATCAGGTGCAGGAACAACGGTTGTGAGTGCTTTCTGAATGGGGGGTGTTATTCCACCAACTTCCAAATTCCGGGCTCTTAATTAAACATTCGTATACAGTCGTGGAAAAACTCAATAACACTTTGCTTTTCCTGGGAATCAAACCTAAGACCCCACGCCCACCACGAAACTTATGGAGCATTTAAAGCAATAAAAAGTTAACAAAGAGATGATTCAAGAGATGTGAATAAATATTAGTTAATAACTCTAGGAAATTATACTAAAATAAATAGGATTCATCAATTCGTCATCAAGAAGATTTTCTTCTGCTTTATTAAAGCCAGTATTAGTCACTTCAAAAGAACATACAACTTCTGTACCAAATTCACATGTGAAAATAATCTCAACTCTAATCTTACCAAAAAACTTAATTACACCACCGATCTTATCAGCTTAATGATCCGTTTCAAAATTATTGTCCATCACTTCTCCATTGAAAAGGGACCAATGTTTTTTGTCCTCATAAAAAGGTCCTTCAAAATCATTGTTTAAGTACCTTTGAAAAGGTACCACACACAATGCATATTTTGAATACATTATGACCTGTGAACTGATGGGATTCGTCTTTTGTCGTTACTCTAAAATATGTACGCGTTCTAAAGGGTCATGGAGCAAGGGATTAAAATTATCGTGATTGTGAGTCATCTTGAATTTGTTTGTCATGATCTGCTTTTGATCTATTTAAGACACCATGTCATGTCAGTTCAATTTCTATAGCTGACGTATTGTCAGGTTCGAGTGTATGTATATGCTTTGCTATTAATAAATAACCATCAGTTATTATGGAGTTAGTTTATTCAACGTATAAAAAGCTATACTCTGCTATCCAATTATTGTAACACCAAAGATACTACATGGATCTGCACATTACAATTTTAACAATTTAAAAGAAAATTATCGCTACCTTCAATTGGGATGAATTTTTTTTTGTTTGTTATAATTATTATCATTGTAATGTTAATATTATGAACTGAAACGCAATTCATCAACATTACTATCCCATACATATAATATATAACCTACAAAAGCATCCCTTTGAGACCTCATTCTTCAAAAAAACAGAATGTCTGTTGCTTTGAAATCCAAATGACAATCATTAGACGGTATCACAATATAACACATCAATCTACAGCCGTATTGTGATACAGTTTCGTCACATATCATTAAAATAATAGTGGTCCGAAGTTATCTCCTTGTGGGACGCCTTAGGGGTCCTTTTGTAGAGTACCCTTATCTAAGCATATCATTTATTCATGGTCATTATTTGACCATTTCAGTGTTAATGATGTGAGATCATTGTTCTTCTGTGTTAAAATGTCGTTTAATGTTTGGTGGAACGTGTAATATGATATCAAATGCGTATAACGGATCTTCTTTGTCGACGTCAAAAGGTGACCCTATTTTTTTGCTTCATATGTATGTTTAGAACATTTGCAAATATTTACAAAGCATTTTGGTTCCGTAGTTTGCCACGTTGAATGTACGTTGATATATGAAAGAGTAATTTTTCAACAAATAGAATTGGTGGTATTCTAAAAAATAAATGTCACGAACGTTTAAAATCACGTTGAACAAGATAGGTACCAACAAGTTGACATTATATTTGTTAATACCAATTACAAAAAATTAAGAGTCACTGCTGTTCGCAGCTAATATAAAATTAACAACTATTTTATAGCTTTACTTTCAATACTACTAATCCAGTTTACACCTGGCATTATTACATTACAGCAACAAAATAATATCTAAAGTGAAAACCCATCAGGTTCTAAATGAAATTAAACTTGCTCACCAAGAAACTAAAAATTATATAGCAAAATTTCTCACAACCATAAACGTACTCATCAAAGTCGTTACATATTAAAAATTTGTCCAAATTAATAACTTTCTCATCGAGTACCATAATAGATATAAGATATTTATCGTCCATTAAAAATGTAACTGATTCAAGGGCCATTATGCCATGGATATTAAAATCTACTTCTGGTTGTCTTTCATTGTTAGTTTTGATTTTTTGCACATTTGTCACTTGTTTTGGGGTTACAACTTTGTAAGGAGTTCAAACAAGTTGTGGACTATAATCAACCGTGTTGCAATGTTTATTAAACAAGGTAATAAGCGTGATCTCTTCAATAGATAGTTGTGTTTTGTTATTATCTGAAACCGGTTCTGTTGATGCGTTGCTTTTGATAAAATCTTTATTGTGTGAAATATTCGCTTGGATACTTAATGTGTAATAACGCACATTTATGGATGTGCGTGCGTATTTTGGTCAGATGTGGTTTCTGTAACAAGTCATTTTAGTACAGCACTCTTTTTCTTCGCGATATGTGTTCAAGTCTTCACGATTTCTCTTCAGTGCCGATCTCGGCTACAAATAGGTTATCAAAGTACAAATAATGTTGAGAATTGAATGATAAAATTATATTGTTCTTGTACTTAGCACATCGGTAAAGGTAAACATCGCGAGGAAACCGGGACTTATAAATTAATATAAGTCTGAAATCACTAATTCGCCTTGAGCAAGCGTGGTGATTAATGCTCGTGGCTTTTCTGTTCGGGGAAAGGCTTTTGTCTTTCAGTACCACAATTATAGGCTGATATTATTTATTGTAAAGTATAACAGTAGTAACAGCAGTTGCTACATCTGTCATAGCCAAAGAAAGATGACAATATTTTTTCAGAGACGGAACAATAGACCTCTTCTCTTGTTGTTATCTCTTTCTTTTATTCTTTATTTAGAAACGCAGCAGCATTATTGCTCTCTAAATTATCTCCAAAATTCAAACAATTCTTAAACATCGGTACCTGAAATCTTAATCCCATTGAACAAAAACTAATCCCCTTCAACTTCCCCCATGCCATTCACACCATAACTCTTTCTTGACCCATACAAACACCCTTCTGAAGAACAGAATGTAAGAATACCCAGTAATGAGGTCGGTGCATTAATTCTAGGTCATAAAGTGTAGAATTTATGACGTCAGACTAGTCCTATAAAATGCGACATGGTCTCTTTTTGGTAGCACCTTTATTTTTGGACAATGTTGTTGAGTTACTGGGACAAATTTTTACTGAGTTATTGCAATGTAGTGTTCTTAGGGAAAGGTGTTGAGACGGTGGTTTTGTTGTTAGACTGTTATTAAAATCTTTCTTTTGTTATGCATTTTATTTGGTTTGCTTAGTTATTAGAACGTTATATTTGTTTAGATTTAATGTTTCATTTAATATAGACTCAATTTAACTTTTTGTCATCTGATAAACTGGGGCTGAATGTAAAATAATGTTGATAATTAACTAGAAGCAGATCATGTTAATTCGCTTTGTTTTTTTTTATATATACTACAGATAATTATAGGTAAAGACACTTATATTAAAAATTATATTTCAAAGAACTTCCAAAAAAATTACACACAAATCGCCTCCACTAGAATAAGACATGACAAGACAACTAAATTCAAAACTGCTGCCCATAGAAAATAGTAATGGCTCTAATATCCCAACATAATTCAGAAAATCCGTTCGCTGGACATAATTGACCATAAATAAAGCAGATTACACATGTTCATTTCAACCCTTTCAAAGAAAACGGGGTCAGTTGTAGACGGCCCTTTATTTAAGACTAGACAACTTACTAGTGTTAACAAATGGGTGCAACCGAAATAGCAATAAATATTTTTGCATTGTTTGATCTTCAACTAATAGTATACATAATTTTTATTGTGTAATAGTTTGTGCGTTATGGCTATGGGAATGAACTTAGATTCATCATTTTTTTTGGCATTTATTTTTGTTGAGCCTAGTGGTTCTAAGCACGACTGCTACGCTAGAGGTCTTGGGTTCGATTCCCAGGTCGAGCAAAATATGGTATTGGGTTTTTCTATGAAATTTTCAGTAGCAGCTCGGAGTTAGGATTTGTGCCTGGTTAAAGGTAATAGGCTCGCTTCCTATTACACGGGAGCTTAATATACCGGCGAACTGTGGGTGTACATTGTTACACCTCCGCCTAACCCTTCGGGGAATACAGACGTGATGGTATGTTATGTTATGTTATGTTTATTTGTTTTAGCCATTTATGATGTTGATGTTGGTGAAAATATTAATGTCGTGACAGCCCAGTCTAAAGCACCTAGGTTCTTATATAACTATGAACATGAAGTTGTGGGCTCAAATCCGGGCAACTACCAATTTAACTTATCAATGATTATGTACTTTCTAAATTGATCTTGGATATCACTGACATCGGTGAATTGAGAAAACCTGGACTTACAGTAAGTATAAGTCTGAAATCGCCAATCCGCCTTCAGCAAGCGCGGTGATCAATGCTCGTGTCTTCTCTATCTTTGTCATCGTAGCTCCGAAACAGCTAAACGGATTTTAGTTTCAATTTGTCATTACAACGTTACATACAAATGTATACAGATTATATTACTTGGTAATATTTTATCGCACATCTAATCTGACTGTAATTTCTACTATAATCATTAATTCAATTGTAACTATACATTATTATTGTATTAGCTACATCATACACATCTGTGAAAATAAATAACCCATTTCCATTGTCTTCAAAATCTTTTACAAAACCACATTAATTAAGGGTTTTAAACAATTATTTGGAACCCCTTTGTAATTGCCTTCCCTACTTTGAACTTTGACATCTCGTGATTAAAATATATCTGATCACCACTGACCTATCCTATAAAAAAGGTGACTTTTTTGTCAAAAGCATTTTTATTTATATGTGAAGATTAAACACAGGTGTAAGAGATAACTGATTTTAATTTGAATTTTTTTGTTTGGTTTGTAACGGAATATTGAGAGATTTATCTGTTATAAATATTTTGATAATCCATGTTTATAATTTGGAAAAGATGTTACAGAAATGTCAGTTGTCCGTGTTGGACTTGCATGGGGGTCATTGTAGTTTTGTGCGTGAAAACATACTTCACAAAATCTATACTAATATTATAAAGCTGAAGAGTTTGTTTGTTGGTTAGGTTGAACGCGCTAATCCCAGGAACTTCTGGTTCGAATTGGAAAATTCTTTTTGTGTTGGATAGTCCATTTATTGACGAAGGCTATATAACATCATGATACGACTAATAGGTGCGGAGCAGTAACCAAAGACGTAACCTAATGCGGTGAAAAAACTAGGCGGATTAAGTCGCGAACAGAAGCTAGTATTTAATAAAATAGGTTAACAATTCTAGGCAATTTATATTTATATTATTGTAACTGAAAATCCCGGTCAACTTGTTGTGATTTAATACAAAACTAAAATATTTAAACATCAAGTTCCAACTGAATCATTTGATACATCTTTTTGTACAAATTGTGTTCTATTTTTAAATAAATCAATTTAACTTATTATACGTTTTATATATAAGGGATGAATTCCCTTATATAGAAAACGTATACTTTTATTAACGATCGCATTCTGATCTTAGTGTCAATCTTTCAACAATAGGTCCGTCACATTCATTTTTGACAAATGTTTGACATTGATTGTCACAGATGACATTTGCTTTCTAAACAACCAGTCTTTTGAGATGGTGAAACAGACCCTTCATCGGTATACACACAAACAAAACCAACCGTGATTTACAACAAACTTCCTAAGAAAACAACAACAAAACGAGCCGATATATTTCACCAAACATCTCTATTTACTGTCATTCACTACTTGACATACATCCATTGATCTTCATAATCACGTGATCAAGTAAAGAAATGGCTGCAATAACCGAATTATGCCGAATAAGAGGCCACGAATACGATAGATGTACATCATTGATATTCAACGTTGATATATTACCTTCTCTTGGACAATAGCTCCCCTAGTAAGTCGCATATTTCTGCCACCCCTCCCCCCTTTGTAGGGCTGCCGCTGACTGTAAGTGGCATTAGCAAAGTATATTCAATTTGTTTTTAACAAGAATATGAGTAAAATTGTGAATTATATTGTAATTTATTTATTTAAATAAATAAAATACATAACATACCATACCATCACGCCTGTATTCGCCGAAGGGTTAGGCAGAGGTGTAACAATGTACACCCGCAGTTCGCCGGTATGTTTAGGTCCCATGTAATAGGGGGCGAGCCTATTGACATTGACATGTTCACATAGAAATATAGGCAATATTGCATTTATGGCAGTATCATGGAATGCTTTTGGGTCTATGATAATTATGCTGACTCGACATCGTCTCCTAAACTGATATTATAAAGAGAGAATTATTGTGTTTTGGTTAGTGATAGATAAACTAAACTCAAAACTCCTTCACCGATTTAAAAAATATTTCACCTACAGAAAGCCATCCGTAAAGAAAATCCACGCGGGCAAAATCGCGGGCAACAGCTAGTATAAAATACGTTGTTTGCTTTTAAGTTACAAAACAGCTATTATTTCTGTAGCATAATAAACTGCTTCTACAAATCTTCTAACATACACTTGAAAATATAGATTTTAGTGTCTAAAAATCAGATGTTTCTTTTAGTAATATAGTTATTTTTTATCACAAGAGGTTAGTTCGAAACACAAACAAACACATTTCGCATTTATTTTTTTCAATAAAATATATTCGCAACATATGTGAAATATAAAATAATTAGTACAAGTGCCAGCCCTGGCTAGTAACGCCCTCGTTACCGCGGCGACACGCCGCCGGTCACCCTTTACTGCTAGTGATGTGCACCTCAAAATCATATCGATATTATGAATTATTTATTTTACTTTATTGGTCGATGGGGCATTTCATAAAGTTGTGGGTGTCCGCGTGAGTTTTGAGAAATCGGTTTGTCGGGGCTTTTGACACTTGATTTAAGTTGCTTTGAAGTAGGTTTTGTTTGTTATTGTTATATCTATAAAGTTATTTTTAAAACTACTCCATTATTATCATATCAGCCGTAAGACGTCGAATGCTGGACATAGGCTTCCCCCATAGATTTCCAAAAGGATCGGTTGGAAGCAGATGATGATTAAATAAGAATAAGTACTTAAAGTTTAATAATTTATCTTTTATCTAAAGGTTGTAAAAAAACACTTAACGATGCTGAAATGAAGTATTCATGTTCTTCTTATTATATCATTTTTTTTTGTTGTTTTATTTAAATCTCATTTTGTTTGTAATTTCTCTGTATTTAAATCTCATTTTGTTTGTAATTTTAAAACAGTATTTCTATCACTACGTAGGCACTAGGTACAATACAATTCCTAAGTAAATAAATAATGACATAATCGGTCTATTTGCAGACAGAAGCAATACCATAGAATTATTCCGTTACCCCTTTTAAAGAAAACATGTAATTAGAGAAAACACGACATTTTCTTGTACAAATATGCCAACACTTTGTTCCTATAATTTGCGATAATTATTCAATCATGCAATGATAGTGGTAGTTAGGATTTAAATTTTTTATGTGAAATTATACGAGTAGGAATACAAATCGTTTTTTTTGGAAAACAAGTGTTTTTAATAATAGCCTCGTTGGGTTTACGGATTTCCCTGGTTTGGTTGGAAAATACTTAAATACTACACTCGGTTGTTGGTAGGAATGGGGTGATTAAAGCTAGTGACTAGCAAGCACTGTTCCAGCTTTGATTTTTTATTAATACAGCTTAACATCTTGCCTTTCTTTATTTAAACTTAGGTAATAATGAGAAAGCATTAATAATTAAATAAATTATTATAATTTTAGCATTATGTTAATAATTAACTTAATTATTTGAAGAATAATAATTGTGGGGCGAAATTAATAAAAATCGCACGACAACTTTTTACCTACCAAAAATACTAATTGGTTAGGAATACAGTCTAAAATAATTACACAAAAAAAAAATTCTGTGAAAAGAAAAGTGAATAAAAATCTATGAATAATTAATTTAGCGTGTCGCCTCACTAAACGGCTAGTGTTGCGATGAGTCACCGATGAAGGCGCGCTGCGGTTACCGCGCATGTGTTGTTTGACTTTTTTTATTTAGGTATTACCGTACGGATTGTGTTCCTATAATTTACTCGTATTAACGGGGTCTAATAATATTAGAACTTAAAGGTTTGTAATTGTATAGGTATTTTTGTAATGGGTTCTAAGTATGGGTGGTTAATCATTTTGAAATAAAATTGCTTGTTGTATCTTTTAGTGTGGCTATATGGGGTGGCAGTTGTACCTAAAATAATCCCAGCCTATTATTGTCCCACAGCTGCAAAAAGGCTTATTCTCGTAAAAAGAAGGCACGAGCATTGCTCGCCACTCTTGCTCAAGGCGGATTGTTGATTTCAGACTTACTTTAATTATACATATCCAGGTTTCTCACGATATTTTCTTTGACACATGTCAGTGAAATCCAAGATAAACTGAGTTTTTTTTTTCTTTGTAACTTGTAAAGGACAATTATTATCTATACTAATATTATAAAGCTGAAGAGTCTGTTTGTTTGTTTGGTTGGTTGAACGCGCTAATCTCAGGAACTACTGGGTCGAATTGAAAAAATATTTTTGTGTTGAATAGTCAATTTATATGACATCACGCTACGACCCACGGGAGAGAAGCAGTAAGACCTAACTTAATGCGGGTGGAAAAACCACACGAACGAAGTCGGTGGCAGCAGCTATTAAAAAATAAATCTTAGAGGGTTGATTAAGTAATCATATTTTTTACATAATGTCCTATGTAATAGTAGTTTTTTACGCTTTAAGTGCAAATAGGATTCGATAAAGGGAAATGGGTCATCATGATTCATGCAACTGCACTGCGGAACCGATGTGCGATGAAACACTCAAGGTATATTTATTCTCCCATCATTGTTTGTATTGCACATAATTCAGAGTCATTTATGTTTACTACGTGTCATTATAAAGTTGAGAAAGATATTTAAAAAGAAATATGATTTTATGTACCACTACTTACTAACACAAACATACCATCACGCCTGTATTCAACGAAGGGTTAGGCACAGGTGTACCTGTACACCCACAGTTCGCCGGGATGTTTAGGTCCCATGTAATAGGGGGCGAGCCAATTGCACTCATCCAATCACCCAATAACACTTTTTTCTCGACCTGGGAATCGAACCCAAGACCTCTAGCATAGCAGTCGCGCTTAGGACCACGAGGCTAACGAGGCAGTTTACTTTTTATATATAAATAAATTGGAAAAAACATAATTACATGTCATCATTTTTTATTTCATTTCACATCAATAAGTAATTCTCAGTAGCAGCTCGGAGTTAGGATTTGTGCCCGGTTAATGGCAATAGGCTCGCCCCCTATTACATGGAACCTAAACATACCGGCGAACTGTGGGTGTACAATGTTACAACTCTGCCTAACCCTTCGGGGAATACAGGCGTGATGGTATGTTATGTATGTTGTAAGTAATGACACTTATAATTCTCAACATAAACAATTTATTTATTGTTTTTATTTGTTTATCCAATATTTCTTTCACGAAGAACTAATTTCCCTTCCTAAATGACACATCCATTGTCAATCTAAATACCAACGCAATTCTATAGGTAATATTTACTATTTTCATTAAATCGCCGTGTCCATCCTCTAGTGTCTAGTGACGAGACTAATGTCTCTAATTGAAATACCTTTTGTTTGTCGTGCAGTCAAGATGCATTCTTTTGTGCGTAGTGAAGATTTTAGTGGACCGTGGAATACCGGGGTGTCGTTTGGCTGTCTCAGGGAGATTTGTTTTGTTTTTGGACTACCTTAGCTATTGTCAACTGCACGACTGTGGGAATATACATACATACCATCACGCCTGTATTCCCCGAAGAGTTAGGCAGAGGTGTAACAATGTACACCCATAGTTCGCCGGTATGTTTAGGTCCCATGTACTGTTGCTTACTTACAAAACAGAGTTTTCCTGAAATACTAATTTATTATGAACTTTATTGAATAGCCATAAAGTTCAAATTGACTCTATATTTTATTTAGAAAACGTTTATATGGTGAAAAGGAAAGGGTTTAAACCATTCCTTGACCTCCATGAACATTTCAAGACCAGAGCAAGATAAATCCGTTCAGCCGTTCTCGAGTTTTAGTGAGACTAACGAACAGCAATTATTTTTAAATACATAGATAATTAACTTAATCTACAAACAATAAATAGATCAATCAATGCACTAACTACAAACTACCCACAAATTTACACAGTACTTAGTTGCCATCAATAACTGTGCTATCGCTGTTCAACATAAATCATTGCCGTCAGCTTTGCGGTCGTGTTCAACATGCACACAAATATGGAGTGCTGTTGTGTGGGATTATGTTGATGAACATATTGTGGTTGTATTGAGGTGACTAGACTAGATTATTACTGTATGCCTAACTATTACAAAGTGTTTGAACTGTCCCGTTGGTCTCGTGGTTGCAAGCGTGACTGATGAGCGTGGGGTCCCGGCGGTGGTTCCCAGGTCGGGCTAAAAGTGTTATTGGGATTTTCTATTAGGATTTACTCAGTTTCAGCCCGGAGTTTGGAAGTAGGTAGTGTGACACCCCCGTGGCTCAGAAACCACGTAAAGCTGTTGGTTGTCATTCGAAGATCTTTGACAGTCGTTACGGATAGTCTTCTGACTATGACGACTGTGTTTCCACGGGTATAACTGATACGTATATAAAAAAGGTCCGCATACCTTCCTAACGACCTTCGCCTTTATCTATCCTCAAAACTTCACACATGCTAACGACCTTGATCTGGAGACTCCGGGATCTTAGTCCAACACAGTTCACTACCAATATTTTTATTTCTTCTTTTTCCACCACAGAAAATTACAACACCAAAAGCTCCTCATATCACCGCCAAACCATAAAAAACGGTTTCCCGGATAAAACAAAGAAGCAGTGACCGTCGGGACCGATAACAGATACGATTATTTATTTCTTTGTATTCTCAAAACGTTACACCATTATTTTTATTGAGATAATCCGTATGATTCATATACTTTATACTGAGTGATTTATTACTGGAGTTAGCTATCGGAATTTTCTTTTTATCAATAAGGCTTTTGTAGTTTGGCTGTAGGTTTGTATTTATTAAAAGCTTTTTCTTCTTCTTTTCGATTGTACGTTGACTTGGCTGGTTCTGCCAGCTTAGGGATTTTTTTTTTTTTTTGTTTTTTTTTTTGGTGGGTGGGAAATCATCAAATAACTTCTCCCGCCCTGGGCGGGGCGGGAGGGAGTGTCAGACTTTTACTGACTAAAACCCACCCATGTTCCTTCTTGTGCCCTTTGCGTTCCGGGGGCGCGGTATCTCTTGCGAACAACCCGCAGCCCCGGCAGCAGCTGAGGGATAACATAAATAGAGCAGCTGTAATAATAATTAACTTTTATTTCAGACAAGGTATTATTAATAATTCATTTAATAACTGACGTACACAGGATACAATTAAAAAAAAAAAAAAATTCAGCGTGGAGCCGCAATCACGTCAAGCAGTTCTCATTAATTTGTTAATTGAAAATGAACGAAAATGCTTTTGAAATAGAGATAAAAAATTGTGTGCGTAAAGATATATCACTTCACGGGACATAAATTGTCACCTCGTACGCAGTTGTCGGCTTGTTTAATACTCGTGCTGTGTAGGTACACGTATTTTGGAAATACTGTATTGACCTGAGCTTTAATACTCTGTGTACTGTGTAGCTGTTTTCTGTATTATGATTTGTTTAAACACAAAACAATCTAGTCTTGATCTTGTCAAATCATCAACCATCATTAACAAATCATCAAAAATCTAAATAAAAATTGTTTTAATTAAATAAATAACTTGAGCTATTCTCAATTCTATTTGTGATGCATTATGAAGCATTTAAAATATTTGTATAGATTACAAAAAAAACATGATACATTTAATACAAATAATTTAATATTTTGACAGCACAGTTGGCGCAGTGGCTGAGCGATTGGCTGCTGCGCTGCGTGTCGCGGGTTCGATTCCCGCACGGAACAAATATTTGTATGGCCTACAGATAGTTGTTCCGGGTCTGGCTGTTTGTGTATGTGAGTTTATATGTTTGTAAACGCACCCACGACACAGGAGAAATTCCTAATGTGGGGCAAAGTGTTTTCAAAAAAAAAATAAAAAAAAAAATAACAGATTTTAAACGGAATTGATCTTACTGCATTATGTTAACCTATTCAATATTGATCGAGCCCATAACACGAAACTGTCAATTCCCATTATACAATTATACATCGCTAGTAAGAACGCAGTAAATCTTATAAGTATGCAAACATAACAAGTAATGGAGGATGAAATGATTGAAATAATCTAATACAATGTTGCAGGACAAAGGATTTGTATGCGATCAAGTTATGAGCAAGACTCCACAGTCAGTGGGGTGCAGTTAACAGAGTTTCAATTATGAGTTCGTTCGCAGTTGGACAAAGAGTGGGCAGGTAGAACGGAGAGATGTGAGATGGATATTGTAGGTTTAAAACCCCTAAAGACAGAGAAAGGAAAGAATTAGAACTGCCGATTTTTTTGTGAAAATCCCGTTTGGTGAATTTAGGTGAGGTGAGCTTGGAGTGGACTGTCAACCCATCTGAATGTTTTGAATCTACTGAGAAACAAGACTTCAAGACTTTTAATACATGAGATAATTTTCATTAAAAAAGTTTAAAATTAGATTACGCCTGTATTCCCCGAAGGGTTAGGCAGAGGTGCACCAATGTATACCCACAGTTCGCCGGTATGTTTTTAAATCACATGTAATAGGGGGCGAGTCTATTGCCATTAACCGGGCACAAATCTTAACTCCAAGCTGCTATTGAGAATTTCATGGAAAAACCCAATAACACTTTTGCTCGACCTGGGAATCGAACCCAAGACCTGTACCACTAGGCTACCGAAATTACTGTGTTTTTTTTTATTGAGGCAACTTTACTAACGTTTAGAAACGATCGCAATCTAAATTCAGTCTTAATCTATTAAAAATGCGTCTAATTTTCGTATTTTTAATTTTTCTTTTAGTAGTCTGATGAAAACTTTGGGCACGTTTTCGTAAGCCTTAGACTAGTTTGTTATCTTTTCACCCCCGACGCAAAAACGACGGGGTGTTATAAATTTGACGTGTCTGTGTGTGTCTGTCTGTGGCATTGTAGCTCCCGAACGCATGAACCAATTTCGATTTAGTTATGTTTTGTTTGAAAGGTGTATTAGTCGAGAGTGTTCTTAGCTATGTTTGATGGAAATTGGTTCAACGGTTTCAAAGTTATCAGCTCTTTTGTTAGCTGCGGTAGGGATTTTTCTTCTTCTGTCGGGGGCTACTTAAAATTTTAAATTTTGCCTTTTTATTAATTCTATGATCATCTGTTCATGTATATTTTATTTTTATTTTTCGTTTGTCCAGTCTGTTTAATAATCTATGCTTATAAAGCTTAACGGCATACATCGCCCAGTTGACTCATAACCCGAGTTGCGAGATCGCTTCCAGTTAACTTGGTGATGTGGTCGACTTCTAAGATGGGCGTATGGTAGCAGACAGCGGCGATGACTGTACACACAACCTATATTTCTGGTTAAGTGTCTATGTTTATACTCCATACCCACAGGGAGGCCTTCTGTCAGAGGGCTCAATCTTCAAGGGGTCACGTATTAGGTACTTTAAGTAGGCGCTTGAAATTTTGTGTGCCAAGTTTGGCAGTTATTACCAGACTCAAAAAAGGAGAAAGTTTTTCTAAATTCGTCAGTAGGTATTTTAGTCAATTGTGAAACTAACTATATTTTTCGAAAATGAACTTTATTTTCTCCTATCCAAAATCGCTGTTTTCTTTTACCTTGTCCATCATACCAATAATCCATTTAATTGCTCTAAAGTCAGGATTGATTCATAAGAAACGGGTCGTAAACATTTAAAATGATACGCACCATTTATTTTATAGTGACGATGTCTTTAGCTTTCATCGAATTATCATGAACTACGTTACGTTAAATTCTTATATCTCTGTTAAAAATGTTTTTGGTTAAAAACAAAAACTGAGATTAATAAGTGTTACTTAGAATGGTTGTGCTTTGGTTAAGTAGTATTCCTATCACCGTCGCACAACTGTGAAACAAGTACAAGATAGAGACAACAATATTAGCCAAAATATGTGCTAAATAAACGTGGATACAAAAAATGACTATTGAAATAATTCGACCACACCCAACCCACATTTCACCTTTTTTTTTAATAGAATTGAATCCAAAATCATCTCTATAGCAAATTATAAAACCGTAAAATGAAATCCACCCCATTTCACTTGTCGTCGACAATTTTTACACTTGCCACTATTGTGTAAGTGTCAATCTGACACCTTTTGTCAAAATGTTTTGGAGCGAAAAAATCGTTTATTGCTGTTCTATTTTGTATTAACTTGCAACACTTGCTATATGGGATATAAAGCGCTTTCATCGCATTTATTTTCTTGTGTGGCTAAGTTATTTTTTATTTCCTTTATTCGGGATAGGTAAGCTCTTGACTCTAGTCTAGGTCAAAGGTGTCAATTTCGTCTCTATTAAGAGCTAATTTTCGGAAACGATCTTCTAGCGTAAAAGGCATTTTTTTAATTCAGGTATAAATAAATAAAAATGCAGCGTTCTTTTCTTAAGATGTTCTACCAATTCTTTTCAATTTCATTTACGTGTATTTTAAAAATAGTATGTTCTTCAAGGAAATCTAACATAAATTAAAATTGAACAATACCAACATATCAATTTGTGCTTCAAGCGCCAAAAGCGCTATTAAATCTCTCACATACAAATTGTGATTTCGTCGCATTGCGCATGAGTGGTTTCTGGTGACAAGTGATTGTTCGAGAGGGATTAGTGTTCTTTCCACAACAGTATTCGGGATTAATTTTCGTTCACGAAATGTCGAAACATCTGCCCTATTAGTTATTACTGTGATATGTGTCCCTTTAACAGATTCTAAGTGGGGAATATTGCCTTTGTTATCGTAAAAAAGATTAAATTATACAATTTTGGCCACGTTAGCCTAGTGGCCCTAAGCGCAAGTGCTACGTTACAGGTCTTGGGCTCGATTCCCAGGTCGAGCAAAGTGTTATTGGGTTTTTCTGTAAAATTCTTAGTAGTTAGGATTTGTGCACAATTAATGGCAGTAGGCTCGCATTCTGTTATATAGGACCTAAACATACCGGCGAACTGTGGGTGTACGTTGGTACTGTTGGTACACCTCTGCCTAACCCTTCGGGGAAAACAGGCGCGATGGTATGATGGTGTTAATTTTTAGCCAGTATTGTATCACTGCAGTATCTAGGTTCCCGTTTCTCCTTTCCAATTATCTCTATCCTGAGGTAATGTGGACTAGTCCTGCTTGTAAGCGTCAAGCTATCTTCGCCTGGTTTTGCCATGTTGACGCTAGACGTCTTCTGAAATCCACATCGTGATCGATTTAATCCATTATGTGTTCCACATGTGGCAGTTTAAAATATTTGATAGGAAAGAAATACTAATTTATTTTTATTTATGTAGGTACTGTCAAGTACAAAAGTTTAAACTAGCAAATTAAATTACGAATTAATTACTGGTTCGGTCATGTTGAGAGGATGAGTGAAAGGCGACTAACGAAAGGGATTTATATGGCAGATGTGAGTGGCAACGCCGGGAGAGGACGCCCTAGAAAGACCTACCCTGACCTTATTGGTGGGGTTCTTCAGAAAGGTCGTGTGCGCAGTACTCGTAACCGGCGTGCTTGTATGAACAGATGTATGAACGTGGTCGAGGCGAAAGAAGTGTGTAAGGATCGTAGCAGGTGGCGTTCTGTGGTTTCTGCCTACACCCATGGGAAAAAGGCGTGAGTTTATGTATGTATTAAATTACGAATTTTCATGTAAAAAAATCTAGAAGAAAAATAGCGTTTTTAAGTTCAAATCTTTTGTATTTTATCTATCACGTCTTGGTGTAAATAAAGCCTGTGACTGTCTGTCCTTCAGTAACATGAACCAAATCTATATCAACATCCAATAAGGCTCTATCCTGAAAAAATATTTTCCCACTAAAGTCCTTTACACTCGAACAAAGATCACGTTGTATTTACTCAGTAAACACGGAGTGGATAATAACAGTCTGTTCACACCCTTAGCTATCTAATTGCGTTTGTTCAACGAGGGACAATGGGTTTAAGTGTTTATACTGGTTTTCCAATATTGTTATAGACGCCTATAGGTAATAATAATACCAGCCTATTATTGTCCCACTGCA
Source organism: Caradrina kadenii (assembly GCA_947462355.1). Classification (NCBI taxonomy): domain Eukaryota; kingdom Metazoa; phylum Arthropoda; class Insecta; order Lepidoptera; family Noctuidae; genus Caradrina; species Caradrina kadenii. The sequence goes on along the minus strand of OX381692.1, from coordinate 10,479,984 downwards.
GGACAAAGGCCTCTTTTTATATTGAGAAGGCACGAAGCATTGATCAAGGCGAATTGGCGACTTTTGATTTACATTATCTACGAGTCAAAGTTTTCGTAAGGATGCACCAATGTCAGTGTTGTACAAGATAAACGTCTAAAAGTATTTATACTTGAAAATTTTGTAAACCTAGTGATGTATGCGGGATTGTGTCCGATTAATGCAGATCCTTTTTGGTAAACGTTATTTTAATAGATGTCTTAAAATAACAAGTATTGATTAGTACTAACAAAAAAAAAAAATAACACAGCACTTCATTAATAATAGTGACAACTTGCAATTAAATCAACATGACATAAAGACTTACAATCAACAAACTCATAACTTATCTCATAAAAAACAAAAAAAACACGATAAAAATCATACAATTAAATAAATTACATGAAACAATCAAACAAACAGGGGACAATTTAAAATTCATCAGCAACCTCTTTACAGAAATACATTTTTAATTTGATAATTGCACCTCCGTATACTAATTCACTTAATAGGACCCTTGTATTAATTTTGATCACGTGACAACTGTCACTTTGACAGATGGTCCTCTTTGTAATATTATCTGTGCTCGTCTGTACTTATTAGGGATGGGACGATGCGTTTTTATTAGTGTATAGTGGAGTAAACGGTAGATACAAACTATTGGTATCTGCTTTCGTCAAAAAAAAAGAAATAAAATTCATATCTATTATTTGGAAAATCAAAAAGTGGCTCGTTAGCCTAGTGGTCCTAAGCGCGACTGCTACGCTAGAGGTCTTGTGTTCGATTCCCAGGTCGAGCAAAAAGTGCTATTGGGTTTTACTATGAAATTCTCAGTAGCAGCTCGGAGTTAGTATTCGTGCCCAGTTAATGGCAATAGGCTCGCCCCCTATTTTACATGGGACCTAGACATACCGGCGAACTGTCGGAGTACATTGGTACACCTCTGCTTAACCCTTTGGACAATACAGGCATGATGGTGGTATGTTATGTTATGTCAGAAAGAAAAAATGAGTACCGAAAAATACAAACAATTTTGTCACAAGCAGCAACAGTTACAATGAAATGTTACACTGTTGATTCCACAAGCAACAAAATAAAGTATAAAAAAAATTTAAAGGAACCTATAACAATTGATCTTTATTAGTTAACTTTAAGCTCTATTACGTTGATATCATGTCATTTTTTTTAAGTCTGCTTTTCTCTTCTTATTAACCTGTAATTTCATCTCAACAGTATTTTGCCAGTTAATGAATATGAGAGGATGAATTTGGTACTAGTGTTATAACGAATTCGCAATGAGAAAATTAGAAGAAGCCAGAAAGCACTGTAATCTCAATATTCATTAGTTTTTATCGCGATCTATCAATAAGTAAATAAACAGCTACTAATTATATTTCAAATCAGTACGCCAATTTTCGAAAAAAGTTGCGGACAGGCTGCAAGTCAACTGTCAAATGAGAGCCACAGATAATGGCGCTAGATTTAATAAGTAATTAAATTAAAAAAATTAAGTAACCCTCGACAGAAGAGTAAAGATCCCTACCGCAGCTACAGCTAACAAAAGAGCTGATAACCTTGAAACGGCTGAACCGCTTTTGATAAAAACATATCTAAGAACTATTGCTACGAAACTTGCTTAAGAAAAAAAAAACCCATATCAGTTTACCCATTTAACTGCTACGGTGCCACAGACTCTTTTTGAGTCGAGGATTTAAAACCGAATATTCCCATTTTTTTTTAAATTTACGTCACTAATAGGTACTAAATTCCTCATTGTACGACACACCTAAGTAGATAATATGCAAGTGAATATAGAAGGTGGACATTTCACTTGTCATTTGCAATCTACCAGGCGAGAGGACACGTGTGTCTGATCTGCCTTAGGGCACGAATCTCCGATTAATTGGTCCATACCATCCTCAATAGTATTCCGTTTGAAGGCACATACCGATGTAGATATCCGCATGTCCCCTCCGCCGGTTTGAACTTAGGTATCGGTATCTATATGCCTTGTATAAATGTCCTTTGTAGTCCAAGATCCAAGTCCCGTCATGCTTACGTCATTTTAAAATGGCTGAAATGAGATTACTAAAAGAAGTTACATTAAAATTATCTGTTACAAAATACAAACTTTTGCAATTTACATACGAAATGAAGGAAGGAAGGAGTATAATTTGACTTTATTAAAAAAAGAGGCTTAGAATTTTTTTGGAGGACAAATTTTATTATAGGACTGAAGATTTTTTATCGGAGATTGGAAGTTGTTTGACTATTTTATATTTAAATAACTATTAGAAATTGTGACATTAAGTATATTATTGACTGATTATTTTTATTATGAAGTATAAATTTGAATATTATTATTGTTCTTATTATGTTTTATTGGGAAATATGTATTTTAATTGTACCTAAAATCTATAGATACTTTTGCATGCCTTCTAATTGGTAAAATATGGCTGTTTCTGTATTTATATTATGTAACACAATCTTTACATTATACTGAATAATTTCTTCAAAACTAATGAAGCACAGGATCGCGAAAAATGGAAGGTGAAAACGGAGGCTAAAATAATATCTTGTAAAACATGTATAAAACTGCCTCGTTGGCCTAGTGGTCTTAAGCGCGACTGCTGTGCTAGAGGTCTCGGGTTCGATTCCCAGGTCGAGCAAAAAGTGTTATTGGATTTTTGTATAAAATTCTCAGTAGCAGCTCGGAGTTAGGAATTGTGCCCGGTTAATGGCAATCGACCCCTATTACATGGGACCTAAACATTCCGGCGAACTGTGGGTGTACATTGGTACACCTCTAACTCTTTGAGGAATACAGGCGTGATGGTATGTACATGTATAAAAAGTAGCCGTCATACTTGAACGTAATCAAGTAGTGTACCAGCATTAAACAAGCACACACATATACCTTTTTTTAACTACATTTATTCGATTATCTATTATATTTTCAAAATTTCAGCCATCCTAAAGTGACGTAAGCTTGGCAATTTGAGGATCTTAGTCTATTAGTTATGAAGCTGGTCAGATGAACGTAATCCGGCGTCGTAGAAATTAGTCGTATGTAGCATGCGGTTTTATCCGGAATTTCATAATTTGATTGAATGTAAACTATCCTCAAAAACCATACTGGATTAAAAATGGCGGCATTAAAGAAATCGTGTATTGTCACGAGAACTAAATATCTATGCCAAATTTCAGCCCGATAGCTTCAGTAGAAGTGGGTGAAATATTTATTATAAAATTCCAGGACATTCTCGTACATACAAGAGAAGTTTAATAAAAATATTCAGATTTTTTTTATTTGCGTTTAATATGGACTGAGGTCATGGGATTTCACGACCCTGGAGTCATCAAACTCATGTTATTTTAGCAAGGCTATGATTTTAAGACTCTCCTCACAATTTAATTCTACACTCACTAAAATGTCTTGATTACATATTCCTTTACATATAACGGGTGAAATCCGACATCGTAAAGAAAACTTAAAAATAAAAGTTTTGATGACCGTCTGAAATCGTCAATCCGCCTTGTCACTCAAGGCGGATTGGCGATTTCAGATTGGCGATTACAGGCATTGTGAGCAACTCTCGTGCCTTCTCTGTATGAGAAGACGCCTTTGCCTTGTAGTGAGTCAATAGGCTGGTACATACATATATAAACTCGCGTCTTTTTCTCTTGGAGGTAGGCAGAAACCACAGAACGCCACTTGCTACGATCCTAACATACTCCTTTCGCCTAGGAATAATAATAGGTTGGTATTATTATTCAAAAGTGTTCGCTGTAATGTCTCTTTCATCCCGTATAAAAAAATGTATAAATAAGAGTACCTACCCTCTTATTTATACATTTTTTTATACGGGATGCATAATTAACTACAAAATACACTAATCATCATCATCTACTTAGCCTTTTCCTAACTATATTGGGGTCGGCTTCCAGTCTAACCGGATGCAGCTGAATATCAGTGTTTTACATGGAGCGACTGCCTATCTGACCTCCACAACCCAGTTACTGGGCAACACGATACCTCTTGTTAAGACTGGTTAACAGACTTTTTGGCTTCTGACTATCCGTAACGACTGTCAAACATCTACGAATGACAGCCGGGACCAACGGCTTTACGTGCTTTCCGAGGCATGGGGGTGTCATAACTTCCAAACTCCGGGCTGCTACTGAGAAGTCCGTAATGGAAAAACCCAATAACACTTTTTGCCCGACCCGGTAATCGAACCCAGGACCCCGTGCTCATCAGTCGCGCTTGCGACCACGAGACCAACGGGGCAGTTAAAAAAAAATAACAGAAATATCAACTACCAATATTAATAAATTGACTCTCAAAATAATTAATCACAAACATCAGTTATTCGACATAATCATCCCCACACTATTAGTTATTCCAGTAGTTGGCAATACAGGCTAATTATTACAACATTTGTGCATCACGAAATGGCACACGAGGACCTATGTCACGCGATAGTTGCCGTATACAATCTCCATTTAATTATACATTGAATACCAATAGATTATAGAGGCTTGCTTTAAATTCCGTACCTACTAATTACTGCACCGTTGGTCTTGTTGTTATCCGCTCGATATCCAGGTCAGGTAAAGTAACTATATCAAAGAGTGAATTTCTTAAAAGCAACCCAGAGTTGGTCCCGTCTGTCATTCATAGTTCTTTGACAGTCGTTACGTATAGTCAAAACCCTGAAAGTCTGACAACCAGTCTTACTAAGAGGTATCGTGTTGCCCAAAATCTGTGTTATGAAGGTCAAATAGGCAGTAGCTTTTTGTAAAATACTGGTATTCAGCTGCCTCTGGTTAGAACAGAAGCCGATCCCAACATAGTTGGGAAATGGTTAGGTAGCTGTGGTTGATGACCTACTAATAATTAAATTATTAATATTTCAATCGATAATCTATAAACATTGCATTTTGCAATTAATGTGTCTGCTGAATGTCAAACAAAAAATAAATGTCTATAACTGCCTGTCTCTTTGTTCAGACTAAGATCAGAAATGGCTAAACCAATTTAGAAGGGATTTTCACTGGCAGATAAATGTTATAAGTACTATTATTTTACAAAAATAATTATTAAAACACCGTCTAACATTCACGCGAACAGATTCGCGGTTATAAGCTGCTTTACTGAACACAATGTAATGCTCTGAATTTTAGTTAGGTACCTACCACTCAAAAGGCTAATTTGTCTCTGAATGCTCACCAGTCATTTATAGCACAATCGTATACTGAAAAGCACTTACAGTAATTAGATTGCGGAAAAGGTTGGGACTATGTCATCCTGAACTAAGCGTATACAGGCTGTATTATTTTTGAAGTTATTTTTTGATGTATTTATAACGCCTCGGTAGCATAGTGGTCCTAAGCGCGACTGCTACGCTAAAGGTCTTGGGTTCGATTCCCAATAAAAGTGTTATTGGGTGTCTCTATGAAATTCTCAGTAGCAGCTCGGAGTTAAGATTTGTGCCCGGTTAATGGCAATAGGCTCGCCCCCTATTACATGGAACCTAGACATACCGGCGAACTGTGGGCATACATTGTTACACCTCTGCCCAAACCTTCAGGGATTACAGGCCCGATGGTATTTATAACGGTTGGTAGGAACAAAACTCTTTACTCTGATTAATTTGATTGATTGCAGACTCTCCAAGGGTAATTCTTACCGTCGATTATAACCGTTTTTTTAACGATGGGAAATTATCAAATGACTTCTTCCGCTCTGGGCAGAGCGGAAGGGAGTGTCAGACTCTTACTAACTGAAACCCATAATGAGCCTTGCGTTCTAGGCCCGCGGTAACTCTTTCAAACAAATTCCGCAACCCTGGAAAAATGTCACACCTACACAGTCTAAATGTATTAGGTAGACTGCCGTTTTTTTTAAATAATGGCCGAAATACCACATTCCATCACGCCTGTATTCTCCGAGAGTTAGGCAGAGGTATAACAATGTACACCCACAATTCGCCGGTATGTTTAGATCCCATGTAATAGGGGGCGAGCCTATTGCCATTAACCGAACACACATCCTAACTCCGAGCTGCTACTGAGAAATTCATAGAAAAACCCAATAACACTTTTCTCGACCTGGGAATCGCCCCAAAACCTCTAGCGTGGAAGTCGCGCTTAGGACCACTAGGCCAACGATTCTTGCCATGTTTTTTTGTACATAACACATTACATAACTAACTATGAATGCGACGACGTTGTACCTAAAATAAACACTACTTTATTATGGTTTTCTACAAACAATATTGAATTACCTTACATGCACGTCGACTGCATTCACAAACATACATCCAAACACACGTTTTGTAAACGCAAGCAAAACAGACAGTTTTGTTTTCTCTAAAACTTTATACCGTTTAATTAAACGCCACTCTTCGCTTTCCTATTTATTTCCGTAGCTGTTCGTGTATTAAATAAATTGGATATTATTTTAAACAATGGCGGACATGAGAAAACATGTTTGTTTTAGTCTTGTCTGTTTTAATTAAGACTGCATTTATTCTAGATGAAAACTGACACAGCTAATTAGTTTTGAGTTAGGATACCTTCGTGCCTGAATAGGCTAGAAGGTATCCTAACTTTTCTAACGCCTAATTTTTATAGAACTATAAAATTCGCCTTTAACAAAAGAAGCATGAAAGGACTTATCATCCCATTGGTGCTAGAAATTGACAGGTCATCCCAAGCTCAATTGACCTAAATTCACTGAGATAGACAGGTGAGTCCTACAGAATAATACTGGCTGGTAACGTTAATTTTGCTTTTCGGAATCAGTTTTTTTTTACACATCTAAGGTTTAATTTCAAATTCAATTATAGAATCAGATGATCTTATTACTGTCTACTATTGGAAATATAAAATTGTGAAAAGCAGTGAAATACTCAAAAATGCCAGTAGAAACCCGCCATATTGGAAACTGACAGAATATTTATGTTTACTACTAAGAACAACATCAATTCTTATAGGAAAACAAACTAACACAATAAGTTAAAAATAGACGTAAGAGAAGCACAATAATCTAAAATTTTAATTTGAATAGTACTTCGTAAAGAAAAAATACGTATATAGGAGGTTAGAAAAAAAGGAAAAAGTCAATACAAGAAAACAAAAATGTTATTCAAATAATTTATTCCAAAACCAAACTAAACTTCATTCGCGATACGATGTTGTTAAAACAACATCCTGTACAGAACCACTTCACCGCTATCCCCTGGGAAGTATTTACCGTCCACGGCACTGATCCGCCATTTTTTGCCGTAAATCTAATTTATTTGTATTAGTTAATGACTTACGCGTATAGTCAGCGACGGTATAACTCTTTCGTGGACTTTATGACGACGGAATGGTTTTGATACTTTAATTTTTCTCTTGAACGGTCATGAGTCATGAGAATATCTTGCTCTTCCTGTGATAAAAGTATTATTGCCATTCGTAAGTTTATTTTAACTTAACTTTACTTAAGAATTAATTGATATTATTATTTGACTTATTTAAGATGCCTGCATCAAACATGACAGAAAATAAAAATCCCTACCGCAGCTGATAACAGAGCTGATAACTTTGAAACCGCTGAACCAATTTCCATGAAACATAGCTAAGAACACTCGCGACTAATACACTTTTCAAACAAAAAAATCTAAATCAAAATCGATTTATGCGTTCATACGATGCCACAGACGGACACACAGACACGTCAAATTTATAACACTCCGTCGTTTTTGCATCGGGGGTTAAAAATACAGTGCATGGCATGCTCAACAACTACCTTCTTGTTATCTTTTCGAATCGATTTTACTTTATACTACTTAATAACTACTTAATAATCAGCTACAAAAATAAAGTATCAAAACCATCACATCCACCCACAATCCCGGGTGTCGGTCGCCGAAGCGTATTGCGGACCAATTATTTTAAGTTTTGTTCCGTGTCCGGCATTTCGCGGTTTGCCCGCTGTCCATTAAACAAATACTGTGAGCGTTCGCCCGTCACAGCGGAATTTTAAAAGCTATTAAACCCCGATTGAAGTTTTATTCCCTTTGAGTTACGATGCTGGATTGTTTCACGTTACAAGCGGTCAAGCGTGAATTTAGACTTTTATTTCTTTACTTTTATCGTAATATTATTATGTTCTGTTGGTTAATTTGCCCGAGATTTGGTTTCAGTAGCTTATTGGTTGTGTTGCTTATTTTCGAAGCGTTTTTATTTTTTTAGACTTTTACTTTATTTGAGAACACGCTGGTTTTTGTATTAAATACCATAAGATTATGCCATATTTATAAGCTTTGATACATGCAATAGTGTAAACCTGATATTTAAAACACACCTTGATCGTTATTCACAAACCCTGATACGGAACCACGCTAAATTAATTCTGAAAATCTATGTTCCTAATTGAATACCTACTGTCAAATCAGACATATCTCAAGTTCAAAGCAAAAATAAATACTCAAATTGCAACACAATAAAACGAGAAGCCCTCGAGGCGACATGTGGCCTTTTAAGTGGCGGTGACAATACTACAAATAGAGTTACGTTTTATAAGAACAAAAATTGTATTAATATACCAATCAAATCTTCTCAAAACCGCCCTTATTTACTCGAAAACCATACACAATTTAAAACTCTCTATTAAAGGTGCAGAGATCAAAATCGTTTGATCGGCGTAGAATTTTAGGGGTGCTCCAGTTAAGTCAATTGAAATAAACCCATATTCAAATGTAAGGAGGGTGGCTATCGGTTAAAACGTATGTAATTATTGAATCGTGTAGGGGGTGACTTTAAAACAGACCAAGCGTGTTGAGTTTAATGAATTTTAGCGTATGAGCGATTACAATCGCGTGCGATTCTGAGTGGAAAGTTTTGAGAGGAACATTGCTAGACAATGAGCGTGTGTCATTCATTTTTTATATTTTTTTTATTTGAGTTCTGTTTATACGTAGGTTTTTATAATGATAATGCTTTTTTATTTACGACAACTTTTGGAAGGACTGAAGTAATTATAAATAAATATTCTAGTGATTCCTGCATGAAACAAATATTTGCATGGTCTATAGATAATTGTTCCGGGTCTGTCTGTTTGCGAATGTGAATTTATATTATGTGTAAAATCACTCACGATGTAGGATAAATTCCTAGAAAGGAAGGCAATGTTCCATTGAAAAAAAATTAAAATAAAATCTTAACGTTCACGCGATTTATTTGCTTCCATATCATTTTATAAGTACTACATAAGCACGACCCATTAACTGATATTGGCTTGAAAGAATAATAAATGAAAATATTTATTAATATTGTAGTGTCATACAAAAATAATCACATACCGAATTAACAAACGTAACCCTCCGACTATCTATCTGTTTATTATCGCACAATAATTTAACACCACCAAAATAAACATCAAAAAACATTCTCACGACACCAAATCGCGACATCACAACAAATATTTGACAGACAATCAAAACTTTGACGCGCACCAAAGAAAACTGAACAGATATCAAAACAGAACACCATGTATAATAAAAAAAAAATAACAAACTCTGTCAGTCTCGAATCAAACTAAATAATGGCACACACCATGTCTAAATGACTGAATAAAGAGTGCGTATAGTAAATTGTATAAAAACAATCGCGGGCGCAATAGTGTTTTACGATGGCTTTGACAAAAATCAGCGTCGAATCAAACGTACGTAAATGGAAGATGTCGGTTTTGGAACATGGGAATGTATGGAGTGGAACGTTGATTTTTTTTTTGTTGTTGATTTTTTTCTATTGCGGTTTTTTTAATAAATTTTTTGTTTAATATTTAATAGGCCAACTACAGGAGACATCTAACAACTACTGAGTCTAGAAATACACACAAAGTAATACTTCAAAATATTTAAATAAATATTTCTTATACCTACCTGGCTCGTTGGCCTAGTGGTTTAAGCGCGACTGCTACGCTAGAGGTCTCAGTAGCAGCTCGGCGTTAAGATTTGAGCCCGGTTAGTGGCAATAGGCTCGCCCCCTATTACATGGGACCGATACATACCGGCGAACTGTGGTTGTACATTGTTACACCTCTGCCTAATCCTTCGGGACATATAGGCGTGATGGTATGTGTTATGTTATGTATTCTTAAACGCATATATTTTAAATATTTAAAACCTACATAGACTAAATAATAAAAATAATGTTATGACTGTTCGCAAATCGCATAGTATCCGTATTCTTTATTCAAAAGAATAAAAAAAACGTTATTTTTTTGGAATTCGTAATCCAAAAAATGTGAGACCAAAACAATAGAACATAAACAAACCCAACTCCATTCCTTTCTACCTATCACAAAATCCAACTCAGTGCATCAATTTTCCGGTGCCCATCACGTCGCGCCCGCGTGCCGGACACGTGCCGCGTCCGTCGGGCACGTCGGTACCCAAACGCGTGCCCCCTTTGTTCTTCCTTAGGGTGTCCCTGAGATCTATGAGCGATGGAATATAAAATTATCATTGAATTTGAGTTTTGACCTCTCCATGGGTTTATTAGTGTCGCGTTAACTTTTGGCGGATAAGTTATTTTGTATTGTAAAATAATGGTTTGATTGAGGATGAGCTGTTTTTTTATTATTATTTTAAACTCCAAGATCATGATCAACATCATCATCAGCCTGTATCAGTCCACTCCTGGACATACGTCTATCCAATGGCTCGCCACTTGGACTACTGAGTCCCAGATAATTATAGTCAATTTTAAACTTGACTACATTAATGTCCTTGAAGTAATGATATAACTTCATTAATAGGACTCAATGAGCAGGAATTTTAAAACGCTTTTTATAATACTTTGTAAAAACCTGAAGATTTTTTAAAATGCAATACTGTCTAATCTAATAAATCTAGCTTGATATTAAGGTTACAACATAACATACCATCACGCCTGTATTCCCCGTAGGGTTAGGCAGAGGTGTACCAATGTACACCCACAGTTCGCCGGCATCTTTAGGTCTCATGTAATAGGGGCGAGCCTATTGCCATTAATTAAGCACAAATCCTAACTCCGAGCTGCTACTGAGAATTTCATAGACAAACCCAATAACACTTTGATGGACCTGAAAATTGAACCCAAGACCTCTAGCATAGTAGTCTCGTTTAGGACCGTAGACCAGTTAAACATTTTTACCAAAAAAAAAAAAATCTAAAGTCAGTCTACTCCCTCCACTTAGCCATACAACAAACGCTTCAATACATGTGTATGATTATATGAACATTAGATACCATACATACAAACAGCCTCGGGGAACTAGGGACAAGTAATTGTAGTTTCGAATGTCAATAAGGAGGTCGGAATCACCCTTGTGTTATTTTTTTTTTCGGGTATTTGCTTTGGTAATTACACTATTAACGAATTTAGTTAATTGTATTTTTTAACGTTATTGGTTTTCGAATTGTGTTAAAAAAATTGTAATTTTATTGTAAGCGTTCTATTTAGTGTAACTTTGTCTGTTACGTATTCATGGCGGCGCAACCACTGAATGGATTTTAAAGAAATTTCATACGTTGTACCTGAGTTTAAATCTCAAGATAGGCTACTTTTTATTCCGTGACTTTGTCTGCCTCTCCGATAAGCGACTTTTTATTTTAACATAATATTTTTATAAATCTGTCTGATTGTACAAATTAAACTACATGCCTACGTCAAATTCCTCAATTGTCATGATAACATCGGTACCACCGTACTCCAAAAAAATCTAAGCATATTGTTTTTCATTAATTCCGCAAACGTTCTCGCGAATGGCTTAAGGCTACGTCCCACATAGCCAAGTCTCCCATGAACGATTGAATAATGATTTGAAACAAAATATACAAATAGAATTTGGTGGTACAAAAATGTTAGGTAAACATTTGTCGTGTTTATAAGGGGTAATGGTTCTGTATACAAATATTAGTAGTATGTTTTTTTTTATCAGTTCGGTTTAAATATTTTAAGGACTACTGGACCAAATAGGCAATTGTGAAAAGGGACAATACATTTTGTCGAGTGGTTTTGTCGAGTTATGCGCGTAAAAATATATGGATCAGCTGATGCTTTTCCGCGATTTCTGAGTTCGTCTTATAAAAGTTGTCCATAACGATGAATATAATGACCCTTTTTCAAAATTTCTGCAAAATAAAGAATAACGTTATCTGCCTGGCTAGCCTTTTCCCAATTATGTTGGGGTCGGCTTCCAGTCTGAGTGCAACTGAATACCAGTGTTACACATGGAGCGACTGCCTATCTGACCTCTACAACCCAGTCACTGGGTAACACGATAACTCTTGGTAAGACTAGTTGTCAGACTTCTTGGCTTCTGACTAGATCTAGAATTATATCTACGAACGAAAGAACAACGTTGTACATCTTAAAGAGGATTTAAAACAAATTGCGGACCTCTAAAAAAATCTAAACCAGTGCCCCAATGTTTTATTCATTGCACACTTCCAAATGGTTATTGTTAGAACATTTTTTTTTGTTTTTAACCGCCCGCGGCGATCGCGTGGCTACGTGTTTAACAAAATAGTCAAGTTAATGTTTTGAAATTAGCGCATTTGAGGGTTGAATGATGTTAGACGTGGGAATTAGTGGCTACTGAGTCTTTTGTTCGTTTATTTATTGCAATAAAAACATGGTACGTGCTCAGTCCTTCATTTGTTGCCTTTTATGTTTAAGACGTTTCGTTATACAATGTGCAATTAATTAACCGGCCTCTGCACATGTTGATGAAAATTATGTTTGGGACGAAATGGGGTTTTTTTTTTATCCCAATATACAAAGTACAGCAACATACAACCCAAATCAGACGTTATTCAGTAAAAAAATCGAGGGAAGCTGAGTCGGGCCACACGGCCGTTGGTTTAACGGGAAATGTCTATGTCAGCGAGTCGCTTTTATTGTTAAATATTGAAGCCTATTTTGTTACAGTCCGCTCTATTGACTTCGTACCTTTTTGTGATTTTAAAGACATTTCACGTTAAAAATTGCAGTAAATATGGATAATGGGTAATATGTACACACGGCTACACATCAAGCTATACATTTCCAGTTTATGCTGATCTCTTCTTGTATAGGATTTCCATACAATGAGAGGTCAGTTTATCCTGGAAATGTATAGCTTGATGTGTAGCCGTGTGTACAATAGGCAAAATGAGCATGAGGTCAGCTGGCATCCCACCTATACTTAAGGGATTCATCTCAAACTCACTTCACCTAAATTCATCGAGAGAGATTTTTTACAGTAGGTACAGCACAATTATGCTCGTCTTTTGTTTGAAAATGGAACAATGTACATAAGTTTGATTTTAATCCTCATTTCACGAGTACATACAGTAAGTAGATATTCACACAACAATAGTACCAAATACGTACACCAAAATCTCCCATTATGTACTCAACTGAAGAGGCACATAACCCTCTAATGATCGCGGCCGGTCCATCATACCCCTGGACATCAAAACAAACACGGATGCCACGTGTCCATTGAAACGTTCGACAAATTGCTTTCAGACTACGAAATATGTCAATTATAATTAATAGGGAGCGCGATTATTGGTATCGTATTGTTGGACTCCTGGACCCCGAGAAATGGACCTTGAAAAGGAATTTTTTGAAGGATGCATTGTAGGCTTTAGTTGTTATGCGGATTATTTGGTATTACCGACCGATGTTGAGTGATTTTGATGATTATATTGTTGTTGTTGTTGAAGTGTTATGTCGGATTATGATTTTGGAAAATCATAATTATGTTTCTGATATCTTTTACATTTATTTTGTTGCTTGGTATCATTGTCATATTATTGTCCCACTGCAGGGAAACGGCCTCCTATCGCCACGGGTGCTTTTAGCAATTTCAGACTTATTATAAGTCCAAATTTTCTCACGATATTTTCCTTCACCGATGTCAGTGATGTCCAAGATAAAATTAGAAAGTATATGTAAATTAAAAGTCACTTCGCCGTTGCCCGATATCGAACCACGTGTAAGAGAGGCGACACCTTTGCCAGTTATAAGCTAAAGTTATAAGTTAAAAGTTATAAGTGGAGCTAAATATGTTATTAACATAAAAAGGACTACTGAAATTCTGTATAAAAGAATTAACCTTGTTTATCTAAGGATTTTCACAAAGAAGGCAAAGAAAATAGAATTAAATTCAATTTTGAACTTACGCCTTTTCCATAAACTAACCTCACCTACACTCAACTATATAAACATGAAACACAAAGATCCATTATCAAACATTATTACAATAAATCGAATTAATAATACCCACTATTACCAAACTACTCGACACTCATTGTCACCATACACGCAGCTCTTAAACAGTCAAGACCGTGTAGGGTGTCCTCAAAGACAATATTTGTTGAGGACAAGCCCTTCCCTCTTCACGTGAGGACACACGTGTCGGACGTGGGAACCAGTCTTCGAAATACGATAATTTGTGGACAATTTAAGTTTGACGTGTGAATTGTGAATTGAAAATGTTATTTTGAAATGGGTAGGACCTTTCTATTAAAGTATGTTAAGTACTATACACACATTATCTGCTTAGCCTTTTTCCAACTATGTTGGGGTCGGCTTCCAGTCTAACCGAATACAGCTGAATACCAGTGTTTTACATGGAGCGACTGCCTATCTGACCTCCACAACCCAGTTACTGGGCAACACGATACCTCTTAGTTAGACTGGTTGTCAGACTTCCTGGCTTCTGACTATCCGTAACGACTGTCAAAGATCTACGAATGACAGCCGAGATTATCGGATTTACGTGGTTTTCAAGGTAGCTAGGGAATTGATGAATCATAATTAAACAAATAATGTAATTTCAACCCCTTTCTTATAAACAAACAATAGATCTAATTAGATCCTAGTTAACCTAACAAACTACTGTTTACACAAATATGTAAACACACACATTATTACCTCAAGAGTAAACGGAAGCCCTAGGGCTGCCCCAAGTCAGCCAGTGTTGCGAACTATGTTCAAAAGAGTCACCGCGACACTGGAACGAAAAGGTCATTAGGAGGAACACGGATGGGCTTTAGTCAGTAAGAGGCTGATACTCCTCTCCGCTCCGCAGGGAATGAAAGAAGTCATTTGATGATTTCTCATCCTTAAAAAAAAGAGCTGTCCCAAGTATCTTTAGTTTAGTAAACCTTGCTTAGCGTTTACTTACACCAATTAAGTTTGTGTTAATATAATGACTTGTATATTATATTTAAATGGTACTGTGCCTCAGTAGCCTAGTGGTCCT
Organism: Caradrina kadenii; assembly: GCA_947462355.1. Taxonomy (NCBI): domain Eukaryota; kingdom Metazoa; phylum Arthropoda; class Insecta; order Lepidoptera; family Noctuidae; genus Caradrina; species Caradrina kadenii. The sequence goes on along the minus strand of OX381692.1, from coordinate 10,464,668 downwards.
AAGCGCGACTACTAAGCTGGAGGTCTTGGGTTCGATTCCCAGGTCGAGCAAAAAGTGTTATTGGGTTTTTCTATGAAATTCTCAGTAGGAGCTCGGAGTTAGGATTTGTGCCCGGTTATGGCAAAAGGCTCGCCCCCTATTAAATGGGACCTAAAACATACTGGCGAACTGTGGGTGTACATTGGTACACCTCTGCCTAACCCTTCGGGAAATACAGGCGTGATGGTATTACTGATATACGGTGTAATTTTTGTACTTTTTTCAGTCGTCACATCTTCTTACAAAATCAATTTCCATAGGCCTACGCGAACATCTACGGCGTAGCAAAGAAGATAAAATACTCTACGGCGTAGAACTAGAGTCTACAAATAAAGTTTTGATTTGTCTGTAATTTTTATCAGACCTTCTAGTTTTCTTATCTAAATGAACCAAAGTGTTTAGAAGTTCAAAAGAAGACAGTTTTTTTATCAATATAAAATGTCATAGTCCAAAATGAAATGAAAATGAATCAATGATGATCGAGTCCAAATTGTAGGTGTAGATTTATTTACATATTTTTTTGAAATTATTTGGCAGTGTGTATATTATGTTCTACTGCACTTTTATACTACACAAATTCTAGACGTGAAGACTTGTAATTGACGGTCAGATAATCATACTATTATTTATCATCAATGTATTACTTAATTTAGCACCAGACCTTTTACTCCGTGGGTGATATTCTCGCAGGTTTTTTTTTATGACAAATAATGAAGTACATTAAATTTTTATTTACATAATAATATTTACAGCCTTATAATTAGAAATCCTTAATAATCCAATGTATTTAGCTGTAAGTCTTCCAAAGTTCTTAAATAAATAAATACATGAAAATAATATTACACTTCCTTAAAAAATGTAGGTACTAAAATTACAGCAAAAATAAAAAGTCAAGTACGAAAAACTCATACGTTTTTTCCCCCGAAACAAACCAACCCTTCCCTGCAGCGGTAATTGCGAGCGACAGCAAGTAGTAAAAATTTACAACTTGCAGCTTCCGCGTACAAATGTCTGCAAGTATTGTGATGCTGATGTAGTTGCGATGTTAAATTCTGACAATATCCGGGTGGTTCTCAAAAATGTGAGAGTACTGGTTTATGGGGGTGTTCAAAATTGTGTTTAATTTTTCAGTTGACATAAGTCGTACCTACTCGGCATCATAATAACTGTTCGAAGGAAAGAAATAAAAGAAATTGATTAAAAAAAAAAAAACTACTTTTTACTGCTTCTAAACATAATACCAATAACAATATTACATACCTTAACTTCTTTTCCGATGCCTTATGCAGGCATCTGGTTAAAAACAGAAAATATGGCGGTATAAATATACAAAAAAAACAAATAATAATGATTTTCCAAACAAAACTGAACAGTTTAAAATCATAATCTACGAACATTGAGAAACGCAGTACCAAGTTAAAACAGTTTAAGCTCACGTTAACGACATCGATAAATGCGACTAATGCGGTTTTTAACGAACCCACGACCCGCGGAGCGATACCGGGAATATTATAGTTCTGGTATCAAATACCGAAGCGGCGGTTAAGGGTTAAACATTGTAAAGTTTGTTTGTATAGCGCTTTATTGTTATGAGTTTTTTATTTTGAATTTTTTATCACTGCATTTGAATCACCTATATTTTTTTTTACCGATGGGAAATCATCAAATGATTTCCCCCGCCCTGGGCTGGGTGGGAGGGAGTGCCAGACTTTTCTTGACTAAAACCCAGCCATGTTCCATTTTTCGCTCTTTGCATTCCGGGGGCGCGGTATCTCTTACGAACAACCCACAGCCCCGGAAAATACCTATCTAAACCCTGTATGTGAAGTCAGATATTTGACAAATAATTATTTCTTAAAGTATTTATAGTAGTTACATGTAGGTACCTAACTCGTATTAAAAATGAAATACTTTGTGATCTACCGTTTTGAAAAAAAGTAATCAATAAGATGGGTAGGTAGCTTATACACTTCTTAAATACCACGGTATTTTTTTGTTGCTAGCCTCTACTATCCCACGGCTTGGCCAATGGAGGCATTTGCGAAGCCTTCTCTTAAACAGTATACTGGTTACATCCGGAGTAGTTTATTACGCGGACCTCGTAGAAACTAGAACTAATTTCCGTGCGTTCAGGCGTTTTTGCCATACCTATTACTGAATTCAAATGTAACAGCTCACATTAGGACCCATTAAGTTAATAATAATTGCAAACCGTGGTGCTTGGCAATCTGGGCTTCTCCCAGTTGTAAACATCCCCTTGTGCCTATTGGCCTAGTTCTATTCTGTCTCCTGCTTGTTTGGAGGGAAGTGGAAACTATATTTTTTCCTACTCCTCCGCTAATCTTTTCTGATTAATTTCGTTGCGGGATCCAAGACAGTTATATCGTTTCTCCGGGACTCGTCGAGCTTCATTGCCTCGGCGCTCTTCTGGCGGTCTCCACTGTTGATTCTGGCTTACAGAAGTTGCAGTGGTTGGGAATAGTGTGGCGGGCTTGACCCATTAAAAAAAACAAAAAGGCTTCTCTTCATTTTGCATTTTTCAAAGTCCTTCCAGAAAATGTTTCCCTGCTCCAAAAGAAATATATTTTTTAACCATTTTTATATATCGTTCAAAAATAGAACGCTAGTATTTAAATAACATAATAAAAATAAGTAAATAAACCAACATCCAAATCTCAGTAAGAATTCAAAGAAATCACCCAGTTTAACTTTTCAATTGAAAACGGGAGCAATCCATTCGAGTGGGAGCAATTTCCATATGGAAGCGGAACGATATTGAAACGGCTGAAATTGTGTTCCCAACTATTGTTATATTCACAAAAAGGTTGATGCTATTGTAGTATCTTTGAATGCATTAGAAATTTACCTAAAGCAAGCTTTTAGGAGATATTAAAGATATCTCAGTAGAGTAGTAGAGCTCTTTGTGAAGGAGCTCGTCCAGGGAACTACTACAACCATACCTATTTTTGCCGCAAAGTAGCGTTGCTGTGTTCCTGTTTAAAGAGTATAGATGCGCTTGCTCGCATGAGACATTTCAACTTTGCCTCTGGGATGGCAAGGCCTCTGGTTTTATAACTTAACATCAAGTGGGCTACAACTGTCTCGTTAGCCTAGTGGTCCTAAGCGCGACTGCTACGCTAGAGGTCTTAGGTTCGATTCCCAGGTCGAGCAAAAAGTCTTATTGGGTTTTCTATGAAATTCTTAGTAGCAGCTCGGAGTTAGGATTTGTGCCCGGTTAATAGCAATAGACTCGCCCCCTATTACACGGGACCTAAAACATACCGACGAATTGTGGGTGTACACTAGTACACCTCTGCCTAACCCTGCGGGGAATACAGGCGTGATGGTATGTTATCAAGTGGGCCATCTAATAAAATAATTACAGAAATGTGTGCTAAATTTTGTCAATAAAATATTAAATTTTATACACTTCACTACTTTTCTGTACGTCCTCTTATTGGTCTCAAATTTAAACTTGGAACAATCCAAATTTTATTGACGACCAATATATTTTTATGTCAGTAATATTTTTATTTTTTTGCTTTCCGCCAACTTTGTCGTTGCATGTACAAATAAATCAATTTATAATACAGCCTATCAATAATCTAGATATTGCAGGCACTGCCTAAAGGAACTAATATATTAAACAATCTTCTTACATAACAACCCTTTCACATGCAACCTTACACAAAGTACAATGCGACATAACTCTGCAATATGTCAGATACCATGTCCTCTAGGAACCCTTTCGGAAACTAGTCGATATCGTAAAACTTTACGATTGACATCCGACGGGTTAACGCGGTATACACGATGCTATGACGAGATTTACGATCACTAGCTCTTCACATGCATTTTGGAGCAATGAAGTGTCTTAGTGCATGCTTTGCATAGAATTCGTGAGTCATACCAAATAATGAAACGTGTATAGCATACCTATATTTCGCCTGATTTGTTTGTTTCATGTATTGCATGTGTTTGTAACTGTCCCGTTGGTCTCGTGGTCGCAAGCGCGTTGAGCGTGGGGTCCCGGGTTCGATTCCCAGGTCGGGCAAAAAGTGTTTTTGGCTTTTTCCATTAGGATTTGCTCAGTAATGACCCGGAGTTTGGAAGTTGGTGGTGTGACGCCGCCGTGTCTCGGAAAGCACGTAAAGCCGTTGGTCCCGGCTGTCATTCGTAGATCTTTGACAGTCGTTACGGATAGTCAGAAGCCTGGAAGTCTGACAACCAGTCTAACTAAGGGGTATCGTGTTGCCCAGTTACTGGGTTGTGGAGGTCAGATAGGCAGTCGCTTCAGGTAAAACACTGGTATTCAGCTGCATCCGGTTAGACTGGCAATCGACCCCAACGTAGTTGGGAAAAGGTTAAGTAGATGATGATAATGATGTTTGTTTCATGTATGAGACGAGCCTATTGTTATAAACAGGTAGTCAAAGTATTTTAATTAGAGCATTAAAAGTCACTTTTGAACGTCATTTACAAGAATGAAAAACATCTAACTGCCCATTACAAAAAGTAGTTTCGTACTGAGAAGAACGGGAAAGAAACTCCATACTTACTCTTGAAATATGTATTGAAATACGAGTAAGTTGTATAGGTACAATATTTCAATAAATTATACACATGGCAAGACGATGTACAAAAAATAAAAGTCATTCAAAGTACAGACTATGGTATACAATTGAAAAATTCTACACAATTCAAATTCCGACACAGACCGGCTTATATCGCTTCAAAAAATCCAACCGCGCCAGCGCGCCCCCCGCGTTCTTTCACCCGATCTAATGGTTGAACCCGGTTAAACTCAATAGAAAATAAAACCAATATAAATGCATTTACCTAAAGAATTTTTAATAAACACAAGCTAGCCATGGTTTCATTTTAGTATCCCAATGCTGGGCAAAGGCCTCCCCCCAGTCCTTCCAAGTAGGCATTATTTTCTTGCGCTACCTCGGACCAGCCTTCTCGGTGCGAGTCTAGGTCATCTCTTCAGCTCTTAGTGGATAATGAAATATAATTTTCCTGTTAAAATTCTATTTTTATTGTTTATAAAATAATATCTAAGCACATTATTTCAAAGCCACGCTTTACACTAAATCTTATACCCAACTGCAAATATATAATCAAACACAATTTTTATTTTACTAACACATTTTTCGATTCTCGCCTTTATTGCGTAAGAATAGGAGCTATACGAACTGCAGTCTAAATTCGGTTGAAAATATAAAGTGGGTGGCGAAATAATAAATTTTAAATCCATTAGTAGTAGTACACATGTTCCTCTCTGTTCCACAGTCCATTTAACTTTATGAGGTTCAAATTCGTTGAATTGCTGCCGACACGATTTGATATTACGCTCAGTGTTTTGATAATTGATTTTTTGAAAAAAAAATGTCTTTTAGGGTTCCTCTTACTGCATAAAATGTTATGTGTTTAGACAGACCTTTTATAATTAAAATTTTACTATGTTTTTTATCAAGCGTAAAAAATATCATCATACCATCACGCCTGTATTCCCCGAAGGGTAAGGCAGAGGTGTACCAATGTACACCCACAGTTTGCCGGCATGTTAGGTCCCATATAATAGGGGGCCTATTGCCCTTAACCTGGCGCAAATCCTAACTCCGAGCTGCTACTGAGAATTTCACAGAAAAACCCAATAACACTTTTTGCTCGATCTGGGTATCGAACCGAAGACTTCTAGCGCAGCAGTCACACTAAGGACCACTAGGCTAACGAGGCAGTTAAAAATATTTGTAGTTTTTTTACAGAATTAATTTTGCACAAATTTAACCCTCCCAAATCTACGTCAAAGATTTTTATACAAAAAATAATTGAATAAAAAAATCAGCTAATACACTCAACGAAACCCATTTATCCATACAAATCCAATAAACACATTTAACGGTTCCACACTCAATAATTTTGTTTTTCCCTTGGGTCACTCCAATTTCGGTAATATCCGCGAGTCAAAACTCGATTTACGTAAAAAAATGTTTTCTCTCCCCCGTTCGAAATCATCGGAGTGTGTTGAGTATTAACGACATTGCTTAACCCCTTTCTGGTGTGGGTAGTATTTTACCCTTAACTGGTTAGTCGAGGGTAAAAAGTACCTATATTTCTGACAATTACTTTTTGTTTTAGTAAGTGATTTTGAAGAGTGACGGGCACTAGAAGTTTATGTTGTGTCTATGAATTACAGTTCTTCCTAAACAAATATAATCATTGATGGTACATTGCATTTATCTTAAAACACGCAAACTCTAAACCATTTATCCCACGTAGTACAAAACAAAGTCACTTGCGGCCGTCTGTACGCTTAGATTTCTTAGACTACGCAACGGAACTTAATGCGGTTTTCATCAATAAATAAGCGATTCGGGAGGAAGTTTTATACTCACGCTATGACCAATAGGACCGGAGCAGTAACTAAAGAGGTAACTGATCGCGAGTGATACCATGGAGTATATAGCTATATAGTCTCTAGTAATCCATTTACAAGGACTTTTAAATAGCCAAGGAGATGATCATAAAATTAATAGCTTAGATTGCTAGTTGCTTTTTCCAAACACTAGGTTTGGGCAAGCATTTATGGAATTTCTTTTCATGCAAGAAATTCCATAAATGCATAATTATTAACGACAGTTAACACCTCTTCTATAAGCAGCTGATACAAAACCAATAATAAAAATTGAAAGTAACCCCTTTCTTTAATAACATCGAGTACCCATATTTCATTTATTGCCAATTGTTAAATTCATGATTAATAGTTTTCTTCTCTCTTTGTCAAAAGATTGTTTGTGGCGAAATTACGGTTGGGTTGAGTTCTAGTATGCCTTTTCAAATACACCATTAACAAAAATAATGGCCACACCCTTTCGATTTTGTTTGGGGTAAATAGAAATTACTTTATTGAAACTTTCATTTGTCAAGACATAATAGGGTTCTTGAATCGTTTATCCAAACATTTTTGCTTAGGTTGGCAAGTAAGCAAACAGCTTTCTTCATTTAAACCAGCAACGTCAAGACACACTTATTGGCTTTATCTGAAATTTTCAAAATAGGATTTTTTTATATAACAAATAAAAATATACTACAAAATACATTAGAAAAAAATGTATAAGTAACATTGAACTTTGAATCAAAATAGCAATAAATTGTATTAACTATCGACAGATCTATACACCCACATCTAAACGCTTGTTAGCAAAAACACATAAATATATCAAAGTGTGAGTAGCCAAAACAAAATGGCGAGAATTTTCAAAAATTGACCCTTTGTTTGTGTCCGGAACTAATCCGGTCGCATTCACACTTGAACCGGACGGAATGTCCTTAAAGTACATTGTCCGTGAATTCTAGGGTCATTGGGACCCGGTCACACATAATTTTAGTGTTAATAATGCCGTTCTTGTTAAAGCGTAGAGTTTTGGAGGTATTAGAAGATTTGTATAGTTGTTTTTTTAATATTTTAACGTATACTGGTAGCTCTTAATAAATAATCTGTAATTATAACATACATAACTTACCATCTCGCCTGTATTCCCCGAAGGGTTAGGCAGAGGTATACCGATGCACACTCACAGTTTGCCTGTATGTTTAGGTCCCACGTAATAGGGGGCGAGCCTATTACCATTAACCTGGCACAAAGCCTAACTCCGAACTGCTACTGAGAAATTCCTAATGGAAAAAACCCAATAGCACTTTGTTCGACCTGGGAATCGAACCCAGGACCCCATGCTTATCAGTCGCGCTTGCGACCACGAGACCAACGGGGCAGTTTAAAAAGAAAAGTAAGTTAAAGTAAGTTAAGTTTAAAAAAAATACAGATACAAAATACATATAAAAGGGTTGAAAAAGATAGAAAACAGCATTATATTTATATAAATAACTAGCGACATGCCCGCGACTTCGTCCGCGTGGCTTATATCACCCGCGTAAGTTACGTCTTTCGTAACTGCTCCGCTCCCGTGTGTCGTAGCATGATGTTATATAGCCTATATTTCTCAGGTATAATGTAGCTATCTATTGGTGAAAATTGGTTAAAATCGGTCCAGTAGTTTCGGAGCCTATTCGTTGCATACAAACAATAAAATCTTTCCTCTTTATAACATTAGTATAGACTAGCGACCTGTCCGCGACTTTGTCCGCGTAGCTTATTTTACCCGCTTAAAATTACGTCTTTCATTGCTGCTCCTTTCCCGTGGATCATAGCGTGATGTTCTATAGCCTATGTTACTCAGCAACAATGTAGCTACCTATTGGTGAAAATGTTAAAATCGGTCCTGCAGTTTCGGAGCGTATTCGGTACAAACAACCAAACAAAAAAGTTATTCCTCTTTATAATATTACATAACTTCAAAACTAAACGTCCAATTTTAATCAATTAAAGATCAAATATTATCTTCATAAACTGTACTTAGTGATGAAATAATTTATTTTTAACATGAATAAAATAAACGCGTTTAAATGTAGTCCAAAAAAAAATCAAGATTTTAAAATAATAAAAACGGTTGTTGTGCCTCACTCGACATAGATAGGTATAGTGAGTCGCGGACTTTTTTGTAGATATTTATAAGATCTACAATTAATTAGAAAATTGTATGGTTCTATCTTTTATAGTTTAGGCAGCGTACGCAAAATAAGTAACTTTTCTGGTTGACTTTTTACACCTTGTGTCCGAAAAACTCAAATATCTTACGGAACCCTATTTTTTTCCAAAATAAAATATAGCCTATGTTACTCGTGGATAATGTAGCCTTCGAATGGTGAAAGAATTTTTAAAATCGGTCCAGTAGTTTTGGAGCCTATTCATTACAAACAAACAACCATATTTTTCCTCTTTATAATATTAGTGTAGGTGACGCGTCTAACATTAGGTACGTCACGAATCTCTCAGCGCCCAGTCCACGGTCGAGTCCAAAAGATTAAATCTTTACACAACATTTATTAATTGATGTGGTCACACTTCTATTAAGACATTGTTGCGATGTAAATCTGGCAACCACGTGTGGTCATTTTGACCGACACGCTCAATATTGGTAATTTAAAAGCATGTGGCATGTAGAGGGTTAGTGGATTTATGTTATTTCGTGGTGGATATAGACATTTTAATTTTAGTGTTATTGAAGAAATAGTTAAGGATGGAGAGTGAAGGAAATTTTTGAACTAGCTGGGGTGGTTTTGTTGGATCGTAATTATATATTTAAATTAATGTTTTTTTCTTGGGTTCGATGCCCAGGTCGAGCAGTGTTATTGGATTTCTCCATTAGGAATTTCTCAGTAGCAGCTCGGAGTTAGGATTTGTGCCCGGTTAATGGCAATTGGCTCGCCCCCTATTACATGGGACCTAAACATACCGGCGAACTGTGGGTGTACATTGGTACACCAATGCCTAACCCTTCGGGGAATACAGGCGTGATAGTATGTTGTTGCTGTGGTTTGTTTTTTGTAAGAGGTATACCTATGTAATAATTATGTAGTAATATATATACCTATATGAAAATAAATGAAATGAAATTAAGTACCTGTTTATTATATCTAAATAAAAGCTTTTAACAATAAATATGAATTTTTAAGTGGCACTAACACGAAAAAAACGTAGTGTTTAATCTACCCTGTCTGTTTGTTTGATAGGACTTTTAGATATTAGCTAGGTTAGCTTAAATAGACATAAGCTAAGTGACAAATATAAACCGCTGCATCTAAAAAATACATCGATTAATTCATCAAACAACAACTCATGGTATCAGACCACTAAAGTAATTAAAATACGGATAATTAACTTGACAAAATAATTATAAATAAATAGCGTGCGGCAGCGAAAGGGTTAGCTTAATTAACACTAATTAATTAATAGTCTTATCAACCCTAAAATTACGGGTACATGGCATTTTTGATCGGATGTGCGTTTTAATTTTTTTATCATCTGCTAATCAGTTCATTAATGATATCATGATGATTGTATCGCTAATATTTTCTACATTCATTGACCATTTTAATTAAGCTGTTATATTTGAAGAAGATAAAAGAGAACGTGTATCGTTTTAAGGTGAGCCATTTGACGAAAATTTACTAATAACAAGCCCATACCCTTATCCTATCTACAAAATTTCTTAGGATGTAATTACTAATTGACTATTTCAAAAACACCTAGTGTGCTACTGAATGTGCTACAACTGCAGCACTGATGCAGTTATTTTAAGAGCGTAAAATACAAATTGACGGCCTCTTTCGGTAGTATTTCAATCTGAATTTGTGCTTCGTTCAAGATAATAAAATTGTCTCATATTATTGTTTATTTACAACATAGTTTATTAATAGATAAATAAGCATTCGTTCTCCTTCTAATAACATAATAAAGCATCATTTTAAACTAATGAAAAAGAAAGACATTTATTACTTGAACTCAACACTTCTAAAACCATTTAAGAAAAAAAGAACAATCAATGCTAAAACCATTTATTTATTTACAAAAAAAAAAACGAGACACTTCAAAGCAAACAAAGTCTATTAACGTCAATAATCATTGTTAGAATTACGTCATCTGTAAAATATGACATTGAAATTGACAGTAGTAACTTCGATCAATTTATCCTGACACGCGGCAGAATTCGGAACTAACATGAAAGTATTGGATATTGATTTTTACTTTAGCGAGCAGCGCCATAGACAAGTTTAAGATATATTGGTCGTTTGCCTGTCAAATAACCATTGACAAGAACTTAATGGTTTGTCAAAACATACAATATGATCTTTTAATGATTTTAGATTTGAAGAGAATTGGTTTCGAAAGATAAATGGTGTAATGTAGCTTTTGTGATATTCTCATAGATTTGTGATTGAATTTTGAGTTTTGAGAGGCAATTCTTGTATATTTAAGAACAGTCTCATTCTAATCTCAGTCTATATGTGACAAAAATACATCGAATTTGCATACATTTTTGGCATGATTTTGACATTGATTGCGTCTAGATTTTGAACATTTTTACTTACGGGAATTGGCCTTCTATTGTCATTAATTTTGCGTCTTGTTTGGTTACGGAATTAAAACACAACTAATAATTATTTTTTATGTAGATTTCTAACAATGTCAAACGCTCAGCTACCAAACTTATTGAAAAATCAAAGTAAACTATCGCTGTTTGGAATCATAAATTTTAATAGTAAGTTTTTGGTAGCAATATATTTATTTTTTATTACAAATGAAAAAATGTTTTTGCTAAGTTAAAATTACAAACAAACATAATAGTTCTCATTTATTTTAAAAACAGTCTTCTTGGTTCATTAGTCCTTTCTCGCATGTGATATTTGTTGGCATAACATGGAGTCTTTTTTTTTTTTGGGGGGGGTGGTAGATCATCAAATAACTTCTCCCGCCCTGGGCGGGGCAGGAGGGAGTGTCAGACTTTTACTGACTAAAACCCACCCATGTTCCTTCTTGTGCCCTTTGCGTTCCGGGGGCGCCGTATCTCTTACGAACAACCCGGCGCCCCGGCAGGCATCGGCCCTCAGTGGCCTCTTCCCTATGCTGACATCTCTTTAAGGCGCGCGTGGAACACGAACGCGCCGTCGACGCGGCCTGTCGTTATGAAACGTAAGGACGGTGAGCTACCCATTGCTCACCGTCCACAGGCCCGTATCTACGGTGGCCGGGAGTCGTCTCGCGAACAAGGAATCCTATTGTTTAAGCTTAAGAACTGTATATTATTTTGTACCTACCCAAGCATAACAAATAAAAATGATTTGATATTAATAGAAAACAATTGAATCATTCAAACAAAAAACAAAAGACGCTCTCACCTCATCCAATTAAATAGATAAACAGGAAATATTTTATATTTCTCACAATAAAATCGTCTTCCATTATTGTAGTGGAAAATGTCGTCATAAAATTTTAAGTAGTTCGGACTCAGTCGAAAATATGAACGATACAGATCGTAAAAGTGGGTAAATAATACAAAATACAATAAGTGCCAATATTTGAGACGGAAAGCGGTCGCGTTCGGTCAAGTTTGGGACACACTGAGAGCAAAAGAACGGAATAACTGTAGACCCAGAATGAAATTTAAAATAAGCAGAATACCTACAAAAGTACTCTTAGGAATCGAACCCAAGACCTCTAGCGTAGCAGTCGCGCCTAGGACCACTAGGCTACTGAGGCAGTTAAAAAAGAAAAGAAAGAGATGAGGTAGAGAGTGTAAAGAAAGAAAGAAAGAAAAAAAACCTTTTATAGGCACAACTTGAGACACATAAAAAAAAGTAATAACAGCTTATGAAAAAAATAAAAATAAAGCAACCAAAAGAAATTGGTAATATAGATGTGTGCCCCCACTGCTGCGCCAAACAGGCCCAGTTCAGAAATAATGCCAGACCATTTGGGCCTGACGCTGGTTTTCAACTGGACCTAATCATAAACTTATTATGAAATTCAAAAAATACTCATTGTGTCGCAACACTAACGGCTCGTTGTCACTACTAGGCGTCATAAGGGCGCGTCCACACTCGTCGCACCGCAGCGAGTCCCGATCGTAAACATTTACGATCAACGGGGGATTAAACGCAGTGTTCGTGACGTTTGCTTTTATTAAAAAACAACTAGGTATCTATTGTTGTTAGGTGTTGTACACTTCGTTGTTTAATTCCCTATGTAGCTGTATTAGAAGAAAATGTTTCTGTTATTTTCCCATTATGAGTTCTGGGCTTGTCTTTTTTTAACCCCCGACGCAAAAACGACGGGGTGTTATAAGTTTGACGTGTCTGTGTGTGTATGTATGTGTGTTCGTGTCTGTGGCATCGTAGCTCCCGAACGCATGAACCGATTTTGATTTTGTTTTTTGTGTATAAAGGTTAATTAGTCGGGAGTATTCTTAGCTTTGTTTGATGGAAATCTGTTCAGCGGTTTTAAAGTTATCAGCTCTTTTGTTAGTTACGGTAGTGATTTTTTCTTCTGTCGGGGGTTACTTAAAAAAATTGTTTTGTGTTTTTCAACTTTGTCTCTGGGATGGCAACGCATTTGCAAGGCCTCTGGTATTGCAGATGTCTATAGGGAGAGGTGACCACTTAACATCAGGAAGGCCGTCTTGCGGCTTGTTTGCCATCGAAAGATATTTAAAAAAAAAAAACAACCGCCCGTATGCGGGACAATATTTGCCATATACTGGCACCGCAACAGTCCGACATAGACTGCTTAAAATGAAATATTCGTTATGGTTAAAATTTGAAAAATACCTCCTTGCCTCGGTGCCTCGTTGGCCTAGTGCTCCTAAGTGCGACTGCTACGCTAGAGGTCTTGGGTTCAATTCCCAGGTCGAGCAAAAAGTGCTGTTGAGTTTTTCTATGAAAATCGCAGTAGCAGCTCGGAGTTGGGATTTGTGCCAGGTTAATGGCAATAGGCTCGCCCCCTATTACATGGGACCAAAACATACCGTCGAACTGTGGATGTACATTGGTACACCTCTGTCTAACCCTTTAGTGACTACTATGCATGTTAGGTCCCAAATAATAGGGAGCCTATTGCCATTAACCTGGCACAAATCGTAACTCCAAGCTGCTATTAAAAAATTCTGCTCGACCTGGGAATCGAACCCAAGACCTTTAGCGTGGCAGTCGCGCTTAGGACCCCCAGGCTAAAAAGCAGTCACCAATATAAAATCAGATAATCAAATATTGCCCGGGCCAATAAATACATAACCTCAGTATGAGAAAGCCACATTATCCAAATTCACACGTCACGATAATTATATTTCATACTAACTGGACATGGTGACCGGTGATAGAATCGGATTATTGACCGCAGCAGTGGTCAGTCTGCACACGGCTTTATAATAGGATAGAGACATCAGTAATGAAATGCGTGATAATTGATGTCAATCGAAATACTGATAATGTGGTCGGACATGGCTTGACTTGACTTGGTCATCACGTAACTGACATGGCTTGTATCTTTTTTCAATTATTTTATATTGCTCCTCACCTATATTGTTTTTACATATAGAAGCAACAAGAATAGTGTAACCAGAATTTTGTAATTTTTATTTTTGATGTTTGAAAAGAGTGTACGTGGAATTTCTTACTCGTTCTTCTCTTTAAACACTATGTTCCATATTTTGGAACGAACAACTAGGTTCAACTTTCTGACTAACTCCTTGACAATTCTAAAGTGCCTGTAAATTATTCAATTTAAATCAATGTTTTATTTGACATGGAACAGGAACAAGGAGGCCAAAGAAAATATGGATGGATTGTGTGAAGAATTATATGAGAGAGAAGGGAGTCAGTGATAGCATGGCAGTTGACAGAACCGCATGGAAGAAAAAAACATGTTGCGCCGACCCCAAGTAACATAGGATAAGGGCAGGAAAATGATGATAAGACAAAGTTAGGAGTACCAGCACTTAAACGGTAACATAAAAATATGTAAACAATAACTATTAGGTAAGTATAGATATAATTATAGTTAATAAATACTGTTTAGAACGGGTTAGATAACACATAAACGTGTTTTCCATGAATTCAGTACATGACCTGATTTGCAAAAGGTAAAAAAAAACATGGCTAATCCATACATAACATTAAAGCTGTAGCATCTCTGCACGATTATTTTTTAATAACCTACAAAAAGTTACAACCCTTAGCGTCTAGAATCATTAATTACAATATGTACAATTTATTTTGACGTTTTGTTTGTGCAGAATAAACAAATTTTCTCAATAATTCTTTATTTCTAAATAATAATATCCCACGTTCATTAGAGAGGATGTCCGAATTCCCACTGTCCACCGTGCAGTTATACCAACAATAAAAGGGTTGTTACATAAATCCTATTCTGACGCTTCATTTGGTCAGTTTAGTCAGTAATATTATTTGTATGCTGTGGGAAGTTGGAATTGCATAATAGAAAACTACAAACAAACAGCAGATCTAATTATTAAAAATCTAATTTTACTAAAGTAGATTGTTAAAGGAAAATTTTACTAATGAAAAATGTTCAAAATTTGATCACAATCTCAACTCTGCTACAATCAATGTCTATACAGACGTACTTTTGACAGATCAAGACTGATATTAAATTGTGATCGTTCTTAAAGAAAACTGGCAAGTGCGAGTTAGACTTCCGCGCGAAGGGTTCCGTACCATTATCTATAAAAACGGCATAAAAATCATGTCTGTCGTTGTATGGGAGCCCCCTTTAATATTTATTTTATTCTGTTTTTTGAGTATTTGTTGTTATAGCAGCAATAGAAATACATTATCTGAGAAACAACTGTCTAACTATCACGGTTCATGAGATACAGCCTGGTGACAGACGGACAGCGGAGTCTTAGTAAAAGCGTTCCATTTTACCCTTTTGGTACGGAACCCTAAAAATTTGTAGAAATTGGCCCCACAATAGGCAAAAAAATTGTTTACCCACAAATTATTATCCGAATGTACTTCAAAAATGGTTCAAAAGACAGACAAACCGACGGCACTTTCTCAAAATATTTTCATTACCATAAGTTATAATTTTGTCCCCTCGTACTCCATTACATTGGAGTGTTTATTTCATCGGTAAGAACGCATCTCCTAAATAATTGTGAGATAACAGAAACCGGTATCGCTAACAGTTACGCTAGCGATAAAAGCATAAGGTGGAAACTGTGGGTTGTGGGTACTTTGGAATAGTGTGGATCGGGACAAAGGGATTAAATACAACCCAATAAAGACCACTATTTCCTTTTTTTATTTTTGTTGCCGAGGTTGCGCCAACCTGACTCTCTTAAAATACAAAGTCAGTTACTAACACCGGTCTATAATAAATGAGGGTTTGTGGTATAACCTTGTGTTATTCAATTTAGATTTATTGCGTAAAAAAAATTGTTTCGTGGTATACGTACATACTTTTTCATAATAAAATCAATTCTGGGTCGACCAATCGATAAGCATATAATCAATGTCGTAATTTACTTAACTAAGGGTAAAGACATCGATTCGAGTACAAAAAACTTCGGTTCTTACCTACACTACTTTCAGTGACTTTTTTTAATAGATCGTTTTGACATCAGTATAATTTTATGGAATTGTACAAGTTATTGTAATACATTTTTTTTTTTTTTTTAAAAGAGTATGTATGGAGTTTCTTGCCCGTTCTTCTCCATACGAAACTACCTTTTGGAATGGGCAACTAGATTCAATATTTTTAATTTAACATGTGATTGACGTTCAAAAGTGCCTTTTAATGGTCTAATTGAAATAAATGATTTGACTTTGACTATACACCATCACGCCTGTATTCCCCGAAGGGTTAGGCAGAGGTGCACCAATGTACACCCACAGTTCGCCGATATGTTTAGGTCCCATGTAATAGGGGGCGAGTCTATTGCCATTAACCGGGCACAAATCCTAATTCCAAGCTGTTACTGAGAATTTCATAGAAAAACCCTATATAACACTTTGTTCGACCTGGGAATCGAACTCAGGACCTCTAGCGTAGCAGTCGCGCTTAGGAACACTAGGCTAACGAGGCAGTCACCTACACTAAAAAAAAATACTCATAATAACCGATATTATATAAGAATAGATAATTATCGTTATTTTCTTCTTAAAACAATAAAACTAAAGGCATATCCACACTAAACCAACCGTCTTACTACTAAAAGGAAACCTCCCGTCGAAACTAAGAAAATATTGGATAGAGATTAGGCCATATACTTTTATTGGGTTTTTCACTATATTTATTTAACGTTCCTTCCCTGATTGTGGCAGGGAGACGTAAAGAAACGTACCTACCACTTGAAAATAAATCTTTTTGTTTGTTAACACATTTTTTTCCGTACAAATGTTTTGGGGGAGGTTTTTTTCTTTGTAAATAGAGAGAGGCTCCTGGTGATAAAGTTAGGCTTAATTTATCGTGGTAGATTGTATTTTTCCGAGTGCTTTGTCATATTATTTTGATGTTGTTAGTTTTTCTTTGTGTTTGAGTTGTATTGCTTTCATTTTGGGCAATGATTTTGTTAGGTTTTGTAGATTTTGTCGTATGATTGGCGATAGTAATAGTGTAAATGTTTAATTTGTTTCATAATTTCAATAATTTATGACTACAAACAAACATACCATCACGCCTGTATTCCTCGAAGGTTTAGGCAGAGGTGTACCAATGTACACCCACAGTTCGCCGGTTTTTTTTTTAGGTCCATTGTAATAGGGGGCGAGCCTATTGCCACTAACCGGGCACAAATAGGTACTGACTCCGAGCTGCTACTGAGAATTTCATAGAAAAACCCAATAACACTTTGCTCGACCTAGGAATCGAACCCAAGACCTCTAGCGTAGCAGTCGCGCACATTATATGAACATTTTGTTATTTTGTAATCAAACCTGTGGAGATGCGTTCCTTGCGAAGTAAGTGTGGTGTAACTTTGAACGATAGAGTGAGGAATGAAATTATACGAGAACGTTGCGAAGTAAAAGAGGATGTAGTGACAAAGGTAGAAAAGAGTATGTTTTTTTTTATTTTTTTAAAACGTGGCCCCACACTAGTTATTTCTCCTGTATCGTGGGTGCGTTTACAAACATATAAAACTTACATACACAAACAGCCAGACCCGGAACAACTATCTGTAGGCCATGCAAATATTTGTTCCGTGCGGGAATCGAACTCGCGACACGCAGCGCAGCAGCCAATCGCTCAGCCATTATACCAACCGTGCCGTCGTGCTTAGATGGTTCGGTCATGTTGAGAGGATGAGTGAAAGGCGTCTAACAAAAGGGATTTATATGGCAGATGTGAATGGCAACGCTGGGAGAGGACGCCTTAGAAAGACCTACCCTGACCTTATTCGTGAGGTTCTTCAGAAAGGTCGGGTGCGCAGTACTCATAACCGGCGTGCTTGTATGAACAGATGTATGAACGTGGACGAGGCGAAAGAAGTATGTAAGGATCGTAGCATGATCGTAGCGTGGGAAAATGGCATGAGTTTATGTATGTAAATATACCTTTAACTACGTTCATTAAAAATTTGGAATTTAATCCAGCTAGAACAAATCTAACAAGCTAAAGCCTATATTTATTATTTAGTAGCTTTTGCAATCAATTTCTATTCATAAGGAACAGTATTTTTCTAGATGAAATGTATTCTATGTCATGTAAGGGGCATAAAAAATTAAAACTTTTATTTTAGAAAACCAAACAAAAGCACGTCAGCCACTTAACTTCTCCATAATTTTTGACCCCAATCAACTCATTTCCCCAACACATCAGCCAAATTTCCATTAAAAAAATTACAAACACACAACAATGGAATAATAACAATATCTTCACCGGAAGCCGTCCGGCCGCAGTGATCTTGCAGCGTCGTAAAATTTTACGATAACGTTGCACGCGCGTGTAATGTCACCGCGTCTCTCGAATGATGGCACATCATGTTTATGATGTCCGAATATTTATTGGTAGACGCCCTTCAGTGAGATTTGCGATATTGAGTGCTTGATTTGGATGAAACTGTGAGTGGAGCTCTCACGGTTCAATTCTGAATTTTTTCTCACCCTTAAATCTCAGGCGTTATCTTAACTGAACGCGATTACGCAATCATTGAAAGTTCGCAAGAATTGTTGTCATACGAATTCGCGATCATTTATACTGATATTGAATAGGTGTCTTAATTGGTGTGTCTTATAGGCACTCTCTCTCTGTTATTAAGTTCTCATTCGGTTAAGTTTGGTTTTGGTTTGTTAGAGAGTTTTTGGGTCAATTATGCTGTCTTATCTCGTTATAGATGTTCATGCATTCAGTTCATAGCATTTGGTTTAAAATTGGATCATTTATTATGAATTTCACAACTTAATAAGTTTTGCACAAAACTTATAAATTATAAAAGAAATACAAGGCAATATACAATTTGAACAAGAGAAGCGGGGGAGTTTTTAAGGCATCAATAAACTTGTCTGCATCGCTGTCAAACGGACAATTGCCCAAAAGGTTGGCAGTATTGCTGCGTTGAATAGCAAAGCTGATTATTTGTCCTAAGAAAAGGCCAGCCTTCTGGTCACGTTAAGAGTCAACCTTAGCAATGTTCTAAAATGGAAAATGAAACCCGACTTGTCTGAAAAAGAGAAAATTTTACAAATTAGTTTACTATTTTTGCTCTCTCTGTCTCATTAAATCCAATTCATTGTACAAACGAATTCACAAACCAAACCGCCATTCTCATATTCCCATCCAAAATCAATACAGTCTAATGTCTATATCTAAGTGCTGTAGTGACGTTGTAAATGAACACTTAGAGTTTACTACCAATAAATATCATACGCGTCTCCCGCGCGAATTAATTCGGCCGCGTGTTCGCGTTCTCACTGAATTTTATGTCTGTATCATTCGCGTTAGTGTGAATACACCATAATTACATTGCGACATGTATTGTGAATGTTAAGTAGGTGCTACTAATTAGTTATAGCAAAATAAGAATGTTTATGGCACTGGCAGATGTGAGTGACAACGCCGGGAGAGGACGCCCTAGAAAGACCTACCCTGACCTTATTGGTGAGGTTCTTCAGAAAGGTCGGGGGCGCAATATTCGTAACCGGCGTGCTTGTATGACCAGATGTATGAACGTGGACGAGGCGAAAGAAGTATGTAAGGATGGTAGCAGGTGGCGTTCTATGGTTTCTGCCTACCCCCATAGGAAAAAGGCGTGAGCTTATGAATGTACGTATGTGTAGTTTTAGCAAAAATACCGTGATAGGTACAGACAACGTCTGCTGATAGCTACAGATAGTTGTTTTGGGTCGCACTGTTGGTGTATTTGAATTTATATGTTTGGATACGCACCCACGATACAGGGGAAATTCGTGTATTGTTAAAAAATCTCTTTGCTGTCCTACACCGTCGTCCATAACACATACCATCACGCCTGCATTCCCCGAAGGGTTGGGCAGAGCTGTACCAATGTACACCCACAGTTCGCCGGTATGTTTAGAACCCATGTAATAGGGGGTGAGCCTATTGCCATTAACCGGGCACAAATCCTAACTCCGAACTGTGACTGAGAATTTCATAGAAATACCCAATAACACTTTCTCCTCGACCTGGAAATCGAACCCAAGACCTCTAGCGTAGCAGTCGCGCTTAGGAATACTAGGTTACCGATGCAGTTAGTTGGACTGTCATCCATCCTACCGGAATATTTATTTTACATTAGCACTGCTCTATGTAAGCCCCTCAATACCTATATGTACCAATATTATAAAGCTGAAGAGTTTGTTTGTTTGGTTGAACGTGCTAATCTCAGTAACTGCTGGTTTGAATTGGAAAATTCGCTTTATGTTGGTAGTTAATTTATCGAGGAAGGCTTTAGGAATACTACACAATAAAAGGTACTATCTTCCCATGAAACCCATGGACAACCCGTCAAAGACCAATCTAATCCAATTTGCAGCCTCGTGTCGCAAATTGAAACCCCATACAAGTCCATCTAATGGGTTGAGCCATACAGTGGCCAAATGATGACGTAATTAGATTACGCAGTAGTTCCACCGTGAAATGTAAGGGAGTTATGGAAAGTGTTATGATGTTCTGTTCGTCTATAGTGATCGTTGGGCTACCTCTAATAATGGTTTCTGTCCCATTAAGAAGGTCTTTTTAACCCCCGACGCAAAAACGACGGGGTGTTATAAGTTTGACGTGCTTATGTGTGTGTGTCTGTCTGTGGCATCGTAGCTCCCGAACTTATGAACCGATTTTGATTTTGTTTTTCGTGTTTGAAAGGTTAATTAGTCGGGAGTGTTCTTAGCTTTATTTGATGGAAATCGGTTCAGCAGCTTCAAAGTTATCAACTTTTTTGTTAGCTATGGTAGTGTAGCTAGTGTAGTGTAGCTGTAGTACTTTTTTGTTGTCTTCTGTTGAGGGTTACTTAAAAATTTTAATTTTGTGTTTTTTTCAACATTGTATTAGTTAATGACAGGAATTCTAATGAGTGAGTAGTAGTAGCGCTTCTTGTGAAGGAGCTCGTCCGGGGAAGTACTACCACCACACCTATTTCTGCCGCAAAGAAGCGGTGCTGTGTTCCGGTTAGAAGGGTATGTACTGGTGCCGGTGTAATTAAAGGCACATGAGACATTTCAACTTTGTCTCTAAGATGGCAATGCATTTGCAAGGCCTCTGGTATTACAGATGTCTATAGGTAGCGGTGACCACTTAACATCAGGTGGGCCGTCGGCTTGTTTGCCATTCAATGACAAAAAAAAAAAGAAAACACATGGTAATAATGTTAAAAATGGTCTTCATCATCTTAAGCTTTTGATTTTGAACTGTTTTAGTTCATAATTTAAAAGTTTAACAGAAGCTCCCTTATTTTCTCTTGTAACCAGTGTTTATTTTTGCTAAAAAGCATAAAGGTAATATCTACATTAATATTTTAAAGCTCAAGAGTTTGTTTGTTTGAACGCAATAATCTCAGAAACCACTAGTCCAATTTGAGATTCGCTTTTACGTTTTATAGCTCTTGTATCGATGATGGGTATAAGCTATGTAAAATCACGCTACGTCTAACTGGAGTGGAGCAGTACCCAAAAATGTAATTTAATATCGTTTAGTTATTAAAAGATAAATATACAACTTAGAACCTTCTTACAAGATAAACAACGTATTATAAGTCTTTGTTAAGATGAGATGAGGTTTTTCACACCACCATAATAATATTACTATTAACAAGAACAAAACGATTACCATAAAAACTTCGCCATATGTGTCCAGTTGAAGATAAATTATGTGTTAAACACGTAACGCAACCCGGCGCCGCTTGTCACGTGATCTACTAATTACTGTTACACTTGTTAGTGTTTGATAAAAAAATACAAATTAAAAAATTTTTTTTTTTCGAAAAATACATGTGTACATATATTTCGATCAATAAGTTAAAAATACAGGTAATACCTACGTATTTTGTTAATTATATCCTGTATGTTAAGTTACGTTTTTGGTTACTGCTCCGCTTCCGTGGGTCGTAGCGTTATGTTATATAGCCTATACTATTCCCCATGAATGTGGCTTTTATATACACATTTTTTTTTCCAATCCGACTAGGATTTCCAGAGATAAATCCGTATAAACAAACAGAAAAAAAATCTCTTCAGCTTAATTATATTAGCATAGATTGTGCCCGAAAAAATCTTCATCACAAAATTAGAATGAAACAAATTCAAAGTTAATTCAATAAAAATAAAATTAATAGGGTCAGAAACAACATTGCTTTTTCCTTACATTTGAGGGCAACAAATTGCTATAATTATTGCCCCGCGATTGATGCAAGATAATCATTTTCACGCAATTTTTAGGGTCGCTATCAACCTAATCAAAAATGGTGTTCCATGGTGTCACTTTGACAAATACCCAATTAATTTTATTATTTTTATCAGTTTTATTTCATCTTTTTTGGTACTTTTCGTTTTTTTTTTTGGTTGAATCTTGTAATTACGAGATATTTTTTATTTTTATTTTGTTATTTTTCCTTCCTTATATATTATTTAATTAAAAGCCTTGATGAAAAATGCCTCGCAATCATTGCTCAATTATAATAATATTATCGAATAAGAACCACAATTATTTATTTAGAAATGAATACTCCTCGAACTGCCTCGGTAGCCTAGTGGTGCTAAGTGCGACTGCTAAGCAAGAGGTTTTGGGTTCGATTCCCAGGTCGAGCAAAAAGTGTTATTGGGTTTATCTATGAAATTCTCAGTAGCAGCTCGGAGTTAGGATTTGTGCCCGGTTAATGGCAATAGGCTCGCCCCCTATTACACGGGACCTAAACATACCGGCGAACTGTGGGTGTACATTGGTACACCTCTGCCTAACCTTCCGGGGAATACAGGCGTCATTTAAAACAAAAACTGAATATTAATCAAATAATTCCAAGAAAAAAGAAAAGTTGAAAACAAAAATCTATTATTCTGATTTAACTACTACACGATAACAACAGTAAAAACACGGTACAACACAACATTCTCGTCTTCTAAGAACACAGTGGCCTAATAAAACAAAATAAATAGGAGTTACGATCTTAGCTCCATCTGGCGCTTGGTGTTACAACCTAATGAAACAGCGGCGCCTGCAAATATTTGTTCAAGGAGATTAATTGCACTAGGTTAGCGAGGAAAATAAAAGTCCGAACGTAATAGACAACATCATTAATTTGCTTATTAAGGGCTATGGAATGTAAAGACAACGTAACTAAGTTTTTGATGACAGATAAGCATAGTCACTGCTGCCTATAGTAACACCAGATACATCGCAGGTTCCTTATTATGAGCAACTAGATTCAACATTAAATCGTAACTTCTTGACAATTCAAAAGTGCCTGTAAATGGTCTTATTGAAACAAATGCTTTGACCTTATTTATGCCTTTAGCCATTTCTAGAAAATTAAAAAAAAAATACCTAATGTCTTGTAGTTCGCAACGTTACGATATGATTTCAAAATAACAGTACCATTGCAAAACTCATCAAAATATTAATAAACAAAGCTGTTATCGCATAATCAAATAATTTCATGAGCCATCTTTATTTGTCCATACAAAACAACTGTAAAACCCTTTCTTGGCATTAACATCTCGGTGAGGGCACTAAAACAAAAGAACTTGGCTCGCATTTTACGACTTCTTGTTTATTGTCAGCAGCATCTAATTGGTACAGGAATATTATTTCTGTTAAGGATTATTAATTTGTAACATTGTAACTGAAATACTGAGTTTTATTTTAGTTTTTCTTAGATTGAGGGTTTTTAAAAGTAGTGAAAAAGTTAAAAATTAAGAAAACTGTGTCCCAAACAACCGATGTAATTTTTTTGAGACTGAATTCGAAAAATTCTGTGTAATTCTTGATAGTCACTTTTACTCTTTAGAATAACGAAAAAATCAACAATATTTATTTTTTATTTATTGTTCTCCTCACAGCAATTCGCCACAATGCATAACTGAAGTAAATAAACCAATAATATTTATGAATATTTGACAAAACCAGCGTTCAAAAACAACAATTATTTCCACTACCAACATTGTCAATTATAAAACTTTCGCACGAGTCCCAATTTTTCACAGGCGTCAATTGTCACTCAGATTTGACGCAATATCAAAGTACCACACTCCAGTACCTACCGTGACGAATCTTGACGCGATTTTTAAACTGTCACTTTAAACCTTAAACCCTTTGAGAACTTGGCTGCTTTTTTACAATCGTGGGAAAGTAGAAATTAAATTTTTTTGTTGTTAAATTTGCAAATTAGAATTCAAATTTGCTTGCTAGCAGAATCAAATAAATATTTATTAAAATCTAAAGATAACTAATATATAATAAGTGCAATGCTTGCTAGATAAAATTAAAAATTATCTTGCAATAAAATTAAGATATTTTATTAGCAATGTAAGTAATTTTATTCAAATCTGTGGTTATAAAAGATTTTATTATTCCCATTGTATTGTTATTTATTTTTAAAAGGTAAGTATTTCATATAATTTTTATAACCTCAGATTTAAATAAATTTATTTTAGAACTACAAACGTCATTTTTTAGTATTGTAACCCGTTAAATAGAGACATTATTTTTAACGATACATATTTAGTTTTATGATCGATACATCAAAAAAGTGCTAAAAGTCATTCCTTTGACGATCGATCGTTTACAGCGCTATTATCATAATTATGCAAATATTCTTCGTATTAACAAATCAACCGTTACAAATTAATGTTTATAATAATTAGCATATTTTCAATAAAATCGCGTGTCATGCTTTTATTATTTAAGCAAAAAAAACTGTCAACAGTACCGCGTCATTAATTTTTTACAAAAAGCTATTTTACGACATCGATCAATCAATCGTTTTAAAAGATAAAATTATGCTAATTACGCACATCACTAGCGTATTTGTTAATTATTCATTAGGGTTGCTGCGAAATAAATTGTGATTTTATGACGTCAGTGCGGGGTTGTCACATTTGCAGTTATATCTTCCGCATGATTTGTTCAATGAATTTTTCAAGCAATATTTTTTAATGGTATGTCAATTTAATGTTTTTTCTTTTGTGTGACGTATCGACAATATGTCGATAGGGTAGAAGGAGAAGTGTTGTGCCAGCGTACCCTTTTAAAATTTTAAGCTTTACGTTACAAATTGAATCGGTACAATGGATTGGCACCCTTTCTTTTTGTTCGTAACACACATTCCTAAATCTATGTACTGTGTGTAATTTTGAAATTTATTTGACACACAATATTGGGTGATGTTCCTTTTTGTGTCTGGAACATGTGGTGATATAAACACCCACTTTTAGTATTTATTTTTAAATGAAAAGTATTGCGAGAACATTACCGTCGAAACTTTATGAGTTTTTATAGATACACGTACATTTTTTTTATCTAATGATATGACTAATAATAAAAGCTTATTGAGAAACTTGAGAAAAAAAATAACAAATTAATCTTAGGTAAAGTGGGCCATAGTCTGCTACCAGTACCTATTTGTTGTTTCGGGAGGTGCCTGCACCTCATCGGGCGGGAGGAAACGTCCGGGTGTCACCATTGTGTGGATCGCCCCGAGGACACGGTGGAGCACACCGTGGCGGTATGCCCCGCTTGGGCGGAGCATCGCCAAGTCCTCGTGGCGGCCACCGGCGGCGGCGAATTCTCGCGTCCGGCCCTGGTGCAAGCCATGGTCCGGAGCGAGAGGGAATGGAATGCAGTCGCCTCCTTCTGTGAGGCAGTAATGCTAGAGGAGGAGGCGGCGGGACGGTTGAGACAGCGGTTCTCCCGTCCCAGGCGCCGCGGTAGACGCTCCGGACGTCAGGAGCCGCGAGACGACTCCCGGCCACCGTAGATACGGGCCTGTGGACGGTGAGCAATGGGTAGCTTACCGTCCTTACGTTTAACACAACGACAGGCAGTGTCGACGGCGCGTTCGTGTTCCACGTGCGCCTCAAAGAGATGTCAGCAAAGGGAAGGGGCCACTGAGGGCCGATGCCTGCCGGGGCTGCGGGTTGTTCGTAAGAAATACCGCGCCCCCGTAACGCAAAGGGCACAAGAAGGAACATGGGTGGGTTTTAGTCAGTAAAAGTCTGACACTCCCTCCCGCCTCGCCCAGGGCGGGAGAAGTTATTTGATGATTTCCCACCCACCAAAAAAAAAAAAAGTACCTATTTGTGAACAAAATTACAAATGGTAAATGCAATTAACAAAAATTATAGCAAAAGAATTATTATTATTTTAATTATTATTATTTGTCAATCCCACTAGCTTCTACCTGTAACTTCATTCGAGGCTCACGCATATTATTCGTTATCCGCAGATTTATGACACTATGCAATAGTGTAGCGTTCCAACAGTTAACGATTTCTTGTAATCGGACCAATACTTCCAGGGATCTACCACTTACAATCAAAAAGCAATTTTACCGCTTTATAATATGGTACAGATTAATAACTGCCACACAAAGCAATTTCCTATAAAAATATTACTCCATGTCACTCGTCCCGAGTTCATATCAGATACAAACAAAGTAGATGAAACATCAATAGATACACAAAGAGTTATCTTATTGGGAAAATAAAAAGAATGAGATGTTTCTCTTGAGAATTGCGTGTTTCTGATGTCAAAATAAACGATAATATACATACATTTGTATAAGTGTTTCGGCTTCTTGTAATATGATTTAGGAATTGATGCTATTCCTAGGGCATAACTAGGCTTAAAATGGATATCTCTGAACTATTTTTGAGGTGATTTTTTTCTTTTGTTAATATAGCAAAGCGTTGGATAGCTTCGTCAGGAACTGGTGAGAGAAACCACAACACAGAGGAAGTGATAGGAATAAGGGGAGGTCTACCCAGAAGGACAGAAATGGTGATCAAAAAACAAGTAAAAAAAGTAAAGAAAGTATTAATTATTACATTCCATTAAGATAAAGACCCTGTAAATAATCTGATTAAAAACGACTATTACTGACTCTTTCATTATTGTTTTTTTTAAATCCCACCAGAAAACCAATAAGACACCAGCATAAACTCTCAAAAACTTCTCAATCAACTCACCCTATAAAGCAACTTAACCTAAATTTAAAATCCTCCGCCATACTTGAAAAAAAATTATGCAAATTTTCTATCTAACGACGAGGACTTGGCTCACACACTACCCGCATACTTTGAACCACTTGAAGCCCTAAGGGAGTCTGAAGACACAAAAGCTTAATGCATTGCATCTTAACTTAAGCAAATTGTATTTATTGAAGAACACTTGAATTTTTCTATTTATATTGAATACTGATGGGAAATCAAGTAGCTCTGATGTAAAAGAATGGATTTTATTGGTTTCTCTTCCCGTATTGGTGAAGATGTAGGTTTCTTTGAGAACTTGTCGGGTTTTGGGTTTCTGACAGTGGGATAGAAAATATTTACAAAGACAAAGTCGTAGTCATGCTAATCCTAACTAATATTATGAATGCGAAAGTAAGTATGTTTGTTTGTTAGCTTTTCACGCATAAACCACTGAACCGATTCTCTTGAAATTTTGCATATACGTTGTCAGTTGTACAGAAACGGACATACGGTACATTTCATCCTGAAAAAAAGTGCTGTTCCTGAGGAAAACAATAATAACGTTCTTATAATGATAGTAGATGGCACCACGTGTCTTTCAAATCATGATTGAATTTTAAATTTAACCGACATTTACGCGGAGGAAGACGCGGGCAAAAACTAGTTAGTCATAATTTGATGTCATTTACAAGAATAAAGAATTTAATTTTATATGGAGAAAAATGGACAAGCAACTCCATACACATAGAATAAGGTGACACCAACTTTTTCGTGTCATGATACTTATTGGAAAAAATAACAGGTTTTTATTAAATTCTAATAATTTTGCTACCAATTAACTTAGAATTATATTCTTACTTAAAAAATCTAGTTGATTTCTTTTCTCAATACCGTTCAGAATGCCTATCCCTGCCCCATATTGTAATCTAAAGTACCTTAGACAGTAAAATAAAAGCAGATTGCTTAGATTCGGCCGTATGCAGTCACTACATCGAGCTGCAGGTGAGAGGTGCCCGTCGATGACACTATATTTAATATTATTATTTTGTTATTTTAGTCTAACTTAGTTTTTAAGCTGTTTTTGTTACTAACAGGATTTGCTCAGTAGCAGCCCGGAGTTTAAGTTGGTGGTGTTACAGCCCCGTGCCTCGGAAAGTGCGTAAAGCCGTTAGTCCCGGCTGTTATTCGTAGATCTTTGACAGTCGTTACAGATAGTCAGAAGCCTGGAAGTCAGACAACCAGTCTTACCATGAGGTATCGTGTTGCCCAGTTGCTCCATGTAAAACACTGGTACTCAAGTGTATCCGGTTAGACTGGAAGCCGACCCCAACATAGTTGAGAAAAGGCTATGTGGATGTACTATTGACTGTAATAATTGTCTGATAAATTATTAAACGGTTCGAATTTGCCTTTCCTTTCGAGTCAAACAAACTATATAGGTCTCTAATTATTGACAACAATTTTTAAACAATTTTGTTTTCGTACAATAAATATATCATTGGCATTAGCCATTTACAAATATAAAAATATCAACAAAATGCAGTCATTTCAACATCATACCACAATTATATTTGCCTGTTTTTTTTTCTAGTATTAAATTGAGTATAATAACTTTCATCGGTATACCCAAACACCAATTACTTTGTTCGTCTGTACCTTTGTACCGTACACTTCCTAAATCACACAGTCACTTGTGACCACTTCACAAGTACCATGGGCGTAACACTTGAGATTTGCATACAATTTCAATGGGACACCATGAATCAAACGGAAGATGTATGGGGGACATACGTCTTGACGTGGCGTATTGAATGTTGTTCAATTTGAACAGTTTCAATTTGATGGTGATGTACTCAAGGTAGTACAGTATGTGGGTTTGGAGAATTGGATGATTTGTTCAATTAATGTTTATTTTAACTCCCAGGTCGAGCGTTATTTTTTTACGAAATTCTCAGTAGCAGCTCGGAGTTAGGATTTCTGCCCGGTTAATGACAATAGGCTCGTCGCCTATTATATGGGCCTAAACATACCGGCAAACTGTGGGTGTATTAGGCCTGTGCCTATCCCTTTCGGGGAATACAGGCGTGATGGTATGCTATGTTTACTGTGTGTTTACTTAATACAAGGTGTCAAACCAGCCTTCATTCTGCCAAATACACAATTATAAGTGACGAAGAGGACTCTATTATAAATCAAAAGCGGTCCCATTTTACAAGTACTAACAGCCAAACAATGGACAACAATAGTTTCCGAACCGTCACTTCTATATCATTGACATACAGTCCCGCCCCACTTGTGCATACATTACTGATTCACAAAGGCAAACGCAGCAATGGGTCGAGACCTTTCATACATCGGATCAAAGACTAGCTTGAAGAATGTAGAGGTACAAACAGAGGTATTACAGTATTGACCGGTTTTGAATATATTCTGGTTTTTTTTTTTGCGTTATTGTTTTTCTTTTTAGCTTTTTTAAAAAAAACGTTGCCTGACATTAGGTATTTCTCCTGTATCGTGGTTGCATTTACAAACATATAAACTCACATACACAAACAGAAGACCCGGAACAACTATCTGTAGTACGTACCAATATTCATATGTTTTGCTGGCAAGCAATGCTATTCTGTAAAAAATCCGAATAAAAATTAGATATTGTGTATCTTACAAATACGTACAGCGTCGCGTCTCGTCGTGAACTGACCCTAAAGTTTGAAAACTCACCTCAAGGTCACTGATGGAGATTGTTATAAAATATACAGATTGTCCTGCCGATTCCTCGGTCACATTTTTGATGACACACAAAAAAACTATGACACTTCTACATAACGGGTCCGAAAAAATCAACTGTTCCCTAAATTTTTACCCCCGACGCAAAAACGACGGGGTGTTATAAGTTTGACGTGTCTGTGTGTGTGTGTCTGTGGCATCGTAGCTCCCGAACGCATGAACCGATTTTGATTTAGTTTGTTTTGGTTTGAAAGGTATATTAGTCGGGAGTATTCTTAGCTATGTTTGATGGTAATCGGTTAAGCGGTTTCAAAGTTATAAGCTTTTTTGTTACCTGCAGTAGGGATTTTTATATTTCTGTCGGTGGTTACTTAAAATTTTAAATTTGGTATTTTTACTTTATGTATTGTACTTTTGTGTGGAACAGCTACTTTAAAAAAAAGGCTAAGGGATCTGGAACCATGCACTAAATCCATGGTAAAAGTCTTCTCTACAATGTCCCTTTCACTCCTTATTTTTTATTCTATGACCTTTTCCCATATCCTTTTGTATGCTCGGACCAACACGATCAAGCATCGGCCTGGGCGTTAGAGCGTCAAAACCAATCTCACTTCGTCCTCACTTGTGGCTTTTTGAATTTGATTTGGCCTTTTCCGTGACGTCATGTGCTTTTGAAGTGCGGTCGACCTTTGAGTGGACTGAAATTTGTATTTCTTGTGTAGGTGTTTTATGGAGCGGACTGAATTTCAATTTAGTGGACTGGGTAGGCCATTTTGGTTTTAGGATCTGTTGGATTTATTGAGTAACTTATAGTTATTTCCCACTTCTTCTTCTTTTAAGTATAGAGTTTTTTGCCAATTCTTCTCCATTCAACAGTACATTTTGGAATGGGATTCACTAGAAGTAGACTCAATTTTTTTTCTTGTAATCGAGTTAAAAAAAACGAAAGCCTTTTAATGATATAATTGAAATAAATGATTTGACTTTAACATGTCGATGATACATATATAATAATTTATACTCATTGGGTTCAGTAGATGATCAGGTTCACTGCCGCATTAAAGGCGTTGTGCAGGTCGTCAAGGGTGCAGGTAAACGAACAAATGGGACATTCAACTGAGACTTATCTGAAGACCTTTCAAAACTAATTGAGGCTACAATGGGCATCGAGAGCCGATGGTGGATGCCTTTAGAAAGGTCCAAAAAATAAGTAAATTTCCTTAGGGATAGTAAAATAACTTTTATACATTAATGTGAGTGAAACGACATGCAAAACCTAGTTTACAAATAAGCTAAATTCAAAAGCACCGAATCTAAAAATCGCAACATCAGAACAATACATCCAAAATCAAAAATAACAATAATCATGCACAGCATCGCCGCTAATGAACAGAGCTTAAACCAAGCAAAATTAATTGGCTGGCAAAGGGGTAAGATAATCCCGTCTTACGAACTAGTAATTATTTTGATAGGGACTTTGTAGCCCATGGGAGTAAAGGGAGTGGAGTTATGTGGCGCACGCGTGTTTTAATTAGATTCGGATTATCTGACTCTTGATTAATGATTTGGAAAGTTGTCTGACATTTTTGGTATTGTTTTTGGTGGCAGGCCATAATTGCTGCTAATAAACTAGCCTATTATTGTCCCACTGCCGGAGAAATGCCTCTTTGCATTCAAATAAGGCACCATTTCTGTTTAAGACGGATTGGTAATTTTGGTCTTTTAATTACCTATAAGTCCAGGATGTTCCAGGAAGTCTAAGATAAACTTAGAAAGTATATAATTTCCTTGATATCAGTGATGTCTAAGATAAACCTAGAAATTACATATGACTAAAAAGTCACATTGGTACTTGCCTGTTATCGTACCAGCAACCTTATGTATGAGAAGCTAAGACTATAACCACTTAATCATCACGATAATTGCACTAGTCTTATTCTGGTAAAATCTGATTCAGTGAATTTAAGAGAAGTTTGGCCTTTGCCCTGCAGAGGGACAATATTTATGCTGCTTTGGTTAATAGAAACATCAATTTCTAGAGAATCGGAGAATGCAGTTAACCAGGAGTGAAAAAAGGAAGTACAGGCTAGCAAAAGTTGTCTGTACATCTAACAGCTAGTTCGATTGTGCTAGCAATAAGCCAACTTAAGAGTACGAGCTCCTTATTCGTTTATTTGTATCTTGGACTAAAATTCATTCAAATACAAATTTTGATTGAACCATCCATATAATTCTCAACCGAGCCAAAACATAATCCTTTGTACCTAATGTAGCTGTAATTAATTCCTTGTTAATTGAAACTGTTGTGATCAGTCGGGTATTAACAGCGCTGAAAAGTTTTGAAGTTTCAGTGAATTTTGGAAAGAACGTTATAATATTGGTTTGGAAGATCTCTGAATTAAATTATGTTTAATTTGCCGGAAAATTTTGTGAAATCTTGCTAAAGAAACTTGTGCAAGAGGGTAGATGGAATAGAAGAAGGAATATACATACCATCACGCCTGTATTCCCCGGAGGGTTAGGCAGAGGTGTACCAATGTACACCCACAGTTCGCCGGTATGTTTTAGGTCCCATGTAATAGGGGGCGAGCCTATTGCCATTAACCGGGCACAATTCCTAACTCCGAGCTGCTACTGAAAATGTCATATAAATATACTAATATATATTTCAATATATTTTATTTTGTATATTTCAAAGAAGGAATATGTAAAATAATAATATCAACCTATTATTTTTCCACTGTAGGGCAAAGGCCTTTTCACATACAGAAGCACGCTCGCTCAAGGCGATTTTAACCTTTAGATGAGTTACAAGTCCAAGTTTTCTTGTACCGATATCAGTGATGCCTAATATTAGAAATTTCATAAAAAAAATTAAAATGTGACATTAATAATTATTGTAGTTCTCTGTGCGACATCCAATCAGAAATGAAGAAATCCACAGAAAAACTAAGGTAAACCGACACAGCTCTCAAAATTGAGATACTTAAGTGGCAATGGGCACAGCACATAGCTCATAGAACAGGCAGTCGTTAGAGTCGTAAGGCCGTGAGCCTTACGACTCTGGTGGCGACCACGTCCCGGAAGGCGCAGTGTCGGAAAGTGGTGCACTAGGTGGACCGACGAACTGGTGAAGATCGTGGGTAAGGGCTGAATGCGAGCAGATCGAGAGCGATAATAGTGGTGATCCTTAAAGGAGGCCAACGTCAAGCAGTATGTCCATAATTGTAGCTTCAGCAAAAAGGTAATTACTGCATAAAATAAAGTAGCTTCACTGAAAATACAAACCGTTTTTACCAGACGCCATTTTTCAAAGCACACTTTCATATTTTGCTATAACACTTCTGACTCATATTCCTGCATATTTGCTGCTTCTATCCAAAATACAGGAACTTGTTCAAACTAAAACGAGTTCCCTGTAACATAAACTGCCATGGAATACATAAAGTTTATTCTCTAAATATTCTCTAGAGTCTTCCTTGCTTGTAGCGAGGTGGGAGTGACTTACTATTTCTTTCAGAATGGTCGTTTCTGCTATCGAGGATTTGGTGAGTTTGGTGAATTATTTGAGCGTGTAGGTTCATAATTTCGAATGCAGTTGTGGCTTTGACTGAATCATAAAAACTGAATTATGTAAACTAAAATAAATTGCAATAATCGTTATTCATATTTTAATTGGAGAGGACAATGCTCGGAGTTTCTCTGATGGCCAGAATTCGTAATGAGGATGTCTTCATTACGAATTCTGTCCATCAGAGAAACTCCAGAGAACTAAAGTCATCGACATTGCTCGCAGAATTAGTACGCTGAAGTGGGAATGGGCCAAAGAAGGTGGCGGGCAGCGGTTGGATGCGGGCTACCCAGAACCTGGATGGTTGACGCTCTTTGGGGAAGGCCTACGTACAGCAGTAAACGGCAATAGGCTGATAAGATAATGATAATAAAATGAAGTTAAGTTGGTACAATTTCAGGCATAGTTAGAATTAAAGCAAATCAGCATTGGGAATTATTATTAATGGACTAGCTGACCCGGCAGACTTCGTACTGCCTCAATCGATAAATAAAAGACCTAAACTTTTGTATAAAATTATCTTAAAACCAACAAAACGAATCCGTATTTAATAAAAAAACATTTTTTGAATGAAGCATGGAGTTTTATTGTTATTTTCGACACATCATGTTGCTTACTTACAAAACAGAGTTTTCCTGAAATACTAATTGAATATGAACTTTATAGAATAGCAACAAAGTTCAAATTGACTCTACATTTTATTTAAAAAACGTTTTCCCGGCAATTATTCGATTTTTTCTCACCTTTTAAACCTTTTCTAGACTTCCACGAACATTTCAAGACCAAGATGAGTTAAATCCCTTCAGCCGTTCTCAAGTTTTAGCGAGAGTAACGGACAGCAATTGATTTATATATATATAGATAGAAGATAGATAGATAAAGAAAATACTACAGTTATTACGTTTCTGTAAGTACACAGCTTTCGTAGTCAAAACAATGATGTAACATTTTACGTCGGGCCTGTGGACGGTGAGCAATGGGTAGCTCACCGTCCTTACGTTGCATAACGACAGGCCGTGTCGACGGCGCGTTCGTGTTCCACGCGCGCCTCAAAGAGATGTCAGCAAAAGGAAGGGGCCACTGAGGGCCGATGTCTGCCGGGGGTGCGGGTTGTTCGCAAGAGATACCGCGCCCCCGGAACGCAAAGGGCACAAGAAGGAACATGGGTGGGTTTTAGTCAGTAAAAGTCTGACACTCCCTCCCGCCCCACCCAGGGCGGGAGAAGTCATTGGATGATTTCCCATCGGTAAAAAAAAAAAAACGATATTCAAGATTAAAATAATAACGAAGGCTACTCGAAGATATTCCCTTGGTAAGGGGTTTCAAAGCAATGCTATTATCATATGTCCCGCGGCGCTGGTACCAAACAAAACGTTTGTCATTTTAGCACATTTGTTTAAGATAGTTGTATTTCATCGTCGTCGCATGCTTAGCATAAAAATAACGTAGTGTGGGCAGGTCCTTACTAGTGAGAATATTAGACGATTCAACCAAATTGATTCACATTGATAGATACTCGGAAGATGTTGAAATATAACGAGTGTAAACCTTTCTTTTTGCTTCGCCGTTAGAGCATGGGTGTAAATTGGTGCACCTCTGCCTAACCCTTCGGGGAATACAGGCGTGATGGTATGTCTAAGCTTCGCCGTAAGTCGGGTAAAAAGCCACTTAACGCAACCGATGTTTCATAATTGTTTTTTTTTTCTAAGCTCGACCTTTTTTTTTGTGGGGCAATCCTCATGGGTACCCCCCGTCTGCAAAGCCCGTGTGCAAAACGGAGGGTCATGTCGGACTTTTACCGACTAAAATCCAGCGGTTTTTGGCCATATATGAGCAATTTCTGGATACGAAGATTTTGAAGGCCAAAATCTCAAATATTTTTTACTTTATACCACAGCTCGATGACAGATCAACGTTCACCCAGAATTTATGCTTAGAATAGAATAAAATATTGTAAGCATTAAATAATTACTCATTCAAAACTATTAGGTTACTTAATGCATTGACGTGTTAATTCATTTTAGGAAAACAAACCTAATTTATTTTATACAAAAACCACGATCAGGACAATAATGGCAAATAGTAATTGTGGCCGAAGGGTGTCGACCATTCTATCAGCGTTGGGAAATTATCATAGAGTGTCAGGACCGGCACTCGTAAATATCTGACCGACTGACCGCAATGTAAGAAAATGCAGAAGTTTACAAGGTAGGCATGATTCCAATTCCTTGTTTCTCATGAAGAAGAGGCGGCAGAAAAGTCAACAATAACCCTTTAAGCAGTATAGACCAGGGGGGCAATCCTAGTAACTTTAGCGTTCCCAATTTATTCTGTCAAAAATGCCACTATTCTACCAACATTTTTGACAAGTTTGACAAGCTGAGATAAGATTGCAATTTGATTATGAACATTTTATGTCACGGGAATTGGCGTTCAGATTTTTTTTAAAATGGTACAGAATTCATGATGAAATGTATTATTTTATAGTGTGCGTGTTATATATTGTACATATAGGTTCATTTGGACCTGCTGATATATTTTCTATATTGCATCAGATCGGATGGACAACCGGACTGTTATAGCTTGGGTCGAGATGTTATGACGCGAAACGTTAGGGTGCTGTAATTGATCCACGATTGCTATGTTCCCAATGCTTTTTGGTATAATATTATAAGGAGTTAGTGATATACTTGGCTGATATTAAAATACTTAAAGGAAACCAAATTGTAAAGCCAAAAACGTTGCCCCATACTAGAAATTTCTCCTGTACCGTGGGTGCGTTTACACATACCATCACACATACCATCACGCCTGTATTCCCCGGAGGGTTAGGCAGAGGTGTACTAATGTACACCCACAGTTCGCCGGTATGTTTTAGGTCCCATGTAATAGGGGGCGAGCCTATTGCCATTAACCGCGCACAAATCCTAACTCCGAGCTGCTACTGAGAAATGCGTGCGTACGAAATGGGTGCGTTTACAAACATATATAATGTCAAAGTCAAAGTCAAAGCATTTATTTCAATTAAACCATTTACAGGCACTTTTGAATTGTCAAGAAGTTACATTTAAAAGTTGAAGCTAGTTGCTAAACTAACATACATAAACAGTCAGACCCGGAACAACTATCTGTAGGCCATACTAATATTTGATCCGTGCGAGAATCGAACCCGCGACACACAGCGCAGCAGCTAATCGCTCAGCCACTGCGCTAATCGTGTCGTCAAAGGTGTGTTGTTTGTGAATTGGTCTTCTAAATTCCAATCACCGTAAAGAAAACAGATCAAAATCTAGTCGCAATCTCACTTCAGCAACAACTAATGACAAACATGTATGTAAGTAAGACAATTTTTACAGGCTTAGATTGGGATTACATATTTTACGTAAAGATGTTGGTCCCGGCTGTCATTCGTAGATTTTTGGCAGCCATTACGGACATGCAGAAGCCGGAAACAACCAGTCTTACCGGCTGAAGAAAGTGCTGAGATTATGTCAGACACTTTTACATACTGTGCTGACATAGCTATTGGTCGCGGATCAATCACCAATATTCGTAGATGTGATTGGTGGAGTGAATACTTAGTTGAACAGCGCAAAAGTTACCGTAGAGCGCGTAGACAGGTTAATAAGCTTAAAAAACGTAAGGTTACCGGAGACCTGCTTACTTCTGCTTTAAATACTCTTAGAATTGCCAGATCGCGCTACAGAGCAACGGTGGAAAAATCGAAGGGTAATTTATTGCGAAAAATTGTAGAAAAACTAGATAAAGAGGGTCCATGGTCTCCCTTGTATCACGAGTTTAAAGCTAATAGATTGGTCGACCTTGCATACATTGAAAACATTAAAGTTAATAATAAACATACCACCGGTATCGAAGAAACGACGGAAGTTCTTCTCAATTCCCTTATACCCGATGATTCAGCGGCCAGCGACAGCGAATACCACCAACAGATTAGAGAGTGGGCTGCTGTGCCACCTGAATCACCAGCGTCAGATCTACCATCTACTGACGAGTTCATAAATGTGGTCAGAAGGCTACCGCTCAATAAATCATCAGGGGAAGATAAAATATCTAATAGAATGATCATAGAAGCGTGTAAAACAGCGGCAGACGCGATCTTAACTGTTTATAACCGATGCATTGCGGGAGGCATTTTTCCTCGAATTTGGCGACATGGCTTTATACGGATAATTCCAAAGAGCGGCGACAAGCCCCCGGACGATCCAAAGTCATATCGACCCATAACCCTACTACCATCTTTGGGAAAACTACTTGAGCGCCTTATAGTACCACGCTTGCTACCGGACGGGCCAAAATTTCATAACAATCAATTCGGTTTCACAATAGGTAAATCTACTGTCGACGCGGCCCTTTCTGTTAGAAACGCTGTTAATTCATCCGAACATAAATATGTAATTGGGATCTTCCTCGATATTTCTGGGGCTTTTGATAACGCATGGTGGCCTATGCTTCTACTTAAAATGAAAACCCGTGGTTGCTACAGAAACATCTATTCTCTTGTTTGCTCTTACTTTCTAAATGGTTCCGCGAAGCTCAAACTTGGACATTATTCCGCAACGAAGTCGCTAACCATGGGATGTCCTCAAGGTTCGGTTCTCGGTCCTTATTTATGGAATTTAGGTTTTGATGATTTCCTCGCGATTCCACTTCCATGCGGCTGTTCCTTAACCGGTTACGCGGACGACGGCCTTCTGCTCATTCAGTCAAGTACTCGGGCTGGACTTGAGAATTTAGCTGACACATGCCTACGTTTAATATCTCAGTGGGGCGATCGAAACCGTTTAACCTTTGCACCGCAAAAGACCTATCAACTCATTTTAAAGGGTAATCTTAAGTCATGGCCTAGTATTAAATTTAATAATGTTCCCGTTAAACGAAAACAATCCGTGTGCTATCTTGGTTTGATCTTGGAGAAGAACTTTTCATTTATTGACCACATTAAAACTGTAGGAGAAAAAGCCAAAAAAAATTTTTATGCCCTAACGAGAATATCTAAAGCTACTTGGGGTTTATCCTTCTTAACTTTAAAAACTATTTATGGGGCTACTTACCTAGGTTGTATGTGCTACGGTGCACCTGTTTGGGCCGATAGGGCCACCATAGGGGCGGTACGACGTAAATTACTACAAAGTCAACGGTTAGCTTTAATATTTTTATGCAAAGCGTATAGGACCGTTAGTACTGAGGCCCTACCAGTACTTGCAGGTGTACTTCCAGTAGATCTTGAGGTGCAGCGACGTGCTGCAATGTACTATTCTGCGCGAGAGACCATGGACGCAAGCTTTCTAACACAACGGGACCGTGCTAAGATCTCTAGATTATTTAAACCGCAGACTGACGTCTGGGAGGAACTTTTATCCGAATGGCAATGTAGGTGGGATAATTCCATTAAGGGCCGGCACCTCCATCAGTTCTTTCCCTCAGTTCGTGAACGGCTGGCCAGAACATGGCTGGAGGTGGACCACTGTGTTGCCCAATTTCTCACAGGTCACGGCAACTTTAAGAGTAAATTGTTTTCTTTCAAGCTTGTTGCTTCTCCCTTGTGTCAATGTTCTACATCTGACTGTGAATATGAACAGTCTGCTCATCACATTTTATGGGAGTGTAATCTTTGGCAGAATGAACGAAATATAATGTTAGACAGTATACTGGTTACATCCGGTGTAGTTTATTACGCGGACCTCGTAGAAACTAGAACTAATTTCCGTGCGTTCAGGCGTTTTTGCCATACCTATTACTGGAATCAAATGTAACAGCTCACATTAGGACCCACTAAGTTAGTAACAATTGCAAACCGTGGTGCTTGGCAATCTGGGCTTCTCCCAGTTGTAAATATCCCCTTGTGCCTATTGGCCTAGTTCTGTTCTGTCTCCTGCTTGTTTGGAGGGAAGTGGAAACAATATTTTTTCCTACTCCTCCGCTAATCTTTTCTGATTAATTTCGTTGCGGGATCCAAGACAGTTTTATCGTTTCTCCGGGACTCGTCGAGCTTCATTGCCTCGGCGCTCTTCTGGCGGTCTCCACTGTTGATTCTGGCTTACAGAAGTTGCAGTGGTTGGGAATAGTGTGGCGGGCTTGTCCCATAAAAAAAAAAAAAACCAGTCTTACCAAGAGGTGGTATTGACCAGTAACGGGGTTGTGGAGGTCAGATAGGCAGTCACTCCATCTGAAACACTGGTATTCAGCTGCATCCCGTTACACTAGAAGCCGACCCTAACATAGTTGGGAAAAGGCTAAGCAGATGATGATGAACCCGAGATTAAAATTGCGTTGCGATCGATCTAAAAGTTAGTAAAATTGCCCCTTGATACCATTAAAGGTATTATGTATGAAATTTTAACACCCTGGTTACAGATAAAAAAGAGGTTCTCCACTATACCTATCGGCCTGTATGGAGTCAATAAAAAAGTCAACAATAACTGCTGTCCATTATAAGCGGTGTTGCGTAAATAACGGTCATCGATAAACTCAAACGTGGACATAAAATGCATCTGTATATCGATTCAGAATAAGTTTGTCAAACATGTAAAAGGTAGCGGAATGTATGGCCCTGTTTCTATGTCTTAAACATCTTTTTAACCCCCGACGCAAAAACGACGGGGTGTTATAAGTTTGACGTGTCTGTGTGTGTGTGTGTATGTGGCATCGTAACTCTCGAACGCATGAACCGATTTTGATTTTGTTTTTTTTTATTTGAAAGGTGAATTAGTCGGGAATTTTCTTAGCTATGTTTGATGGAAATCGGTTAAGCGATTTCAAAGTTATCAGCTCTTTTGTTAGCTGCGGTAGGGATTTTTATTCTTCGGTCGGGGGTTACTTACATTTTTTTAAACATGAAATTTGCCGTGTTAATCTATGCTAATATTATGGCAGAAGCTGAAGATATTTTGTTTGTTTGTTTGGCCGCGCTAACCTTCGTTCAGATTCAGAAAATTCTTTCACCTATAGGAAGCTACTCTAATCCGGTCTGATATACTGTATATTTCCGAAGTTCTTGGTCCGATTTTGAAAATTCTTTCGCTAATATTCCTTTTCCTAAAATAGGATATGTTTTACTATAAAAATAATTGGACTTCATTCGAAAATTTACGTGCAAAAGAAAATATTTTATTACATACGCGGACGAAGCCGCGTGCTCAACCAATAGCCAATAAACGTCAACCAGTATAATGACGT
The DNA here is from genome assembly GCA_947462355.1 of Caradrina kadenii. Taxonomy (NCBI): domain Eukaryota; kingdom Metazoa; phylum Arthropoda; class Insecta; order Lepidoptera; family Noctuidae; genus Caradrina; species Caradrina kadenii. The sequence continues at coordinate 10,424,077 of OX381692.1, read as the reverse complement.
CACGTTTTCCGAAATATTCTTCCGAATGCACTGGTCGTAAAAGGTTTACTGCCAGTTCCGGGGGCACCTAGGTTTATTAACGTTTTATACATGTGTGTGCTGTAATGGCCTATTAAATTTAGTTAGGACTGATAGGTAGTCAGTAATAAAAGCCTAATGATTTCATTGGGATGCGGATGTAGGAGTCGGTTCGTGTTTATTTATCTTTGGTGTTGTTTTATTTTTGTTGATTAATCTGACAATGATAACGGCCTCGCGACTGCTACGCTAGAGGTCTTGAGTTCGATTTTCACGTCGAGCTGTTGGGTTTTTCTATGAAATTCTCAACAGCAGCTTGGTAGAATTTGTGCCCCGTAAATGACGATTACATGGGACTTAACCTCTCGTGTGCCGGAACGTACATCAACGCTCAAAATAAGCCAGTGTTAGTCTGCCAGAGCGGATATCTGTAATTATGTGACATTAAAAAATGAATTTTGTACGTTCGCCCGGCACACGAGGGGTTAAACATTCCGGGGGAATGTAGGTGTACATTAGTACCTACACTTTTGCTCAAAGCTTCGGGGAATACAGGCGTAATGGTACGTGTATGGAAAAAGATTAAATTTTGAAGATTTTTAAAAAGTCTTTCTACCTCTCTTCATTTTAACATAAAAGTATGGCATGGTGCATCACAACATTCCGTCCTGTACCTACCATTATCATCCTGTACATAAAATTAATCTATTCAACCAAAATCATAACCCATTGATAAATAGGAAATCAAACAGAATTTAATTAGAAATCGCCTACGGTCAAATTCTCAACAACTATTCCGGCTATCACAAAATTACCCCGCGCTATTAAAATTAGCCCCGTATACAACAAACAATGTCTTATATTGGTCTTAATTAACTAATAGTTAATGACCATATTCAAATACGGACGTGAATCAAAGCACCCGTATGGTGGTATGGGAAAATGGAGCGGGCAGTGAATAGATAATAATTGCGGAGGTCATTTGAGACGGACAAAAGATGGAACCCCATCACCCTTTCACTGGAGCTCGGGTGGCATGGAGTCGGGTTAGTTGTAAATATTTTTTAAGTGTGAATTTTCATTACTTCATTAGTGTTTTTCTTGGGCATCATTTGTTTTTAAAAAATAAATATAAAAAATGTTAAGTGTTATTGAGTTTTTCTATGAAATTCTCAGTAGCAGCTCGGAGTTAGGATTTGTGCCCGGTTAATGGCAATAGGCTCGCCCCTTATTACATGGGACCTAAACATACCGGCGAACTGTGGGTGTACATTGTTACACCTACCTAATCCTTCCGGGACTACAGGCGTTATGGTATGTATTATAAAAAATAAATAAAACATCATCAATTACATATGTTTTATGGGGTAAAACAAAATCATAAGTTCCATAAAAAAAATTACTATAATACGATCAATACGACGACACCGTTGGCTCAGTGGAGCGATTGGGTACTGCGCTACGTGCCGTAGATACAATTCCTACACAGAACAAATATTTGTATGGCCTATGGATAGTTGTACCGGATTGGCTGATTGTTTATAAGTTTCTACACGCACTTATGATACTGAAGAAATTCATAGTAAGAGGAAAAAATTTTAAAGAAGCAAACAAAGAAGGAATTTAAATAGAAAATTATGTTTTTTTTTTATATATTTTTAAGTTGGCTGCATATAGGTTACATGTATAAAGGGTACAGGTATCAAATTGATAAATAAATCTTATGAGAGGAGTTATTTCTTCCTCTCACAACTTCTAACTTGCCAGTCTTGACCTTTGCGCTGTACTCTCTATGTATTTCCGAGATTTCTGCAACTACCTAAAACTGAACTAATAAAAAACTTAATAAATAGTTCGACTCTATTCCCCTCAAAAATATTAGTCGGCTGTCCAATGGAGTGGACAGTTTTTTCCTATTTTGCAATTGATAGCCGCCATTCCGAATATAAAGGGGTCCTTGCATATTTTAAACATTTCTTTTGTTATGCAGATTAACGTATTGACCCTGCTTGTACCCATAACAAAATGTGTTAAGAGCTGTTCCATGAGAGAAAGAAACAACACTTCATTTTGTATAGCACCGTCTCTTTTCCGCACGGAACAATGATAGGTTTTAGGTACTCTCGCAATGTAGTGTGACCCTAATTCAAGTTTTAACAATTTTATTTACTTTTTCAACGTTATTCGAATTTGACTTTTGTGTTTTTGGAATAAGACTCATAATTATGGCAGAAACATTTTGGTTTCATCATTAATTATTTTTTGCTTGACACGAAGTAGTCAGTAGAATTTAAATCTTAAACTATTTGAAATAAAGTGTTTTTTTAACTGATTAAGAATTTAGGCTTTAGTATTTTTATTGTCTGCTTCCGTTTTGCTAAAAAGGCGTGAAAGAGACAAAAGATCATTGTTTAAAGTTATTCGGATCACGTTTTAGTTTTAATGGACCGGACACATGAGGGCGGATTGTTGGTGACCAGTGATAAAAATGTATGAGAAAATATTTTTAATTAAACGTTTTTAATCTCTCGGGGGTTAAATATTTTAGTGACATTGCGTTGTAAACCTTCTTATTAATAGAAAGAAGAAGAAAAAATATATTTTTTAACCCCCGACTCATAAACGACGGGGTGTTATGAGTTTGACGTGTCTGTGTATGTGTGTGTGGCATCGTAGCTCTCGAACGCATTAACCGATTTTGATTTTGTTTTTGTGTTTGAAAGGGGTATTAGTGGGGAGTGTTTTTAGCTATGTTTGATGGAAATCGGTTCAGCCATTTCAAAGTTATCAGTTCTTTTGTTAGCTGCGGTAGTGATTTTTATTTTTCTGCCGGGGAAATAAACGCAAAGAAAAAATGACAGTACCCATTGAAAATACATACACAATCCCATTTAACCGTGTTATGACTCCCGAAAAATTAACAACATACCATCATACCATAGCGCCTGCATTCCTCGAAGGTTAAACAGAGGTGTAACATTGTACACCCACAGTTCGCCGCCGCCGGTATGTTTAGGTGCCATGTAATAGACGGCGAGCTTATTGCCATTAACCGGGCACAAATCCTAATTCCGAGCTGCTACTGAAAATTTCAAAGAAAAACCTAATAGCACTTTTTGCTCGACCTGGAAATCGAACCCAGGACCGCTAGCGTAGCAGTCACGCTTAGGACCACTAGGCTAACGAGGCAGTTAAAATTTTATACCTCATAATATAAAATGAAACTTTTCGGACTAGCATTATACATAATACTTATACTTAATGCATACATAATAATTAACACATACTATTAATTACATTTTTATTTTTTTACCTACCCTGACCTAATTGGTGAGGATCTACAGAAAAGTCGGGTGCACAGTAGGTACTCGTAACCGGCGTGCTTGTATGAACGTGGACGAGGCGAAGGAAGTATGTAAGGAACGATCCTTACGTACTTCCTTCGCCTCGTCCACGTTCACCTGGTACGAACCAGGTGGCGTTCTTTGGTTTCTGCCTTGGGAAAAAGGCGTGAGTTTATGTATGTATGTATTAATTAAATAAACAATGTTTCTTTTTTAATATTCAGCCTTCCTACAATAGCCACCGTTAAGAACAGTGTACCGTAAAAAAACATGAATTGACCAACAATAATTCATTCATATTCTTCAACCATTCACAGCTGTCTACTACATATAATATTACACACGATTTACAACCTTAACAACTACAAAATAAAAAGCAAAATTATTAACCCTAAAAGACTAGGGTGACCAGGTGCGTTCACGCTCGGTATAGCACGGGATAGAGGTGAGTCATTCGTGTCTGTAAAGTTCAGGGCACGTGGTCACTTAGTCGTTAACCTTTTGCGGTAGAAAAGTCACATTTTTTGTTAAAAAAAAATGTCTTGGATCACTGTTGATACATTAAAGGTTTTTAAAAAAGTAAGTTTCCGGAGTTCAATGAATTTAATTATTAATTGGTACTTATAAAAAAGTTGTAACGGCCGCATACACAATCGTAACAAAATGTTTAGTCAGCATGAAGGTTTTGAACAGACGCAGGGTTAAGTAACGTTTGGGAATTCGGAAGATAATTTGATAGACTGGGTTTTACATACGTGTACTATTACAACGTCGAGTTCAACTTCAACTTCCTTAGAAGAAACAAAGATATTATGTATTTATTAATTATGCCTTTTTAATTATGGCAACAGGCGTGATGGTATGTTAATTATGGCAACGTAAATGATAGACAAAAAATAGTGTCCCACACTTCATTCAATATAACATTAAAAGAATACTGTTATACATACACATACACACACCATCACGCCTGTAATCCCCGAAGGGTTAGGCAGAGGTGTACCGTAATAGGTATGTACACCCACAGTTCGCCGGTATGTTTAGGTCCCATGTAATAGGGGGCGAGCCTATTGCCATTAACCGGGCCCAAATCCTAACTCCGAGCTGCTACTGAGAATTTCATAAAAAAAAACCCAATAACACTTTTTGCTCAACCTGGGAATCGAACCCAAGACCTTTAGCGTAGCAGTCGCGCTTAGGACTACTAGGCAACAGAGGCAGTTATTTCAAAATAAGTGTATAATAATCTCTCTGTAAAATTATACAATTAAATGTGGTAACTCCAACAATAAAACTCTATAACTATTGTTATTTTCCTAATAGACAAGGTAAAGAGGCAAACTTAAGTTCTTTTTTATCGCGAGACGACTCCCGGCCACCGTAGATATGGGCCTGTGGACGGTGAGCAATGGGTAGCTCACCGTCCTTACGTTTAAACAACGACAGGCCGTGTCGACGGCGCGTTCGTGTTCCACGCGCGCCTCAAAGAGATGTCAGCAAAAAGAAGGGGCCACTGAGGACCGATGCCTGCCGGGGCTGCGGGTTGTTCGTAAGAGATACCGCGCCCCCGGAACGCAAAGGGCACAAGAAGGAACATGGGTGGGTTTTAGTCAGTAAAAGTCTGACACTCCCTCCCGCCCCGCCCAGGGCGGGAGAAGTTATTTGATGATTTCCCACCACCCATAAAAAAAAAGTTCTTTTTTATGATTCTTTTTTTTAAATCTGGTAACCTCTAAATTACCTAGGATTTTTTTTGCAAGAAACGAATTTTTATTTTGAATAATTAACGTACACGTAAAACTTACAAAAAATAATTGCAAAATATGTAAGTATGTATAATTGATATAAAAAAAACTTGGATTAATAATTAAAACACATACCATTACTTGCCACGCTTCACTTACTACTATTTATTTTTTATCACAAAACATTTTAACGGTATGCTGACATTACTAGTTTGCAAACATCTGCCGACTATCCTGCGCACGCGTCTATACCAACACCTTGAGGGGTGGTCAGTAATTATAAACAGTAAACTATAGACATGCGGGTGCAAAAAATTGTTGTGACGTAGGTACGAGTTGCTAGCAGTATAGTATATGTAAAAAAATTAAGATAAAAATAATACTAGCCTATTATTGTCCCACTAGGACAACGGCCTTGTCTCACGCGCCTTTACCACATGGCCAACACGACGTATTTTTTTTAATTATGACAAAATATTGCCAGCCTATTTATTGTCCCACTGCAGGGTAATGTCTCTGTTCATACAGAAAAGGCCCGAGCATTAATTAGGGCCTTCTGCCAATCATTTTATACCTGCAGTCTGTGGCCAACTGTACGTAGCGAGCTATGGCTGCAATAATTGAAATATGTTATTGTTTGCTATGAAGAAATGTCAGGCGCTTTATGTAAAGCAAAAAAAGTGGGGTACTTTCCCTAATAATTGATAAAGTACCGATGTCACTTTTTCTATTTGATAATGTACTTTCTAAGATCATCTTGAACGTTACTGACATCGGTTAAGGAAAACATTGTAACGAAACCTGGGCAGGGTATTCGCCATGAGTAAGCATTCTGATCAATGCTTTTGCCTTGTCTGTATCGGAAGAGACTTTTGCCCTGCAGTGACATAACAATAGGCTGGTAATATTATTTATCTAATATTTAAACATATACTACAATTTGCTATATCCTTGTTGGGAAAACGTGCAAATCGACAGCCAGATGCGCGACTCTAATGGGACCATGACTAGCAGTTTATGAGAAAATTGTAGACATACAAATGGTACAATAAGTGCCACGCCTCTGTGGAGCAATCACTTAGGTTTTAATTAATTGCTTTACTCTTATTTAGCAATAAAATATTTAGTAATTGAGAAGGTACCTTGCATACTTCGATTTAAAGTTCCGACCTTTAAAGTGACCGGCAATAATATGTAAAAATCTCCACTCTTTTAAAATAAATGTCACCTCTAACCTTGAGAATCAAGCAAACCTATTTCAAATAAAAAAAAATCTTGTACAATATTTTGTATACAGGATAACATAATTCATTTATTACCAAGTGCACAACAAATAAAACTAAAAACCAACTCAAAACAGAAACGTAACTTCAGCAGATTCGCGTAATCAGGGCATCCGCACAAACAGGGGGTGGATAACATCCCCAAAGAAATTTCAAATTAAATCCATTCTGGTAGATTGTGACAAATGCCATCAGTCATGCGGCCCCTCATTTGCATCTGAAAAACTTGAAGAACAACTATTTATCAAATGGCGAGAGAACTTCCGGCTGCCATGACAGTAGGCGCGACGTGTTTCCGCCCGCCATCTTTGGTTGAACGCTCCACATCCGACTGTGGAAGAAATGTCATCTATGTTTACCTAGATAGGTCACTCTCACTTCTGAACTGCAGTTTTATTCAATAAAAATCTTCACCTTAATATTCATCGAGGGAGATTTTTACAGAATAGAACTGCTGATTTATAGAAAAGATTAATGCTCGTAATTTACAAAATCTGTCACAATAATACCTGTGCCAATTAGTGATTGATAACGAATAATTAAATTAGTTTAATTAGCACTAAATATAACTAACAAAATCCATATAAATTGTAATGTTATGAAAAATCATATTTTATATAAAAAATAATTACCTATTATTTCAAACAAATTTCCTCCGCATCCGTCAACTAAAATGTCTCCTAAAGACTGGCGGCGGTATTGCCATATTCTTGATGCTTTAGGGGCGATTTTTCAATCGTCAGATACTTCTTAATGGAGGAATAAATATGGCGGATTGACAGCTTTTATATAGACGTTAAGTCAAACTGTCATATTTATTCTTCAGATAAAAGTTATCTGACAATTGAAAAATCAGCCCTTAAAGTTTTAATATTATATATTTTTTTTTTTTAGGTTATCTTATTTTAAGTCTGTATATAATCATAGATATTTTTATTGTCTAGTATCCTGGACGCATTAATGGCTATGTATTCTGAAATAAATGAATTAGTATTATTATATATTGTACTTATTTAAATATTCTTTACATAAATGGACGAAACAAATGGAAAAAAATAAATATAAACAATATCTATAAGTACACTCAAGCCACTTCCAGTCGAGACCTCCAAATACTTGTAGATCTTGATCCCAAGACTCAAAATCGTGTCTGATTGGGGAGTGATCTCTATTTAGATAATTTAGTGGTACGCTCAACATGAAATATTTTCAGCATTTTGTCGTGAGCCGCTGATTGTCGGTGATTCTGTTAGCTTGATGTCAGCCATTTTGTTTTTGAGTTGTTCATATGTTTGGCTATGCATTTGTTTTTAACGATCAATTTTTTTCTACGACCTATAACTACGACGATCGACGATCTATAATTTAATGTTTGTGCTTATGAGCTTACCGAAATTAGTTTTAAATTATTTCTGCAATAAATGTGTTGCATACAACAGTTTTTAAGAAGCTAAAACAACCCAAACAACGTTTTATTTTAAAAAACAATATGGCATCAAAAAATTCCTCCGCATCGCCGTCAATTGGTAAAGTACCCAAATAACTGGACGCATTGCCACGTTGAATGGCAATGCTAATTTCTCTGGCCAGGATTTTTTGTTGTGGTTATTAATGGTTTTTAATGTTATTTAATTATAAGGTCGCAAATATTTAGTATTAAATTATTTAGTAAAGCATTTTTGAGATAGGTCGTACTGAGGCCTAATTTTTTTCGTCAAATAACTTTTACTTAAAAAATAATTTATGACATTTTGACAGCTTTTGTACGTAACATTTATGTCAAACCGCCATGTTTATCCGTTAGATAAAAGTTATCAGACTACTAAAAAATTGGCTTTTATAAATATTTAATTATAATTCATTAATAAGATATAAATTAAATTAAATTCCACTACCTTTTTCAAAAATTACAAGAAAATTAGTAAAAGGCACTATTAAAACACGTGACGTTAGTAAATGAGTTGTATGCATGGCCCGGCAAAAGGGAATTGTAATTTCGACTTTTTTCTCATACCTTCGATAGCTCAGTTGGTAGAGCGGTGGACTGTAGCTGTGTACACAATTGAAATCCATAGGTCGCTGGTTCAAATCCGGCTCGAAGGATATTTTGGATGTGATTAAAATTAAAATTATATTTTATTACAATAAATTGATTATTCATTGTTTTTCTATAATTATTTTAAAATGGTGTAAGCAAAAAGAAAATATCGTAAAATATGTAAAACTAAAAAATTAAATACTTATTTTAAAATAATCTATATTTATTTTCTGTATTTATGTGGTAAGGTAAAAAAAATACATAAAAAGTCGTAATTGGATTAGGTTCCAGACGTTAAAGGGAACTTTTTCTCGCAACAATCCACAATCAAATTACATTTTAAAATTTAATTTGTACGATACAAAGAATTTGAATCACCTTTACCCTTAAAACCGCGACTCGAAGAACCGTGTTGAATCAATTAGAGGGTTGAATCGCATTTTATTTAGATGTCTTCCTTCAAAAACAAATTTAATTAAAAAGTTTGTAACGTGGTAATTTTATAGAGATGTAGGTACCAACTTACACAAAAGTAATTTTGTCGATAGATTTTATAATTATAATGTATAAAAAATTAAGTATTATTAAAAATGCGTACGTTTGTTAAAATGTTTAATACTGTCCCACTGCTGGGCCAACGTCTCTCCCATAGCCTTCTACTCTTCCACATGCGTTAGTTTCTCTGTCCAATCCATATCCATAGCAATAATATAAATGCGAAAGTAACTCTGTCTGTCTATCTGTCACGCTTTCACCACAAAACCACTGAACTGATTTTGATAAAACTCAATAGGGGGTAAGTTTGAACCCTAAGAAAGGACATAGGCAATTTTTTTTCCGTGACTTTGTCTGCTTCAGCTATAATCAACAATTACGCGGACAAAGTCGTAGGCAAAAGCTAGACTCCAATAAACGTTTATAAGTCATCACGCCAGCGTTTCCTAGGCCTCACACGGCTAAGACGCCCGTCTTTCGTGGAACAATACAGGTTGATAAAAAATAACATATACGATTGATGACATGGTGCATGGGGGTGTTACACCACAAACTTCCAAACTCCGGGCTGTTACTGAGAATTTCCTAATGGAAAAATCCAAAAACCTTTTTTTTTCCCGAGCAAGGAATCGAACCCAAAACCCCACGCTTAACAGTAGTGCTTGCCACTTACTTATTACTATCAAGAAGTGTTTTTTAACTTCTTAATAAATTTGCTTCTATGTATATAATGTCAATAGACAACTTAAAAAGTAATGAAAAGAATGACAAAAAAAAGAAAAAATGAAATATTTTTATCGATTTCAATTCAAGTCCTTTTACACAAAAAAAAATCGTCCCAATTATCCGCAAATGAAGTTTTAACCCTTTCGATGTTCACTGAAACTTTTAATTGGTGTTAAATCGAAAAGGGATCGGGCAAAACCGGTCCGGTCTATTGTTGACTGTCATTAATCTATGTGGGTGGGTACAATTTCATGGCATTAGCATTGTTGCGCAGATCAAAAATGTGGTGCGAGATTTTTGTACTCATTCCGTCGTATTTTTTTTTTTGATTTATCTATCTAAGTATAGCTACGATTGACAGGATGGAATGGAAGAAGCAAACGTGTTGCGCCGACGCCTTAAGTAACATGGGCGAAGAGCAGGAAGAGTATCTCTCTATGCCTAAAATATTAATTGCCACATGTATCCAAGAGAGACTTGAGAACGATTTGACAGATATAAAAGCTGTTCATTTTTTGTTATGTTTAAAATTATTAATTCAAGGTGTGTATAAAAAAAAATTTTTGGAGTATCGTCTGGGAATGTCGCAAATTGGGATGGATTGATTCACTGGAGTGTATTAAAATACACTCGAGTGAAGCCAGGGCAGATTACTATACTAATTAAAATATTGTTCGATTAGTTGCAGCAATTTGTTTAAATTAAGTCAAGTGTGACATACAAAAAATTAAAATGATTTTATCAAAAACTTTGAGAATCACTGAGTTAACCCTTCCATTCCACGCTGATTCATCTTAACCCGTCACCGACTGATGGATCAAGATATTAATACCGAGAGCGTGGCGAATGTGACCAAACGTTAACCCTTTCAATGCATTTATAATTAGAATTGCGCTACGGGTCTTCTAATGACTGTTAACCCTGATTTTCTTTACAAAATCTGAGATTGATCACTTAGGAATGCTATTATGAAAGGCGTTAGCGATTTTTGTAACGTAATTTTTGTTAATCATGCTCGAAAAAGCAAGTTGTCATTATAAAAAATACAATAATAGTATCATGCGAGTGTTTTAATACCTAATTATATACTGTTGCATACTCCATTCAATCTTCACTCACGCAGTTGAAATAAAACAAATGTTTAAAAATAATTGTCATACGGCGGGAAATTTAAATTGTCACTGCGCATGACTGCGCAGCTCGCGCATCCATAGACAATGACATTATTTTTCAATGAGCCTATTATACGCGCCAATAATTTAAAAAATAAAAGTATGCTATAAAAGTTATTTTATGATGCAGTTGTTTGAAAATCGAAGGAGAATGCTGAACTGTAATGAATATTTTTTTAAATTTTAACTATGTATGAATAAAAAGTACGTGTTTGTAGACTACGTTTTGAATTTATAATTGGAACATGACGTTGTGAGTGTAGATAAAATATTTTTTGTACTCGAACCAGTAGTTACAGAGATTACTTGTTACAAATAAACAAACAAATATTATTTTCGTTCGCTTTGCGTTTTTTTCCACCATAGTAACATAATATGCATTAGCATTAAATAGCCCTTGCATATTAAGGACTCAACAAATTAATATGCAGATTAGCTGAATTAGAGTGAAGTTGATCGATAGCCCGACATACACGGAGAAGGGTACAATATGCCCGCATAATCTAAAATTTGCTTAAAGAGTATTAGGTGACCACTTAAATTCCTGTGTGAAAAGTTTAAACAAGATCATGAACGATTATTTAAATTTTAACGGGTACAAAAAAACATTTACACATTCATACCATCACACCTGTATTTCCCGAAGGGTTAGGCAGAGTTTACCGGTATGTTTAGGTCCCACGTAATAGGGGGCGAGCCTTTTTGAAAAATAGTTCTTTTTATAACTGTAATTACTTTTTTGTTTTGGACCATAATTCATTGGAGATATTTAAAATCAATGCTCCAACATCTTTTTCGCATTTTTATGAAAATGCGCCCGCTTCTCATGAGGTTGCGGGTTCGATAACGAGCAAGTACCAATGTGACTTTTTCAATTCATAATACAAGTTTTGAATTTTGTTGAACAAATTTGACATTGGAGAGTGCAAATATGAACACAACAAATTTCTTTAGAACTGCTTCGGTAGCCTAGTGGTCCTAAGCGCCACTGCTATGCTAGAGGTCTTGGGTTCAATTCCCAGGTCGAGCAAAAAGTGTTATTGGGTTTCTCCATTGGGATTTGCTCAGTAGCAGCTCAGAGTTAGGATTTGTGCCCGGTTAATGGCAATAGGCTCGCCCCCTATTACATGGGACCTAAACATACGGGCGAACTGTGGGTGTACATTGTTACGCCTCTGCCTAACCCTGCGGGGAATACAGGCGTGATAATATAACAAGTTTCTTTTTATATCCCATAACTCTAGGGTATTAATGAAACCTTATCAAGGAATCAACTGGCATATGAATTATTTTTCAATTATAATTTTTTATATCATTTTTCTTACAAAATAATTCGAAAAAACCACGTTTGTAAGTAAAACATCCTTATGTGAAATATAACAACGTCGCATTTTCTCAGCTTTAAGTTATAAAGGAATAACAGATGACAATCTGCACTATCCCGCTACGAACGCAAAGATAAAGCTTCGTCATACTGGTGACAATTTTTGACCTTAATTAAATATGATTGATGATATCTTCAAAACTATGTATTTTGGACCAATTATTTTAGGACTTTTGTATTATTTCTGCTTATAGAATATAACCCTAGAGTTAGCTTAACTGCCTCGGTAGCCTAGTGGTCCTAAGCGCGACTACTACGCTAGAGATCCATGGTTCGATACCCAGGTCGAGCAACGTGTTATTGGGTTTTTCTATGAAATTCTCAGTAGCAGCTCGGAGTTAGGATTTGTGACCGATTAATGGCAATAGGTTCGCCCCCTATTACATGGGACCTAAACATACTGGCGAACTGTGGGTGTAGGTATATTGGTCCTCTGCCTTACCCTTTGAGGAATACAGGCGTGATGATATGTTATGCCCTAGAGTTATGGGATAAAATAATACACGTAGTAAAATGAATTTAAGTCTAAAATCGTCAATCCGCCTTGAACAACCGTGGTGATCAATGCTCTTGTCGTCTCTGTATGAGAAGAGGCCTTAGTCTTATAGTAGATCAATAATGGTCTGATATCATTATTATATAGTAGTACCATTACTGAATGGTGTACAAGACCCAGTTAAAGTCAAAGCATACATTTCAATTAGGCCCATTAACAGGCACTTTTAAATTGTCAATGAATCGGTCATTTTGACAGAAACTTGAAGACAGAATATATAAAAAAAAAAATATACCATCACGCCTATGTTCCCCGAAGGGTTAGGCAGAGGTGTAACAATGTACTCCCACAGTTCGCCGGTATATTTAGGTCCCATGTAATAAGGGACGAGCCTATTGCCATTAACCGGGCACAAATCCTAACTCCGAGCTGCTACTGAGAATTTCATAGAAAAACCCAACAACACTTTTTGCTCGACCTGGGAATCGAACCCAAGACCTCTAGCGTAGCAGTCGCGCTTAGGACCACTAGGCTACCGAGGCAGTTAAAGACAGAATTTAATTATTATAGTATTTTACCCTAAATGTTACCCAGCAAAACAGTAACTACACACAGAAAAGACACCCCTCACAGTACATTCCGTACCAAGTATCATTTTAGATCAAACACGTGATAATAGCTATAAGAGCGCCCCTATTATTTGATACAATAAAAGTGAAGTGCAGGAATACTTGGCATTCTACTGCGAAAATGCACCCCAAAAATTCAGACACAAGTGACACCCCAATATTAAACAATACCGATTCTTATAGCTTGTGTCATAAAGTTAAAATTTCCACAAAATAAGATGAACGTGATGAGCGATTTTAGGATAGGGACATACATGTGTATCGGTCGTTCAATAGGCCGAACACTCGCAGATACGGTACTAATGGTGATTGAGAAAAATATGGCAGGAGTACACTGTACAATAACTTGAGGTTATATCTTCATGAATATTGAAGATCATGGAGATAGACATGGCATGTTTTATTTAATACCTCAAGGGGATTTTCTCGACATACAAAAGTATTGTGACCATATTTATTTTGGTTAATATTCGTATGCTAAACTAGCGAACTGCTCGCGGTTTATTTCACCCGCGTTTAGTGACGTCTTTGATTACTGCTCTGCTCCCGTTGGTCGTAGCGTGATTTTATATAGCCTTTGTTACTTAGGAATAGTGTAGCTAAAATTAATTGTTAAAATCGGTGCAGTAGTTTCGGAGCCCATTCATTACAAACAAACAAATCTTTCCTCTTTATATTATTAGAATAGATATAGACAGTAAAGCTGAAGAATTTATTTTTTACGCGTGGTTTTTTCACTCGCGTCGTTGCACCATTGGTTACTGCTCCGCTCCCGTGTGTCATTGCGTGACATTATATAGACAATACTGTTCCTTATTCATCTGACAATCATTTATAGAACAATTTTTTTCAATTCAACTAGGAGTTCTAGAGATTAGCGCGTTCAAACAAACAAACAAAAAATTCAGTTTGATTGTTCTACGTATTACATAATATACCATCACGCCTGTATACCACGAAGGGTTAGGTAGATGTGACAGTTCGCGTGTCCTTGTATTAGTTAAGATTAAAAAATACTTATAATTATAGTATGTAACTTACTTAGTCTAGTATGTATGTAGTAGCAGTGTGTGTAGTTAATGACTATGTGGTTGGTACTCGTATTTTAGCATTTCGTATATATGGCAGATTCCTGCAACAAATAGCCTCGTTAGCCTAGTGGACCTAAGCGCGACTGCTACGATAGAGGTCTTGGTTTCGATTCCCAAGTCCAGCAATGTGTTATTGGGTTTTTCTATGAAATTCTATTCTATTTTATTCAGAGTTAGGATTCGTGCCCGGTTAATGACAAAAAACACGCCCTCAATTACCTGGGACCTAAATATACCGGCGAACTATTAGTTTACATTGGTACACCTCTGCCTAACTCTTCGGGGACTACAGGCGTGATGGTATATGATGTTTTGCAACAACTATCTTTACGCCCAAAACATTAATCGTCAGAGATTACCCTCCGAATATTAATAAGTAGTCAACTAGAAGGAGAAAGGGTGAATAATCTCGTAGTCGACAAAGCAACGCGTCGGGACCAGGAACGCGTTAACGATACGGTAATTAATATACTGCAGATAGCTTTAGATACTTATATCTAGATACTGCCTCGTTGGCCTAGTGGTCCTAAATGCGACAGCTACGCTAGAGGTCTTAGGTTCGATTCCCAGGTCGAGCAAAAAGTGTTATTGGGTTTTTCTACGGATTTCTCAGTAGCAACTCGGAGTTGGGATTTGTGCGGTTAATGGCAATAGGCTCGCCCCCTATTACATGGGACCTAAAAACATACCCGCGAACTGTGGGTGTACATTGGTACACCTCTGCCTAACCCTCTGGGAAATATAGGCGCGATGGTATGGTGTTATGCTATGTGTATCTAGATATATCGATATCTAGATATTATATCTATACTAATGTAATAAAATTAAAAATATTTTTTCTATTTGTTTAAGCACGCTAATCTCTGGAACTGCTGTTCGGATTGTAGAAAAATCTTTGTGTATTTGATAGCCAGATTCATGAGGATTAATATAGGCTTTAACATCACGCTATGACTGACGGTAGCGGAGCAGTAACCAAAGACGTAACACAAAGAGGGTGAAAAAATACTACGCCGACGAAATCGTGGGCAGAAAATCTGATCCATGTAATATGAATTCATTAGCCCTTATTTTGTTGTTTTTGTATCCTGGGTGCGTTTACAAACATTATAAACTCACATACACAAACAGTCAGACATGGAAAAACTATATGTAGGATATATGTACAGTCAACAAAGCTATTTGGTATACAGGCAAAATTATTCGTCTTTCTACTTTACCAATATTTTTTTTTTGTATGCGTAATAAATTTTTAAGCTTATAACACACGAGAGAGAGTAAAATAATTAGAGAGTGATGTAAAATAATTGTCTGCTCACCACGCTCACAACATTGTTTAAAACATAACACATACCATCATGCCTATATTCCCCGAAGGGTTAGGCAGAGGTGTAACAATGTACACCCACAGTTCGCCGGTATGTTTAGGTCCCATGTAATAGGGGGCGAGCCTATTGCCATTACTCGGGCACAAATCCTAACTCCGAGCTGCTACTGAGAATTTCATAGAAAAACCCAATAACACTTTTTGCTCGACCTGGGAATCGAACCCAAGACCTCTAGCGTAGAAGTCGCGCTTAGGACCACTAGGCCAACGAGGCAGTTGTTTAAAATTAATTGCAATTAAGCTACCTGTTTACCAAATAGCTTGCAACGCAGCAGCCAATCGCTCAGCGACTGTGCCAACCGTGTTACCATATTCCTTTAATTCAATAATCCCGTTAAATTTAACGAAATCAAAATGTTTCTCATATAACTAATAAGAAATAATCACTGTACTGACGAATTCTATTGTCAAATCCTCATCCGATATCGGGGTTGACAAGTTTCAAATTGGAATCCATAATATATTCACCCCTCAATCGGGGTGCCGGGGTTGAAGGAAGAGTAAGTGGTGCTAGCGTATGAGCATAGTTCACGTAATATGTACATACTATACGACACATTATGCTAAACCAGTTTAAGTTGACCTCGCATTGCAAAGGCTGTTCGTATATAAAAAAAATAGTTTAAAATTAATACCCAGTAGTTTATTTAGTAGAACAATAAAAATTACTTGGTCCATTGTTACAACAACATTATATATCTTGGTAGCTTCTGTCCGCGACTTTGTCCGCGTGATTTTTTTCACCAGCGTCATTTTACGTCTTTGGTTACTGCTCTTCTGCTGTGACCCCGTGTGTCGTAGCTTGATGTTATATAGCGTATATTATTTCTCATGAATCTGGCTATCAATTATACAAAAAGATTTTTTCGTATCTTACTGGTACTTCCACAGATTAGCGCGATTAAACAAACACCCAAAAAATAATCTTCAGCTTCATTAAAACACACACACATACCATCACGCCTGTATTCCCCGGAGGGATAGGCAGAGCTGTACTAATATACACCCACAGTTCGCCGGTATGGTTTAGGTCCCATATAATAGGGGGTGAGTCTATTGCCATTAACCGGGCACAAATCCTAACTCCAAGTTGCTACTGAGTTTTTCATAGAATAAACCAAGAACACTTTTTGCTCGACCTGGGAATCGAACCCCAGACCTCTAGCGTAGCAGTCGCGCTTAGGTCCACCAGGCTACCGAGGCAGTTAATAAATACAAAAAAAAATAATGTGGTCTAATTTATTAAAAGACATGTCTCATCCATTACTCGGATAATGTCCACAAATTAGTGTAATATAACTCATCAATCTTCACGCTTATTAAAATAATTGTATGCTGTGAATATTTCAATTAAAATATCAAGATAAAAAACACGCAACGACACGTGGCTTAATTATCTAGTACCATATCAGTCTAATGTAAGTAGTAGAAGATCTCTTTGTGAAGGAGCTCACCCGGGGAAGTACTACCACCATCCCTATTATTGCCGCAAAGCTGCGTTGCTGTGTTCCGGTTTATAATTGCCGGTGTACTTACAGGTACATGAGATATATCAACTTTGTGTTTTGGATAGCAACGCAACTGCAAGGCCTCTGTCATTTCAGATATCTATAGACAGCGTACTCCTCTGCTAATCTTCTCTGATTAATCTCATAGAGAGATCCAAGACAGTTGATTCGCTTCTCCTGACTGGACTGGTCGAGCTTCATTGCCTCGGTGCTCTTCTGGTGGATTTCAATGTTGATTCTGGCTTTCAGGAGTTGCAGTGGTTGGGAAAAGAGTGGCAGGCCCATTAAAAAAAAGGCAGCAGTGGCCACTTAACATCAGGTGGGCCGTCAGCTTGTTTGCCATTCTATGGTATGTAAAAAAAGTTTGCCTTTTCAAGAATCTGTCAATTTTTTTGTGTTTAAATTCCGTGTCTATAAAATACTCAATATCTGATTAAATACTCGATACCTAATAAAACATTCTCTCTCTATTTCTACTAGGTATTTTTAATATAACAGGTTCAACTTTAACATAACATGATTTCTTATGATTCGTTTCTACGCTAGAGGTCTTGGGTTCGATTCCCAGGACTAAGATAAAAATGCGATCGTTCCTAAAAGTTATTAGAATTGCCTCCCTGATTTAACTGAACTATCTTATGTCCAAAACGATAAACCAAACGGACTATAACTTCCAGCGATATCCCATTCAAACTTGCAAAAGCCTTCGGAAGCTAAACATAACCATTTCCTACTCCCATACAACTCCCATACATCTCAAACTATAGAACGACATGAACCATCAAAACACAATACCTTGTATATGGTTGTCATTATACAAACACCAACTTAGTTTTGCCAAAAGATAACTTCTTTCCAATTTAGTTTGAGCTCTACAGCTTACAGAATAAAGGTTTTCGTGTTGATATGTAACAGCAAAGTTAAGTTGGTGAACTGTTTTGACTGGTCGACTTGTCTTAGGTGCCCCGCTGAGTTAGGTAAAGAGAAGTAATGAGTTCAATTTTCATACATCAGATATTTTGTTTGCCAATAATGTGTGTTTTGGTGGATGAATAACAGCCACCGACATTAAAAAAAAAGAGATGTTTTAAAGTTTACCAGGCCAAATTGTAAAGTTCTGTAAGTACTCAGGAAGGAGAAGCAAACAATCTAGACATACTTGTAAATTTATTTTTTAAATATCATAGGCATATTTCCTCGTTAGTCTAGTGGTCGTAAGCGCGACTGCTTAGAGGTCTTGGGTTCGATTCCCAGGTCGACCAAAAAGTGTTGTTGGGTATTTATATGAATTTCTCAGTAGCAACTCGGAGTTAGGATTTGTGCCCGGTTATTGGCAATAGGCTCGCCCCTTATTACATGGGAGCTAAATATACCGGCGAACTGTGGGTGTGTACATTGTTACACCTCTGCCTAACCCTTCGGGGAATACAGGCGTGATGGTATATTTTTAACATATGTATTGTAAGAGATACATATTAATATTTCACAAATATGTTAATGTTTGTATTTTTATTTTTATGAACGGGTAGCAAACGTGAAAGGACCATGTAAGGATCGTAGCAGGTGGTTCTGTGGTTTCTACCTACCCCCATGAGAAAAAGGCGTGAGTATGTAAATGTAAAAGGATTTGGTCGTATAAAAAGGCTTTTGCCTCGTCCACGTTCTTTTATCTGTCCATACAAGCACGCCAGTTACAAGTACAGCGCACCCGAGATTTCTGAAAAACCTCACCAATAAGGTCAGTGCAGGTCTTTCTAGGGCATCCCCCCTGCTTGTGTTGCCACATTTACAATAATCAGTCATAAAAACCCCTAAATCGGTGCTTCATTATTTTTTAACACCATAACTACCAATCACATGACCAATTACTTGTTACTGTTAAAATGACGTGAACAACAAGGGAAAGCTTTTTGTTAATTCATGATGGGGTACAAATAACCCCAGACGCACGCACACGGTTAATGAGAGGTTCTACTAAAATATTTAGTTGACAACCCTGTCATAGATAGAATAAAAAGAGAAAATTTTAAAAAGAAGACAAATTAGAAATGAAAGAACGAGTGAGTAAGGAATGAGTACATACGAGAACGTTTCAGATTGAAATAAGATGTAGTGACAAAGATTGAAAAGAGTTTTAGATGGTTTGGTCATGTTGAGAGGATGAGTGAACGGCGACTAACACAAGGAATTTATATGGCAGATGTGAGTGGGAACGCCGAGGAAGGACGCGCTAGAAAGACCTACCATGACCCTATTGGGGAGTTTTTTTTTTTGTAATTTCGGGTGCGCAGTACTCGTAACCGGCGTGCTTATGAGACCAGCTGTATAAGCGAGAAGGAGTATGTAAGGATCGCGCAGCAGGTGGCGTTCTATGGTTTCTGCCTACCCTCATGGGAAAAATGGCGTGAGTTTATGTACGTAGGTATTACAAAAGATTTAAGTGTGAGTCAGAATCGCGAGCTAATTCTAAACTAAATTTATAAAGAGAAATGATTTGTATTGTATATACAATTGTATAACTATTATTACTATTACAATTATATATTGTAAAGACTATTACCTATATATATATTTGTAAGGATAAACTCAAAACTTTCATTTATGGAAAGCTACATAATCAGAAAATAAGAAATACTATATTTTATTTAAAAAATATAGGGATCCATAAATAAAATTCACAAAGATAAAGCGCAGGTCCAACAGCTTTACGTGCCTTCTGAGACACGGATGTGTTACAGTAACATTCCAAACTCCAGGCTGCTGCTGAGAAATTCCTGATCAAGACCTGTGAATCTAACCTAGAATCCCAAACGTTAAGGGCACAGACAGTTAACATAGTTATCCAAGTATTTTATAACTATGACTATTTTTCTAAAAGTGTCTGTTTGAAACGGGGGGGACTATTTTCTTTCTTTTATTCATTCACAAACCAAATTCTGTGTATCAGACCAGCGTACGACACGTGTCACTAAAATTGCTTACCAATTTACCAACCGGGAATCGAACGCGGTCATTTGACTGAGTAATTGCTCTGTTTTACTTATTATGTTATATTATTTGTCTTTTTTAGTTATTTTGTGGTAAAGCTTGTTGTTTGTTGGTATAACTACGTGTCCAAATTGACTTTAATGTCGGAAACATCCGACTGGTAGTTCCCGAGATTAGCCCCGTTTAATAAAACATTTTCAATCATTTATTTATTTATTATTTTCTAACTGCCTTGTTAGCGTAGTGGTCCTAACCGGGACTGCTACGCTAGAGGTCTTGGGTTCGATTCCCAGGTCGAGCAAAATATGTTATTGGGTTTTTCTATGAAATTCTCAGTAGTAGCTCGGGGTTAGGTTTTGTACCCGGTTACTGGCAATAGACTCGCCCCCTATTACATGGGACTTTATTATACCGGCGAACTGTGGGCGTACACTGATACACCTCTGCCTAACCCTTCGGGGAATTCAGGCGTGATAGTATGTTTATTGTAAATCATCCTGCGGAATAGGTACTTTACACCTATTCTCATATTACTATTTATTTTCGATTTATTAAAAATGTTCGTCGCCTGGCAAAAATATTATAGCAATAATAAATCTCAACGCAACTAATTGAGTATAATTTTATTTAGTCAGATATTTTTTGAACATGCGTTGTCATCCCAGAGACAAAGTTGAAATGTCTCATGTGCCTGTAATTACACCGGCACCCATACCCTTCACACTGGAACAAAGCAACGCAGCTTTGCTGCAGGAATAGGTACGGCGGTAGTACTTTACTTTACTTTCCCGAAATAAAAACTATTCTATGTATTTTTCCTTGCTACAATCTATCTCAGTGTCAACTTTCGTCCAGATCCGTTCAGTCGTTTAAGCATGAAAAAGTAACAAACATACAATCATCCTCACAAACATTTCTGCAACAGTATTTATGGTCGAGCCCTACTTAAAATATTACTGATAATGTCTCCCACATATTGCCGCGCCATAGAAATACACACATTCAAAAAAACTCCATTTCCCCTTCCTTTAGTAAACACAAAAGAGTGAAAAGTTTACAAATTAATCACTCAAAAACTAGTTATGGAGTACATTAACTTCTGGACAGTATCTCTAAAAGCATTATATCATTTTAACGCAATAAGTAGCGTAACAAACAAAGGTGTTATAAATCGCTCTCATTTATATTGCATTGTTGGGTTTTCATTGCGCGGTCGGGATGCTTGGGAAATGAGAAGGGTGGTATACAAAATACTGTGTATGTAACCTGAAACGAAATATCATGTTATTATACTAGCTTATGCCCGCGATTTTGTTCCCGTAAATGTAAGTGTTTTTTCAATTAGGTAGATGACACCATTAAACAATTATTCCTAGACACAACTACACAAATAGAACAGTTTATTTCAGCCCTGTAAACACGGAGAATTTTTATATAATTATAAAATTCGATTTTTAGTAGCTTTGAAATCAAAATCAAATAGTTAGTGAATTGAGATGTCAAAAATGTGCTTTATTATGAAAAATGTTACTAAAAATTATAAAAAATATTTATCGCCTTACCAAAATGTTATAGCAATAATTAATCTCAACGCAACTAATTGTGTATACTCTAATTGACAGTCAGATGTTTTTAAGTACCACGTTTGCCAATAAATTACATACAAACAATCACGCCTGTATTGAACAATGTACATTCTCAGTTTGCCGGTATGTTTAGGTCCCATGTAATAGGGAGCGAGCCTATTGCCATTAACCGGGCACAAATCCTAACTCCGAGCTGCTACTGAGAATTTCATAGAAAGACCCAATAACACTTTTTGCTCGACCTGGGAATCGAACCCAAGACCTCTAGCGTAGCAGTCGCGCTTAAGACCACTAGGCTAACGTGGCAGTTCAATTCGAGGGAGTTAAATTGGGGAGCAATCTATTTACTTTTAGAAAGGATCGCAATCTAATCTTAGTCTCAATCTGTTTTTTTATATCATTGGATGGTAAACACGCCGTCTTTCCACCTGATCACCTGACGTTAAGTGGTCACGGTCACCTTCTTTTTTTTTTTGGGACAAGCCTGCCACACTATTCCCAACCACTGCAACTTCTGTAAGCCAGAATCAACAGTGGAGACCGCCTGAAGAGCGCCGAGGCAGTGAAGCTCGACGAGTCCCGGAGAAACGATATAACTGTCTTGGATCCCGCAACGAAAATAAACAGAAAAGAGTAGCGGAGGAGGTCACCGTCACCTACAGTCATCTGCAATACCAGAGGCCTTGCAAATGCATTACTATCCCAGAGACAAAGTTGAAATGTCTCATGTGCCTGTAATTACACCGGCACCTATACCCTTCAAACTGGAACACAGCAACGTTGCTTTGCGCAGAAATAGGTATGGTGGTAATACTTCCCTGGACGAGCTCCTTCACAAAGAGCTCTACTACTAGTAAGTTCAAATGCCTCTAATTTACCTATGTTTTTTGGCATTGATTGCAGTTGAAATGAGATTGGAAATAGATTTTGATTGCGCATGCTGTGGTCTCCTGTATGTAAAAGACTATCATTATCATCCACTTAGCCATTTCTCTACTATGTTGGGGTCGGCTTCCAGTCTAACCGGATGCAGCTGAGTACTAGTGTTTTACATGGAGCGACTGCCTATCTGACCTCCACAACCCAGTTACTAGGCAACACGATACCTTTTAGTTAGACTGGTTGTCAGACTTCCTGGTTTCTGACTATCCGTAACGACTGTCAAAGATCTACAAATGACAACCGGGATCAACGGTTTTTACGTGCTTTCCGAGACACGGGGGTGTCACACCACCAACTTCGAAACTTCGGGCTGCTACTGAGCAAATCCTAATGGAAAAACCCAACAACACTTTTTGCCCGACCTGGGATTCGAACCAGTAACCCCACGCTCATTAGTCGCGCTTGCGACCAGGAGACCAACGGGGCAGTCCAGTCATGTAAAGGACTACGTAACCACACCTACGTAATACCTTGTGTTGATCATTATCTGCACGTCATGATTTTTGAATATCTTTTGTTGGAATTCCGAAATAAATAACTTTTGACAAGGATTGAATAAGTGTCAAAAAAAATATTTTAACTACTTAGTCAAACTTACTTAAGAGCTGCCGCGACTCCTGCTTACTGATTTTTTCTTCGACCACATTTGACTGACCTTTGATTTATGAAATAAAATATAAAACATTTATTCAGAT
This sequence comes from Caradrina kadenii, assembly GCA_947462355.1. NCBI lineage: Eukaryota > Metazoa > Arthropoda > Insecta > Lepidoptera > Noctuidae > Caradrina > Caradrina kadenii. The sequence goes on along the minus strand of OX381692.1, from coordinate 10,400,550 downwards.
TTTAAAATCATATTTGATGGGAACTATCGTCAAGAAATAGTAATTCTTATATTTCCAACAAACATAATTTCGAGAGCACGTACATATTCGATGACGTGGCCCAATCATAAGCGCTATTACTCATGTCTATTTGTTGGCAGCACTACAATTTATTATTTGCTATTATTATGTACCGTACTCGCACATATTAAGGTTTATAATACGACAGCAAGAAGTATGGATACGGTTTTAATTTGAAAGGGGTTAGTGTAGGTATAAATGACCAGAGATTGGGAGATTGAAGGGTTAACAAGAGTTTTCCTGCCTCGACAGTACCATAACAAATTAGGATTAGATTCGCTCTTTGCAAATTAAAGCTGTCCGTATAATTACTCTTCGGTTGATATAATATCTTGCTGGTCTATTCTGTAAAAGCCTGAAGGGTTCCGTACCACCGTACAATATTAAGATCAAGCAGATAATGCCAAAGAAAACACGTTCCTTTTTATGTCCTTTAATTTTTTATTAAATTTCGTTTTTATTGTTTTTGTCGGTGAAGGAAAATATCGTAAGGAAGCCTGGTTAATATAAGTCTGAAATCGCCAATCCGCTTTGAGCAAGCGTGGTGATCAATGCCCGTGGCTTCTTTGTATGCCTTCTCGTTCTGCAGGCCTTTGCCCTGCAGTGGGACAATCTAGTATTATTGTTATTTAAGCGACAATATAACTTAATACACTCTAATTTCAACTCTCTACCTATTACCGTTCATGAGATACCTACAGCTGACGGACAGATGGACGGACAGCGGAGGCTTAGTAATAAGGTCTCGTTGGCACCCTTCGGGTACGGAACCCTAAACATAAGTAACCTCTGTGATGTTGTAGAAGCATCCAAAAGAAAATTGCTACAAGAATTTTCTCTGTCGTTTTAATTTTTATAAAAATCTTAAAGATTAAAAAACTTAATTAAAACTAAAAATCCCGTCAACACCTATTCATAAAAATGAATTGCCTAAACTCAAGCCTATAAGTAATTATTTATAATTCTCATTTTCACTGAAGCCACCCCTAATATTATGACACATTTTAATTACGAGGAGCGCCATTTTGATTTTAAACACTAATCCGCTTACGAAACACTGCGGTGATGGTAAGGTTAAATTATAAAGTAGTGATGGGACGAGGTTGGATTTGAATATTTCGGTCTTAGTAACGAAAATTTTTAACATGATTTCAACGCATGTTTTGAGACCCCCTTCTTCAAAAATAGAGTGAACAGGCTTCTTCTGAGTAAGCTCACTTCATCGTCGACTTTGTCTTTGTTACCTCTGACCAAAACTATAGTCAAGAGTTTTCATGTATTTTAATATTTTAAATTGCACTTTTGTGTTGACTAGCAAATTTTGTTTTCAATAACCGAAGAAATATTTCACCGCTGGAAGACAATATATTTGAGACACTGCAGTGTTTTAATTTTAATTTTGTTATGTTTTTACTTATATTTAGATACGTAGAATATCTAAATATTTCAAGAATGAATGAATTTCTAAATATATATTAATATTTCATGAAAAATAATCGAAATATTTTAAATAAAATTCCGTGCTTGTACTTAAAAGGTTAACAAAATACGGTTCGATGTATTTTCTTATTTTACATAATTCTAGAATTTTTGTGAGTGTGTCAAATTCTGATCCTCATGCTACATCGATATCGATAAAAAGTTCGTTATGACAGCCCTAGAGTTTGACAATGATAACATCAATTAACGCTAGCTAATCCCACCGCGACAGGTTTCTTATTATCGCCATTTGTCAACGAGGTTACAGCACCAGATTATTAACTAAGGGTGATGAGGATTAAACTAATGAAAAATATGGCAATAGTACATTATGCTACAAGTGAGGAAAGTGTGTTATTGCCATCGAGGCTGTATAACAGCCCGGCCTGAAGGCAGGTGTCATTCGACTTTTTTCAACACTAGTGCGAAAAAAAACATAGCCGAATTTCCAATAACAACATGTTGTCTTTTTGCACTCCGTATGTAGTTTTTAACCCTTCCGATGCATGACCACGAAAATACCAACTCCCGTCAAATTGTTTGGATTTGAATTTATGTCTGAAATTCAAATTATATTTTAGTATGGCAACATTCATATCGTCTACCATCAAATTACAAGTGCCACAGCAATATCATATTAACATTAATAGCGGGTCAAAATTCAATGGCGCCAAAAACCAGAAACGTCACCCTTAGGACTTGTTTGCATAAAGAGAATTACGCATAAAATCTTACGACACCTTCAAACAAATTTTAAACTACCGCCGTGAAACAATAAAACAATGCAAAAATAACCTAACAGCGCCGCGATAAGAGCTTGCTACTACAAGACTTTTGTCCGCAGTAAGTTTGTAGGGGCTAGTAAAATCATTACCACTTCGCTTGGAGCTGTTTCCCGTTTAAATTAAATGCAGGACAATGGTCAGTGGGTACTGAATGGCATATAACTGACGTGATCCTAAGTTATGCGAGGATTAGCCCTATCTTAATATCTCGGGGTATTAACACGGTAGGATTGGCTACTGAATGTGGTAGTAAGATACGGAATGGGGTCTCTAGAAATTGACTGGAAGTTAGTACTTTTGTGTGATGCCTCTTATTACATGATGGTTTCGGGCTCAAATTTGTTAAACTACCAATGTGACTTTTCACAATTCATTAGTACGTTCTAAGTTTATCTTGGACATCACTGACATCGGGTTGGTCATGTTGAGAGGATGTGTGAAAGGTGACTAACAAAAGGGATTTATATGGCAGATCTGAGTAGCAACGCCGCTTTGTCCATGGAGTTTCTTGCTCGTTCTTCTCCATAGAGACCTACGTTTTGGAACGAGCAACTAGCTTCAACTTTTTGTATGAGTAACTTCTTGACAATTCAAAAGTGCCTGTAAATGGTCTAATTGAAATAAATGTTTTGACTTTGACTTTGACTTAGAGGACGCCCTAGAAAGACCTACCCTGACCTTATTGGTGAGGTTCTTCGGAAAGGTCGGGTGCGCAGTATTTGTAACCGGCGTACTTGAAAGAAATATGTAAGGATCGTAACAGGTGGCGTTCTGTGGTTTCTGCCTACCCCCATGGGCAAAAGGCGTGAATGTATGTATGTATGTGTGTATGAAATCGCTGATCTACCTTAAGCTAGTGTGGTGATCAATTCTTGTGCCTTCTCTGTATGAAAAGAGGCCTTTGCCCAAGCAGTGGAGCAATAATATATGATTATTATTAAACTACGGGCCGTTACTTAAAAAACATCGGAAATTGAAAACCCCAATAACATTTTGCCAGATCTGGGACTCGAAGTCAGGACCCTAAAAGCTATCTTGCCGGAGACCAAAAGACCAATTGGGCAGTGATTTTGTACATAAACTTTAATTATTTATTCTTCTTCTTCTTTTCGCGTCGATTGACTCGCTTCAAATGTTGTCCGACCAGTATTGAGCAACCTGTACAGATCTATCATTGCCCTCGTTTGGGTTTTGGATGGTGCAGGTGGTTGTAGTGAAAGAATGCCCCATTAGGCCAAATTTGTTTTACAGTGGCCAACCTGGGTCCGTAACCGGTTGAGAGATTTGTTCTTATCCCAATTTGGTTGACGTCATCGCAGTCAGTTTTGTTCTTCCATACAAGTATCTATCATCCAATTTTTTTTTTATCATCGATGTATAGCAAAATTCCTGATGGCCCACCTGATGTTAAGTAGTCACCGCTGCATACCAGAGGCCTTGCAAATACGTTGCCATCCCAGAGACAAAGTCGAAATGTCTCACGACCCTGTAATTTCCTAAACCTTTATAGTCAATTTAGTAATGGTGGTAGAAATTTCACGAATCTCCCAAATTTTCATGCAACAGAAACGCTTTGATATCACGGTAACGAGACGGCAGCGATTGCAAGAAGGATTACGCTCGCATCAGCTATTGACTCCCCAGGGGATGCCGAGCCATTGACATTTGACGTCCAATTGCATGAATTTATGATTATTGTAGTGCGGTATGTGTTTGAGAGGAATGCATTCGAACAGCTAAGGGTTAGGCAAGTTGCTTTTAGGGTCTTAAGTACTTTTTTTTTAAGGATGGGAAATCCTCAAATGACATAAGGAAGTCATTCCATGATTTCCAATTCCGATTCCCAGGTCGAGCAAAAAGTGTTATTGGGTTTTTCTATGAAATTCTCAGTAGCAGCTCGGAGTTAGGATTTGTGCCCAGTTAATGGCAACAGGCTCGCCCCCTATTACATGGGACCTAAACATACCGGCGAACTGCGGGTGTATATTAGTACACCTCTGCCTAACCCTTCGGAGAATACAGGCGTGATGGTATGTAGCAGAAAAACTGCTGACCGATAAACAGAAGGAGCTAAGAACTGAATAATTTTGATTTAACTGCGTCTATGACAAATCTGCGCCATTTTATGTAATGGTAACATTCGTATTGGTCAGTATGATATACCGCTCTGTTTTATGGAGTTATTAGTCGTGACGGACGCAAGTTCGGGTAAGAATAAATGGACGCCATTATTTACCCTTGCTTGTAGTTGTTATGTAGCCAATATTGTCTAAAACAAAGCATTTATTCTAATTTAACCATTTACAGGCATTTTTAAACTATCATGGAGTCGGTAAGAGTTGTATGAAAACTTGGCTGCTTGAACTTTAAGTTAATATTGTTCTTCCCTTTCGGTTACGATAGCTAGTGATACTTATTGAGCGAAAGATCAAGTATAGAACCAATGACTTTACTTGATTTTCTAGGTACTGGGGATTAATACAGTATGACTGAGGGGCCGGCAGCAGTCTTAGTAATAAGGTCCCGTATGGCATCCTAGGGAACAAAATCCAAAAATCACTTCTCATTTCTCGCATAAAACCAGGAATTATTTTGTTTCCTTACACATATGTAAACCTTAAATAATCCTTGTTAATGATGTTCGGCATCTAACCCTATAAAACTGATTGAGCAGGGAACAAAAACGGGTTCGTTCTCAATACACTAGCGACCCCTGTCGGCGAAACAAAACGGGTTAAGAATGAAAAATGAAATCAAGTGGACATTGCTTATGGTTAGACCAAGAAGAATTTGGACTTGTAAGATTTTTCTCCGTAATATCTAGATCATCGATTATTATAACAGCTCCGACATAAATGCGATAATACTGTATTATGATACTAGTGACGGAAATGTGTTGTTACGGTCGAATCTGAAATGCAGCCCGAGCAAAATGCGAAAGCGTATTGAAGCCGTGAGTGCTTAATGCTCACGCGTACGATACGATATTTTTCAACAAATTAGTGAGGAATAAACATTGTTATAAATAACTGTTGTAAATGAAAATGATATGAAAATAAAATTACAATTGTAATGATTGTCATTCACACAACATCTTCTCGCTTCTTCTGAACTCGCTTCTTTTTTCTATTTTAAGCAGTTTCAGGTTATCCATAGTATATATCCTAATATTATAAATGCAAAAGAAAGTATATATAGGTATCTTTAACCCTTTCACGACTAATCCATTGAACCAATGTAATTAAATTTGATTCGGGGTAAGTTTGAACCCCAAGAAAAGACATACGCTACTTTTTATTCTGCGATTTTGTCCGCTTTTGTGATAACCGTCATTTACGCTGACGAAATTTCGGGCAAAAGTCAGTAAAAACTAAAAAAAGCTTCCAGCATTTTTCTGTTATTAGAGTTAGGAATACAAACCAAAACCAAATTGTCACTTAGTCAATTTATCTTTCCACTGTCCATATAATTTTAGTCCATCAGGATTCTAGACACACACAACATCAGATACCCAGATCATTTGCTTAATACCTTAAGCCCAAACTATCAGTGCACACACTGACCAAACTTGACCATCATTAATCAGGAGCACTTAGCCCACTTTGCATAAAATGATTAATGCCCACATGATTTTGCTCAATGAACATCGTTCTGTTTATTTTGTGCTGATAAATTGTGCGAGCAAGTGGGACAGGGGTATCGTGAAGCTGTCTGTTCTGAATTTTATTGTGTTTTACAACAAAAAACATTACCCAGTCTTGTTGTCTTGTAGTCGGGTAAAAAGGGTCTGTTGACTTGATTGGTTTTCTTGTTACAAACATACGTACCATTTGAGCTGAGTTTTCTTTATCGTGTCGTGACTAAGTGACATGATTCTAGAATTACTTAAGTGATAAGTATAGTAGTCGCCACGAGTCGTGAGCACAAATGTCAAGTTAATTTGTGCGCTATTGGGTTCCCTCTGGGTTTTTTGGGCCGCCGACGCTGCACGCGATTGGTACATTTGTCCGACTAATTGCGTGAAGCGTCGGCGCTCCAAAAAACCCCAAAAGGAACACAATAATCCAAAAATTAACTTGACATTAATTGTGCTCACGACTCGTGGCGACTACTATACTGTACATAGGCCACTTTGAATCGTACTAGTTAGAAACATCTTTACCGAAATATAACTCATAAAAAATTACTATTTTTACTATTCAGTAAAAAAAAATACATTCTTCTTTAATTTACAAGATTATTTTTTCTTCATCTTTGCTTCACACGAGGAATTTATTTTATATCATTGATGCGTTAATCTCATACACAGCCACACCAGGAAAAATTATGTGTAGGCCATACAAATATATATTTTTTAAATGCGGGAATAAAACCCGCGCCAGCGCAGGAGCCAACCGTTCAGCCACCGCGCGAATCATGTCGTTATAAATTGGAATTATAAAAAAAAATTAACTCAGAAATTCACCAAAGAAATTCACCTATATATTTACTTATGAAATACGCAGCCAATCGCCCGGCCATTGCTCTAACCGTGTCGCATTTCAAAAAGTTCATTTATTATTATTAATATCAATTTGATTACACCAATTGAATGAACACTATACACATCTTAAGCTATTCTGTGTGTCATTGAAAATAAAATGGAACATAACAATGACGTCACAAAAATAAAGACAGAGGAAACAGTGCGACACAATAATGAGTCAAAAACAAAACAGCATCAACAAAATCTAAAGAAGAATGATGAGCCAATAGGTAACCAGCAACAGACTCACATTAATTACACACACATGAAAAAATACGACAAATTCTCGCATGATAAACGCGCAAACTCGTGCCGATGTCGCACGGAAACTGTAAATCTGACTAAGCCTTCATACCTACTAAATAATAGATGAATCGGGTAAAAATCCTGTAGGAATTACCAAGACACGTCATTACTCATATTCTGAATTCAAAATACTCGAAATTCAAATGTATCGGCGTTAGGGAATGAAGATTGGAAGGCTTTTCTCTTTTGTTATTTATTGTACTTTTGTACAGGTATGTACACACTTCTATTTCTATTTCCTTTAGTGATTTATGAGTGCAATAAATAATAAGTTTTAAAAAACAGTTTCTTGTGTTTAGTTCAGATTTATTTATTTATGAATAAAATGCTATGAGTTTTATTTAAAAGTCATAGAGATACCTAGTTATTAAGATGTAGAATTTATTTTGATGTAAATAAAATATTGTGTCGTATCAAAATATGCCATATAAAATATAATTGCACGTTGAAGTACAGGTACAAATATTTGTAAGTAGGTATTCGAAGTTCTCTTATTTTTTTTTTTTTTAAAGAAACTAAAAGTTAATGTTATCAAACAATTCCTTCGAATCACTCACAACTGGCAATGACCGCAAAAGACTGGGTGCATTGCTCCGTTGGATGGCAATGCTAAGCCTCGGGTCAATGTAAAAGCAAGCTCGTGGGTTGGTCGGGTGGGAAAGTGTAATAGATACGTTTTCTCTATTTTGGAATAAAATAAAAATAAACATCAATAAAAATAATATCCAACATCATAAAACTCCTCCATCTTTAACATGTTCATGCAAACAGACAGAGACAAAAAATGAACAACAGACAGACAAACACATCCACAATCCGCAAACGAAGTCAAATAACAGATGACGTTCGTTTTTCTCGCATCCGTTGCCGCGTATTCAAATTTGACAATGACAAATCCTCGGCCATTTCCGCCTGCGGTCGGAGCGACTCGGATGTTCATATCATTTATATTCATTCGAGATTAGGTCGGCTTTTGTTAGAAAGTATAAATGACAAGTCAGCGATGATAGTAGGGGGTGAGATTGGGAATTGAGGAGAAACGTTGATTAGTTTGTTCAATTAAATTTGAGGCGTTATTTTGTACGATAGTCGTGTTTAAGAGGACTGCCCCGTTGGTCTCGTGGTCGCAAGCGCGACTGATAAGCGTGGGGTCCCGGGTTCGATTCCCAGGTCGGGCAAAAAGTGTTATTGGGTTTTCCATTAGGATTTGCTCAGTAGCAGCCCGAAGTTTGGAAGTTGGTGGTGTGTCACCCCCGTGTCTCGGCAAGCACGTAAAGCCGTTGGTCCCGGTTGTAATTCGTAGAACTTTGACAGTCGTTATAGATAATCAGAAGCCAGAAAGTCTGACAACCAGTCTAATCAAGAGCCCTATAACTGGGTTGTGGAGGTCAGATAGGCAGTCGCTTCATGTAAAACACTGGTACTCAGCTGTATCCGGTTAAACTGGAAGCCGACCCCAACATAGTTGGGAAAAGGCTAAGTAGATGATGATGATGAGTCGTGTTTAAGATGGTCATGGCAAAGTTGATGCTAGCTAAGTTAAGGGTTCCGTTGGCCTACGTCACGTCTAGCTCTGTCAAACATTCAATTCGGAAATAAAAACGTAATTGATTTACAAACATCCAAACTCACAAACATCCAAACTCACAAACATCCAAACTCGCAAATATCCAAACACAAAAATATCCAAACTTAGAAATATCCAAATTTTCTCTATAGAATTTAAGGGAAAAATAGGAAAATCTTACTAACACTCGCATTAACATGTTAAGTGACCCGTTATAAGCTCGCCCTTACCGTATGTAAATGTTATCGTCAATTTATTGCTATTTTCGCATTATCCTAAGTGATTTTCAAGATTTCCTTTCCGAAATATGCTCCAGAAATTCTCCTTTCATTGTACTGAAAATAACCAGTTCTGAAAAACATATGAGATTGAACTGTTTGGTTGAAGTTTCTGGAGACGTGACGTGTCAAGTTAGAGTGGGAAGGGTTATCGAGCGTATTTATGTTTTCGTAAACTTTCAGCACTATAGAGTTATGTAAAGACATATGAAATGTTTTCAGTTACAAGTGTCAAAGATTTTAAAAAACTAAATTATGTGTTTAAACTTTATGCACCAAAAATTACAATCACGGACTTCATGCTTTAGGCATTCTCTACCAGTTAACCAAAGGTGGTGAAGAGATAACATGGCCGGTGCAAATTATTGTACCAAAGTTAATCAGCAAACATAGAAATTTATACAAAGTAAATTTTAAATATTAAATGTTATTAAATCATTATTACAACTAGCCTGCACTGTCAAAGGCCTCTCTCCACGCGATTTTGCGCTATGTCCAGCCAATTCTCAAGGAAGCTGACCAAGTCTTTTTCGTGGTCTGCTGCGTCCCCGTATAAAACGTACATGTACAAAATACCATCATACCATAACGCCTGTATTCCCCGAAGGGTCAGGCAGAGGTGTAACAAAGTACACCCACAGTTCGCCGGTATGCTTAGGTCCCATGTAATAGGGGGCGAGCCTATTACCATTAACCTGGCGCAAATCCTAACTCCGAGCTGCTACTGAAAATTTTGTAGAAAAACCTAATAACACTTTTTGCTCGACTTGGTAATCGAACCCAAGATCTCTCGCATAGCAGTCGCGCATAAGACCACTAGGTCAACGAGGCAGTTACGTATAAAATATTTTATTTAATTATCTTTGCTTGTAACCAAGCCGTTGTCGGGTCATTAATTGATTGCGGACATTGGTTTGGTATTAGTTATATAGCTTACGCTATTCCTCGTGAATCTAGCTATCTTATCATCATCGTCATTATATAAGTCCATTGCTGAACTGCTGCATAGGCCTCCAATAAAGTTTTCCACAATCGCCGGACCTACGCTGACCGCATCCAGTGCTTTTTCGAGACCTTAACCAGGCTCTCAAGAATTTTCTCAAACCGATTAGTAAGTTCCAGAGTTTATTAGTTCGTTTTAACAATTAAACAAAAAAAACTGATCAGATTTTATATTGGTATAGATTGGTACAGTTACAGATTTAGCCCCAAACCCCCGCCTCCCTCCCTCCCCTTCTACCTCTGACTCCCCATAAACAGATTTGGTGTAAACGTGTGAGATGTGCTCTGGTGCATATCTAAAAGCATTGTAAATTCTCATACAAACGCCGCCGTCAGTACATTGTGAGCTGAGAGAAGATATAGTGGCTACGGTCCCCGGGTTCTAAGTGTTTTTAAGAGGGAGTGGAGAGTTTTATTTTATTCATAATCTACCTAATGTTAGACATAATTTAATGGAATATCTATAATTGTTGTTACATGTAAAATTCTTCTTCTTTTCGTGTTGATTGATTCATTAAATTTTGTCCGACCAGTGTTGTGCAACATGTACAGCACTGGCATTGGCCTCGTTTTGAACTGACACGTAAAATTAAAAAATGAAACCGTTTCTCCGTGGTATTAAAGAAAAAAATTATATTATGTCTATTTTGATCTATGGATCTAGATTTGATTTCCATTATTTTTTTTTTAAACTTTGCCCCACACTACGAATTTCTTCTGTGTCGTAGGTGCGTTTACAAACATATAAACTCACACACACGAACAGCCAAACATTATTTAACATTATTCAAACAAAGATGCAATTTACAAAAAAATGATGAATTTGTAGTTTTTAAAAATAGTTTTTTTACTTAATTTGACGCTTAAACTAAAACTAGGTTAAATAATTACAGACACAGTGAGTGATTGTATTTTAAAATTGTTAATATACTGACCTTCATATCAATAAAAAAATGGCACGTGTGAAATGCTAAACAAACGAAAAGTCAATGAAAGATTGAATATATCCAATAATACTGAAATTTCGAACCACTGTAAGAGAATTTGTGAAATAAATTCGTAAACTCTCGCGGCGGTGTCTCGGTTACATCGATTTTAATCACACTAAGTGACAATGTATTTATCACCTAAACTCACCGACACCAATATTGGAGCCAATGGTAGGGCTGTACAAAATCTAAATAGTAGTACAGATTTTTTAATTACCAAAGTTACATTGGTCGATATTTGGTGGTAAATATACTGGCCTGGCTGTAACTGCATCGTTGGCCTAGTGGTCCTAAGCGCGACTGCTACGCAAGAGGTCTTGGGTTCGATTCCCAGGTCGAGCAAAAAGTGTTATTGGGTTTTTCTATGAAATTCTCAGTAACAGCTCGGAGTTAGGATTTGTGCCCGGTTAATGGCAATAGGCTCGCCCCCTATTACATGGGACCTAAACATACCGGCGAATTGTGGGTGTACATTGTTACACCTCTGCCTAACCCTTCGGGGAATATAGATAAATTATTTTGACATTAGAAAGGGATATTTTAATTTTATGTATTTGTATTTGTATTTGTATTTATATATTTTTTTGGGGGGCTGGGAAATCTTCAAATAACTTCTCCCGCCCTGGGCGGGGCAGGCGAGAGTGTCAGACTTTTACTGACTAAAACCCACCCACGTTCCTGCTTGTGCCCTTTGCGTTCCGGGGGCGCGGTATCTCTTACGAACAACCCGCAGCCCCGGCAGGAAGTCCACTTACTATAAGATGGCCTAGTTCTGGTCTGTCTCCTGCTTGTTTGGAGTGGAAATTATATTTTTTCCTACTCCTCCGCTACTCTTTTCTGATTAATTTCGTTGCGGGATCCAAGACAGTTATATCGCTTCTCCGGGACTCGTCGAGCTTCATTGCCTCGGCGCTCTTCTGGCGGTCTCCACGGTTGATTCTGGCTTACAGAAGTTGCAGTGGTTGGGAATAGAGTGGTGAGCTTGTCCTATAAAAAAAAAATACTATAAGATAGACACTCGATAGTAACAAAAGTCGTAGAGACAGCCCTGACTGTCCGCGAGTATGCAAATTCGATTGGTTATTTGGTCTAAAATTCTGCCTCCCCGTGGCTGCAATTTGAGTGATATTAGATTAGGTTTAACGCGATATGCACGTGTTAGCTTAATGCATCTGGTTTAGCGCTAATCTCAATTATCCTTCGCGTTTTAACTACGATAGATTGAAAAGCAAATTTTAGTTGGTTTAAAAAAAATATCATTATAAGCAGATCATTTCAATTCATTCATAGACATTATGGGTTCTATACCGGACAAGTACCAACGTAACATTTTTAATTCATTGTTTATCTCGGACATCACTGGCATCGATAAAGGAAAATGTCGTAAGGAAACCAGGACTACATGTCTGAAATCGTCAGGCCGTCTTGACCAGGCAATGTGATCAATGCTTCTACCTTTTCTGTATGAGATGCTTTTGCCCTACACAATTGACCCTCTGTCAATAAAAAGTTCGTATAGTAGTCGCCACGATCCGGCTCGGTCCTGCTAACAGACCAATCGCATGCAGCGACGGCGGCCCAAAATACCCAGAAAGGAACCCAAATACCCAAAAATTAACTTGATATTTGTGCTCACGACTCGTGGCGACAAATATACACCGGCTGTCTACCACCTCACTTGAAAAACCCACCAGGAGTCCCTTAAGGCACTGCCATTTCCCAAATAACAAATAAAGAAAATCAATCGAAATACATGTGTTTGCAACTAATTATACCTTTTGTCGCTACCGAAGCGTTGCGTCCGCAGATGTCACGTCTAATTAGTAGTGTTGTGTGCGCGTGACATTAGCACGTGGCGCCGCATTCCGATTAAATTGAACGCCGATGCGCGCCCGTGCTTAATGTATTTAATTAGTGCAATATATACATCGATGCAGTAATGAGGGTAGAGCTGAAAGCCGTTTGATTGAATTAGGGATTAGGTAAATGGATGGTTAGACTTGCAGACAATTCTCGATAGACGAAAAGGTGAGGTAGACGGGAATAAAATATAATATTACGGCAATGTTGTATATTTTTTAAGATTCCTGGGTCAGTAAATTTTATTATAATCATCGTATTTAAAATTATACTTATTTTATTTCATAATAATTTAATTATCGTCCTTCGTAAACGAAGCGTTTAACTAATAGCGTAAAAATTACATTTTTTAAGTAACCCCCGACCGAAAAATATAAATCCCTACCACAGCTAACAAAATAGCTGATAACTTTGAAATCGCTGAACCGATTTCTATCAAAATAGCTAAGAACACTCCGGACTTATATACCTTTCAAACAAAACAAACTAAATCAAAATCGGTTCATGCTTTCGGCAGCTACTATGCCACAGACAGACACACACGAGTTGGGGGTTAAAAAAGAACTCCTTGAAAGAAAACTAGTGGAGCAATTCCATAACATACTTGTAATTTCAGTCTTGAAACAATTTCAATTTTTCAGGATTATGACGATGATAAATTATCCATTGCTTCGTTTGTTTGAAAAGTTCGTCTGTTCGACAACGTAAAACTGTAATGTACCTATATTTTTTTAACGAGCACGCTGCTATCGAGCTTTAACTTTTTTATATTGACATTCTAAAAAATATTGTATGGTGTACAATTTAAAGCCCTTATTGAAATGGCAAAATAATTTTGTCTGTTGGTCCTTAGGGTTTAGAATTGGCTACACTGATCAGCAAGCACGATGGTCAATAGTTATTATTTCTCCGACTCATATCGGACCGTCAACAATAGGACAGTCCTTGTGGTTACAAGGACTGTCCTATTGTTGACTGGTTAGTCAGCATAAATTTAAACACGTAGCCTGGTGGTCCTAAGCGCGACTGCTACGCTAGAGGTCTTGAGTTCGATTCCCAGGTAGAGCAAAAAATGTTATAAATTGGGTTTTTCTATGAAATTCTTAATAGCAGCTCGGAGTGAGGATTTCCGCCCGGGTAATGGCAATAGGCTCGCCCCCTATTACATGGAACCTAAAAATACCGGCGAGCTGTGGGTGTACATAGGCACACCTTTTCCTAACCCTTCAAGGAAGGCAGGCGTGATGGTATGTATGTATTATCGATATATATAGTTACATCTCTACGTGACTTCACACCATTTGAAGGTAGGTACAAATCTGCTACATAGGTAATGAGATATCGACAACGTTCCACGTATTAGCTAATGAGATCAGAATTAATTGCATGTCGATATTGTAATATAGCGTGACAGCTGCGTGTTTGCACGTGATGAGCAAAATTAAATATAAATTGAGGTAAATTGATGTGCTATTTAGGTTTAAGATGGAACTTGTGGCTTGGCTGGAGATGAAATTATACAAAGTGACTGTTAATTGAATGGAATCTTGAAAAGGGGTAATGTAATCATTATTATGAACCGCCTCGTCAGCATAGTGGTCATAAGCGCAACTGCTGCGCTAGAGGTATTGGGTTCGATTCCCAGGTCGAGCAAAGCGTTATTGGGTTTTCCACAAAATTCTCAGTAGCAGCTCGGAGATAGGATTTGCGCGCGGTTAATGACAATAGGTTGGCCCCCTATCACATGGGACCTAAAAATACCGGCGAACTGTGGGTGTATATTAGTACACCTTTGTCTAACTCTTCGGGGAACACAGGCGTGATGGTATGTGTAAATAATAATACCAGTTTAGTATTATCCCACTGCAGTATAAAGGCCTCAACTCTTACAGAAAACTACATACTCCTCAAACTGGATTGGCAATTTCAGACATTTAAAAACTATAAGTCCAGGTTTCCTCACCATTTTTGTCTTTACCAGTGTCAGTGATGTCCAAGATAAACTTGCCTTTACTACGACTGCTCTTAATGCAGTATAGATACTGTTCACATTCACTTACATTGGTGAATGTTTTGGTTTAGATTTTTTTTTTCAACCTTGCCCTACTCTTGGAATGTCTCCTGTATCGTGGGGGCGTTTAAAACTACATAAACTCACATACACAAACAGCCAGTCCTGGAATAACTATCTGTAGACCATACAAATATTTGTTCCGAATGGAAATCGAAGCCGCGACACGCAGCGCAGCAACCAATCGCTGAGCTGTTACGCCAACCGTACCAACAACAGGCAGTACCTCGGGCGTTCGCTCGGCGGGTCATCGGTACGATTACAATCAGTTCCATTTTAGAAATTCGCTCTAATTCTTATTTATAGACACCTCATTATTGACCAAAATAAAATAGACAAAAATACCCTCACAAAACCGATTACGTTCGACTGTCTGACGCAATTAATCCCCAAAATCCTATAAAAGCAGATTACCGTGGGTCCACTCGGACAAATTGTGTATTAATATTTTATGTAGTTCGCACCGGCCTACCGAGAGCTAGCTATAAAGCTGTCATCACAAGACAAACTGCTCGCACTTCTTATGGGTGATTTAGGGTTGGATTATGGGGATCCCATACATATGTAGGAGTGAATTTTGGTGGCGAAGTGTTGATGGGTTCTAGTGTTTGTAAGTCAAATGGGAAAATGTTTTTGGGATAAAGATTTTAACTTTTAGAAAATTATTTTGAATTAGCTCTTTGAACTTTGTATTTAAATATTTAAAACGACAACAGTATAAGAGTATTAGGACGAAATTTAGCAATATTATCCTGCTCATTTTTAAAAGGTTCCGTACCCAAGGGTAAAACGGGACCCTATTACTAAGACTCCGCTGTCCGTCTGTCACCAGGCCCAGGCCATGTCTCATGAACCATGATAGTTAGACGGTTGATATTTTCATAGATAATGTATTTCTGTTGCTGCTATAACAACTAATACTTACAAAACAGAATAAAATAAATATTTAAGGGGGCTCCCATACGAAAAACGTGATTTTCTTACCGTTTTTATTGATAATGGTACGGAACCCGTTCTACGCGATTCTGACTCGCACTTGGCCGGTGTTTATCAGTTGTTTCGTACAAAAACTGTCAGAGGTCAATTTTATAACGTCAATTTCAAGGATGAAAGAAATCTCAGGGTCAGCTTTCCTAATCTTATCGCAACCTCATCTATTTGACATAAATATTACGAGCTTATCAAAAGTTTAAATAAATTAGAGCCATAAATCTTCTTCTTCTTTCTTTTATTTTTTCGATTTTCGGATTTGAAATTAGAACTCGATCATTTTTTTAAAATCCACAAAATGGCCGCCTGCCTTTAGTGAAATCAGTCTTTACGTAAGCCAAATCAAAATTCCGTGTGCATCCATTCTATTTCCCCACAATTACAGCAAGTCCAATACATTAAGCAACATGAAACAGGACACAGAACTGTACTGAGGCATTTAATTAGTATTAGACCAATCGCCTAAGGCAACGCGGACAGGGCCTCGGTACCATTGTGATTGATTTATGGGAATACCGTTAGAAATTCTAGCATGTAAGTCCGTCTATTTGATTTGAAGTGTATTTGCTCTGAACGGTAGTACTGTATAAGAGAATAGGAGTGAAATGTAATTGAGTGTTTTAACTTATTTTGAAATTTGCTTACCTAATTTTAAAGTAGATTGTACAAGGGCCAAAAATTATGTGAACATCTACTACATGTAACTGAAATACCGCACACCCTTGAACACATTATTTACAAAATTAAGTTTCAATCATAATACAAGCGCTAAAACTTTACTGAAATATAGTTTAATTATAAAATCAGAACTGCCTCGGTAGCCTAGTGGTCCTAAGCGTGACTGCTACGCTAGAGGTCTTGGGTTCGATTCCCAGGTCGAGCAAAAAGTGTTAATGGGTTTTTCTATGAAGTTCTCAGTAGCAGCTCGGAGTTTGGATTTGTGCCCGGTTAATGGCGATAGGCTTGCCCCCTATTACGTGGAACCTAAACATACCGGCGAACTGTGGGTGTACACTGGTACACCTCTGCCTAATCCTTCGGGGAATACAGGTGTGATGGTATATTATGTAGTAGAAATGTAACTCATCTTACAACAAGACACATCATTATCACTAGGGGAGGCCTATGTCCACTGGACATAGGCCTCCCCTAAAGATAGCCACAATAACCGGTCCTGTGATGCCCGCATACAGCAGGACACACACAACACTAATAGAAATATGACTTCAGGCTACTAGAAACAGTATTTCCAGTCCTCATTACAAGCAATCGCAGGAACATAATTACGTACTAGCAGATAATAATATAATCGCACAATTCCCTTGCAATGTCCCTGGATGAGCATCATTAATATATGGAACTAAATTATCGACGGCGGATAAGCACTGTTCAATGTGCCCAGCACTAAATATCTTTGCATCGTAATAGTTGCATGGGGTTGTAGGGATGTGGATGTGTTGTTATCGATATTATGTATTGATATATGCAGATGTCGCAAACTGCCTCGGTAGCCTAGTGGTGCTAAGCGCGACTGCTACGCTAGAGGTCTTGGATTCGATTCCCATGTCGAGCAAAAAGTGTTATTGGGTTTTTCTATGAAATTCTCAGTAGCAGCTCGGAGTTAGGATTTGTGCCCGGTTAATGGCAATAGGCTCGCCCTTTATTACATGGGACCTAAATATACCGGCGAACTGTGGGTGTACATAGTTACACCTCTGCCTAACCTTTCGGGGTATATTTTAAATGTCGCATGTATTTTTTTATTTTTTTTTATTCAAGCTGTGTATTCATTGATTAAAGTTTTTATTTTTCATTTCCCCTTTTTCAAATAGACTCGTTAGAAGTGCAAACTTAACGTCACATAAGCATGTCGGACACATAAGATTTTTCCATCGTGAACCCATAAGATTTTTTTCTAGCAAAAATTACTTACTGTGGCTAAATAAGTTTTCACTCCAAAAACCTTTATTGTGCATTTCGTTGACCAACAAATTTCCACCATTACAATAAAAATACTCCATTACTTACTTTTCGAAACCAATCAGCACTTATGGCAAATTCACAGAACATCGACATCTTCAAAATGTCCAGCCCTCACCTACGATAACACGCATACCCACCTATCAGATGTCACCATCTCATATACGGAAACCACATTCTGTTCCTATTCTGCCTATAATATTCCAGTTCATTCCCCTTACATCTGGTTTGAACCGGTAAAATCCAGTATGCACTGGTCTGTGTCACTTTAACGCAGTACTGCAAAATGTTTGAATATCGAAGGTCTTGGTAAAATGGTTTGTAGGACCCCTAAAGCTAAATGGACAATGGTGACCGCTGAATTTCAGAAAGGCCAAACGCCTCTAAAGGCCGTCTTTGTTTTGCACAGACGGACGAACGGCTAAAGCGGCGTTATTATACATATGGAATGAGTTACTAGGAAACGGAATTCCGAAGGAATTTAGCCTTTGTTTCTAGTATTAGATTTGATTAAAGTAGTCGGGTAATTTGGGGTGTATGTAGTGTATTAAAATTGGTTCCAAGTACTTGAGAATAAATTCCATTCTAATGTTCGTATATTGGGTGGGATTACTGGAATTGGTCTTTTTTTTTAAATTAAATAAAAAGTTTGTGGCGCCAAAGAAATTGTTCTGTGTCTTCTTATAATGGAAGAAAGTTTAATAAAATAATTCTGTAAAATACTTTTAAACATGGCAGATGTGAGTGGTAACGCCGGGAGAGGACGCCCTAAAAAGACCTACCCTGACCTTATTGGTGGGGTTCTTCAGAAAGGTCGTATGCGCAGTACTCGTAACCGGCGTGCTTGTATGAATAGATATGAACGTGGTCGAGGCGAAAGAAGTATGTAAGGATCGTAGCAGGTGGCGTTCTGTGGTTCCTGCCTACCCCCATGTGAAAAAGGCGTGTGTTTATGTATGTATGTATGTACTTTTAAACATTATTTTTATTTACGTTACATTTCAGAAAAAAAAGTTTAATTAATTACGTATGTACGTGAGCTTCGTTATACTTTGACGTATTTTTCTGTTCTCTATTTTCTAACCGACTTCAAAAAGAAGGAGATCATAAATTCGTCTGTATGTTTTTTTTTAATTTTTTTGGCATGTGTTTTACGCTATAATTCCGCGAATTATGAATCAATTTTGATGATTCTTTTTTTATTTCATAGGTCATACTTCAAAGGTGGTCCCATATATAATACAATTTTATCGAAATTAGTTCTAGGGATGCAACGATACCGATATGATAATCGTATATCGGCGATTATCGTAAACCTTTACGATCATTCGTTATCGTAAATATTACGATACGCTATTTTTACGATATATTTATTTCAAAAATTTATATATAAATTTATATATTAATATTTATCCCTTAAACCTGCAACGGTGCCATCTGATAGACTATTCTCCACAGTAGGACTGATACACAGTGATGAGAGAAACCGACTTAAGAGAAAACACTTACAAATGTTGTGTTTTCTGAATAAGAACTTGCCAGAAATAAATTACGACTACAATTAAAATTAAATAATAGTCAGTAAATGTAACAAATAGTAACAATTTAAAAAATTAAAATATAAGCTAATGATGAAAATTGATAAAATTAATAAATATATTGATTAAAAATGAATAACTTTTTTTTATACTTTTACTTTACTTAGTCTTACAATAATAACATACAACAAAGCTTCCAATAAATTCATCAAAATGGTATTAAACAAATATCATAATTCGTTATCGTATTTGGCCATTACGATGTATTCGTCATTCGTATTGGTATCTTAATAGCCGTATCGTTGCATCCCTAATTAGTTCAGTATAACGGTAAAAAAAATATTACTGAAAAAAATATGTCATACAAATTTCTAAGGCATTAGGTCCGCCATTGTACTTTAAAAAAAGAACAAATATAAAACTGGAAGACAACGACACCGCATTCCAAAAAAGAAAAAAAAAACTTCGCAAACTTTTCAAATCAAAATTGATTACTGGCCGAACAAAACAATTAGGCCCGAACTTACCCGACTCCCGGAGACTACAACTAGTACATTTGCATCGGATCGCAGTTAACGAAGCCATTATTGAAATTTTATGTGAGTTTGATTATTATTCAGAAGACCGCTATTAGAACTGGACACGGGATTAGGGTGTTGCGAAAATGGTGCGGAAACAGATTCCACTTACTAAAGTAGAAGACAAGTAGTAGTAGAGCTCTTTGTGAAGGAACTCACTAACACCATGCCTATTTTTACCGCAAAGCAGCGATGCAGCGTTTAAAGGCTATGGGTGTCGGTGTAATTACAAGCACATGATACATATACCCACCACTTAACATCAGGTGGGCCATGTGTTTGTTTGCCATCCAATGATATAAAAAAAGTCTCGTTAGCATGTCATTCTGACAGACCCTGAGGAACTAACTGACTGTTTTAAAAACTAGCTTCTGATTTTTTTCACCCGAGTTAAGTTACGTCTTTGATTACTGCTTGGCTCCCGTGTGTCGTAGCGTCATCACGCTACGACACACGGTCATTCATGAGGAATAGTTAAGGCTATATATCATCATATATAGCCTTAACTATTCCTCATGAATCTGGCTATCACATATCTGAAGAATTTTTCAAATCCAACTGGTAGTTTTAGATCTAAACGCGTTTTAACAAACATCCAAAAACTAGAAGTGACTCTTTCCACACTAACTTACCAAATCTTGAATGAACAGGCATCGTTGAGTTATGTAATGGAAACCTGTTAATTGCTTTCAAAGTGCCGACGTACATAATTCATACAATCACTAACTTATGTGGCGAACACTCAGTGTGTAGGCGCTTCCGTTGCGATGCATATTATATGCATGGATGGCTTCATTTGCATATTACTGCAGAGGGTCATACGTGTATCTGGATTTTTGGCGTTAATGAAAAGTGGAAAGCTAAAAGATGTAGATGCTACTAGTTAAAATTAATTTTGATAATGGAAGTGTATATTACAAATATAATCTATAAAAATAAAACAAATGGCTAAATGTGTTGCTGAGCGCAAAACTCGAGAAAGGTTAGAGCGATTTGGCTGAATGTTCTTTTTTGTAATTTTCCGGACAATGTTTGATTGAAATATTTCTTTTTTGTATTAATATATAAACAAATAAACAAACTCACTTTCTTATTTAAAGTATTACCTACAATATATATAGATGTATCCACTACATAGTGAATCCCTATCATAACTTCAACAACTTCATAAATATTTTAGTTAATTTTCAATGTAAAGTCAATTGTCATTTTCACATCAACATTCAATATCACCCAACAAACCCGAAGCCTTTCAACTGAAATTCAAATTTTATTCCTATCCATAATGAGCCTTATTTAGCGAAAATAATTTGATCAATTAATGAGTTCAAACAGAGTCAGATTTCACTTTAATTGGTGGATTACTCCGACATCAGACGCCTTGTTTTTTAGCAATTCAAAACAGGGGATTTTTACGTCATCCTCGACGGAACCGTAGAGATAAGGCAAATGTAATTGCACTCGTTTTTTAACTGCTTTATCTGATTCTTTCTTACCGTCACATTCAGCTGCAATCTGACCAAGCAAGTTAAGTCTGCCATACAATTTTCTACTTTAAAGTTATAGTACTTAAGATTGTAATGGTTTGTAAAATGTGAATCCTCTAGCATTTTTCCGAAGCGTCTGCGAGCATCTATCAGGATGGACAAGCGTTTTGTTGAATCGTGAATTGGACGTTGGTCCGAGAGTTTTAAATCTGAACGATTTACGCGAAAATAATAGCTGGGAAGCAATCCCGTTGGACGAATGAACGTTTTTTGTAGAATTCGATTTTAGAGTTCCGTTTTATCTGTTTCATGAGTTGAGTGAGGTTTTACTGTGGTTTGATTGACCATTATCATCTCCTTTTCCGTACCCTTTGGTACAAAAATATCGGGACAAATATTGGTTCCGATATTTGGAAGTCAAACAATTGTTGTTCTTCAAATCTTAAACGATTTCAACAAAGAATTTTTGTGGAGCAGGGAAGGCTGAAACAAACAAACAAATATTTTTGACCAAATATATTTTTTATACTTAATTAACTATACTCCGCAGTTTCATCCGTGTTAAGTAACTATCGTCTTTGGATACTACACCGCTTCCTTCGCTACCTTCCTCGATGAACAGGTTATATAGCACAAATCGGATCATCAGTAGTTCCTGAGATTATCGTGTTCAAACAAACAGAGAAACTCTTCAGATGTAAAATATTAGTACAGCATAGATAGATATCAAGTCTTGTGAAGACTTCTATGTGCGAAAAATAGCTGACACCAACAGAAACATTACAGACAATCATATTAAAATTAATGAAGCAGTCTAAAAGAAACCAGAAGCAGGTCCATTGAAAAACGATAACAATGTCGCAATAAATATGGTTCATAATGATTGATGCCACACCATCTTCTCTCAGCTCTTACCCGTTAGCATTGAACATACAGGACCACTGACAGATGATCATTAATCTTGCCATGTATGTAAATTTTGTTCTGATAAATCGTTGGTCAAGGAAAACAGGACCTCGTCCATTATTTTGGGTCTAGGGTCGTTTGTAACACGAGTTGTTTGTATTGCTACTTTGCTGTTTGCATTTTATTTATTAGCTTAAGTGTGGTGTGCAATCTGATTTACTGTTGCTGGTTTTTGTGTATTTACTGGTTTGAGTTTATTAGTGTCTACGAAGATTGGTGCGGTGTTAATTTTTATATCTTTGTCAAGTAATAGTTTGTAATTATTATTGAAGGCCTTATCTATTCTAATATAATAAAGCTTAAGAGATTCTTTGTGTGTTTGTTTAAGCGTGCTAATCTCTGGAACCACCAGTGGGATTCGAAAAATCTACCTACATATGATAGCCAGATTCATGAAGAATTTTATAGGCTCATACAAAATCATGCTACGAACCACGGGAACGGAGCAGCAACCAAAGACAAATTCACGTCCAGAAGCTAGAAATAATATAATATTAATAATACCAGTATATTATTGTCTTGACAAAGGCCTCTTCTTATTCAGAGAAGGTCCGAGCATTGATCAAGGCGAATTGGCGATTTCAGACTTATATTAATTATAAGTTTAAGTTTTCTACGATGATTTCTTTTACCGATGTATCTTAAAAAGGATTATTTTTATGACATCAAATACTATTTTACTACAGATGGATATTTGTTACTCAATCATGTCAGAACGGCTGAACCGATCTGGATAAAATTTAGCACAGAGATAGATTATAGTCTAAAATAGCAAATGGGCTAATTTTCATCTTGGAAAAATATGCTATTTCCATGGGATATTAACTTTGACGCGGACAAAATCGTGGGTGAATGTTAGTAGCAATATGTACAATCAACAAAAGAGACAAGGAACAGTGTCTTAAATATTGTTCAAGTTTCCTTAGAAAGTGATGGATGTTTTCAACACATACAAACATACCATCACGCCTGTATTCCCCGAAGGGTAGAGGTGTATCAATGTACACCCACAGTTCGCCGGAATGTTTTAGGTCCCATGTAACAGAGGGCGAGCCTATTGCCATCAACCGGGCACAAATCTGAACTCCGAGCTGCTACTGAGAATTTCATACAAAAACCCAATAACACTTTGCTCGACCTGGGAATCGAACCCAAGACATCTAGCGTAGCAGTCGCGTTCAAGACCGGACGCAGTTAAGGATGTTTTCAAATATAATTGAATTTGATTCATATTAAGTTAAACAGTTCATTCATAAGATTTTAATTCAAAAATATTTATCGGTGTCTATAGATACTTGAACTAAATCTAGCGATCCTGGTTACTTATCTCTTTTGTTCAATGTACATTCAATGTCAATGTAACAATCGGAAGCTACACCGCCATGAATTCATCCCTCCATCCAATATCTATACAAACAGTTATCAATATAGGCTCACATTGCCTGCAGCATTTCACTCCCCTCGTACTGTCGCTAAGGCGCAAGGGTCAGTGTACTATGACATGGTCTCCGTCGCCTCTATCTCTCTAATATTGCACTTGGATAATCCAATTAGTGTCCCATAATAGTGCTGATATTGTTTCCTTTGATGTCATGGGTTTTAGACGATTTAGTCTCGTATTGGTTCTGCTGGTCATTGTCGTGTTCTGTGTTATTATATTGTATTGTATTTATTAGTATACATACATACTATGACGCCTGTATTCCCCGAAGGGTTAGGCAGAGGTCTATCTATGTATACCCACAGTTCGCCAGTATGTTTTAGGTCCCATGTAATAGGGGGCAAGCCTATTGCCGGGCAGAAATCCTAACTCTGAGCTGCTACTGAAAAACGCAATAACACTTTTTGCTCGACCTGGAAATCGAACCCAAAACTTCTAGCATAGCAGTCGCGCTTAGGACCACTAGGCTAAGCAGTTTTTCTATTACTATACTATTTAATTAATAACGATAAATAATGACATTCTAAGTAACTATAGATTCATTGATTATAAAAATAATGTTATCAATTTTACATACTTTAATCAAGTTTAACAAAAGTAATTTTCAAAAACTTTTAATGTCAAAAAAAGTCCTATAAAAAAATGTAAACATAAATAATTAAATACCTATGCTATATCCGATGTACATGTCCCAAAGGAGTAAAGAAGCAAAAATAATTGAATTATTCAAATATTTTAGGTACATACAAATCTGTAAATACTAACATTCTCACGCCTCTAACATTAGCAAATAATTACAACGTAACAAACATCTAAATATGACAAACGACTTTAATCCACTCATGTGTGAAGACGCGTGTACGAAACTTAAGTTTGAACAAAAAAAATATACAGCAGCCCTATATTTCATACCCTACTAATAACAAAATAAAGTTCAAAGCTCCTTGATGTTTATAAAATTCTAAATCAAAATAGTTTAAACTCTAGGGCGTGTTGCAGACAAGTCAATGTGTGTTAAGTTGTGTTTAATGGTTTCCATAACACTCAATTGACCACGCATCGCGTCACAAATACATAAATTATTTTTTAAATCATGGGAAATGGAGGCACGCGTTCGTACTTTAAAATTATAGAATTGTACAATTTTGAAAGAGCGTGAGAGTATGTACTGTGCATTATTATAACTATATTTGTAACTTAATGAGATGCTAACTTGCTGACGTAAGTGATTTAGAATGAAAACTAATAATTTCGAATTTTTTAATCAATAATTCAATAATCATATTAACTAGCGGTGTTACCCGCTTTCAGTTACGTCTTTGGTTACTGCTGTGCTCCCATCGGTCGTAGTGTGATGTTCTATACGTATTAACCTTCCCCTTTAATCACTCTATGTATTGATGAAAACAATAGTTTGTTCTCTAAATATCTTACCTGAAGGAAGTGACTTTATTTTATATTATACAGACATAGTAAATTTAATGATTTCTAATTTTATCATATATCTCCAAAAAAAGATCGCTGAAACGGGCAACACAATTGCGCAATTCTCAAAACATTAAGCAATTAACAGCAATGTTAAGATTATTAACATATAAATTTCCAGCAATTTTGGATTCTATAACAACCAAATAAAAAAAAAACAAGACGTTAATTGATTTTTATTAAAATTTCAATACGAAATAAGTTGACTACAGCAGAAATGATTTTATGATTAAGTATTTGGCATCGCTGGTGTGTTTTGTAAGTACTTTTTCATGCTTTTTGGTAAGTTATGATTGTTGCTACTTATATTTTATGTCACCATGTCTTGTACCCTTATCAGCAAAGTAAAGTATCTTATCTTATCTAAAAATGCCTGCTTTCAACAAAATCCATTCTATTATTTGTTCACCCAATTTCCCCGTCCCTAATCCCAGCCTTTCACGAACTATTTGTCCACTAAAACAATTGAATGGGATGAGGAAAAACACTAACATCACGTACACAGCGTTTAGCTTTGCTATCGCGGACACACAGGAATTAGTTGAGACAGTGAGCGATGGGTATCGGAGATAAGTTTATTCGAAGAGTACAGTCGGTTAACTGGTTTACTCATGTGGTAGGTAATTAGGAAGACTGGGAACGGCTAAGGATTTATTGTTGTTTGTCTATTGTTTTCCAGGTGATTAAAGTCTAATTTTCTTTGGCCTTAATTGTCAATATCATATTACAATATGTCATTTAACTAGCTTCAATGACCGTACATTTTTCAGGGATAAAAAGTATTCTATGTGTTATTCCACACTACAATCTATATCCGTGCCAAATTTCATCTAGATCCGTTCAGCCGTTTATGCGCGAAAGAGTAACAAACACCCATCCCTCTATCCATCCATCCTTACAAACTTTCGCAGTATTTATGTGTCAATCTCATAATTTTTACTATTGTTAAAAATGTATTGATTCTAATCTGTTTATAACTTTTCCAAGCTTTTTGGGGAGATACTTACAAAAGCTATTTAGCTGCATATTGAAAGTATAGACGTCACTGCAAAGAGTTTATTAAATAATATCTTTACACGAATGTCTTAAAAAATACTGAAATGTCTTTAATATTTAGTAGTAGTAGCTTTTTGCCGGGGCTGCGGGTTGTTCGCAAGAGATACCGCGCCCCCGGAACGCAAAGGGCACAAGAAGGAACATGGGTGGGTTTTAGTCAGTAAAAGTCTGACACTCCCTCCCGCCCCGCCCAGGGCGGGAGAAGTTATTTGATAATTTCCCACCCACCAAAAAAAAAAAAAAAAAGTAGTAGCTTTTGTGAAGAATCACGTTCATATAGGTAATAGCACCGTACCGATTGTTGCCGCTAAACAGCTTTGCTTTGTTCTAAGTTGAAGAGTTTGGGTGTCGGTCTAATTACTTACAGGCATATTTCAGCTGTCTCTATGGCAACGCATCTGCAAGACCTCTAAGGCTAGTATTACGGATGTTGATATTTTCATATGGGCGATAGACTTATTTGCCATCCAATTACACAAAAAAACCCCATCATAGCCATAAGAACTTCTTAATATTATCAATTTGCATCACTAGAGTAACACTCTCCTTATCAGTCTTCAAAACCTTATCTATCTACCTAATTACCTTCTAACCCTTAAGGCACATCACAACTGACTTATCTGGAATGCAAATTATTCGGTACGTCCCGCATCGGATCGCATCGGATCGCAATTAGTGTAAACGGTACGCGCGACGCCGTCCGTGTAAGCTCACTTGATCCGTGTTCCAGCTTTGCGACAGCCAAATCCGACGTGGATTTTTGATGATCTAGGAAATCTGGATGTGGTTCAAATGATTTATGTAGTTACTGTTTGTAGGCAGGTTTTAGATGCGAGTTTTTCATTATTATTTTGCATGCACGTTAAAAAGAACGTAGAAAGTTTGTTTTGGATCTGGATGACAACCAAGTCGCCGGTCCACCACGGAAGTGATCGTTCCCTAAAACATATGTAATACCAGAGGCCTTGCAAATGCGTTGACAGTGACAAAATTGAAATGTCATTATCGATAGAAAGCAGATATTTTGCTAAGCGTAGTCATCAAATAACTTTATTTTCCATTAAACAATTATTTCAAATTGATATACGGTAACGTAAAAAATAATATAATCCATTACTAGTTATTGAATTACGGACTATTTTGAAATAAATTTATTTGGCAGCAAACTGACTAACCACAAGCCTAGACATTAGGGCCCAAAATATGACTAAATTATGCTTTATAGGAAGCGCACTGTCTGTTCAGTTATTATAATGTTTAATTAAAATTCCTGAAACGCAGGTCTATCTAAATATTATCCAGTAATACGTACCACTTCCAGGTTCAATATATTTACATCAAAGGCTCGTATTTTGTAATTGTTGCGAATTCGCGCGCATCTATCAAAATTAAATTTTACAGGATTTTGGGCTTTAAATCTTCGCTGTAAAGGATTGAAATGTTACACTTTGTTTGTTTAATGTCCGTTCTGTATATTTCCAGTTTTCCACTATATTGGAGTCGACGTGTCCGGTGTTTTTACTTTATTTGAATGTCACTGCTGGCGGAACAGAATGTATATTCTGTTGAGGTTTATTTTATAAATTGTTTGCTTGGAATTGTTTGGGTTTTAGCTTTGAAGTAGATTGGCATTTTTTGTAAATAACATTTTTATTAGAATTGGTTCACCCACAGTTCGCCGGTATGTTTAGGTTCCATGTAATAGGGGGCGAGCCTATTGCGATTAACCGGGCACAAATCCTAACTCCGAGATGCTACTGATAATTTTATTAGAAAAACCCAATAACAGTTTTTGCTCGACCTGGGAATAGAAACCAAGACCTCTAGCATAGCAGTCGCCACCACTAGGCTAACGAGACAGTCACACCTCTGCCTAACCACTCGGGGAATACAGGCGTGATGGAATTGGTTCAGATGATAATTACTCTGAGATGTTAATGAATTAATAAGTAGTTTAATATTATAGTAGTTTATAAGATTAATTTATAAAATAGAAATGCTAATTTATGAAAAGTATTCAACACCAAAAACTTTAAAACCTTTAGGTTAGTTATAAAATATCATTTGCAATGTTCATAACTAGGTTTCGAACAGACAACTAGGTTATTCTTTTATAACTGTTTAAACAACTCGCTGACAAAGCAAAAGGGCCTGAATGTGGTTCAATTCTTTCTTCTTCTTTCTTTCTCCCTTTTTTAAAAACTTTGTCCACAATTTGGCCTGTACAGAAAAAATCACAAATACCTACATAAACAACCAGACACGAAATAATTACTATTAATAGGTGATATAAATATTTGTTTCGTACGGGAATCGAACCCGCATTTAGCCAATAGGTTAGCCACTACGCCACCCTTCATTTCATATCAATAAATTCTTTGACTTCATCAAAATTCTAAAACTACACACAAAATGAAAACAAAAACAACAGAATAAAAGCGACTCATCAAATTGAAAAACCATTGTCAGATAAAATTGTCGCAAAACTATCATTTTTGATGAATCGTGAACACGC
The DNA here is from genome assembly GCA_947462355.1 of Caradrina kadenii. Lineage (NCBI taxonomy): Eukaryota > Metazoa > Arthropoda > Insecta > Lepidoptera > Noctuidae > Caradrina > Caradrina kadenii. Next base: position 10,371,592 of record OX381692.1, on the reverse strand, counting down.
GTCGTTTACGTGACGGATCGTATCCGTCCGCACGAACAAATGTGAATGATAACTTCATATTTGTGAATTTAAAAATCTATGAGCAACGTTGAACCTTATTTCGTAGCATTAAGAGTGTTGAAATTGCAATCGATCATTTAGATTCACTTGAATGGTTTGATGTGTGAGAAAAAATGATTGACAATCTTAAAATAATATTGTATTGATGCCATATTTTGTGCAAGATTGTGGCTCGAATATGTTGTTTCTATAAGCTTTCTAAATCTATATAATTTAATAAATAGTAATCATTGATTTTTAGTTAGTTGCTTCTTTACTTAGCTCCTACTTCAGTCAGTTACTAATTTCAGTTTAGTTACTTAGAGTGGCATAATTATAATTGAAGAAGACACTTAAGAAAAAAAAAATTCAGTGTTATTTAAAAAAAAAGAAACCCTCGATGACTTTAAGGGAAGTGAGGTTCTAACCAGACCTATTGGAAATCTTTGTTGAAGGCCTATGTCCAGCAGTGGTCGTCCTACGGCTGATATGATAAGAATGATGATGATGATGGGGTGGAGGTGAGCTGTCAATACTTAGCATCAGGTGTACGATAACTCTTTTTAAACTTACTTCACTCCTCCTTCCTCCTTTTTAAAATGTTTACAATATAGACCTACCTACTACTAAGAGCCATTATAAAATCAACCTCCGCTTTTCACAAACAATGATCTAAAAACATACACTCAATAATACCCCATTACCAATAACCACAGGACTCCCAAATAGCTTAAAAGCTTCCTCTAACACCTTCAACAAATCATCACAACTACGAACAATATGAACTAAGATAACCGTCTTATATCGTATTCATCAAAGGCTTTACCCAAATCTGAACAATACTACATCTGTTTCAAACTGTCAAACATTTTAGGCAGCAATACGTATGTAAATGTGGCGTCCCTTCAAAGTTTATTGTTATGGCGAGATGCTCTTAAACGGCTCTCGATAGGCATAAGATGTTTGGGACATACTGCTTTAGAGAACGATGAGTAATTTGAAGTCTGATCAATTATTTTTTCTTTAGTATTAACATCATTGGCAGCATCAATGTTTTCACAGTCAATTGGATGGAGTGGACAAAAATATTTGCTTAATTATTACCAACTTTTATATCTTACATTTAGATTAAATCTTATAAGCCTTCGAAATACTTTCTCACAAGTTATGACATTAAAACTATTCTTACTTGTTCATTACCATATGAGCTATATTTTTCAATAGTCACTTCCAGCTGAAGACTTATGACAGTTTAACATATTTTTTATACAAAAGTTGTCAAACCACCATATTTATTCAACCGTTAAGAATGATCCGCAAGTTTTTGTGTATTTCAATTCAATCATCTTCTAAAAGTCTTTTCACATCAACAAAAATGTCTGTACCTACCTTTTCAATATTTTATTGTTGAATCGCTCTTTCATCACTAACCACTCATTGCTCTATTTTCATTAAACTCAATAGCTACAGATTTTATTTGCATTCACTCGACCAGAAACCCAATATGCTTCATACAGAAAAATGTTGTATCATTCAAATTGAACTGCGTGTCTCCTATGTACTGATCCATGTCTAAGTGCTTCGGATCTCGTTTTCAAAAGCTAGTGAAATTCAAAACAGGCAGTTTGTACGTCAATGAGTGTTGGGAATTTATTGAAATGACTCCACGGTATATTTTGGATTTTATTGTATCGCTAAATGTTCTAGCTGTATCATTATTGCGGAGTTACGGACTGGGAATGGTAAATAAAATGCTTGTATACGAATTTGTGTTGTGATGTTGTCTTCGCATTTAACACTACATTTGGTTTTGCATTGTTTTGTATTATAGGAATCTTGAAGCGTTTACTTTTCCTTTATTCTTTCATTTCCCCGGCCTTTTAGAGGGTTGACTTTTCGTGAAATTTGTAGACAACTCACAAGTGTAATTTTACAAAAAGTTTATTATAACATTTATTTTGTTTCAACGTTCTTTGTAAAAAAAATCGTTACGTCCCACTTACTTAGAGTTAGTTGCTACGAAATCTAATAACATAATAGATCCATCATCATCATCATATTAGCTGAATGACGTCCACTGCTGGGCCTCCCCTAAAAATAGCCAAAATGACCGATGCTGCGCTACCCTTATCCAGCGATTTCCCGCGACCTTTACCATGTTATGTATCCATGTTACCTACAAACTCAAAGTTAAGAGATAACCCAGGCTGGTGTAAAGGAGGCTTACTATATTAAAGTTGTTTTATTATAAGAAAATTCGAATGAATCGAAAGATCTACTTCCCATTCGTACGCAAAATACACGCCAGGAGGAGACGAAGAACAGAGGACTTTATACAATACAGTATTAATTAAAACATTTGATAACAAAGACAATTTAAATAAACGTCCACAAAAAGAGTTTACAGAAACTAAAACAAGAATAGACAAAGAAGTTACCACTCAAAGGACAATACCAAAATATATCAAAACGGACTTACCCAACGAAGTTGACTTACAAACCAGCAAAAGGCAATTCATCGTTCAAGACAAAACTATTGTAGGGAACCATTCTAGCGAAGCTTAATTTGGTATAGCGATACCTCAAAGGGGAATGAAGAGTCGCGGTGGTTGTCGACTTCAAGCTAATGTATTCCGGCGCATTGTTTGTGGCAGACGGGATTATGTGGCTGATATCAAATTGCTAGGTAGAAGGGATTGGATCGGTTTGTCGATGTTGTGCTGTATCTTGATAATGTTGATATTTTTATCATTGAAATTTACCAAAAACCCGAGTCAATGTGGGTTTTTAAAAATTCATAATTATGTGGTTTCTAAGTTTATCTTGCACTCTACTGACATCGGTGATGGAAAACATTACGAGAAAACCTATTTGTGATGTGAGTTTATGTATTTTGTAAACGCACCCATGATACAGAAAAAATGTAAGTATAGTGGACTGGGCAATTTTGATATCGCCCAACCTCCTTGAGCAAGCATGGTGATCAATGCTCGAGTCTTCTATATATGAGAAGAAGTATTTGACCCTGCAGTAGGACAATAATAGGCTGGTGTTATTAGCAAATGAAGCCATAAACAGGTAAACCAATACATGGCCGGAAGTTTTCAAACAAGTTTTTAAAGATAAATTCCAGGTATCAGAAATAGTACAAGTTACCATTAATGGAAAATTCAATTCATTCCAAGTCACGTCAAAATTTCAAACCACCACTTACAATACTGTAATTCTACCCGTTAAATCAACTTCAAAATTCCCATTAACACCCAAACTATTCCAAGTTTCAACACTTCAAACTATAAATCCAGGGTACCATCGACAAGACCTTTTACCAGGATTAACAATATCTCAAGCACTAGTTGGTCAAAGGACAAATTGCTATCCAAGATGGTAAATAATTAATTGTACTAATGGAACAGTTTGTTGGCAATGTTGGCATTTGTCAAAACAAGACGACGCTATGAATACATTGTGAAGTTCTGATGAGATTGTTTCGTTAAAGTTAAGGTTAAAGATAATGCTATAAGCGTTAATAAAGTTTTATATAATGATCTTAGTAGGTACTAGAGAGAATTAGGTATAAATTCATTAAAATTTTCTAGACATTGACAAATTGGCATCGCTATGTTTTTATTCGGTATATTAATTTCATTTAGCTAAAGCAAAACACCAAAGACCGGTCATTGTGGCTCACTAGGCCACAATAGATAGCCACAATTGGGTAGATGACACCACTAATCAATTGACGTACTTTTTATGAGCTGTCAAAACGCGATCCCGCCATAGATTTTGTATGACAATACATGATGATGGCGTCACGGTTTTGCCATCTCCATTCACTAACTATTTATTGATTTCAAAGCAACAAAAAATTGAATTTTATAGATACATTTATTTAAATTTTCATCGGGTTTTCAGTGCTAAAATAAACTGATCTTTTTGTGAAGTTGTATCTTGGAATTATTGTTTAATAGTGTCATCTACCAAATTGACGTCGGGAGCCGCGAGACGACTCCCGGCAACCGTAGATACGGGCCTGTGGACGGTGAGCAATGGGTAGCTCACCGTCCTTACGTTTAACATAACAACAGGCCGTGTCAAGGGCGCGTTCGTGTTCCACGCGCGCCTCAAAGAGATGTCAGCAAAGGGAAGGGGCCACTGAGGGCCGATGCCTGCCGGGGCTGCGGGTTGTTCGTAAGAGATACCGCGCCCCCGGAACGCAAAGGGCACAAGAAGGAACATGGGTGGGTTTTAGTCAGTAAAAGTATGACACTCCCTCCCGCCCCGCCCAGGGCGGGAAAAATTATTTGATGATTTCCCACCCCCCAAAAAAAAAAATCTACCAAATTACCGATCTTTGGTGTGGCCTATGTCCAGCAGTGGACGTCATGATGATGATGATGATGACCTAAAAAGTTTGTTTGTTTATTTGAACGCGCCAATCTCCAGAAGTACTCGTACAATTTAAAAAAATCTTTCACTAAAATGAAGCTACACAATACCGACTTTAATTGAGCCTAAAAAAATTCACGCGAACGAAATAGCGAGCAGAAACTAGTTTCCTCAAATTTTACTGTCAATACATAAGATCATAAATCATCGAAAAACATATCTGACAAAAGCAGTACTACTAAAAATAAATAGCACCAGTCATCATAATCCCAAATTGGTTTCCAAACATGAAACTTTTAAAAGGAATCTATGATTGAATCAACACACGATAAATCGGTAAATTGAGGGACCCTTTATTGTTACTTCAACGAAGATATAGATATGTTTCACTGGATAGGATTGAAATTTTCTGATGCTTTGTAAGGCCCAGCATTAAATATTTATCAATCTTCAACACTATATCTTTTACCACGTTTTTTCAAGGCGGATTATTAGAGATATTCTTATAAACAAAAAACATAAAAACAAACAAACTTTGTAATAGTGGGATTTATACATTAATCTAGAATTTATTTTTCTTCAAACATTTTCTTTGTCTAAGATAAACTTAAAAAATAATTTACACTATGGGCTAGTTTAGCATGTCGGTGACTCGGTCACACTAGCATGTCGGTGATGCGAAACCATAAGTTTTGCCCATACTCATCAAACACATACCCATCTAGAACTAAAAAAAATACCAAAAATTGCTCAAAGATTTTTTTTCAAAAATTCGTCATCTCCAATGCCGATGTCACATCCAGTCATCTATACCTCACGTAACCTCTATTGTGTAAAGCAATATCGAGTGCGGGTGTAAGGGCAAGTAATTGTGAAGATGTCGTCGGATTACCGACCCTTGGGGTAAGCAGAACTTCGGGGATAAGTGATACATCAGTGTCGAATTGTGTCCGCTTGTGTCCGTGATACGGTTTGAATTTTGTATGATAGATGAGTATTGTAGTATTGATTTTTGATGTTGGTTCTTATATCATATCTCTGCTTACCTTCTGCCCGCGACTTCGGTCGTGTGTTAGTCAAATCCTATTAATCCTATCCTACCAATATTAAAAATGCAAAAGTTTGTGAGGACGGATAGATGGATGGACGGATGTTTGTTTTTTGATGTCTCTTTCACACTTAAACGGCTAAACGGATCTGGATGAAATTTGGCACTGAGACAGATTGTAGTGTGGGTAAACATATGAGATACTTTTTATCCCGGAAAAACGTACGGTTAAAGTGGGATAATACTAAATTTGACGAGGACGAATTTGCCGGCAGAAGTTTGTAAACCATAAGACAATGCCAAGACCATAATTTCAAAGATCTCTCTGGAAGATCTGTCTCACTCTTACAAACAAATTTTACTCTTTACAATTATCATTTATTCATTCACAATACATAACTAATAACATTTACAAGTAGCATAACGGGAACAGGATCTAAGCCAACGGCGGTCAGGGTTCCTGAGAAAAAAATCTCCTAACAATACGTGCCGCGTCTAGGGCTCCCGCTTTTTAAATCAAGCCCTTTAACAAATCGTCCAACAAGAGCCTTCTCGGGTATTGGTCGAGGCTCTTAGCAATTTTACCAGTGGCCATCACGACTATGACCACAATATTACTGGAAACTAAATGTTTTGCAGTTATGATGCTGCTGAGTCAATTAAAATCGTCCATTTATTTTGGAAGATCAATAATCATAATTATTGATACATGTATTTATGTCCATTTCAATCTTTCAATAACGTATTATGCAAATAAAAGTAGCCATTTTGTTTAACGACAATAGCACTCTAAAACATTCCCTAGTCCCTTTGTTTACTCAAGAGGAAATAATTAGAGCAGATTCGGATATAAATAAGGAAGGAAAAAGAAATAATAATTCATCAGGTAGCGAGAGATAATCCCGATTTTTTAAATGGGATGTAATAAAGGTGTCAATCCAGCGAGAGAGAATTGCTATTAAAATATTATCGCTTGCAGATATTTGTGTCACTGCTGGGCGTCTCTTTTCATACAAATTACGCATGAGGGATTGGACAATTCAGGCATTAATTACTAGCCACTGTCCGTGACTTCGTCCGCTTGTTTTTTTCCACCCACGTTAAGTAAGTACATCTTTGGTTACTGAATCACAACAAAAAAAAGACAAAAATCCGAAAAAAAACATTCTCACATACAACTGAAAGTTCCAGAGATTAGCGTGTTTATGCAAACACATAAACAGAAAAACTCTTCAGCTTTATTATATTAGCAAAGATAAAGTTCAGGTTTCCTCACGATGATTTTCCTTTACCAATGTCAATGTTGTGTGATTTTTTTTATTCTCATTCTCCCAAGTGGATTCCGGTTATTATTATAATAAGCGATTTAGCGCTTTTAATAACATGTCGATCTTACTCAGACTAGCTTAAAACTTCACTTAAATCGCTTCGCTTTTGGTATACTCCGGATTTATTTACAACGGGGAATAAGAGAACAGAGAGATGAGGCAAATTAGCAATTATATTATAAAAAAATCATCGGTTTTAAAAAGCGGTGTCGTATACAATATTTTGTAGCAACACGATACGACGTAATAAGGGTCGGATATGTTATTTGAGAATGTTTTAAAGTAATGGATGTTTGGGTCTATGTATGGGTTTGTTATGTTTTTGAAGAAAAATCTTTATTCACGATTTATCTTTAGCCGCGTTAAGCGATTTTTGTTGGGGGAAAAACTTACGGGTTCCCTTCTCTGACATGCTAATGTGATGGGAAGTTTTTACTTCTCTCAGCAGTCCGCATGATTGCCTAGTTTTTAATTCCCGACGCAAAAACGACGGGGTGTTATAAGTTTGACGTGTCTGTGTGTGTGTGTCTGTCAGTGGAATCGTAGCTCCCGAACGCATGAACCGATTTTGATTTTGTTTTTTTTTGTTTGAAAGGTGAATTAGTGTGTTCTTAGCTATGTTTGATGGGAATTGGTTCAGCAGTTTCAAAGTTATCAGCTCCTTTGTTAGCTGCAGTAGGGATTTTTATTTTTCTGCCGGGGGTTACTCAATATTTTTAATTTTATAACTGCCTCTGTAGCTGAGTGTTCCTAAGCGTGACTGCTACGCTAGAGGTCTGGGGTTCGATTCCTGGTCGAACAAAGTATTATTGGGTTTTTTATGAAATTCTCAGTAGCAGCTCGGAGTTAGGATTTGTGCCCGGTTAATTGCAATAGGCTCGCCCCCTATTACATGGGACCTAACCATACCGGCGAACTGTGGGTGTACATCGTTACACCTCTGCCTAACCCTTCGGGGAAAACAGGCGTAATGGTATGTATTTTGTATTTTTAAACAATGCTTTTTATTTGGGCCGAAATTAACTATATTGAACACTATGGTCTCTCTATTTTATCGAATTAATATAATGTATAATAATGGATTTTATTTAGGACTAAAATCGTTATAATCTTATTGAAGACACTTTTGACTTGGCTATTACCACAATTTATATATTTTTTTGTTAAAGCTTTCGCCCCACTAAGATATTTTCCTCATTAACCCATATCATCCCAGTGTTCCATTTTTGAAACGGTTACTTTTTTATTTTTTTATTATAATTTTTGAACGCATTTTTAAATTAGTGTTTTTCAAAAATGGAACACTGGGATGATATGGGTTAATGTGTGCCTTAAATATATAAATTAATTAATTCCTTCTTTAAAATAACTACCTAAAAAGCCTATCTTTTAAATTTCTTAAACAGTGTTCTAACAAATATCAACAAACAAAATAATGTATTCATCAACAATTCAATATTACCCACAAAGGCCACCTCGGATGACCGACTCAAACAATTCAAAACTATCACAAAATCCGACAATCGATCAAAATATCCCTAAAACTGTATTGTCTCCCTCAAAAATTTGTAACAGATTTGTATGACACATTATGCCACCCTCGTTCCATACAAATATCTATGTATTTGTGGGACAAGTGGTACTCACAAGGGCCGTTCAGAACACTCTAGCATGTCTTAGGATTGAGACAGATGGCCGAGGCAACACTTGAAAGGAAATTATCATTTTTGTGTCGGATTTTTCTACATTTTACGGGTGGGAAATGTGTTGTAGGTACCTACTCTGAGCCTTTATTTATAAGGTTTTCAGAATGTATGCTATATACAAATTGTTGCGGGATCCAAGACAGTTATATCGTTTCTCCGGGATTCGTCGAGCTTCATTGCCTCTCTCTATTAATAAAACTAAATTTAATTCAAAAACATTTATCGTTTTTTAAAAAACTTTGAATTTATTAGGCGACTCTGCTTACTTATCTCTTTTGCTGTCAGTACCTATTTGGCGCAGCTATAAGGCAGCCAATGATCCATTTTTTTTTATAATGTTAGTTTGTACTCGTAGTATTTTGTATGTAAAGACTATTTGTAGAGACTCTGTACATAGATATAGTCAGATTATATTCACACACATATTTTTACCGTACATTCGATCGCCGAATATTTACCAATTTGGCCGAGAGCATGGCCAAATATTCGGTACTCGGTAAAAACATTTTTTGTAGCGTCTTATTTCAAAACAAAAATACTTTAAAAAATTTTTATCAACTATACAAATTCCTATGTAGTACCATTCTTGTGTTAATACAACATCTCCTACATCAACACTCACCATAACTTAAGTAACATATCATCACGCCTGTATTTCCCGAATGATTAGGCAGAGGTGTAACAATGCACACCCACAGTTCGCCGGTATGTTTAGGTCCCATGTATTAGGGGGCGAGCCTATTGCCATTAACCGGGCACAAATCCTAACTCCGAGCTGCTACTGAGAATTTCATAGAAAAATCCAATAACACTTTTTTGCTCGACCTGGGAATCGAACCTAAGACCTCTAGGGTAATGCCACACGGTAACCACTAGGCTAATGAGGCGGTTACTAAGTAACATAACCATAACTTAAGTGATTAAAAATAAAAATGCTAATCCGATACGATCCCGCCGTCCATATTTATCTAATGTCATATTTGCATACGACATGTTGCGACATGTCTCGCCACGTGCGTACTGACGTTTCACGCAGATTACATTTATTTTCAATCTTCATTGTTGATTGAAAATGCAGATTTGAGTTTTGTTGTTACTTTTTGTAATGGGTATGGTTGGCGTCATGCTTAAAACTAAGCAGGATTGATGCTTTGCAAGGGAAGAAATAACATAAGAAGAGAATTGTTAATTTTTCGGGAGTCACGCGGTAAAATGAGAATCAAACAAAAATATATTTTCTGTTGTCCCTTTATTGTTAAAAAAGTAAATTACCCTTTATCAGACGCGAGTCCAGTTTTCCCAAATATGCTTAACCGGCTAAACCTTCAGAACTGTATTTTGATAACTAAAAAGGTTATATTACAAAATCATGTATGAAGAAAATAGTAGGAACTGAATTCTGAACTGCATTCACCTCAAACTCACACTAAAATTCATCGAAGGAGATTTTTATAGAAAATACCGACAATATATTTATATGCCTTTTTTGGATGGGAAGTCAGACTCTTAACTGACGAAAACCTATCTGTGTTCCACCTGATAATCTTTGCGTTCCAAGGCCGCGGCGACTCTTTCGTACAAATTCCGCAACACTGGCAGAATGACCATGGATGATGATGGAGAATTTCAACTAACAATCTCAGTTACCATATTCTATAGAACGTCACATCTGCAAAACACAAGAACATCACACACAAACCATTAAACACGACACTATAATCAAATAATTTCCCACAACACTATTGCCGACTGTCCACTTATATTTTTTCCTACAAAATGCTTGGTCACGATGTAGGGTCAACCAAAAAATGTGCGGCTACCGTCCGGAGCCGTTTGTCTTCATCGGCGACAGGTTTATGACCGGGGGCGGTAAATAATATCGGCGCGGGAAAGACGTCATGCAACATTCATACGTTATTTTGATACAGGTTGTTTGCTATTTTGGCAAAATGGTTTCATAAATACCAAGTATTATTTACCTTGCAATGAAACCAGGCTGTATGAAACATTATTATAATTTTGTTTGTTACTTAATCACGCCCCAACGGTTGAACGGATCTTGATGAGATTTCACACAGAGATAGATATTATCCTCGATATTATCCTAAGGGAACCGTACATTTTTCCGAAAGAAAAAGTAATCTATGTGCTATCTGATCTAGATAGCACATAGATTACTTTTTATCTGATCTAGATAGCACATAGATTACTTTTTCTTTCGGAAAAATGTACGGTTCCCTTAGGATAATATCGAGGATAATATCTATCTCTAAAAAATAAAAAGTAATCTAAATAAAGTAATCTATGTGCTATCTGATCTAGATAGCACATAGATTACTTTTTCTTTCGGAAAAATGTACGGTTCCCTTAGGATAATATCGAGGAAGAATTTCGGAAGGACTGAGAGTAGAAATATTCAGTTGCACTAGTGACTACAAAACTGCTTTTAGAATCAGATATTAGTTTTGTTTTATCAACATTGTATAAAATAGGTACGAACAATATTTGTAGATGTATAAAATACCTGCTTTTTAAAAACAAGCGGACACGATTTAGAATGAATTTTTCATTTGCAAATAAAAAGACGCGCCCTGTATTCAGCTGCGTAACTGGATTTCCTCAAATACTTCTGAGTTGAGGGTCTATTCCGACATATAGGTGGACAACTGGCGCCGTTCCTACTGGTGAGGATAAGTAGATACTGCACTGTGGTGTTTCATAATTTATTGAGACTTGAGACAAATATGAGAAATATTTGTTTTTTTTATCACTCTACGTGTATATTTTTGTGTAAATTATCAGTAAACACAAAGCTAATAGTTTAGTAGTTCGTAAAATTCACACTTTTAAAAGATTTGGTTAAAATACTTCAAAAATACTTTTTGCGTGGTTTTTTCACCCGCCTTAAGTTACTACTGCTCCGCCCCCGTGAAGCATAGTGTAATGTTATCTAGCCTATACTATTTATAATGGATCTGGCTATCAGCTACAAAAAGAATTTTTATAGTCGGACTCATAGTTCCAGAGATAAGCGCGTTTAAACAAAAAAATCACTTATTGTATAGAGCTTTATTATGTTAGTACAGATAGAACAGATAACGCCATCTATGAGATTGAGTAGGAACCATAAATGATTTTGACGGCACGGTTGGCGCAGTGGCTGAGCGATTGGCTGCGGCGCTGCGTGTCGCGGGTTCGATTCGCGCACGGAACAAATATTTATATGGCCTACAGATAGTTGTTCCGGGTCTGGCTGTTTGTGTATGTGAGTTTATATGTTTGTAAACGCACCCACGATACAGGAGAAATTCCTAGTGTGGGGCAATGTTTAAAAAAAAATAATAACAATTAGTTAGGTAACCGAGGGTTCTACTATAATACATGGGGTTGCGGGTTTGAATCCTGTTGCTTACTGTTACATAAGTAGAAATAATATTCTACCTAGCTTACTAAAAAAAAACAAGAAATAATCAATTCGATACAATCAACTTTGATTCGTTCGATTTGAATGCACATCCCTACTTATGTTAAAATATGGCATATGAGATATCGAATCAATAATATCTTTTTTTCTCATTGTCTTGCCTGTAATGTCCCACTGCTGGGAAAAGGCCTCCACCAAATCGTTCCATTTATTCTTTTCTTGCGCCACCTCGACCAATGTCTTAAGCATTATAATTTGTTTAACTTAATCATCATACCATCACGCCTGTATTCCCCGAAGGGTTAGGCAGAGGTGTACCAATGTATACCCACAGTTCGCTGGTATGTTAAGGTCCCATTTAATGGGGAGCGAGCCCTTGTTATTTACCGGGCACAAATCCTGACTCCGAGCAGCTACTGAGAAATTAATAATGGAAAAACCCAATAACACTTTTGCTTGACCTGGGAATCGAACTCAGGAGCTCATGCTCATCAGCCGCGCTTGCGACCACGAAACCAACGAGGCAGTTTAACTTAATATACGAAAGTAGTGTGTAAGTGGTAGGAAATCTTTCAATGCGCCAGTTCTAATACTTTACTGATCAAAAACTACAGTATTGCCAACCGTCATAGGCTATTGTGGTATAATATATTTGACTATCACACGAACGAAATCGCAAACAAAAGCTAGTTAGTATTATCCATAAGTGTGGTCAACCAAAATCACACTAAATCGTATAAGCGTATCAACCTATTAATCAAATCAAACTTAGCCAGATGGCGGCCATATCCCAATAAAACCGATCCACACTTAAATATCAATCAATAAGATGACACATTACATTACAATAATGAAATTTACCCAAAAAAATATTCACCCTCTAATATTATAATCCGTAGTTGCCCCGAAATCCGCAGTTTCCCCAAATTCCGTAATTTCTCCGAAATCCGTTTAAACGCAACTATTTCTTGTGAATCGGTGTAAAGAGGAGTGGGTGGTGCATAAGGGAAGTATAATGAAATCACAGCTCAGACATAATCGAGTATTATAAGTATTTTGCGAGACAATGATTACGGAGTTTTTTTGGTATATTCCATTTTTATTCATGATAGTGTTTTTTTTTATTGAATTACATATTATGTCTGCTTCTGGTAATGGTCGCTTTTTGGTGTTCATACTGAGCATTCTTGAATAATTATTTGTCCATAAAGTATCATATGTATCACCATTATTTATCTACTATATGATTTTATAGTTTATTCATTTTTTATATATACAACATGTAACTGAAATAACGCACACCCTTAAATACCCCATTTAGAAAATTAAGTTGCAAATGCAATCATAATGCTGAATTTCTTCCGTTACGTGTCTTATGATCATCATCTTATCAGCCTCAGGACGTTCACTGCTACACTGCCCAATAGATTTCCAAAAGGACCGGTTGAAACCGGCCTGCATCCCAGCGTCTGCCTTTGTATTGTTTATTAATAAATTTTGTAGGAGCAGAAGAATAGGTAAAGAGTATTTTATTTTTCTCAATAGTTTTTATTTACAACTGCGTTTTAAAAAATCTTATTCAGCCAAAGCGTGGACAAAATCTACCAAACAGGTACAGACAACGGTAGACCCCCTTTTCGAACAAATAATGCAAGAGGGGTAACCAATTGATGACGCTGTCTGTACCTAAGAACTAGCATATACCACATTACATCAACCACATATTACCACACATTACCACATATTACCTCACACATAATCCGAATCTCTTTAAGCTTTATCATCATCATCTACTTAGCCTTTTCCCAACTATGCCGGGGTCGGCTTCCAGTCTAACCGGATGCAGCTGAATATCAGTGTTTTACATGGAGCGACTGCCTATCTGACCTCCACAACCCAGTAGCTGGGCAACACGATACCTCTTGGTTAGACTGGTTGTCAGACTTTCTGGCTTCTGACTATCCGTAACGATTGTCAAAGATTTACGAATGACAGCCGGGACTAACGGCTTTACGTGCTTTCCGAGGCACGGGGATGTCACACCACCAACTTCCAAACTCCGGGCTGCTACTGAGAAATTCGTAATGGAAAAACTCAATAACACTTTTTACCCGACCCGGGAATCGAACCCCGGACCCCGTGCTCATCAGTCACGCTTGCGACCACGGGACCCACGAGGCAGTCAAATCTCTTTTAGCTTACTACTACAAAAAGAGCATTCTATGTCAACAATAAATCATACATTACCTGTGCAAGGATGTGACAGGCAATTTGTCATGTACCCGGTGATGCGAACCGAAGAGATTTGAGGAACCCTTTGGAGGAACACTCAAATCCTTTTGGAGGAATACCGAATTTTGTTATTGTTACGCTTGTATGCGTTTCGCGTTTATTTGCAAAATAATAATAGGGTTGTGATGAATTTTTTGAATGGAATTAGAATTGAGTGAAGATTTTACTTAGTGGGATAGTAAGTAGATTTATTTGCCTATGGATTTGGACATTTGTTTAATAAATTCCGCATAATTTTAAATGACGTAGTATAAACATATATTGGCCATAATTATAATTATCTGACACTAATTTCGTTTTATTTATTAAATTCCTGTTCTGACATTCAATTAATCATTACCTAATGAACTTATCGCTATTATTACATTTTATTGACTTTATAACTATTGACATTTTTAACAAATTTATTGTAAAAGTGACTGTTATGAATTTTGTCCACTTTGTCATATCATTAATTATGTTCGTTAAATTAATTAGTTCACTAAATTATTCTTGTAAGCGTTTTGGATGTATATCTGTTAGCTTGTAAGATCAAATAATAAATAAATAAAGTGTGATTGTTTTTGTTTTGTATAACAAAAAGAGTCATTGATTTTTTCTATGAAATTCTCAGTAGCAGCTCGGAGTTAGGATTTGTGCCCGATTAATGGCAATAGGCTCGCCCCCTATTACATGGGATCTAAACATACCGACGAACTGTGGGTGTACATTGGTGTACCTCTACCTAACCCTTAGGGTAATACAGGCGTGATGGTTTGTAAATTCCATTTTTAATTTACCACCCACATGCTTCATCTTGCCCGTAAATTAACACATCATTAGCCAGAGCCCGAGGGGTGAAATCGAACCTTTTTTTCCATGTTAATTAAACAGATTAAAGGCGGTGTCCGCATGACCTATTTTCACCCCGATAGCATGCTTTACATCCCGCGCGAAGGGATGAAATACATAAGGGTAACGTTTGAATGATTTTATATAATAATGCTAATTAATTGAAGAAAATATAGCTACGGTTTGTTTTAATTGGACGTGTCGTTATGAAAATTATAGGATTATAATTTAGGAGATTTTGAATTGCCTCGTTAGCCTAGTGGTTCTAAGTGCGACTGCTACGCTAGAGGTCTTGGATTCGATTCCCAGGTCGAGCAAAAAGTGATATTGGGTTTTTCTATGAAATTCTCAGTAGTAGCTCGGAGTTAGGATTTGTACATGGCCAATGGCAATAGGCTCGCCCCCTATTACATGATACCTAAACATACCGGCGAACTGTTCGTGTACATTGGTACACCGCTGCCTAACCCTTCCGGGAATACAGGCGATTTTCGATACGGATAATATTTTTTTGTTTCTTTCATTTAAATATATTTTCTTGAAGTTTCTAAATAAATAAAAAATGATACCTATCCTAAATCTTCTGACATGATATCTTTTTACAAAATTATTTCAAATGTCTTTCTCTACTGACTCTACCCAACATTTCCTTCCAATTAAAATCACGCCATAAAAAATAATGGAACAATGTTGACAATGAATTTTAACAAGCTATTCAAATTAAGAGTATCATCACCGAGGCTTTCAAACTCAAAGCCAGATGGGTCCAAAGCCGAAATTATCTCATTTCATTATTTTATTATTTGAGGACAATTTCTGAAGCAATCTTGGATGTTGGTACACCTGTGACCGGAGAGTAGCTACCCAAGTGCAAACTGAATTTTTGAAATTCGAATGTTGGTTATTTTTTTTATGCATTTTTATTTTGAAATCTATGTAGTGGTAATTTCAGAACTTTAATCTGTGAGTTTACTATACATTTTTAAATTATTGTTTAGTAATTATTAATTAGTCAGACACCCTTTTTTTATTAATATTACAGGATAAAAAATAGGAACACCTATAAAAAAGAATATATAAATATCATAGAAATTGCTTACTTTATAAGATTTTCTTAAACTAAAGGATAAGCAAGAAAAATAAAATAATGTATTGTAGAACACGTACCTTTATAAAAAAACACAAAATTATAATAAATAGGTAACCTCCGATATAAGAATAAAAATCCCTACCGCAGCTCACAAAAGAGCTGATAACTTTGAAATCGCTGAACCGATATCCATCGAACACTCCCGACTAATTCACCTTTCAAACAAAAAAAAACAAAATCAAAATCGGTTCATGCGTTCGGGAGCTACGATGCCACAGACAGACACACACAGACACGTCAAACTTATAACACCCCGTCGTTTTTGCGTCCGGGGTTAAAAATAGAAATTACTGCGTAGTGTATCTAGATAAAAACATCTGGTTATTTTTTGAAAATCGCACCGCAATTATTTCTTTTTACTTCACCAAAGCATTGCTATAGAAAATAATCCTCAAAATCCAACATAACACGGCACACAAATCTTAACAAGGTAAGTCGTTACCCATAAATACGACTAAATTTCCCTCGCTTATACTTCAACATTCAATATCCTAAAAGATTCACTCATACCAAGCCAATAAATAACACATGCAAAGCAAAACCATCCTTGTAGCATCACCACAGAGTGT
This sequence comes from Caradrina kadenii, assembly GCA_947462355.1. NCBI lineage: Eukaryota > Metazoa > Arthropoda > Insecta > Lepidoptera > Noctuidae > Caradrina > Caradrina kadenii. The sequence goes on along the minus strand of OX381692.1, from coordinate 10,354,816 downwards.
ACACGACACGCAAATGAAATTGGTTAAAATCTAACCGCGAAATTGTGTTACCAACTTTTCTTCTACATGCCATTATTCGAATTTCAATCTTATGTATTACAGTTTAAGGTTTCCGTAAAGTGCAGATGATGTGTTGGCAAGGGTAAGTAGATCCTTAACACAATTCGTGGGCATCTCGTCACAGAATTACGGGTGCGTTCACGTGTGAACAGTCTCTTACGGTTTTGGTAGCAGGTTACTTAAACCGCTGGATTTATTGATTGTTAGGTGGGAAATCGGATGAAAATACTGTGGTTTGTAAGGAAATAAATAGGTAAGCATTTTGGTGGAGTTCTTAATTTAAATTTCATCCACAACGACACTTTTTGCTCAGTGATTTCCGCACGTAACAAATTTGTATGGCCTACATATAGTTGTTCCGAGGTGGCTGTTTGTGTGTGTGAATTTGTATGTTTGTACACGCAAAACCGGTATATGAAAATATGATTACGGTATATAATTGAAGGGTAACATTTATAATAAAATAAATCTGCTCGAAATACTTCAAACAAAAGTGTACTACAACACGATAAAAAGGTTTAAAACACTAGATTAGAGCAATTATACTAATTTTGTTAGATTCATTTTATCTGTGTTTGTGTGATGTACGTACAGCTGCGTAGCAGTATAGCTCTTTGTGAAGGAGCTCGTCCGGCGAAGTACTACCACCATACCCATTTCTGCCGCAAAGCAGCGTAGCTGTGTTTCGGTTTGAAGGATATGGGTACCGGTGTAACAGGTACATGAGTCATATCATTTTTGTCTGGGATGGCAACGCATTTGCAAGGCCTCTGGTTGTGCAGATGTCTATGGGTAGCGGTGACCACTTTACATAATTATGCAGATGTTACTCGGCGTCGGCTTGTTTGCCATCCAATGACATAAAAAAGGCACGAATTTTTTTTTTAAATTGACTTTTCATTTATAGTTATTCGTAATATTTACAGCCTTAAAATTAGAAATCCTTAATAATAACAAAGAAGAAACTAAAACTAAATGGCATCCAAAAATACCTTCGCATTGCCGTCAACCGGAAAAGTGCCCAAAAGAATGGCGGCATTGCCACGTTGGATGGCAATGCTTAACTCTGGCCAAGGTAAAAGCCAGCCTTTGGGTAAATATTACGAATATATGAATAAAATAATTTATTTAGGTATTTATAATTATAACGGTTAAATCAATAATAATAATATAAAACATGGTTAACAAAAAATAGACTTTTCCAAATAAATATGACGAGGCCCATCGCCCAGAAAATTACAATAAAAACCTTTCAATTCTTCCTTAGAACAAGGATACCACGTCTAAGTATCACAACGCGAATAAAATATTCATCTATACCCCATTTCTCTTTCGTTGGAGTAAAACAAAAAAGTAAAGTCGGACCATCATTTTAGCCCTTATTTTCACATAATAAAAAACAAATGATTTTTGCTAAACTTTAGCGGTAAAAGGTGTTTCACACGATATAAATGTGTCGCTGCGATTTGCCTATATTTTGTATTGAAATTAAAATTGTAGATTTTATCATTACTTTTCTATATCATATAATAAATATGATATAGAAAAGGTAATAATCTGGCAATATGGTTAATAATCAGTCAGATAATGTTTAATTTAACTTTAGTCAAGTGACTTAAAGATTAAAATCGATCAACAAAAACGTGCCTCTTTTTCTTGGACGAACTCAGAACCACTTTTATTTCAAGCTTGATTCTTGATAATTTAGGACACATAGTTTTCCAAAAGGACCGGTTGGAAGCGGCCTGCATCCAGCGTTTTCCTGCGGTCCTAATCAGGTCGTCTGTCCACCTTAAAGGTGGACGTCCTTCGCTGCACTTACCGGTGCGTGGTCGTACGTAGGAACGTAGTATTATAAAAAATATTATTAACATAGTTTTTAAAACTATGGTATTATAGAGGTAAATTTGGCAATTAAACCCAAAATTATTTAATAAACATTCCTTACATTCAATGAATAAACAATCTTTTATTTTTCCGCTTTCTATTTAGTGTGTAAAGTATCTAAGCTTGTGTTTTTGGTTCATTAAAGGTGCGTGCGCGCGGAAGCAGTCGCCGCCGGATGCCTTTTACAGCGGCAAGTCTTTGGCGGCCCGATCAATGGAGCGCGACTGAGGTGACCACAAAACATCAAGACATTTTTTTTACTTGGAATAGGTACTTTTCTTCCTTTAAGTTAAAATTCTGTACTATTAATGATAGATAGGCAGCATCCGAAATATTGCCAAAGCTGGCTCTTATAAATCTCAACTTAATAAATAACTCCATGTCAAAGAGCCAAAATCAATATCATTATTAACAACCACGTTTAAGTTTCATACTCGTTCTTCTCCATAGGAACCTACCTACTATTTGGAACGAGCAACTACCTGCCACTTCCTAAATAATTGACTGACTCTGACAACCCAAAGGCGCCTAAAATTAATGGCTATGAGTTTGAGATGTCTCATAAAAATGCCTAAAAAAATCTTGTCCCACATTTCGCTAATCCATAGTCACCCTACTCTCTTTGACGTTCACCGCCCGCATAAACAATAACATTCAAACTGGAAGCCACCTCAGGGAGTGCCTTTGTCACGAAATGATCAGCCTCACAGAAGGAGACCGTCAAAAGGTATATTAATGAGATGCACGACTTTGACGTGTCTTTCTATAGGTAATCTTTGATGATACTCCGGGGAAGTTATTGTACTTTTCCTTTTTTGTTGCGAGAATCATCTCGGTTATTTTAATTTTAGAATGGGATGTGTTTGCTAATGGATTAATGGGTGTGTTTTTCTACATACAGCCAGTAAACCAACAAAACTAATAAAGTAAAATATTAAAATTTAAACTCGTATTACTTTTTTTTTGCCTCGTTGGCCTAGTGGTCCTGAGCGCGACTGCTACGCTAGAGGTCTTGGGTTCGATTCCCAGGTCGAGCAAAGTGTTATTGGGTTTTTCTATGAAATTCTCAGTAGCAGCTTGGAGTTAGGGTTTGTGCCCGGTTAATGGCAATAGGCTCGCCCCCTATTACATGGGACCTAAAACATACCGGCGAACTGTGGGTGTACATTGATACACCTCTGCCTAACCCTTCGGGGAATACAGGCGTGATGGTATGTATGTATGTTACTTTTTTTTAATTTTAAGTGAGTTCTATTTTCTGGGCTAGAAGGGTCCATAACTTTATATTAGGTTTAACCATTATGTACAACTTTTACACAATATTACGGCTTACAAATATATCAATATGAATATTGCACGGTGGTACGGAACCCTCCATATGGAAGGCCGACTGGAACTTGGACAGGTTTTTTGTCTGTTCTTAAAAACACAATTGGTGCGACATATTAGGATAGTATGCTACGGCGTAGCAACCGTAGACAAACTCGTAGCCGATGTAGTCATGCACGAATATTTGAAGCACACCTTGAGAGGCCTTTTCCCAGTAGTAGGACAATAATAGGCTAGTATTTATAATATTATGCTCCAAAACAAAACTTGCAAAATATTTACCAAAATTGTACCTAGTTAAACTGAAAATAAGGTCTAAAATAAATCCTTTATATCAACTTACGGTAAAATAAAATCAGTGTTAAACTAGATTTGGTTCTTAAACGAGATTGTTACGGTCCAGATTGTTTCCTGTCCATTACCCCTTGGCTACAAACCATATTACAGCAATTTCCTTTCAGCGCCGCAACTTATTGAGTTTATTTCTTTTTTCATGGGTCACTCTGAGAAAACATTCGGTTATCGGGGTGGAATGGGGGTTAATCTTATATCCGATCGTAAGGTTTGGCAGGTACGTTGACATATTGCGTGTAACTTAATTTTTAGGTAGAAACGCCAAGATTTTGTACGAAAAAGTCGTTGAAAAAAAAAAGATGAGGTCAGATTTTTGGTTTTAAAAGGTTAAAATAATATATAAAAGTATTTTAAATAAAAATACACAAAGAGTCTACTTTTAAAAAATCATATTTTATATTTTGAGGCGGGCGCGTTTACCACTGGTCGAGCATGACACTTCCCACCCATACGGAATCATAAAAACAAAATAAAGCCAAAAAAAAAATAGGTCTCTGTAACATAGACAGAAGCCACTTTATTGACTTTCATTGAACCTTAGTAGTCAAACAAATAAATAAATAAATAACATTACCACCTGAAATAAAAGAACGATAAACGAGGGTAGTCCTGAAATGTATTTAATTTCGTTCGGGGACCGTCTCGGTGCACGAATGGCTTCATTTACGATTTTTATTTCCGGCCAGTGTTGAGCTAAAGGGATGGGAAGGTAGCGGGAATGTAGCTATCGATACTGTTGTTAATTGGTAATTGTGGTCCCATAATAAGATTTTTTGTTCGTTTCGAATTAAGTAAATCTTATTTTTTGTACTTGCCCCAACACGTGGCCACGTTTATTGCGGTATCAGTGGATTTTTTTTATATCTTCCATGTTCAAAAGTGGATCTATATCGCTGTTTTATAGCTTTTCTGGGCTTAACTACATACTATATTCACAAAATGAAATAAATAAATTGGCGGAAGCAGTTATTTACTTATTTATGAAATACAGTTTTCGTAAAAACAATTTCTACAATATACAGAGTCAAAACCAATATTCCTATTAAGATTTTGTTTTTTGTAAATTGAAATTGATACTGTAAACAGTTACGTAAAAAAATACAATAAGTGTTTAGAACAACAGCAGAAAAAATATTTTCCTTATTAATGACCAGGCAACGGTCACGCAATACAATCGATATATGTAATTATCGACTCGTCCCATTCCTAACTATAATAAGCGCGATCCGTGTATTGAGATTAACTTGTTTTTATAGCATTAGGTTAGTGTACATTAAATTTAACTATCACGCTTCATTGCTCGATTCGGCGGCAAGCAGAGACAATGAAACAAAATGTTTTAACTATTTACTTTAACTCCCCAGGTATTTTGAAGTCGTTAATGGAATGAAAGAAAGAAAACAAAGCCGTTAAAGTCGGGTTAGAACGTTTGAATAGAATTGAATGAAGTTATAATTTAGGACGAGCTTATCTAATCTGTGCTGGAGTTAGGAAAATCCTTAACTTACATTTCTAACTAGGAACTCATTGGATAAGAACTAGAGGTTAATGTGGGTTGTAAAATAAATCGAATGTTAATGTCCCATTTATTGTAATAGAAAATATTCAAAATATCATCAACGAATGATTGAACGAGTGAATGAATAAATGTAATAATGAAGTGATTGAATCGAGTAAGTATTTTTTATCTGTAAACACTGGTATCCTTATGTAACTGCCTCATTAGCTTAGTGGTCCTAAGCGCAACTGCAACACTAAAGTTCTGGGGTTTGATTTCCAGGTCGGGCAAAGTAAAGTATTATTGGGTTTTTCTACGAAATTCTCAGTAGCAGCTCGGAATTAGGATTTGTGCCCGGTTAATGGCAAGAAGCTCGCCCCCTATTACATGGGACCCAAACATACCGACGAACTGTGGGTTTACATTGGTATACCTCTACCTAACCCTTCGGGGAATAGAGTCGTGATGGTATGTTATGTGTTATTTTGTAAAAAAGAACAGGCAAGTGGCGGTACCTTAATATTTTCAAAAATACTTAAAAATGAGTACAATCCAACCATAAGAGTAGGCACTCACAAAACACATTCCTCACACACACCTACATACGCACATCAAAACAATAATCAATATAATGAAAGCCCACCCCGGCGACTAATTAATCGCATGAACGACTTTCAATAATCGTCCGCACGGTCCGGTTAATGAAAAATCGTGTGGACACGTCCGTTCTCGTCCGAAAGAATCCGGTGATCCGGCTGGCCGTTGTAATTGGGTGGTCGTTTATACAGAAACACGTATTTTGATCTAGGTAATGGACTAAAAAGAGGGTGCTGTGTTCCATTTTTTGTTATATTTTCCTTGGTTCAAAAAGATTGACTTCGAAGAACCTATTTATTAGAAGGGACACGGATGTGTCTTAGTCAGTAAGAGTCTTACACTCCTTTCCGCTTCGCCCAGAGAGGAAGAAGTTATTTCCCACCCTTAAACCACACTCCAGGGCGAAGGCCTATTTTCATCAAACTGAGAAGGTCACCACCACATTGCATTGATTACCACGCTTGCTTAAAACTGATTGTCGGTTTGAGACTTTTTGATTTTAAAGTCCAGGTTACCTCACGCTGTTTTCTTACACCTATGTCAGTAATGTCCAAGATAAGCTTAGAAAATAGAGTCCAATTGGTACTAGAACGGTCTCAACACCGCAATCTAAGTACCAAACCAAAGTCAAAAAAAGAAGAAACTATTGTACTAATTTAGTCTTAACAGAATTATAACTCAATTAGTCCCTAAATAAACCCAGGTGCACAAAAAAGCGCTTCAAGCGATGCAGAAAAGCGGACTCGTAAAATTAGAAAAAGTACCTTCAAGCGGTCCCTTATCCGAGTCACTTTTATGACCCTATTATAAAATGGTCTTTATGCGCCATTTTATTGCTAAAAGACTTAGGTAATTACGTCACGGTGCAAAGATGAGATTCCCGGAGTTAAATAGCTGTTAAAAACTTTTAATATTCCGGTCAGAGACAATCAGAATGTTTGATTGGATTTTGTTTTACTATTGAGTTATTACAAGGTTTAATCGCTTCTTTGCTTTAATATTGAGATCATCTAGTGCGGTTTTTTTTTGGGTCGTGTTAAAAGGACATATTGAAATCGTTATGGAGCTAAGTAACATCTGCCCGCGATTTCTTCCATGAAGAAGTTAAGTATGTCACAAAACACATCTGAGACACTCGGCAATTGTGCAGTCTATTAGTAAAAAAAAATGATGTATTCGAACCAGTGATTTAAGAGTTTATCTCTTACAAACAAAAAATTTGATATTTTTATTTAACAGTAGCTTCTGCCAGCGACTTCGCTCGTGTGGTTTTTTCACCCGCTTTAAGTTACGTCTTTGGTTACTGCTCCTCTCCCGTGTGTCGTAGCGTGATGTTATATGGTCTATAGCCTTCCTCAATAAATGGACTATCCAACACAAAAAGAATTTTCCACCAGCAGTTCCTGAGATTAGCGCATTCAACCAAACAAACACACTCTTTATCTTTATAATATAAGTATAGATTTTCATTCCTACCAATGATATTTTTCACATAGTTTTGAATTCACGTTACTTACTTATGTATCATGTATCTACGTATATTTTAACCCCACGTTAACTACTAACGCGACGCCGTTATAAATGACACTGTGTAACTTAACCTCGAGTTAATAACTAAGGGCCTCCGCCCACGTCCAACTTTTTGTAGGACCGATTCAATAGATCCATAGTTTCGTGGGACCGATTTTTTGTTGGACGTGTGCATTAGTATTAGAACTAGGTATTATGTTCCATTCTCTCCGACAAAAAAAAAAACGGTCACCAATTGTTTGTGGCACCGTAACTCTGAGTCCAATAAGACTCAATGTCTTCGCAAAAACAAAAAAATATCGAAAATCATACCACAAACACAACAACACATAACATACTATCACGCCTATATTCCCCGAAGGGTTAGGCAAAGATGTACCAATGTACACCCACATGTATGTTTAGGTCCCATGTAATAGGGGGCGAGCCTATTGCCATTAAATCAAATCCAAACTCCGAGCTGCTACTGAGAATTTCATAGAAAAACCCAATAACACTTTGCTTTTACTTTGCCTTTGCTAATATCGAAAATCATTTTAACAATACTCATATATACAGGCTGTATCCAAAACCCAACCTCTCTTGTCATTTATAATAAAAATAAAACCTTTTTTTATTTATACCTTGGCGACTGTCATTAAAGCATGTATTCCATCAAGCCGGTCCCCTGTCGCGCATAAACAATAGATATAAAACGAGCCAAGTGGAACACCCCCTTTTGTATGCGGACTCAGCTCGTCATGCCTGTCATACACTACAGGGGATGCCGGTTTGATTTCTGTGTGAAACATTTTTCATGAATGTTTTCCTGTAGGTGGGTTTTGCTATATTACTTGTTAGTTTGACAGAATGAATGTGGATTAATATTGATTTTGTATTTTTGATAAAAAAAAAATATTTTTATATACCCTTTGGCAAAACATGATGGAAGAGAAATTACGACACAAACTGTCAAAATCCCATGCATTTTGACAGTTTGTGTCGTAATAACAGCGGATTTTTTTATTTACCGACTATAAAAATTAGCACTTAGATTTCTGGTATTGAATCCATAGGTAGTAAAAGTTAGTACTGTATAAAAATAGTTTTATTACCTAATCATTTTTAATGTCATGAAAGCTAACAATAATAATTACCACTTTAAAAATATGATACTACCAGCTTCCAACCGCGACTTTGTCCGCGTGAGAGTTAATAAATTATCCCAAGGGAACCGTAAATTTTTCCAGGGTAATAAGTAGTCTATGTGCTATTATAGATAGATTATAGTCAATCTATCTCTGTACCAAATTTCATCCAGATCCGTTCAGCCGTTCCATCCATCCATCCATTCCAAACATCCATCCATCTATCCTCACAAACTTTCGTATTCATAATATTAAGTAGGATTTATAAAACAACCTGTATACAGGAACCCATTTAGTGCATTTGTAGTAGTTGAATTGTTGTCCAGCGCGAATCAATCACGGGCCTCTACCAGACACCTGATGCCGACTGTCTTTGTGTATTTATGTACAATACGTGAACAATAACAGACACAGTTATACATATACTTATGCTTAAGCTTAGGCCCACGAATTCACCAGCGTGAAAGTGGAAATCAAATCCGTTCTTATTTGATACCTATATAATTATTACCTAATTGAAAGAAATAGATATGTTAATGTTTGTTTATGTAAATTTTTTTCTTTTGCTTAATATTTAATGTACAATTTATATATAGTCTTACAATAAGATAAGAAAAATAAACTAAACCTTAATCGCATCAAAAATTCCTTTGCATCGCCGTCAACAGGAAATGTGCCCAAAAGACTGGTGAGATGGCGACATTGGATGATAAAAACTCAATTATTTGTATTGCAGGCGCATTCCCTGCAATTCAATTTACAGAACGCTATACTTTTTAACAATTCTGGCTCACAAGGTAACCACTTAAACCAGTAAATGGCTCTCACGTCATAATTATGAGTACCTACTCAGAAAACATAAAGTGGAACAACAATAGCTTCCCAATAATGCTTTTTCCTGTTAATCAGTCTGTCCAAATCAGTAATAATTACCAGTAAGCTCCTCCTTCAATATTTCAACCGTTTTCCGACAATTCTGAACCACAGTAATGACAAAATGGTTCACATTAGGTTCACGCCATACAAAATGTAAGGTAACCAAAAAGAATTATCTTTCAAATACCAGCAATAAAGAAAAGCAGTTAATAAGGTAATGTCACGAACCTGCAATAGACGCTGAGGTAGGTAGATTATGATAATGAGGCAGAAGCGACACGAGGTACTTATTCTTGGTACTTATTACACTAACCTTTGTTGTTTTTGGTGAAGAAAAAGAAATTCCTCGACGGGAACTGCCCCGTTGGTCTCGTGGTCGCAAGCGCGACTGATGAGCATGGGGTCCTGGTTTCGATTCCCAAGTCGAGCAAAAAGTATTATTGGGTTTTTCCATTTGGAATTTCTCAGTAGTAGCTCGGAGTATGGATTTGTGCCCAGTTAATGGCAATAGGCTCGCCCCCTATTACATGGGACCTAAACATACCCGCGAATTGTGGGTGTAAATTGGTACACCTCTGCCTAACCCTTCGGAGAATACAGGCGTGATAGTAGTGTACATTATTATTATTTTTAACCCCTATATATTATTATTTTTAGCCTAGTGGTCCTAAGCACGACTGCTATGCTAGAGCATGGCAGTCGTGCTTAGGACCACTAGGCTACCGAGGCAGTTAAAAATAATGTTAAGTTAATAATGTTAAATTAATAATAATGTAATGTAATGGTAATATTTGTATTATGTAATTTATATTAGAATAATCCACTAATCTATGTCTGTACGGGTTTACCCAGGAGTTACTGGGCGTAAAAGTAATAATTCATTGTGTTAGATTAGTTAAGACTTGGTAGATCTATTTCTTTATTATTTTTAGTATAACTATTATATATATGCTATACAGTACAGAGCACTAGAGCCATTCTGTACAAAAAATCTCTCGGGGACTATAATTGCCGCTTGCGAGATTACGATTAGATCGTGAACGTTTCATCATACCATCATCACGCCTGTATTCCCTGAAGGGTTAGGTAGAGGTGTATCAATGTTCACCCACAGTTCGCCAGTATGTTTAGATTCCATGTAATAGGGGGCGAGCCTATTGCCATTAACCGGGCACAAATCCTAACTCCGAGCTGCTACTGAGAATTTCATAGAAAAACCCAATAACACTTTGCTCGACCTGGGAATCGAACCCAAGACCTCTAGCGTAGCAGTCGTGAACATTTCAATTAATAGAATGGGCATTCTAAACATTGTAGGTAGAAAAAATCACTAACGCAACTTACATATCACACTGACGTCTCTGCCAATTTGAAATCATACTCTATGTCCTCATGACGTTAGTTTATTTTTGCTTTATTGGCGTTTCCATACAATATGGTGGTGCGCCGTTATGGTAGCGTGAGCAAGCACTATTTGTTAGTAGACGGACATTGGGCTAGCGCAAATAACTTAAAACGAAGATTCATTGGGTTTTATATTGATAAGCAATAAACTTGAGCTGTATTTTTATTATTTTCTTATATTATTAAGTTTCTAGCGGTTGAAGTATAGTAACCTAGCTGTTAAGTATATCAAATGACTTCCCCCGCCCTAGACGGGGCGGGAGGGAGTGTCAGACTTTTACTGATTAAAACCCATCCATGTTCTTTCTTGTGCCCTTTGCGTTCCGGGCGTGCGGTGCGTGAGGGCCCTGAGTGGCCCTTTCAAAAAAATTGCTGACATCTCTTCGAGGCGCGCGTGGAACACGAACGCACCGTCGACACAGCCTGTCGTTATGCAACGTACGGATGGTGAACTACTCATTGTTCACCGTTCACAAGCCCCCGTCTACCCGGTGGGCGGGAGTCGTCTCGCGGCTCTCGATGCTCGGAGCGTCTATCGCGGCAGCTAGGACAGGAGACTCCCTGCCTCAATCGTCCCGATCTTCGAGGGGTTTGGGGTTGAAATCCTTAGATTGTGGGGTTTGTGTGTTTATCTATAGGCTGGCCCTCATGAGAATATCCAAAAGAAAATTTTGGAAGCCTTTCCATGGGCTTTCTAAAACACTACCCTGTATGTTTAGATTTTTTTGTAATATAAAAGCTAAACGCTTTGTTAAAACTTTCTTGGGATATTCTTACGTGTTTCCTGAGACTAAGTATTTAATTGTTACGGTTAAGGTATCATATTATTTTATTTTTCTGTATACTTATTAGGTGTAAAATAAAAATAAATGACTAAAAATAAATTGATTTGTTAAATAAAATTAGGGGTGTATCGATACCGATTATAAAAATTTTATCTAAAGAATTAATACAATAATATGAAAATGGCGACAAATCAAAACACTAGTATATCTCTAAGAGCATTGTCGCATATTTTAGGCAGTCTTTGAGGTCCTCGTAACTTGTTTATAAGTTCGAATACCGGTTTCAGTTCATCTTGAGTCACTCCCTGTAATAAAATAACTTTTATTATGGATTGATTTATGATTGATTTTGCAAGTGTATTTAAAATTATTTTTTTATTTATTAAATTATTTTTCATAAAAATCTTTGAGTAAGTATATTGAAACTTTTAATAAGAACCTTCCCAGGGATGGTCCAAAACAAATAATGATTCCAATGATGGGAGAACATGTAACTTTCCTGAACGTTAGGTATCCTTTTAAACTCGTTATATTAACACGCACATAGTTGACAGACACTTTCCATTGGGGTTTTCCTTACATACATACCATCACCCCTGTATTCCCCGTAGGGTTAGGCAGAGGTGTGCCAATGTACACCCACAATCTCCGGTATCTTTAGGTCCCATTAATAGGGGGCGAGCCTATTGCTTTTAACCGGGCACAAATCCTAACTCCGAGCTGCTTACTGAGAATTTCATAGAAAAACCTAATAACACTTTTTGCTCGACCTGGGAATCGAACCCAAGACTTCTAGCGTAGCAGTCGCGCTTAGGATCACTAGGGTAACGAGGCAGTTTTCCATGATAAACTTAAACATATTCACCTGTTCCCGCCGATAGATGACGAGGGAAATCATGCGTCCCCACAGCATTTGCATCAAGAACGGCTTCGAACCTTTAACCTCTAGGAGATGTAGCTGCATCATTGCATCATGTTTCAGGGCTTTGTCTGTAAATATGGACACTAAATTATAGAAAATAATGGATGGATGGATTCTTTTATTTTTTTATTATTTGGAAATTGGTCCTAGGGTCCTACTGGTCCTATGTTGTTAATATTTATTTAATCAGCAGAAATATTGGGAGTCAATTAGAAGTCAGTCTGTTTAGAAAATGACGTAACTGAAAGTGAACATTGAGGGTCACACAAAGGGTTCTGCACTGTCGTACAATATTGAACACTTCATATAAAAAAAAATACGTTTCTTTTAGGGGACCCTTTTTTGTGCTTACTTATTTTTTTTATAATTTAATTTAAAAATGAAAAAGTTAATTTGGTATTTTATCGGTTATGATAATGCACACTCTGTTTAAAATTTCAAGTGTCTCCATATAACAGATCAAAAGATACAGCTAATTAGAAGATCGATCGCAGCAAAATTAAAAAAAAACGCCGAAAAAGACATGTTTCTTATGTGGGTACCGCCTTTATCTTTATTTTTTTTTGTATTATAATGTCCTTACACATACAAACATGCGTCTATTACTCATGAACCTGAAATTAATGAAATATTTCTTGAAAGTAAGACTCACGGATATCATTCTTGCCAATGTCCAATGAGATGACTTGTTGGAAGCAACCGTTGACTCCTTCAATGGACTTGGACCAGACGTCGAATGGGTGTTCAGTATGGTACCTCTGTCTTACTATAATTCTGTCAGTGTCATTAGGCAGCAGTTTCTTTGGTGATGTTACTGTTTTATTTAACAGCCATCTTAGACTACCCTGAAAATATATCAATAATTTTAACTATTTAAATAACTAGCTTCTACCCGCAACTTTGTCCGCGTGGATATCACCCATGCTTAGTAACGTCATTGGTTACTGCTCTGCTCCTGTGGGTCGTAGCGTGATGCTATATAGCCAATGACACTTACAAAAAACGTGGCCTTCTTTGCCCCTTACAGCCTCATAAACTTTTCCTCTTTATAATATTAGTATAGATAAAAAAAAAAAACTTAAACTGATCCCTATTATCCAGTTGCAACACGGTACCCCGGTAAGACTGGTTGTCAGACATTCGGGATTCTGACTACCGGCAACGACTGTCAAAGATTTACGAATGATAGCCAGGACCAACTGCTTTGCTTGGTTTTCAAGTCACGAGGGTGTCACACCACCAACTTCAAACCCCCGGGCTGCTACTGGGAAATTACCTAATGGAAAATTCAACAAAATTCCAATGGAATCCAAGCTTAACCGTCGAGCTAAGGGCAGTTACTAGGAAACCAGTTATTACAAAAAGTATTTAAATTCCTTACCCCATCAGTCTCGCTAATTTCGACCTTATAACACGTCACTTGCTTCTCAGGAAACAATTTCTCCGGGATGATAGCCACTACATGCCACGTACCGATGACATCCTTCAAATTAAAGTTGGCCTGGAAGTTATCGCACTTGGTACTGTTGCCAGTACCTTCTGAATTTACCAGGGTTACCGCGAGGAGGATTAAAAACAGTGTCATGTTGTAATGAGGTTGAAGAACAAAGTGGATTTTTGGACTAAATCTTGTGAATAATGTTAGATGGACGCTGGTGATGTCTTTAGAACAAATAGAATGGGCATATTGTGTTTCTTATAAGCCACAAACAAGTCAAAAGGTTCCGACCTACAATAAATTCTCTATTCTAATTGCTTATGAAGTTGGCAGACTCATCTCACAATTAATTTGTTTATTATTTTTCCAACTATGTATTTTTATCTCTCTCTACTTTATATGTTTGTATGTATGCATATATGTATTTATTATTAAAATATATTCTATTCCTGAATATTTTCTGCTCTTTGCACCTACTATGTTTTGTCTCTGCGTCACCCTAAGGTAGACTGGTAGAAAATGCCTAAGGCATTAAGTCCGCCTTTGTCCAGTGTATTTTTTTCATTATGTGGATAAAGTTTAATAAATAAATTCTCGTAAATTAAATTAATTACATCACCAGTTAAAGACATGTTGAAATTTAGTTACGTATGACACTTTAGCTAGCTCCTATTAAAATTTAAACTGCCCCGTTGGTCTCGTAGTGGCAAGCATGACTGTTGAGCGTGGGGTCCTGGTTCGATTCCCAGGTCGGGCAAAAAGTGTTATTGGATTTTTCCATTATTAATTTCTCAGTAACAACCCGGAGTTTGGATGTTGTTGTAACACCCCCGTGCCTCGGAAGCACAAAAACAGTTGGTCCTCCTGATCCATTCCCGGTTGTGTCGTATTGCTGTCCCATCAGACTTAGGGAAGAGGGAGTGCACCTGTGTTTGCGCACACACTGGTGCACTACATTACCTGATGCGTACTTGGCTAGTCTGCATTAAGATCAGTCGCGGTGGCTGAAATTGGTCTGGAGAATACATAAGTATATACATACATTATAATTTCGCTTCATAACCTCTTTGGAATTTACTTTACAATCCATACTATTCTGTAAACATCTTGGTGAATTTAAGAGAGTTTAAGATGAGCATATCAAGCTTATTTCACCTAAATTCAGTTAGATTGAGATTTTTATAGAACAGACTAGTTGTTATTAGTTACTTCGTGGACGAAGTGCGGTAATGTGGATTCTCATTTCACCACCAAAATTCAAATCACCAACCGAGATTTTCAATAACAGGTCTAATTCTATTCCACTGTTTCAAAACATTTGTACAGTGGGCAAACAAACACATCAAGCATACCATCACGCCTGTATTCCCCGAAGGGTTAGGCAGAGGTGTACCTGTACACCCACAGTTCGCCGGTATGTTTAGGTCCCATGTAATAGGGGCCGAGCCTATTACCATCAACCGGGCGCAAATCCAAACTCCGAGCTGCTACTGAGAATTTCATAAAAAAACCCAATAACACTTTTTGCTCGACCTGGGAATCGAATCCAAGACCTCTAGCGTAGCAGTCGCACTTAGGACCACTAGGCTACCGAGGCAGTTACTGTGTACTGTGTGGTCTGCTCTAAATATTCCTAGCTCTACAAAAATGAGATGTGATAACTCGGTGTGGGCGATAATATTACGTGGAACTAATTGAATAATCTCTTAATGTCTGCAAGCCTAGCGTGTGACACAGTTTAAAATAATCATCCAATTTTGTATACGCGGAATAAGTGGTACACATGAACTGCTCTAACTTTATGAGTTCATTCGCAAGTTCCTGGATAACATACCATCACGCCTTTATTCCCCGAAGGGTTAGGCAGAGGTGTACCAATGTATACCCACAGTTCACAGGTATGTTTAGGTCCCATGTAATAGGGTGCGAGCTTATCGCCAGTTCCTAGAAATTCCTGTAATTATTCTTTAAGGTTCTCGTTCATTCGTCCCTCCGTCTGTCTTTCTCTCTGTCTCTGGACTGTATCTTTTGAACCGTAATAGGTAGACACATGGAATTTTCACAGAGGTTGTGAAAATTTCAAGTACTTTGGACGCCATTTTTTTTTTAGTTTATCTTTTAGACTTATTTTTATCTATGTCTAGATTTTTAACAACGATGGTGCACCAACGTGTAAAACTGTTTCTCAAACAAAAAATTAATGCGACCAATTGTCAAGCGCACGCACGCCTTTGTGATTGGTTGAGTGAATAATCAACAGCCAATCGAAGAAGCTTAGACGCTTTTGACAATTTTTCACATTAATGTTTCGTGAAAATTATTTCTAGAAACCGGAGGTTAGACACTCAAGACTTGAAAATCTAATTATCTATACAAGTATTATAAAGCTGAAGAGTTTGTTTGTTTTTTTGTTTGATTGAACGCGGTAATCTCAGGAACTACCGGTTTGAATTGAAAAAATATTTTTGTTTTAGATAGACCATTTATCGAGGAAGGCTATAGGCTATGTAACATTACGCTACGACCAATAGGTGCAAAGCAGTAACCTAAAGCGGGTGAAATGCGGAACGTGTATCGCGGATGATGTCGCGAACAGAAGGTAGTTTTTAGATAAAAATAAAAACTTAAATGACACTAAAATACACATACACTCTGAAAAAGTACAATATCTGAAATGGACAAAGGACGACATTTTAACAATAAAAGCTTTAGAATTTTCTTTTAGATCGCCATATTCCCATTCAAAAACGTCTCAAGAATTATACTGTGTTCCCATACAAAAACACGGTCATTGTTTAAAAAGTCAAAACCGACATAGATTTACTTGAACAAAGGCAGTAAAAACGGTTTATAGACTTGTTATTGCTGTCCCAACGGACAGGGCGTGTGGTGCAAGTTGTGATGTTAGAGCGATTTTTATTTTTGGCAAATTTTCAATCGTCTAATAGCCCTTAACTGAGGAATATCTATGGTAGTATGACAGCTTTTGTATAGAAAAAAAATAATATTCATATTATTTCTTAGTTATTTATTTTATTAAAGTTTGCCAACAGCTTTTATAAATATTAAATCTTATACTTCAAATATAATTTACCTAACCACACCATATTCGCAATTTATTAAATAGTTTGAGACGTCTAGATCTTGATCTAAATTTTAAAACTTGGTTTATTTATGTCATTAATTATTATATTAATTATATTGTAATTAAACTAGCTGCTTCTTATTAATAAATTATTTAGGTAGCAGAAACTATCAATGAATTCTTAAAAAAACGATAAAAAGCAACAGCATTTTGCAGTTTATTGCAAAATCTTAGAAATAAATGTTAGCCTACATCAAAATTACAAAAAAAGGTAATAAAAAACATGTACATAAAAAAATGTAAAACCTAGACATTAGAACATTTTAAATAAGTTCGCTACACGCTTTTGACTTGCACTGTATCCAAAAGACCGAATCGGTGGAAACAGATTTTAATGCATCCTATGAAAATCTTCATTCAAATGCTCTTTCCCTTTGAATTTTAATGTAAATCTCGAATTGAGAGTTTATTAGCATAGCACGAATGCCAATAAATGTGAAAATTATGTATTCTTTCCTTCAATGGGTACCTGTATTTATGACAGATTTTTTAGAATTATTTACGCATATAGACTGTAATTTTTACATTTCAATGCAAAACCTTTGACTGTCCGATTTTATTTGCTATATTTGGCCATTTTTTTTTTCTAACTTATGTACTTATGTATATAACAGTGATGTAAATTTAATTGTCTCCTTGCCTGGTAACCAGTAACACAGGCTTTAGCTATTTCAGACACCAGTCTCTATTTAAATTGTCACAATATACCTAATTTGATGATGAGAAAATAATCGAACTATAATTAAAAACAAAATAATTACAAATGAATTATTCTTTTTTTAAATGTTACACCATTTTCTTAAATTCATTTCATGATAATTGTTATTATGCACATTACGAATAATCCAAACGACCTTATAATTTTTAGCATCTAAAACAAAAATGGCAGTAATTAATCTTACCCTTTCACGAGCTGTTAGTCTCGTCGGTGAAGGATTTAAAGTTTGCGACTCATTAACTTCAAATATTTCATGAAGCACCTATAGGGTTATCCGTCAACATTTGCGGGTTAATGTCAAAAAGGAACGATTAATGCTTTTTATAATGGCGATCCTAAACGGGTTATATTTTCCTTGCAATGTGTGGCTGCAATATACTTATATTGCCCATATTTAAAATATTTCTAAATACTCGGCAATATTTTGTTACGTAACGCTCTCATAAAGGGTGACAAAAAGAGGAAAAGACAGGCGATGAAACCGAAATGTATCTCTTTTACCAATCATTTCAAAATTAATTTTTGTTCTGAATCATATACAACCATTTTATGTACACGCTTTTTTACAAAACAAGACCCACGACCATATACTGTGGCATAAATCAGTAAGCACAATGTATTTCGTATGTCCAAAAAAAGGAATTTTTAACACCAAAACTAAAATAGTATTCCAGTAATCATTTTTGCTGAATGGCACTTAATTGAATTGGATTAAACGGTACATATGCAGTATGCTATATGGTGTTTTGTTTACAACCTATATTTTTCATTACATAAAAGTCAAAACTTGGCACAAAACATAACAACATCTTATTAAAAAAAACGAAACAAATCTTCAGATAACTCCTTAATTACCATAGCCATTAAAAATATAAAAAAGAAACAATACGAATCGAGATGCCACAGCGAAATAAAACTCTATAATGAAATTTCAACAATGGTAACACCATGAAAACTGCAAATCTCTCCCATTGGGAGCGAAAGACAAGTTTTTTACGATTTCATAAAGCAACGAAACCGGTTTTTCATTTACACAGTTTTAGTGGTGATAAAATATAATTAAAATATTTTATACTTGCTTTATCTCAAGGTTTTTACGGTTTGCATGCTTTTAGTAATGCTGGTAGGTTAGTAGTACAATGGGAAGTCAATAATACTATTAATTTTAAAACATTATTTTTATTGGTTATTTACCATAGAAATCTACTATTTAGAACGAGCAACTAGCTAGTCTTTCTGCCTGACTGACTCCTTGGCAATTCAAAAATACTTGTAAATGATTTTTCTGTAGAAAGCATAAAACAAAATAACTTCCCGCCGTCTGTCCCGCTTAGATCTTTTAACAACGAATTTTAATACGTTTTATCAATAGATTCATTCAAAAGGAAGGTTAAAACGTATAGAACATCACGCTATGACCAACGGGAGGGGATCAGTAACCAAAGATACAACGGAACGCAAGTGACACCACACTGTATTTCCCGAAGGGTTAGGCAGAGATGTACCATTGTACACCCACAGTTCGCCGGTATGTTTAGGTCCTATATAATAGGGGGCGAGCCTACTGACATTAACCGGGCACAAATCCTAACTCCGAGCTGTTGCTGAGAATTTCATAGAAAAACCCAATAACACTCTCGCTCAACCTTTAAATCGAACCCAAGACCTCTAGCGTAGCAGTAGCGCTTAGGACCACTAGAGTATTGAGGCAGTTTGAAATAAATTATTTGATTTCAGCACATTGCGTTTCTCAGTTACGTAGGGAATAACTTTAAGTACCTAGTTACTTTATACCTAATTCTCATTGTGTCCCAAGATTTACCCAAAAGATATAATCAGAAACACTCAGTTTCTCGAAATTAACAATTCTCTGAGCGTGTTTTATATTTAGCTGAGCAGTAAAGTGTAGAATGCACACTGACTGCATTCAGAGCCGAAATGGGAAAAAAGATAATTTTAACGTTAGTTGGGTTTGTGTTCGTGATGTTTTGGTAGTGTCGAGCAGATAATTTTCGAAATAAGTTAATTAATAATTAGTCATTTATATTATACATGTATATAAGGACAAAGGCAACGGCGATTCAATTTGGTATGTTGGTATTTGATTTGGTAGCGCATAATCAGAGCTCGAAGGTTAGAAATTTTATTTATTTATTTATTTATAAAATCTTACTTACAACTACCCTTACAGATCTGCGATCCAATACGATAGCGGGGCCTTACACATTAATCCTTAATCTAAATCTTATATAAAATTGTATAGGTACTTTAACTAAAAACTTAACCTACATCGAAGTTACATATGATATGTAGTGTACCTTTGCGAATTCACTCAAGTTGCACCACAGTACATCAACTCTCTCATGAACTTCGTTCACTACCCGCATGGCTCTAATAAGAGGACACATCGCCAGCAGATTGGTTCTGGCTGCAGGCACAGCAAGCAAGGGCGGGCGTCGCCGTCTCCATACGTACCGATCTGGCACGCAGAGATCCAGGTGCCGCAGCACTCCCGGGTTATTCGCTTCGCCACGCAGTAGCTTCACCACATACGCTGCGAGCGCAAAATCCCGTCGCACCTTTAATGTGTTGTACCCTACCATACCCAGTACAAATTACGTGTACGAATATAGTAACGAGGCAGTACATCAGTGGGTAAAATGGAAATACCCTATACAGTTTAAAATACAAGTGTCTGGTGAACTTATTTTGGACACGTTCCAACATGACACTGTATTTAGCCTCATGAGGAGCCCATATGACTGCACTATGTTCGAGGTGACTCCTGACTAGTGAATCATACAGGATCTTAAGTGTCGTAATGTTGGTGAACCCCTGAGTCTGCCTGAGTACAAAACCTAGGTTTCTGTATGCCTTCTTACATATGTTGTTAATATGCTCATAAAAAGTCAGTCCTTGAGTGAAGGCTACCCCTAAGTCTCGTACCTGAGACACTCTTTGCATCAGCACATCATCAACCTTGTATTGAAAATACGTAGGAGTCCTGGAACGAGTGAATGACACCACTGAGCATTTGGCTACATTAAAATGTAGTTTGTTGCCATTGCTCCACTCTACCACTCGGTTGATGTCATCCTGCAGGCGTTCACAGTCCGCGTGATTTTTAACTTCGAGCAGCAATTTCAGGTCATCTGCAAACAATAAACAAGTCCCATGTCTGACGACTTCCGGTAAGTCATTTATCATTATAATAAACTCAAGAGGCCCTACGTTGCTGCCCTGACTCACGCCTGATCTGGTGTAATACAGTGAAGATTCACAGCCATTGTAATCTACATATTGCTGGCGATCCCTCATGTAGCTAGCGAAGAACTGTAAAAGAGGCAGCGCACATCCCATTTTCGCAAGCTTACCTAGCAAGATGTCGTTATCCACAGTATCGAACGCCTTTCTAAAATCAAAGTAAGCAGCATCCACCTGTACTCCAGAGTCCACCGATGGTACCACCTGCACCATAAAGTTGAGTAGGTTAGTGGCAGTGCTGCGCCCCGGCCGAAACCCATGTTGCGCATCTGACAGACGCGCTCGCACTTGTCCCTGCACAGAGCGCTGAATAGCTGACTCCAACACTTTAGCCGGAGTCGATAGTACAGCTACAGGTCTATAGCTACAAATATCTGAACAAGATTTTCCTTTAGGGACCGGAATAACGCGCGTAGTCTTCCACCTTGGAGGAAATGTCGCTTGTTTTAAGCATGAATTAAAAATATATAGTAATGGTTCCGCCAGGACCCTCCCACAGTCTCGGAACAGAAATGCAGGTATACCGTCTGGGCCAGACGAACGTTTTGGCTTGAGACTTCCAAGCGCCTGCTGAACCTCTGAACGACTGAGCATGTCAATATGCACATGTGCACTAATCGGGCCTGCGCCCGCCGCCGCCGCGCACGCGTCCAGTTTTGGTGGCTCCTTGCTATACACAGACTCAAAAAAGTTTGCAAACTGCCTCGCACACTCATCATCCGCTAGATGCTGACCGTCTTTTATAATATTGTTCTTATTCGTGCTTTTTTGTTTTGATCGAATACCATCACCATCACGCCTGTATTCCCAGAAGGGTTAGCCAGAGATGTAACAATGTAGGTACACCCGCAGTTCGCCGGTATGTTTAGGTCCCATGTAATAGGGGCGAGCCTATTGCCATTAACCGGGCACAAATCCCAACTCCGAACTGCTACTGAGAATTTCATAGAAAAACCCCATAACACTTTTTGCTCCACCTGGGAATCGAACCCAAGACCTCTAGCGTAGCAGTCGCGCATAGGACCACTCGGCTAACGAGGCAGTTAGAAATAAAAATAATAATGTATTATAGCTACCAAACTGAACGCTGTGTGTGTGTGTGGCTGTGAAAAGTGACTTGATTTATATGACTGTAAATAAAATTACTAAGCTTAGAATGCAAAGTTTTTAAAAGGATTGTAATCAATAACTGTTTTCTTAGAACAAAAAGGCGACCGATAAAGTAGGCTTTTGAAAACTAGTGGTGGACTTCTCCTAGTCCACAGTCAAACTCAAAGCCTTCAGTGTTAAACCATTTACAGGCACTTTTGAACTATCAAGAAGTCGGTCAGTTAGTCAAAGAAAGCTGAAGCTGTCTGTTTTAAAACTTAGGTAGATTTCTGTGGCGATGAACGAGTATAACTGCCTCGGTAGCCTAGTGGTCCTAAGCGCGACTGCTACGCTAGAGGTCTTGGGTTCGATTCCCAGGTCGAGCAAAAAGTGTTATTGGGTTTTTCTATGAAATTCTCAGTAGCAACTCGGAATTAGGATTTGTGCCCGGTTAATGGCAATAGGCTCGCCCCTTATTACATGGGACCTAAATATACCGGCGAACTGTGGGTGTACATTGTTACACCTCTGCCTAACTCTTCGGGGAATACAGGCGTGATGATGGAACGAGTATAAAAGTCTATAGTCACTTCACGGCTAGACATATCGTATATAAGGTAACGCTTCAAGCACCAATTTCTCTACCATCCACAACCATGCAGATCGCAGCCTCCAATCCAAAATAGATTAACAATAGTTCACGAACATTCGTATTTTCAACAAGACATCCGCAGTGGCGCGTCCCCCGGGAGGATGTCATCCGTCATCCGCGACGCGCACTTAATTGGAAACATCCTGGAACGAATTTAAATTTGAATTTCAGTTTTGGAATCGTTTTATCTGGGTAACAATGTAGTATCTTTATCTTTGAAGATGGATTACTGGGTTTTGTAAATAAGTTTGGTTTAATGCAATTTATTTTTGACTTTGTAATTTTATGTATTTTTGTTTAAGCGGTGGTAGTTAGAGTAGTTAAATATAGTATTATCTCTTTGTGAAGGAGCTCGTCCGGGGAAGTACTACCACCGTACCTATTTCTGCCGTAAAGCAGCGTCGCTGTGTTCCGGTTTGAAAGGTATGGGTACCGGTGTAATTACAGGCACATGGGACTTCAACTTTGTGTCCGGGATGGCAACGCATTTTCAAGGTCACTGATATTGCAGATGTCTATAGGTAGCGGTGATCACTTAACATCAGGTGTGCCGTCGGCTTGTTTACCATCCAATGACATAAAAAAAATAAACATGTATATGATATGTATGAACCACATCTAAATTAACTTATTATCGGCACGGTTGGCGCAGTGTCTGAGCGATTTGCTGCTGCGCGGCGTGTCGCGGGTTCGATTCCGATAGTTGTTCCGGGTCTGGCTGTTTGTGTATGTGAGTTGATATGTTTGTAAACGCACCTACGAAACAGGAGAAATTCCTAGTGTGGGCTAAAGATTATGTAAACTTATTAAACGCTAACACCTAAATAAGGATGGCACTGTAACATTATTTTTCAAACGTTAAATCGGATCGAGCAAAATACATTTTCACTAAGGTACAAAATCAATAACAAACAATTACAAATCTTACCGTCACTTACATTAAGGCCAAATTAAAAATGCACTACAAATCCACCCTTTACCTAAAAGGGAGTACTCAGGTGTGAAATTAGTTGAGAGAGTGCATCTGCCAGCACTAATTAGTAATAATTATAGTTACCTCAACTTCCTTTTAGTGGGTTGGTATAGATTAATGTATCCTTTGAACGATTTGCGGTTGGTTAGACTTTTTTCTGGGGGCAATCTTGAGAAGGTGGTGCCTTTTGCACGTTAATAATTGGTTAAAATGTCTCGAGGGTAGAAACCCGTTTGAGGTTTAAAAGAAAGAGTTAATTATTAAGCATTTTACCGAATATGAATGAGGAACCCAAAATTATTAGCGTCATATTGCATTGAAAACTTGATAAAAGTTCATTTTAATTCATTTTCATCAGCTTTCACTTGACCAACACTAAAATATTGATATTCTCCTTATCATGATCAAGCTTCGATTGATGATGATGATCAATAATCTTCTGGCAAATGCCGGTTATTTGTGTTTTTTTGGAAAGCTAAGGGCTCGATGAAGTTGTTGTACTTTGGAGTCTTTGCTACCCCTCCTTTGATTTTTTTTTTGAGTGATTAAAGTCGGTTTTGTTGTCGATCCTAGGCCACAGGATTTATCATTAAAAAAAAATGTTTACAAAAAATACAACACAAAGAAAAAATCAGTAAAATCTGATGCCAGGCAAGAATTTAAAAAAAAAAAGCTAAAAAATCGTCTAGCGCCTAACCTAGTAATCGTAGAACATACATGGGGGTGTTTCGGGAAGTCCAAGAAGGTAGGCTTTCAAAATTTTCTTTTGGATGTCCACAACTGGGCGACCCTGTATTACTGTCCTTATCTTACATACTATCACGTCTGTATTCCCCGAAAGGTTAGGCACAGATGCACCAGTGTACACAGTTCCCCGGTAGGTTTAGGTACCATGTAATAGGGGGCGAGCCTATTGCCATTAACCGGGCACAAATCCTAACTCCCGAGCTGCTACTGAGAATTTAATAGAAAAACCCAATAACACTTTTTGCTCGACCTGGGAATCGAACCCAAGACCTCTAATGTAGCAGTCGCGCTAAGTACCACTAGACTAACGAGGCAGTCCTTTCTTGTCAACATAATTTTAATAAAAACTAATATTGTGTGGAGCACTGTGTCGGTTAAATGCCCTTAAAAGAACCTACATTCTTTCCTAAATTCTTATAACACTACTCACCCATGTTGTAACAAATACATAAAGGTTACTGACCCTGCATTACCGTGTCGGTTTAATAAACTGTCTGGGTACTGAAGACATGACTAAAGTCACAGTAATGCACCTATCAAGTGACGTCACATCTAATGCGCCATTTGTAAAATGTTTTTGCTGGGCGCGGCATGACTAGGGAAAGAAAAGCCGCTTCAGCGATTGGAGGCGATATTTTTGTGAACGTACAAAAAAATATTTCTAAAATAATTACAAAGGATGATTAAAAAACAAGGAATCGATAAACGGTGCTGTCTTATGAAAATCTATAACAATTAAATCTAGCTGCCCATTTGAAAAGGTAGTTTTGGATGAAGAAGAATGACCAAAAAACTCCATATTTACATATTTAAAATAAATGTTTTACAATATTTCAAATTATTTCGGTTTCAACATAGGCCTACAAAAACTTCACCACTTTGCTAATTAAATAGTTAGTAGTAGCCATTATATTTCTATGAAAACATTTTCAGCGCTTTTAGCGCTTCAAACTATGCGTATAAAAGCATTGCTCGATGCAGCGATTGTATTCATCACCTGGAAGAGTAGGCTGGCCATAATTTTTTCAAAATTAGAGATTTATTACAAAACCGACAAAAAAATGCAATATTCAAACACGTTTACTGTTTTGTTTTCTGTGTTAACTGTTTCGTTGGCCTAGTGGTCCTAAGCGTGACTGCTACGCTAGAGGTCTTGGGTTCGATTCCCAGGTCGAGCAAAAAGTGTTATTGGGTTTTTCTATGAATTTCTCAGTAGCAGCTCGGAGTTAGGATTTGTGCTCGGTTAATGGCAATAGGCTCGCCCCCTATTACATGGGACCTAAAAACATACCGGTGAACTGTGGGTGTACATTGGTACACCTCTGCCTAACCCTCTGGGGAATACAGGCGTGATGGTATGTGTGTTATAGTGTTTATTATCTTGTGGCTTGTATAGAAGACAGATAGACACCAATAGTGGCTTCTAAAGTAGTATTTAATAAAAATAATATTTAATATTGTTATTAGTATTGGATCTCTGAATAATAGCAGAAAAGATATCGTTTAGATTATTATTAATTACACAAAAAGCCCGTCTATTCTATTAAAATATCTCTTGGTGAATTTAAATGAAGCGAGCTTGAGCCTTGAGGTGAGCTGTCAATCACTAACCTCAAGTTCACTTTACCCTAAAAGCAGGAGTACTACTACAGGAGGACCACAGAAGGAGGACCATAGGAGTACTACAGGAGTACCTAACTATTTCCCTTAGTGAATTTCTTATGTTCACTAAGGGAAATAAGTAGGTACTCCTGTTTTCTTTTCACAAACAAGAATATTTTTTCAAATTTCATAAAAATGGTGACTACAAACATGGTTACTCTACCCGATGACGGACGGGCGGATACAGCAGAACTAATGCCTGCATCATATAACGAGTGACGCCACAGTGTAGGAATTTACACGCGATTTGTACAGTTTAGTGGGAGCGGCGCAAACACACCCGGGGTTAGTTGTGCTTTAGAACTACTGTGATTAAACGAATAGTGAGCGCATGTGGCTTTTTATTTAAATGGATATGTATGGCTAATTTACCTAACAGAGAAGGCAGGAGCATTGATCACGACGCTTGAAAGCTGAAGATATTATAGATTGTTGTGTATAAACGCGTTAATATCTGGAACTTATAGTTAAAGGAATAGTTACAGAACACCACGCTACGACACACGGTAACGGAGCAGTGACCAAAGACCTAACGCCGAATGAAAAAAACCGCGTAGGCGAAGTCGCGGGCAGAAGCTAGTTTAATATAAGTCCAGTTTCTTGACTAACTCGGTCCTGGGTTCGATTCCCAGGTTGAGCAAAAAGTGTTATTGGGTTTTTCTATGAATTTCTCAGTAGCAGCTCGGAGTTAGGATTTGTGCTCGGCTAATGGCAATAGGCTCGCCCCCTATTACATGGGACCTAAAAACATACCGGTGAACTGTGGGTGTACATTGGTACACCTCTGCCTTACCCTCTGGGGAATACAGGCGTGATGGTATGTGTGTTATAGTGTTTATTATCTTGTGGCTTGTATAGAAGACAGATAGACACCAATAGTGGCTTCTAAAGTAGTACATTATCATTATATTTTATGATATGCTCCTATTTGATATACAGAACTCACAAGAAACATATCAGCTTTACTCTGTAAGAACTAAATACTTACAATGCTTCTTATGTTGAAAATAATATTTAATATTGTTATTAGTATTGGATCTCTGAATAATAGCAGAAAAGATATCGTTTAGATTATTATTAATTACACAAAAAGCCCGTCTATTCTATTAAAATATCTCTTGGTGAATTTAAATGAAGCGAGCTTGAGCCTTGAGGTGAGCTGTCAATCACTAACCTCAAGTTCACTTTACCCTAAAAGCAGGAGTACTACTACAGGAGGACCACAGAAGGAGGACCATAGGAGTACTACAGGAGTACCTAACTATTTCCCTTAGTGAATTTCTTATGTTCACTAAGGGAAATAAGTAGGTACTCCTGTTTTCTTTTCACAAACAAGAATATTTTTTTCAAATTTCCTAAAAATGGCGACTACAAACATGGTTACTCTACCCGATGACGGACGGGCGGATACAGTAGAACTAATGCCTGCATCATAACGAGTGACGCCACAGTGTAGGAATTTACACGCGATTTGTACAGTTTAGTGGGAGCGGCGCAAACACACCCGGGGTTAGTTGTGCTTTAGAACTACTGTTATTAAACGAATTGTGAGCGCATGTGGCTTTTTATTTAAATGGATATTTATGGCTAATTTACCTAACAGAGAAGGCAGGAGCATTGATTACGACGCTTGAAAGCTGAAGATATTATAGATTGTTGTGTATAAACGCGTTAATATCTGGAACTTATAGTTAAAGGAATAGTTACAGACCACCACGCTACGACTCACGGTAACGGAGCAGTGAGCAAAGACTTAACGCCGAATGAAAAAACCGCGCAGGCGAAGTCGCGGGCAGAAGCTAGTTTAATATAAGTCCAGTTTCTTGACTAACCGGGGCCTGGTTCGATTCCCAGATCGAACAAAGTGTTATTGGGTTTTTCTATGAAATTCTCAGTAGCAGCTCTGAGTTAGGATTTGTGCCCGGTTGATGGCAATTCGCTCGCCCCCTATTACATGGGACCTAAACATATCGGCGAACTGTGGGTGTACATTGGTGCACCTCTGCGTAACCCTTCGGGGAATACAGGCGTGATGGTATGTTATGTTATGTTCAGTTTCTTGATTAATGTCAGTGATGACCAAGATGAACTAAGAAAACACATGCACCTTGAAAATGTCACATTGGTACTTGCCTAAGACTTAGGCTTAGTTTTATATTATATCTTCCTTTGTCCATACGAAAGTAGAAAAGACAAAAAGACACCCGTCAATAGTGTAACTATCTATCAGTAATTGATTGTGATCGGACTAGAACTTCCAGAGATTACCTTTTACAAACAAACAAACGTTACCTCCTTAAAATATTAGTTTAGAAGTATAAATCCTACAAAAATGACGAAGATACAGTTTACAGATTACATTTCCATACCGTCCAAGCAGATATTATTCAAATTCGAAAGATAAGAATCTCATTCATACACTCGCATTATGGATCATAACTGAACACCCTTTGGAATTCAATCAAGATTCGATACATTGATTCAAGATGAAACAGATTCATATAGAGTAGAACATCACCACAGTAGTAGCGGGTCCTTATTAGGGGAACCTACTACCCCTATTGGGTGTTCCCCTAGTAGTGCAGATTACTAAAGAGGCTGTGTCGTGTCGGAAGTGATCGTAAAACTTTACGAACTGGCGCCCTCTATCGGTGACAATCATCTTTGGGCACAGAGTAATGTGGGACAGAGACATTCTACATACATACATACATAAACTCACGCCTTTTTCCCATGGGGGTAGGCAGAAACCACAGAACGCCACTTGCTACGATCCTTACATACTTCTTTCGCCTCGACCACGTTCATACATCTGTTCATACAAGCACGCCGGTTACGAGTACTGCGCACACGTCCTTTCTGAAGAACCCCACCAATAAGGTCAGGGTAGGTCTTTCTAGGGCGTCCTCTCCCGGCGTTGCCACTCACATCTGCCATATAAATCCCTTTCGTTACATTCTTATCTTCTAGACATTCTTTATTTATTTTATAGAAGAAAAAAAATCTGCTCGTTTTTTATGGCCAGTATTTTTAAATGTTGCCTAATCATTTAAATGTCATTTTAAATTAAGTATTATTTTATAATAATGGTAGTGTTAGAGCACGATTTTGTGACAAAGATAATGTGTGAAGTTTTAGTTTTTCAAAGTCACAAATTATCTGTGCCTAACTGATTGACAAATTTCATTACATATCAGCCGCAGTACGTCCATGACTGCTGGACATAGGTCTCCCCCGTAGATTTGTAAAAGGACCGGTTGTAAGCGGCCTACATCCAGCGTTTTCCTGTGGTCTTAATAAAGTCACTGAATAGACACAACAGAGAATATACTAATCAGTACTTGATAATAATCGGTCCATTAAATTATTAAAAAAGTAAACCATTTTTAATATAAACGTTAATTTATAAAAGTCTTCAAAATAAAAAACAAAACATTTAATTTTTTGCCAAAATTATTCTCTGACTCCGTTCGCTACTCTGTGCTGTAAGAGCTGAGATTTCAATAAACGACATCGGTGTTCTGATTGCAACGTTTGAAGACGCTCTACATATCCTCGTTAGTAGTGACAGACAGACAGACAGCATTCACATACCCACTGTTATATGTTTATTGACGAGCATAGGCGAGATTGTTTTCCGTTTAATAGTGGTCGTTCTGTAAGTGATTTTGGAAATGGTATATTTTGTAGGTGCCTTCAGTTTTGACTTGTCCAGTTCATTATGTACTATCTAATTTGATCTTGGACATCACTGACAAATGGGAGAAGGAAAACATCGGAAAGGAACCAGGACATATAATTAGTATGAATCTGAAATTGGCTTGATCAAGCGTAGTGATTAATGCTTGTGCCTTCTCTGAAAGAGAAGTGGTTTGCCTTGTAGTGAGACAGCAATCGGGTGGTATTATTCTTTTATTACATTAAAAATAGTTTCCCGATGTAACGTGTAAAGTATCATACTTTTTTTTTCGGATGGTTAATAATTTCGGCGGGAGGGAGTGTCAGACTTTTACTGACTTAAACCTATCCATGCTCCTTCTTGTGCCCTTTGGGTTCCGGGGCGCGGTATCTCTTTCGAAAAATCCGTAGAAAGAATCATACTTTGGTAATGTTTTAAAACAAATACATTAGGTCTGCCTCGTTAGCCTAGTGGTCCTAAACGCGACTGCTACGCTAGAGGTCTTGGATTCGATTTCTAGGTCGAGCAAAAAGTATTATTGGGTTTTCTATGAAATTCTCAGTAGCAGCTCTGAGTTTGGATTTGTGCCCGGTTAATGGCAATAGGTTCGCCCCCTATTACATGGGACCTAAGCATACTGGCGAACTGTAGGTGTACATTGGTACACCTCTGCCTAACCCTTCGGGAAAAACAGACGTGATGGTATTTATGTAAATACATTAGGTATAACTTGCCTAATAAGATTTATAAAACAATCATACGAAAAAATATTCTCTCCATCCATTCGTACATCATGTAAAAGATTTTATCATTGACAATTCATTAAAAAGACACCATGTTTTCAAAAAAGGAATAAAACATTAAATTGCCCTTCTAACAATTATAGTGTAGGTTTGCTAGCTAAACGAAGACGCCATGCAAAATGAGTGTTTATTCTCCTGGGACTAAGCTGACAGAAAAGTAATTATGTTTAATCCTTGGGGCGAGGAGTTCGCGAGATAATTAAAGGTGTCAAAACTTTGTAAATAAATAGAATATAATTATTTTTTTAAATTTGTGGCATCCTTACTATACATTATAAATTATTACAGTCTCTCTTTGCACTGAGTTTAAGTTCGTTAAAGCTAATTTCAGAAAGCACTGTACGATTTTTTATGTAGTTTTTACCAATAAAAAAATAATTAATTAGAAAAGTTATTATTAATTATTTTGTAGACAGTCAATGAAATTAAACGGTCAGAAAATGTTTTATTTACATATTGGACACATTCACGATACAGGAGAAGTTCCTAGTGTAGGACCAATTTTATGAAAAAAATAATAATATCGTGTGTATCACTTTGTATGAACATTAAGTATTTAAGCGAGAATTATTCAGAAAAAAATCATAAGTTAACATTTTGAGTTTAGTCTTTCGTTTTAACTGTGTTTGTTGATATTTAGTATCGATTCCCAGGTCGAGCAAAAATTGTTATTGGGTTTTTCTATGAAATTCGCAGTAACAGCTCGGAGTTAGGATTTGTGTCCGGTTAATGGCAATAAGCTCGCCCCCTATTATATGGGACCTGAACATACCGGCGAACTGTGGGTGTACATTGATACACCACTGCATAACCCTTCGGGGAATACAGACGTGGTGGTATGTATGTCAAACTGTCATAATTATTATATTAATTCTTTAGATAAAAGTGTAGTAGGTTAATAGTCCTCTAAAAATATTCACCAAGGCATCGTTGATATGTCAGTATATACGTGCGCAAAAGTTAACAAAAATTACAAGTATTTGAACAAACAATAAATCATTTTAAACTATTCAGTGAAACTGCGAAATACACAAGTTCTTTCAGATAAAACAAAGAAAGATTCCAAATAAAGACTGCTCCTGAAAAACTCGCGCTGTCGGTGAAATAAAGTGAAATAAAGACAACGAGGGCAAAGAGTAATGATCCTGAACAGTTCCGATGAATGTTTTACATCAGCAGAATTTGTATGGAGCTGATGAAATAATGTTCAGTTTATGTTTGAAGTCTTCAGCAGAATAACATAATAAGAAATGATGATTATTATCTGTTTGAGATTTGTAAATAATTTTGGTATTGTTGGATTGGTGCATGATGCGGTGGCTACATTAAGATTTTTTAAGTATTGTATAGTCTATCTATATGTAGTTCAGACAGTAATAAAAAAACAACATTTATGTTTATGAAACAAGTTACAATTTCATACACAAATGCAATAGAACATTGTTTGTTATTGTTCACGGTCCCTCATTAAACTTAACTTATACTGGATATTGAATTGTAAATTCAATCAATAGCATTGAATTTATTATGTATAATATGTATATTCAGTTAAATGTATTTTAATTATATTTATTTAAATTAAATTTAATTTATTTACAGAAAATTAAATATAAGTCATTTCCATTAAATGTATTTAAATTCAATTAAATTAATTTCAAATCGATTCACTGTAAATTCAATTCACTTTTTTTAATTCACAACAAACACAGTTTAAAATAAAATTTACTTACAAAATACCATCACATACATACGAACACGCCTGTATTCCCCGAAGGGTTAGGCAGAGGTGTAACAATGTACACCCACAGTTCGCCGGTATGTTTAGGTTCCATGTAATAGGGGGCGAGCCTATTGCCATTAACCGGGCACAAATCCTAACTCCGAGCTGCTTACTGAATTAAGAATTTCATAGAAAAACCCAATAACTCTTTTTGCTCGACCTGGGAATCGAACCCAACACCTCTAGCGTAGCAGTCACGCTTAGGACCACTAGGCTACCGAGGCAGTTCAACACTTGTACTTACAAAATATATACAAAAAATTGCAAAATCAAATGATATTTTTTATATTCCCACTAAGGCGTTACAACATCTCTATATCCACCCATGTTTCAGCCGTCTCCATCGATCTACCCTGATGCGACGAGATAGGTCACAGACAAGATTGGCCAGAAATACCTCTTCTCTTATTTATTGGACCGACAGACAGACAAATGTGGCTAAGCGTATTAATGGCTGCAATGTTTTTTCTACTACCCTATTAGATCTGATTAGGGAGAGTGGTATTGAGGGTAATGGAGCAATTTTTTTGTAGATCGTTTGGTATTTTTTAACGTTGATTGGATTTCTTTTGGTGGTGTCTTAAGGCCCTGTCGTAAGCAAATGTTTTGGTAATTGACAATAACGCATCGCGGCAACAAATAAGGGTCAAAATAGCGACACGTTTGATGTTAGTTGAATCGAATAACCACAAAAAATAACAGTGATATTTGAAATTTTCTTTAAATTGTGAAAAAAATACGCGGCTCAGTGAAATAATTTATAGGTATGTCTTTAGTTCATGAAATTCCCTATAATGTCATTACATAAAATTATATAGTTTACACACAAAATTCTGAGATCTTCGCGACGAAAAAAAATGTTTATACTGTCCTTTACGATTTTTTTACCATGACACCATTATGAAATATTTATAAGTAATTCTCTTTTCTGAACGCTTGACAATACACAACATTGTTTCAGACTTGTAATACTCGTATGTACCAATACGCCAGACTGTGCGACAAAAAATCTGTGTTTTACGGTGTCCTGTGTTCGGATAGCCTCTTAAATTTACTGTTTTATTATTAATCTTATATATTTAGATTTGGAAATATTAAAAATAATAGAAGCTCACCGGTATCTAGAACAGAGTCCAAGCTACCGGCCGGTCAGGGCCCCAAAAAGAGAAATCTCCTGACAATGAGAACAACGTCCAGAAGTACCTCCGAGCAATTGCCTTCCTACTCTTCTTTAAACTGTATCTATTTATAGCTAATTGGGAACAGTCTTTATTGAAGGAGCATCTCTGATACTCATCTATATTTTAAGATTCGATAATTAAGATTCAACTCAAACACTCGGAGGAAGGTGAGCCGTTCGGAGACTGTCTTTATAAGTGTTGATAAGTACTGATTTGCAGTATAATTAAACACAAATACAAGTTTTCTTTTAAATTAATAGGTACATACATACATACCACCACGCCTGTTTTTTCCCGTAGGGTTAGACAGAGTTATACCAATGTACACCCACAGTTCGCCGGTATGTTTAGGGGGCGAGCATATTGCCCTTAACCGGGCACAGATCCTAACTCCGAGCTGCTACTGAGAATTTCACAGTAAAACCCAATAATACTTTTTGCTCGACCTGGGAATCAAACCCAATACCTGTAGCATAGAAGTCGCGCTAAGGACCACTAGGCTAAGAAGGCAAATTAATAGGTATATACGGTAAATGAGTGTTTCACCTTTGGAATTTCTGTTTCTTTTACAAATATTTTGTATTTCAGCCACCTTCTGATAAGTCCCGGGCACCTTATATGTCAGATAATTTGACGGCCAAATGCGAGTCAGATTCGCATTCGGACGTTTTACAAGAAACGTGTTCTGAAAATCATAGTTAGAGGGTTCCGTTTGCCACCCTTTGGGTACAGAACCCTAAAAAAAGCGTACCAGGTGTTACATTGGTCACTTCCCTTTACATACAAAAGCAAGGCCTTTATTCAATTCAAAATGGTAAACTTTAACAACCAGAAACAACCCACAAACAAAAATAACAGCCTTCAAAGAAAACGAAGAACATCTGGCACTGAATTATGCATACCTTACCCTTAACATCTAAATACGATGACCAACCAAGCAACCCCTTAAACGAACCTTGTGGCCACAATGCGAAGAACCCTTTACACTGGTCAATATTTATGAGCGTCCGAACAAATTTACCGAACTGAAGGGGTCAAGGTTTACTGGTTGATAGTTTAAGAACCTTATTGTGAGGGAAATAAGGGTGGTTATTGGTATGACCAATTTAGATGCTTTTGTTACTTCTGTGTTTGATGTGTCGTGGGTTTGTGTATGGGGATGAATGGTGATGAATGTGGTTGTGATTTTGAGAGGTGAGATATAGTGTATATTTGGAACGGATAGGTAAAAGTATTTCCTTTGATTTTTTTAATTAGAAAGAGGCCCATAGAATTTTTCAAACTAACTGCCTCGGTAGCCTAGTGGTCCTAAGCGCGACTGCTACGCTAGAGGTCTTGGATTCGATTCCCAGGTCGAGCAAAAAGTGTTATTGTGTTTTTCTATGAAATTCTCAGTAGCAGCTCGGAGTTAGGATTTGTGCCCGGTTGATGGCAATAGACTCGCCCCTTATTACATGGGACCTAATTATACCGGCGAACTGTGGGTGTACATTGTTACACCTCTGCCTAACCCTTCGGGGAATACAGGCGTGATGGTATATAGAATGTATCTACACACTCTTCCGCTGTTCGTTTTTGGTTAAGTTCGTTGCGGGATCCGATTCAGTGGAATCTTTTCTCCGGGACTCGTCAAGCTTCATTGAGGAGCCTTTCTGGTGGTCACCACTGTTGATTCTGGCTTCCAGCAGTGGTACTGATTGGGAATATTGTTGAGAGTTTGTCTCAAATAGAATAAACATACCATCACGCCTGTATTTCCCAAAGGGTTAGGCAGAGGTGTACCAATGTTCAGCCATATACAAATCCTAACTCCGATCTCCTACTGAGAATTTCACAAAAAAATCTGATAACACTTTATTTTACTCTGTAAACTAAATTTTATTCCTGATACCCGGAAAAAGTAGGTCCAGCAGCGAATCCAGTAATCTTTCATAACTACATGTTCTTCTATCTATTCTGAATATTTTAGCCATGCCAAAATGACGTACATACGCCTAGCAACTTTGAGATCTTAAACCATTTTGCTGAATTACCCAATCACATTTCAAACAGACGCCATCTTGGATACTCCTATCAAGAACATATCCGAAATCATTACCCATTGTCTCATAATCCATCTGAGACGTGAATATTTTACATTCATCGTAATACGTCACATGCTTCCCGTGCCACAATAAAATCTTTATGGCTATTGCTTCACATCTCTCCTTTATGCTTTCCTTGATCCCGTATGGCAGTTTTACGGGGTTTTCCAGCTAGAGACACTGTGCCTTTGTGTGTTACGTTTGGGAGTAGTTATTTGAAAATGGTGGCGGGAATTATCACGGTGTTCTTTAGGCCATCTTCTCTGCCTATCATTATCTTTAGCTTCAATAAAACTTGTATATATCTAATAGTCTTGTCTTATAATAAACTTGTGACTCAGATTTTTTATTCTCTTAGTTGACGTTCAAAGGTATCTTTTAATGGTCTAATTAAAATAAATGATTTGACTTTGAATTTAGATGGATGGACAGCGGAGGCCTCGTTACAGGGTCCCGTAACACGTTGACACCCTAGAAAAGATCTATTTTTTGGTAATGTTTAGGTCTTTCACAGGAAACAGCATCTGTTGCTCCTCCCAATATCCCCGTGTTCCAACTTCGAGTGAAGATTTGTACTTTACGACGCATGTACGGGAAATCGATCGTTTATTCAAAGCAGGTGATTCCTTTCGAAGCTTCCATTTATGAGCGCTCTCATGTTGATAGCCTGGGGAATAATAGCGTGAATATAATTTGCAAATTGAAAACTATTAATGTCGAAGGACTTAAATCAATTGGAATTGCTCGGGATTGCGGTGACGTCACTAAATTGTTCTTATCTTAAATCACTACATAGTATAAAACAAAGTCGCTTTCTCTGTCCCTATATCCCTATGTATGCTTAAATCTTTAAAACTACGCAACGGATTTTAATGCGGTTTTTTTTAATAGATAGAGTGATTGAAGAGGAAGGTTTATATGAATAATAACATCAGCATTGCACCCGGGCAAAGCCGGGGCGGGTCGCTAGTTATTAATAAAGACGAAATACTGATAATGTTTAATGAAAATGTTGTGATGGCTCAGTGGTTAAGGCGCTCAACACTGATGCACGTTGAAGCATTCTAAAACGAGCAAGTTACAATGTGACTTTTCAAATTCTTTTTAAGTTTATATTTATGTTTAACTGCCTCGGTGGCCTAGTGGTCCTAAACACGACTGCTACGCTAGAGGTCTTGAATTCGATTCCCAGGTCGAGCAAAAAGCTTTATTGGGTTTTTCTATGAAACTCTCGCTCCGGACCATGGCTTGCACCAGGGCCGGAAGCGAGAGTTCGCCGCCGCCGATGGCCGCCACGAGGACTCGGCGTTGCTCCGCCCAAGCGGGGCATACCGCCACGGTGTGCTCCACCGTGTCCTCGGGGCGATCCACACAATGGTGACACCCGGACGTTTCCTCCCGCCCGATAAGGTGCAGGAACCTCCCGAAACACCCGTGTCCGGTGAGGACCTGCGTCAGGCGGTAGGTGAGGGCGCCGTGGCGCCTCTCCAGCCACTCCTCAAAGAGGGGACATACCGCCTCTATTAAGACGTGCCCAATTCTAGACCCCTTGAGGTAAAGATCTGTGGATGGAACAGCAGACTTGTTTTTTGTTACCGATGTATATTTTTAGAATACTAGAATCAAGTACTTAATCCTTAGTCGCACTTTGTGTTGAGATGTCCCTTCCACTCCGTATAAATACAACTTACACACAGCACCAAAAAAAAAAAGCATCACCAATATTGAAAACATAAATAAGCTTCCAAAACATTACTGTCACATTGGCTAAGAACAATTGTGACAATTTGGTCCCACCAGCCTCTTGAATTAGCCGATGTCTTGGGGCATTTTATTTCCTCAATCAAAAGTGCAAGTGGCTTCGAGTGGGACGAAACGACCTAATGAATTCTCTACTCTTAGCTTTCTTAAGGGGCGCAAAAAAATCAAGGTGTACGTGACTTTTTTTTTACTTTTTTTTGTGTGTGATGTTTTAATTAGTATCTTGGATTGTTTTTCTTTCGTGAAATTCTGTTGTAATAAAGGTTGTATGATTATATGAATTTTAATGGAAGGTTTTGTTTTTGAATAAGTGTGTGTCGTCCTACAAATTCCAATAAAATTTACAATTTTTTTTTTTAATTTTTAGAAAAGAAATAAGGACTTACGTCATAGGTTAGGCTCAAAAGGAAAATTAATTCGAGTGGCCATTTTATTTTATTTTGGGCATTGACATTGTATCAATGCTTTAGGAATACATAGAGGACAAACCAACAAACATTTTTTTTTACATAATGTCATGTTGTAAACATCAAACGTTACTGTTAGAAAAAAGATAGACGATAATTATGGTAACCTATACTTTTATTTTGAAAAACATTGATTTTAATTTAACTATATAAGACTTTGATTCCACCAGGATTTATTTCTATTTTTAAAACATTGTGTTACCGCCTTACTCTTAAAGACCAAGGCAGGGGTGGCGACTGTATTACAGTTCGGGGGTTGCATTCCGAAGATTACTGCGTAGCCTTCTTGGGAGACGTTTACTGGGTGTCACTAGAAGATATAGAGATTATCTAGATGTGGCACAGAATGAAGCACGAAATGGACTCTTTTAAAAATTGTAGTTTCAAATAATAAACTTACTAACATAACTAAATTCAGACAAATATCATACAAAACAGGCAAGGGACAAGGTTTTTAATACGTTCTATTAATATAAGAATCATAATATTGTCTTATAAATATTCACACAATAAAGTACAATAATGATTATGCTTCCCCGATAGCCAAGACCTATATTGGGATCACCATCTTAAATGCTCAACTACCTCATTAGCCTAGTGGTCCTTAGCGCGACTGCTACGCTAGAGGTCTTGGGTTCGATTCCCAGGTCGAACAAAAAGTGTTATTGGGTTTTTCTATGAAATTCTCAGTAGCAGCTCGGAGTTAGGATTTGTGTCCGGTTAACGGTAATAGGCTCGCCCCCTATTACATGGGACCTAAAAACATACCTGCGAACTGTGGGTGTTCATATTGGTTCACCTCTGCCTAACCCTTCGGGGAATACAGGCGTGATGGTATGATGGCATCTTAAATATATGTATAATTTAATGAGTTAAAATAAAACTTAGTTGTATTAGCCCAACTAAGTATTTTTTTAACGTGAATATAATATTTAAGTTTTTAGACAATAAATATCATTATTGAATTTACCCCGTTATTTCAAACCACATTTACCAAGGTCCTATTTATTTTATCGACATAATAATTATTAAAAAAATATTTTATTATAAATTTCTAAAACCAGGGAAAGCAAAACAAACACTTCAACATAGCCCTTCCATTGTACATATATCTTTGTCACGCCTGTTCACAATTTGCCCCAATAATGCGGCCGCTTGTTTCACCCACTTATAGGTCTTACACAATGTATTATTAGGGCCACCTTCCTTATAAGAAAGCTCATGATGATGGGACTTGAAGATGTTTCTAATGTTGTAGGCATCTGTCACGATTTTATTGTTATTGAGAAAGAAGATAAAAAATATCTACATTGATACAAAAAGCCTTAGATTTTCCTAATGTTTAAGGTAACCATGTCGAGCAATATGGATGGTAATTGGTGCAGTTTTGCATTCTCGTCAAATTTCATGAGGTTGCCAAAAATTTACATATATAACCAAATAAAATGACGACACTTGGTCAATAATTAATAAATAAGTTAATCACACCATCACGCCTGAATTCCCCGAAGGGTTCCGCAGAGGTGTACCAGTGTACACCCACAGTTCGCCGGTATGTACCATTTTCAAAGTCGGTAAAAAAATAACAAACCATCAATTACCATTTTTGAAGAATTTAATATAAAGTGCCAACAATAACACCAATTCGATATCCAATCATAACGATTAAAGTTAACACGAAATAAAGTCATTATTACATTTCTATAAATATACAGAACCGTAAACTAATTCGTATAAGGGTAATTTTTGTTTGGCAGCCATAAATGAAAGTATCAAAACTGTTTTAAATTAAGGGTGAGAAGTTATTACTTTCTGTGTAGTAATTTTAAAATCATTATGTCGTTAGTATTGTTTGTAAGTATAGATTTTCTCAAACCACTTTTGATAGAAATATTAGAAAGTTTTTGATTGACCTGGCTATCCAGGGAACTATTAGGGTCCTCGTGCACAGCTTCGAGGATGATTCATAAACTCACGCCTTTTTCCTATTGAGGGTAGGCAGAAATCACAGAACGCCATCTGCTACGATCCCTACATCATGAGGTCATACAAACACACCAGTTACGAGTACTGCGCCACCCAACCTGTACGGTCTCATCGCCGCACATTTTTCTGCTTACTCGATAACCTACTTTAGGCCAACGATGCGCGTCATAATTTAGAATAATAAAACTACATGACTAACGATTTAAAACATAGTGAACTTATAACTGGGTAGCTATCAACAACTAAGAGAAATAATCGCCTTTTACTATTATTACTGTAACATACTTTTACCTAAAATAAACTTAACACTTATCTTAGTGGAACGCGTTTCTCTAAACTAAAACCTTCACGACAAATCGGTGTACGGAGTTAACTACTGCAGCCCGTACACAACCTTTCTGAAGAACCTCACCATTAATGGCTTTGTGCGAATCTGTAAAAATCACCCTAGGGAATTTAGGTAAAGTTTTTTTGAGTTCGGCGGTCAATCCCTAGCATCAAATGGCCAACTCAACATGAGTTGGCCACCTAAATTGACGGAGA
Source organism: Caradrina kadenii (assembly GCA_947462355.1). Taxonomy (NCBI): domain Eukaryota; kingdom Metazoa; phylum Arthropoda; class Insecta; order Lepidoptera; family Noctuidae; genus Caradrina; species Caradrina kadenii. The sequence goes on along the minus strand of OX381692.1, from coordinate 10,314,475 downwards.
GAGATTTTTACGGGAAAGATGGGCACTTGGAAGCCAGGTAGCTATGCGTGCATTTGCCGTTGTCGTGGCTGCTGCAGGCTAGTACATGAAGTTTCTTAAAGTCATTATTATTCTACTTAACTGCCTCCGCCCACGTCTGACTTTTTGTAAGACCGTTCAATGGTTCCGTAGTTTTCTGGGACCTACTTTTTGTAGTACGCATGGGGTGGTATATTAGAATTCATTTGTTCCATTCTCTCCGATAAAAAAATCGGCCACCGATTGCCTGACGTGGGCGGACAGCCTGAGGAAGATTCACTCCAAAAAAAAACAAAGAAGCAATAATGATTTCGCACGTGACTGTCCGCCTTAATATGGACCCGTCCAAACAAATTTTACTGCAGCATCTAAACGCACCTGAATCGCGCCTACTCCTACATGCCGCGCACTACCGTTACCAAGCAGAAATCAAACCTGAAGCCATTTAATCAAAAAACTAGCATTAATAAAGACCCAATCAAAATCTGCAAGCACATATCCATTACGCCCTAATAGAAACCCGTGTCTAAAAAGATTATTGACAGCGTTTCACCAAGTCATCAGCGAGCAATCATTCCCTGATGACTAGCTAACGTGATTACAGTTTCATTACAGAGCGCTGTTCAGCCCCCTATTTTAATTGATAGTATGAAACTATTGGGTTACTTGTGTGTGTGAGTTTGTTGCGGCTTCAGCGATTTTAAGCGAAATGATATCAAGTCACAGGCAGAAACTAGCACAAGAAAGCTGATAATTTATTTCTTCTAAACTGTTTATCAAAAGTAAATAGACTGCTATTTGGTATTAAAAAATAATAATGTTTAATTCAATCATTAGCTATAACCTATTATATTTTTAAATCGTTATATAACTGTAAAACGGAATAAATCGGAATACATAGATGGTATATGGAATTGAACGAAAAGGTGTGACTGAGAGGAAAAGACGGCAGAAAAGGGCAAAGAAAGGAAATATAATTAAGGCGGAGATGATGGACTGACAGGTGTGTACCTAAAGAGGAATAGTAGAACCGATTGTATTGTTACAAGAAATATCAAGCAGCGATTGCCTCGAAAAGTAAAGCCAGAGAAAAAAAAAGTCTTAGTTTTGCACACAAAAAATTTTATTTTCCACTAAATAAATAACTTTGTTCTTGAAACATCATTGGTATTGTAAATTGTAGAACAAAAAACACTATCCAGCGCTTCAGCGCTTGAAAAACTACAACCAAACAGAAAATAGTATAAGAATTTCCCAACCAGCCGACTGTTACCGCTTCAATCTAATTAGTACACGTTTAACACACGTCTGCAGCAAATGGGTTTAATTAAAAACTGAATAGTTTCACTGTCATGATGCGATCAACCAGTTTCAGATAACGCGGCAAGTTTCATTTTGTTATTCAGTTTTATTTTAATTAATTAAATCGTGTTTACAAAGTGGGTGAATTTTGCTGTCCTTATTTGTATTTATGTATTTATTTGAGCTTTTACTTTACGGGTAAAATGTAGTGTTGGCCCAGTGGTTTTTGCGGAATCTGTTCGGAAGAGACCCTAGAACGTAACGAGCATTAGGAGGAACACGGATGGGTTTTAGTCACTAAGAGTCTGACACTCTCTTCCGCTCCAGCCAGAGCAGAAGAAGTCATTAAAATTTGATGATTACTATATTTCAAAAAAAGCGTAGTGTTTAAGGCCAACAAAGTGAAATTTCCAAATAATTTGTAGGTAATTTCTAAGTTTATCTTGGATATCTCTGACATCGGTGAAGAAGGAAAACATCGTGAGAAAACCTGGACTTGTAATAAATATAAGTCTGAAATTGCGAATCCGCCTTGAGCTAGCGGGGTGATTACTACTGGCGTCGTCTTTGTATGGAAAGAGTCCTGCAGTGTGCAGTGGGACAATAATAGGCTCGTATTATTATATTTTCCTGATAAATCTCTTCATGAAATATAGCACTAGATCGATGACCTACATCTTCAGTTTTACTATTCACAAAGAACTAGTGTTCGATGCACAGAAAATAAATAAAAATAATAAAAACAAATAAATTATCTTCCAATTACCGACCCCTCAGAGGACGTCGTTGCCCCTGCACTACAGTGTAAAGCACACAACATGTACACGTACGTGTATTGTTGTAGTGGCGGCGCACAATACGGGAACACTAATGGATTATCAGTGATTTGCATTTAGCTGGCTTTGCGGATTGAGCTTATGTGAGAATGATTCAGCTTGATTGTAGATTTACAAGTCTGCTGTTTCGTGGTAACTTGGTATCACATGTAAGTACCAACATTGCTTAAAGTATATGATTGTAAACAGTCTCACACAGTACTGTTTCAGAGGCATTTCCACCTGTTAACACTACGGTAGTGGAATAAGCTCTCTGCGGAGATTTTCCCAAGAACTACTGTATGGGGTTCTTCAAGATGGGGCTGAATAGGTTTTTTAAGGGTCGGCAACACGCGTGTGATGCTCCTGGTGTTGCAGGCGTCCACAGGCTACGGTAACCGCTCACCATCAGGCGGGTCGTATTATATATTGCCACAAATTGTCAAAATGTCAATGTGCCAATGTGTATGTGTGTCAATGTGTTGTTCAATGTCAAAATTGTTATAAAAAAAGTGTTTAAGTTGCGAAAAGATTGTGGGAATTCTACACGGATTCTTTGTGAAAATCTTTTTATGGCATATGGTATAGTGTCCATGACTCCAGGTTATTAAATTGGTGAGGCGTTTTCAGTGTCGTACGCCTCTCGTCTCAAAGACATTATTAGCATTATCACGCATTAAAAAAGAAAAACAATTGACTGATTGTGTTTGCGATATTTATTTGAAGGCGCGGTTGGTGAGTAATTGGCTGCTGTGCTGCGTATCGTAGGTTCGATTCCTACTCCGAACTAATATTTATATGGCCTAGATATTTGTATAACTACAGAATAGGCCTACAGAATTTTTAGTGTGGGCCAACGTATAAAGAAAAAACAATTGATTTATTAGTATTTTTGATTATTTGTTCATTCTCGTATACACCCGTGGTTCGGCAACAATGATGCGAGGCGACATAGGCCCCTCATACGGTCCAGTTGAAAATAATTGTCTCACTGATAGTGCGGCCAACTCATTCGATAGTGCACATATTTGCACTTATATGTATGTTCGGTTACTTAGTAACCCTACCCTTGTTCAGTATTTGTATACATAGATAGGTAGTATATCGGAAAACCGGTCTTGTACCTACATATTGAAAATGGTTAAGAAATATTTACATAATTTTTTTCCTATATATTCTTTATTTTGAAAAATATTTTAGAAAAACATGATGTCAAAAAATATAAAGTCCAAATTTGTTTTTTTTACTTATCTTTTTTTTTGCTCTTCACCCAAATTCTTTCACTAACATGATATTTGTTTATTTATTTACACGACTAGGTAAGAAAAGATAAAACTACTAGGTAAAAAATGTTGTAATAAGTACCTGGTCCCCAAGATACAGGCTCCGCCTAGTTTGGGGACCGCTGTTTTTACTAGAAATGCGTACCGCTAATTGTTACCGTTTTTTAATGTATGCTAACCTAATATGTAACTTTTGTAACAATTGATAATAAACTTTTACTTAACTTTACTTTACTTTACCTATACATTTAACCTACAACTAACCGATGTTACACGTCAACATTTAACATGGTTATGTTAAATGTTGACGTGTTACCATGTTACTCCATGCTAGTCTACAGAACAAAAACACAAAATTTAAAAAAAAATAAGTATCCCCTGACGGAAGAATAGAAATCCCTACCGCAGCTAACAAAAAAGCTGATAACTTTGAAACTGCTGAACCGATTTCCATCAAACATAGCTAAGAACACTCCCGACTAAAGCACCTTTTACACAAAAAAAACATAACATACCATCACGCCTGTATTCCCCGAAGGGTTAGGCAGAGGTGTACCAATGTACACCAACAGTTCGCCGGTATGTTAAGGTCCCATGTAATAGGAGGCGAGCCTATTGCCATTAACCGGGCACAAATCCTAACTCCGAGCTGCTACTGAGAATTTCGTAGAAAATCCCAATAACACACTTTGTATTCGACCAGGGAATCGCACCCAAGACCTCTAGTGTAGCAGTCGCGTTTAGGACCACTAGGCTAACGAGGCAGTTAACGACACAAAAAAAAAACAAAATCAAAACCGGTTCATTCGTTCGAGAGGCACACAGACACGCCAAACTTATAACACCCCGTCGTTTTTGCGTAGGGGGTTAAAAATAGGAACAATTAGGAAGCAACTTAATGAGCTGCAATCCTACCTCACACGTTAATCAGGGCTTCGGTCACAAATCTCAGTATAAACCATGTCGTTGTTTCGCTACATTACACCCAGACGACTGTTTGTCGACACACATTTACGAGCGAGGCGGAAATCTGATAGCGACACCTTTGGTACTGGCGTTAAGGTTGTAGTGTTAAATACTCTTTTTATTTAATCAATCATTTAGATTTTTCATTTAATTGACGTTCAAAAGTAAAGTAAATGAAAAATAGTATTATTGAATCTAGTTGCCCATTTCAAATTTCTTGCCTATTCTTCTTCATTCTAAACTATCTTTTCGTATGGAGAAGAACGGGCATCTCCATAAATACTTGAAAACATGAAGTATATAAAAAAATATGTGATTTAAAAAATAATAATAATACCAGCGTGTTGATGTACCACTGCAAGGTAAAGGCCTCTTTCTATAAAAAGTAGGCATAAGCATTGAATAAAAATAGTAGATCAACACACACACACATACCATCACGCCTGTATTCCTCGAAGGGTTAGGCAGAGGTGTACCTGTACACCCACAGATGGCCGGTATGTTTAGGTCCCATGTAATAGGGGGCGTGCCTATTGCCATCAACCGGGCACAAATCCAAACTCCGAGCTGCTACTGAGAATTTCGTAGAAAAACCCAATAACACTTTTTGCTCGACCTGGGAATCGAACCCAAGACCTATAGCATAGCAGTCGCGCTTAGGGCCACTATGCCACCGAGGCAGTAGATCAAGTGATCAATAATAAATACCGACCCATTACGATTAGGAATTGCGAGTAAATGATGCAATAGTTTACTTTTTTATGCAACCCTGTTACACACACATTAACAGAATGATGACGTAGGCTTTTGAATAGAGTTTTCACCGCACATTCGGATCAGAATAAAAATTTATACTAAAGTAATCGTAGTTTAGAAAATAAAATACATTATTAAAACATTGAGTTATTAAATTAAATACTCATGGAATAATCACTATTGATAGTGAGAGATGCGGAACCCAAAAAATCGCCCAAGTACTAGTCGTATTTTAGCTTTTTTCTTTAAGTAAATTCATTTTTATTTTTCACATTTTTTAAATCCATTTTTCAAGCATCAAATCTATCGACATTACAGCGAATACACCTCAGTTGTCTCACTGCGATTTAAGAAGACAAAGGGCAGTAAAACGAGTGATTGCTCACAACACTGGCGGCGACAGAGATGCTGTGGCAACAGTTTGTGATTAGATAAAGTCGGCGTTAAAATGACCATAGCGGTCAGGGTTGAAAAAGATTCTGTTTTAGTTACTTAAAAAAACTGCCTCGGTAGCCTAGTGGTCCTAAACGCGACTGCTACGCTAGAGGTCTTGAGTTCGATTCCCAGGTCGAGCTAAAAGTGTTATTGGGTTTTTCTATGAAATTCTCAGTAGCAGCTCGGTGTTAGGATTTGTGCCCGGTTAATGGCAATAGCCTCGCCCCCTATTACATGGGACCTAAACACGGCGAACTGTGGGTGTACATTGTTACACTTCTGCCTAACCCTTCGGGAAATACAGGAGAGATGGAATGTTACTTTAAAAAATGCTCATTGTTTTATCCAAGTTTTATTTTATTTAATACTATATACTTTAAGCAGCACTTAGGTATGCTAGTCAAAGTCAAAATCAAAGTCAAAGCATTTATTTTAATTAGACCATTTACAGGCACTTTTGGATTGTCAAGAATTTACAGTTTAAGGTTGAAGCTAGTTGCTCATTACAAAACGTAGGTCTCTATGGAGAAGAATGAGCAGGAAACTCCACGGACACTCTTTTCCTTCAATTTAGTTTTTACAAAATCTTGGTAACATATTCTTGTTGCTTCTATATGTGAAAACAATAAACGTGAATATAACACAATAAAAAAGAAAAATGTAAGCCATGGCAGATAAGGGATGACCAATCCCAACTGACAGCGCCCGTTCACAAACATGCATCAGCACCATCAACGCGTGCTTCAACCATTTTGTAAGAAACTGAACGATCTAACGCACGCGCCACCATCAGCGAGACATTTGAGTGAGCATGACGAAGTTCTCAACCGCCATGCTCATTATGTCCAACACATAGTTACTTAAAAAAAACATGTGGCAAGTAGTAGCCCAGTACACTAATACTTTGCCAATGAGAATATCTATGAGTTATAGGAAAAAAAGCAAGCGTGGTGATCAATGCTTGTGCTTTCTCTGCACGAGAAGAGAGCTTTGGTCTGAAGTAGGACAATAATAGGCTAGTATTATTATTAGGTAACACCATCATCACCATCATGCCTATATTCCTCAAAGGGTTAGGCAGAGGTGTACCAATGTACAACCACATGTCGCCGGTATGTTTTTAAGTCCCATGATATAGGGGGCGAGCCAATTGTCATTAACCTAATGCACAAATCCTAACTCCGAGCTGCTACTGAGAATTTCATAGAAAAACCCAATAACACTTTCCTCCACCTGGGAATCGAACCAAAGACCTCTAGCGTGGCAGTCGCGCTTAGGACCACTAGGCTAACGAGGCAGTAAAAAAAACATAAATTAAGAAAAAATTCGAAGCTAGTTAATAAGAGTACAAGAATTGGGCTTCTGATTGTAATATGACAAGGAGGCAGTAAAAATACCATCATCATCACGCCTGTATTCCCCGGAGGGTTAGGCAGAGGTGTACCAATTTACACCTACAGTTCGCCGGTATGTTTTAGGTCCCATGTAATAGGGGACCAGCCTATTGCCATTAACCGGGCACAAATCCTAACTCCGAGCTGCTACTGAGAATTTCATAGAAAAACCCAGTAAAAATATTACAAGAATAAACCAAACGGACATAAAAGGTATTCACCACATTTGGGTAATTTCCGATTCAGTTTAGCTCTGCCAAAACGAACCAATCCAGCGTGACAATAATCAAATATCACTCTGATGGTGTGTACTGTATTGTGTACTATATTGAAAAAAATCACGACCCAATTGCGTAGCACTTACCGTAGCGCTACGCTGATTAATCGTAGCCAACGCATAGTGGGTTAAGCGTAGCAATTCAACCTATTCTAATGACGTAGAAGTGGGGATGATAAGGTACTTAATGGTACTTAATGGCTTGAGAACTTGTTTGTGTAATAGTTAAATTTTCACGCTATTTATCTCTGAAGGATTGGGCACAGATGTATAGTGTTTGATAGTCAGTTATAAATAGTGGATGGGACATCATGACACAAACTCAATCCTATAAATTCAGCATATCATTTTTCACCCCCCAGTGCTAATATATTCAGCCGATTCTTTTTTAAACCACCTCTACATAAGTCTCACAATAAATGTTTGGTGAACTGTCAGGTCATCCCTGTAAACCATATACAAAATCCAACGTAAATAGTTTCATAAATATAAAAAGAAAAACATAAAACTATTAACACACCGTAAATAAAAATTTAATATCAAGCTTATTATCAGAAATTCCAAATAATTAAAAAAACAATCCTTAAATACCAGAATATCAGAATGTTAAAAATAAAAAATAAACATTCTTCATAATCCATGCATTTTTATAATTCCATGCATGTTTCTTTGATAAAAACAAAACTATTAAAAGCATTAATAAAATCGTTTCATGTTACATTCCTTTCATACTTGACTTTACACGTATCGTTTAAGTACTCACAAATGATGTACACCACAAACATCTAGAAGTGACAACCATGATGTTACATTTAGTAATACTTGTGGTGCTCGTGGGGTTGGTCGCGGCTGACTTCGACCCATCTTTGCACGAGAAATACCAGACGATGTCAAGGTCATCCTTCATCGAGTATTTCAACGCACAGGACTACTCTTGGAAGATGGCAGAGTACAACCATATCCAAAAGGAGCTTAAGTGTTGTGCACATCTTGATAATGAATCACTGGAAAAGTTACCACTTAAAACTCACGATCTCGACGCAATAGATCTGCCAGAGAACTTTGATGCCAGAGTCAAATGGCCCCAATGTGAGACTATAAAAGACATTTATTTTCAAGGACATTGTAATTCCTGCTGGGCCTTCGGAACTGCCACGACAGCGTCTGATAGAACGTGTATTCACAAAGATATACACGTCCGTCTTTCTGAACAAGACTTGCAATGTTCCAACGATCATATCTGCGATGGAGGTAGCCCGCAGCATGCATTTGATTTTTGGAAAGAGTATGGTCTTGTAACTCAAGAATGTAAACCGTATAATATAAGCGAGCTCTTAAAACATCAATGTGTGACTAAATGTGTTAATGAGGATAAAAATTATGAACAAGACAAACATTTCGCAGAAACAGTTTACAAAATATCCAACGAACGCGATCAAATTAAAGCAGAGCTGGTAAAAAATGGTCCAATCGAGACTGAGTTTTTTGCTTATGAAGATTTTCGTAACTATACAACAGGAGTTTATGTCCATAAAGTAGGTGATGCGATAGGAGTTCACAGCGTACGAGTCATTGGCTATGGTGTTGAGAATGGGCTTGATTATTGGTTAGTGGCTAACAGCTGGGGAGAAAATTGGGGTGACCATGGGTTTTTTAAAATCAAAAGTTACCAAGAAGAAGTTAATTTTGAATTTTTTTTTAAAGCTGGAATCCCAAAGAATTAAGATTTTGTATTGTCTTATAGCTTGTACATTGTATACTTATGTCGTGATGGCTCAGTGGTTAAGGCACCTCTCGTGCACAAGGCTGTGGGTTCGCAACCGGGCACGAACAAGTACCAATGTGACTTTTTCTATTTCTTAGTACTTTCTAAGTTTATCTTGGACATCAGACTAACAACGGCGACGGAAAACATCGTGAGGAAACTTTAACTTACAATTAACGTAAGCCTGCGGTAGCAATTGGTAGTATGGTGGTAGTACTTCCCCGGAAGAGCTCCTTCACAAAGTACTACCACTATTACACCTAGGCACGCCAGACCATCCTTAATAATTTGAGTATCAGATCGAAGTACATATTTCCTTTCAAAACTTTAGAAGCTGTATTGATGGAACAGTAGGTATAGTCAGGAAAAGAGATAAGTAACCAGAGTCGCTCAATAAATTCAAAGTTTTTAAGTAACCGATAGATGTATTTAAATGAAATTATTTTTATTAATAAACAGTTTATTAATTAAATTAAGTTTCGTTTAAAAACGACCACCGATTTCAAAAAAAAACTTCAACAATATTAGACGGTCTGGTTACTTATCTCGCTTGTTGACCGTACATAAATTCGAAGTCTCGTATCGGAAAAGCTGTCGAATCGAGTTAGTACAAGGCGACGAAATGCATATGAGTCATAAATCATGCATTTTGCATACACTCCGTGACTCCATCGGATTGTACCTGCGATTTTAGAGACCGATTTTCACTTGGAATCACCAGGATTTGTTATGCGGTGTAGAATTTTGGAGGTGGTACTTTCATTTAACACACACACATACCATCACGCCTGTATTCCTCGGAGGGTTAGGCAGAGGTGTACCAATGTACACCCACAGTTCGTCGGTATGTTTTAGGTCCCATGTAATAGGAGAAATTCAAAACCAAACCAAGTCATTTAAAACCTCTTATAAAAATTAAATAAATAATACCAGCCCACTATTATCCTACTACTTCGTTGGCCTAGTGGTCCTAAGCGCGACTGCTACGCTAGCGGTTTTGGGTTCGATTCCCAGGTCGAGCAAAAAGTGTAATTAGGTTTTTCTATGAAATTCTCAGTAGCAACTCGGAGTTAGGATTTATACATATAGCTTGCTTAAAGCGGATTACCATTTTTAGACTTGTATTAATAAGTCCAGGTTTCCTCGCGATGTTTTCCTTCACCGATGGCAGTAATGTCTAAGATAAACTTAGAAAGTAAATAATTATGAATTACTTTTTTTGAAATTGTTATTTGTTATCTAGCAGCTTCTCAGGTCAAGTAGTTTTCGAGATTTCATGTTATAAAACAAAATTAAAACCAAAATATGGACTACAAAAATGTAACTTCGATACTAATAAGACTCCTCCAAAACAATTCTTAGATTAACGAAACAAGGAAATGCGAAAGTCGGATACCGTACGTCGCGAACTTGCGACATTAATATACTTGGACTATCCAGTACCGTGGAACTCAGAACTCATAGGATTTAATATTGTTTATGACACGTTTGTTTTACGCGCATGTTTATATCAAACTTCCTGAAAGCATTACACCGGAGTTCCTTTAGAAGTTAATGCAAATACTTGGTTTATGTATTCTTCTTTGAACTAATATTAGTTATGGGAGTCAGGGAGATTCCTCGCCAGGTTTTTTTTTCAAGACCGGAGTTAAAAAGGTGAGTAAACTCACACAATTTATTAACACGAGGGGCAATGAGATATGTTCTAAATAATAAAATTAAAAAATGTAAGTAACCCACGACAGAAGAATATTTATCTCCCTACCGCAGCTAACAAAAGAGCTGATAACCTTAAAACGGCTGAACCGATTTTGATAAAACATATCTAAGACCCATCATACCATCACGCCTGTATTCCTGTATTATTTTCTGTTAGACAGAGGTGTACCCACAGTTCGCCGGTATGTTTTAGGTCCCATGTAACAGGGGGCGAGCCTATTGCCATTAGTCAGGCACAAATCATAACTCTGAGTTGCTACTGAGAAATTCCTAATGGAAAAACCCAATAACACTTTGCTTGACCTGGGAATCGAACCCAAGACCCCATGCTCATCAGTCGCACTTGCGACCACGAGACCAAAGGGGCAGTTATATCTAAGAACCATAGCTAGGAAACCTGCTTTAAAAAAAACCGCATTCAAATCGATTTACCCGTTTAAGAGCTACGGTGCCAAAAACAAACACACAGACAAGTCAAACTCATAACAATTGAGTTTGTAAATATGAGATATTTATGATAGATTTAAACTAAGATTCTAATGCAAACGTTCTTAAAAGTTAATAAAATTGCCTCAGGCGTTAAGTGAAAATATTCAAAATCTAGCCGCAGTCACATCTCAGGTCAAAAATGTAAGTAAATATTATTACGACGTAATGAATTTTTGATAGATTCAGACGGGATTTATCTGTCTGTCTGTAAGCTACTTTATGATCGATCTTACTCACTGAAAATAAAACGTCAAAGTTTTTGTGATGTGTGTTTTTATTAGTGTTGTACATGTACAAACTTAAATGACTTAAGTTTGGATTTATGTGAAGAGTTCTAAATTTAAAATGGAAAGTTTAATATGGCTAACAACTATTATGGCGTGTCCAGAGTAAGTGACATAACTAACTGATTTTTCTTTTATATTGTTTTTACATATTATTTTTAAAAGCGCCATTTTGTGTGTATCTCACATACACGAATAAACCGTACATACTACAGTACTATCTGTAGGCCATAAAAGTATTTGTTGCATGTGGGAATTGAACCCGCGACTGCCCCGTTGGTCTCGTGGTCGCAAGCGCGACTTATGAGCGCGAGGTTCTGATCGGGCAAATACAGTATTATTGTAAGTGTTTGTGTAAGTTCTTAATAGCAGCCCGGAGTTTGGAAGTTGGTGGTGTGACGGCCCCGTGTCTTGCTTTCCGAGGCACAGGGGCGTCATACCCCCTTAAAGCTGGTGGTCCCGCATGGCATTAGTAGATCTTTGACAGTCGTTACGGATAGTCAGAAGCCGGGAAGTCTGACAACCAGTCTTACCAAGAGATATCGTGTTGCCCAGTAACTGGTTTGTAGACGTCAGATAAGCGGTCGCTCCATGTTAAACACAGGTATTCAGCTGCATCTGGTTAGACTGGAACATACTACCCCAACATAGTTGGGAAAAGGCTGAGCAGATGATGATGGTGGGAATTAAACCTGTGACACGCAGCGCAGTAGCCAATACGGAAATTCTAAAATGGCTGACGATTAACGTCACCTTTAAAATTTCAGTATGTTTTCTTTAGTATGTAAAGAATAATATTGTTAATTTAAATTTAATTGTGCGATAAATCATGTTAGGTACGTATTGGTATACCATTCAGATACATTCCCCACATCGAAAGGGCGTGTTAGAATGATTTATACCCTCTTGTTGTATGCTAATCAAGTGCTAAGCACAACTGATTTATGGCCGCAGTTTTGAGAATAATTATATATATACCATCACGCCTGTATGCCCCGAAGGGTTAGGCAGAGGTGTAACAATGTACACCCACAGTTCGCCGTTATATTTAGGTCCCATGTAATAAGGGGCGAGCCTATTGCCATTAACCGGGCACAAATCCTAACTCCGAGAATTTCATAGAAAAACCCAATAACACTTTTTGCTCGATCTGGGAATCGAACCCAAGACCTCTAGCGTAGCAGTCGCGCTTAGGACCACTAGGCTACCGAGGCAGTTAATAATTTTCACGATACTTTTCAGATAATAATGTCATGTGAGAGCGCAATTATACATTTAGGTCATCATCTGCTATAATCATCATAAAACTTACTTAAATAATAATAAGATTACAAACTACGAGTATGTACAGTTAATATAAAATACAAAAAAGGAAGCTTATAGGGCATCAAAAAACTCATCCGCATCGCTGTCAATGGGACAAGTGCCCAAAAGGCTGGCAGCGTTGCCACGTTGTATGACAATGCTGATTCTTTGGCCCAAGAAAAGGCCAACCCTTTGGTCGTGTGAAGAGTCGACCAGACGCTTGGCTATGTCACGAAAAACTAGATGAGCGCTCGGGCCCCATCTGCTTAGCTTTCTGTCAACAATATTGGGGTCGGTATCCAGTCTATCCTATCGGGCTTCTGAGAACAAATAAAAAAATATTCTACTCGACCATTCCAAAAGAAATATGAAGAAGAATACTCTATTTATATATTTTTTTTTTAATGTTAATAATAATAATTAATTTGTACAGGTAAAGAGAATGCAAATCTAAACCATAACTCGAAAAGTCTGCTAAAATGTTTTTTAAATGAATTCTAAGGTATATTATTTCTATTATTTGTAACTGCCCCGTTGGTCTCGTGGTCGCAAGCGCGACTGATGAGCATGGGGTCCTGGGTTCGATTCCCAGGTCGAGCAAAGTGTTATTGGGTTTTTCCATTAGGAATTTGTCAGTAGCAGCTCGAAGTTAGGATTTGTGCCCGGTTAATGGCAATAGGCTCGCCCCCTATTACATGGGACCTAAAACATGCCGGCGAACTGTGGGTGTACATTGGTACACCTCTGCCTAACCCTTCGGAGAATACAGGCATGATGGTATGTTATGTTATTTGTACAGGTACTAATTCATATACGAATGGGAAATCGATGTACTTGAAATATTAATCTCTTTAAGTGCTACAATAGGGTACCAATGAGAGCTAAGCTAATTGGGTAAATGACACCATTAAATAATTATACCAACATTAATTTTTAAATAACAATAAAATTAGTGTTTAGGTGCTCTAAAATCAATAAATACTTTGTGAATTGAGATGACAAAAAAGTGACGTCATAGTTTAGTATTGTCATACAAAATCTATTGAGAAGTCGCGTTTTATCAGCTCAAAAAACGTACGTCAATTGATTAGTGGAGTCATCTAACTAATTATGTTTACAGATAAAAGAAATCGAACAACCCTCAAAAACAGAAGATTAATAGCAAATTACAATGATTAATACCTTCCTGTTTTATGCTAATTATGTGCTAAGTGCCGTCTGATTTACGACGCGGATTTAAGTACAATTATTTAGCGAACACCCTTCAGGAGTTGGGCATGTTATTTGTCAGCCGATGTGCTAATTACTGATGTTCTTATCGTAGCTTTGTCTTTGTGTCTGAGTGTGATGGGATTGGCAGTGATCGTTTGTGTTGTGGAATATTTGAAGGCTAATTATAATGGGTGGAAGAGCCATTGTAAAAAATGGACATAGATCAAAGATCCCTTGAACCAAAATACTTCGTCTGTTATTAAAAAAAAACTCTTTTTTTTTATACTACTTTTTTAAATACTTTTTTTAATACTCTGTTATAAAAAACAAACTCTTTTTATATATATATACCATCACGCCTGTATTCCCCGAAAGGTTAGGCAGAGGTGTAACAATGTACACCCACAGTTCGCCGGTATATTTAGGTCCCATGTAATAAGGGGCGAGCCTATTGCCATTAACCGGGCACGAATCCTAACTCCGAGCTGCTACTGAGAATTTCATAGATAAACCCAATAACACTTTTTGCTCGACCTGGGAATCGAACCCAAGACTTCTAGCGTAGCAGTCGCGCTTAGGACCACTAGGCTAATGGTACAGTTGTGAACCCTATTGGAATACAAATTGTACTTTGGAAGTAATTGTAATCATTTTAGATATGGAACGCTGATTGATTACCCGAGTACAGCAAAGCGAAAAGGTCGGTTATTGTAAATCTATGAATAATTGAATAAGTTTATAGATAAACATGATAGTATTAATAAAAGTAAAAAAAGAGTCAAAATAAAGTATTGTGATGCCAACTTCTGGCCCTCATTTTGAAGTTATCGTTGTTTCAACTAATTATTTACAACTATTTAAAAAAATATACCTTCATCACAGACACAGGGTACTTCGATTTATGTGTCCGGAACTGAACTTTTACCCAAAAACTTATTTCCTCCTTTCCACTTTATTTTTTCCCATTTCTACTTACAATACATAAACTATGAATCAGTATCAAGCGGGTATCAGCAGTGTACAACAGTTCGGGTCATTTGCCGTCGGATCATTACCCCCGCGGCCCCAACTCGATATCTTCACCCCTCTTGTCATTATTGTGACAGACAGGGCGCTATTACGGTGCAGACGAAATCCTGAATATTGTTTTTAAATTGTATTATGTTCGCTTGAGTCATTAGTGCATTGAGCATGAAAATATGCTAAAGATTTTTTTCAACTAAACCACGTTGAAAAACATCGCCCTTCATTATGTGTGTACTTTGACTGCCACGTTGGTCTTGCGGTTGCTATAGCAACGATTGAGCCAGATTTCGATTCCCATGTCGGCCAAAATGTTTAAGTCGTATAAAATAATTAAATAAAAACCTATTTGTTCTAACATTTAAAATTTAATTTAAGAAATTTGAGCTTTAGTAAACAGAGATAGTGAAGGTGAAATTTCAGAATCAACTTTCTGACTACAAAAGTAGTCAGAAGAATCAACTTTCTCGCTACGAACCTTACCTGACTACCTAGTCAGAAGGATGACTAGTTGTGGTCCAGAACACATAACTATTTCAATGATAGGTAGAACATGTAACTTTCTAACTAAATATCTTTTTACACCCACTAATATAATAACTGTCTCGTTAGCCTAGTGGTCCTAAGCGCGAATGCTATGCTAGAGGTCTTGGGTTCGAGTCTCAGGTCGAGCAAAAAAAAGTGTCATTGAATTTTTCTATGAAATCCGTAGTAGCAGCTCGGAGTTCGGATTTGTGCCCGGTTAATGGCAATAGGCTCGCCCCCCATTACATGGAACTTAAACATACCGGCGAACTGTGGGTGTATATTGGTACACCTCTGCACCTCTCACCCTTCAGGGAATACTGGTGATGGTATGTAATATAATAAAACTGAATGGTTTTGTATAACTGAATAGTACAGACTATATAACATCACGCTACCACCTATGGAAGCGGAGCAGTAACCAAAGACGTAACTTATCGACAAAAATCACCACGCCGACGAAGTCGCCCCATGATAATATTGAATACCTTCCGTGTCTTTCTTGGTACCAAAAGTCCGGCTTCGACATTGATGTACGACAATACCAACATCACTTAATCCTCCATTAGAACTAACGCCTCACACTTAACAACTAACACTATTCACGATGTGAAAAATGAATCCTATGAGGGTAGATACACAAGCGATTCGGGACCATTTCCTCTTCCGGTGCAGCATCCATCTTAGTCGGATGTTTGCCGACACCCTTTTTAAATTATGGTGTCGTAATGATAGTGTACCTTTCGTCTTTGTGGGCCTTATAGCTCTTAGAGCACCGGTTTTTAACTGCCCCGTTGCTCACGTGGTTGCAAGTGTGATTACTCGGCGTGCGCTCCTGGATTCGGTTCCCAGGTCAAGCAAAAAGTGTTACTTAACTATTAAAATTTTATGCACATAATGTAAAAAATGATAAATGTGTAATGGTAGTGTGGCAACCCCGTGCCTCGAAAAGCACGTAAAGCTAAAATGTATTTACAAAATGAATAAAATTGATCAAAAACTAAACGAACGAAGCCACAATGTAATATATTCTGAGCATACATTTGGGATATCCCAAATGTATACTTATAATATAATTATCCAAAATCATTAGAACGACTTCTAGAAAAACTAAAAGAAAATTTGTCCTGAGTTTGTTCTCTTTAACAAAACTAAAACCATTTAAAAACTCCAAGATAATTAATTTTGTATTAATCATCATACCGCAAAATTGCTTCCTCAATTTCAGTTACTACCTCGCTATTTTTACCTACAAAACAGTAGATACCACGTAACAATACCCTTCAGTAATCCCCATACATTCCATATCCCTAGCACAGATCAAGAGTAACATAAGTACCTACAAGTACTTACATCACAACAGTGGCCTTTGTGTGTTACAAAATAATGGCTACACAAGTGGGCAGGATAATAGCAATCATTATATGGACATCAGTCTTTTATCCGGCCGTCTAATTGAGTTGCCATGGAAACGGTAAGGTAGAAATAATTGGCAGAGATGGAATCAAATGTAACAGCTCACATTAGGACCCTACTAAGTTAATGATAATTATAATCCATGGTGCTTGGCAATCTGGGCTTCTCCTAGTTGTAAACATTCCGTTGTGCCTGCTGGCCTAGTTCTGTTCTGTCTCCTTCTTGTTTGGAGGGAAGTGGAAACTATATTTTTTTCTTACTCCTCCGCTAATCTTTTCTGATTATTTTCGTTGCGGGATCCAAAACAGTTGTATCATTTCTCCGGAACTCGTCGAGCTTCATTGCCTTGGCGCTCTTCAGGCGGTCTCCACTGTTGACCCTGGCTTTTTGGAGTTACAGAGGACTAGTGGAGCGGGATTGTCCAATAAAAAAATGGCGGAGATTTTCCTAATGGTAACATATACGTTATGATTCATACCTGCACATAAATGTATTGTCTTGTATGGTATAAATTAACGGAAGTGTCTGAGTTATTTTTGGGTACAACGGCATCATGGTAGTACTCTCGTAGCCTAATAGGACTGCAATCCGACTTTTTCTTCTTTTTTTCGTATCGATGATACGAAGAACCACCTCATTTTAAGCGATCACTGCTACCTATAGACATCTGCAATAGCAGAGGCCTTGTAAATGCGTTGCCATCCCAGAGACAAAGTTGAAATGTCTTATGTACCTATAATTACACCGACACCCACACCCTTCATACCGGAACACAGAAACGCGGCTTTGCGTCGGAAATAGGTATGGTTCCTAATGGAAAAACTCAATAACAATGCTCGACCTGGTATTCAAACCCAGGACCCAATGCTCTGAAGTCGCGTTTACGGTCATGACACCTACGAGTCAGTCCAATACTAAAGACACTACATCACCCAAAACACAAAACCTTTCAAATAAAGTCCCGCCAACTATTTTCAACCACTTCAGACAATCCCTAGGTACTTGTTCCCAAAAAGCATTAAACCATTCACATTTTACGAACGGATCTCCAGCGAAATTACCGCGGTATTACTAGCGGTAAGACCGGTCGGTAACTTGCCAGCCCTTTGCGTTAGCTCTCAGTGGGTTTAATAGTAAAAAATTCAAGCGGTCAGTGAACAAAGAAAATTGTTCGGAACAATTTTCTACTTCAGAAAGAAGTGGGGATTACGTGAATGTAGGAAGGAATTGAGAATGCATTTTAATGCAATTACTAGCTTAAGCCAATGTTTGTTATCTGCAGGGCCTAAATTTCTTGCGCGGTACCCTAATTCTTTTGCTCAAATACAAATACTTCTAAGTTACTTCTCATAACATCAGCCATTTGTCAGTAAATGTCCCGTCATAGGTTCAGCCGTTTGGGGCCATTGCCTATCTGCCCTCGACAATCTAGTTACAGGACAACGCGATATCTCGTGGTCAGACTTTTGGTCAGACTTCCTGACTTCTGACTACCCGGAAAGACTGTCAAAGATCTAAGAATGCCAACAGCTTTACGTGCTTTTCGTCACACTACTAATTTCCAAAATCCGTGGTATTACTGAGTAAGTTATGGAAAAATCCAATATTACTTAACATGGAAATCTTGAACACCACTTGCGTCCACGGACCCCATTAGTCCCGATCAGTCAACCGTATACAGAAAACCTAGTATTGCAGTACTCCTAGATTCGACAAACCTTATCGATAAAAGCCTCATCCATTACACCTGCATCTTCTAGATCTGCGAAGTACTGGCCATTGACAGTAAAATAGAAAGCACAGAACTTCACCACAAAGCGTTCAATTATGAACAAAAAACGAAAAGAACTGTAATCTACCTCAGTGCCTTTGACAGACTCGGGTTTGACTTTATAGTTTAGTCTGGATCATGGTGGAAGCGCCATTTTTTACCGAAATTTTTAAGTGGTGGAATGAGATAGCTTTTTTTACTTTTTTTTTTTGTTGTGCTAATGTATGCAGTGAACCTAGTGTTCTGTATTGTAATGTTAAAGTGAGTGTACTTGTTTGGTAAATAAGTGGAAAGAGGAATATAGTTCAGTTCTATTATTTACTTTTGAAGTTACAAATGTGAATAAAAGTTGAATTCTATTATTAACTGCCCCGTTGGTCTAGTGGTCGCAAGCGCGACTGATGAGCATGGAGTCCTGGGTTCGATTCCCAGGTCGAGCAAAGTATTATTGGGTTTTTTCATTAGGAATTTCTCAGTAGCACTCGGTGTTAGGATTTGTGCCCGGTTAATGGCAATAGGCTCGCCCCCTATTACATGGGACGTGAACATACCGCCGAACTGTGGGTGTACATTGTTACACCTCGGCCTAACCCTTCGGGGAATACAGGCGTGATGGTACGTGTGATAAAAACCTATTACTGTTTTTAAGAAAGATTATTACTTGAGACCGGCCTGACCAATTTTGTTTGTTTTTTTTTTGTTGTGTACGTAATTATTAATAATCAATATAAGATTTGTATGAAATCAAATTTATAGAAAATACATAACTGCTTCGTTAGCCTAATGGTCCTAAGTGCGACTGCTACGCTAGAGGCCGAGCAAAAAGTGTTATTGGGTTTTCTATAAAATGCTCAGTAGCAGCTTGGATATTTTTTTCATCTTAATAAATGTAATATTCTTTCTTTTTTTATCCTATTTTAATACCATAATTAAAACCACTTATCTACTACATTCATTATCATCATCAGTATATAAGCCGAACGACGTCCACGGCCGTACATAAATACATAGGCCTTCCCTAAATATTACTATCTACCATGTTCCTAGAAAGTAATTCCTAGATTAACCTTCTACAGGACTAATAGACTAACTAAACGCCATTAGTCCCATTAGTCCTTACTAACAACTAACTTATTAGTGACTAAACAACCTACCTCACTTACAACTTACTAGCTAACAACTCGTAGGGTGAAAACACTCGACATTATTATTTACAAGCGACGCGATACCCGATGCGACAACCTGACGACTTGCTTAACTTCATATACAGCATGGTTTCTTTACAAACAAGTTTTTTTTATTTATAGCGACAATTATGACTATAGGGTGCTCTTTTGTATGGCGAGGCGAATATTTTTTGAACAACCGTAGTATAATAATAAAATCATAGTTATGTGTTTGGAATCATTCTATTGAATCCATTGCAAAAGTATTAGATTTTCGTTTCATCTTGTTAATTATCTCCGACACAAATATGTTTGTGATATTTTGAACTAGAGTGTAATTATTATAATATAAATATGGTGCAATGTAAACTGTGAGCCATATACGAAAAAAAATTGCATCATTGTACTAAAAAAAAATAATCAATATTATAACCAGGAAGTCTGACAACCAGTCTAACCAAGAGGTATCGTGTTGCCTAGTAACTGGTTGTGAAGGTCAGATAGGCAGTCGCTCCATGTAAAACACTGGTATTAAGTGAATCCGGTTGGATTGGAAGCCGACCCCAAAACCGTTAGGAAAAGGCTAAGAAGATGATGATAACCAAATAACTGTCGTTATTAACCTCCGACGCAAAAACGACTGGGTGTTATAAGTTTGACGAGTCTGTGTGTGTGTCTGTGGCATCGTAGCTCCCGAACGCATGAACCGATTTTAATTTAGTTTTTTTTGTTTGAAAGGTATATTAGTTGGAAGTGTTCTTAGCTATGTTTGATGGAAATCAGTTTAGTGGTTTCAAAGTTATCAGCTCTTTTGTTAGCTGCGGTAAGATTTTTTTCTGATACTAAAATAAATGGAGAAGGAACTTCAAATAACAACATAAGTACTATGACTACCTATTCAAGGTACACCTGAACTACCTAAAATCTAATCTAAACATCTAGACTACTATTATACACAGCATAATTTTGACTCTAGCCACTATTTTAATAAACTTACCTCCATACTTTCACAAAGAAATAAACTTAATTAAACAAGCAAACTCGCTGCATAACTTAGTTAACTAATCTCCACTAAGAACGAGGGCCAAGGTCTCTGTTAGAAGAAGTTGTAAATGAGAAAGTTTACACCTTCAAATATATTTTCCCTACAGACTGCCGTAACATACAAAAACGGGCAAGTACGATTCAGACTAGCACATGAGGGATTCCGTATCACCGTACAATATTACAAACAAAAAAACATGCAATAATAAATCACTTTCTTGTATGATTTCTAACAATATATGTGACTGTCCCGTTGGTCTCGTGTTGTCTCACTGACCGCGGAGTCCTGGGCTTGATTCCCAGGTCGGGCAAAAGTGTTATGGGGTTTTCTCATCAGAAATTTCTCAGTAGCAGCTCGGAGTTTCAAAAGTTGGTGGTATGACACCCCCGTGTCTCGGAAAGCACGTAGTGCCGTTGTTACCGGCTGTCATTCGTAGATCTTTGACAGTCGTTATGGATAGTCAGAAACCAGGAAGTCGGACAACCAGTCTAAACCGTCTAACCAGTCAAACACGTATCGTCTTGCCCAGTTACTGGACCTGAACCCAGTTACTGGGCAACACGATACCTCATGGTTGACCTCCAGCTCAGCTGGGCAGTCGCTCCATGTCCGTCTTTGTCCGCCTTTGTTCTTTTTTGCATAAAGTTTAAATAAGTAAATATACGGACGAATAGATGGAAGGACAGCGAATGCTTAATAATACAGTTCCGTTGTCACCCTTCAGTTACGGAACCCTAAAAAGCAAATGAATAGTAAAATAAAAAATTATGAGCCATCACAGGACGCCTGGTAGATGTGAAACATCGAAATTATTTTGTATAAGTAATATGCATAAAATAACAGATTATGACTGGAACTAATTATGGCATAGTGTAAAAATAAAATATTACGATTTTTTTCCAGAAAATGTTTATTTAATAAACATTTATTATCATTAATTACAAAAATTGTAATTTCAAAAATTTATTACCAAGCGTGGCATGCATCGCCACGCCAGCAATTGGTTAAAACATGAGGCTATAAATGTTTCACGTTAAAAAATTAATTAAATCTTACGTAAATAAAGCAAAATCTACCTCAAGAAACATTGTAACATCATCCTGTACATTAGACAAATTGAAAGCAATGAAGTCGAAAGCGTAAGTTCTCAATCATTCAACTTAACGACAATCGGGAAGAGGGGCCGCGTACGTGGCGGTGAGATCAAGACTTACGCTAAACGGATGCGGCATCTGTAGGTTGAAAATCTCTTGTAAATTCATTGACGGCAATTTTTATCCGATGTAAAAACGGAGGAGGTTATCAAGTTGATGCGTATATATATATATATATATATATATGTATGATCACGCATTACTTTTTACGGAGTTGTCCGATTTTGATAATCTTTTTTTTATTAGAACGAAGTTGGTCCTATATAAATTTGGAATAAAAATTCCAACCCTAAGGTTATTGTAAAAAAAGGTTTTATTACACAAAGCAGCTGTGCTTTGTGTAATAAAACCTCCGAAACAACTGCGTTTGTTTTTGCATTACACTCTCTCAATAATTCTAGTGCAAGCTGGCAACTCAAACGTCACTAATTAATTCAGTTTCATCTATATATTGTACTACCAACACGATCATAGAACAAAATAAAAAATCAAATCATTTATCCTTCCATATCAATATTATAAATGCGAAAGTAACTGTCTGTCTGTTACGCTTTCACGACTAAACGACTGAATCGATTTTGATGAAATTTGGTAGGGGTAAATGTGAAACCTAAGAAAGGACTTTAGCTACTTTTTATTCCGCAACTGTGTCAGAGTCCGCGATAACCGACATTTACGCGTGCGAAGTCAAAAATCCAAATAACATTTAAAAAAGCCGAAGCAACTAATCGATGACCAGTTGAGTCGCAACAGACGGCACCCGTTCACGAAAATGACGTACGGACTGACGGACTGACGCTCAACAAACTACCTCATCCACCACCATCCACACATCCTCGTCACAGATCCACGAAGCTATAACAACTTAATAGTGTAAGAGCATGTTGATTGCCGGCCGACAACTAATGGCCGATCTTAAACAATTTAGCTTGCTTTTTATTGACGCGACATTTTCTTCGTATTGCCTGTTTCCTATTGTTGTTTTTAGTTTCCCTTGTGATTTGTATTGATTGTTTTGAAGGGTAGGTAGTAGGCTTGGTATTTCTTGAAAGGAATTTTGGGAACTATATTATTCCTCTTAGCGACTGGATTTGTCTCATTTTGACTGCCATCGAGACAGTCAAAATAGTGGTCTTAAGCGCAACTGATACACTAGAGGCCTTGGATTGGATTCCCAGGTCGATTGCCGTCTCATCAGAATACGAAATTAGAGAAAAGGGAGTGCACCTATGTTTGCGCACACATTTGTGCACTATAATATCTCTTACTTTTTTGGCTAGCCGCCATTTCCATTGGCCATTAGATCGGGAGAATATTATATTGTCTTGGCGCCACATGAGTGTTCATTAATTCTTGAAACATCACAACCAAAAATTACTATACTCTTAAAACTAGAAACTAAATCCTCTTCCAGTCAAAGAAACAGACGGAATAAAAGCATAACCCTGCTTTTGTCACACAGTCGAGTAAAAAGATTTCAAAACAAAATCCAAGATAAAATTCGCCTTTCAACATTTTCTATTAAAATCAAAATCCATTGTGAACTAAACCTCACACTATGAACTAAACTCTGTCATACACAGGCGGTAAACAGTAAACCTTTGTCAGTCACGGTAAATAACGCTTTGTTATAGCGAACTATAGTAATCTAACAAGTCTTTGTTAGCTGTGAACGCGTCATTTTAACTAAAACACGATAAGCTTTGACGTTTTTAGTTTAGTCTTGTTCTTGATTTTCGATTCGGTCTGAAAACGTGTGAGAATATAGAGAAATATAAAATAAATGTTCATTTATCATAGTTATTTGACTAATTTAAGTTATATATTTATTCACTGAATATAAAAACGTTTAAAACTATTTATGGAGATTAAAAATAAAATATTCCATTACAGAACTTGTGCTGTAATATAATGTAAAAGGCATGCGTGCGTTATGAACCCAAAACCGGTGCTATAAGAGTCACTTTATGAGCAAGTGTGTTAAAAAAATATTTGTGAGGGTTTTTTGAGATACTTAACAACATAATAAATGGTCTATTAACATACATAATTAGCAACACCAGCGTTTATTTTTACTGTTATTAAGTTTGCAATCTAATAAATAATAATAATAATAATCAATCTCCTAGACAATTATTAGGACCACAAGAAAAAATACCCAAAAAAAATTGTATCGAATTCAAAATCATTTACCGACGTACCGATTAGTTTATGTTAATCCGTCCTACCAAATTCGAGTTACCAAACGAACCACAGCCAAACAGCTGATCTGACGTAGCTTTGTGACAAACAGCGAGTCAATATCCAACCAAAAATTAATCAAACCACATGTCAATAATGTCCAACAAAGTTGCACACAAAAATCAAAATTCGAACAGTCTCTTCAGATTATACCGAACATTTTTAATAATTCTGTTAATCTGTGGCTACGATTTCAATATTGTAAAAAGAACATATTTTAATTGGATAGCCAAAGTATATTGCTGTGGTCTTGTTTTTCTGGTTATTTATTCCTCTGTGGAGTGTTGTCCCGTGGAGTTATCTCAATATTGGTCTTTATTCGAATATTCGACGTCAGTGCTACTTATTCTGTTATTTGAAAGTCGAACAGACATTTTCTTTAAAATGTTAATGGACATTGACTCTTATTTGAGAATAAATAGACGTCATCACATTCATAGTATGTATAAGTTAGTCATTTTCTCCATTATAACTTGGTCTGTTCGAGTTTCATATACTTTGATGTACTGTTTTACGTACGAATGCTATGATAGTTTGATTTTGTTTGTGGTGAGACAATTTTCTTTAATCGCTCTCGATTTCAATCGAGTCTGGCGATGCATATTATTCGATGCTATTCGATATCGGTTGAAAGTCCTCCGTGTGAGATTGGAGGAGACTCCTGAGTGTAATTATTATTTATACGTCAAAAATAATAAAAGTATTAAAGAAAATAAGATTAAATTTTGTCTGTACATGTATAGGAGTATTGCTGATTTGGTTGATATGATATCGCCTGAACTGCATGCATCGGTAAGTATTTTAATTAAATTTAAAAAACCGGCCAATTGCGAGTCGGACTCGTGCACGAAGGGTTCCGTACCACGGGTACCGTAAAAACGTCAAAAAGTCATGTCTATTGAATGGGAGCAACCTTAAACATTTAATTTTATTCTTTTTTTTAGTATTTATTGTTATAGCGACAATAGAAATACATCATCTGTGAAAATATCAACTATCTAACTATCACTGTTCATGAGATACAGTCTCGTGATAGACAGACGGACGGACAGCGGAGTCTCAGTAATAGGGTATTACTTATTAGGGCTTTGGGTACGGAACCCTAAAAAAGGTCTCCGTTCTTTTTATCAAACCTTACATAGGTATCTTTTTTCATGAAAACAGAAAATTAAACTTTGAATTTTGAAAAGGAAACAGATTATCCCAAAAATCAAAAACCTTATCATGAAAACGTAATAATTATTGACGTGACGTTAACTGATTTTTATTTTATTTTTTTAGTTGTTCCTGAGTGTAGCTGGCAGTTTACCAAAACTAGTTACCAATGTCTACAACATATTGACTGCTATTGAGGGTCACGTAAGTACTTATGCAATTTTTTAAAGATACACTGAAGATTGACACTAACAAACTCCGGGTTGCAACTAAGAAATTCCTAATGGTCAAAAAACATAACATAACATACCATTACGCCTGTATTTAAAATAGGGGGCGAGCCTATTGCCAGTAACCCGGCACAAATCCTAACTCCGAGCTGCAACTGAGAATTTCATAGAAAAACACAATAACACTTTGCTCGACCTGGGAATCGAACCCAAGACCTCTAGTAAGTTGCTCACAAAATGAAGCTAGCTAGCACTCCAAAACGTAGGTAGGTCGCAATGAAGATAAACGTACTTAAAAATAAGTACTTTTTTATCTATTTTAGGAGCCAGTCGGATCTCTAGGCTACGTATTATTGCATCTAGTACAAATAGCTCTGCTTCTCTTCTCACCGTTCGTCGCCGTGGAGTTTTATTCTGTGGAAGTGGACAGAATTAGGCTGTTTTTGGTGCATAGACTGATTGATGGTAACGGTATGTATAGCTTTGCAAACATTGATAGTTTTCTTTTTTATTGAATGGCAAACAAGCCAACATCTCATGTTAAATGGCCACCGCTACCTATAGACATCTGCAATGCCAGAGGCAATGCAAAACGCGTTGCCATCCCAAAGGCGAGGCCTGTGGACAGTGAGCAATGGGTAGCTCACCATCCTTACGTTACGTAACGACAGGCCGTGTCGACGGCGCGTTCGTGTTCCACGCGCGCCTCAAAGAGATGTCAGCAGAGGGAAGGGGCCACTGAGGGCCGATGCCTGCCCGGGCCGCGGGTTGTTCGCAAGAGATACCGCGCCCCCGGAACGCAAAGGGCACAAGAAGGAACATGGGGGGTTTTAGTCAGTAATAGTCTGACACTCCCTCCCGCCCCGCCCAGGGCGGGAGAAGTTATTTGATGATTTCCCACCCACCAAAAAAAAAAAATCCCAGAGGCGAAGTTGAAATGTCTCATATGCCTGTAATTACACCGGCACCCATACCCTTCAAACTGGAACATAGCAACGCTGCTTTGCGGCAGAAATATATATGGTGGTAGTACTTTCTCGGACGAACTCCTTCACAAAATTCTACCTACTACTAAGTTAAGTCTTTAGACAACACGGAAGGTTTATTTATTTATTTTTATTTATTTAAAAAAACTCTTAATCTACCATCACAGGTTTAGAAACCTAATGTGATACCTAAGACTACTTATAATAATTAACTATTTTAAATAACACTATTACTAACAACTACACTATATTAACACAAAACTAACTTTAGTATGTTTACATAACAAAAGAAAATTTAAAAATAAAAGAACAAAATAAACAATAATCATAAAATAAACAAAATAAATATAAAATTAAACTAATTGTTGCTTTCGTAACATATTAGGTGTAGTGGCTCAGCGGTTGGCAGCTAAGCTTCTTGTCTCCGCTTCGATTTCCGCACGAAATCAATATTCGTATTACCTACAGGTAGTTTGTATACGTGAGCTCATATGTCTGTAAAAGTACTCATGGAACATTGGTAGATTGGGACAATTTTTTTTTTCAACTAAGCTAATATTTGTGTGTACAGCGATGTCATCATCGTCGTCCGTGTACATTGGTTATCGTAGACACAGGTAAAGATGCGAATTAAAAAGTAGCTTTTGTTCTAATCTACAAGAAATCAAGATAACAATCTAATTCTTTGACAGTCATAGTCAAAGCATTTATTTCAGTTAGACCATTTACAGGCACTTTTGAACTGTCAAGAAACTTCTTGTACAAAAAGTTGGATCTTGTTGCTTAGATGTAATTTCAATATGATCAGGTTTTACAGTGACGATGCAACAATCAAACAAACAGACAGAAAAGCATACTTTTGTGTTATAATATTAGTGAAGATTACATGGCTAGGATTTGTTACATACATAAACTCATACCTTTTTCCCATGGGGGTAGGCAGAAACCACAGAACGCCACCTGCTACAATCCTTACATCCTCCTTACGCCTCGTCCACATTCGTACATTGAGTTTTTACAATGTAATAAATATAATCGAAAGTTGAAGTAACTGCCTCGGTAGCCTAGTGGTCCTAAGCGCGACTGCTACGCTAGAGGTCTTGGGTTCGATTCCCAGGTCGAGCAAAAAGTGTTATTGGGTTTTTCTATGAAATTCTCAGTAGCAGCTCGGAGTTAGGATTTGTGCCCGGTTAATGGCAATAGGCTCGCCCCCTATTACATGGGACCTAAATATACCGGCGAACTGTGGGTGTACAATGTTACACCTCTGCCTAACCCTTCGAGGAATACAGGCGTGATGAAATTTTTTTTTTTTTTTTTATTAAGTTGAAGTATTCATTTCTAAACAATATTGTTTATTTCACAGACCCAGCTGTCAAAGAAGACGTAAATCTGTTTCTTCATTACACCGACATTAGAACATTCAAGTACAGAATTTGGCGAATAATACCTATCAACATATCTTTACCTTTGGAACTCATAAACATTTGCATTTCATATGTTATTGTCATTATTAATTATACACATTTGTATGGTTGATAAAATATACTTTATGTATATTGTCTTACAGACTATAGTTTTTAACCCCCGACGCAAAAACAACGGGATGTTATAAGTTTGACGTGTCTGTGTGTGTGTGTGTCTGTGGCATCGTAGTTCTCGAACGCGTGAACCGATTTTGATTTAATTTTTTGTGTTTGAATGGTTAATTAGTCGGGAGTGTTCTTAGCTTTGTTTGATGGAAATCGGTTCTGAGGTTCTAATGTTATCAGCTCTTTTGTTAGCTACGGTAGTGATTTCTTTCTTCTGTCGGGGGTTACTTAAAATTTTTATTTTTGTGTTTTTTATAACCGGTCATTATTTAAAAATAACGCACTAATCATTAGCAGCGATAACCCAGCAGTTCGACTCCTTCACGTGAATTATTTACCCACGAGACCTTAAAGACTACAAACAAATGTTTAAAATTGTTTAAGATCTATATTAAAATGTAAAACTTTGTGAGAACATTGTTTCCTTTGAGGTCAAAGTTTGATGAATCGAATGCACATTGATTTAACGAGACAAACTTAGGAAGATTTCCACTTCATTTGATTTTATCATTTGTTTTGAACAACTTATTTGATCGACAGGAATTAAATAATTTTAGACATTCAAATGCCGTTTTGTTTTTTGAAACTCATTAAAATATAATCTATACTAATATTATATTGTTTTGTATGCATGTATATATGTATTTATTATTAAAATATATTCTATTCCTGGATATTTTCTGTTCTTTGCACCTACCTACTATGTTTTGACTCTGCTCTCTAAGGCATTTAGTCCGCCTTTGTACAGTTTTTTACATTATGTGCATAAAGTTTAATAAATAAATAAATTATAAAGCTGAAGAGTTTATTTGTTTGTTTAGTTGAACGCGCTAATGTCAAGAATATCTGGTTTGAATTGGAAAATTCTTTTTGTGTTAGATAGTTCATTTATTGAGGAAGGCTATAGGCTATATAACATCACGCTATGACCAACAGGTGCGGAGCAGTAACCAAAAACGTAACCTAATTCGGGTAAAAAACAACGCGGACGAAGTCGCGAGCAGAAGCTAGTTGTCTATATAGCTGTTTAAAAAAAGCAAGAACTACCATAGACACTTTATACTGTAAAACTGTAAGCGTGCAGAGTAAACATATTGTAAATTGAATAGATTTTAACATAACATATCATCACGCCTGTATTCCCCGAAGGGTCAGGCAGAGGTGCACCAATTTACACCTACAACTCGCCGATTTGTTTAGGTCCCATGTAATAGGGGGCGAGCCTATAGCCATTAACATGCATACCATAAATCCTGACTCCGAGCTGCTACTGAGAATTTCACAGAAAAACCCAATAACACTTGCTCGACCTGGGAATCGAACCCAAAACCTCTAGCTTAGCAGTCGCGCTTAGAACCACTAGGCTATCGAGGCAGTTACATTATATTTTATCTTGTAGAACAAGCAATACTTCTGCCGGTGCTGCGGGTTGTTCGTAAGAGATACCGCGCCCCCGGAACGCAAAGGGCACAAGAAGGAACATGGGTGGGTTTAAGTCAGTAACAGTCTGACACTCCCTACCGCCCCGCCCAGGGCGGGAGAAGTTATTTGAAGATTTACCACCGTCCAAAAAAAAAAAAAAAAAGAACAAGCAATACTTGCTTCTTTAAAGGTGACGTTTCGCCACTGCCTTCTGATATTCAAGCACCCGTAATCAAAACAACATCAACATTCAATCCAAAACAAATTTCTGAGTTTCCGTTAAGAAACAGTTCAATCTAAAATCAAGCTGATTCACTATAGAACCTTACATTACTAAAGCATACAACACATTATTTACCGTCTAGACTGATAGTTCCTGATGCTATTAATCACAGCTTTTTGTTACCATCTCCTGTACTGCACTTAGCATAATTACTGCAGAATTTCCTTGCAAATTACCCGTAGATACAGCGTGGTTTAATTTAGATTATTATCTATTTCATAGATTTATGGGAAAATATAGACATAACATACCATCACGCCTGTATTCCCTGAAGGGTTAGGCAGAGGTGTACCAATGTACACCCATAGTTCACCAGTTTTTTTTTTAGGTCCCATGTAATAGGGGGCGAGACTATTGCCATTAACCGGGCACAAATCCAAACTCCGAGCTGCTACTAAGAAATTCCTAATGGAAAAACCCAATAACAGTTTGCTCGACCTGGGAATCGAACCTAGGACCCCATGCTTATCAGTCGCGCTTGCGACCACGAGACCAACGGGGCAGTTAAACGGGGGTGTATTCTGTATTGTTTTTTTTTTCCGAAAGAAGTCCTGTTTCTCTAAAAAGAAACACAGATTTGGTCAAGATAGGCCACACATGATTGTGTCAGTCATCGTGGTGTGAAAGAATTCTCAGAGCGACTTCCGTGTCCCGGGTAATGGTAGTTGGAGGAACACCGTGGGGTCTTAGTCGCTATGACTCCGACACACTGGTCCTCCTTCCCCGAGGCGGAGGCAGTCTATAAGGACTTCCCCTGGAAAAAAAATATTTTAATCATCAATTCAACTGAGCTCTTAGGAAAGTATAAAAAAGACATTTACGTAGGCCACATAAAGTACAAAAACAAAATCTAGCTGGAATATTCCCTGAATATTGCTTCAATCCGTAGGTTCGTAGCAGTAGCTACGCTAACAGCTACGACGTAGCACCGAAGTAGCACTGCGTAGCAAATATTATATTTATAAAAAAACAAAGATGGCAAAATTGTCTTGTTTGTCTTTAATTTAAATATTAACGTGTGACTGTGATGGTGTTATTATACGCTCCCTGCGAAATAATGAGGAAAATTGAACAAAATCAACACTTATTATCTAGTGTTTAATGTAGTAAGAATAAATGACAGATGCAAGAAATGCTGGAGAAGGTATTTCTGTAATTGGCAAATTGTATGAACTCAGATTTTAAAACCGAACTATAATAATTTAATTTAATTTTAACTGCCTCGGTAGCCTAGTGGTCTTAAGCGCGACTGCTACGCTAGAGGTCTTGGGTTCGATTCCCAGGTCGAGCAGAAAGTGTTATTGGGTTTTTCTATGAAATTCTCAGTAGCAGCTCGGAGTTAGGATTTGTGCCCGGTTAATGGCAATAGGCTCGCCCCACATGGGACCTAAATATACCGGCGAACTGTGGGTGTACATTGTTACACCTCTGCCTAACCCTTCGGGGAATACAGGCGTGATGGTATATATAATAATTTACCACATTAATGTAGTTCAAACACATTTTAAAATAAATAAATTTTATTATTAAAAAAGAAAATTGAATATTTATTGTAGGTATTTTTTATGTTTTATTATATTACATTATTTGTATAAAAATAATAAAATTTAAAGACATAAAAAAATAATATAAAATAGATTTAAATAGATTAGAATAATAATCTTTATATACAGATGAATAAATGATTATTTTTATTAATAATTTGTTTGATCGATGGGTATTTATTCCGCGTCTGAGAACAGAAGTAATTCCTAATATGGATCAAGGATTAAAAAAAAAATCAAAGCTTTTGCATGTGCAAACGGGTTACGTATAAAAATATAATGATATTTAGTATTGCACAAATACATTCATATTTTCAATACATTATTAATGGCAACAATGAAGTCAAGAAACAAAAATCATTAATAAACAAACATTACATTACTACTATTTCAAATACCGCATCCACACCTCAAAAAAGTCCGACATCAATGTCTTTCCCGCTCTCCCGAAGAGACAATACAAGTAGTATTGTCTCTTTCTTTTATCTCCTTTATTAAGTACTGTAGTGACGCAATATCCGGCTCCAGAGCGCCATAGTTTCATTACATATAAGTTGCTTATCGCTTTACTTCTCTCAATGGCCGCCGTATTGTTTTTGTTGAAAGAATTTCAGTTTCTTTTTCCTTCATAATTTTGTTTTTGGTTCATTTGTTTTTTTTCGTAAGTACTCTGGGGCAATAAGGGTGTGGATACGAGCAAACAATTGACGTACTTTTTATGAGCTGTCAAAACTCGATTCCCCTATAGGTTTTGTATGATAATTGCAAATTGTGACGTCGTTTATTATTAACGGCGTATTTTTCATAATGATACTAGCTTCTGCCCGCGGATTTTTCCGCGTCAAAGTGAATGTACTATTTTAGAATATAATTTATCTTTGTGCCAAATATAATATAAATTACTAACTTCTGCTCGTGACTTCGTCCGCGTAGATTTTTCACCCGCATTAGGTTACGTCTCTGGTTACTGTTCCGTGCCTATTGGTCGTAGCGTGATGTTATATAGCCTACCTCGATAAACGAACTATTATACAACACATAAAGATTTTTTGAATTCCAACCAACTCAACCAACTACCAAATTCAACCAACCAAACAAACAAACTTCTCAGCTTTAAAATATAAGTATAGATTAGTGGGATATTAGTAGGATTGTAGCAGGATAGGATAATGTAAACCACTCATGTTACAATAGTCATGCAATAGTAGACATGCTTACTAGCCTTTTTAAGCTCTTTATGACTAAAAGTGGCTCAAATACACGCATTAATTAATTCCATTTACGTATGTATATAAATAAACCATCACGCCTTTATTCCCCGAAGGGTTAGGCAGAGGTGTAACAATGTATACCCACAATTCGCCGGTATATTTAGGTCCCATGTAATAAGGGGCGAGCCTATTGCTATTAACCGGGCACAAATCCTTACTCCGAGCTGCTAATGAGAATTTCATAGAAAAACCCAATAACACTTTTTGTATCAAGACCTCTAGCGTAGCAGTCGCGCTTAGGACCACTAGGCTACCGAGGCAGTTTATGTATGTGCAAATAGTTATTCAAGTCCAAATGTAATGAAGACAACTCTTTGATAACAAATCAAAGCCTCCCTGTAACAGTGTCTCCATCTATTGTCAAATGACTGTAAACATTTACAATCAGACGCACAAGAACAATTGCCATCCATTCCGCTTCAAGGCAATCCAATCCATTTGCAAATAGAAGTAGAATTCGAGTTAATTGTCGTTTTGCAAGTTTCCATTGCAACTTACCAAACTGACAAACATTCAAATATCAACTCTATTTTCTTAACTATAAGATTTACCAACATTGAGGTGGAGTGTAATTTTATCGTGGTAGTAAAAGGTAGTGTTGGGCCACGAAATACGAGTATTGTTCATTTGTATGCGCGTGAGTGAATTGGTTTGAAATGTGAAGGGCTTTAGACGGTATTGCCTCTCTAACTTTTGTTTAGAGCTGATGTAGATGTTGTTTTAGGATGTGGCGCTATTAAGATGTGTCTGTGGACGGTTTAAATGGAAATGTGATTCCTAATTGGTTTTAGGATGTCTTCCGGATAGGTCATCTTAAAGTGATGTTGACTGTAGTTATTAAGATAATGTTTTGTAAATAAGACTATATAATGGGGGACATCGTACATGACGATCGTACACGGTTGGCGCAGTGGCTGAGCGATTAGCTGCTGCGCTGCGTGTCGCGGGTTCGATTCCCGCACGGAACAAATATTTGTATGGCCTACAAATAGTCGTTTCGGGTCTTGCTGTTAGTGTATGTGAGTTTATATGTTTGTAAACGCACCCACGATACAGGAGAAATTGCTAATGTGAAGCAACGGTTAAAAAAAAAAAAAGAAAAAAATGAGAAATTATTCCTCGTAACCGAGGAATAATTTCTCATTTTTTTTTTTTTTTTTAGAAAAATGCTGCTACATTGAAAAGTGGTCTTTGGGAGAGGGCTATGTTCACCAGTGGATGGCTATAGGCTGATATGATGATGATAGAAAAATGGAACACTTACATGGTAAAAATGTATGGAAAAGTTGTTTTTTTTTTTTAACTATTTTTTTTAAATCCTATATTGAATTCCACCTCGTATACAGACTGGATTAAGCTTTTCATGCGTCAATAACGTATATTTTTAAGATAGCATAAAAATTAAAAGTAAGTTTTAACAACGTTCAAGTATTTGTAAGAAATCTGAATGAATCCCATTCTTAAGCATTCATCAGATACATTAAAACCATCTAATCCTGCTAATTAAAAAGTTCAAAATCTAGTAACAATGTCATCTCAACGACAATCGAGACTAGACAGCGATCGATCCTAAAACTTAATACCATTACCACCCAGATATTCACACAATTCGTCATCTAAGAACAAAACCAAAAAGCCTTCTTTAATAATAACTAAACAAACCCTTATTAAATTTAACAAATCCCAAACTAACAAGCACTGACATTTTTGAAAATGGAACGTCCCTCAAAAATCTAAGGTTTCCATTAATACGACAAATAAAACGCAATAAAAAAAATAACAAGACAAATATAAAACCTCGTACACACGTAACGTGATATTTTAAAAGAAAGAAAGAATATGTGGACTTGTGAAGACCTTTAAAACGGACGAAGGGGAGGCAATTTAATTTTCTTTTGGACTCTATTGAGTGAAATCCAAAGCATATTGGACAAATATAAAATGCTTTGATGTGTAATGTTATCCCTCCATTATTATTTTCCCTTTTTGTCCGTGTATTAGCTTCGTTTTTGGACGTACACGGTTTCAATTTTTATGTAATCAAATGTGGAGTTCCAAAATTGAATGTTGTTTTTTTTGTAAAGAATTTTTCTTTATAGCTGTCAATAGTATTAAAACCAGAAGAATACGGATGCCATAATCTCAAAATTAATAAAAGTTCAACATTATAAAAATGTGTTATGATTCTGATTAAAAAATAGCAATAAACATACAAGCACCTGTCAATAATTTGAATTAAATTAAATTACAAACAAAAATATATACTTAACTACCATTTCCCTAAATTCCAAATTAATCTTAAACATCAAAAGTCCAACAAAAACGTACAAATTACATTCATTTGACAAAGAGAATAGACGAACTTATTAAATTTTAATAGACGCATATCAAAGTACGTTCGCCGAAGCGACAATGCGTGATAACGTCAAAGGGAAAATTCCTTTGTGATCATATCGTGTCATTTTATTTTTCATTTCAACCGGTGTGTCCTGAGCTTTACGATGCGTTAATTGCTTTCATTATGAGCAATGTTAAATTGTCCGTTATTTTAAAAATAGAAATGGATTTATTTGGTTCTTTTTTCTTAACTGGAGATATTGCAATGGCACGCAAATTACGTCCTTACTGGAAATGAGATAAAGGTTGGGTCGTTTGGTATTTGACAAAGTTTGACGTAGAGATACCGTTTAAACTTTTATTAATATTTAAATATCAATATGTAGAAGTCAGTCGATTAGAGCATGTTCGTAGTTAAGTTTATGTTGAATACTGAACTAGTTTTAACAAACAAAAACTGCCTCGGTAGCCTAGTGGTCCTAAGCGCGACTGCTACGCTAGAGGTCTTGGGTTCGATTCCCAGGTCGAGCAAAAAGTGTTTTTGGGTTTTTCTATGAAATTCTCAGTAGCAGCTCGGAGTTAGGATTTGTGCCCGGTTAATGCTAATAGGCTCGACCCTATTACATGGGACCTAAACTTATCGTGGAACTGTGGGTGTACATCGGTACACCTCTGCCTAACCCTTCGGGGAATACAGGCGTGATGGTATATTGTAGTTGTATAATTACGCCAGTGAAGCCGCGGGCAAGAACTAGTTTATTTATAATTATAATAAACCTAACCTACCATAGGTAATCAAACATGAAACTCATTAGCACTTACAAGTCACGAGCGGTAAAAGTTAACGCGCGCGTAAACGTTACCCGCTAATCCGCGGCGCGTATAAAATGCGCTACAAACGAACGTTTATTAACGTGTTAACGTTATCAGTGCGCGTGCTGAGTCGTAATAATAGGTATTAATGGTGTGTTGTGTTTGATAAGTCAAATGTCTGTAGTTTATTGACTTGTATGATGTCCTCTCTGAAGATTTCGTTGGGAAATCGATTCTAGTACTTACGGTTTAAGGTGCTTTTTTTATTGAAACCTTTTATTTACCTTCACTATGTCCTTGAATTTTGCAAGCAATATTTCACCCACTTCCACTGAAGCTATTGGGCTGAAATTTGACAAAGAATATACATATTTATTTCTATAACGAAAAAAAAAAAAAATTATAAAGTTAAGCGTTAGTAAAAAGTAGTTAGTTTGACGACACGTTGACGCAGTGGCCGAACGGCTGTAGCTGTTGCGCGGCAAGTCTCAGGTTCGAATCCCAGACGAAACAATCGGATTCGATCCCAGACAAAACAAATTTTTGTATAGCTTAGCTGGCTTATAGCTGACAAAAATCGAACAGCAACACCGAGGCACGCAGCACACCAATCGCTTAGCCATTGGACGAAACGCGCCGTCAATACCACTATTTCTTCACTTTTCAGTACCTACCATCCAGAAACCAAAATAAATAAACAACCTTACCCTTGATAGCTTCCATTACTCCTCAGCATTAATCTCGTAATTACAGCCAAAACGTAAAGTTGGGATGAAATTTTAATCGTACCTCCCCCCCTCCCACCACCCCCTTTGGCTGTCCTCATTAACACAACATTTGAAGATTTAAACAGTCATCGCTCGCTGATGAGTTGTAAACTTGTAAGTTAATGCTGCAACATATTTAGGTTACGCTATCCTATTTTTTTTTCTTTAAGCTAAATCTGACTTTTGTGATAGAAAAACCGGCTAATTATTTATTTATTTAAGGAAAAACAAAAAGTAGGACAATAAAAAATAGACAAATTATCTTAAGTATGAAATATAAAACAATTATGTTACCCACTACGTTCTCCACAGATTACACTCTAAAATATTTAAGACTAGCTAACACGGATACACTTCATACACATAACATCAGCATTTACAAAAAAGTAATCATAGCCGAATTTTTAAATATATATATTATAAAAGAAAAAAATGGAAAAGTAAGTAAGTAAGTGTAAAATTGTGCACGTACATTAACATAACTTTACGTTATTATTATTTTATATTACTTTGCTGATCCTTTAGGAGTTATGATTAGCACAGTAAGGGTTACTACCAACACTATTAAGCTTCACCTTCTATATAGAACTTGCCATGGTTAAGGTATTCTGTAAAAAATTACAACTATTCATTATGTTTATAAAGATACATGACTGTAACATACAGACAGTCGTTACATCAAAAAACTACTCTTAATAGACAGAGATACGATAACAATATAGTGCAGGCTGACTTTAATGTATACTGTCCGTCTATCTGTCTATTTC
This sequence comes from Caradrina kadenii, assembly GCA_947462355.1. Classification (NCBI taxonomy): domain Eukaryota; kingdom Metazoa; phylum Arthropoda; class Insecta; order Lepidoptera; family Noctuidae; genus Caradrina; species Caradrina kadenii. Next base: position 10,276,947 of record OX381692.1, on the reverse strand, counting down.
TGAAATCGTCAATCCACTTTGAACAAGAGTGGTGATCAATGTTCGTTTCTTCTATGTATAAGAAGAGGCCTTTGCACTGCAGTGGCACAATACACAATTTATCAAGGTTTTCCAAAAGCTTCTTTATTCTCAAGATTTGAAATCTTAAGTCACAATCAACCTGGGACTTATACCGATGACTTTTTGCACGTCTCGTCTGTTATTGTTCTGTATAAAAAAAAAATTAGGTACTTCTCACTAGCTTTCTACGCGTGGCGTGACGTAACCTAAATCTAATCCCTTTGCATTACAAACATAGGCGTTTTATCTCGTCATGAAAACGGGCAAGTTTTAACGTTTATTAAGAGTAGTATTCTGTAATTAGTCAACGAGTGTTGTTTACAAGAAATATTAGTCTTGTGGGACTTTATGCGATCATATTTCGCGAAGTTTAATAATAATATCTGGTTTATTTCGCAATATTTTGTTAATAGGTGCTACGATTAGTAATGGTTTGACGTAACTTGGTCGTATTTTAAGTCTAAGTGTATATATAGTAGGAGTTATGCTATAATTGACTTGCTAGTTCCTTTCGTATCGATAATACATTAACTGCCCCGTTGGTCTCGTGGTGGCGAGCACGACGGTTGAGCATGGGGTCCTGGGTTCAATTCCCAGGTCGGGCAAAAAGTGTTATTGGGTATTTCTATTAGGAATTTCTCAGTAACAGCCCGGAGTTTGGAAGTTGGTGGTGTGATACCCCCGTGCCTCGGAAAGAACGTAAAACCATTGCTCCTGATCCTGATATCTCCCCGGTTATGTCGGATTACCGTCCCATCGGAATGTGTGAGTTAGGGAAGAGGGAGTGCATCTGTATTTGCGCACACACTTGTGCACTGTAATATCTCCTACGTACTTGGCTAGTCTGAATAAAGATTAGCCGCCGTGGCCGGAATCGGTCTGGAGAATACATACATACATTTATAATAATTAACACGCCTTGGGCCCAGTAAGTGGATTCTGAAAATATTGTGTCATATTGGGCTAAGTGAAAACACTTAGCTAAAAAGTAATGTTAACAGTGAAAAGAACGAGAAAGTATGTCTATAAACTTCTAAATAGTCGTATTTAAATCCATTTTTTTTTCAAAATAGTTTTTTTTAACTGCCTCGTTAGCCTAGTGGTTTCAAGCGCGACTGCTACGCTAGAGGTCTTGGGTTCGATTCCCAGGTCGAGCAAAAAGTGTTATTGGGTTTTTCTATGAAATTCTCAGTAGCAGCTCGGAGTTTGGATTTGTGCCCGGTTAATGGCAATAGGCTCGCCCCCTATTACATGGGACCTAAACATATCGGCTAACTGTAGGTGTACATTGTTACACCTCTGCCTAACCCTTCGGGGAATACAAGCGTGATGGTATGTGTGATGGTGTGTTTTTCTTTTATGGCAACTGTTACGAAATAAGGTGAAATTTGTTATTTAAGTGAATTTTTACAAAAAGAAAATGCATTATTTGGTACCATTTACTAAGGTTTATAATGTAATTTATTTGTTAATAAAAATGTTAATAATTTCGTGCAATACTACCAGCGCTTCCATTGTACTTTATCCAGAATTCCAAGAGACAAGACAACGTTTACAAAATGCACTATCATTACTAAAAACCACACACACACACAAAGAAACAAAATCACAAAATAACACGCCACGAACCCAGCTAAAAATTACTCATATTAAAAATGATAAATCACTGTTCACACGACCGGGGCGGGTGCAGCGATGCAATATTCTTGACACGCTATTTGTCATAAATGGGTGACGTGAGCTAGTGTGAACTGCCACTGATCTCATGTGGTACATGCATTGCGTTTCCTAGGAAGATTTTTCTTAACAAATACACGAGATTTTCCGTGATAAAGTACTTGTTTTGCAAGGATAGGTTGAGATTGCGTGCATTTTGTATCGTGTAAGGTTGTTTGTTTAAGGGAGAGAATTATGTGTGGTGGTTTGTTAAAATCTGTTTGCGATTGTGATTTAGAAAGTTGTACGAAACAATCTTACGTATTAAAATATTTTGACGTTGATTTTTGAAACTACTCTTCTAATGACTGGCCTGTTGGTCTAGTGGTTAGTGACCCTGACTGCTAGGACAGAGGTCGTGGGTTCGATTCCCACACAGGACAAATGTTTGTGCGATGAGTACGATTATTTGTTCTGTATCTGGGTGTGTAATTTATCTATAACATGTATGTATTTAGAAATATACAAGTATGTTTATCAGTTGTCTGGTTGCCATAGTACAGGCTTTGCCTAGTTTGGGATCAGGTGGCGGTGTGTTGGTTGTCCCAAGGTGTTATTATTATTAATTTAACATTCTAACAGCGCTTAATAAAACTAATTTATTAATATATAGATTAAATATTTACAGCCTTAAAATTAGATATAAAAAAACCTTAATAATAACAAAAAAAAATTTGAAGGCATCAAAAAATTTTCAACCGGAAAAGTGCCCAAAAGACTGGCGGCATTGCCACGTTGGATGGCAATGCTTAACCTCCGGCCAAGGTAAAAGGGTCACGGGAAGTGTCAACCAGCTGTTTAGATAAATACCTAAAAATACTATGGGCACACGGACCCCACGGTTTCTACCACAGTTTCCACCCCAAACCAATAAGGGTACTTACTCTTCTAATTGTCGACTGAGACCTTTTTCTAAGCGATAAAGAATTTGTTTAAGAAAGAAAGAAAGATTGAAAATGTATTTATTTGGCACAGAAACACAATATAAATAAAGATGAATAAAAATAAAATAAGTTTACCCTTACTTACTTCAAAAATCATATTTCCTTAAAAGACTTCGCGTTAATGCAACCATTTTTTTTATTGGGAACCTCAAAATGGGTAATCATTTATCATCATGTCAGCAACAGGACGTCCACTGCTGGACATAGGCCTCCCCCATAGATTTCCATACTTATCATTATGAACAACTTTTACTAACTTAGCAACCCTGAAACCAGGATACATACATTTTATCGAGTTAAGCAAACCTAATGTCATCTGCGGGTGTTTTTTGGCAAACAAATACATTCATTGATTTATTGTTCGTAGATAAAACAAATTAATATAATATAACCATAAAATTGAATTCTGCACCCAAATAATTACAGTATATGGTTCTAAATCCAACAATATAACTGCACACAGCACCACGTGCAATAAACATCAAGCACACAGCTTTTAAAACAAGCCTTAACAGCCGTTAATAAAACCCTATCACATTATACCCTCAAAACGGAGCACCTCAAGCCGTAAACTGTCCGATTCACTACTTAACTGGAGTTTAACGTGCGCACCGTTAACTCCGTTCAATCTGCTTAATTGAGAATGGTTTCACCGACCTTTAATGGGCAATATGTTAGTTATGCGTTTTGGGAGATCCAGGCTGTATACTTGTAATTAAGTAATTATTTTGGGTAAGATAAGATGGTTGATGATGATGGATGGATGGAGTGAGGTGGCAAGGTGGTCTAGTCGCGTACCGTGGTTGTTGTTCCGTTTGGTGCGTAGAAAGAGTTCCTGGAAGGACGAGGCTATTGCGAAGCAGTTCGACAGTAAAGGGTAGTAAATAAAATAAAAAGTTTCGGTGACTAACGCCATCGAAAAATCACAAATGCAACTAATACTGGTGAAGTAAAACATCGTAAGCAAATTTTGACATTTTTTTTCAGTTAAATTAATACTAAGTAAGTTGGCGCTTTTTGGGGGAGGCCTACGTAGAGCAGTCTACGGGTATAAGCGGATGTGATGATGATGAATACAATATAAGTGTAAAATGCGTCAAAGCATGGTGATTCATGCTAATACCTTATCTGAAAATCAAGAATCAGAAAATTCAAAGCATTTCAAAGTCAAAGTCAAAACATTTATTTCAATTAGACCATTTACAGGCACTTTTGAATTGTCAAGAAGTTAGCCATACAAAAAGTTGAAGCTAGTTACTCGTTTCAAAACGTAGGTCTCTATAGAGAAACAGGAGCAAGAAACTCCAAGGACACTCCTTTCAAATTGGTTTTTATAAAATCTTGGTTACAATATTCTTGTTGCTTCTATATGTGAAAACAATGAAGATGAATATAAAACATTGACTCTGCAGTGGAACAATAATACGCTAGTATTATTATTTAACAAATGTTCATCGTGTATTTAACGCCACCTGCTTATCCACCAAAGCCCAATTAAACGAACTTATATTTATTCGTAAAAATCACGCACAACGTGATAGTATCGCGTGTCGGTCACTCGTATGAGATATATTTTTTATTATTACCAGCGGTCGCCACAATTTGCGGCCCCTGCTTTATGCTTTGGTGCGTCTTGTTGCGGTAGTTATTTTGCGCGACCCCCGGATTGTGTTCACATTGAGAGAGTGCTTATTTATTTTAAAAGGTTCATAGGTACCCAGTTTTATTTATGATAATAAAGTATTTTTCCTGTGTCATAGGTTTATTTTTTTTTTGGTGGGTGGGAAATCATAAAATAACTTCTCCCGCCCTGGGCGGGGCGGGAGGGAGTGTCAGACTTTTACTGACTAAAACCCACCCATGTTCCTTCTTGTGCCCTTTGCGTCCTGCCCCCGGCAGGCATCGGCCCTCAATGGCCCCTTCCTTTTGCTGACATCTCTTTGAGGCGCGCGTGGAACACGAACGCGCCGTCGACACGGCCTGTCGTTATGCAACGTAAGGACGGTGAGCTACCCATTGCTCACCGTCCACAGGCCAGTATCTACGGTGGCCGGGAGTCGTCTCGCGGCTCCCGACGTCCGGAGCGTCTACCGCGGCGGCTGGGACGGGAGTACCGCTGTCTCAACCGTCCCGCCGCCTCCTTCTCAAGCATTACTGCCTCGCAGAAGGAGGCGACTGCATCCCATTCACTCTCGCTCCGGACCATGGCTTGCACCAGGGCCGGACGCGAGAGTTCGCCGCGGCCGATGGCCGCCACGAGGACTCGGCGATGCTCCGCCCAAGCGGGGCATACCGCCACGGTGTGCTCCACCGTGTCCTCGGGGCGATCCACACAATGGTGACACCCGGACGTTTCCTCATCATAGGTACGGTTAAAACATATAAATGTACATAAAACACATGTAAGATTAAGATTAGATTACGTATATGTAGGCCGTACAAATATTTGTTCCTTTCGGGAATCAAACCCAAAAAATGCAGCACAACAGCCTATCCGTGAGCCAATCGCTGACCATGCCATTTCGACGTAATTTTTTCTATTATAACCGAAAAATTTTATTTGGTTGTTCCACCCAATTATTTATTTACAAAGATGAGCTGATAGTTTATTAAATATTTTCCTTAAAGCTTGGACGTGAAATAGTATTTTCTTAGTTCAATTTTGCGACAAATTATTACAGAAGTTCTATTGGGTTCAAAAACTAGTTAACGCGCCGAATCAAAACAATACCCCACAATAAAGATTAGGCAATCAAAAAATCTCTCGGTCTGAATTTTCCCAGTCTGTTCTAACGCAAACGGTTTGAGAACAACTTATATGAAACTGCACTTTAAGATACTCTTGAACTATCACGTAAAACATTTATATCAAACTGATGATCATGGATATGCTTGCAGGAACCGTTCAAACTACCGTTTTATCCAAGCATAAAGTCTATTATCACTGACACCTGTACCTATTAAGCACATTTAAAACTCTTTTAAATGTGAGGTTAGGATAGGGTTAAGTATTTTTATTTTATTTTATATTCTTTATTATTTGATTGAATTTCGGTCACAACATCCAATTTCAATGGAAACAAGACAAGTACGCAGGCGATTTTATTGTGCACAAGTATGTGCAGAAACTCAGGTGGACTCCTATCACTGACATATTTTTTAATTTTCAAATGACTTCTTCCGCCCTGGTTGGAGTGGAAGGCAGTGTCAGACTCTTACTGACTAAAACCCACTCCCGTTTCTCTTAATGCCCGTTGCGTTCCGCGGTAAGTCTTTCGAACATATTCCACAACATCGCTCACATGTATGAAAGGCTTGCATAACGACAGGCCGTGTCGACGGCGCGTTCGTGTTCCACGCTCGCTTCAAGGAGATGTCAGCATAGGGAAGGGGCCACTGAGGGCCGATGCCTGCCGGGGCTGCGGGTTGTTCATAAGAGCTACCGCGCCCCCGGAACGCAAAGGTCACAAGAAGGAACATGGGTGGGTTTTAGTCAGTAAAAGTCTGACACTCCCTCCCGCCCCGGCGGGGGAAGTTATTTGATGTTTTCCCACCCCCCAAAAAAAAAGAAAAAAAAATTATGGAAACCTATTCGTCCAGGGTCAACTGTTAAACTCCGGGCGTCTACTGTGAAATCCCTATTATAAAAATCTTATAAAACTACCTGATCTGGAAGCTAAGCAGTCAACTTTTCGACCATGAGACCAACGGAGCGGCTTTTATTGTTCAATCACATTATTACCAGAAGAAAAAAAGCCGCAACTGCCTCGTTAGCGTAGTGGTTTAAAGCGCTACTGCTACGCTAGAAATCTTGGATACGGTTCCCAGGTCGAGCAAAAAATCTTATTGTGTTTTTCTATGAAATTCTCAGTAGCTGCTCGGAGTTAGGATTTGTGCCCGGTTAATGGCTATAGGCTCGCTCCCTATTACATGGGATCTAAACATACCGGCGAACTGTGGGTGTACATTTTTACACCTCTGCCTAACCCTTCGGGGAATACAGGCGTGATGGTATGTTATGTTTACCAGAAAAAAAGGCGGAAAGGTGTCCCTATTCTGAACACGCACGCCACGTTGCCGCGCGACCATCGGATTTCTTTCTCCATTATAGTGTAAGCCGATATTATTGGGGCACAAATTGAATTGTCATACATACTCGGGGAGTCCCTTTATTGTGTTTTAATGGTGGATGCGCACATACGAAATATACGGGTTTGTTTACATTGCTAGTGGTTTCGGATTATGTTGGATTTTTTTCAGGACACTATATAATATTTAGTGTATACTGTAAGTAGTACAACTGCCTCGGTAGCCTAGTGGTCCTAAGCGGGACTGCTACGCTAGAGGTCTTGGGTTCGATTTTCAGGTCGAGCAAAAAGTGTTATTGGGTTTTTCTATGAAATTCTCAGTAGCAGCTCGGAGTTAGGATTTGTGCCCGGTTAATGGCAATAGGCTCGCCCCCTATTACATGGGAACTAAATATACCGGCGAACTGTGGGTGTACATTGTTACACCTCTGCCTAACCCTTCGGGGAATACAGGCGTGATGGTGCAAGTAGTACAAGAATGTTTGTGCGAAATTGAAATGTATGTGTAATTGAGTAGCGGATGTTTTAGGTTGTAACTGCCTCGTTAGCCTAGTTGTCCTAAGCGCGCCTGCTAGAGGTCTTGGGTTCGATTCCCAGGTCACCTCTGCCTAACCCTTCGGGGAATACAGGCGAGATGGTATGTATGTAGACTCACAGTATGTAGATATTGATCTAGCTTACGCAAGATATTTTTATCCCGTCTCTGTGACCCCATGAGACAATGCTGAATTCGACGCAGGCAAAGTCGCGGGCAGTAACTAGCTTCTTTATAAAAAATACAAAATTAAAAATTTTATGTAACCCCGGACAGTAAAAAAAAGTAGTACCATAGCTAACAAAAGAGCTGATAACTTTGAAACCGCTGAACCGATTTCAATCAAACAAAGCTAAGAACACTCTCGATTAATTAACCTAACAAACATTAAAAATAAAATCAAAATCAGTTCATGCGTTTGGGAGCTACAATGCCACAGACAGACAGACACACACACACACAGACACGTCAAACTTATAACACCCCATCGTTTTTGCGCCGGGGGTTAAAAAGATATTCACTGACAATAATAAATACACTAATAAAATCAAAATAAACAAAAAGCCATTTACAGGCACTTTCAAATTATCAAGGAATCAATCAGAAAAATGAAGCTAGATGCTGACTCGATTGAACTGGCTCTTCTGTTCGTCTTACAATGTCACGTCCATCTCTGTTTCTATAAACTATACATACACTCGAAAATATTATTCGCTTTCCATAAAAATATCGAAGCTTTCAATAATATTGGCGCTTGCTCAGGTACTTTACATTTCATAGTGGAACTCAAGTCAAACAGTTGCATGGAGGAATATTGAGATTTTATCGAACAAATTCTATATTTTGACGAAAGTACTACTGGTTTTCACTGGCGTATCACAATGTAGTCACTAGTCACTCATACAATACTATATCTACATACATTTTCCTGCAAAGCCAAAAATAAATTAATCTGAGAAATTTCATTCGGTCCGCATTACTATTTATAACATCAGCTATCTGCTAGTAAAAGTTCTGTCAACATCGATACAGCTGTTTCAGAGATCATCTGAAACATACAGACGAAATTTAAAAAAGGGTTTTTATTGGTTTAAGTACACATATGGAAATATTCGTATACATTTAGTAGAAAGCTGTTATTTTAGCATTACAAACAGACACTTCGATTTTATTTATATGTATAGGTAGACAAGCTTCTGCCCGCGAGTTCGTCCGCGTCAAACTTGATATATTATCCTACGGGAACCGTATATTTTTCAAGGATAAAAAGTAGCCTATGTGCTATTTCAGACTATAATCTATCTCTGTGCCAAATTTTATCCAGATCAGTACAGCCGTTCTGGCGTGATTAAGTTACAAACATCTATCATCCATCCAATCTTTCGCATAAATTATGATATATATATATTTATGATACGACTCTTATGGATGATAAAATAAGTGAGTACACAAACACAACAAATAGTAGTAACCCTCATGAACCTCTTTCGAACTTCTCAATATTTCACAGACGACTGACAAACTTCGTCCGGATTTACCTGCATTAAGTGATTAGTTCCATTTGTGAAGGGCACAGCTTGAACGAAACTGTCGAACTGTATTGTGTACTAAAGTTTAAGGCTGACTGATTAATTATGAATATAGCAGTCAAGAAATTTAAGTACACGTAGGTTTTCCACAAGGAAATTGATTACAATTGCTTTATGCGATATTTTCGCACGTTAAAAAAATATCAATTCATGAATAAAAAATGCACATTTTATGTTTAGATTTGAAACTTTTATCTAGCGGAATTGTATGTGTAACGTTAATTATTGAAAACTGGCTTCAGTCCGGGTCTACATCCGCGTACAAATCAATATATGACACCATCTACTGGGCCTAAGTAGTTCGAACATGAACATACCATCACGCCTGTATTCCCCGAAGGGCTAGGCAGAGGTGTAACAATCTACACCCACAGTTCGCCGGTATGTTTAGGTCCCATGTAATAGGGGACGAGCCTATTGCCATTAACCGAGTACAAATTCAAATTCCGAACTGCTACGGAGAATTTCACCGAAAAACCCAATAACACTTTTTGCTTGACCTGGGAATCGAACTCAAAACCTCTAGCGTAGCAGTCGTACTTAGGATCACTAGGCTAAAGAGGCAGTTCAAACAAACAAACTGACTGCTTCTCAAATAATTAACAATATATTTTAACTTATAAAAGTCACAAATTCAACAAACAAAATCACCCCATCTTATGGCTCAATGATTTCTTAAACTTTCATTAGTCACCTTTTGTATGTCCGTCTGTGTGTCACATCTCGGAAACTGGGGGGGCGTTAGAGCGAGTATTAATGTTGCTGCTAATGATCCCTGATACGGATTTGTATATTCAAGCTGTATGCAGTTGGGGGGAGTCAGTAATGATTGGTGTTATAAATTGTTTATACTTATAGATGTGATACTTAAACTGTGTTCTTTGATTTTATTCTTTTTTAGACTTTTTTGTTATGTTTTTTTTTAAATTAAAGATAGTACACTTTGAAAAGCAGGTTTACGAACGTTAGATAATAATAATACTTTTTTTGTAAGAATAGGAAACCTTCTAATGACTTCTTCTGCCCTATGCAGAGCCGAAGGGTGTGTCAGACTCTTACTGACTAAAAGCCATCCATGTTCCTCCTAATGCCCATTCATTCCAGGGCGCAGTGACTCTTTCGGACAAAAACGGTGGTAGTACCAATAATACTTAGCATTACAAAAAGAAATAATAAACGATATACAATCAATTTTATCAGACAATAAAAAAAGGATAGAGTGAGGAATGTAATTATACAAGAACTTAGCGGATTAAAAGAGGATGTAGGAACAAAGGTTGGAAAGAGTATGCTTAGATGGTTCGGTCATGTTGAGAGGATGAGTGAAAGGCGACTAACAAAAGGGATTTATGTGGCAGATGTGAGTGGCAACGCCGGGAGAGCACACCGTAGAAAGACCTATTCTGACCTTATTGGTGAGATTCTTCAGAAAGGTCTGGTGCGCAGTACTCGTAACCGGCGTGCTTGTATGACCAGATGTATGAACGTGGACGAGTGCGAAAGAAGTATGTAAGGGTCCCAGCAGGTGGCGTTCTGTAGTTTCTGCCTACCCCCATAGGAAAAAGGCGTGAGTTTATGTGTATATGATAGAAAAACGAAAGATTCTCAATTGGATTCATAAGTTGTTTTTTTCCTGTTGTTACATCGTACCTTCGACATTTCTAATATTACTAGAAACAGTATACTTTAGTACGGTCCCATTATCATTTTTTATTTAAACTTTAATATCGTTAGTTTCATAAGTCGATAACAATTATAAAAAAGGAAACAAAACCAGAGTTTTTTCTTTACTTTGTACTCAGCTATTTATTTTCTAACATAAATGTTTAAATGTTTTAACTGCCTTGGTGGCCTAGTGGTCCTAAGCGTGACTGCTACACTGATCTTGGGTTCGATTCCCAGGTCAAGCAAAGTGTTTTTGGATTTTTCTTTGAAATTCTCAGTAGCAGCTCGTAGTTAGAATTTGTGCCCGGTTAATGGCAATAGGCTCGCCCCCTGTTATATAGGACCTAAACATACCTGCGAACTGTGGGTGTACATTGTTACACCTCTGCCTAACCCTCCGGGGAATATAGGCGTGATGGTATGTTATGTTTAAATAAAATTTTAAACATTTTTGTTAAAAAATATATCGACTGATTAATCCAGTAACTCATTTCGACTTTACTCATTTTGATATTATATTTCAAACAGCAACAAATCTAAAAAATATTCCCAGTAGACTTAACTCCGCCAGTTTTAAGTTAATAGAACAGAACACACGAATACAATAGACTATCGACTAGTACATTTTGTTCGTGTTTCTGTAAACAGTATGTAAACGATGCGAGTACAGAACCAGTCTGTTTGCTTTTGGCAGAGAATTGGTTTTCGTACATACGGCTAGAAAGTTAGACAAACATCAGTTCAGAATTCATTCAAATATTCAGTTCAATAGCTTCTGCACCTAACTTTATAATTATGTGGCGATTTTAGGACTCAGAATTAATAAAGTCTTCATTTGTTTTTTAAACGTGGCCCCACACTAGGAATTTCTGTATCGTGGGTGCGTTTACAAACATATAAACTCACATACACAAACAGCCAGACCCGGAACAACTATCTGTAGGCCAGACTATTATTTGTTATTTGTAATTATCCAACGGAAACACAACATCATCATCTTCTACTTAGCGTTTTCCCAACTATGTTGGGGTCGGCTTCCAGTCTTACCGGATGCAGCTGAATATCAGTGTTTTACATGGAGCGACTGCCTGTCTGACCTCCACAACCCAGTTACTAGGCAACCCGATACCTCTTGGTAAGACTGGTTGTCAGACTTTCTGGCTTCTGACTATCCATAACGACTGTCAAAGATCGACGAATGGCAGCTGGGACCGACAGCTTTACGTGCTTTCTGAGCCACGGGGGTATCACACCACCAACTTCCAAACTCCGGGCTGCTACTGAGAAATTGGTAATGGAAAAATCCAATAACACTTTTTGCCCGACCCGGGAATCGAACCCAGGACCTCGTGCTCATCAGTCGCGCTTTCCACCACCGAGGCAGTCAACGGAAACACAAAAATGGGTTGACAATATCCTGTGTTAAGCTAGATCTCTATCCAAATCCGCTTCTATCCATTTCAGGTAATTCAGTTCAGCGTGAAAGTGTAACAAACAAACTTCCATCCATTGATCCATTCTTCCCCACAAACCTTCGCGTTTAAAATAGTAGCAAGAAGTGAGACTTGTGTTTATCGGTAAAAAATCACACACAAGCAAACACAAGTTTTAAAATTAAATTAAAATATTGTGGCAACACTGCGCCTATGAGCTGTGTTGTCACAATTTTTTTTATTAATTAAAACACATGTCAATATATTATTGCTGGTTTAAATAAAAACATTCTTTGTTTTGTAAAATTTAATCCGCCGACAGGCTTCACACAATAAACGCCCGTATGTACAACAGATTCATCTGTATTCAGCGCCGTTTTTTCTGTGACTTCCCTTACTCCATGCGATTGGGATAAAATCGTTTGCAACGCTCAATTGTTTTGTATCGCCTTGATTTTGAATTTCATTAGTCGAACATGACTGTCTGCCAACTTAATTGTAGACTCGGAAAATTCGAAAAAGGAACGAAAGTTCATTTAGTTATTTGTATGGAGAGTGAATCTTAGAGATCGGAAGATTTGGATTATTCCAGTTCTATATACCCCGCGTTTAGTTATGTCTTTGGTTACTGCTTCGCTCCTGTTGGACATAGCGTGATGTTCTAGACGTATAAACCTTTTTCTTGAATTGCTCTCTGTACTGATGAAATTCGTTGCGAAGTTTAAAAGATCTAAGCGTACAGACGGCGCGAAGCGACTTTGTTTTACAATATGTAAGAATGTTCCTTGGGGTGAATTAAATTTATCGTTGCTTTAAAATCAATAAATAATTAGCCAATTGAGTTAGCAAATAAGTGACGTCAAAGTTTGCTAGTGCTAGACAAAATGTGATGGAATTGCAATTAGACAGCTCATAAAATGTATATATGTCTCTTGATTGGCGGCAGAGCCCAAAAGATGGGTAATATTTAAAGTAGGTACTTACTTAAACAAAAAGATATGATGACATGATGGCCGAGGAGTTAAAGTCGTTGCCTTTCATGCACGAGGTTATGGGTTCGAGGCAAGTACCAAAGTGGACTTCACAGACATCGGTAAAGTAAAAGTTCGTGGGAAAACCTGGACCTAATTTGAATAAAAGTCTGTAATTGCCAATCCACCTTGAGCAAGGGTGGTAATCAATGCTCGAACCTTTTCTGTACTGATATTAGTACAAAAATAAAAGGCCGAAAATATTAAAAAAAAAACTGAAATTTGTATATCTCTTTTTTTAGAAGACAACAAAATCTTCTTTTTTAAAGCCCTTCTTTATTTATCAAGTCAATAACAGAAGCCACCACTGCTCTTAATCAGTTAGTCTAATTAACTGAACTATTTATATACAACACGTATCGAAACCAAATTACACTGACAAGCTAATCAGGCGTACATTATACATAGACAATAATGTAATCATCTATATATTATGCAAACACGGTAATGACTTGCGCTAATAGATTCCGTTCCACTGATTTGCCTCATTAGATGGTGGAAATTGCTAGGTGTGCTTATGTACATGGATATGGTAGGTTTTGTCGTCATAAATCTTCAATTGGTCCGATTCCCAGGTCGAGCAAAGTGTTATTGAGTTTTTCTATGAAATTCTCAGTAGCAACTCGAAGTTAGGGTTTGTGCCCGGTTAATGACATGCTACAAATAGTTGTTCCGAGTCTGGCTGTTTGTGTATGTGAGTTTATATGTTTATAAACGCACCCACGATACAGGAGAAATTCCTAGTGTGGGGCAACGTTTTTTTAATAAAAAAATAAAATAAAAAAAAGGCAATAGACTCGCCCCTTATTACATGGGACCTAAAACATACCGGCGAACTGTGGGTGTACATTGGTACACCTCTGCCTAACCCTTCGGGAAACACAGGCGCAATATTCTTTGCTTAAAATTACTTAGTTTGATGATCAGTATGCTTAGATTACAGTTGTGTGTTATTTGTCTGACATGTAAAGTACTCCTTCTCTTCCTTCCTTCTCCTTCTTTTTTATTCAAATAACAACAAAACAACACGACTACAAAAGAGGGGTAAATACACCAGTATATTGAGTGATGCAGCAACCTATTACAAAAAAGAAAATATTTGAAACTATAGGTACCCACACACATATTCAGTCATCCGTCAAAAAACAACCACGGATAGTTTATAAGGCAGAGGGGGAGAAATGATATTCTCGATATTATTATAATAGGTACCTTTTTGATATGTATGTTTGATATGGTTCCGTTTAAAAAAAAAATGTATGTTGTCTTTTGCGTGATTTTAAACTTTTAAGGGCCGATTTTTCGAATCATTTTTATCTGAAGAACAAACATGGCGGTTTGACATAATTTTCTATTTATTCAAAAGTTGGTCAATCGCAATTTTTTTCCACAGATTAAAGTTATCTGATGATTGAAAAATTGTCTGCGAGGATGGATGTTTGTACCGCTTCCACACTTACACGGCTGAACAGAATTAGCTGAAATTTGGCACACATGTACATGTTGATCTTACTTAACATAGGATAGTTTGTTTATGCTTTAATGTTCCGTAAGGACAATTTAAGACTTTAGCTTAGCTTTGAAGTCTACGCAAAGTCGTGTGCACAAGCTAGTACCTAATATACATGATTACACTATTTATTTAAATAATTGGGGTAGATTTACAGGCATGTAATGTAATAACAAATAATACCCTACATGTCATTAATTACAAAACAATAGCTCCTAAAATACCCACCCTTCGCTGGCCTTTAGCTCTTATTCAAGCAATTTCGGAGAGGGCTATTCAATAAGTCGTCAAAATTATAATATCACCGCCATTTTTAGATTTTGTTTTTACTTAACCCATATCATCCCAGTGTTCCATTTTTGAAACGGTAATTTTTTTATTTTTTTTATCATAATTTTTGAACGCATTTTTAAATTAGTGTTTTTCAAAAATGGAACACTGGGATGATATGGGTTAAAGCGACTTTATCAATTTGTAATTAAAGCTTCCTTATCTTACAAAAGGATATGAAGCCACCTTTATAACACTATAATATATATTATTATATTATCTCACATATTAAAAATCGATTTCTCATTTTCTCACGGAACCCTAACCAGCTCGCTAGCTCAGAGAAAATGTTTAAAACATTAGTGTCGAGGATATAACGGGAAAGGTGCTGCTGCGGGCGTGATAAATTGATTTCAGGTTCAATACCTGGGTAGCGTCATACCTATACAAGTGTACTTGAGTTATGAGGTTAGTATATACACTTCAACCTACCATATGTCACGACACATAGGTATTATGGTATTCTACTTCACTATCGCTACATAGTATAAAACAATGTCGCTTTCTCTGCTCCTATATCCCTATGTATGCTTAAATCTTTAAAACTACGCAACGGATTTTGATGCGGTTTTCTTTTAATAGATAGAATGATTAAAAAGGAAGGTTTATATGTATAATAACGTCAGCATTGCGCCCGTGCGAAGCCGGGGCGGGTCGCTAGTACTATTATAAATGCGAAAGGTTGTGAGGATGGATGTATCGATGTTTGTTACTCTTTCAAGTTGAAACGGCTGAACAGAATTAGCTAAAATGTTGCACAAACATATTTTATTAATCTAGCAGCACACAGGATTTTTTGTTCCCATTTTTGTGATTCCTTGGGATAATTTAGGCCTACGGCTTAATTCAAAAGTTTACTTACATAAAAACACAGGTACTGGTCCCCGCGGCCCTGGAACGCAAAGGATATTATGAGGAACATGCATAGGTTTTATTCTGTAAGAGACATTCCCTTCCGCTCCGCCCAGAGCGGAAGAAGTCATTCGATGTTTTCTCACCCTTAAAAAAAAAGATGCTGGTGGCTTTATAAAAATACACCAATTAGATTTAGAGATTGAAAAGTCAAATTCAGCTGATTATCACGTGATTTAATTTCGTAACTGATTCTTAAAACAGCGACTAGTATTACGAGTACCACGAGTACGAGTAACCAGTATTATGACTGATATGTGGTGGGTGCAAATCTTCTTATTCACATTCGTACTTGCCCGTTTTCAAACCTACAATCCCATGCTTGAAAGGCGGGTGTCTTAACCACTGAGCCATCACAACTTAACACGCAACAACACATATAAATAAACAATTTATCTCACCCCTAGAAAGGTCAGTAAAGTATACAAAGTCCGTCAGAACCCAACTAAGCTTCTTATACAAAACCTCTTTTTTATAATACGTACAAAAACCGGCTACTTTCGATTTGATAGCAAATCGCTTCAAATCCCTTGATAATACCAAAACCTTTAACTGATAACGAAGCCAAAATACTTTACACTCTATACCGTAAGTTACAAAGTTGAAAATAACTTGTGAAGTTGACATTAAAACATTATTTCAGACACATATTTGTCAACTTGTCAAAATAGCCCTTTGATTTTTGGGTCCCTTTAGTTGGTAATATAAAAATGGGGAATAAAGGAAAGGGCGATGCGGTGTATCAATTTTGTTAAAGCGATACGTCGTACGTGTGATTTGGTTGAATGGAAATAAAATGGAATACATAAATATTGAATGTTTACTTCTCGTAGGACTGTTTGGGTTTTGTTTGGAAATTAAATCGGTATCGTAGATTTTGTAGAATATAATTTGGATGCTAAGTTAGCAGACGTAATGCTTTTTGATGATGAATAAATAAATTAAATATATTTTCAATTTATTTAGTTGTTTAAACAACTGCCTCGTTAGTTTAGTGATCCGAAGTGTGACTGCTACGCTAGAGGTATTGGTTTCGATTCCCAGGTAAAGCAAAAAGTGTTATTGGGGTTAACTATGAAATTCTCAGTAGCAGCTCGAAGTTAGGATTTGTACCCGGTTAATGGCAATAGGCTCGCCCCCTATACATGGGACCTATACATACCGGCCAACTGTGGGTGTACATTGGTATACCTCTGCCTAAGCCTTCGGGGGAAACAGGCGTGATGGTATGTAAACAACTACGTTATCAAACAAAGTTAACTAGTAAGGTTATGGTTTCAAACTAAAGTTTTTATTTTAGTTAAAATTGCTAAAATTTCGTTGATATTTTTTTTTATTTAAGTATTCAGTAGATTGCAAAGTGTTTAACATTTTGAAATACATTTTATATTAACATGTGGACTATAATTTTTATCAATTGAATCTCATTCGGAAACCTGCTTCACTGTTGTTAGAAGGTAAAGATAAAGTAACCAAAAGATACATATTACATACACCAGACTTACATAATTATCTTCACTGTACATTTCTGTCACGTAGCACAGTTTCGTAGCAAAACCGTAGCAGCGTAGCACTCGCGTAGCACATCGTAGAGGTAAATTGCAAATATTTTAAAATGGACAAATTTATGAAAATAATCCGACTGGGAGATATAAACTTTGTATGAATTGTTTTTATTAATTTAAGTAACCAACGGCGATACATTTAATAATACGTATGTTCAGAATAGTGTATTTCGGTATTACATGTCCATTAATAGATTTTTTGTTTATCTAGGACCAGCGTCTGCTCGCGACTTCGTCCGCGTAGTCTTTTCACCCGTATTAGGTTACGTTTTTGGTTACTGCTCCTCACCTATTGGTCATAGCGTGATATTATATAGCCTATAGCCTTCCTCAATAAATGAACTATCCAACACGAAAAGAATTTTCCAATTCAAACCAGTAGTTTCTGAGATTAGCGCGTTCAACCAAACAAACAAACAAATACAATTTATGAAAAACATGCGAACGAATGAATACATTCAGTATCTTTAATTATTATTTTTTTTAATTTTCCTTTTTTTATACTAATATTATAAAGAGGAAAAATTTGTTTGTTTGTTTGTAACGAATAGGCTCCGAAACTACTGAACTGATTTCAACCATTTTCAACAATAGATAGCTACATTATTTCTGAGTAACATAGGCTATATAACATCACGCTACAACCCACGGGAGCGGAGCAGTAACGAAAGACGTAACTTAACGCGGATGAAATAGACCACGCGGACGAAGCCGCGGGCAGGTCGCTAGTATTTAATATTCTATTTGCAATTGGTTTGGTATGTTCTCATGTGCCAATATGGTGACTGTCGATGGCTTAACAATCTATTAGAAAAAGTGCCATTCATCACGCTAACCATATTCAAATGTAAGCTCTAAAAAATGAGCTATTTAAAATATTAACTTACTTGACTATTAACCCACTGCACTTTTATCTAAAGAATAAATATAATAATTATCACAGTTTGAAATACATACCATCACGCCTGAATTCTCCGAAGGATAAGGCAGAGGTGTACCAATGTACACCCACAGTTCGCCGGTATGTTTAGATCCCATGTAATAAGGGGCAAGCGTATTGCCAATCCGGGCACAAATCCTAACTCCGAGCTGCTACTGAGAATTTCACAAAAAAACCCAATAACATTTTTTGCTCGACCTGGGAATCGAACCCAATACCTCTAGCGTAGCAGTCGCACTTAGGTCCACTAGGCTAACGAGGCAGTTTGACGTATTTTATACAGCTATCAAAACGCCATTTTTTTTTTCTTATTAAAATTAACTTCTGCCTGCTTGGTGTTATATTATGTTTTTGGTTTTTTATCGATCCATCAAAAGTTATCTGTCAAATTTTCACTTGCACGAATATTTTCAAAAAACAATGCAAACCCTCTTTCCTTTACTTCCATTTATCCTCCAACTGAAAAATTACATGAATATTCCCCCTTAAGTGCTATTTCCAATTCCAAACTCTTAAATAAATTAACATCAATTATTCCACATGTACACTCGAGCACAGAATTAAAACTTCTCACGTGCACCATTCTATTTGAAAATTGAACGGACAGAACAGAACAAAGGAGTGTTTTCTGTCAACGGCATTTCCTTTTGAAAATGGAATGCGGCGATTCGGTCCGTGTCCAATGACCGACCCGTCTGCCATGGTACGATTTTAAAATGTATAAATGAAAATACTGAGTTTTTTGTTGCGACTGTACTTTTCTTTATTAATATACGCCATGACAGTTTTTATATTCATATTGTTTTTCTAGAATACTCAGTAACACTGTTATTATAAGTAGCCGCCACGAGTCGTGAGTACAAGCGTAAAGTTAATTTTTGTAAAGCGGCGCTTAAGGGCACCGACTGACTTCGCGGCATACCGGAGCATGCCAAAATACGCCACGACAACTTATATCTACGGTAATATTATAAAGCTGAAGAGTTTGTTTGTGTGAACGCGCTAATCTCCGGAACTATTGGTTTGAATTGAAAAACTATTTTTGAGTTGGGTAGTTCATTTATCGAGGAAGGCTATAGGCTATATATACAACGTCACGCTACGAGCAATGGGTGCGGAGCGGTAACCAAAGATATAATCTAATGCGAGTGAAAAATCCACGCGGACGAAGTCGCGAGCAGAAACTAGTTTAATAATTAAACAAAGTCATTGCTAAATAATTATTGGTTCAGACATAAAACAGGATAATATCACTATTAAAAAATTAACAAGTAACTATTTTTTTTACCAAACATTAGAAGCCCACCCAAGTACACCTCGTGACAAAAAATTCTTAGCAAAATTTTATAAAAATTTTACAGACTAAGTGTCGCTGTACAAGAAAACGGAAATCCAATCACGTTTTCCAACTACGAAACGTAGTCTTAACAAGACCATACATGTACGACTTGATTAAACTTTTACATGTACCTAAGCATTTTTACAATGGCTGCACAAAAAACGTTCTCATCTCTTCTTTTACACTTTAGAAACCTTATTACCAAATTTAAAAAAATAATAAAGAATTTTGAAGCGCAGAATTCTTTAGCCACGTTGTGAGATTTTTGTTAGTGGAAAAATTAATGGGTTTGCATCGCCGACTTGCTAATGTGACCGCATCACCGACATGGTAGTGGAATCGCGTCATCGACATTCTTATATCAACAAAACAAAATCGATCTAATATAATTAGGTCTAAGTTAAAGTTTTTTTTTTTAAATGACCGCTTCACCGATGTGCTTATGTGAGCGCGTCAGTGACATACCAACGTGACCGACTCACCGACATGCTGATGTGACGTACTGCGCCTGACTGACGACAGTTAGTTCAATGGTTTAAGTTTTCATTTCGGTCGGCACTCCCCATGATTGCCAACTGTTTTTATCACACTTCATGTAACTATAGATTTTTTTTTTCGCAAGATTAGGCATGTAAATTAGATATTTAAGGCTGTCTAAATACTTAAAAAACTCAATTTGCCTTCTCCATTATTGTCAAAATCAACGACAAACGCTTTTAACGCCAACACTTTTAATATCAACCCTTCAAATGACATCAATAATTTCAGTAAAAAAAAAACGTAATAAAAACCAGACGCCCGCCAAACATCAAACGCTAATAATTTTCAATATTTCAAAGTCCTTTCTTCAAAAAGAAACAATAACTTTAAAGAGTTTACGAGTGCATCAAAATTGCTTCGGGGTATTTTTTACCCCGAGCGCAAAGAAAGGGTTAAGGGCTTAACCCTTTGGCGTCGACAGTAATTAATGACAGATCTCAAAGATTTTTTTCTTCTTTAGAAAACGCGATTCCTTTGATCTGATTGTTTAATATCGTAATGAACTTCGAAATTGGATTTTTGTTACTTGTATACCCTTGTTATATATATAATTATTATTCTTTGACGTAGAGTGTTGCCAGAGTAAGTTATAAAACATCTATGTTGCCAGCTTGCTAATTGTCTGACTTCACCCTCGTGAATGCTTATTCAAGAAAAAGTGGCTAAATAAAAACTAATATAGACTAGTTTTTATTTTGCCACTTTTTCTTGATCACTTTTGTTCAGATCTTGAGCTACCACTTAGTCAAATTTCATTACAATCTGATCAGTAGTTTTGTTGTGATAACATAACAAACATACAGATAGACACAAATTAATCCTTCTATGAAACCAAGCTGCTTTAAAAAAAAACCAAATTTTCACAGAACTTATTAAAAACAACATCACAAAAAATGTACATAAATCAAAATCAATGACCCAATTCTCAAATTGGATTTCCAAATCACCGATACATCCTAATTATGGCTGGTCATGTATTTGTGACACAAGTGTATAAATATGCACATTGCAAACAAATGAACTTTTCATTACACTGCCGTGTCGAGCGCGTGATTAAACGCCTTTACAGCCGTAAAGCGATACCGATATACAACGCAATTTGATTATGATTCAGGGTTGTCCGTAAAAAAATTGCAATAAAAATTTGGTACGATCCTTGTGTCAGCTACATTACTTTTTTTTAATTGTATTGTTACTAATAAAATTGTATATGAAATATTTATTCAAAAATAAATGATTTCATTTTCCATAAGTACATGACATACCAGAACATCACATATCATTATTGTAACATCAAATTCATTAATAATAAAATTAATTACAATAAAATCCATAATTGTAATTCAATGGGTATGTGTGCCGGTGTAATTACAGGCACATAAGACATATCAACTTTGTCTCTGAGATAGCAACGCATTTGCAAGGCCTCTTATGTTGTAGATATCTACAGGGGACAATCAGGTGGACCGTAGGCTTGTCTTCCATCCAACGAAATAATAAAAGAAACCATCATTACCGAAAAACATTCGTCCACCTCATTCTAACCGCCAGCACACCCCTGAGCGCGCTATTAACCGCCGATCTGTTAATCATAGGTTTGGTTTACAGCCGGCTCGAGCGATGTATCTCGTACAATTGTTATTTACTGCTTTATTGCGGCTGTGGATTGCCATTCATTGCGGCTTTTGGTATTGCACCGACTGAATTGATGTATTGTCGAATTTTTTATTGGATATTAGGTACTGGTTTGTGGAAAATGTGGGATTAATTTGGTTTTGTTTACAGAAAAATTATGCGAGTGTTTTTATTGCTTATTTTGAATAGTTTTTCATGACATGAGAGTAATCTTTTTTTTTTGGGAATCATCAAATCACTTCCCCCGTCCTAGGCGGGCCGGGAGGGAATGTCAGACTTTTTCTGACTATAACCCATCCACGTTTCTTCCTGTGCCCTTTGCGTTCCGGGGGTGCAGAAAGCTGTAAAAAATGCTAGAATAAACATAATAAAAAAATATCGGGGCATTAATTGTTAGTAGTGCAAACACCTTTAGACACAGGCTTCATTAATTTTTTAAGCTTTCTGTAATTTTAAACTATTTTCCTTCATCGGCATCAAATGGTTTAATATAATCTTTTATTATAAAAAATAAATATATTAACCTATAAAACAAATTACGCTAGACACATTCCATAACACAAACCTTTATTTCCCCATCCTCTAATTTGCGAAAATAGCAGGACTCACAACCTCCCAAAGAGTTAATACCAATAGTGGCACTAAATTGCACTAAAAAGTACCGTTCAGTTACATATTTAATAAGCCGTTCATCGGTCCCCGCTGAGCTGTAGCGGTGGTAACAGCTTGTAAATGCGAAGAACGCGTGACTAGAAACTTTTAAGGCTTGCCATGAAGATAAAGTTACTGGCCATTGTGGATAGCGCACGATTCGCTTTTGTTTTTTTTTTACGACTTCTTGGTAACTGGTCACTGCTTTGTAGATACAAGAAGGGAGTAAATGGAGCATTTATTATTATTTAAAAAAAAGGAATGAGAGTTTAATCGATTTTTTTATTTGAAATATCCATTTCGCAATTAATATTTATTTAGCTAAAAGACTTTATTTATACCAATTGTGCTTCATATTTTTTTTTTTTTTAAAAAAACGTTGCCCTACTCTAGGAATTTCTCCTGTATCGTGGGTGCGTTTACAAACATATAAACTCACATACACAAACAGCCAGACCCGAAACAACTATCTGTAGACCATGCAAATATTTGTTCCGTGCGGGAATCGAACCCGCGACACGCAGCGCAGCAGCCAATCGCTCAGCCACTGCGCCAGCCGTGCCGTCAAAAACACAATCTAAAACAAAATCGCTTCCTGCTGTCTCAGAGGGATAAAAGGCGGAAAGCCGGGACACCTATATTTTTTAAATTGCGTAACAAATTTTAATGCGTTTTAATCAATCACATCATCATCTTCACATCAGCCGAAGGACGTCCACTGGACATAGGCCGCCTCTAAAAACAGCCAAAATGGCCGGATATAGACACTCATCAATAAATATAGTGATTTAGGAGGTAGGTTCAGGTATACATATTATTATAGAACTTTGCGCTACGACCAACGGAAGAGGAGCAGTAACCAAAGACGTAACTGAACGCGGGTGACACCGCGGGGCATAATAATAAATCTAGTTACGTATAAATTAAACCAAAAAAAAAAAGTATTGTAATATTTCTCAAAGACTCCAACAAATTTCTTTTACGGTAAGCAACATTCTGAAAGGCACACATTTTCAATTTCCAATTTTTCTCATCAAAACCATTTTCCTATTTTCTCTTGGCGAAGGAAGGATGATTATTTATAGAAATTAATAACATTCTCACCGTGATACTAAGTGCTAGGTTCACGTAGGTTAGCTAGACGGTTCAGACCGGCTATGATTAACGAGGCCATGGCTATGACAGGTGGGTGAGGCTATGCGGCTATACAGCGTGTATAGTAGATGAGAATTTATTTTTAACGTATTTTTTATGAGGGCAATGTGGTGGGTCGGTTAGGGATATTATGGATTTTATTTAATTAACAAAAAGGGTTTTCTGAGCTTGATAAAGCAATTTTACTGCCTCATTAGCCAAGTGATACCTAGCCCAGGTTTAAGTCCTAGTTTCCTCACGATATTTTTCCTCAACGATATCCCAATTAACTTAGAAATCACTGAATTTAAAAAGTCACATTGGTAACATAACATACCATCACGCCTGTAGTCCCCGAAGGGTTAGGCAGAGGTGCACCCACAGTTCTCCGGTATATTTAGGTCCCACGTAATAGGGAACGAGCCTATTGCCATTAACCGTGCACAAATCCTAACTCCGACCTGCTACAGAGAACTTCATAGGAAAGCCCAATAACACTTTGCTAGACGTGGGAATCGAATCCAAGATCTCCAGAGTAGCAGTCGCGCTTAGAACCACTAGGCTACCCGGTACCTGACCGGGTTTTAACCTGCAAGCTCATGTATAAGCGGAGGGCGGCCTAACTGATGAGCTATCACAAGAAAAAAAAAATTAAACTAAACTTATTTTAAGATTGTTTCATTGCCACATCCTGTACATACATGGTATATCTTAGATGAGTCGGCGTGTCTAGCGGTGGCCACTTGAACTGTCAATTAGAAGATATTGAGAAGCTATGATTGACGACACCCTAATGCTTAGATATGAACTGTGTTGATTTATTAAGCTGCAGATACACAGACAGTTTTTGCATAAATAAACATTGTATTCCTTTGTCATATTTTGTTTAGTCTAATAATATAACTCGCGAATTTTCTTGCGGATACGTTATATAAGTAACTCGGCTCGTAGTCAAGTTTATTTTTGAGTTTTTTGGGGCTCCGACGCTCCACGCAATTTGTCCGTCTGTCAGACCGATCGCATGCAGCCTCGGTCACCCAAGAAACCTAGAAAGGCACCCAAAATTCAAAACTGAACTTGACATTTGTGCTCTCGATTCGTAGCGGTTACTTGGGGACAATTAATGTAGTGATAGATTAATGAGATACGAGTAATCTAGCAATCCCTTAGCGAGCGATTTTATAGAAAGAGATCTATAGTTTCAAATATAAAAAAGTTCAAACAAATAACTTTTTGGCTTTATAATTATTTGGATAGATTATAATATTACATACCATACCATCACGCCTGTATTCCCCGAAGGGTTAGGCAGAGGTGTACCAATGTACACCCACAGTTCGCCGGTATGTTTAGGTCCCATGTAATAGGGGGCGAGCCTATTGCCATTAACCGGGCACAAATCCTAACTCCGAGCTGCTACTGAGAATTACATAGAAAAACCCAATAACAATTTTTACTCGACCTGGGAATCGAACCCATGAGGCAGACTATAATATTAGTATAGAAATAGATAAGAAATTTGGAAAACATTTTAGAAATGCCTTGACCCAAAAGAATGCCAAAACAATAATGTTGCATACAATGTATTATTTGTTAGTTTCAAGTATATGACCACATATCAATTTTTATTTTATGTCATTGGATGGCAGACAAGCCTACAGCCTACCTGATGTCAAGTGGTCACCGCTACCTATAGACATCTACGTTACCACCCCAGAGACAAAGTAGACATGTCTCATGTAATTCCACAGGCACCCTTTAAACCGGAACATAACAACGCTGCTTTGCGGCAGAAAAGGTATGGTGGCAATACTTCCCCGGACGAGGTCCATCACAAAAAGCTCTACTACTACGAAATCCAGTAGTATATAATCATCAAACATTCATAATATTAAAACAGTCTTTATATCTTTTTAATTCATACGAAAACAAAAGCATCTCTTAATGTTATTGTCCTCATATCCGCATGAGGTGAGAGTCCCAGTTATACGCCATTTATCCTGGCCGTCACTTGTTTCTGTGGGCCATTTGTCAAAAACTCGGATGTCACTACTCGTACTGATTTATGGGCGAGAGGAATGCAATACTTGTAATGGATAAATATTGTAGGATTTTTTTGGCGAGAAACTAGGGTGACTATGATTGCTTGGTATGTTGGTCTATTCTAATAATGTTATAATGACGTAGAGTAATTTGTTTACACTTTTATTTACTGCCTCGTTAACCTAGTGGTCCTAAGCGCTACTGCTACGCTAGAGGTCTTGGGTTTGATTCCAAGTAGTAAGTATCCAAGTAAGTAGTAAGTATCCAAGTAAGATTCCAAGTAATAGTAGTAAGTTCCAAGTAAAAGTGTTATTGGGTTTTTCTATGAAATTCTCAGTAGCAGCTCGGAGTTAGGAGTTGTGCCCGGTTAATGGCAATAGTTTCGCCCCCTATTACATGGGACCTAAAACATACTAGCAAAATGTGGTTGTACATTGTTACACCTCTGCCTAACCCTTCGGGGAATACAGGCATGATGGTATGTTATGTGTATGTCGTTTTTTTGTTTCTGGATCACAAAATGTTGAGAAAGATACTTCATTGCTCAGTGCTGACGATGTCGCAGGCAGAAACTAGTTTTGGATAAATTATAGGAGTTTAGATTATTAACTATGATTTGTTTTAGTTTACACTTTTAATTATTTTTTAATAAATTTACGCGTTTTGAACGTTAATTATTTCATGGATATTTCGTCAGAAGGAGCTCACTAGTGACTATGGTGAATATTTATACCCACTGTAATCTAGTCTCGTGGTGGCGAGCACGACTGTTGAGCGTGGGGTCCTGGGTTCAATTCCCAGGTCGGTCAAAAAGTGTTATCAGATTTTTCCATTAGAAATTTCTAAGTAACAGCCCGGAGTTTCGAAGTTGGTGGTGTCATACCCCCGTGACTCGGAAAGCACGTAAAGCCGTTGGTCTTGCGCCTGATCTCTTCCCGGTTGTGTCGGAATGCCGTCCCATCGGACTATGAGAGTTAAAGAAGAACAACTGTGTTTGCGCACACACTTGTGCACTATTATATCTATTACGTACTTGGCTAGTCTAAATAAATATTAGCCGCCGTGGCCGGAATTGGTCTGGATTATACATACATACATATTATACCCACTTTTTATCTTTTAAATTACATATACCATCACGCCTGTATTCCCCGGAGGGTTAGGCAGAGGTGTACCAATTTACACCCACAGTTCGCCGGTATGTTTAGGTCCCATGTAATAGGGGGCGAGCCTATTGCCATTAACCGGGCACAAATCCTAACTCCGAGCTGCTACTGAGAAATTCCAAATGGAAAAACCCAATAATACTTTTTGCTCGACCTGGGAATCGAACCCAGGACCCCATGGTCATCAGTCGCGCTTGCGACCACGAGACCAACAGGGCTTTTAAATTATTCTGACTATATTAAAATCATTTACTTTTCAGTGCCAGTGTTGCCATAACTTTTTAAAAGGTGATTGGAAAGTCGTAACACGGTAAAAAAATATTCATGTTCTTATTTTAAAAAATGTCTTCGTAACTGCAAACTTTTCATATAGAAGTCACCCTAGCGACTATCGGAGTTAGGCTCCGGTATTCGGTTTACACCAAATTGAGCTGCCAACGTGAGGTCATCAATCATGATGTAATGATGCCATGTAAATTGTGACGAGTATTAAACATCTTCTCATTTCCTTGAGTGTGTAGTTCGATGGAGTCGGTGAGGCGTGCATGTTTATCTATCATTTATATTTGCTTGTCATATTTGTGATTTGAAAATATTAAAACTAAACTTACTGCCTCGATAGCCTAGTGGTCCTAAGCGCGACTGCTACGCTAGAGGTCTTGGGTTCGATTCCCAGGTCCAGCAAAAATTGTTATTGGGTTTTCTATGAAATTCTTAATGAGTTAGGATTTGTGCCCGGTTAGTGGAAATAGGCCCGCCCACTATTACATGGAACCGAAACATACCGGCGAACTGTAGGTGTACATTGGTACACCTCTGCCTAACCCTTCGGGGAATACAGGCGTGATGGTATGTGTTATGTGAAAATATTAAAATCTTGGTAATTTTAATATTGTTAGGAGGAAAACTGTGTTTGCAAGTGATACCTATAATATAATATAATAAAATAAACTTTAGAAAATCTTGATAAATAATCTGAAAAGTATCTAAATACTTATTTCACTAGAGCTCAAAGCACAAAAGTCTTCTTCCAATACTCTATTTAATTACAATCAAGATTTTAATATTCCTTATTAAATAATTTACCCAAAGGTATACAAAACTCAATCTACTGAACATCTATCACAATTCTATGTCAACCAATTCACAAGTCCTACACACAATATTACCTAAATACCGTAGATATAGTTGTCACACAAAACAAATCATTCACTTCATAATTAACCAATAAATAAGATCAAATACTACACTAATTACTGTTACAATAATCCAGATATAATTAGGCTTCGGCCCGCAATCTCACATAACACTCAATTGACAAACACCGGAATTAGGTGCCTGTCCGTAATTAGGTTGTTGACATGTTAAATCGGATGTCAATTTATCTGAGGTCGGAAATGGTGTTGTTACCTTATTAGGTGATAAGATTGTGTTGTTGTTATCTTTGATGTAAATATAATGGAGATGTATTTTGCCCGCAACGTGTGCGGTCAAGCTTTCTTCTTTGTTGGAGCTTTTGCAGCCAAGATAGTAAGTAGATAATCTATTTTTGTCCCTTTGCAAGGCAAATGCTTCTCATGCAAAGATGGTGCGAGCATTGACTACCACGCACCAAGGCGGATTGTCAATTTCAGGCTCATATATCTCTACTAAAATATATTATAAAGAGGTAAGGTTTATGAGATAACCTATTGGTCCTAAGCGCGGCTGCTACGCTAGAGGTTTTGAGTTCCATTCCCAGATCGAGCAAAAAGTGTTATTGGGTTTTTCTATGAAACTCTCAGTAGCGGAGTTAGGATTTGTGCCCTGTTAATCGCAATAGGCTCGTCCCCTATTACATGGGATCTAAACATATCGGCGAACTGTAGGTGTACATTGGTACACCTCTGCCTAACCCTTCGGGGTATACGGGCGTGATGGTATGAATATGAAGTTTATGAGGTTGTAGGGGTAATCTCTGGATCTACTGAACCGATTTAAAAAAATATATTTTATCCATGGAAAGCCACGTTATTTCTAAGTGTCATAGGCAATACATCATGCAATACACTGGAGCGGAGCAGTAACCAAAGACGTTAATTGACACGGGTGACCATATCCACGCGGACGAAGCCGCGAGCAGAAGCTAATTGATTATAAGTCCAAGTTTCCTCACGATCTTTTCTTTCACTGATGTCAGTGATGTCCAAGTCAAACTTAGAAAGCACAGAAGATTTGAAAAGGTATTTTGGTTCTTGCCCGATATCGGATCCACCATCTCATGCATAAGAATTGGCCATAACGACGTTGTTACTTGATGAATCAATATCTCCTGTAATTAGAAAACTCATTAGCCGTTAAAGCATAACCTGACAGACAATCAAATTAAGTACCTATTACTGAAGTAATAGCTTACACACAAACGAGCACAATATTAACAATAGTAAATCCACATACGTATTTTCGACCCCATAAGCCTCCCATTACAGTCCATAATAGAACATGCACAAGATAAATAATGACCAATCCACTTTAATCAACTTATTTGAAGAGGTAATTCATTGCATCAAAATCCATTACCAAGTTTATTTAAACAATTGTTTAACAGAATTCAATCTGCATACGTAATGTATAACTAACAATGTTTTTGTGTCGGACAGCGGGGCAATGGGCGACCATTGTCCGAAGTGACAAATGTAATGAATAATTTAAAAGGTGTCCGCGATTAAGATAATTGAATGTTAGTGCTCTATTGAATTGAGTGAGTGGTCATTTTGATTATTATGTAATCGTATTAAAGAGTTTTTGTTAGATTAGACATTATTTTAACAACGTTTTGATACTTGAGTTTTCTTGTGACTTCACCCCGGTATAAATGAAGATTATCACTCGGCACTAATGTAGCGTATCATGAGTGATAGAATTTTAAAAAAAAAATACATAAAAACAAAGAAACTATACTTACCTTTTTATATTATTAGTAGAGATTCAGTGCATAACATCAAATTCCCTTTGACGTTTCAATAAAACTGTCAACATATTTGCGAAGAATAAAAATATGATTTTGTTTCCAGAAACCTAAGAAGGAATATAAACAATGAATGGAAGAAAGTATTTCTTCTAGCTCCCAATTAACATTAAAATGAGAGGATGCCAAAAATATTTCACCCTATATTTAAAAAAAAAATTATACAAAATTAAAAATGTCCTTCCATTTTTAGCGGATTATAAATCTCAAATCATTAGGTAGACTGGATAAAAAACACTCAGAGACCAAATTAAATTCACATTTTTTCCACCCACCTAACCCTTGAAAAGCGTGTCGGATTCAACGGGGCTTTATTGCACGGAAAATGGGTAAAAAAGACCCACTCGGGCAAAAATCTTGAACTGTCAACGGTCGGCGTGAGTTATGAAAGACTGCATTTTTCTTGATGCCCGTTCTACGAATTAAGATTTTGAATTTTTTTTCCTTAAATAAATTAGTAGATGGATATAATGGAACAGAATTTTAATAAATATTTTGTTAAATGTGTCTTAATAATAATTGCCTTGCAAAACAATAAAACAATCGTAGCTTTTGCATGAGTAATATTAGTTTATCTTTTAAAAATACATGTTACAATAAAGCAATAATACTATCAGGGGGTACCTTAAAAAATGGTATCAATTATTTATTTTTTCATAACTCTCTCAGAGAGTACTTTAGACGGCACGGTTGGCGCAGTGGCTGAGCGATCGGCTGCTGCGCTGCGTGTCGCGGGTTCGATTCCCGCACGGAACAAATATTTGTATGACCTACAGATAGTTGTTCCGGGTCTGGCTGTTTGTGTATGTGAGTTTAAATGTTTGTAAACGCACCCACGACACAGGAGATATTCCTAGTGTGGGGCAACGTTTTTTTTTAAAAAAAGAAAAAAATAAAAAAGAGTTTTAATGCAAACACATTCATTCAAGCCATAATTCTTTCAATCATCTTATTACTTGCACTCCAACCAAACCCGCCCAGCTATTTGTAAGGAAATCAATGCAAAGGAAACACAAAGCGGCAAAATATCGCGACGTCCGCCACAGAGGACTGAAATGGCCAGCTTCTGACGGTAAATTTAACATTTTTACCCTCCGCGTTGTAGGGTTACCCTTTCCGTTTGTCCATTGAATATTACAATGCTGTTACGGCAAGTGTGAGGCTTTTTGACCCTTCCGCTTTTGTTATTTATTGTGTATAGGAATAATATCAATAAATTGTTGTTCAGGGTACATTAGCTACTAGTTTTTCGAAAAAAGGAAAATAAAAATACTTATAAATATATCGTTTTGTGAAATAATTTATTACTTATTTTTTTCATACGTAAACAGTTATTAATTTTCAATGTTTTCAAATTGTAAATATGTGTATCAGTGGGAATAACTAACATAGTTATTTTCTTTAAATTATTATTAAGTAACTAGTTTCAACCCGTGGTCTTGTCGGAGTAATCTTCAGAATTCAGCCAAAGCACAAAATTATCGCGAAAATGAATAACCTTTGTGTTAGGCTAGATCAACGTGAAGAAAGAGTTACAAACATCCATGTATCCACCCAACCATTCACATTTTTAATAGTAGTAGGATCTTAACCAATAACACTAATCTGTAATGCGTCATACATTATTTTCTTTCCTATCCATTCTTCAGAGCACATTAATCAAGAAGGCGACGTGCATTAAAGTAACGGAAGGTAATTAATATGTTCACGTCGTCTCTTCACGAGTTCGCTTCTCATTAAGACGCCATTACACTGAAAACACGCCATTTTACAGAAAGCTCTTCACTTTGTTCAGAGAAAATTCATTTTTTTTTTGAGATATCTGGGAGTATTTGGTTGAAGACTTATATTATATTCATACTTACATTATGCTTTTGGGTTTTATTCCCGATTTGACAAAAAACCTATTTGCGTTTTGCCCATTTATTGAGGAAGGTTATTAGGTATAAAACATCGCGCTATGACTGGCGGAAGCGTAACAGTAAGTAAGGATGTAACTTAACGCTTGAAAAACTTCTTATTGCAACCTTGTAGTAACTGTTTCATGTTTTAGGACACTTGATTACATCAAAAGCTTCGTTAAAAGTGCTGGGTCTCCAACAAAATAACACTATTTAATCTGATATTTAAAAAAAAAAAATATATTTATCGACTAATTCTTGGGATTATTCGTTAAATTTATTTAAGTACATCTCTGCCTAACCCTTTGGGGAATACAGGCGTAATGGTATTATGGTATTGTTAGGATTAACATAAATCTTTGTTTTTCTCGAATCCCGCTCATTTTCACTGAGGCTTGGGGTGCTCAATAATTGCAAATGCGGTACAGTAAAACGACTTGGAAGAAATGTGTCGAATTACAAATCATCCTGTAAGGTGGTAGTAGTTCTTTCACTCTACCATTAAAGCTAAAGCTAGACAACCGAGCTTATGTTTTTTTAGGGATGGGTAATCATCAAATGACTTCCCCCCCCCCCCTTAGTGTCAGACTTTTACTGACTAAAACCCATCCATGTTCCTTCTTCGGCCCTCTTATGAACAATCCGCAGCCCCGGCAGGCATCAGCCCTGAGTGGCCCCTTCAAAACTTGCTGTCATCTCTTTGAGACGCGCGTGGAACACGAACGCGCCGTCGACACGGCCTGTCGTTATGCAACGTACGGACGGTGAGCTACCCACGGCGACTGGGACGTCAGACTCTCTGCCTCAACCGTCCTGCCACCTCCTTCACAGAAGGAAGCGACTGCTTCCATTCCCTCTCGCTCTGGACCATGACTCATACAATCCAGTTGACATACATATTGTACACGTACAAATTGCAATCATGCCTACGTACAAACACACAATGCTAGGTCCACCACTCGGCCCTTTTAATCCAAACCCTGAGGCGTGTGTAGAAGTACCAATAAACTTCAACAAAATTTGCACAACAAAAGCTTATAAGCTCGAAACCATTTCACACACAGAATCCCTCTCATAATGAAACCAAACCTGTGGAAACTGGTCCCATTTGCAAATACTCGTCAACCCTTAATCTGCCGCTTGCATTTTACGAGACCTAAGGCAATATCTGTCAATGTCCTTATCAATAAATTGTGAGCGTTTAGAGCAAACGACGTCGTTTGACGGTTTGAGGCGCGCGGCCGTAATCCGCGGTCTATTGGACCCCATCTGCGTTGCAAGGGTTAAGTCGCGACAAATAGACCATTTGCAAATAATAAGACGCAGTGAAAGAATAAATTAAGGGTTTCGAGGGTTGTACGTAGCGTTTAAGGGTTGAATTGAAATCTGTGAAAAAATGCTTTTTTGTTTTTGAATTGGATTATATTTTTAGGGGGTGAGATTGGTCAGTGTTATGGAGAATAGAATTTCCCGCCGAGTTCTTATGCATGAGGTTATGAGTTCGATACCCGGCAATGTGACATTTTCAAATCATATGTACTTTCTAAGTTTATCTTAGACATCACTGACATCGGTGAAGGAAAATATTACGAAAAAACCTGGACTTCTAATTATTATAAGTAAGTGTAATCGCCAATCCGCTTAGAGCAAGCGTGGTGATCAATGCTCTTACCTTCTCTGTATGAAAAGAGGCCTTTGTCCTGCAGCTTTTTTTTTTAGTGATGGGAAATCATCAAATGACTTCCCTCGCCCTGGGCGGGGCGGGAGGAAGTGTCAGACTTTTATTGACCGAAACCCATCCATGTTCCTTCTTGTGCATTTGCGTTTCGGGGGCGCGGTATCTCTTACGAACAACCCGCAGCCCCGGCTTTGTCCTGCAGTGGGAGAGTAATAGGTTAGTATTATGATAGTTTCTAAAAAGCTTGTGGGTATTACAATTTCACAATATTTTTAATACTTTTAACACCATTGGACAAACAAAAAACATTCAAAACAAACAATGTAACATCCAATAACATCCAAGCAATTAATTTTCAATTTGAATTCGTAAACAAAATTCATTAATATTATCCATAAGTTTCCCCTGGACAACCCGTGGAGATATCTCAAGGCGCCGCTTTCCGTCTTACAGTATGGCAATTAATAATTATTGCACCTAGTTCCGGCCGTTTCCGGCAGGGGAGACTTCCGGTACACAGGGGACTGGGGAAACTTAGTTTATGATTATAAGTATCTATTGTGTATTTGTGTACTTGTAGTACTTTTTTTTTTAAACTATCATATCTTGATATCAACTGCCTCGGTAGCCTAGTGGTCTTAAGCGCAACTGCTACGCTAGAGGTCTTGGGTTCGATTCCCAGCTCGAGCAAAAAGTGTTATTGGGTTTTTCTATGAAATTCTCACTAGCAGATCGGAGTTAGGATTTGTGCCCAGTTAATGGCAATAGGCTCGCCCCCTATTACATAGGACTTAAACATAACGGCGAACTGAAGGTGTACATTGGTACACCTTTGCCTAACCCTTCGGGGAATACAGGCGTGATGGTATGTATGTATCTTGATGTGATTATGCAGACCGCTTCCAACCGGTCCTTTTGGAAATCTATGGGGGAGGCTTACGTCCAGCAGTGGACGTCCTGAGGCTGATATGATGATGCTGATATTTTCATCATAATAAGTATTGCATTTAGGTACAATAGAGTACAATTTGTAGTTTTGAGTTGATGCATAGTCTGTTCATGGAACAAAATTACTTGACACTTCACATGATTGTTGGGGTTCTTCAATGTGGGTGTAAATAGGGTTTTAAAGAGTCGTTATGCATCTGGTGTTGCACGTGTCCCTTGACTACAGTAACCGTTCACCATCAGGCGGGCCGTATGCCTGTTGGCCAAAACAGTGGTATAAAAAAAATATCTTAGCATTT
This sequence comes from Caradrina kadenii, assembly GCA_947462355.1. Lineage (NCBI taxonomy): Eukaryota > Metazoa > Arthropoda > Insecta > Lepidoptera > Noctuidae > Caradrina > Caradrina kadenii. Next base: position 10,242,288 of record OX381692.1, on the reverse strand, counting down.
GCCTTTTTTTATATTGTCCCACTGCTGGGCAACAGTTCTGTAGAAATCTAGGTTAAAAAACACACATATCATCACGCCTGTATTCCCCAAAAGGTTAGGCAGTGGTGTACCAGTGTACACCCACAGTTCGCCGGTATGCTTATGTCCCATGTAATAGGGGGCGAGCCTATTGCCATTAATCGGGCACAAATCCTAACTCATAATTTTATAGAAAAACCCAATAACGCTTCATGCTCGACTTGGGAATCAAACCCAAGACTACTAGCGTAGCATAGCAGTCGCGCTTAGGACCACTAGGCTACCGAGACAGTCTTATAATATCTTTCAGGCATTATCAAAACCACAATTCACATCAAAACCAAAATCTTCAAAGCGCATTTCATCTGAAATATGAACCGTACTATCCCAGTTTTAATTAGCTAGATTGGTAGCGCACATCACAATTTATGATGACAATAACTAGAGCTTTATGTCCTAGTGTGTAATGCGAATTTTGATTGCCTTGCTATCTATTTCCGAGGTGCTTAAGTATATTAGTGTGGCTATATCATTTTCATTTGGTTGGATGCGCTTTATTACTAATTCTGGCTGTACTTATACCTCATTCTCGTTAATATTTTATTATCTACTACTAGTATTTACTAATATTACTTTTTTTTTAAATTAAAGTCTTAGGGGATGAATACAGACAAACTAAAGAGACTTCATATCCATTTCAAATGCTGGAAATCTAAAATACAGGAAACGTTACATCAAGTACGAGTTTTCTTTTTTCAATTTAATATGCAAATAATTGATGATTCTTATAACTTAATTTTACAGTTTAAATACTCATATCGATTCAAGTTACTGACAAAAAAAAATTACTTACAATTTATTTATTTGTTAATTTACAATAGATACATCAATCACAGTAAATGACTTCGACAAAGTGGTTATTTGAATTCAATAAAATATTTGTGTTTGGACAACACAAAGGTAGATAAGAAGTACAATTATATATTCCTCTCGCAGTATTTCAAGCATTCTAACAAGATCACCTTCCGTCCATCATCTGCAAGTACATCACAGTCCGGTCTGGTGACCAGAACAGCTGGCATCGAACATGGTTTGCTGTATGGGATATCTAACCCTGGCAACAGTCCTACATATTGGAACTGAGAAAAGCAATAACAAAAATTCCATATTTTCAAAAATACGAGATAAGATCTATCCAGAGCTAGCACTATCATCATCATCCTATCGACTAGACACAGGACGTCTACTGCCGGACCTAGGCCTCCCCCATTGATTTCCAAAAGGACCGGTTGGAAGTGGCCTGCCTCCAGCGTCTTCCCGCGGTCTTAATCTGGTCATCTGTCCCGCTAGTGGGTGGACGTCCTACACTGCACTTGCCAGTGCGTGGTCTCCATTAGAGAACCTTGCCGTTAGCTCTGCATGTCATGTGCCCTGTCCACTGCCACTTTAACTTAAAGCTAGCACACACTGACATTATTACGTAGCCAGTTACAAAACACATCTATTTTAACTTTCAGCACCATTGTCTTCGCATTTCCTCGCAAAATCCCCAAACACACAAACACGAGAGGTCCCCACATGTCGTAACACATCATTAATCTCTGATCTATGTGACATTTAATTACCTAAAACACCATATATTAGACGTTCTTCCGTCCTTTACCCCATAGGATCACTTACAAACTTACCAGTTTCAAGAACTGCAAAAATAAACTTTGCTTCCTTGAGTTACGGTTGTGTTAAGTGCAATTGTGACTTGGTAAGGTTCCGGTAATTAATATTGTCTTTCTTATTGCTTCACGCCTAAGATTTTATTGTTTTGTTATATTGTTTGTATTATTGGGATCGCGTGAATCGTCACTCATGTTCAAGATACAACATAATGAATCTAATCTTATATTGAATACAATTATTTGGTGTGTTATAATAATCTTTTGTGTTGAAGTAAAGGGAAGTTAACATTCAAACAGTAGAAGATTTGGAAAGAAGACAATGAGAATGATTGCGGTATAGAACAATCTATTACAATAATTAATACATAGATAATTAGACATAAAATCATGTAAGCAGGGAGTAAATTACTTGCAGTCGTCTAAACACTACTACACTATAAAGATTACAAACATGCTGATTTTGATGACTTAATAGTGTATTTATTTCAGAATTATAACAACAAAATTATGTACCGCAGATGTTTAAACTGGCCAAGAGCGAGTCGGAGTCGCAAACAGTAAAACAGATTCTTGTTATTGCCCTTGTTTTTTCTCTGCGTAATATGGTTCAAAACATCCAACCTTGATCCAGACAAACGAGCGGATGGACACATAGTGGAGTCTTAATTATCATAAGGTTCCGCTTAGCATAATTTGGGCACAAACCAAAAAAGAAGAATACATAAAAAACGCGTCACTGTTAATTATAAAGTCAAAGTCAAACCATTTATTTCAATTAGACCATTTACAGGCACTTTTGAATTGTCAAGAAGTTACATTTAAAAGTTGAAGCTAGTTGCTCGTTCCAAAGCGTAGGTCTCTATGAAGAAGAACGAGCAAGAAACTCCATGGACACTCTTTTCTTTAAATTTGGTTTTTACAAAATCTTGGTTACAATATACTTGTTGCTTCTAAAAAAAAGTACTCAGAAGATCATTACAAGAAAGAATCAAACGCTGATGATACCTTATATTTAACACTAAGATAGATAGAAACGAAGCTCCTCAACATCTCAAAATACAAAACCTCACAAAAAATACCCACCTCAGAAAATATTAACCCAAAAAAAAATCCAAATACTGCAACCAGACAGTAAAAGCTTCCTGCTATCATCTCCAAGATTACTTAATGCACATTCCTATTCTAAAACGTGGTGAGTCCCTGACAAATACTAGGACATTTCACAGTCTACCGGTCCTGGTGGTACAAGCGGCGACTTTTTAGATCAAAATTTCCCAGTTTTACCTGACCACTGACATCAGGAGAATTCTTCGCAATACGGGGTCAACTTGAACTGGATATCTTTGCCTTGATATGTCGTTGTATGTACTCACAAGCTCAATGCTACTGTAGTATTTTAACTGTGGATGAAATGCGAGGTACGGTTTGTATTTTGAGGCGAGCCAAATGTGTGAACATTTATTTGCAACAAAGCACTTAATAGGATGCATTTCGTTGAGTAGTGCTGTTTTGTGTTGTGTCCTTTTGATCGAGTAGTGTTGTGTTGAGTGGTAGCTTGTAATGTAATGTAACATGAAGTTTTATGTGCCTAAAGAGGTAAGCAGAAATGTATAGAACAACTAAGATTAATAAGTTATGTTCATCCATTTTCGGAAAATAACACATACCATCGTATGTGTCGGTGTATTCCCCGAGGGGTTAGGCCGAGGTGTACCAGTGTACACCCACAGTTTGCCGGTATGTTTAGGCTCCATATAATAGGGGGCGAGCTTATTGCCATTAACCGGGCACAAATCCTAACTCCGAGCTGCTACTGACAATTTCATAGAAAAACCCAATAACAATTTTTACTCGACCTGGGAATAACACACACACACACACTTTTTTTTATCCTTAAATATATTCCCTGGCGGGGAAGGTGAAAGGTCTGTCAGACTCTTACTGACTAAATACTATCCCGGTGTTCCCTTCCCATACTTACGCTATGGAGTCCATGAGCGTACGCGCCTACCCCGATCCCCAACTAGTGTCGGAGGATTGCAAAGGCGGCTTTGCAATCCTCCTCAGAGGGTATGTTTATCCAAGACCAACTTTCTAATCTTAAACTGTAAGGAAAACTAGTTTCTTAAAGTTAAGTATGAAAACTATCCACAAATCTATTTAAGTAGTCTTCAGGTACACTAATATTTATTTGCTTTAAAAAGAGGTTCAAACTATTGTCACAAAACCAAAACTTTTCGTGCTATTCTGATAAAATCTATCTCGACAGGATAAAGTGAACTAAAGGTCACCTCATCTAATGCTGGAAGGTGACAGCTCATCTCAAGCTCCCTTCATCTAAAATAGAGGGAGATTTTGATTGAATAGCACTGCAGTTCAGCTAAAAATAACATCGAATTTTACGACACAATATTTTGTTCTCATCGATATCACTGCCAATGAGAAATGTTCTCCGTAGTCGATATTTATTTCATGTCTACCAACTGATCATGATATATACCTTGCGCTTCGATTGCTTAAGCCTCGCTTGCACCAACCAAGGTTATCTTTTAACTTCGACCTAGTTGCCAACACCGGCCTATAGTATAAGAAATTTTGTAATCCAACCTCGTTTTAGTAATTTACTCTTAGGTTTTTGGTGCAAGTGGCCCTTAGTTGTCGTTAATATCTCATGCTAACATTAAATTTCTTATTGTCGTCTTCGGGAAAATCTGTGATATAAAAAGATGTATGTTTATTCAAGTATCCAGGGCACTAAAACAGAAGAATCACGGAGATATTTCTTGTCATCACAGGAACTTGAGAATGACCCATATCGGTAGATAAGACTGCTTATTTTTGAAGCTTCAAGCATAATATATTTACGAATTATTTCATCTCGTAATGTTCTAGCTATGTATGTCTAACTTGTAACATAAGACTTTATTAATAAGACAATTCATGTCATATGTTTTGAGTCCTCCGATTGAGATAAAAGTTTCTTTTTCCTAAGTACCTAGAAGATAAACGAGTATGTAAGACATCTCTAAGTGCTTCAATACATACATAAGAAACATCCCGCAGAACCCTTTTCACCGTACAATTCCGTTGCCAATCGTAAATTTATCTCAGGGGCTATTAGTTCGATAAAATTCAACTAAAACGATAAATAAAAGCGACTTTGACGGATTGCCCATTTCCCCCACAAAGAATTGCTGGACCGCGAGCATTTTGCAGGCGAAATGTACCCTAACAATAATAGCTTAGAGTTGAAAATTACCGTTGGGAGCTGACAAAGAAAAGTTGGTGAAATTTTTGTATCTATGTCACATGGGAATGTTTTGTCCGAAACTAAACTTATTTACTGTCGAATACTGAATAAAACATTAGCAGAAGAAAGATGTATACAAATCGAATTGGGACAGAATGATTCATTTGTTTCTACTGATAATAATGAATTATCTGATCGACGTGTGTAATTGTGCATAGAATAAAAGATTTAAAAGATATATTGTGAACAGCAAAAAGTGTTATTGGGTTTTTCTATGAAATTCTCAGTAGCAGCTCGGAGTTAGGATTCGTGCCCGGTTAATGGCAATAGGCTCGCCCCTTATTACATGGGACCTAAATATACCGGCGAACTGTGGGCGAACTTTAATTGTTACACCTCTGCCTAACCTTTCGGGGAATACAGGCGTGATGGTATTGTGAACAGAAGGCGAACTATTTTTGGTGATTCTACAACTGATTGCATTCATTTCTTTGTATTGACTCCCAATACAAAAATCAGTTCTCTAAATATATCTCAAGAATGCAGAACTGCTGAACATTTGATTCCCAGGTCAGTCAAGGGGATATCACTGTGGTAACCTGGAGTTTGGACTGCCCTTTGCGTTCCGGGGGCGCAGTATCTCTTACGAACAACCCGCAACAAATGATGGGCTTAAGGTGCGCTGCTTTCCTATTTCTTCTTTTTAGCGTTTGGATGAAAAACTAAAAATAATAAATAACACAATAACTAATACAATACTGTAATAAATTATATTGTAGCGACTCAGAATTTGGCCACTTGCGGTAGCTTTGTTGGCAACTTTGTTGGCAGCTATTAAATCTTCCTGCATGCAGCTGTTGGGCACTTAGGGCACGATGTGAGATGAGCCATCGTATGTAGTCAGCTCAAGTCGCTTCCATCTCTGAATCTCCACCTAAACAGGTTGTCTTTCTCCGACCGACCTGACTTCAGAGTCAGGCATTAAATAAATGCCATTCAACTGAACGCTAGGGATTAAATTGACAATAACGCATCGTGGCAACAAATAAGGTTCAAAATAGCGACACTTTTGATGTTAGTTGAATCGGATAACCTCAAAAATAACAGTAATTTTGAAGTTTTCTTTAAATTGTAAATAAATACACGGCTCGGTGGAATAAGCAGTGAATGTTAAGGCGAACCCCGTACTCCCGACCAAAGGCAAAGGTGGAACACCGCGGTGGTTTTAGCCGGTAAGAGTCCGGCATGCCCCTCCGTCATCCCCACGTCGGAGGAAGTCCATGAGGATTTTTTTATGCTCTCCTTTACGATTTTTTCAACATGACACTATTACACTTTCATGAAATATTTATAGGTAAGCCTTTTCTTTAAACCCTTGACAACACACTCAAATTCAGGCTTGTGATATGTACCTATAAGCCAGACAATGACACAAAAAAAGTTTGTTTTACAGTGTTCTGTGTTCGAATAGCCCCTTAACAGTGCAGTTTAACTCCGCAGCAGATATAAAACGATGGTTTATAGATTAGCAAGCTTCAAAAACACAAGTACCTACTATGTACCTTTATCATTCAACCCTTTAAAACCACGCTTAGTCCCCGTCACGAAGCGATGCGTAAAGTGATCCAAAGCAAATGTTTGTCTTTGTGACCAAAGGCTACATTTATAATTGGTTCGTCTACCATTTTTATTTTGTTGTCGTTTGTCCAATGTTTTTGCCTCAGGGTGTCTGTGAAGTGTACTTAATACGACTGTTTTGATTTGAAAGCTATCATATTTGTTGGTATTACTTTGTTTGCTAACATTGTATTTATTTCAATACTTGTCAATTTATAGTGGAAAAGGTGAAAATCTCTTTGAGCTCTTTGTGATGGAGCTCGTCTGGGGAAGTACCACCACCGTACCTATTTCTGCCGCAAAGCAGCTTTCCTATTCCGGTTTGAAGGGTATAGGTACTGGTGTAATTACAGGCACATGAGACATTTCAACTTTGTCTCTGGGATGGCAACGCATTTGCAAGGCCTCTGGTAGTGCAGATGTCCATAGATAGCGGTGACTACTTGATATCAGGTGGCCCGTCGGCTTGTTCGCCTTACAATGACATAAAAAAACAGCAAATTCATGCGGTAACAAACACACAAACATATAAAGTGATTCACAGAGTAGATTTTGACGACACATTTGGTGCAGTAGCTGAGCGATTTGCTGTTGCGCTGCCTGTCGCGGGTTCTATTCCTGCACGGAACAAATGTAATAGCTGATCCGGGCCTGGCTGTTTGTTTATATGTTTGTAAACGCCACCATGATACAGGTGAAAGATCTGGAGTAGGGCAATGTTTAAAAAAAAATTGAAATGTTTTTTTTTTACAAACGTTGCAAATTAGGAATATTTTCCCTTTTTATTTATCTGAGTACCATGTTCACTTTGACCACGATTTTCTTGTATTTAAAAACATACTTAGGTTAATTCATCGTGTCTCTTATTCATCACTAGCTTCTGCCAGCGACTTCGGCCGCGTGTTTTTTTTCACCCGCTTTAATGTTCGTCTTTGGTTACTGCTCTACAGCTATTGGTCGTAGCGTGATGCTATATAGCCTATAGCCTTCCTCTATAAATGAACTATCCCACACAAATATTTTTTCAATTCAAACCAGTAGTTCCTGAGATTAGCGTGTTCAACCAAACAAACAAACTCTTCACCTTTATAATAATTAGTGTAGATTTGTGTTAGTCTCCTCATTTATTCTCTTTTAGCTTCGGTCTTTAAAAGATAACCTGGCGAGGAATCTCCCTGACTCCCATAACTAATATTAGTTCAAAGAAGAATACATAAACCAAGTATTTGCATTAACTTCTAAAGGAACTCCGGTGTAATGCTTTCAGGAAGTTTGATATAAACATGCGCGTAAAACAAACGTATCATAAACAATATTAAATCCTATGAGTTCTGAGTTCCACGGTACTGGATAGTCCAAGTATATTAATGTCGCAAGTTCGCGACGTACGGTATCCGACCCTTGCATTTCCTTGTTTCGTTAATCTAAGAATTGTTTTGGAGGAGTCTTATTAGTATCTAAGTTACATTTTTTAGTCCATATATTGGGTTTAATTTATGATATACATAATATACTTAGACTATTGTTTATGAAAAAGAATCAAACGCAGAATTCTAAGAGCTTACTAGAAAAGATTCCTGTAAACATAAAAAATAATATACAACATAACATACCATCACGCCTGTGTTCCCCGAAGGGTTAGGCAGAGGTGCACCAATGTACCCCCACAGTTCGCCGGTATGTTTAGGTCCCATTTAATAGGGGGCGAGCCTATTGCCATTAACCGGGCACAAATCCTAACTCCGAGCTGTTACTGAGAATTTCATAGAAAACCCCAATAACACTTTGCAAGACCTGAGAATACATATTACATAGGACCAAAAAACATGCCGGCGTACTGTGAGTGTACATTGATACACCTCTGCCTAACCCTTCGGAGAATACAGGCGTGATAGTATGTGTATGTGTGTATTAACGTCTAATTTAACATGAAATTTCGAAAAATACTTGACTTAACTTAACTTTAACTGCTTTGTTAGCCTAGTGGTCCTAAGCGCGACTGCTACGCTAGAGGTCTTGGGTTCGATTCCCAGGTCGAACAAAAAGTGTTATTGGGTTTTTCTATGAAATTCTCAGCAGCAGCTCGGAGTTAGGATTTGTGCCCGGTTAATGGCAAAAGGCTCGCCCTCTATTAAATGGGACTTAAACATACCGGCGAACTGTGGGTGTACATTGTTACACCTCTGCCTAGCCCTTCGCGGAATACAGGCGTGATGGTATGTGTTACTTGACCTATGAAGCTTTTACAAAATAAACAATAATTACAAAAAAAAGTAATTCATAATTATTTACTTTCTAAGTTTATCTTAGACATTACTGCCATAGGTGAAGGAAAATATCGCGAGGAAACCTGGACTTATTAATACAAGTCTAAAATTGGCAGTCCGCCTTGAGCAAGCGTGGTGATCAATGCTCATGCCTTCTCTGTTTATAAAGAAGCCTGCATTAGGATTATAGTAGGCTGGTATTATTTATTTTAATTATTATAAGAGGTTCTAATGAAAGTACCACCTCCAAAATTCTACACCGCATAACAAATCCTGGTGATGCCAAGTTAAAAACTGTCTCTAAAATCGCAGGTACAATCCGATGGAGTCACGGAGTGTATGCAAAATGCATGATTTATGACTCATATGCATTTCGTCGCCTTGTACTAACTCGATTCGACAACTTTCCCGATACGAGACTTCGAATTTATGTATCTACCTACTGTTCCTTCAAAAGTTTTGAAAGGAAATATGTACTTCGATCTGATACTGAAATTATTAAGGATGGTCTAGCGTGCCTAGACTTATATTAATTATAAGACGAGGTTTCCTCACGATAATTTCCTACACCGATGTCAGTGTGATGCCTAAGATAAACTTAAGAAGTACATATGCATACCATCACGCCTGTATTCTCCGAAGGGTTAGGCACATATGAAATAGACAAAGTCGCATTGGTACTTGCCCGTGCGCGGTTGTAAACTCACAGTCTCCTGCATGATCGACACGCGCTTAACCACTGAGCCATCAGTGTACAATAAAATGACAAAAATCGTAAGAAGGTAGGATTTTATTACCAAAAAAATATATATTTTTATTTATTTTATTAAAACTTATGCACATAATGTAACAATACACTGTACAAAGGCAAACATAATGCCTTGGGCATTTTCAACCAGTCTACCTAGGGTGATGAAGAGACAAAACATAGAAGGTACAAGGAACAGAAATATTGGTAACTAAATGATGATGCATAATTATATTATTTATACAAGCTGACTTTTAACTCACCAGCCATCTTTCTGGAGGTAAAAGTACTATGATTATGAGCTTTTAATATGCGACCAACTAGGAAATACGACAAAAAACAGCTGTTCCCTGCAAATATATGAAACAGCTGATTAATTCTTCATATGTAAGGTGTGTTCCGTAGAAAGGTTTATTCGTATTTATGAGTAAATTTTTTTATGCTCGTGAACGGACGCTGTCTGACTTAACACTTTTTTTGTATTGTTTTATATACACTTTCGTTGTTTTCACGTAATATAGAAGTAACAAGATTATTATAATCAGGATTATGTAAAAACCAAATTGATAAGAGGATTTGTGAAGTTTCTTGCTCGTTCTTCTTTATAGAGATCTACATTTTGGAACGAGCAATTAGCTTCAACTGTCTATTTAACTTTTCGACAATTCAAAAGTTCCTATAAATGGTATAATTGAAATAAATGCCTTAACTTTTGACTTTGACTTTCACGACCTAACAAAATTAAAAAGAAAAACCAAGTCAGCCAGCATAAAAAAAGTACAATGTAAAATATCTGTAGCTACAAGATGCAAAATGAATAGAAAAGTGCATTGTAAGAAAGCGAACTAAAATAAACGTGACACACAAATTAATAAGGAAAGAAGAAAAATAACTTAATTCTTTGGCATACCAGCTAATAAATAACTTTCAATGCCCATGTCTTCTTGGTAACTTTTGATTTTGATCAGCCCATGGTCACCCCAACTTTCCCCCCAGCTGTTAGTCACCAACCAATAATCAAGTCCATTCTCAACACCATAGCCAATGACTCGTACGCTATGACCTCCCAGATATTCACCTACTTTGTGGACATAAACTCCTGTTGTATAGTTACGAAAATCTGCGTAAACATCAAACGCAGCCTGGATTGGACCATTTTTTACCAGCTCTGCTTTAATTTGATCGCTTTCGTTACTTAATCTGTAAACTGTTTCTGCGAAATGTTTGTCTTGTTTATAATTTTTATCTTCATTAACACATTGAGTCACGCAATAGCTTTTTAAGAGCTCGCTTACATTATACGGTTTACACTCTTGGGTGACAAGACCCTGGTTTTTCCAGAAATTAAATGCTTCGGCTGGGTGACCTCCATCACACACATTATTAATGCAACATTCAAAATCTTGTTCAGAAAGACGGACGTGTATATCTTTGTGAATGCACATTCTATCAGACGCTGGCGTGGCAGCTCCAAAGGTCCAGCAGGAACCGCAAGATCCTTGAAAATATATTTCTTTTATAGTCTCACATTGGGGCCATTTGTCTCTGGCATCGAAGTTCTCTGGCAGATCTATTGCTTCGAGATCGTGAGTTTGAAGTGGTAACTTTTCCAGTAATTCCTTATCAAGGTGTGCACAAACCATATGCTCGTTTTCGATATGGTTGTACTCTGCCATCTTCCAAGGGTAGTCCTGTGCGTTGAAATACTCGATGAAGGATGACCTTGACATCGTCTGGTATTTCTCGTGCAAAGATGGGTCGAAGTCAGCCGCGACCAACCCCACGAGCACCACAAGTACTACTGAATGTAACATCATGGTTGTCACTTCTAGATGTTTGTGGTGTACATCATTTGCGAGTACTTAAACGATATGTGTAATGTCAAGTATGAAAGGAATGTAACATGAAACGATTTTACCAATGGTTTTAATAGTTTTGTTTTTATCAAAGAAACATGCATGGAATTGGTAAAATGCTTGGATTATGAAGAGTGTTTTTTTTTTAATATTCTGAAGGTATTTGAGGATCTTTTTAATTATTTGGAATTTCTTCATAAACTTGACATTATATTTTTATTCACGGGCTGTTAATTGTTTTTTTTTTTTAATGTTTATGAAACTATTGATGTTAGATTTTGTATATGGCTTACATGGATGACCTGTCTGTCTTTTTACATGACAAGCAACATTTGGCAAAATCAGGATTTGTCATATCACCACTTTACAACAAACAGTTTACCAAATAATTCCCTTAAGAAAATATTTATCCGAATACCTTTTTTTAATTACGTATTATTTGACAAACCATATTTCTACTTATCTGAGAAAACGTTAAATCTTACTGAAAAAAAATGGTTAGGTTGGGTTAAAACTGTAAATTATTGAACCAAAATTTTTCAAAAAAGAAAAGTTAAATTAATAAATGACGGCACGGTTGGCGCAGTGGCTGAGCGATCGGCTGCCGCGCTGCGTGTGGCTAGTTCGATTCCCGCGCGGAACAAATATTTGTATGGCCTACAGACAGTTGTTTCGGGTCTGACTGTTTGTGTATGTGAGTTTATATGTTTGTAAACGCACCCACGATACAGGAGAAATTCCTAGTGCGGGGCGACGTTTCAAAAAAAATAAAATATTAATGAATATAATCTGAAACATTTGTAAAGAGAAGCATTTGTCAAATAAGTGTTTGTGAAGTGAGTGTTTACATAATAAATCATTTGCCGAATAAGTTGTTTGTGAAATAAATAGTACCTACACAAAACGTTGGTCATAAACTAAAAAATTGACAATGGTGTTTTGGTGAAACATTATTGAACCAGTTTAACATGATATTGTAAAGAACCTTTCGGTTTTGTTGCCACACTTATTCCGTGCCGGGTCGACGGCGCGTTCGTGTTCCACGCGCGCCTCAAAGAGATGTCAGCAAATGGAAGGGGCCACTGAGGGCCGATGCCTGCCGGGGCTGCGGGTTGTTCGTAAGAGATACCGCGCCCCCGGAACGCAAAGGGCACAAGAAGGCCCATGGGTGGGTTTTAGTCAGTAAAAGCCTGACACTCCCTCCCGCCCCGCCCAGGGCGGGAGAAGTTATTTGATGATTTCGCACCTCCTAAAAAAAAAAAAAAGGCAGGGTGGTTGTCGCAGCATCTGGAGGCGTTAAACAACGTTTCTAGCGAACATAAATCAGCTTAGATATCAACCTTACTCTTACCCACTATTATGATTGCGACAGTTTAAATGGATGGATGTTTGTTACTCAAACACTCCGAAACGGCTGAACAGATCTAGATAAAATTTGGAACAGAAATACATTATAGTCTGGAATAACACATAGGCTTTTTTTCCCGGAAAATTCCGCGGACGAAATCGCGGGCAGAAACTAGTAAGAAATAAAATTTTAATATTACTATTGCTCATCTTGATGACAATTATCTAACACATGCCTCCACGTTGTATACGGTATCAGACATTTCAAATGCTACCGTATGCCATAAAAATATAATTGACAACTTGAATGATTTATTGAAAAAACAACACGTGGTAATATTTTTGCTGTTAACTCGGGAATTTTTTTTTTAGGAATGAGAAATCATCAAATGACTTCCCCCGCACTGGGCGGGGCGGGAGAGAGAGTCAAACTTTTACTGACTAAATCCCATCCATGTTCCATCTTGTGCCGTTCCGGGGGCGCGGTTTCTATTATGAACAACCCGCAGCCAGGCAGGCATCGGCCCTGAATGGCCCCTTCTAAAATTGCTGACATCTCTTTGAGGCGCGCGTGGAACACGAACGCGCTGTCGACTGTCGGCCTGTCGTTACGCAACGTACGGACAGTGAGCTACCCATTGCACACCGTCCGCAGGCCGGTGGCCGGGAGTAGTCTCGCGGCTCCCGACGCCGCCTCGGGTCCATTTTCAAGGGGGCCGGAAGAAGGTGTTGTCCATCCCAACATTGCAGGGTTGAACAATCGGTGTAACTTCTCAAATAATAATGATTAAATATTTATTTTGATTTTATTTATTGAAGATTTTTTTAAAAGACTTTGAGTATCGATTCTGAAAACGTCTCTAGTTGGGAACTATTGGGTTTTTGTTACATACTGTATGTATACATGAAAGGAACTATGGTTGAAAGTAACTTGTGTAAGATAAAAAACGTTTGAGCCTCTAGTCAGAGCGATAGGGATGGAATTATGCATATATTCCCCTAAGGGTTAGGCAGAAGTGTAAATTGGTACACACACGGTTCGCCGGCATGTTTAGGTCCCATGTAATAGGGGGTGAGCCTATTGCCATTAACCGGGCACAAATCCTAACTCCGAGCTGCTACTAAAAATTTCACAGAAAAACCCAATAGCACTTTTTGCTTGATCTGGGAATCAAACCCAAGACCTCTAGCGTAGCAGTCGCGCTTAGGACCACTAGGCTAACGAGGCAGTTGAAATCCATAATTTTCACTTATTCTTGGCATTTTTTCCAATAACAACAAAGTTATTAAAAACAAAGATAAAATTGTTTTAATAATTGCTTTATTTTACATTGTTTTCATACTTGACACTACTCATATCGTATATGTACTGACAGCAATCAATGAACAACACAATCATCTAGAAGTGACAACCATGATGTTACATTCAGTAGTACTTGTGGTGCTCGTGGGGTTGGTCGCGGCTGACTTCGACCCATAATAAGACACCACTTAAAAGTCACAAGAAAGCAGGATACGCTAATTCGTTTACTTGGATGACATTTTTTTTCAGTTATTTGATTTGTTTTACCAAACTACTTAACCAATTTCGATAAAATTTATATAGGACCACCTCTGAAGTATGGTGGCCCATCAAACAACAATGCATATTTATGCGATGGCAGCAATCGCGATTAATTTGCTGTAATTTTTTGAAGAGTTCCGTTGTTTGTTGTTGTGCAATTTGACAAATTTAAAATGTTATATTTTGTGTTTAGTTTGTATCAATCATCAACTCGTATATCTAGTGTAAACTGTAAGTACGGGTTAGTTATTTATGAATACATAAATAAATAATAAAAATAAAGTATGCATTTTCATAGCGTACAAGTCATTGCCTTTTTTTTAGGGATGGGAAACCATCAAATGACTTCCCTATTCCCTGAAGGATTAGGCAGAGGTGTACCAATGTACACCCACAGTTTGCCGGTATGTTTTTGGTCCCATGTAATAGGGGGCGAGCCTATTGCCATTAACCGGGCACGAATCCTAACTCATTATGACTTAATTATTATGAATTATGATCCACGTTTCATCTTGCGCCGCATCGCCCTACCACCTGCACATGTGAGGACCAAATAACTGCGCCAGCGAGTGGTGTTGTCCTTGCAGAATTCTAGACCAACCAAAAATTGCAACAATCTGTAAATGGACTATTAAATATCTAAATTTGTCATCGATACACTAAGAAGAATGAGAACAGCATTTTTTGTCACCAAAATCGTTAATCCGTATTCATGTGTCGAAATGACTTATAGAGGTTAGAACAGCGTGTTAAACAGTTATAGCTCATAAAACTGTATCCTAACTGAGGCATGTTATTGCCGCTAAACGTTTATGACAACGGTACAAAATTTTAATGGTAACACGTGAATGGTTTTGATATTATTATTACGAGCTGCACCGTTTATATCAGATGTAGCGTCATGTTTTACATCTCAACGAATACTATAAAGAGGTTCAGTTATTTGTTTGCCAGAGATACCATAACATACCATCACGCCTGTATTCCCCGAAGGGATAGGCAGAGGTGTAGCAATGTACACCCACAGTTCGCCGGTATGTTTAAGTCCCATGTAATAGGGGGCGCGCCTATTGCCATTAACCGGGCACAAATCCTAACTCCGAGCTACTACTGAGAATTTCATAGAAAAACCCAATAACACTTTTTGCTCGACCTGGGAATCGAACCCAAGACCTCTAGCGTAGCAGTCGCGCTTAAGATCACTAGGCTACCGAGGCAGTTGCCAGGGATAGTCTCTGGAAATATATGTACATTTCCTACATGTGCGCAACTTCTTAACTTACTATCCTTTCGCTATATACACGTGTCGCGACTAGCAATTGCCTGCAGATTTACCCGCATTAACCTACGTTTTTGATCACTGCTCCGCTCCTGTGAGTAGTAGAGTAATGTTTTATACTATATAAACTTCTTCGATAAACGGGCTATATAACGCACAAACACACTACATGGTTGAAAGCCATCCGGACGGAAATAACGACAGGTTAGGATTGTCATAGGAATCTTATAATCCCATATCCTCTCCTATCCTTTTTTTTTCTCGTGGGGAAATTGGACTGCATCCGCCTCCAAGGGTAGTTCTGTGCGTTGAAATACTTGATGAAGGATGACCTTGACATCGTCTGGTATTTCTCGTGCAAAGATGGGTCGAAGTCAGCCGCGACCAACCCCACGAGCACCACAAGTACTACTGAATGTAACATCGTGGTTGTCACTTCTAGATGTTTGTGTTGTTCATCGATTGCTGTCAGTACTTATCGATATGTGTAGTGACAAGTATGAACGCAATGTAAAATAAAGCAATCATTATTACAATTTTATCTATTCTTTTAATAACTTTGTTGTTATCAGAAAGCATGCCTAGAATAAGTGAAAATTATAGATTACTATTGTAGGAAATGATTCAAATTATTAGATACTAGCGACCTGCCCGCGATTTCGTCCGCGTGACTTATTTCACCCGCGTCAAGTTACATCTTTCGTTACTGCTCGACTTCCGTGTGTCATAGAGTGATGTTATATAGCCTAGGTTACTCAGGAATAATCTAGCTATTTATTGGTGTAAAAATGGTTAAAATCGATCCAGTAGTTTCGGAGCCTATTCGTTACAAACAAACAAACAAACAAATCTTTCCTCTTTATAATATTAGCATAGATTTAACTTTTGCCAGAAACCTCGTTCGCGTGTATTTTTTCACCCGCATTAAGTTACGTCTTTAGTTACTGCTCCTCTGCCGTGTGTCGTAGCGTGATGTTGTAAAACCTAAAGCCTTCCTCGAAAAACGAACTATCCAACACAAAAATATTTTTTCAATTCAAACCAGGAGTTCCTGAGATTAGCGCGTTTAACCAAACAAACAAACTCTATAACTATATAATATTAGTATAGATTATGTTACATTTTTTGTTTGGCCTAGAAACCTATGACAACAATACCCACTGAAGCAGTTATATGATATGATGCTTACCACGCGCATCGCTCTGTATCCATACCATACGCAAGTTATAGGTCCGGAGAACATGATGGAGCAACTGAATGATGAACTGTGGCGTTGTGCCCCGCTTGGGCGAAGCATCGCCGGGTCCTCGTGATCCTGGTGCAAGCCATGGTCTGGAGCGAGGGGGAATGGGAAGCAGTCGCCTCCTTCTGCGAGGCAGTTATGCTAGATAAGGAAGCGGTGGGACGGTTGAGGCAGACAGTTTTCCGTTCCAGCCGCCGCGGTAGACGCTCCGGGCGTCGGGAACCGCGAGACGATTCCCGGCCACTGTAGACGCCTGTAGACGATGAGTAATGGGTCACTGTCCTGACGTTGCATAACGACAGACCGTGTCGACGGCGCGTTCCTGTTTCACGCGCGCCTTAAAGAGATGTCAGTAAGTGGAGGGGCCGCTCAAGGCCGATGCCTGCCGAGGCTGCGGGTTGTACGTAAGAGATACCGTGTCCCCTTAACGCAAAAGGCACAAGAAGGAACATGGATGGTTTTTGTTTAGTAAAAGTCTGATACTCCCTCCCGCCTGAGATGAGATTGCGACGAGATTTTGTACGCTTTTTACAAAAATCCGTCTGCGAGGTTTTTCATACTGGATAGTTACATGGTATTGCCACAACTGCCCCGTTGGGGTCGTGGTAGCAAGCACGACTGTTTAGCGTGAGGTCCTGTGTTCGATTCCCAGGTCGGGCAAAAAGTGTTATTAGGTTTTTCCATTACGAATTTCTCAGAACAGCCAGCAGTTTGGAAGTTGGTGGTGTGACACTCCCGTATCTGGGAAAACACGTAAAGCAGTTGGTCCTGCGCCTGATCTCTCTCCGGTTGTGTCGGATTGCCGCCCCATTGGACTATGAGAGTTAGGGTAGAGGGAGAGCACCTGTGTATGCGCACATACTTGTGCACTATAATATCCCCTGAGTACTTGGCTAGTCTGCATTCAAATTGGCGGCCGTGGCCGGTATCGGTCGGGATAATACATACATTTTTTTTACATTGCCACAATGCATCATTTCATTAGCATCATCATCATCTACTTAGCCTTTTCCCAACTATGTCGGGGTCGGCTTCCAGTCTAACCGGATGCAGCTGAGTACCAATGTTTTACATGGAGCGACTGCCTATCTGACCTCCACAACCCAGTTACTAGGCAACACGATACCTCTTGGTTAGACTGGTTGTCAGACTTCCTGGCTTCTGACTATCCGTAACGACTGTCAAAGATCTACGAATGACAGCCGGGACCAACGGCTTTACGTGCTTTCCGAGGCACGGGGGTGTCACACCACCAACTTCCAAACTCCGGGCTGCTACTGAGCAAATCCTAATGGAAAAACCCAATAACCCTTTTTGCCCGACCTGGGAATCGAACCCGTTGCAAATCATTTTACATCGTTATGCATTCATTAGCAAATGATGTAAAATCACTATAGTTAGTGACATCGTTTCTTGATTACCTTCTAATGACTTATTCATCATTAGAACATTATCAAACGTTGTTTTAAATGTCAGTTTTTGTACAACAATCTTGTGATCACTGCTTTATCTGCATTGGAAGTTGCCTCTCGTACTACTTATGGTGCCTATTTAAATATTGCTATCAAGGGAAGGGATTGTTTCTGTAACGTCTGTTTGTGTCAAAGTATTTTTATGTGATTTCAAGATGATTTTCTACCGTTTAGGATTGCAGAAGTAAGTACTTACATTTTTTTTTATCACATATACCATCACGCCTGTGCCGCAGCGTAACGTTATTCCTATAACCTTCCATTAATTACAGGCTATACGATGCGAAAAATACTTTTTCAAATCGGACCATTAGTTACTGAGATTCAATCAAACAAACCAACTCTTTAGGTTTATAATATCAAAAATACTAGCTTCGCTATGCTATGTTACGTCTTTGGTTACAGCTCCACTCCCGTGTGTCGTAGCGTAATGTTATATGGCATATAGCCTTCCTCGATGAATGGACTGTCAAATACAAAAATAATGTTTCAATTCAAACCAGTAGTTCCTGAGATTAGCGCGTTCAACTAAACAAACAAACTCTTCATCTTTATATTATTAGTATAGATAATAACTAACAACTGTGTCGGTAGCCTAGTGGTCCAAAGCACGACTGCTACGCTAGAGGTCTTAGGTTCAATTCCCAAGTCGGGCAAAAAATGTTATTAGGTTTTTCTATGAAATTCTCAGTAGCAGCTCGGTGTCAGGATTTGTGCCCGGTCAATGGCAATAGGCTCGCCCCCTATTACATAGGACCTAAACATACCGGCGAACTGTGGGTTCACATTGGTACACCTCTGCCTAACCCTTCGGGGAATACAGGCGTGATGGTATGTATTAATATAAAATAATAGTAAGTATGCAATATTTTTTAAATATTAGTAGACATGCCTCCCATTTTAATATTCCCTAAATCCAGTAACATTTAATTTACAGAATAATCGAATATTTCAAGCTCGACCAACTCTTCAAGGATGATGAAAAAAGGCAGATACTCCTCCACAAAAAACCCAAAGAGGTATATCGAACTAAACTGCAGGCTAATCGCACTATGGACTTATGTGTATCAACATTACTATCTATAATCGGAGCGTTAGTCTGTCTATCTATACCATATGCGGCTTTAGAATCACCCTGCGAAGTTCTAAAGAAAAACAATTTAATCACTTTATACAACATAGCTTCTTACCTCGAAAGATACACGAAAATGATTGATAGATTGATAATAGCATTGTTTATCATTCTAGTTTATATTTCTGTGAAAACTGTGCTAGACGCTATCAATAACACGAATATTAGTATGAGTCCATGGTTGGAGAGGGGTAAATATGTGCTGCCTCAGCGGCGGAGAATGAAGCGCAGTCGCTCGTGATTGGCTAAGGAAAATATGTTGTTTTTTCGGAAAATAAATTGTTTCCATTGTAAATACCATGGTTTTATTATTTTTCTACGTGAAGCCTCAAAACACATACATTCCAGTCTAATCTGAAACGTCAAAGCATTTATTTCAATTAGACCATTTACAGGCACTTTTGAATTGTCAAGAAGTTACCCGTACAAAAGGTTGAAGCTAGTTGCTCGTTCCAAAACGTAGGTCTGTATGGAGAAGAACGAGCAAGAAACTCCATGGACACTCTTTTCAAATTGGTTTTTACAAAATCTTGGTTACAATATTATTGTTGCTTTTTTATGTGAAAACAATGAAATGGGGTATTATAGATCTGTTTGACACCCAGTGCGATTGCGGAGCTCCTGATCAAACCTTGTCCCATGAACTGGAGTGTCCCAATGGTCCGTTCACCTGCACACTCAATTATCTGAACAGCGCCTTTGACGTGACCTACTGGGCCCAAGTATAAATTATGTTATATTATGTATCATCGATACCAAAAGATAAAAAATATTTTTCTTTCTTGTTTTATTAAAAAATGTTGCTAGAAAAGATAAACATAAAAGATTATATCTCATTTTATTTTTGACTTTTCGACAGATTTTTTGAAGGCGAAAATGGAACGTTATGTAAGTTCCAATAACCCAACGCACACGATCGAAAAAATCGGTCAAAAAAATCAGTCGTGTGCTGAGAGCCTAAGAATGGCAGTTAAAACGGTCAACTATACTTTCGAATCTCGAACACAACTTGTTTTTGAAAGACTGCGTATTCTTCCACGAAGATTTAAGAAAAAAGTAGACTTCACAACAATATAAAATAAAATAATATTTCCACAAATCCAGCCAAATCTTTACGCATTTCATTCAATAACACGCTGTATGGAAACGTTTCCAAAACATTATTAGCATAAATTTAAATATCACTAACATCGTCTAAGTATACACGAAACATTAAAGTATCCATCCAATTTGGGAAGAGCATGGCAACATTCAATTGTGTACGATCCAAGTATACTTCCTATTCAAACATGACAATGTTTAGATAAGGTATCCCCATTTGCTTTTTATACCAAATAATCTTTTCAAAGGAATATAGTGGAATGGAGTTCAAGTAAACAAATATAAGTTACATATTTTTGTTATGGCAATCTCGACGTTATGTTTAGGTAATGGAAAAGGTAGATATTTGTTTTTATTTGAATGGATAAGATTTTTAACTTAACTGCCTCGGTAGCCTAGTGGTTCTAAGTGCGACTGCTACGCTAGAGGTCTTGGGTTCGATTCCCAGGTCGAGCAAAAAGTTCGGAGCTTGGATTTGTGCCCGGTTGATGGCAATCGGCTCGCCCCCTATTACATGGGACCTATACATACCGGCGAACTGTGGGTGTACAGGTGCACCTCTGCCTAACTCTTCGGGGAATACAGGCGTGATGGTATGTTTTGTTTGGATAAGATTTTTCTTTAGACATGTATTTTTTGTATTTTTAACTGCCTCGTTAGCCTAGTGGTCCTAAGCGCGGCTGCTACGCTAGAGGTCTTGGGTCTCACGTTGAGCAAAGTGTTATTAGGTTGTGTGTCAGTTGTAGCTCGAAGTTAGGATTTGTGCCCAGTTAATGTCTATAGACTCGCCCACTATTACATGGGACTTGCAGCGACAGCACTGACTTGATGTTATTCGTTGCATGAAATATTCATTTTTACCATTTAAAAGTTTCCAAAATCCAGCGTGCTAGTAACATAGGCTCACTTTATAGCTTGCTAGCGGAAAAATATTCAAAAATGAATATTTATTCTACGTTTTCAATAACCCTTGCCAGCCGTGCACTATACAATGGACCATTGGGCTTCAGTATTGTGCCGTGGTATGGTGTAAGGAACAAGATTTCGGCGGTTTTCAGTTAGGATCAACTTCTAATCTAACCAGCTGCAGCCGAAAGATATATAAACTCACACCTTTTTCCTATGGGGATAGGCAGAAACCATAGAACGCCACCTGATACGATCCTTACATTCTTCTTTCGCCTCGTCCACGTTCATACAAACCAGTATTTTACAAGAAGCGACAGCTTATTTGACTTCCACAACCCAGTAACTGCGTTTAGCTTGTAAATTATTTGTAAGCCCTGGCTGGAGGCCTTAACTCGTTGAGGCATCCACAGGAAAGTCCGGTTAAGCAGTAAACAAGCTCCTAGGTTGAACTGCGAGACGCCCGTCCGAAAAAAAAAAAAAAAAAAAAGTAACTGCGTAACACAATACCCTTAGTAAGACTAGTTATCAGACTTTCGGGCTTCTGACAGTCAAAGATCTATGAATGGAGCAACAGCCAGGACCAACATCTTTATATACTTTTCGAGGCACGGGGGTATCGCACCATCAACTTCGAAACTCCGAGCTGCTCCTATGAAATTCTTAAAGGAAAAGCTCAATAGCACTTTGGCCGGCCTGGGATTAACAATTGGGGCAGATTGTCAATTGATAATAAAATAAATCTAACAGATTTCTGTTAGATTTATTTTATTATCATTAACTCTATTTAGAGTTCAAAATTGTGCGAGCATATTGCTGCTGCCTACACAGACCCGTAACATTCCAAAACTTAACCCATCCACCACCGGCTGGTCCACATTTCGCCACTATACGCACTAACCGTACCTCACTCTCTGGACTACAGGCAAGCCAGTTGTTAATTTTGCAGGAACGCCTCTACTCTTGTGGTTTATTCGTACGGCTATGGCTCTGGGGGTTATTTAAGGGAGGCTTCGTGTCCGTTCGCAGTAGAGACTCTGGGAAATTTAACTGGTACGCTCTGTGACTGTTAATGTGCAATTGGAATAGAGAATTTGTGGTGGGGTTGGAATTGGTGGGATGTTATTTGAATGGTGTTGTTTTCTTTTTTGGTAATATAGGTTTGGTTTTATTTTACACACATACATACCATCACGCCTGTATTCCCCGAAGGGTTAGGCAGAGGTGTACCAATGTACAGCCACAATTCGCAGGTATGTTTAGGTCCCATGTAACAGGGGGCGAGCCTATTGCCATTAAATGGATACAAATCCTTACTCCGAGCTGGTACTGAGAATTTCACAGAAAAACCCAATAATGCTTTTTGCTCGATCTGAGAATTGAACTCAAGATCTCTAGCGTAGCAGTCGCACTTAGGACCACTAGGCTAACGAGGCAGTAGTAGTAGTTGTTTTAGTTTTTTCCGAAAAATGACAATTAGTACCAAGAGAACAGTTTAAAAATGATTTTGGTCAATTTCAGATTAAATGTTACTGTGAAAAGCCTACGAATTTACCGAGATCTTTTAGAGATTATGATTATTTATTTTAAAAAAATCATAATTGAATTGCAAAAGATTGCACACACAAAATAAGATGATCACTCCTGCCAAACAGTAAGACAGTTTGTTTGCAGACGTAAATCTCACAAATTATTCTAATATTTTCACTTGGTATTGTATATATATCATTTTTTTTTAAACATACAAAGAGTATGGCAAACAAGCCGACGGCCCACCTGATCTTAAGTAGTCACCTCTGCTTATAGACATCTGCAATACCAGAGGCCTTGCAAATCTGTTGCCATCCCAGGGACAAAGTTGAAATGTCTCATGTGCCTGTAATTACACCCACACCCTATAAACCGGAACACAGCAACACTGACAAAATCAACTAGTTGCTAATTTAATAATATAAGTAATTTGTTTTGATTAATTATTTTTCTCTTCGACGTTAATTTAACATTTGTGTATGACTCACACACTGATTCCTTGTCTTTGAAATGTATATTGGTAAATATTACCATTATTAATTTAGCTTTCATTTCTAATTTGTGGCATATGGTGGATACATTTTTTTAAAAGAGTATGTATGGAGTTTCTTGCCCGTTCTTCTCCATACGAAACTACCTTTTGGAATGGGCTACTAGATTCAATATTTTTCATTTTAACATGTAATTGACGTTAAAAAGTGTCTTTTAATATTCTAATTATAATTTATGATTTGACTTTGACTTTGACTGCTTGCGGCAGATATAGGTATAGTGGTAGTATCCCCCCTAGACAAGCTCCTTCACAAAAAGGTCTAATACTACTAACTACTATGTTTAGGGAGATATCTGGAAAATCAAGGAAATAAATAATTTAATCGAAATTGCCACATCACACACAACATTACATAATTTTACATATCATCTCATCACACATGTCAAAATGAATGGTACAATATACCCAACCCTGCAACGTACAAGCACATACAGTTTCAATCAACAGAGTGGTCATACAGACCGAGCGACAGCTGTGCGCAGTGACGGGTTAATTTCGAATACTAATGCACAGACTTGTATTAAAATATTAATGTTTACTACATTCAATAGTGGAAAATATATTGGCCAATATTTTTAAGTGAAAAATTTAATATTGAAAAAAGAACGGCTGCTGGTTGCTCAATGTTGCAAGATTAAAAAATTGAGTTTTATTTTTAAGTTGACGTAACTGTTAATCGGTAATTAATGTAATAATGATGTGGTTTTGTTAGGTAATATAATACCAGCCTATTACTGTCAACTTTGATGAAGGAGGAATTTTGGCGATAGGAGTTGTATTCCGGCGATTTCAAAGCCGAATACCCGACACCGCGCGACAAATGACGCCAACTTTATGTGTAAAAAAAAAGGAGTTTTTAAATAATAATAATAATTGTTTATGTATGACCTAGTATTATATATGATTGTATTCTATTGAATTGAAATATGTAACTGCCTCGTTAGCCTAGTGGTGCTAAGCGCGACTGCTACGCTAGAGGTCTTGGGTTCGATTCCCAGGTCGAGCATAAAGTGTTATTGGGTTTTTCTATGAAATTCTCAGTAGCAGCTCGGAGTTTGGATTTGTGCCCGGTTAATGGTAATAGGCTCGCCCCTATTACATGGGACCTAAACATACGCGCAAACTGTGGGTGTACATTGGTAAACCTCTGCCTAACCCTTCAGGTAATACAGGCGTGATGGTATGTGTGTGAAATATGTATTTTCTATAGGCCTTGTTGCCGAATTTAAATAAATAAATAAAATTAATCTCCTCGTCTGCTTAAGGCGGATTGGCGATTCAACACTTAGTATAAGTCCAAATTTCCTCACGGTATTTTTCTTTGCCAATGTCAATAATGTCTAATAAACTTAAAACAGCAACGACAATTAAAAAAAAAAAAAGCAGAAAGACTGATAAGTTATTAAAAATTAAGATTTCTTTTTTTTTCAATGAGTTTTTCTTCTAAACAAATTTTCACTTGAACATAATACGATACCATATATCAAGTGTAATTTCCGTACTACCAAAATATTCGTATTCCCCGTGAAATAAATCTCCATTACACAAGCTAGTGTGACCAGTAAATTGAACGTCATTTACCCGGGGTTGCCATAAATCAACCATTTAACGAATTAATCAGATGAATATTAACCACATTTTGGTGGGCGGATATTCGGCCGTGTCCACGCGATCAGGATTGTGTTTAAGCATGATTAATGTTGCCAATGTAATTATTATATTTTGGTGTTGAAGTTGATATGTAAGGTACCTAAGGTATCTAAGGTTTTATTTAAAGAACATGAGAAAGAAAAAAAATTCTAATGACACTGAATAAATACTCTAAAATAATTATTTACAACCTTACAATAAAATAACAAAAAAAAAACGGACAAGTGGATGAATAAAGTTGGACTCGCCCATCGAGGGTTCCGTACGTAAGATCATCACATTTTACATAATTAAATAAATAGTTTATTGAAATAAATAAATAGTAAATTACATTTAAAAAAAAATCGTTTTACAGACTTCGGAGACAGAGGGGAACGGTATTTTTTTATATTTTTCATTATAAATAGGAAATGATGCGTCAACGTCAAAAGTCAACGGTAACTACCCTATAGGTTTTGATTCCCTTGGTAGTGTCGAAATATGCGTTTTTTTACTGAATAAATGGCCATATCTTTTTTTATGTAAACTTAGAAATGTGATTTTTTTACAACTTTATAGGACCGTCGACTTGAGTACACGGATTAAATTTCAACTTGATACCTCCACGCATTTCCGAAATAAAGGGTCTTGACAGACAGACAAACAGACAGACAGACAGACAGACGGACGGACGGACAACAAAGTGATCATATAAGTATTCCGTTTTTTCCGTTTGAGGTAGCGAACCCTAAAAATATTATTAAAAAAAGAAACTAACACCATACGGTTGATTAACACTTCTCGTGGACCAAAAGCTGGCATTTATCTAGACCAGAGAATTAACATTGCCATCCAAATTGGCAATGCCGCCAGTCTTTTAGGCACTTTTCCAGTTGAATTTTTTGATGCCATTATAGTTATAGTTTCTCCAAGATCATGGTCATTTATTTTTTCTGTGAGACGACTCCTTGAATCACCGTTACATACATTCACCTAGGTAATTTTAAAATGGCAATTCTTTTGCAGTTAATTTAGGTATGCGAAGGTACATACTTGAAAATATTGTTGTAACGCGTACCTTTTATGCTTTCTTACTAGCTTTATTAGTGGGCAATTCTTTTTGAGGTGTTGTTAAAAACTTACATACATTGTGGTACTTGGTAACTCTCTATTAATAACAAATAATGGTTTGTAGTAGTATCCTGTAAAATCTTACTGTCCAACTAATATTCTAAAGTTTGTGAGGTTGTAGGGGGTAATTTCTGGATCTACTGAACCGATTTTGATAATTCATTTACCCATAGAAATCAACGTTATTTGTGAGTATCATAGGCTATATAACATCACGCTACAACTCACGGGAGCGGAGCAGTAACCAAAAGACTTACTACGGACCTATTACTTAACACGGGTGAAAACATCCACGCGGACGAATAGCAGAGGCTAGTTTTTATAATAAAGTAATCATACTTCAGAAAACTTGTCTCCAAAGCAACGCCCCTCATCTTTCAACTTAGTAATTAATCCCTAGTATTTCTAAAAGTATAATATTTTTATTATTTATTCTTGGTCTGGCAAGGTATTAGCACAAAACAGCGACCCGGGGGTATAAATCATATGAAGTGACGGCAGCCACGCCTCTGCATTACTGATACTGTAGTGGAACGGTAAGTATACGATTTTGAGTGTTTTCTTTTATTTTTATTCAGCATCACGCCCAGCACTCCCCGATGACTTTTTTTTTGTTTTTAGGGATGGGAAATCATCAAATGACTTCCCCCGCCCTTGGCGGAGCGGGAGGGAGTGTCAGAGTTTTACTGACTAAAAGCCATCCATGTTCCTTCTTGTGCCCTTTGCGTTCCGGGGGCGCGGTATCTCTTACGAACAACCCGCAGCCCCGGCAGGCATCGAACCTGAGTGGGTTAAAAATTTGCTCTTTGAGGCGCGCATGGAACACGAACGAGCCGTATACCAATGTACACCCACAGTCCGCCGGTATGTTTAGGTCCCATTTAATAGAGGGCGAGCCTATTGCTTTAAACTGGGCACAAATCCTAACTCCGAGCTGCTACTGAGAATTTCATAGAAAAACCCAGTTGCAGTTTGCTCGACCTGGAATTCGTACCCAAGACCTCTAGCGTAGCAGTCACGCTAAGGACCACTAGGCTAACGAGGCAGTTAAAAATATAAATAAAAACTTAAAAAGCCACCTCCACATCCTAAAATAAAATGAAAAAACAAAAATTAATTAACTCTTTCATTGTCTATTCAACAAAAGGTTCCGTGCAGTTCATTAATTTAAAATCTTAGCAACAATACAGGCATTAAGTAAAAGGGTTCTCTCTAACGAAGATTCTTAGTGGGGATAGCAAACTAACATTAATCATTCAGGTTTCGTCGCTTGAAGATAGATAAAACGTTGTATTTATAAAGTTTTCGGTAAAATAATGATTGATGGTAGCGGGTTCTGTATTTAGTTAATGTTGCGTTGTGAATATTCGTATTATATTAGTTGGAAGTAAGTAAGTTTATCTATACAAACAAACCCAATTAAAGTGTCAAAATAACAGCTTTTTACAAAATAAAAATGAATGTAAAAAACACTTGTCTGGTTGTTTGTTCCGGGTAAACTCCGAAGTGGCTAGACCGATTTTGATTTTGACTGGAGACCACTGACGTTGTAAGGAGTACTTAACTTACGCTACTTTTATTTAAGAAAAATAATTAACTTTATGGTTAAAGTAACTTCGATAAGTCATTTACAACCAGTTTTTAGAAACACTATGATAGTATAACTCATTTTCGACAAAATTTCATATTTCCACTATCAAACGTCGGCCAAGTGGTTAAAGATGGTGGTTTCGATACCGAGCAAATACCTATTTGACTTTTTCGTGCCTTCTCTAAATAAAAAGAAGCCTTGCCCTACAGTAAGACAATAATAGGCTGGTATTCATTTTTTATATTTACTATATATGTGTAAGATACCCAGAACGAACATCAAACCATGATACGTTTATCAAACAAAACAATTTCAGTTCCAAATTCAAAATCTCAGAATATTAAAGCATAGATTCTGTCTCGCTGGATTGTACATAGCATTTATATTCTACCCCAATGACCATTTCGCCCAAACACAGTACAGGTGGACTCGTAAACTCCAACCTCAGTTTATCTTCAGTCAAACTTGTCAGTTTTAACTGTTGCACCATTATGTACAGCCCGGTTATCATCTGCCGGCAGACGATGCCATAAATTATAGACTAGGTTATGGAGTTTCATGGTATGTGTGTCTATGGTAATTGGGTGAGGTAAGGTTTTGTTTGAAGTGTTAATAGTTGCATATTATTTTGAATGTATAGACAGATAAAGAAATTAGATTTTTTTATAATCACAGTTAGGATAAGGTATCTGAGGTTGCGTTGGGTTTGATGCTGGGGTAGTACTAATGCAGTTTTTTTATTTTATAGGTTTATCTTGGGTATCACTGACATCGATCAAGAGAAACGTCGGGAGGAACCAAGGACTTATAATTCGTATAAGAGTGAAATCGCCGATCCGCCTTGAGCAAACGTTATGATCAACGCATGTGCTTTCTCTGTACAGGAATAGGCGTTTTTCCTGCAATGAGACAGTAAATAATAGGCAGTTATTATAATAAATAGTTACAAATAATTTACGCTAGAAGTCTTGGGTTCGATTCCCAGGTCGAGCAAAAAGTGTTATTGGGTTTTTCTATGAAATTCTCGACGATTTGTGCCCGGTTAATGGCCCACCCTCTATTACATGAGACCTAAACATACCGGCGAACTGTGGGTGTATATTGGTGCACCTCTACCTAACCCTTCGGGGGATACAGGCGTGATGGTATGTTATGTTATTACTATAAAATCGTTGCAATTAATTTGTTCCACTTTATAATAAAAGAATATGTATTTTTAATGTCATAAAAAATACAATGTTAACAGCGATGCGGATAAGTTTTTTGATGCCCTATAAGCTTCCTTTTTGTTTTTTATATTTACTGTACATACTCGTAGTTTGTAATCTAATTATAATTTAAATAAGTTTTATGATTGAAATACAAATAAATTATCGAATTGGAAATACGATTATGTTAACATATACACAATAAACAAAATAATATAATTAATTTTACAAACACAGCGATAACATACAATGCGACGTCACCCTTGAAATACCTCAACCTACCTCCATATCACACACACTTACACCAACTTACAAGTAAGTAATTAACCATTAAGTTAACTGAGACAGTTAATCCGCAGTCATCACTAAAGATTTAACCCTTGCACTTTATTACCTGTGCAGTCCTCAATGGCTAACCCTGCCGAGAGTAACTTTATTTCGGTCTATTCGACCCTTCAAATCCCTATTTAATGACCAGCCTTTGGGGGTGTGCTCGGGTTGATGTTGTTGTATTTACACCTTGGAATTGGATTGAAGTAGCAAGTTAAAAATACTTTTTGAGTTGCTTATTATTTGACAAGCATTTTCCATAAATAAAAACAGATAGACAGACGAAGTCACGTGGCAAGGATTACTTTCTTAAGTATTTTTGCACGAAACACTATTGCAAGTTAATTTTATTTTTTATTAATCAGAAAGAGCGCTTACGTCAACTCTTCTAGCAGCTTTTACTATTAACTTATGATCATTATTATTAATTTATTTATACTTCACTTTTATAATTATAAACTTATTATTATTGCTGAAAAAACCATATTTTATTTTTCAAACAAAAAACTTACTTAAATGATAATTAAATTACAAACTATGCACATTTTATACATATATGAAAACAAAAATGGAAGCTCCTAGGGCATTAAAAAACTCATCCGCATCGCTGTCAATAGGACAAGTGCCCAAAAGGCTGGCGGCATTGCCACGGTGTATGGCAATGCTGACTCTTATAAACTTATAAATACTATTAGCTATATGACATTTTAGTAAGATAAATTCATTTAAAACTCTCATGTGTGTAAAATTTTATGTTGAAATAAATTTCCATTCAGTTATTAGTCGTCAATTTATCTGCATCCAATACAATTGTAAAACAAAACAAAATCGCATCAAATCCTCCGACCGCAACGCGAGAACCGCACGCTCTACGTCCGTATAATTTTCACATACGTCTGTCTGTCCACACAATATCACTATATTTACATAGGTCCTTTGTTTGACGCGTAATTACTGAACACCAGGCCCTGCCTGATATATCGTAGCGGATTTGTCAACAATATTTAGTTACTCTGAATCCGTATGATATTATGTTCCAGGAAAATGATGGAATCTAAATATTGTACGCATATTGATAGTTGGTTTCAAACAAGGATTTAAACTCAGGTTACGTTGTGCTTAACGTTCACTTCGGTTTGAGTCCATTATATTCTACATGCGACATTATCCGCATGAATTTTCTTGGGGAATGGGAATCCGTAAAAAAATTACCAATCTATATATCTATATAAAAATCATTTACTGTTCGTTAGTCTCGCTAAAACTCGAAAACGGCTGAACAGATTTATCTTATCTTGGTCTTGAAATGTTCGTGGATGTCTAGGGGAGGATTAAAAGGTGAGAAAAATTCGAATAATTGCCGGGAAAACCCTAAAAACAGCCCTTTTCCTTTTCCCATATTAACGTTTTCTAAATAAAATGTAGAGTGAATTTGAACTTTAGTGCTATTCAATATAAAAGTTTAGGTCTTTTATTTATCGATTGAGGCAGTACGAAGACTGCAGTCTAAAGCAACTTTGTTTTACACCATGTAGAGATTACAGAGATTATATTTTTACATAAATACCAACATAAAGCAAGTTGAAATTAATCAATACTAAACAATAACATCATGATAATTATAATCCAGCAACCAATTACATCTAAAGAGGGTGGCATACACACACGCACACACATATATACACACATACAGACATCTAATTAACCGCATGATTGACTTGTCCTTACCACTAATTGCCCGTGGCCAGTGTATGGGGAAAAAAGTCTTGCTATCCTTTGAATGGAATCATCCACCGGAAAATTGTCATATAGCTCCGAGCACGAGTGTTTGTGAAAAAAAATGGAAGAGAGAATTGTTAAAAGTATTAGAATTATGTTATTAGGTAGATGACACCACTAATCAATTGACTTACTTTTGATGAGCTGTCAAAACGCGTTTATTGATTGTAGTTAACTGTCTCGGTAGCCTAGTGGTCCTAAGCGCGACTGCTACGCTAGAGATCTTGGGTTCGATTCCCAGGTCGAGCAAAAAGTGTTATTGGGTTTTTCTATGAAATTCTCAGTAGCAGCTTGGAGTTTGGATTTGTGCCCGGTTAATGGCAATAGACTCGCCCCTTATTACAAGGGACCTAAGCATGCCGGCGAACTGTGGGCGTACATTGTTACACCTCTGCCTAACCCTTCGGGGAATATAGGCGTGATGGTGTGTGTGTGTTCAACTTCATGTTATATGTATCTGACTCGAGTGTGGACCCATAATTCCTTTGTATCTTTTTCTACATTCGAATTTAAAAAAGGAATCCGTCTCAGTGTTTGTAACCAAACTATTTCAGCCAGATTGAGGCGGTGTTACAACCTTCATAGTACTTTGACCTCCCGCATATACAGACATTACAAGGAAGCCCAGCAGACCCTTTTGATAAGCGGATTGGTCATCGTAGCTACGTAATATCTCTACAGTAGAGATGCCTATCGTCTGCCAATAATCCCTGGGTTGCCTCTTATGATGCTCGTTATCAGAAAAGAGCTTATTGAAGTAGAAAAGCCTTAGTATACATGACCGTTTCACCATATAATATACTGCGTGGGTTAAGAAATTGTAGTAGCATATGACCTACGTCCAACTTTTTGTAGGACCGATTATCGGACCGTTCAATTAATCCATAGTTTCGTGGGACCGACTTTTTGTAGGACGTGTGCTTTGGTGTATTAGAATTTATTTGTTCCATTATCTCCGACAAAAAATTGGTCACCGATTGTGTGATGGGCAAACCTTCGAACCTTTTTAAATCTTCCTTTGGATTCGTATTTGAGACCTCTAGACTAAACAGAAGAATGAACGGCATTTTTATGTCGTGCATGACAAACATGGCAGTAGTAATCATTGCCGCCCCTCCTAATTTCTCATAGAAATCTGACCAAAACTACATTTATTGATTGCCATGCGAAAACACACGTAAACGATAAAGCCTTTACACGGAATCCACCTATAATATTCCTTTAAAAATATTCACACAAAACATATCCATAAAAATATGACAGCTTCACAAATAAAAATATTTACTACCAAGTCAGCAAACGGGCCCCTAAACATACCTTTATGACGTCATACATCACTGTATAACCCTTCGAAGTACAATAGAACTACCTGCTAGTTTACAAACCCATAAAACATGATATATTCATAGATTTTTATGAAACAAATAATATATTAGTTGCTAGGGTTACGGTATAAAATAAATAGAATTTATTTTTTTGTCTCACTGTTTTTATAGTGCAACTTTTCTAGCGCATTAAACGCCGGGTGCATTTAGGGTTCCGTACCCGAAATATGCCAACAGGACCCTATTACTAAGCCTACGCTGTCCGTCCGTCTGTCTGTCAAAATAAAATGTAAAAAGTGGCAGTGACCGACAGAAAAGAAAATTTTGGAATAACTGTCGCTAGTCCGGCGCAGTACGTCACATCAGCATGTCGGTGACACGGTCAAATTAGTATGTTGGTAACGACGTCACACGTACATATCGGCAACGTTGTCAAATTACCGTGTCGGTGACGAGTAGACATTGCAATGTCGGTGACGCAGTCACATAACAATGCCTGAGACAGACGCGGTCACATATGCATGTCGGGGACGAGAACATTTTTAAATGTCGTCGACGCGGCCATATTAGCATGTCGGTAATGATAACACTATAAGATGTTTGCGACGCGGTCACAATAGCATGCGGTGACACCCACACCAGCCCATAAGTTTTGCGCCAACCAAAAATCGCTCACGGCATCGGCAGCTTAAGAACTTTCCACTTCAAAAATCTCGAAACCACTATCGGAACTGTCAAATATATTTACCACGTCACATCTAATTAACTAAATACTAATCGAACCACTAATTTACTTCATGTAGTTAAACTATCTATTATGTAATGGAGTCCCTTTGTACACCCGCAGGGCATAATTACACGAGTCGAATGCCGTCTAATTGACCACTTTGTACATTGTATTGACTGCCCGTTGGTCGCGTGGTCGCAAGCAAGACTACTGAGCGTCGGGTCTTGATTTTGATTCCCAGGTCGGACAAAAATTGAGTTTTTCAATAACGAATTTCACAGTAGCAGCACGGAGATTGAAAGTTGGTGGTGTGCCTTGGAAATCAAGCATCGGCAGCACCCCTATTCAGCTTGTGGGGTCGTTAGTTCGATTCTTAATTTGGCCAAAAAGTCATTAGATTTTTACATTCGTTTCTAAGTAGCAGTTTCTGATCTCTCCCCGGTTGTGTCGGATTGCCGTCCATCGGACTTTGAGAGTCAGGGAAGAGGGAGTGCACCTGCGTTTGCGCACAAACCTGTACACTATAATATCTCCTGCGTACTTGGCTAGTCTCCCGGTTCGGTCAGGAGAATATTAAACCGGATTGAAAGCAGCAGTGACAAAAACCAAAGCTAAAGTAACTCGTTATGCACATTAAGAGCGCTCCTAATTAATTAAATAATTAATTAATTATTCTATGAAATTCTCAGTAGCAGCTCGGAGTTAGGATTTGTGCCCGGTTAATGGCAATAGGCTCGCCCCCTATTACATGGGGCCTAAAAACATACCGGCGAACTGTGGGTGTACATTATTACACCTCTGCCTAACCTTTCGGGAAATACAGGCGTGATGGTATGTTATGTCTAAATAACTAATAATACTAATGCGCATTAAAGTAATTAAAAAATCTTTTTACAAACAAACATTATCAAACATGAGAGCAGACGCTAATCAATTATCCCAAGTAAATAATTAACTTAAAACTCAAATGTGGATTTTAATTATTTAACACTCAAATATTAGACTGAGCAGTGTACTTGAAATGTGGAATTAGGATCTTGGAAATAAAATGAGTTATTTTTTTACTGTTTTTAAACAAATATTTATATGGCATACACATTTGCATTGTGGTAATTTCATTGCAATCTGTATGAATTTCAAATATTTGGTGATGATGTTACTGTATATGTAAAGCCAATCTATACAACATACCATCACACCTGTATGCCCCGAAAGGTTAGGCAGAGGTGTACCAATGTACACCCACAGTTCGCCGGTATGTTTTAGGTCCCATGTAATAGGGGGCGAGCCTAACTCCGAGCTGCTACTGAGAATTTCTTAATGGAAAAACCCAATAACACTTTGCTCGACCCGGGAATCGAACCCAGGACCCCATGCTCATCAGTCGCGCTTGCGACCTTGAGACGAACGGGGCAGTTCCAATCTAAACCAATCTATACTAACATTATAAAGAGGTAAAGTTTGTGAGGTTGTAGGAGGGTAATCTTTGAATCTACTAAAGCGATTTTGAAAATTCTTTTACCCATTGTACCCACGTTATTTGTGAGTATAATGGGTTATATAACATCACGCTACGACACACGGGAGTAGAGCAGTAACCAAAGACGTTACTTAACACGGAGGAATATGTCCACGCTGAAGATGTCGCGGGCAGATGCTAGTTTAATATAAGTAAGGTGAAGGTGGAGGAATGAGACACGGAAACTTAAAAGATGGAAGGAGTAGAGGGCGGCCTTTGCCCAGGAATGGAATAGAGCAGAATAACAAAATCAGTAGATACTTCTTTCTAGACAAAGGATTACAACATATTTCGTAGGTTATTAAAAAAAATGCTTTTCCATACATTTGACCTTGTAGATTCGTCGATTTAACTGCCTCGTTAGCCTAGTGGTCCCAAGCGCGACTGTTACGCTAGAGGTCTTGGGTTCGATTCCTAGATCGAGTAAAAACTGTTAGTGTTTTTCTGTGAAATTCTCAGTAGCAACTCGGAGTTAGGATTTGTGACCGGTTAATGGCAATAGGCTCGCCCCCTATTACATGGGACCTAAAACATACCGGCGAACTATAGGTGTACATTGGTACACCTCTGCCTAACGCCTTCGTCGATAAATTGACTATTCGAAACAATAATAATTTCCAAATTCGAACCAGTAGTTCATAAGATTAGCGTGTTCCACCAAACAAACAAATTCTTCAGCTTTAAAATATTAGTATTGATTTAACTTTCAGTTTCCTTTTGATAATAACATACCAAAGCAAGGCTTTATATATTTACAGCACTGTTTCTAAAACCATGTAATATTAATGTCTGTTGGATAATAAGAAACAATTCGAGTTACGAATAAACCTCGGGGCTGACTGAAATTGAGAACCGCTGCAGTCCGATAAGTCGTCGGTCTCAACTGCAGTAGAACTGCTATCTCGGTTTTGTACCTACCTTAGTTCCTACTATGATAGTACGAAAATGATAATAAAGTTATGTTTATTATTCTCATTTATTCATTGTATATACATCTAACTGCCTCTTTGGCCTAGTGGCTCTAAGCGAGACTGCTACGCTAGAGGTCTTGGGTTCGATTCCCAGGTAGAGCAAAAAGTGTTATTGGGTTTTTCAATGAATTTCTCAGTAGCAGCTCGGAGTTAGGATTTGTGCCCGGTTCATAGCAATAGACTCGCCCCCTATTACATGGGACCTAAACATACCGGCGAAATGTGGGTGTACATTGGTACACCTCTGCCTAACCCTTCGGGGAATACAGGAGTGATAGTATGTATGTATGTGTTTAAAACAATAAAAATCCATTTGTAATTTTCAGGTTTCTATAACATTTTATAACCTAACTCCACAAAAATCTCACTTAAAAACTCACCTCAAGATCGAGAAACTAAACTACAGTGCGAATCGTAGTACCTACCTAGCAGTGTTTTCCAGCTGCAGGCAAAGCATGCATTATGTATAAGTTTTTATAAGAGCCGTCAGAAAATGCAATTTAAAACAAAGTATCAAGTTTAATGCGATCTCCAGATTAAAAATGGCGAGAAAACACTTCTTGGGAGAGCATATAAAAATGATTTTGATGAATTGTTCGCAGTACAACTTCTTTGAAATTGTTACTTATTATAACTTCACGTGTTATTTATAAAGTTATGAATCATGTTTTTGTGAACGTTGTAAGCTAAGAGAGAAAGTATAATAATCTCCTTACATATCATACCATCACGCCTGTATTCCCCGAAGGGTTAGGTGTACCAAATTACACCCACAGTTCGCCGGTATGTTTTAAGTCCCATGTAGCAGGAGGCGAGCCTATTGCCATTAACCGGGCACAAATTCTAACTCCGAGCTGCTACTTAAAAATTCCTAATGGAAAAACCCAATAAGACTTCGGTCGACCTGGGAATGGAACTCAGGACCCCATGCTCATCAGTCGTGCTTGCGACCACGAGACCAACGGGGCAGTTCAATAATCAATAATAATAATAATCTTCTTAATAGAATAATAATCTTCTGCAGACTGAACTTCGGCCATAGCAGCCAGTCTCAATGCAGACCAACCAAGTACATAGGTAATAGGTGCATGTACACTCCATCTTTCCTTTATCTCGGGACGGTAATACAACACGACCGACAATAGATCAGGAGCAGGACCAACGGCAGGCTGCTACTAAGAAATTCCTTAAGGAAATACCCAATAACACTTTTCACGACCTGGGTATCAAACCCAAAGACCTCACAGTTAGTAGTCGGGCTTGTGACTACGAAACCAATGAGGTAGTCAACCTAGTAGCATATCATTTGTCTAATAGGTAGCTGACTATCCAACTATGTGATATACTTGACAGGAACTGCTGTTGGAACCCTCGATCACCTGTGTTCTAGATGATACTAAAGTCATCACCACACCTCATCTACATCTCACCCAACACCAGTCACCTCTAGATTACATAGGTAGGTATCTACATTTATAAACACAATTATATTAAATATGTATCTAATATATTTTTCATCATCATCTGCTTAGCCTTTTCCCTACTTTCTGACTTCTGGCAATCCGTAACGACTGTCAAAGATCTACGAATGACAGCTTGGACCAACGGCTTTACGTGCTGTCCGTGGCACGGGGTTGTTATACTACCAACTTCCAATCTCCTGGCTGCTACTGAGAAATTCGTAATGGAAAAACCCAATAACACTTTTTGCCTGACCCGGAAATCGAACCCAGGACCCCGTGCTCATCTGACGCGCTTGCGACCACGAGACCAACGAGGTAGTCATATAATATTTTTTTCAATTTTAACGAAATATACTTGCTATATTAATACTTTAAAAAAAAATGCTTAAATTAATCATGCCTCACAAAATGTTTTATCATTTTTAAAACACAAAGAGATTTTAAACCTCACTAATTAGAACTTAATCCCTCTCATTCTCTCTAATTGCCCCCATCAGCTAATAACAGAAATAAAATAATTAGACTTAAGAGGAAAAGAATGCTTTATTATTTTGAATCTGGAATGTAATCCGTCAGGCGGTGGAGAAACAAAATGGTGGGTTGAAATTCAAAATGACGGAGGCAGGTGCAACGGTTTAGGCGGGATTTTATTTTACGTTCCGTTTTTATTTGCTTTTATGTATTATTTTACTTCTCTACTGGAGTTCCCATTTTAGGTTTGTAATAATAATAATACCAGCTAAAACTGTCTCGTTAGCCTAGTGGTCCTAAGCGCGACTGCTACGCTAGAGGTCTTGGGTTCGATTCCCAGGTCGAGCAAAGTGCTATTAAGTTTTTTTAATAAATGCTAAGGTTTGAGAGGATAGATGGATGGATTGTTACTCTTTCACGCTAAAACGGCTGAACGAATCTAGATGAAATTTGGCAGTGATATAGATTATAGTGTGGAATAACCTATAGGCTACTTTTATCCCGGAAAAATGTAAGGTTCCCGTGGAATAATATCTCAACTTTGACGCAGATAAAGTCGCGAGCAGAAGCTAGTTCATACATAAAAATTTCCGATCCATAGTGAACTCTACTAATCCATATTTTACAACGCAATAAACGTGTATAACTGCATAAGCAGATATCATAAAATTCATTGAGCGCAATCATAAAGGGAGCCAACGCCTGAATATCGAAGTATTCATGACACTTCACGAGTTTCCATTCATCCGTGAAACTGTCAATAGGTACTTCGCATTCAAGAGAAAATTGCATGGAAAATGGTTATTTATATTCGTATGCTTTACTTGGAACTAAAACGAAGACAAGAAAAGATGAAATGATATGTTTTTCCAACCGAAAAAAAAAAGAATTAGAATATATAATATTTTTATCAAAATTGTACTAACAAGTACTACTATCCTACTACTTAAAAAACGTGACAAAAGATACATGGATGTTTTATACTCTTTCACTCTTAAACGTAGTGTGTTTGGCGATTCGTGCCCATCCTTCTCCATACGAAACTACCTTATGGAAGCAACTAGATTTATTATTATTAATCCTCTTGTAAATGACGTTCAAACGTGTCTTTTAATGGCCTAATTGAAATAAATGATTTGATTTTAACTTTGAAACGGCTGAATGAAATTAGCTGCACATATAGATCATACTGCCTCGGTAGCCTAGTGGTCCTAAGCGCGACTGCTACGCTAGAGGTCTTGGGTTCGATTCCCAGGTCGAGCAAAAAGTGTTATTGGGTTTTTCTATGAAATTCTCAGTAGCAGCTCGGAGTTAGGATTTGTGCCCGGTTAATGGCAATAGGCTCGCCCCCTATTACATGGGACCTAAATATACCGGCGAACTGTGGGTGTACATTGTTACACCTCTGCCTAACCCTTCGGGGAATACAGGCGTGATGGTATATATAGATCATACATAGGATTGACCATCCTTAACACATAAGATAATTGTATTTCGTTTTTCTATACCCATACAAACAATTAGGACTTTGGCTTACTTCTGAAATCTACGCCGACAAATTCGCGGGCAGAAACTACTTTTACATATACTTAGTACATAAATACAAGGCGAAATATTCCAATTTCTCCCAAAATACAATTATGCTTATTTCCAACAAAACCGCAGACGGTACTCATTACGCCGATCACATTAAGTAACTGAATCACTAATATATGTACATGTAAACTCAAACCCTATTTGCGCTCTGAAGGTATCGTATTACCCAAAACATCTTTACCCAATAAACGAGTGCCTGCGGCAAGGCACATCAAATTACCTAATGGATAACCGCTTTTAATTATTTAGAGGTTAATTTACATGAGTTAACGTATAGGTAAGCTTGTTGGTTTTTGCGAATAATAATATTTAAGTAGGGGCCGGGCTGTATACCTATAGCGCGCTGCATATAAAAGTAATTAAGTTATACTTATTAAAAAAATGAGCATTCATATATGAGTTTATTTAAGTTTTCAGTCAAATATTTTTCTTGCTTTTAAGGGCACGTTTGGAATGTGTCCTGTATCGTGGGTGCGTTTACAAACATACCAACTCACAGACATCAATAACAAGACCCATAACAACTACCTATTGGTCAAATAAATGTTAATAATTCCTTCAGTGCGGGTGTCGAACCCGTGACACGCCGCGCACGATCAATTGCTCAGTCATCAACCGTAATTTAAGTATTGTAATGATTTATAAATATCGTAAAAGATTTTGAATTACGTATAAATAAAACTGCCTCGTTGTCCTAGTGGTCCTAAGCGCGACTGCTACGCTAGAGGTCTTGGGTTCGATTCCTAGGTCGAGCAAAAAGTGTTATTGGGTTTTTCTATGAATTTCTCAGTAGCAGCTCGGAGTTAGGATTTGTGCCCGGTTAATGGCAATAGGCGCGCCTCCTATTACATGGGACCTAAAAACATACCGGCGAACTGTGGGTGTAAATTGGTACACCTCTGCCTAACCCTCTGGGGAATACGGGCGTGATGGTATGTTATGTAAAATTAAAATAAGCTAGCCCTTACTAGATCCACAAAGTTTAATTAAATTTTAACTACTTAATATCCAAAATAGAACTACACTAATGTTAGTATACGCTACGTTAGCGCAGTGACTGAGCGATTGGCTTCTGCGCTTCGTGTCACGGTTTCGATTCCTGCACGGTAGATTTATATGACCTACAGTTATTCTGCGGTGCGGCTGTTAATGTATGTGAGTTAATATATAGCGTGGAGAGACTTTTTTTAGAAAAGAAGAAATATATACCTCATCATCATCTCCTTAACCTTTTTCCAACTATGTTGGGGTCGGCTTTCAGTCCAGTACAGCTAAATACTAGTGTTTTACATGGAGCGACTGCCTATCTGACCACCGCAACCTAGTTACTGGGCAACACCATACCTCTTGGTTAGACTGGTTGTTAGACTTCCTGGCTTCTGACTACCCGAAACAACTATCAAAGATTTACGAATGACAGCCGGGACCAACGGCTTTACGTGCTCTCCAAGCACGGGGGTGTCACACCACAAACTTCCAAACTCCGGGCTGCTACTGAGCAAATCCTAATGGAAAAACCCAATAACACTTTTTGCCCGACCTTGGAATCGAGCCCGGGACCCCACGCTTATCAGTCGCGCTTGCGACCACGAGACCAACGGGACAGTTAGATATATATACCTATCTTATGCAAATAGGTTCCTGTATCTAAATTGTACCTGACTCTTAGTTACTTTGTTCTTCAAGCCAAAAGAAATATCAAAGCGAAAAATACTACAAAAAAAACAGTTTATCTTTTAAGCCTACACAAGTACCTTCAAAACAGAGGCACACACACATGCCTCTACCTACCCGGTATCTTCAAAGTGTGTAACTAAATGGAGCGGCAGATCGCCCGAGGCCTCAATTTGTCTAATGCGAAACTATACTGAACATATTGTTTGCTTAGTTACCTGCTCCTATATCGTGTATACAATGTGTTTATCATTAATCTATGTTACTAGTGTGTAATGTACCTTTATAATTTATGTTGTTTGTGATCTGTCAATTAAATTAATTATGTGAGGAGAATTGGGTTTTAATATATGCGTCAAAGTTGATATAAACCGCCGTAGAGTTAATTGCTTCATTAGCCTAGTGGTACGAAGCGCTACTGCTACGCTAGAGGTCTTGGGTTTGATTCCCAGGCCGTGCGAAAAGTGTTATTGGATTTTTCTATAAAATTCTCAGTAGCAGCTCGGAGTTAGGACGTGTGCCCGATTAATGGCAATAGGCTCGCCCCCTATTACATGAGACCTAAACATACCGGCGTACTGTGGGTGTACTCTAGTACACCTCTGCCTAACCGTTCGGGGAATACAGGCGTGATGGTATGTTATGTAAGTTGATAAATTTTTCCACGGAAACTAGTACATTTTTCCGGGATAAAAAGTAGCCTATATGCTATTTCAGTCTATAATATATATCTGTGCCAAATTTTATCCAGATTCATTCAGCCATTCTGGCGTGATTGAGTAACATCCATCCAAACTTTCGCATTTATAATAGTCGTAAGATAAATATCATGTATGTAAGTGTCCCTTTTCTTGTAGTTGTCTTTCTGTGTTTAGCAATAACACAATTAATAATTTATCAAAAAAAACATGTTTTTTTTTCTTGAAATGTCATACAAATCGTATGACATACATAAGATATGAAAAAAAGACACTGCCAAACATTCAAATTCGCAAACTACGACTTTAATTAACTTTAAAAGTTTGGTATAATTTCTTTAACTGCATAACATCCCTTTTTCAAAATGGCGGTGACAGCTGAGAGGATATAGAAAGGTAATAAATGAGATAATTTATTAGTATGAATAATTTTTATTTTGTGTACTTCTGTACAATTTATTTTATTAATATATATAATTGCATCGAATTCTTTTCTTTTAAGTATCATCAAAATTGGTTTTCATTGATTAAATAATTTGCACCTGTCATAGACACTTCACCTCCTTTGGTTGACTGGTAGACAATGCCTGAGGCATTAAGTCTGCCTTTGTTCTTTTTGTTGCCTACAATTTAATTAAATAAATAAATAATATAGTAAATAAAACCATAGGAAATAAAAACCAATTTTACATTGACTTACTAGTTAGACTTTTCTTTACAATCGAAAAGCTATTCCCAAAATAAAAATAAAAATAATCCCAGCTCCAAAATAAGCTAATCCATTTAATCCGTCACCAACTCAATTTGAATATAATGTAAGTGAATATGAAAAAAGATGATGTGCCAATTCCGAAAGTCTACAATACGTGAATTTGCGAGACAAAGCGATGAAACAAATGGGAGCGA
Source organism: Caradrina kadenii (assembly GCA_947462355.1). NCBI lineage: Eukaryota > Metazoa > Arthropoda > Insecta > Lepidoptera > Noctuidae > Caradrina > Caradrina kadenii. Next base: position 10,199,714 of record OX381692.1, on the reverse strand, counting down.
TCAATCCCCTTTCCCATCGGTGGGAAATGAAAGCCTAATGTGCGTCATCACATTTGCACACGCCCGTTCAATTCTATTTACACATGAAGTTGGGAAAGAAAAATGGATATCACATTTAAGTGAAACAACAATGGTGAATGTGGAATAGCCAATGGAAAGCGAGGAATAGGGAATAGGGAGTGGGAATAAGGAATGGGGAAAAGGGAATGGGGAACGGGGAATGGGAAATGGGAAAGTGAATGGAACGAAAAGGGCGAGAGGATGAATCCACTTTACAGTGCTAATAAAATGAAATTTGTCAGTTAGACCTTAACGAAGGAAGAGTTATCGCACTCATTTTTACCTTTTACTATGCATAGCCTTAATGTAGATCATCCTACTAAAGTGTCACTGCCTATTATATGTGGTCCTTGTAAACAATAAATAAATATATTTAAATATAAAGTATATTTAAATATATTTATGGACGTTCATTCTATAGTCGACCTTGTTCGCCGCTGTCAAAAAACCATTGCTTTTTGTTTGAGCAGAGCTGCTTTGCCGCATCCAAAATCTAACAGCGGACTTTCCTCTTAGCTCCTTGTACATATTTGTATCAAACAAATATCGTTCATATATCATACGTGTTTCTCTCGAATTATTTACTTTCAGCGCTCATACGTGTACATCATACTTCTTATTTGTCTGTTTTTATCATATTTTGTATCATTTCTATACATTATGGAAAGACACCATAGGTATGTATATATACCATCACGCCTGTTTTCCCCGAAGGGTTAGGCAGAGGTGTAACGATGTACATCCACAGTTCGCCGGTATATTTAGGTCCCATGTAATAAGGGGCGAGCTTATTGCCATTAACCGGGCACAAATCCTAACTCCGAGCTGCTACTGAGAATTTCATAGAAAAACCCAATAACACTTTTTGCTCGACCTGCGAATCGAACCCAAGACCTCTAGCGTAGCAGTCGTGCTTAGGACCACTAGGCTACCATAGGTATGATTAGGTGAAAAAAAGGATGTTGCTTCAGAAATATCCTTAAGTAGTAAAAGGGTCATCGTGGGATATTTTGTTATTTTATTTTATTTAGCCTAGTGGTACGAAACGCGACTGCTACGCTAGAGGTTTTGGGTTCGATTCCCAGGTCGAGCATCGGTTATTATGTTGTTCTATGAAATTCTAAGTAGCTGCTCGGAGTTAGGCTCGTGCCCGGTTAATGGCAATATGCTCGCCCCCTATTACATGGGACCTAAACATACCGGCGAACTGTGGGTGTACATTGGTACACCTCTGCCTAACCCTTCGGAGAATACAGGCGTGATGGTGTGTGTATGATCCAATGAAACTTCTTAATAGTTCAGCTTTTCTATTAGTAAAAGAATTTTGGAAATCGGACCAGCTCTTCCAGAGATTACCTCCTACAAATTAACAATCAATTTTACCTGTTTATACTATTAAACAGAATAGAAGTATCACATATTTTTATACGCCGGCAACCTTTAATTATGATAAAAAACCAAAATTAAAAATTTTAAATAACCCCCGACAGAAGAACAACCCAACCACACCCACCACACCACACCCACAGACCATAGCTAACAAAAGAGCTGATAACTTTAAAACCACTGAACCGATTTCCATCAAACATAGTTAAGAACACTCCCGACGAATATACTTTTCAACGCGTTCGAGAACTACGATGCCACAGATATACACACACACACATACAGACACGTCAAGCTTATAATACCCTGTCGTTTTTGCGTCGGGGGCTAAAAATCATATATAACTGAGCCAGAAAGCATCATATTGATTTGAAGGTTTTTAAATAGTAAATACACATTATTTACCTCGGCTTCGGCTCGGCCATCAATCTAGCCTCGATCGTAATTATAAATTCACTTCACTGTATCGTAATTTATTATTATAGACTAGTATAAATAAACTATTCAATATCGTTAAGTGCATTCCAATGGTAAATAGAACGAGAATGCTTTTACATCAATGAAACAAAAAGTACAACTTTACCCTTTAAATATTAATAACATTCACTTTTAACACTGAAAGCCAGCAACACGGAGCCACGGAAAATGTTAAAAAATCAACTGAATTGTAGTCTAGAACTTGGTCTAGCAGTTCTTAGAATTCTACTGGGGAACTATATGACGTTGTGTGATTCTAAGCTTATTTGTTACTCGCTGAAACTTTACTGTACCATATTTGTTATCGGGTTAACTATCTTGCAATTTTATCTTGCAGAATTCACATACTTTTTACTCCTCAATATATTGGAAAACATTAGCTTCATTGTCTATTATATTTTTACATCTCAGGAATATTTGATTAAATTTCGCAGTGGTATTGTTACAAGTGATGCAGTTATGGGACTCAAATATTTGCCTTTTATAAGCCCAACTATTTGTGTGTTTGTTTTTATAGTTTTGACTATAAGGCTTGTTATGTTAGTGTTACGACTGCCTGCTTCTTACGCAATCATGACATTATCCATTGACACTAACTATAAGATCATGTGTCTTCTACTGCATAGTTTGTATACCAGATTGGTAGTATTAAAAGAATGTTTAGGAAACAATTACGTTCCCGTTAATATTGTGGGTAAGGATCAAGTGCACAAAAATGTAAAGGTTGTACGAAAATGTTTGGGTTACTATAGCAACTTACTTGATAATATGTGTCTTATTGATTACCCGTTGCAGTTTACGGTAATTGTTTGATATTTTTTATCAAAACAACAAACTCCCCAATGCAACGTGGAACATAGTAACCGCACACCCTGTAAGGAGCCGGGGCTGCGGGTTGTTTGTAAAAGATACCGCGCTCCCAAAACGCAAAGGGCACAAGAAGGAACATGGATGGATTTTAGTCAGTAAAAGTCTGACACTCCCTCTCTCTCGCGGGGGAAGTCATTCGATGATTTCCCATCGCCAAAAAAAAAACAACCACTAAGGAGTGCTCAAAGCCGGCTACTGAACTGATTTGTTATTTTTAAAATAGTTCTCCGTTGAACAGTGGAATCAAACGAAAATTAAACTTAATTCAAGGCAATAGGGCTTTTTAAAACGCAGTTGTAAATAAAATCTATCGTTAAACATAAGATAAAAAAAAAATAACCTTATCTTAAAGAGCATAAGGTTTATTTACAAAAAGTAATCCACACGAAAAAAATTTACTATTTTAGAAGTAGTTGAAATCAATTCAGTAACAAAAACAATTTTCAGGATCTGCGTTTAATATGTTACACGTTGTATACGCAGTTTTAATTTTAAATGTTTTTTTTATTTCACAGATGTCGCTACATTTACTTTGCAATGTACCAAAATGGATAGCAGCAATTTATCTTGCCATAATAATATGGTTAGGAATAGTGAGTGACCACCTTTCTTTTATCAAGTCTTTCTCGTTTGTTAATAAGTACATATTTTTATAAAAAACACAAAACATTTCCAAAATTATTTTGTTTCGCGGTATGATCACGATTGATAACGATTAATAACGATTGATGACGCTTAATAACGATTAATAAATATTAATGACGATTGATGACGCTTAATAACGATTGATAAATATTAATGACGATTGATAACAATTGATTACGATTTTCCTATTTCAGGATACCTCAAATACCACATTGCATTGGATGTTTGAGGTAATTTATTCTATGCTCATGGCAATACTGCCGGCTTTCATTGCAGAGTTGGTTAACAACGAAATAGATGAAATAAAATCTACGCTTGTTACCCAGTTGATTAGGTGTTCAGGTGACTCTCTATCTATATTATATCATCATCTACTTAGCCTTTTCCCATGCCGGGGCTGCGGGTTGTTTGCCGGGGCTGCGGGTTGTTCGCAAGAGATACCGCGCCCCCGGAACGCAAAGGGCACAAGAAGGAACATGGGTGGGTTTTAGTCAGTAAAAGTCTGACACTCCCTCCCGCCCCGCCCAGGGCGGGAGAAGTTATTTGATGATTTCCCACCCACCAAAAAAAAAAAAAAAAAAAAAAGCCTTTTCCCAACTGTTTTGGGGTCGGCTTCCAGTAAAACCGGATACAGCTGAGTACCAGTGTTTTACATGGAGTGACTGCCTATCTCACCTCCACAACCCAGTAATGGGCAACACGATACCTCTTGGTTAGAAAGGTTGTCAGACTTCCTGGCTTCTGACTAACCGTAACGACTGTCAGAGATTTACGATTGACAGCCGGGACCAACGGCTTTACGTGCTTTCCGAGGCACGGGGGTTTCACACCAATAACACTTTTTTGCCCGACCTGGGGATTCAACCTGGGACCCCACGCTCTTCAGTCGCGCTTGCGACCACGAGACCAACGGGGCAGTCTGTTATTTTTAAACAATTTAACTATATTATCTATCTATATTATAAAATACAGTTAAATTGTTTTTGTTTGTTTGTGTGAATGTTTAAACGCGCTAATCTCAGGAACTGCCAGTCGGATTCGAAACATTATTTTTGTTTAATTTTGGGTCCATTTGGAATGAAGGACGCACGCGGCCAGACTGATAGACCAATCGCATGCAGCATGCGCGACCCATTAAACCCAGAAGTTAACCCAAAATCCCAAAAATGAACTTGATATTTGTGCTCACGACTCGTGGCGGCTACTATATCACTGTGTGCGTGTGAGTTTATAGTCCTGCCTGCGTAAACACAGCGGCAAGATGGCTGATTTAAATTCTAAATTCAAATATTAAAAAAAAATATTTTATTTTAAGTTTTTTGCACAAACTTCAAGTTTATTTTTGGGTCCATTTGGAATAAAGGAGGAACGCCATTGGTCCGTCCGTGACGGGTCGCGTGTAGCGTCAGCGCCCCCCGCCTCCTTCATTCCGCCAAAGAGACCCAAAAATTCTGGTTACAGTACCTTCTGGAATTTGACGATTACGCAAACTACAACTTGTATAGGTCGATTCGTGATACATTTTTTTGTTGTTTATATTACACAGTATTTCAGAATACACCTCCATATTATCTCACCAGTCTTCTATTCTTTTCAGATGAGTCCCTCCGGTTTGAGCTGGACCTAGCTTTGCAGTACGTGCAATCGCGTCCATTTAGCTTCGTGATCTATCGCACGGTGCCCATCGACATAAACTTACCTTTTGGCATCATCAGCATTTGCATTACCTATGTCATTGTCCTTATGCAGTTCAGTCATTTTAGCAGCTTGTCAGCTTAGTATTGTTGGATGTTATCTTTATGGCTGTCTTTATAACTGCCTCGGTAGCCTAGTGGTCCTAAGCGCGACTGCTACGCTAGAGGTCTTGGGTTCGATTCCCAGGTCGAGCAAAAAGTGTTATTGGGTTTTTCTATGAAATTCTCAGTAGCAGCTCGGAGTTAGGATTTGTGCCCGGTTAATGGCAATAGGCTCGCCCCTTATTACATGGGACCTAAATATACCGGCGAACTGTGGGTGTACATTGTTACACCTCTGCCTAACCCTTCGGGGAATACAGGCGTGAGTGTATATATATCTACGTCAGATAATAGGTGGCCAATTTTTGTCGGTTGAGAATGGGACAAATGAATTCTAATATATCAACGCACATGTCCTACAAAAAGTCGGTCCTCGAAACTATGGATTTATTGAACAGTCCGATAATCGGTCCTACAAAAAGTCGGCCGTGGGTGGAGGCTCTATGAGTGTAGTTAGTATAGTGAACACAAAATGGCGGACACGCAACGTTTTGACAAGTTTTTTTTTTATAATTATTAAGGGTTTCATCGTATTTATATATTTATTTATGAATGTATGTAATAAATGTTTTTGCTGTGTTGATTGGTTTTATTTTGTTTTATACAATTTTTTTATTAATTATACAGAAATTGTCCTGGATGGCATAGACACCTGCAATTTTTTTTTAAATTTACTATTCAACATCGAGGAAAGTATAGTGTATTCTACCTACACCTAAGCTATTAGTGTATATATAAGACGAGCTGAAACATGACCCATCACATAGCCAGGCGATCCTGTGGATGGTAAGCAATGGGTAGCTCACCGTCCGTACGTTGCATAACGACAGGCCGTGTCGACGGCACGTTCATGTTCTACGCGCGCTTCAAAGAGATGTCAGCAAATGATGGGGCCACGCAGGCCCGATGCCTGCTGGGGCTGCGGGTTGTTCGTAAGAGATACCGCGCCCCCGGAACGCATAGGGCACAAGAAGGAACATGGATGGGTTTTAGTCAGTAAAAATATGACACCGCCCCGCCGAGGGCGGGGGAAGAAATTTGATGATTTCCCAACACATCACATCCATTAACTGCACATACAAACAGTGATTTTCCACACCAAAAAAAAATATTTCACAGCAACATGTTTCGCTCAATGGTAATTAGCTTGATGGCTAGTACGCGTTCTTAACGTCAATGTAATATGTCTTGTTACACAAACAACAACAACATACCATCACGACTGTATTCCCCGAAGGGTTAGGCAGAGGTGTAACAATGTACACCCACAGTTCGCCGGTATGTTTAAATCCCATGTAATAGGGGGCAAGCCTATTGCCTATTGCCATTGCGGGCACAAATCCTAACTCCGAGCTGCTACTGAGAGTTTCATAGAAAAACCCAAATAACACTTTTTGCTCGACCTGGGAATCGAACCCAAGACCTCTAGCGGGGCAGTCGCGCTTAGGACCACTAGGCTACCGAGGCAGTTTGACAAACAAATATATATAAATAAATACAATTAGGTGTCTATTTGTAATGTCAAAATACCAGCTTTTTACAAAATGACGTTAAAAGGAGTACGTAAGCCCACTTTTATTTTCTAAAAAGAATTAGGGTTCCGCGCAAAAGTATATAAAAACCCAGTGATAACCAACATTCACGCAAACAAAGTCACGGGTATAAACTAGTTACAAAAATGTTACGTAATTCTATGAAATAATACGCAGTCATATTAAATTCTAGAACAGTCTTCACGTGGCGTGGGTGCACGTATCCTTGACTCAGAACTTGTTGAAGGCCAAAGAGTAAGGACGAAGCGAAGCTGCAACGCTAATGTAAGAGAAACTTAGGTTTTAGTATTACAATATTATATAAATAATGTAGCATATAACTTTACTGTTGATGCATCGCTTGTTTGTTTGTAACATGTAACATACCATCACGCCTGTATTCCTCGAAGGGTTAGGCAGAGGTGCACCTATGTACAGTTGTACACCCACAGTTCGCCGGTATGTTTTAGGTCCCATGTAATAGGGGGCGAGCCTATTGCCATTAACCGGGCACAAATCTTAACTCCGAGCTGCTACTGAGAATTTCATAGAAAAACCCAATAACACTGCTCGACCTGGGAATTGAACCCAAGACCTCTAGCATAGCAATCACGGTTAGGACCATTAGGCTAACGAGGCAGTTATAGTACGTTTCTTCGTTTATACAAGAAGGTATTTTTAACCGACGAAAAAAAACTAAGGAGATCCTCAATTCGACGCGTATTTTTTTTATGTATGACCACACATAACTTTTTACAGAGTAGTCCGATTGTGATAATTCTTGTAGTAAGTGATTAGTAAATTATAGCCACAAAAAGTTTTGTAAAAAAAAAACTTTTTTACTAAAAAGACAACGGACTTCAAAACAATAAAAAGAAAAATAACTTTGGAAGTCGGTGGCAATAAAAAACAACAAAAAGAACCAAAGCCGCCGACTTCCAAAGCTTAAGTTATATTTAAATTTTTAGTTTTTGTGGTCGGTTGTCTTTTTTTTTTGGTTTTTTAAATTATGTTTCTTACACCATGTCTTAAGACGCGATTGCCCATTTCGTCAAGGACTCTCATGCATAGGGATGCAGGTTCATTACCAATGTGACTTTTAAGTTCATCTTCGATATCAAGGAATTGTCTTAAGGCGAATTCGGCAATTCGCCAATTCTGTCTTGAGGAAGCTTGGTGATCAATGCTCGCGCCTTCTCTGTATGAGAAGAGGCCTTTGCCCAGCAATGGGATAGCGTAGGCTTGTATTATTTTTATGTTATATTATGTTTGTTACACAACCTTTAATGCCAGGATGTTTTAGAAAAAAAAAATATTTTCAATAAATAAAAATATTTTTTTACAAATGTCTTGTCCAAGATTTGGCAGATTTTTTGCATAGACCACGAACTTAATAGATAGGACAGGAAATCCTCCCTTTCCTTAACCACAGTTATTTTGAACAATAATTAAATATTGGGTCCTCCCTGAACCACTCTGAACGACAAATGAAAAAAATTCTTAAATCGAATAAAATTCTACATAATTATATATGCAAATTGGAGAATAAATTAATTGAGCTAATTCCTTATGAAAACAAATTCAGTGTGCAAAAATAAGTCGTCCATTTTATCTACAACCCTCAAATCAAATTTTCGAAGTCCTGAAGTGTTCATGAATAATTCTGAAGCGAGTGCATGGATAGTGACATCCGTCACACACAGATCTGGAGATTGGTTAACAAATAAATAAGGAAATAACAGGTAACATAAACATTGTTTTTCTAACATGGATGCTCTTGGCGAAGGAAAATATCCTCTATGAAGTATTTAACAAAAGTAATGGCGCCCGGTGTTAAAATTAAAATATTAAAAAAAACCCAAATAATCGTAATTCCAGCTAATATTATGAATGCAAAAGTAAACTTGTTTATTTGTTTGTTTATTTCGCTTACACGGGTAAAGTGCTGAACCAATTTTGATAAAACTTAAGACATTTTTTTTTTATACGAAGCCACTGCTAAGCTGGATGTGACTGAGCTGGACCCTCAAGAATGGACATAGGCTAATTTGAAATTCAAGACTTCATCTACGCTGTGTGTGGTCACTTATTTTCGTGAATGTTGGTTGGCCAATGATTGGCGACTATGTTAGTCCAGGACTGCTAGAACAAATACCTATGATAAGTTATACATAGAAGCTGTTGGCAAACCTTTTTTTTTTAAATAAATAAATACGCTCGCAATAACCGACATCCACGCGGACTAAGCCGCAGGCAAAAACTAGTTTTGGGAAAATAATAATCTCTTATTTTTTTGAAATTTAAATCAACATAACAAAATTTCATCTGCAATAATTTCAATTCTTTATATCACCTTTTTTTAAGGATAGGTAATCGTCAAATGACTTCTTCTTCCGCCCTAGGCGGAGAGGAAAGGGGTGTCAGACTTTTACAGACAAAATCCCATTCGTGTTCCTCCTAATGCCCTTTGCGTTCCAGGGTCGCGGTAACTCTTTTGAACAAACTCCGTAACACTGGCATCTTTATTTTACCTACGTGTAATATCTTCTTACCTTTTTTCTAAAAGCTTTACAACTCCGAACAAGCTTTCCATTGAACACAAACACTAGATCTCCTCTAAGCTAGGTTTCCGTAGTACGCCATTAAAACAAGCTGGATCAGTGAAATCTCAGCCATTGGCGCGGATGGTTTTATAACTCGAATACATAATTTATTACTACAATCACCGAGGATGTGAGAATCCGGCTTCTACGTAGGAAGTCGGACTTTATTTAATGGATTTGAGGAGTTTTGTTTGTTATGTGAACTGAAATAGTATCGATGATCGATATCTTTATGAGTTATTTTACAAATTAGAATATACCTTGTTAAAAATGTTTACTAGAATTTGGGCTTTAAACTATGGGTATTAAAATTGCCAATTAAATAGTATTCCATCGTTGTATTAAAACGATTCTTACAGAGAATTAATCCCGTCTTCATCCCTGTGAATTTTCTACCAAACCAAATTATACCCTATAGCACTCAAAGATAACGTTCATTTTTCTAAGCGAAATAATCTTCATAATCGCACCAGTAGTTCCAGAGATTAGCGAGTTTAAACATATAACAGACTGCACATATTTTTTATTAAATTAAATTTAAGTTATTTAAAATAAGATAACATTTAAAAAAAAAAACATACTAAAATAAACTTAAATGTAATTTTTATTATAATTATTGTTGTTTTTTTTTAAACACACTAAATTTACTATAGAAGTCTTAAACAGTACTTTTAAAATAGATTGTGTGTTTAATTATTAATTTTGCCTAAGTTAGTAATAACCTCCATCTTTTTTGCACATCCAGGAACTGCCTCACAGATAAGAATAAAGTTATCCCTGTGGAATCCAGCAAACGCGCAGTAGAGATGGTAGTCGTAAAACTGGCTGGTTTAGCATGGCGCAGTTTTTATTATTCTCGTTCTGATTTGACTTGTTGATTCTTTGTGTAGCAGGTAAATAAGTTTTAAAATAAGAACGTCCTAGGTACCCGGCCATTGAAGGGGCCACCTAGGGCCGATGCCTGCCGGGGCTGCGGGTTGTTCGTAAAAGATACCGCGCCCCCGGAACGCAAAGGGCACAAGAAGGAACATGGATGGGTTTTAGTCAGTAAAAGTCTTACATTCCCTGTAGAAATACTCGCTATATACTCGGAGATGTAAACGCGTTGAGTTACGTCTTCGGTCACTGCTCCGCTCCCGCCGGCCATAGTGGGATGTTCAATACATATAAAGCTTCCGCATGAATCACTCTATGTATTGATGAAAACGCTAGAGCTGAAACGCTAGAGGTCTTGGGTTTGATTCCCAGGTCGAGCAAAAAGTGTTATTGGCATTACATTAAGCGATTATTTTTTTTATATGTAGATTTTTTTTTATATAATATCACTTGGTGTCATACAAGCCGACGGCCCGCCTTATGTTAAGTGGTCACCGCTGCATATAGACATCTGCAATACCAGAGAACTTGCAAATGCGTTGCCATCCCAGAGACAAAGTTGAAATTACTTTCGAAATCTCTTTCGGAGAGCAATAAAGCTCAGCGGCAATGTGTAGCAATATTGAGTATAAGTTCCTTGTATATCGATGACATGATTTATGTCAAAATTACACACATAATAACAAAAACGAAGGTATCAGTCACAAATTGTGAATAATGCGACACCTCATCAAGCTGTGCATATCTACACGATATTGTATGAATTATTCATACAAAACAAAAGACAAAAATCTATAGAACCGTATTCCCTTTACAAAATCCTCTAAAACGGAGCTCTAAGTATTATGGATGTGTGTCTTCGAAGTAAATAGTCCAAATTATGTAGAGCTTACAGCTGTTGGATCGTGTTTGATAAATGAGGTCTGGGTATTGTGGTGGCGTGATCGTATTGTTGTACACAATAGGATGCCATCAATCAGTGTAAGATTACAACCGTGGCATCACGTCAAACTGGGGTTTTGGGGTGGGTGTAAAAATTTAAATGAGTTTTTTTTTCTAATAATGTATTGTGAATGGATTTTGCTGAAGAAAGTGTAATAATACTGAACATCGCTTTATATTTCGCAATCCGAATTTAGTTTTTTTTTTTTCATTATGCCTATACGCGTATATGAGTGGAGTAATGTTTGTTACTCAATCAAGCCAAAACGGCTGAACGGATCTGAATGAAATTTGGCACAGAGATAGATTATAGTCTGGAATGGTACATAGGCTATTTTAAATTCCGTTTTTATGTCCCCAACGGACAATTAATTTAGGATTTTAGCTTAAATCTAAAATCAGCGCAATCTCGGGGAGAAGCTAGACGATAATAATTAGAAATGACTTTGAATTAATTCTGAAGTGCCTTATTAGCCCAGTGGTCTTAAACGCAAATGCATTCGATTGGGTTTTTCTATAAAATTCTCAGAGTTAAGATTTGTGCCCGGTTAATGGCAATAGGCTTGCCCCTATAACATGAGACTTAAACATACCGGCAAACTATGGCTGTACATTGGTACACCTCTGCCGAACTCTTCAGGGAATATAGGCGTGATGGTATGTTGTCGAATTAATACTATTCATGAGTCATTCAAACACATTCATAATTTTTACTAAAAATTATAAAAATCTACAACTAAAATTAACGGCAAAAATAAAATTGCTAAACCGATTTAGGAAAATGGCCACTTAAAAATAGCGCCCGCAATAAAATTGCCTAAGAACAATAACTGGGATTACATAAACAAATAAAACTCAAGAAGGCAGTTAAAATATTTTATCTGTTATGAATATAATCCGGTCTTTATAGCGATCTTAAAATTGAACCGGCTGAGGATTGAGTACAAAGTAAAGCTATGCTATGTAAAGATATATCTGGATCTTTTTGCAGGTAAATAAGTAGGCCTGTAACGTCAAATAATTTATTTCAAATTGTCCACCAAAAGGCACTTTTGAACATCATATGTAAGAAAAATCAATTTAATCTAGTTTCTCCTTTCAAAGAGTAGAGAATATTGGGCCAAAAACTCCATGAATACTTGTTAAATAAATGTTTTACAATATCCCTACTTCTAGCTAGAACATGGTGATTTTCCTATTGCTTCTGAAGGTCTCGCTTGGCATTGCGTCCTCAATATTCATACATCATTTGTTTATGTCTATTTACAAGAAATTACATTATTTGCAAGGAAAGATCTTACCGACTAAAAGTCACCGTATTCCGCCTGCAAGCATTATCATTTATCATCATCATCTGCTTAGCCTTTTCCCAACTATGTTGGGGACGACTTTCAGTCCAACCGGATGCAGCTGAATACTGTGTTTTACATGGAGCGACTGTCAATCTGACCTCCACAACCCAGTTACTGAGCAAAACGATACCTTTAGGTTAGACCGATTGTCAGACTTCCTGGCTATCCGTAACGACTATCAAAGATCTACGAATGACAGCCGGGACCAGCGGCTTTACGTACATTCCGAGACACGGGGATGTCACAACACCAACTTCCAAACTCCGGGCTGCTACTGAGCAAATCCTAATGGAAAAACCCAATAACACTTTTTGCCCGACCTGGCAAAGTTATCAGTCGCGCTTACGACCACTAGACCAACAGGGCAGTTCTAGTGCGTAGTGCGGGGGTATTCTGCCTGCAAGCAAGCCTGCAAATTATCTATAGGTAGTTACGTCAAATTTTTTTAACACTTTTTTAATATTTTTCATTGAATTTATTGTTAGTAGCTTGGCTGTCGCAACTTATAGCTTAGCTTTATATAAGCAAAATCTTTAAATTTAACAGTAAAGGAGACATAAAACCTTAAGAAGTGTTTAAAAGGATTATCTTTGCTTCCCCTTACACTTTTTTTATTATTTTAAGGGCTAATTGTAACCCTTCAGTTATTCTGCTTTACATCTGGCGCTGTGATGAGTTCTACAGAAATATTTAACTGATTAAGTAATTAAATATTCTATTTGCTTTGTTGTTTTTGTATTATTTATAACTAGCTACATACCTCGCGTTATCACCTTTGTTACAGCTCTTCTCCTGTTGGTAGTAGCGTAATATTCTATCGTATGAACCTTCTTCTTGAATTGCATTATCTATTGATGAAAACCGCCGATTGATGAAAGCGATTTGATGAAATCCGTTGCGCTGTTTAAAAAGTCTTAACATACAGACGGCGGGAAGCGACTTTGTTTTATACTATGTAGAGATTTAATGGAATCCGGTTTCTGTTACTGAAATAAACCTTTTAAGATAACGTCGATCCTTATTAACCAATGGCCCAATTTTTTTTGAGTCAAAATTCGAAGCATTATAAAAACATTCTCTACTTTAAATACCTAAGATACTGTTTTCTATTGTTCCTCTTAATTTAAAAAAACAAACACCATTCTCAGTCTTTTCATTAAATTAAAAAAAAAAAACATATCCAATTCATAAACTCCCAAGTTCAATTTTGAAACATTAAATTAATTCGCGAAACGACAAAGTGTTGGAGCAATTTAACTTGCGGACTGAGTGGCTTTGGCCTTGCCTTAGGGACTGACCTGACGTTGATCGATGGTTTAAGTTTCATCTGTGTTGGCCTCGGAAATTGGACTGTGTATAAATAGCTTAGGTTAACTTTTGATTTAGATTTTAAAAGCATATTTATTTAAATAAGGAATTAAGGCCAACAGAAAATACATATTAAATTATAATACAATTACATGAAATCACTATACATAAACAAAATAATACTACTGACTGCCCCGTTGGTCTCGTAGTCGTAAGCGCGATTGATGAGCACGGGGTCCTGGGTTTAATTCCCGGGTCGGGCAAAAAGTGCTATTGGCTTTTTCCATTACGAATTTCTCAGTAGTAGCCCGGAGTTTGGAAGTTGGTAGTGTGACACCCCCGTGCCTCGGAATGCACGTAAAGCCGTTGGTCCCGACTATCATTTGTAAATCTTTGACAGTTGTTACGGATAGTCAGAAGCCAGGAAGTCTGACAACCAGACTAACCAAGAGGTATCGTGTTGCCCAGTAACTGGATTGTGGAGGTCAGATGGGCAGTCGCTCTATATAAAACACTGATATTTAACTACGTTTGGTTAGACTGGAAGCCGACCCCAACACAGTTAGGTTAGGAAAAGCCTAAGCAGATGATGATGACATAAACAAACTTATAATCTGAAGTTTGATTACTGCTCCGCTCCTGTGTGTCGTAGCGTGATGTTATATAGCCTATGTTACTCAGGAATAACGTAGCTATCTATGGGTGGATTTTTTTTTTAAATCGGTCCGGTAGTTTCGGAACCTGTTCGGTACAAACGAACAAAAAATCTATCCTCTTTATAATATTAGTATAGACTAGCTGTTGCCCGCGACTTCGTTCGCGTTCACTATTTTATTGGTTTCAATTTTGTTTTCGCATAAACCTCTTTTTTTTTAATTTAAGTAAATTAAAAGTTTAAAATAAAAAAACCTAAGTTACTTCTTATAACATCAGCTATCTGCGAGTGAAAGTCCCGTTAAAATTGGTCCAGCCGTTTCAGAGATTAGCCGGACCAAAAAGGCAGTCAGACAGACAAAAATTTAAAAATTTGTTTTTTTTAAGCTAGTACCGTATATGCATTTAGTGAAAAGCTTGTAATTTGAAATTACAAACAGACCCTCCAATTTTATTTATGTGTATGTATAGATATGCCAATCTAATAAATAACAGAACGTCGAGACAAACACACATTAATATGATATTAGTCAACTTTGAATCCTACCTCGGAACGTACATGCCGATAAATAAATCAATTGCCAATAATTCCACTAGACAAGACCGCGCTCTGGTTCCACAGACCTAACAAAATAATAGAGGGTACCTACAAATATTTCGACAATACCTATTCATAAAAGGAAAGAAAACGACGATACATTTAATATACTGCTTAATCGATAATAAACAAAACAACAAAAATAGAGTTAAACATTCTTTGGAAAAAATACAAATCCCTACCGCAGCTAACAAAAAAAGCTGATAACTTTGAAACCGCTGAACCGATTTCCATCAAACATAGCTAAGAACACTCCCGACTAATATACCTTTGAAACAAAAGAAACTAAATCAAAATCGGTTCATGCGTTCAGGTGCTACGATGCCACAGACACACACACACACAGACACGTCAAACTTAAAAAACCCCGTCGTTTTTGCGTCGGGGGGTTAAAAACCGTTTGAAAAATAATAAATGCCGCATAATAATGTATCTTGTACACAATTTTCAATTGTATTTGTGACACATTTTAGCTCATTTTCAATTATTAAATGAAAATTGCTCGGGCATATTACTGCTATCTATGTGGTAAAGTAAAAGAAAAATGACTACCTACTATAAATTACATACCATTACGCCAATATTCCCCAGAGGGATAGGCAGAGGTGTACCAATGTACACCCACAGTTCACCGGTATGGTTTTAGGTCCCATGTAATAGGGGGCGAGCCTATTGCCATTAACCGGGCCAAATCCTAACTCCGAGCTGCTACTGAGAAATTCATAGAAAATCCCAATAACACTTTTCATATACTATACACTATAAATTACAAGGTAAAAATAAATACTTATAAGTAATAGTTTCGTTATGCGTGAACTAGAATACCCCGTTGTTCCACCCGCGTTTAAATACGTTTTGGTTTGCTACTTCACTCCTGTGGGTCGAAACAGCTATATAATATTTTCTTTTTCAAATCGGACCAGTATGTAGTTCCTGAGACCAGCACGCTCAAATGAATAAATAATTTAGTGTCTGACCGAAACTGGTTTTGGAAACTGAAACCGAATTTCGGCAACGGTCTCAGTTTCGGCCGAAACCGAAACCCAAATTTCCTTACAACGATCTTGTCAGAAGATGTAGTAGGTACACTAAAATAAACTCTTTTCTTTATAATATTAGTAATCATTTCCATAAAATACCCTGAATGAAACAGTAAAATATGGCGCGTCTATAATATTTATAAGCCCACAAGAGGTAACATTTCGATGCAGTTGATATTAATAAAGAGATTACGTCAGCATGAAATATCGATATACAATACAAATGTCAACTGTTGGTGAGCTTAAGTAATTACATCCACAAATAAACATCGAGAAATACTTTTTTAAACAATGCATGTAAATGTCATAGTAATTTAAAATTCGCTTTTTAAACTTTGGTATTAGTTAAAAAAAAAAAACGAAGTTGAAATGTCTCACGTGCCTGTAATTACACCGACACCCATATCCTTCAAACCGATAAAAAAGCAACGCTAATTTGCGGCTGGAATACGTATAGTGGTAGTAATCCCCGAATGAGCTCCTTCACAAAGAGCTCAGCTAATATGTGACGTCCCAAAGTGTTTTTAATGGCCTAATTGAGTTTTAATATTACTACACACACACATACCATCACGCCTGTATTCCCCGAAGGGCTAGGCATAGATTTACCAATGTACACCCACAGTTCGCCGGTATGTTTAGGTCCCATGTAATAGGGGGCGAGCCTATTGTCATTAACCGGGCACAAATCCTAACTCCAAACTGCTACTGAGAATTTCATAGAAAAACCCAATAACACTTTTTGCTCGATCTGGAAATCGAACCCAAGACCTCTAGCTTAGCAGTCGTGCTTAGGGGCACTAGGCTAACGAGGCAGTTAACAAATATAAACAAAAAAGAATAACAAATATAAATAATAAAAAAAATAAAAAGAAAAATATAATAAAATATATATAACAAATATTAACTACTATTACAAGAATTACGCTGTAAGTGTTTTGTCATGCTCACATGAATGTCTCGCTGATGGTGGCGCGTGAGATGGATCATTCGGCTCCCTTTAAGATGGTTGAGCTGAATGGTGCTGATGCACGCGTCATATTCGTGAACGGGCGCTGTCAGATGGGGTTGGTCATCTCTTAACTGCCATGGCTTACATCTTTAGTACAATTTTTTTTTATTGTTTTATATTCATCTTCATTTTTTTCACATATAGAAGCAGCAAGAATATTGTAACCAAGTTTTTGTAAAAACGAAATTGGAAGAAAAGAGTGTCCATGGAGTTTCTTGCTCGTTCTTCTCCATAGAGACCTACGCTTTGGAACGAGCAACTAGCTTCAACTCTTAAATGTAACTTCTTGACAATTCAAAAGTGCCTGTAAATGGTCTAATTGAAATAAATGCTTTGACTTTGACTTTGAGTGAAGTCCCCTTAATCATCACCACATCCTATATACTAAACCATAGTATCTATTCTACGGTTGATACAGTAGTTATGCATGACTTGTGTCTGTTTGATAAATGTATTTGGCGCGCTGTCAATAGTCGACCCTGGTAATATATGACCACGGTTATGATTTATGATCGTCACTTCATTAGCTTTGCTGTAGCTCTATCTAGGTTCTAGGGTATGTATGTTGTCGTACATCTATACGACTCGATAAAAAGATTGTGTGTTTGTAAGAAATAATCTGCCTCGGTAGCCTAGTTAGTAGCCTTGGGTCCGATTCCCAGGCCGAGCAAAAAGTGTTTTTAGATTTTTCTATGAAATTTCCAGTAACAGCTCGGAGTTCGGACTTGTGCCCGGTTAATGGCAATAGGCTCGCCCCCTATTACATGGGACCTAAACATAGCGGCAAACTGTGGGTGTACATTGGTTACACCTCTGCCTAACCCTTCGGGGAATACAGGCCTGATGGTATGTTATGTTTTATATGTCATATTTCACCCGCGTTAAGTTACGTATTTCATTACTACTCCGCTCCTGAGTGTCGTACCGTTATGTTTTAATATAGCCTATGTTACTCAAAAATAATGTAGCTACATATTCGGGGCAAAATAACAAACAAGCAAAATTATCTTTCCTCTTTATATCATCTATATTAAATCAGTTTCGCGTATCTTTTTGATCTACTGAGAGCTTATTGCTTAGCTTATTTTGTCAAAACTAAGCACAATTGGTCTAAACAGAACACTAGATAATACTCAACATTAAAACGCGGTTGCGCTAACTGCATTAGGGAGTTGGCAGTGCTAACGATATCACACAAGTTCTCAATTCAGTTCTGTACGGCGGCAATTTGCACAAATTGCGACTGCGAGGAGTTTTAGCGTTATCGTGAGACTTGAGAACTCAACGGTAATGCTTGGTTCAGCTATGTATGGTAATTGGTTGAGTGCTAAGATGTTTGCAGAAGGAATATATATGTACAAGTACACTTGTTTTCGGTGTGTATTTAAGACAAAAGCGGACACATCAAGAAATCTTAAAGACTCTGAAATGCGACTGCCACGCTAGAGGTCTTGGGTTCGATTCCCAGGTCGAGCAAAAAGTATTATTTGGGTTTTTCTATGAAATTCTCAGTAGCAGCTCGGAGTTAGGATTTTGTGCCCGATTAATGGCAATAGGCTCGCCCCCTATTACATGGGACCTAAACATACCGGCGAAATGTGGGTGTACATTGTTACACCTCTGCCTAACCCTTCGGGGAATACAGGCGTGATCGTATGTTAGCAGTTATGTAAAGCAGCGTTGCTGTTTTCCGGTTCGAAGGGTATGGGTGCCGCTGTAATTACAGGCACACGAGACATTTCAAGCTTTTCTTTAATAATAATAATAATAATTTATTTGCATAAAACATGGTGTAAAAGTTGTTACATACAATATAGAGCATACATGTTTTGCTTGTATCACAGCGTGCAAATATTACAATACAAAATGTTTCACTTCGAAAAATTCTTTTATACTATAAAAGTTATGAGTGCTTAACCATAAAAGTAGTTTTTTTTTAAACATTTTAAGATTTAAAGTTTTTAAACCATTTGGAATTTTGTTAAATATCCGAACACACATGGCTAGACAGCTTTTATTATATTTAGCCAGTCTTGGGAGATCTTTTAACATAAGTCTATGGGGGTCACGTCGGTTTCGAGGATATACATCTTCCGCCTTTTTAAATAAGTTATTATACTTCTTAACAAACATGCATACTTCATAGATATAGAGAGAAGGAAGCGGTAATAAACCAAGTTCTTTAAATATTGACCTGCAAGATTCGCCAGGTTGAAGCCCATATGTTGCCCGAATACACTTTTTTTGTGCAACAAATACTCTATTTATGTCGGTGCTATTACCCCACATTATGAGCCCATAGCGTATTACTGATTCAGCGTAAGCATGATAGGTAGTGACGGCAGTTTTAGTGTTTGTTATATTTTTAACTTTTCTCAGTGCGTATACGAATTTATTTATTCTTTTAGATATATCATCTACTTGTGCTTTCCAATTTATGTCCTGATCAATTATAATTCCAAGAAATTTTGTTTGTGTTACTTCATTAAGTTTTGGTATGTCAAGCTTCACATTGCATTGACCATTGTTAGATTTATTAAACTGTATATATACAGACTTATCTAAATTAATTTTTAAACTATTTATGTTAAGCCATTCAATTAATTTATCAACCGTATTGTTAATTTCAGTTTCATGATCGTAACTTGTGTTATTCTTTTTATCAGACGTCACTATAATGGAAATATCGTCGGCGAACAGTATGCATTTATGATTTGTTATATCTGTGATAGAATTTATATAGAGTAGAAACAGTATTGGGCCTAAAATACTCCCTTGTGGGACGCCATAATTGTTGCATTTGTACTCAGATGAGTATGATTTCATGACATTGTTTTTGTCTAATTTTGTAATGGTGACTCGTTGCTGACGGTTATTTAGATATGACGCTATCCATTGTAGTGGGTGTCCTCTTATCCCGTTTACTTCCAGCTTTTGCAGTAATAAGTCATGTGACACTAGGTCAAAGGCTTTCGACAAATCAAAAAATAATCCTGTAGTTAGGTAGTTTTTATTAATATTGCGTAATATTGTTTGTATTAGAGAGAAGACGGCCAATGAGGTAGATTTGCTTTTTTGAAAGCCATATTGATTTTTATTAATAATGTCAAATTTATTGCAAAAAATTATCAGTCTTTTATACATGCACTTTTCAAATATTTTTGATAGTATCGGTATTAAGGTAATTGGCCGATAATTACTTATACAATCCTTTTCTCCCTTTTTGAAAAGTGGTTTGACTATGGATAGTTTTAATATATCTGGAAAAGTTCCAGAAGAAAATGATAAATTAATTAAATGTGTAAGAATTCCAACTATTTCATTAATGCATGATTTAATAATTTTAGTGCTAATTTCATCGATTTTGGGATGGCAACGTATTTGCAAGGCTTCGGATATTGCAGATGTCTATAGATAGCGGTGACCACTTAACATCAGGTGGCCCGTCGGCTTGTATGCCAAACAATGACATTAAAAAATTAAAGTTCAAGGTTAAAGATCTAAATTATTTTAACGAAAACCAGTTTTAAAAGTTACAACTAAACTTAGTATTCCCCCACGGCCTAGTGCGGGACTATAAAGCATAATGTGTTACAACCAGTTTTTAACCCCCGACGCTAAAACGACGAGGTGTTATAAGTTTGTCGTGTCTGTGTGTGTGTCTGTGGCATCGTAGCTCCCGAACCGATTTTGATTTAGTTTTTTTTGTTTGAGAGGTGATTTAGTCGGTAGTGTTCTTAGCTATGTTTGATTGCAATCGGTTCAGCGGTTTCAAAGTTATCAGCTCTTTTGTTAGCTGTGGTAGGGATTTTTATTCTTCTGTCGGGGTTACTTAAAATTTTTAATTTTGTGTTTATTTAAGAATCTCGCGGAAGTCTGAAATAAAGCAAATTCATTAAACGATAGACGTTTATTTGTGCATAGAGGTTGCAGATGGAAGCCACGAGCATTGATGACCACGCATTTCAGGGTTGGTCCTATATTATTTGAATGCATGAGTGCTTTTACCCCCTAAAAGATATGTACGCAGGTTATTAATGATGATGATTAATGAATGCAGTTGATTAAAATTCAACCTGTATAATTAGGTAAGAAAATTCCGAAAATACTCATCATCTACTTAGCCTTTTCCCAACTATGTTGGGGTCGTCCAGTCTAACCGGATGCAGCTGAATACCAGTGTTTAACATGGAGCGACTGCGCTATCTAACCTCCACAACCCAGTTAGTGGGCAACACGATACCTCTTGGATAGACTGGTTGTTAGACTTCCTGGCTTCTGACTATCCGTAACGGCTGTCAAAGAACTACGAATGACAGCCGGGACTAACGGCTTTACGTGCTTTCCAAGGCACGGGAGTGTCACACCACCAACTTCTAAACTCCGAGCTGCTACTGAGCAAAGCCTAATAGAAAAACCCAATAACACCTGTTTTACCCGACCTGGGAATTGAACCCGGGACCCCACGCTCTTCAGTCATGCTTGCGACCATGAGACCAACGAGGCAGTCTAAAATTCCCAGAATACTCAATTACCAGATATCTAACGGGTATTAATTTAATACTAATCATTGGCATCTTCATTAGCTCACGATGTAATTGAACTAAGTTTACATAATAGTAGTTATTAGGGCGATATGCTGTGGTGCAAATTAAGTGGTTATTAGGTCAGATGAGATGGATCAAACACGACGTTGATGCTGAAGATTTGGTCGATTTGGAATCTGCAGAGTTATTCTGTAAAAATCTTCCTCAGTGAATTTAGATGAGATGAGCTTAGGAATGCCACCCATCCTCTATAATAAAACAGTGCACACGCGGACACATGAAGCTATCCTAAACTGTAACATTTTCCCAATTGTACATGAACCTTATCCTTTTGTAATAAAATAGAAAATGTATCAAAGAAATTTGACAGATTGGGCTTGCTTGATGGCCTGGCTTCTGTACGCTATTTCGAGTAAGCGTCCAGCACTTCTTCAAAGGAGTACGTGAAAATACTTTAATTTAACTATTACGATTTTGAACTGCAAACTGTGGGTGTACATTGGCACACCTCTGCCTAACCCTTCGGGGAATACAGGCGTGATGGTATGGTATAGTAGTAGTGGTGATAGTGTGGTAGTAGTAGACTTTTTAATTATTTATTTAAAAGAAACAAACAAATTAAAAGATTTTCACGTGTAACGGAATGGATAAAGCATGTAGTATAAATAAAACTTTATTTTCTGATTTTTTCATTTGTTTTCCATAAATGTCTGGTGCGCAGTACTCGTAACCAGCGTGTTTGTATGACTAGATGTATGAACGTGGACGAGGCGAAAGGAGTATGTTAGGATCGTAGCAGGTAGCGTTCTGTGGTTTGTGCCTATATGTATGTATGCCATCAAAAACATAACTTGTAAAAAAACCAAGTCTAGCAACTCTTCTACCGTAAAATGTTGTGAGATTCATGTAATACCAAGTCAATAGATTGACTTTTCCATCGCTCGGAAACACAATGTATATTATAATATACACAATGTAATGTATATTATAATTAATAAAATTGTTTAGGCTTCTAGTTTTATCCAGAACGAAGTTATAATATGGTCGAAAATGGCCTGAACTGTTTCCAGAAAAGGATGGTCCGGCCGTGCTGCTTTTTCGATCAACTTGGCGGGCGCACTGCCGTGCCCCCAGATGTTATTTTCCATAGAGTTTGAAACCAAAAAACGGAATGATTAATGTATTACTACGGGTTTACATAATCCTCAATTGGCCCGGATCCTTACGCTTATGACTTGCGTCCACCACTTTATGAACAAACATGAAGCTAATCTGTTGACATCGGCAATCTGTTGATGATTTGATCCGACACGCCTCGATGGCATGTTAATTGATATCCGCTTTGTGTACCTCATTATTCAAAATGTGATATACATACCTATTCGTCCTAACATATACATCTTATAAACATAGACCGAAGGGAATAACTCACACATACAAACGATATCATGATCCTAAAAAAAATGTTTGCAATGATGGAGGGAGCTTGTAACTGTTGGGTTATTTTTAGTTAGTACTATCAATACCAAACTTTTATTGACTCTTATAATCATTATAAGAGCAGGATTCCACCATCATATGTATCTTTTTACACCAATATAATTACCCGACTACGGCAAAGCCAAAAGAGGGTTATGATTTTGACAGGCTATGTACGTATGTGTGTGTATGTTCATCTGTTCCCTCATACAGGTCTTAGGTTCGATTCCCAGGTCGAGCAAAAGTGTTTTTGGGTTTTTCTATTAACTTTTTAATAGCAGGTCGTAGTTTGAATTTGTGCCCAGTTAATGGCAATAAGCTCGCCCCCTATTACATGGGACCTAAACATACCAGCGAACTGTGGATGTACATTTTTACACCTCTGCCTAACCCTTTGGGGAATACAGGCGTGATGGTATGATGGCATAGACCACGTAAACCTCTTATATTTTGTCTGATAAACAACGATAACAATTCAAACTGGAATCATTCTAATAAAACTTTAAATATAATATGCAAATGTAAGAAAGACCCATCTCTATGGAACGTGTGTTCATTATGCCGGACGAGGCGGCGACGTCACGTCCACGGGATAATTACGTCATCGTCCGGACCGTGTACGGATTAAAAGGTATGGGAATAATTTGTAGCTGAAATTGTGAGGTATATTTTAAGTTTTTGTTGATTGTTGGGGATAAAGAGAATAAAATAATGACAACAGACAGATAAACAAATATTTTTACTTGTGATTACATAACTAATTAATTGTTATAAGTCAAGAAATTGATGAAAGTTAATTACTTCTCAAGTACGAAGAAAAAATTGACAGAAAAAATGGATAATAGAACTTGCTTAAGTAACTAATTGCATACACAAACTTACGCCTTTTTCCCATGGGGGTAGGCAGAAACCACAGAACGCCACCTGCTACGATCCTTACATACTTCTTTCGCCTCGTCCAGGTTCATACATCTGGTCATACAAGCACGCCGGTTACGAGTACTGCGCACACGACCTTTCTGAAGAACTATTACTTACTTACTTCAGTAACAAATTGTTCTTTCTGTAAAGCCACAATCCTAACCAATATTATAAATGCGAAAGCAAGTTTGTTTGTTTTGCTTTCACAGCTAAACTACTGAACTGATTATCAGGCAATTTTACATACACGTCAGGCATACAGTAAAGAACATATTAGGGTACCTGTCATCTAGTAATAAAATAAAATTTAGTAATTTTAAATAAATGCGAAAGTGTCTGTCTCTCTTGTTATCAAAATCAGTAAACTGATTATAGTTGTATTTGACAGAGAGTTTGGAATCTGGATAAGGACAAGGTACTTTATCATCTGTGACCTGGATAACCAACATTACATTGACGTAGCAAGCAATAGCTGGTTAATTAGAAAATTCTGATGCCCATTTATCAGCTCGTCCAAAGACTTTGCTCTAAAAACGCTCAAAATCTAGTCGCAATTTCAGCTCAGCGATAATCAATGTCAAAAAATTTAGGTAAATTAAAGCAGTATTTTTGACATTTTGAAACTGAAATCAGATTGCGGTCATCAAATCAAATCAAAATCAAATCAATCATTTATTTGCAAGAAATGTAGGTTACATAAAAAATCAGGTGGACTAGATAGGAGTGAGCCGTGTACATTCTGCCTGGAATTCTGGCGGATTCTGCGTGTCATTCTTGCAAGTTAGTAGAATTACCTTCCCTTGATAGAGAACAGGCTATAAAGAAAATTCCAACTACATTTTCAGTCTTCACACAAAGAAAAAATCATGCCTGACACACATAGATCTAGCTCAACCCTCCCTAAAGGGTGGTTTCAAGGGATTTTTTCTCTCTCAAGGCATGGTGATGAATAATTGGCGGGCGCTCCCCCGGTTCAATGCACCTGCTTGTCTGTCTACCCTCTATTTGCAGGGGAGCTTACTTACTGAGTCAGTGTGCCAGTGACATTCTTGTGTGTCTTATGGGTATGTCGGTAAAGAAGGGTTCAAATATCCTGTATAAAGTTAAAAGCTGTTAAATTTTAATTGATTGAAGAGTAATTTTTCTTTTTCTTCTTTTCGAATCAATAGTTAGTAAATCCTTTTGTCACACATACCATCACGCCGATATTCCCCGAAGGGTTAGGCAGAGGTGTA
Organism: Caradrina kadenii; assembly: GCA_947462355.1. Taxonomy (NCBI): domain Eukaryota; kingdom Metazoa; phylum Arthropoda; class Insecta; order Lepidoptera; family Noctuidae; genus Caradrina; species Caradrina kadenii. The sequence goes on along the minus strand of OX381692.1, from coordinate 10,174,381 downwards.
ACGATGTACTCCCACAGTTCGCCGGTATGTTTAGGTCCCATGTAATAGGGGGCCAGCCTATTGCCATTAACCGGGCACAAATCCTAACTCCGAGCTACTACTGAGAAATTCATAGAAAAACCTAATAACACTTTTTGCTCGACCTGGGAATCGAACCCAAGACCTCTAGAGTAGCAGTCGCGCTTAGGACCACTAGGCCAACGAGGTTTCTTTAATTTTGAACTTTATTTAATTTGTTGTCATAGCAGGCATAACAATGCAGACTCGTTACCTTACTGTAAACTTCGGTCGGTTTGAAAGGTGCCGGTGAAACATTTCAACTTTGTCTCTGGGATGGCAACGCATTCACAAGGTCTCTGGTATTGCAGATGTCTATAAGCGGCGGTGACCACTTAAACATCATAACGTGTCTTCTTATTACAGTTCAAAACATGAAGCCTTGTGACCGACGATTGGACAGAGAGCAGAACCTTAGTAATAGAATCCCGTTGGCACCATTGGGCATGGAACCCAAAAAAGTACAAGTCAAATCTCCATATACGCCCAAAGCAACGAAAACCGACGAACATATACGGTAAATATTTTTTTATTCTTGTTTACAATCCTCTTCGGAAACAAAGAGCATGCCTCGTCCATACTCAAAAACGACCTGGAGGCATGATAATTAGAATAACCGTATGGAGTTTCATGGACGGTAATAAAAAAATATACGGAACCTTTCGCTTCGTTAGGTTAGGTTGGTATCTGCTTTCTATTTTTTATTTGGGCGGGCTTAGGTAACATTGGGTTTGAAAAAGATTTGTAAAGGTCGTTGTGCATTACAGTGTATCATTTTAAACACGATGGTATTTATAAGTACGGTGGGTGCAGTGCAAGCGATCGGATTCCGCGCTTCAGGACACGGAAATATAAACGTAAAAAACACAATATTAAAAATTTTAAGTTACCCTAGACAGAAGAAAAAAATCACTACCGTCGTTAACAAAAAAGCTGATAACTTTGAAACCGATGAACCGATTTTCATCAAACAAAGCTAAGAACACTCCCAACTAATTAACTTTCAAACACAAAAAACAAAATAAAAATTGGTTCATGCATTCGGGAGCTACGATGCCACAGACACACACATAGAGACGTCAAACTTATAACACCCCGTCGTTTTTGCGTCGGGGGTTAAAAATAATACACACTGAACAAATCTTAGTCTACACTCCGTTTATTATAGAAATACAAAAAATAACGGTCAAATAACTAATAATTCATTTAATTTCTTTTTGTACGTAACTCTGAGTCAATATTGCGTTATTTATATCATGAAATAACGTAGCTTATTGTAAGCTTACATTGAAATAACGAAAACGTTGTAATAATATTTTTCTTATGTTATATTAAATGGAGCATAGACTGCAAAAGAACACCACGACTAAACGTCTGCTATTGGTCGGTAAAACGCTATTGTAAACTTAATTAATTCTTTAAATACATAATAATTATATTGGCACGGTACAATTAAGTTGGCCTAGACCTTTAAGGCAATTTTTCAGACCACTAATCGCTTTTGTTGAATGAAAACATGGCGGGATACCAAAAACATAGAATGCTAACGCAAACCAAAATATTCTCATCGAATATCCCGAAATATTGTATTTTGTGCACGTTTAGACAAGACTGATAACTATTGATGTTAGAGCAATAAAAAGTTGACCATGGCTATTTAAATATCCTCTTGAGTTATCAAAATACTTGTAAGGAAACGAAAGGTTTTGAAAAAAGAATAAATGCTAGTGTTCGTCTCACAGTATGTAATTTTCTATTTAAAAAAAAAAAAAATTTAAAACATCCCTAAATAGTCACAAGAAAACAAACTACACAATTTCGTTTAATTGGATGAGATATTGTTTCAGCTATTTTGATTTAAAAACCAAGCTACTAAAGCTATGGGACCAATCTGAAAGTATAATCCTTCCAAATAAAAAAAAGATTTTTCTAAATCTATACTAATATTATAAACCTGAAGAGTTTGTTTGTTTGTTTGGTTGGTTGGACGCGCTAATCTCAGGAACTACTGGCTTAAATTGAAAAAATATTTTTGTGTTTATTAGTCAATTTATCCAGGAAGGCTCTAGGCTTTATAACATCACGGTACGACCAATAGGTGCTGAGCAGTAACTAAAAATGTAACTTAATGCGGGTGATAAAACTATGCGGACGAAGTCTCGAGCAGAGGCTAGTCGGTTGATAACTGACGGAGTTCTGAGGCAACAAAACAAAAGAAGATGAAAATACAACAGAATTGATAACCTTCTACTTTTTTTAGTGCTGATTTTTCAATGGTCAGATAACTTTTATCTGACGAATAAATATGACAGTTTGACTTAAAGTCTAAACAAAAGCTGTCAAACCACCATATTTATTCCTCCGTTAAGAGGTATCTGACGATTGAAAAATCGGCCCTTAGTCGGTTTAAAAATGTAACACTTCCATCTTCCATGGTACAGTTGATAGCCGGTCAAACCCCATAGCAACACTTAGCTTTTTTCCTCTCAATCCATACACAAAACTACAAAAATGATACCAGCCTTCTCGTTAAAAGCTAGTGCTACTCAACAGTGTTGCCACAATGACTCCCTGCATATTTACAGTGCCATCGTTATTGCCCTGGACTAATGGACTTTGAGCACAACATTGTTTTCGTTTACATCGCAGCAAATGAACGCAACTGTTTTCGATGGCATTTTAATGCGTACCGAATGGAGTTTTTGCGGATGAATATTGAATAGGAAGCAAAATTAAGTATTTTGGTATATACTGTTTTGTTTGGGTATGACTGTAATGCTGATTGATTTTACCAATTATCGTGAGCTATGTTATTGGGGTTTTCTGTGGAATTCTCAGTAGCAGCTCAGAGTTAGGCTTTGTGCCCGGTTAGGCTCGCCCCCTATTACATGTAATCTAAACATACCGGCGAACTGTGGGTGTACATTGTTACACACCTCTGCCTAACACTCCGGAGAATACAGGCGTGATGGTATGTTATGTCATGTAATTACGTATCGAATCAAATATGATTCACAATAAGTCCTACCCACGACGTTATCCTCGTGAAAGTCGCTTAGCAATAATGCAGCTTTTTATCAGTATAAGAATTTTTGTAATTGGAACTTTCAGAGATTAACTTATATAAACAAACAGATTTGACTAATTCATAACATTAGATCATCAGTTCGTGTCAGAATAAGGCCCTGTGTGTCCATTTCATACAAAAACTTTCACTGATGTCTTGTTGAGTGCCAGCAACAGCCCGGAGTTTGCAAGTGTGTGGAGTGACACCCCATAGCTCGTAAACCACGTAAAGCCGCTGGTACTTGCTTTGAAAGTCTTTACGGATAATCTGAAGCCTGACAACCAGTCTTACAAAGAAGTATCGTGTTGCCCAGTAACTGGGTTGTGAAGGTCAGATAGGCAGTCGCTCCGCTGGTAAGCTTCAACCGGTTGGACTGCATGCCGACCCTAACATAATTGGGAAAAGGCTAGGCAGATATACTACTGATGAGTGTCACACAATTTGCTTTATTTAATTTCTATGCGCCAGAAGTCGCGAGCAGAACCCAGTACCTAACATTAGTCCAATCTTTTCCACTCACATACGTAAGCATAAAGAACAAAACGGATTCACTAAACAATATAAAACGTTCACATTATCCATTCAGAACACAAAAAGCTGCATTTATCTCAAAACAAGAGAGAGAAGGAAAAATGCGAGGCATCATAAAACAAAATGGAAGATCAAGTACAGTATTAAGTAGAGAGAGTAATTAGCATAGAGCTCAGAAGCACGTAATTGTATGAGATATTGTGCGGATATTATCTTCGTTGCTTTTTTGTAAGATGAAAAGTTTGTTGTGAAATTTGTTGGAAAAATGCTTCTTTTATACAAGGGAACAGAAGTAAAATATCAATGTATATGTACAATCAAATCATTATGATGCGAGTCTAAATATTCTTTTTCTTAGTGTATTATTTGTTTATCGTATTAACAATATCATAAGGCCTTCTCGCCTCAACCAGTGTTATCTTTTACTATCGAGTTAGTTACTATCACTGGGGTCCATTATGCATAATATTTGGTTAGTAAACAACTACTGTTTGCAACTACTGTTTGAATAAAGTATTTGACGTAAGTAGTTTTAAAAGATTTTAATTTTTAAACATATTTATATTATTACTTTTTGGTATATCAAATATACAACACATCAACACGCCTGTATTCCCCGAAGGGTTAGGCAGAGGTGTAACAATGTACAACACCCACAGTTCGCCGGTATGTTAAGGTCCTATGTAATAGGAGGCGAGCCTATTGCCATTAACCGGGCAAATCCTAACTCCGAGCTGCTACTGAGAATTTCATAGAAAAACCCAATAAAACTTTTTCCTCGACCTGGGAATCGAACCCAAGACCTCTAGCGTAGCAGTCACGCATAGGATCACTAGGCCAACGAGGCAGTTAGTTAGTTATAACAAATATCAGTATTAATATTATAAAGTAGAAGAGTTTGTTTGTTTGGTTGAACGCGCTAATCTCAGGCTCTAAGTTCATTTATCGAGGAAGGCTACCAATCATCACGCTACGACCAATAGGAGTGAAGCAGTAACTAAAGACGTAACCTAATGCGGATAAAAAAACTACGCGGACGAAGTCGCTGGCAGAAGCTAGTATTATAATAATAATACACCAAAACACAAATAGAAAAACAGTTTAAGCGGCCACATCAAAATTCTATGAATAACTGAACAAGTGAACATGTCAAAAGGCAAACATGAATACTATCTCCAAACGTACCCTTTTCTCCCTTTCAATGTATGTCAAGAGATCCTTAGCAATAGTGCTGACGTACGACGTACTTCAATTGCTCCAAATTGAACTTTAAAACATCACAGAAAGAATTGATTTTAAATTGGAGTGAAACTGTTTAAAGCTTTGAAGTATTTACCGTTTAGATTTATCAGATGCGTTTTAGACAGTCAGTATGGAATGTGTAGAGGAAGGGTACTATAAAATGTACGTGTATGTGTGTTTAGTTAAGGCTTTGGTAAACTAGATCTATATAGGAACTAGACAAAGTAGTTTTGATTGAATCAAAACTTTAGTGTCAACATTGTACAACGTTAAATTAAGGAGTGCCACAGGGGACTATATTGGGGTCACTCTTTCGATTCCTGAATTTCTTAAATATACATTATTATCAATTAATTGGGTGCTTTAAGTGTAACATGATTTAGTTCAAAAGCGTTTACGCAGCACGGTATTTCAAACAAACTTTCAAGAAATATATCTTAAAATTTGATGAGCGAAACGTACAAATGACTCTTAGGCTACGCTTATCTCAACAGACTCTTTGTTAAGACTTATATATCGTTTGCGTACGTATAATTAAATTCGGTTTATTCATTCCCAAGCCTTTGGTCTTAAATTTTCATAAAACAAAATGACATCACAAGATAATTTTACTAGATCAAAAATCGATAAACAAAAATTGGTCCCCTTTAAAACCACTTCCAATTTCATAGCCTATTTTAACTGCATATTGAGCTCTGATAAAATTTAAAAGCAATCTGTAAACGTTTAACATTCAAACGATTCATGTAAATGACAAAGGTTCGATGTAAATAGCGTTACATTGTTTGTATGTAGCTGGAACTGACCACAGTGCGGTGTATTGACGTAGGACATCACTTGGGTAGTGAATAGTACCTATTATGTAACAAGCCCTCTTATTTAATTATAATGGCTTAGCGGTTAAGCCCGTCTCTAAGGTGTAAGGTTGCTGGTTAAATACTGGGCAAATATCAATGATTTTTTTAAAATATAAATGCACTTGTTAATTTTGTCTGGTACTTCGCTGACATCGGTTAAGGAAAATAAGTCCGAAATTGTCAATTTGCAGGTGTGGCGATCAGTGCTTTTTCTGTATGGAAAGAGGCCATGCGAACAGTAATAGACTGGTAAAAATATATTATGAATTTAATCCATTTGTGTCACCAAATTTTCTATAAAAATGTATCACATTGCCAAGTAGCGATACTCCATACGGTTTATACCTCAATGCACTCCCGTAATGCCCAAAACGGGCATCAATCACATTCGCAAATTGCTCCGCGCTAGCCGACAGCTTCACCCCTTTACGACACGTCGATATAATACAGTTTAAAATTAAACTTTGATTGACTTTCTTTACTTTTAACAAATTTTGAACCAGCATGAGTAACGTTATAAATTATTAAGAAACAAGAATATTTATATCCAGCATTTTGTAATAACCAAATATGGAAATGTGTGTGTGTATGTATGTAACTGCCTCGGTAGCCTAGTGGTCCTAAGCGCGACTGCTACGCTAAAGGTCTTGGGTTCGATTCCCAGGTCGAGCAAAAAGTGTTATTGGGTTTTTCTATGAAATTCTCAGTAGCAGCTCGGAGTTAGGATTTGTTCCCGGTTAATGGCAATAGGCTCGCCCCCTATTACATGGGACCTAAAACATACCGGCGAACTGTGGGTGTACATTGTTACACCTCTGCCTAACCCTTTGGGGAATACAGGCGTGATGGTATGTTATGTGTGTTATGAAAATGTGTCCGTAGAGTTCCTTGCTCGTTTTTCTCCAAAGAGACCTACATTTTGGAACGAGCAACAAGCTTCATCTTTCCGTCTAACTTCTGTAGAAAGTGCCTGTAAATGGTTTAATTAAACTAAAATGCTTTGGCTTATTCTCGTCACCTATGTAATGTCCTAGTAAAATAGACACGATAAATTAAGTTAAGTAACTTTATTTCCTATTAAAGATTTCTTAACAATATTGTATGAACCGCATAAGCATTAATTATAACAGTCTTGGCTACGTTACACCCTTGCCTTCTGCTCGAGCTGCAATACAAACCAAGACAAACTAACCTCACTTGTATAATAATGTAATAAAGTGTACAATAAAGATTAGTATTAGTAGAAGAGCTCTTTGTGAAGGAGCTCATCCGGGGAAGTACTACCACCATACCTATTTCTGCCGCAAAACAGCGTTGCTGTGTTCCGGTTTGAACGGTTTGGGTGCCGGTGTAATTACAGGCATATGAGATATTTCAACTTTGGCATCGCATTTGCAAGGCCTCTGGTATTACAGATGTCTATAGGCAGCAATGACCACTTACATCTGGTGGGCCGTCGGCTTGTTTGCCATCCAATGATGTAAAAAAAATATTACAACGATTTCATCACTTGATATAAGTTCATAATGAGAATCTTTAAATACAGCTCCCGTCAAAAGTCCACCGCATTCAATTAAAAGCAGTAATACATCGGAAGTGAATCAACACACGCAGAACGATATCAAAGCATTCGATATTCTGTTTCACACACGCTCAATTAAACAGTTATCGCGATAAAGCGTCAGTGATCAAGCCTTTGGAATTTTCAATGCGCCAAACGTTAGATCAAAGGGTGATGATAGCTTATTCATTCGGTTGAAATATGTTTCATAGTGATAGGTTACTAGATGAGTCACTTTTTAGGTTTAAAAAATTTGATTTATTTGGCAACTTCATCCAACATTATGTGAAGTAATGATTCTTATAAAATCAAATTGGTCTTAATTGTTGGTGCGTTTTTACAAAATCATCAAAACGATTACATACGAAGGAGCATAATTGGGAAGATGACACGACTAATCAATTGAAGTACTTTTTATGAGCTGTCAAAACGCGATTCCCCTATAGATTTTGTACAACAAAACTAAACTATGACGTCACTTTTTGGACATCTCAATTCAATATGTATTGATTTCAAAGCATTAAAAATCGAATTTTATAGTTACACAAAAATTAATCAAGTTTTCAAGATTAAAATAAACTGTTCTTTTTGTGAAGTTGCGTCTTGGAATTATTGTTAATGGTGTCATCTACCCAATAATATATACCAAATATTATTAAGGATAGCAACTCACTTGCAGTGTTTAAAATAAAATTAAAAACATTAGAGCTACGAAAATATTTACTAGCAGTGCTCGATTGCTGTATAATACTGTATATTCCATTGCATACATATTATTTTTCTTTATGAATAATAAATGCGCTAAACTGTAACCTAGTTTCTAAAGCGATATTATGTGTGTATATATATATAAGTTTCTAATATGCCTCATATGGTCTACATAAATAAACCAAATAGTTCGAGAAAAATTGCCAAAATTTTGCGAATCAAATTTCTTGTATTTTTTCATTCTCTTCTAGTTTTATTTTATATTCAGGGTAGGATAGGCATATGATTGAGTGTTTATTGAGTTAGGCTTCCTGTTATTTTGTGCTGATGGATCTTTCTGCGGCTTTGCAAATGCCAGCGGGGTTTCAGAGGAGTGAATAGAACAAAAAGACATGTTGTTCAAAGTGGTCGAAGGGGTCATTCATGTTGGTTTTTATGTTTGGAAAGTGGTGGAAAATGTATTAATTTCATAGACATAAATAAACAGTGTTTTTTGATTTAGCTGTTTCTTTTGTTTTATGTATAATGTATTAATGTTTGTTGTCTGCCGATTCTGCCTAGTGATCCTAAGTGCGGCTGCTGCGCTAGAGGTCTTGGGTTCGATTCTCAGGTAGAGCAAAGTGTTATTAGGTTTTTCTATAAAATTCTCACCGCAGACCTAATCATACCGGTGAACTGTGGGTGTACATAGGTACACCTCTGCCTACCCCTTCGGGGAATACAGGCGTGATGGTATGTTAGGTAATGTTCCTTATTGTTTGCATTATGAACTCACTTAGACATTGAAAACTCGCTTATGTGTGACTTCGTAAAGAAAGTACGTGTGAAAGTCAAATATATCATAGAACATTATTATCTTATGACACTCCGCTCTAGTAGCTTTAAATCAGTTATGGAATTGTTGTCCTGATTTCTACACGATTTTTAACGCCAAGAATCATATTCTTAATAAATATAACGTAACTAAAAGCTTCACCTAGATTCCCAACAGACAAAGCGGAAGGAAAGAACTCTCTATTTTAAAAAACTTGAGCAACAGCACACCGCATTGTACCATCAATCATCTTCCCCATTTCACATAGCCATACCTACCACACTGCTACCACTTCCCTTGATAAAAGCGTGATGATTTTCATACTGCTTGCTCCCCTAGCATTATAATTTCAAAGAGTAGGGTACCAGGTATGTAGTACATAAACTATATGAAGGTGACGATGATGATCCGTGGAGGCTTGAGTATTATTTTGTAAGTATTTGATGATGCTGTAAGTGTGGACTTGGGCTAAATATCAGGTCGAAATTAATACAAGCTCAAAAGTCAAAGTCAATATATTTATTTGAATTGAAAAAGGCGTACATCTAAATGTCAAGTATTAAAAAAAAACTTGCTGCCGGTTCCAAAAGTTAGTGTCGTGTGGAGAATAATGGGCAAACAACACCATCTTTGCTATTTCAAATTAATTATTTTACAAAATTTTGCACATATCAATGCAATGCCCCCTATTACATGGGACCTAAACATACCGGCGAAACGTGGGTGTACATTGGTACTCCTCTACCTAACCCTTCGGAGAATACAGGTGTGATGGTATGCAATACAATGTACCTAGGCATAAAAACCACTTTATCAAAATATGTATCTAAAATGACAGCTAAACTATATACATAGAAACACGTAGTATTCACACATTATTACAATTCCTAAATCCATATACTTTTTATTACTCACCGTCATAAAAAAATGTTTAAAATTCAAAATATTGGTTTTACTACTATATAATGAACATTCTTTAGATTTTTCTAACAAACTCCGTGTGCTGAGGACCTTTAGAACCACTATTAATTATGTTGGCCACTCGTTACTTTTAACTATTATCATTTGGATAGCCTACATAAGAAAAGACTAGGAATAATGTTAAAAATTAAGTAAGATTCGAACGGTTCATTATCTGCCTCACCGTTTACCAATTATACAAGGTACAAGGTTTTACAAGGTGTGCGTTTAAACAAGAGACATACTTTAAGGGACTGTAGTGCTTATGAAAATAAACCACTTTCACTATGAAATCAAAACAAAATAAATAAATAAAAAAAAAACAAAAAAAAAATAAAAAAATAAAATAAATAAAAACAAAATTGCGAAAAAATAATTATCTGTTATTCCTTACATGTTGTCGAGTTATGCGAACGTGACTGTGTCTAGCGGTATTTTTTTTGCGAATCTACTTTTCGCACTATAGTAAAAGCTGTTCATTTTCATGAGGGTACTCCCTTAAAGTAAGTGCCTCGTTTACCTTAACACCCTGTATTGGGGTCGGCTTCCAGTCTAACCGTATGCAGCTGAATACCAGTGTTTTACATGAAGCGACTGCCTATCTAACCTCCACAACCCAGTTAATGGGCAACACGATACCTCTTAGTTAGACTGGTTGTCAGACTACCTGGCTTCTGACTATCAGTAACGGCTGTCAAAGATCTACGAATGGCAAAAAAAAAGAAATATTATGTTAGGATACAATTGACCGTGGTTTATATTTTTTTCTCAACACCTTAGTCACAGTAGTCGAGCCCAAACACCACGAACCCTACAGGGGATGTCGACAAAGAGCGGTGAGTAATTACAGAAAAATGGGGAATAACTAGGTCATTGCAGATGTGTGCACGGATTATGGCGTGCTATGAGGTATTAGGGGTAAACCTCCATGTGCGGTACGATGCAATTTATGCTTGTAGCTGTAATGTCCGGATGTCATTAGGTAATGCATGTCTTAGCTTGTTGTGTGAGCCCTTAAAATCTATAAAACTTAAACAAAAAACATAACATAACATACCATCACGCCTGTATTCCCTGAAGGGTTAGGCAGAGGTGTTCCAATGCACACCCACAGTTCGGCGGTATGTTTAAGTCCCATATGTAATAAAGCGCGAGCCTATTGCCATTGACCGAGCACAAATCCTAACTCCGAGCTGCTACTGAGAATTTCATAGAAAAACCCAATGACACTTTTTGCTCAACCTTGGAATCGAACCCAATACCTCTAGCGTAGAAGTCGCGCTTAGAACCACTTAGTTTATGTGGTTCTAAGCGCGACTTTCATTAATAAAATTTCTAAAACTCATATCAGTTTAAGTGAAGTAATCAGCATTGCATTGCCATACAACGTGGCAATACTGTCAGCTTATCGGCACTTTCCCATTGACAGCTATGCGGGCGAGTTCCTGATGCCTTCAAGCAGCTCCTATTTATGCCCGGCAAATTATTATTTTTAATTTAAAAAAAAAGATGAAAATAGCTCCAGAGTCAACACCAGTCATTTTGGACAACGGTTTCCATAATCATAACAATCATAACTGCCTCGTTAGCCTAGTGGTACTAAGCGTGACTGCTACTCTAGAGGTCTTAGGTTCGATTGTTAGGTCGACCAAAGTGTTATTGGATTAAATGCTCAGTAGCAGCTCGGAGTTAGGATTTGTGCCCGGTTAATGGCAATAGGCTCGCGTCCTATTACATGGGACCTAAACATACCGAACTGTGGGTGTAAATTGGTACACCTCTGCCTAACCCTTCGGGGGAATTCAGGCGTGATGTTATGTGTTATGTTATGTTTTCATAATACTTCTTATTTTCCTAAAGGAATGAAAGCTAACAAATGACAGAAAGTACTCAGACTGCAATGATGCGTACACAACCCCACATGCAGACCTCAGCCTAATCAATAGTCAAATAACTCCACATTACACAGGGTGCATTGCAATTTCATCAAAACACCGCCACACACACCCTTTATAGACAAATCCTATTGCATGCCTTTCGCCTCCCTGTCATTGCGATGCCGAATGACGTCATTGAGGCCTGAGATGGATTCGAACCATAATTTCTGGACACAACTCCACCTACCACGAAAACATCAAAATTGCAGCATAATTTTCATTTCAGCATACATTGCTGTGTCAGTCAAGGCTAAAATTCAAGGTGGTAGAAGGAAGCGAGCAGTGGATGATAAACATGGCGGTGGTAACGAATGATTGGGGGTTGTAATTGGTAAATGACGTGTGCCATTTAGAGGGCTGATGGACGAACATTAGGCCGTCTGCGCCGTTGTGGACCGGACGCATTCCATTTGTTCGAGGGTCTCGCACTAATTCCACAAATGTACCAACCAACGGGTTGGCGGGAAAAATGTGAAGTAATGTGTCACATGACAATACCGAAGCGGTATTTTTTCCTTTTTTTAAACGGCATCTCTTTTGTGGGAGGTTGACTTTAATTTTTGTAATTCAAACGCATTCCCGCAAAGTGTTCTTCGCATTTTTTAGAAAAAGGTTTTGTTAGGTCTGATGTTAATAATTTGTTTATGGTTTTTCACTTTCGCACAAGACCTGATAAAAAAAGGTTGACCTTATGTGTGGTCTTCTTAAAGTTATTTTTTTTTGTTATTAGGCCTTGATTATTTATCGAACACAAAATTAAATGACTTAAAAACAATTTAATATTAAGATCGCATTAAAAAGTCAAGGTTAACTTAAAACTTTGAGTGCTAAAGAAATAAAACTGGGAGTTAGTGTTCAATCCACACTAACAATTATAATTCCGAAAGTAACTCTGTTTGTCTGTTTGTAATCTTATAACGGCAAAACCACTGAACCGATAGTATGGAAAAACAAAGTAGCTTTTTATCTGGAAAAGGATATAGAACACATTTTAACCACAACTTGTCCGACAGCCTATTCAAAACATAAACCCATAACATACCATCACGCCTGTATTCCCCGGAGGGTTAGGCAAAGGTGTACCAATGTCCACCCACATTTCGCCGGTATGATGTAGGTCCCATGTAATAGGGGGCGAGCCTATTGCCATTAACCGGGCACAAATCCTAACTCCGAGCTGCAACTAAGAATTTCATAGAAAATCCAAATAACACTTTTTGCTCGACCTGGGAGTCGAACCCAAGACCTCTAGCGTAGCGGTCGCACCTAGCACCACTAGGCTACCGAGGCAGTTAAAACCCTATTCAAAACCTTATCAGGGCAAAACTACGTACCACTAAACTGATTATAATGAAAGAAAAAAAGTCGTTTGGAATCTAAATAAGGGTATAGGAGAGAAAATGTAATCCCAACTTTGTCTGTATCCACAATACCTGACATTCACGTGAACGAATTGTACACATGTAGAATTACTTGAACATATACACTTACACCATTATACTTTAATCCCACATCGAGTGTACTCCTACGCAAACATCTCTTTACACAAGCAAATGAAGTGTGAACAACAAATGCACTCTCCAACCTTGACATTCAGTAACAACATCGTAATAACTTTAAGATAACGTTCAATACATTTTCCATTTCCTTTCAGACTCGTTCCTATACTTTTCTAACAAAGGGCGACCTTCAGATGTTTCAGTATGAATATCTGGATCTTGTAGAAATTGACCTAGACCTTGGCATTCACATTGAACAAGAAAGCTGTGTTTCCAAATCGAGAGTTTCTGTTTGGGAGCAAGTTACTGTATATCCGTATCAATTCTTTTGATTATTTTTGGAAAAAGTGTTATTGTGTTTTTCTATGAAATTCTGAGTAGCAGCTCGGAGTTAGGATTTGTGCCTGGTTAATGGCAATAGGCTTGCCCCCTATTACATGAGGCCTAAAAACATACTGTGGGTGTACATTGGTACACCTCTGTCTAACCCTCTGGGGAATACAGGCGTGATGGTATGTTGTTGTTCTTTTGATACATTTTGTTACTTTGCTTTCATTTAATTATTAGTAAATTTTTGTTAACTATTTATTTTTTATTATTTAGATTTTTGGTTCTTAGCTTTCTTTTGTAAATAATTGCATATTCATAACAGTATAGTTAGATATGACAGTTGCGAATGGTGGGGACTAGTCGTCATTTCCAATGCAGTTTTTGTATCCATGAAAATAAAGTAAACACACGGCAAAATAGTATAGTGTGATATTAATTAAGTGTTGAAATAAAACAAGCTTTAAATACTAACTCAGCAATAAACTTATTTTCCATACAAAAAAAATGTTTCAATTTTAAATTACACTTCTCTTTACTAAATTCTCTAACAAACAATGGAATTGTGTTCTAAACCAGCAGCAAAAGGAAGTGCTGTTTTAAAATAAAATAATACATTTACTTATGCCTATAATTATGCAAAAAGCAGATATCATTAAAAGGTACTGGTATTAAAAGGCAAGGTACTGTAAGGTACTGTAACTGGCGACCACGAGACCAACGGTGCAGTCCAATCCTTCGGGGAATACAGGCGAGATGGTATGTATTTGAAAGGGTACAACAAAAATCTACCGATTTGGTACAAATCCTAACAGAATCCTTGGCATTCAAGCAAGGTCAGGTATAACAAAGGACTAAGACGCAATATAATTTTATGAGAAGTAGAACCTGCAGCGATAGCAGAGAATTACAGCGGGATAGATCTAGAGTGGGTGTGCTGACGTCAGCTGTGTGTCTAAGCTCCTCATACAGGATGACTTTTAATTAACTGCGCATCACTATAGTTGCATTTACTAGTCCTACTTCCCACTATAATCCAACTTCTTACTTTTCCTACTTATACTTAATCCTACTAATCACTACATAGTATAAAATAAAGTCGCTTTCTCTGTCCCTATATCCCTATGTATGCTTAAATCTTTAAAACTATGCAACGGATTTTGATGCGGTTTTTGTAATAGATAGAGTGATTGAAGAGGAAGATTCATATGTATAATAACATCAGGGTCATCATCGGTCATCATCGGGTCGCTAGTAATATTATAAATGCGAAATTTTGTGAGGATGAACGGCTAAACAGTTCTGGATGAAATTTGGTACTAAGATAGTAATAAATGGTTGTAGTGTGGAATGATACTTTGTATCCCAGAAAAATGTACAGTTCCTGCGGGATAATATATGAAATTTGACGCGGGCGAAGTCGCGAGCAGAACCTAGTTTTTAAATATATTTTCTTTTGTTGTTAATGTTTGACAGTATTTCAGAATACATCTCTTTCGAAGATCAGAATCACCTCATTTCGTATGCGGTAGGCAGTGCCACGCAACTATATCGTTGTGTGCGTGCTGGTTCATCGGCCGCAATATTATTTGCTCAATGTTACTTACTGACTACCCTGACCTTATTGGTGAGGTTCATCAGAAAGGTCGGGTGCGCAGTACTCTTAACCGGCGTGCTTGCATGACCAGATGTATGAACGTGGACGAGACGAAAGAAGTACGTGAGGATCGTAGCAGGTGGCGTTCTGTGGTTTCTGCCTACCCCTATGGGAAAAAGGCGTGAGTTTATGTATGTATGTATGTAAGTTACTTATTTTCGTCGGCAGTATTTTAAGTTAACGCGTATGTGATGTGTCTTTTTACTATGGAACCGTTCGGTTCCCTTTCATCTTTTCTATCATTGGCGCCACTTTCAAACTTCCTCTAATAATCATTTAATGAATGCTAGTAGGTACTTTATAATCGCTATACCAACCACATTGAACCCTCCACTACGACCCAACACTGCAACACTTAGTTTGCCACCCTACTTCTCCCCAAGACACGACGCAAGAGTACTTTGAATAATTGAAAAAAAAAAACTCACAAGTGTTTGGGGCCCTTTATAGGTCAGTAGCGTAATGTTGAGCCGTGAACACGGAAGGGTTAAGAGTGGTCGGGGGAGTGTTAAAAATGTAACGCCTTGTTAGCGAAAAGTACTTGGCTTGTATGTACTTACTTAGGTTTTTTCTTAGCTGTTAAGTATACAGGTACTGTTATGTTGGCGAAGTTAGCTAAGATATTCGGCTATTTAGGAATTTAATATAGTGAACAACTCTTCTAATACAGAGAAGGCAATAACCACGCTTCCTCAAGGCGGATTGGTAATTTCAGCCTTATTTTTTTCTGCCTCAAGGCGGATTGGTAACTTCAGCCTTATTTTTTTGATTCCTTAAGGCGGATTGGTAATTTCAGCATTATTTTTTTGCTTCCACAAGGCGAATTGGTAATATCAGCCTTATTTTTTTGATTCCTCAAGGGGGATTGGTAATTTCGGCATAATTTATTGGTTTCCCCAAGGCGGTTTGGTAATTTCAGCCTTATTTATTTGCTTTCTCAAGGCGGATTGGTAACTTTAGCCTTATTTTTTTGCTTCCTCAAGGCGGATTGGTAATTTCAGCCTTATTTTTTTTATTAAAGTCTAGGTTTCCCCACCTTGTGTTCCTTCAACGATGTCATGTGTGAATGTACATGTGAATTAAAATATTCTCGTTAGTACTTGCAAAGTATTGAACCTACAACCCGCAACCTCATACATGAAAGGCGGACGCCTTAACCACTTAGCCACCTGGACGAAACGAAAATAGACCATTTTTAAGTAATCCTCGACAGACAAATAAAAATCACTATCGCAGCTAACAAAAGAGCTGATAACTTTGAAACCGCTGAACCGATTTCCATCAAACGTAAGAACACGCTAAGAACACTCCCGACTAATATACCTTTCAAACAAAAGAAACTAAATCAAAATCAGTTCATGCGTTCGGGAGGTACGATGCCATAGACAGACACACACACACATATACACACACAGAGACACGTCAAACTTTTAACACCCCGTCGTTTTTGCGTGGGGGTTAAAAATATTAAAGGATGATAAACGAAACACAAAGCTCTCTTTTTATAGACAAACGAAATAGGCGTTACTTTAAGTTATTTTAGTAAAGTAACAGTGTTATTTATTCACAGCTTTTAAAATTCTAGTCTACCTACAAAATAAATGATCTAATCCAAATTTCCTGACACGCCAATCTATTTAAGAACTCTCGACAAAATTAATAAAAACATTTTTGCAACACGCCCTAATAGATAATCCGAATTGATGTTAATTAATGACTTTGAAGATTAATAAAGAGCTGGAATCAAAAGGCGAATTATAAGGAAATCTGAAGAAACAAGGGCGAGGGATAGAAATGAGAATGTCACGAAGTAATCGGATGGTCGGCGGCAGACGAGACGTTGATAAATAGTCGTCAATGTTAGCAAGATGTCGTGTGGTCCAAGTCATGAACGAAAGGAGATTAGAAAATAAGATTTACATTATGAGCTTGAAATACTGTATATCGTAACATCAGCACGTCTTTCCCCGTCTAGACCGCCATGTCTATCCATTTCTCAGTAGTCTGACATCACTGTGTCACCGACTCTACCCAGGTACTAATTTCATTAGTACCCTGGTTCACACTAGAGGGCGTATGAACGCTCCATCCAAAGCCAATCCACGGAAGGATGTAACCTCATTGCACTTTCAGATTCAGAGAATAACAGATTGCGTGTAGCAATAGGTTTTCAATCTTCTACATATATTACAAGCATGAACTAAAATAATTAGTAGTATAAAACTACGCCATGGCTTAAAGAGTCTAACACCTGAAGATCTTGGATATCTTTTGAGTGTTTTTTTTTCAGTCTATTTCGCATGAGAAGGCTCTAGTGAGGTGTGACTATAGTCGAATGTCAATAAATTAATTGACGGACTAGATCAAATCGTAGTACAGTAACTTTTGTAAATTAGGCCTGTGAATGCCTGCGAATTGTGCCTATGAATCCAATTCATACCTATGCCCGCCGTACCAAAGATACTGCCTACGAATGACACGGTCAAACATCGAACTGATCACCACGAAGAACACATGGTTTTAGTTTTATTTTTCGCATTGTTAAAAGAATAGGCGCGAATAGCAAAATCTGTTAGTTTAATTAGGAAATTAAACATATTTTACAAACAATTTTTTTTTATATTGAACGTCAAAATTAACTAAATTCTTTATATATTGAATAGGATTATCTAAAAAGTCTTTATATATTCTTCATGTAATATTTTACCTAAACCTTCATCCGCTTTTAACTTGTACCACAAGAAGAAGAAGACAAAAGATGTCTGTATCACTAATAGGCTTAACAATAATGTTAGTAGCTGCACTCCGGTTAATTGTTTACGATATTGTGTGTCACGGAGAGATTAGAGATACGTTGTTTTCCCTGAGAGGCTTTTGAGATTACGGAAAATGTTTGGAAAGGAAATTTGTGCTACTAATATTTGTAAAATAGAGAGGACATGTGTATTTATATTATGCTTGTATTCTTAGAAGAAAAACGGAAAAGGAGGTAAGTAAAGAGAGAGATAAGGTTGGCGCATTAGCTGAGCGATTTACTGCTGTGTCTGTTGCAGGTTCGACCGCACGGAACTGATATTTGTATGGTTTGATAGATGTTCCAGTGTTGGTGGTTTGTGTATGTGAGTTTATATGTTTGTGAACGCACCTACTAAACAGGAAAAATCATAGTGTGGGCCAACATCTTTTACTCTCATTATGGTATGCATATATGTAAATTATTATTACACCTCTGCCTAACCCCTCGGGGAATACAGGCATGATGGTATGGTATGTTTTTATATGTAAATTAAATGAATATAAGTATGAACAATTGAACATTCAAATAATAAAAGTTTTTTTTTTTTGAAGCCTTATTTTTTTAATTTTAATTACAAACGATATGATGACTTTGTTCATATCCACGAAGTTTTAATCATAAAGTGGTAAATTCTGGACAAAATAATGGCGACAACCGATTATAACTAAAATGAATAACTTTAAACTGCCTCGGTAGCCTAGTGGTCCTAAGCGCGACTGCTTTTTTTTTTTTTTTTTTTTTTGGTGGGTGGGAAATCATCAAATAACTTCTCCCGCCCTGGGCGGGGCGGGAGGGAGTGTCAGACTTTTACTGACTAAAACCCACCCATGTTCCTTCTTGTGCCCTTTGCGTTCCGGGGGCGCGGTATCTCTTGCGAACAACCCGCAGCCCCGGCAGGCATCGACCCTCAGTGGCCCCTTCCTTTTGCTGACATCTCTTTGAGGCGCGCGTGGAACACGAACGCGCCGTCGACACGGCCTGTCGTTATGCAACGTAAGGACGGTGAGCTACCCATTGCTCACCGTCCACAGGCCAGTATCTACGGTGGCCGGGAGTCGTCTCGCGGCTCCCGACGCCCGGAGCGTCTACCGCGGCGGCTGGGACGGGAGAACCGCTGTCTCAACCGTCCCGCCGCCTCCTTCTCAAGCATTACTGCCTCGCAGAAGGAGGCGACTGCATCCCATTCCCTCTCGCTCCGAACCATGGTTCGCACCAGGGCCGGACGCGAGAGTTCGCCGCCGCCGATGGCCGCCACGAGGACTGGGCGATGCTCCGCCCAAGCGGGGCATACCGCCACGGTGTGCTCCACCGTGTCCTCGGGGCAATCCACACAATAAGCGCGACTGCTACGCTAGAGGTTTTGGGTTCGATTCCCGAGCCGAGCAAAAAGTGTTATTAGGTTTTTCTATGAAATTCTCAGTAGCAGCTTGGAGTTAGGAATTGTGCCCGATTTATGGCAATAGGCTCGCCCCTTATAACATGGGACCTAAACATACCGGCAAACTGTGGGTGCACACTGGTACACCTCTGCCTAACCTTTCGGGGAATACAGGCGTGATGGTATGTTATGTGAATAACTTTAAAAGATTGATAGACACAACAACACAACTGCACAATTAATCAAAAAGCATCACAAATAATTTGCACATGGGTGCACATACGTGTGAATTTTTCATTACTTTTAATGACCCTACAATATTAATTTATGCACCTATGAATAATTTTATACAACACACAGTTCCCGTCATATTTATTGGAAACGTGAAAAATCGCCAGCCCTTCAAATGATGACAGAGAAAACGAGCGGTCATTTGCACCCCGACATTTTTAAAACGGCCTTCATAATCTTTATTAATATGCGTATGAACCATCTAATATTGAGCGTTTATGCAAATGTACAGTATTTGTTAAAACGCACAGAAATTTGCATACATTTGCGGTACCGTTTTTTGTGTTCAATGATACGTGAGAGGTATAAATATTGTCTCTCATTTTTGTTTTGCCATCTCTATTTTGCATAAGCATTGCAGGGTTGGTAGTCGTTTTGAATAATTAAGGTATTTGTTGCTTTAATTTTTGCGTTTAGATGGTGGAATTAATTTACTTAGTGTTTTCGTCAACAAACGAACTGTAAATGGTATAAATATTGTCCTTGTATAAATGACGTGCTCTTTTTATATTACGTTCGAATATTGGTACCTAACCAGTAAGCAGTATTGGTAGTTTGTAAATGTGAGCTTATAATGTTTGTTAACTAGTAATAGTACATGAGAATACTATAATACCATTATAATACCAATACCATATAATAATACTATAATACCAGAATACTATAATAGTACATGAGAAATTCGAAAGTAATCAGAGATTTTAAAAAAAGTGTCTCTCAATTGATCGATTTATCGCTTGCATGGGTCATTTTAAAGACATAGACTAAACAGTATTTTTTTGCTAAGAATATTATTTCTACTTGTAAAAATGTAGTTACAAAAATATGTTGATATTAAATCGATACAAAAATAAATTTATTCATGGCTTAGTTTAAAAAAAAAATTCGTAAGAACTAGTTTCCATTTAAATATTTTATTTTACCTTGAAGAGGTATACGGTCTGCTGAAAATAAATAAATACCTAATTCGAGATGCATTTCACCGAAACTATCAAAAATAGGTACTCTATTTGACGCAGCTGTAAATTCAATGACAGTTTGAGACCTTTCATAAACGCGAGACAATTTCTGAAACACCGCAGTGTTAGGTGATGTTCAGACGTAACAGATAACGCAACGTATCAATTTGTAGATTTTGTATATAATAATTTTTATTATAATGTAGGCAAATTATATAAGTCACACCAAGACAAAAGGACGGCACCTTATTTATTACCAAAATCTCTGAGGCCAAGCTAGTTGAAAAGACTAATTTTACGTAAGTTTTCATAAAATATTGAAACCAGTAATCTTTTTTTGTACTACCTCATGCCGTGATAAAGATATTAGACAATCAGCAAGACGGTAAGTGGTAGAGATGACTAGCCTCTAGTCTAGTTATATCTACGTGTCGTTTGTGTCTACACAAAGCTTACCAGGCAGACATAAATACAAGTACCGGTATGAGAGCCGGTAAAATTACAGGCACATGAGACATTTCAACTTTATCTCTGGGATGGCAACGCATTTACAAAGCCTCTGATATTGCAGATGTCTATAAGTAGGTGACCAATTACCATCAGATAGGCCGGAGGCTTGTTTGCCATCCAATAATATTAAAAAAAAAAACGTCGTGTAGCGTTTAGTCGCAGCGTCTTGCTCGATCGTCTGACAACCCCTTACAGAACTTATTTTTAAGGTCGTATACTTTACGTTTCGCAAAACAATAAACAATAGCATTACGTATTGACGGCTCAATCGATTCGACAGTTTTTATTGGTCGTAGCGTCTCAATTTTATCTGAAAAGTGCATTGCCATGTTTAAAGAATAATGGTAGAATAATAAAACACGTATACATGGTTTATATCGCATCCGATGAAGGGTAATCGTATGTTTTATTTTTGAACTAAAATAGGAGATAAATGGACAATTGAATGAAATAATTATTATGATAAATGAAATGATGATGAACGTTGTAGGTAATAAGGTCTATAACAGGTTGTCCGACGAAAGAAAAAAAACTGAAATGGGAGTTTTTATTTGCGCAAAAATACCAACTGTCTCAAATTTGTCGACTGTGTGTGTTTTTAGTTACATGTAAGCAGTACCTTCTTGACCTTGAGCATTTTAATTACTAAAAATCGATACTAAATCACAATGTAAAGACAGTTTCAACACCATGTTTAATTAATTTACGCATTAGAACAGGCCATTAAGTTCAACATTCTAACTAACCGACTCCTTGACTATTAAAAAAAATATTATTAAATTATTGAAATTTAAGGTTACAAGAAGAGGAGAAGAAAGGTTTCGTGTCCCGGCTGTCATTCGTAAATCTTTGACAGTCGTTACGGATAGTCAGAAGCCAGGAAGTCTGACAACCAATCTAACCAAGAGGTATCGTGTTGCCTAGTAACTGGCTTGTGGAGGTCAGATAGGCAGTCGCTCCATGTAAAACACTGGTACTCAGCAGCATCCGGTTAGACTGGATGCCGACTCCAACATAGTTGGGAAAAGGCTACGCAGATGATGATAAAATTTAAGGTTACAAGAAAAACAAATTGTAGTTTTAATTTATTTTTAATCATATTTTATTTATACACCACCATCAAATACACATACCATCACGCCTGTATTCCCCGGAAGGTTAGGCAGAGGTGTACTAATGTACACCCACACTTCTCCGGTACGTGTTAGGTCTCATGTAATAGGGGGCGAGCCAATTGCCATTAACCGGGCACAAATACTAACTCCGAGCTGCTACTGAGAATTTCATAGAAAAACCCAATAACACTTTTTGCCCGACCTGGGAATCGAACCCAAGACCTCTAGCGTAGCAGTCGCGCTTAGCACCACTAGGCTACCGAGGCAGTTATTTTATTTATTTCTTTTGTTTTGGTACCTACATTGTTGAAATTTATTCAAAAACGGCAATGCCACTTTAAATATAGAAACAGTCCAATAAACCCATCACGTCTAATGAATTGTACAAACCCATACTTGTGAAGCTATTAATAAATAAAACATAGTGAGTAATAAAGCCATCACGGTACTAATGGTACTCAAATTACAGGCCACTGGTACCAGATGGTCAAAGTACCAATTAAAATGATATCAGCCGTTCGTCACAAAATAGTCCTGGTATTTTTATTTTTTGTGTACCGTTATTTATGGATTGGTTTTCATTTTGTACTTGCCTTCATGTTTTGCTTTGAAAAGTATTATTATCCCACTGTTGGGCAAAAGCATATGGAGAAACTACCAGCATTGATCACCACGCTTGCTTAAGGCGGATTAATGATTTCAAACAAGACTAAAGAATACATCAATTATCAGTCCAGATTTTCTTACGGTATTTTCCTTCACCGGTGTCAGTAATGGCCAAGATTTATTCAATTGTTTATATTGGTAGTGGTGTGCATTGGTACACCTCTGCCTAACCCGCTGGGGAATACAGGCGTGATGATGGTATGTTAAATAAACGTGTTTCGAGAAGTCCCTATGACCTTTTGGTAGCTTGGGATTTTACTTACACCTAAAATCAATTGTTATAACCCCCGGAAGACGCTAACAGTAATTAGTTTACTAAGTAATAATGAAAACTGTTTCACACAATGACCACAGCCAAAATTGTTCGCGTTAACCCTGCAAATGCGTTCGACGGGTCTTAATGGTTCGGGTCTAAGTTTAATTTAATATTAACTGTTGCAACAAGACGGCGGTCTTAGATGCAACTTAATACGGTAAGACTTTGGGCAGACGTGCGATTTGTCGCAAACAGATTTGTTGGGAGTGTAGTTGTAACACATAATAACATCATCCCGGTGGCATTTTAGCTGTACTGTTAAGATGTATACAATAAAAAACAAATTATAAAAAATGTTGTCTGTCCGTGTGATTGTCCGTCTAATCTCCGAAACGGCTAGACCAATTTTCAGAGGCTTTCACTGGATGATTGCTGATGTTATAAGGAGTAACTTGTGCTACTTTTATTTTAGAAAAAGAATTAGGGTAGGTAACGCGCAAAAAATGAAATATGTCGTACTAGAGGCACCGCAGATGCTTTGCCATCCTAAAGATAGCTGGAATGTCACAAATGCTTGTAAATACTCTCATACCTTTCAAGCAGGAACATAGTAGCACTGTTTGATATGTAGGTACTTCCCTGTGATTTAATTAACTAACTGACGGTAATGAGCACCATCGCTATATTCCATTACACCATCGGCATATACCTTCTAATAAAGACTACCAAAGTACCATCACATATACCATCACGCCTGTTTTCCCCGAAGGGGTTAGGCAGAGGTGTACCAATGTACACCCACAGTTCACCGGTATGTTTTAGGTCCCATGTAATAGGGGGTGAGCCTTTTGCCATTAACCGGACACAAATCCTAACTCCGAGCTGCTACTGAGAATATTATAGAAAAACCCAATAACACTTTTTTCTGGACCTGGGAATCGAACCCAAGACCTCTAGCGTAGCAGTCGCGCTTAGGACCACTAGGCTAACGAGGCAGTTCAAATCAGTTCGTGGCAAATATACAATACTTAGTAGGTAAGTATACAATATTTTCCGTTCGCAAATGTTCGCTAAGACGTAAAGTTGCGGACACTATCCCGTTATTTATTTATTTATTAAAACGTTTTGCACATAATGTAAATAATACACTGTACAGAGGCGGACTTAATGCCTTTGGCATTTTCTACTAGTCAACCTTAGGGTGATGCAGAGACAAAACATAGTAGGTGCAAGGAACAGAAAGTTTTCAGGATTAAAATATAATAAATACATATATACATACATACAAACAAAATATTCAGAGTAGAGAAAGCCAAAAAATACATAGTTGGAGAAATATAAGAAACTAATTGTGAGACGAGTCTGCCAACTTCATAAGCAAGTGTACGTTATACCAAGTATCAGTAAATTTCTAAAACTTTAGTATGCTAAGAAAACTACGAGTATTCCACGTTTAAACTATTTGAGAGACTTTAACCCCTTACTTAGGTCGTTGACTTGTGATCGAAATATTCGCATACTCGTAGCTAGAATGGGGTTAACAAGAATATTGGTAGCACGTGTTTCGCTAGACGTATTAAATGGACGTAGTTTGTCTTGTCTAAGTTATTTCTTACAAACTAGGTTATCTGACAAAAGTTTAAGTAAGAAGAAGAACAAATATACAAAATAATTTTAAGTAAGAGGAATAATAAATCTATACAAATAAATAAAATCGAAGTGTCTGTTTGTAATATCATAATACCAGTTTTTTAGTAAATGCATATGAAAGTATATATATAGATACTTAAAACAAAGATTTTTGATGCCTGACTGTCTGTTTGTTCCATCGAATCTCAAAAAAGGCTGGACCGATTTCGACGGCATTTCCACAGGCACAAAGCTGATATTATAAGGAGTAACTTAGGCTAGTTATTTTAGAAAAAGGAAAAGGGTTTTGTGCAAAAGTAAAAAAATAATACTCCGCATAAATCCGACAACTACGCGGACAAAGTCGCGAGCATAAGCTAGTTTAAGATTAAAACTACAAACAGCTATTTCCATGAGATGTATTGAAATAATTGAAGCCTAAAATATCTTTACCAATCTAACCATCTAGCTAATTATTAGATATAAATCTAATCTGGCTCGCTACAAAGAATTAGACAATGAACAACAATGAATCAACCTAGTTGTATTTTTCAACGGTAAACAATGGAAACCTAATACTGATTTTTGTTCATTCGATTTACGATCCTATGTGTTAGACAATGAAAACTATACATTTACAGTCAAAGTCGCTTCGAAACCTACCAAACCCTCAACTATAAAGTATTCAGACACTTTATGCTCCATTTCCCGTATTTCAGTCGCAAATCCGTGTCATATCTTACAAAGTTCTAACATATGGCCAGGCGCGTATTGTGCTGTCGTGAGCAGACGGACCGTTAATGTGCGGTTGGATTACGGAGCGCTATCAACAATGCGGCCGCGATTAAGTCGAGAACGTTTCCTGACTTCCCGAGTTTCCGTACCAGTACCGGTACTTCGGACCGGGGGTCGCAGTTGCAGGGTTAATTGGAATGGGTGTAAGTTTGTTAAAAAAATTATGTTATGAAATACAATAATGTATTCTGTCACCTATTTACATATTGTTAATAATTTAATACAAAAATAGCACCCCAGAAAAAATTTAAATAATTATATTTGCAGATTTAGAACAACATCATCATCTGCTTAGCCTTTTCCCAACTATGTTGGGGTCGGCTTCCAGTCTAACCGGATGCAGCTAAATACCAGTGTTTTACATGGAGCGACTGCCTATCTAACCTCCACAACCCAGTTAGTGGGCAACACGATACCTCTTGGTTAGACTGGTTTTCAGACTTCTTGGCTTCTAACTATCCGTAACGACTGTCAAAGATCTACGAATGACAGCCGAGACCAACGGCTTTACGTGCTTTCCGAGGCACGCGGGTGTCACACCACCAACTTCCAAATTCCGGGCTGCTACTGAGTAAATCCTAATGGAAAAACTCAATAACAATTTTTGGCCCAACCTGGGAATAGAACCCGGGACCCCATGCTCATCAGTCGCGCTTGCGATTACAGATTTAGAACAACGATACACTTAATTTGTTTAAATAGTTATTCACCATTATGGCCAAAATTTAATAAGCACATGACTTTTGCATTTTGTTTCCAATTAATGCAGTTTTGTGTACATTGTGTAGTAGTAAAATTTTTTGTTTTGAACATTCAATTATAACTTTAATAGCCAGGTTAAAGCGAGAACGGGTAGCATCTGCAAAAGGGGTTAACCCGTCAATGACTACGGTAGTTAAGAAGTAACCGAATTATTAGTAATTGGATTAACCACGTTGTTGCATTCAAGCGTAGTGGAATTTATTTGAATGGCTTGTCATTTAACCCTTTCAATGCTGCCGGTTGCAAGAGGGAGTTTTAACGGTTTTAATTTAATAAAATGTTTTGTATTGCGACACTAAAGCCAAGAGAGTAGGTATCGTAAGTACATACTGTGATATTTTAAGTCTTGATAGTTTTTAAACTAAGTAATAGTAAATAATTTTGAAATTAGCGATATTTATAATTGAACAATTTTTAAACGATTTCAATTTAAAAAAGGAGAAAGTTGTCGATTCGATTGTTTGTTTTTTTGCGTTGGTTACCTCAGAACTTCGTAATTTATCAGCCGATTTGGAAAGTATTTTTTTACTTTCAAATTGGTCTCATTGAAACGTAAACAAAATCTGTTCCTAAAATTGCAAAAAAAAAAACACAACTTGTTACAATAATCATTTATTTATTTATTTATAGTTAATTAAAACGGTTACACACCAATTACAATAATTAACCTAGAACAATACTAATATTATCATAAAATCTACTACACACTTAATAAATAACAGTGGATATTCTCTCATACTTTCTCTCACAAAACTTCAAACACGCTCGCATTATCTCTCTCCATTCATCGGCAAACAGATCACAATCAGGATTGACTGCCAGGAGGGCATTGAGGGCTTCCAGAGTCCGACACACCGGCGACTCTGCTCTAGCGACCGTACGACATGCTGGCCGAGCAAACAATTTGTACATGTTGTAACGCCTTCAAATATCATTCAAAAATTAAAGCCATCAAAAACACATTCACAATCATAAAACAACAAACAATTTCACGCTCTTAAGCCATCGTTTGCAGCCACATTTGAATATTTCAAAACACTCAATCTACATTGTCTGTTCAAATATAGAAAGAAATATACCCAACGCCAACAGGAAATGCTTTTGTATTTGTCAACGTCACATCCCCACAGCAGAGCAACTAAAGTAAAAAGGAAAAAAAAAATTACGTGACATTTTTTTTTCCAAATGAACCGTGACGCCTTTGGCCTCTCTTATTGGATTAACAGGTCGATTTGCAATTCTGTATGTTCATACACATGTTTATTTTACGGAAATGAATCGCATTTTGGCATGAGGGGGCGGTCTGTTGACTCAGCGTATATTTGGAGAAATTTGTACCTTTAGATATTCTGTATTGTGTTGTAATTGATACGTGGATGTTACAGGGTTAAATTGCTTATTATCGAATTTTATTGGGCCTTTTAAAATCATGGTACCGATTTGTCCAATTGGCATTTATTTATTTATAGTTAATTAAAACGGCACAGATCCAATTACATTAATTAACATAGAATTATGAATATTAAAATTAAATAAGCATTCAAATAACATACAATACAAAAATTAAATTCAATGTTATACAATTCGTGGATAAAATTATTAATAATTATTTGAGTAAATGGTTAAATCAATTAAACACATTACAAACTAACATAAACTAGCATGTAACAGTGGACACCCTCGCATACTGTCAACTGTTAGTGCCATGCGTTAGAGTCGCAAAATCTCGAAAGTGGCTCGGCCGTTTTGTATATATTATTTGTAATGTGTATTGTAATTGCCAAGAAAATATTTGTACGAAAGAATTTCTTTTTGCAAATTCACCGGACGTATATGAAAATGGCACCCATGGGGAGCCGGGCGAGTCGCTAGTGAAACATATTAGTAACAGTTTATGAATCTACTTAATGTCATTGAACCTCTACTGATAGTAGCAGTGATTGGGTAGTACACAACATTAAATAATAACTCCAAAATACAACTTAAAAAAAAAACACTTAGTCCTGAAAGCCTGATTGATTTTTAAATAACTATAAAATTAGATTAATAATATAAATGCTTTGAAATCAACAAATACTTAGTGAGTTGAAGTAACAAAAAAGTGACGTCATAGTATAGTAATTTCATACAAAATCTATGTGGGAATCGCGTTTTGACAGCTCATAAAAAGTATGTAAATTGATTAGTGGTGTCATCTACTCAATTGTGATTACACTAATGCAAAATGAAAAGAAAATATACACTTCTGTCTTCTCTCTTTTTTTAAACGTCACTGGTTTTTTCGTGTACTGTGAATGCATTTACAAACAGCCATGCATTGGTGACCCGGCACAACTATCTGTAGGTCATACCAATATTTATTCCATACCGGAATTGAACCAGCGATACACAACTCATTAGCGATACGGTCAGCCATTGCGCTAACCGACACACTATTCATTCTATCAATTTCATATAAAATATTCAAACCAACTTCAAACCAAAATACGGCTTCTTTTAACACAAATAAACACAATAAATAGCCGTACATTTATAACAAAATATCAAACAGAATGAATCATGAGAGTTCGCGATGGATTCGCAGCGGGAAGGGTCACGTGTTTCCATGATTAGTTCACAAATTCTTTGCATTCGAAAATATTTACTCTAGCAACACACTTACACTCCAATCTCCACTTTAAAACAACTAACACTAAGTTCAAAATCCATATCCTTAAGCAAACATCTTCGATTCAAATCGCAATATTTGTGCTGAGCTAAAATACATTTTGGTCGTGATAGAATAAAGTTGAGTTTTATATGCAGTGGCATTTCAAGGGTTGTAATCCGTAGTTCACAATCGAATTAGTTGACCGCCCGCTGTTTTTGCTACTACACAAAATAGATTCCTTGGAAATTGGACGTGTGTTGATGAAATTACCCCCGACAATGGTTTCTTGCTACCCTGAGTTTTGTATAATAATACCAACCTATTATCGTCCACTGCAGGTCAAAGGCCTCTTCACATACAGAGAAGGACACCACAGCGACTGTCAAGGCGGATTAGCGATTACAGACTTCTTTAAGTAGTTCATATTTTCTCACGATATTTTCCATCACTGATGTCCAAGATAAATTTAAGAACTACATCATCATCTACTTAGCCTTTACTCATCTACTTAGCCTTTTCCCAACTATGTTGGGGTCGACTTCCAGTCTAACCGGATGCAGCTGAATACCAGTATTTTACATGGAGCGACTGCCTATCTGAGCTCCACAACCCAGTTACTGGGCAAGATGATACCTCTTGGTTAGATTGGTTGTCAGACTTTTTGGCTTCTGACTATCCGTAACGACTGTCAAAGATCTACGAATGTCAGCCGGGACCAACGGCTTTACGTGCTTTCCGAGGCACGGGGGTGTCACACCACCAACTTCCAAACTCCGGGCTGCTACTGAGTAAATCCTAATGGAAAAACCCAATAACAATTTTTGCCCGACCCGAGAATCGAACCCGGGACCCCACGCTCATCAGTGGCGCTTGCGACCACGAGACCAACGGGACAGTCGGGAAATTTAAGAACTACATATAAAATAAATCACATTGGTACTTTCCCGTGCCATAAAAAAAGTTCACACTACAATACACAACTCATTATTAATGTTTGTACAACATTATCCACGTGTGCGTGCAGCCCTAGTCATTTTAATGTACAGTCAGTGTCCTTAGCTACGATTCTTAGGAAGAAAAATATTGGAGAGAGGGTTCAGGGAATCCAGGACACTGACTGTAGCACTTAAAGAATATAATTATGTGACGTTACACTCTACCATGCTTCACGCTTGTAATTTATACATAAATACATACCATCACGCCTGTATTCCACGAAGGGTTAGGCAGAGGTGTAACAACGTACACCCACAGTTCGCCGGTATGTTTTAGGTCCCATGTAATAGGTGACGAGCCATTAACCGGGCACAAAACCTAACTCCGAGCTGTTACTGAGAATTTCATAGAAAAACTCAATAACACATTTTGCTCGACCTGGGAATCGAACCCAAGACCTCTAGCGTAGCAGTCGTGCTTAGGACCACTAGGCTAACGAGGCAGTTGTAATTTATCTCTAAGAATATACGCACACACACTAACCTAGTACTTTTACTATAGGCTATTATTTCACTGTGTAAATATGTAGTATTGTATCTACAAATAGTTCAAACAAAGCTTACAATTCTTCGACTCCTGTAAAATTGGCTGACTGCAATTTGCCGATCGACTTCAATTTGTGATTTGAATTCAGATTGGAGATCTAGACGAAGGAATTCTTGCAACGAAGTCGGTTTGAAGCAATATAAATAGGACTTAATATTTCCACCTTTGGTTCCATGGTAACAGGGAAAGTAGAAATGTCTCATGTGCCTGTAATTACACCAGCACCCATATCCTTCAAACGGGAACACAGCAACGCTGCTTTACAGCAGAAATAAGTATGGTGGTAGTACTTCCCCGGACGAGCTCCTTCACAAAGAGCTCTACTACTACTGCCTGAGGAAAGTGGATGGTTATGTCGGACTCTCTCTCACTATGAATCGGGATCCGGTATACACGATAAATGATCCGCGCCCCCAACTTATGTTAGCCCGCTGTCAATGGGCCCCTTTACATGTGTGAACAATGCCTAAGGCCTAAGTGAAGCCAGAGCCATATTGATACTGTAAACAGCTACTAAACACACATTCATTTAAATAAATAGGACATACAGAGATCATATCACAGGCCTTTGAATCAAACACGTCGAAACGTCAAAGGGAATCTGAAACGAACATCTAACTTCGTTCTTTTTAACTCCTAACCCAACGGAGTACGGTCTATAATTGCAAAATCAGTGATATGTTTGACAAATCATTGCTAATTCATAGTCAAACATAATGTTTGCTAAGTTTCTAAACAAATATGAATACTGAATATGAAATGGTCTGTTGAAGAGATTATGGTATTGATAAGCTTTGGTGAGGATGCTGTGATAAGAAGGATTCAATCTAATGTAGGTACAAATTCATGTTCGAGATACATATGACATTTTCGGCACACGAGCTTCTACCTGTGACGTCATCTCCATGGATCCCTATTTTTTTTGTAAAGCCTATGTTATATCGCTCATAATGTAGCCTTTCATAGGTGAAAGCATTTTTAAAAACAGTTAAATAGTTTTTGAGTATACCTCATTACAAACAAAAATTCATTTTTTTTTTCTCTTTATAATATTAGACAATTTGTTCATCATCATCGGCCTAGCCTTCTCCCAACAATGTAAGGGTCGGCTTCCAGTCCACCCGGATGCACCAGCCTCTCAGTAGTTTACATGGAGCGACTGACTTTCTGACCTCGACTACCCAGTAACTGGGTAACACGATACCCCTTGGCAAGACTGGTTGTCAGACTTACCGGCTTCAGACTACCCGTAACGACTGTCAAACATCTACCAATGACAACCGGGACCATCGGCTTTACGTGCTTTCCGAGGCACGAGGTCATCACACCACCAACTTCCAAACTACAGGCTATTACAGACGAATTTTCTAATGGAAAAACCCAACAACACTTTGCCTTAACTGAGTATCGAACCCAAGAACACAGCTCAAAAAACAAGTTGCACTACATTTCAGCAACTTTTTTTGTTTCCTTTGAACACAGGGCATGCAGGCAGACACAGGTCCAAAATTTTATCCCCTAAAAGTAATCTTGGCAAACCTTAATCATTATTGACTATCAAATAACCCAGAGCTATTACATACTATACCGTTATCATGAATGATAACGGTATTATTCCTGGGACAGAGCAATAAAAACACACATTATATTGACTTATTGTATTACCTATAAAGTAGGGGGTCGAGATCTTTGACATGTCTTATGATTTGTTTAGATTTATTTAACTGCCTCGTTAGCCTAGTGATCCTAAGCGCGACTACTACGCTAGAGATCTTGGGTTCGATTCCCACGTCGAGCAAAAAGTGTTATTGGGTTTTTCTATGAAATTCCCAGTAGCAGCTCGGAGTTAGGATTTGTGCCCGGTTAATGGTAATATGCTCGCCCTCTATTACATGGGGCCTAAACATACCGGCGAACTGTGGATGTACAACTCTGCTCTAACCCTTCGGGAAGACAGGCGTGATGGTATGTTATAATCCTTAAGAAAATTCACGTAAATGAAATCGCGAGCAAAAGCTAGTTTTAAAATACCATATCACTTGCTTTTAAATAGACAATATAGGTATACTTATATGCATATTCCTATTGGCATTATTTTTGATCCGATTTTAGTTCCATCATACCAATACTCCATAGCTTAAATTACTAACGAATAACGATCGATTAAAAACATATGTTATGAGTCGAGTGACTTTTGTAACAAATGTAAAAACAATATGGTCCAAGAACTCAGAGTAGCTAGAGCTACATCAACTTCAAATGACTGAAAGTTTAGTTACAACATCTTGTTTTCGTAAAAATAAGTTCAAAAATGTCGTAACTTTGATCTTTAAAATCTCCTTTAACTAGAAGGTATGATCTAAAAAATTAGAACAACATGTTGTAACGTTCTGCTTTGTTAAGTGTATGTATTTTTACACCTGATTTAAAAACACATAGAGGTATTGGGTTCTGTTGCCAGGTCGAGCAAAATGTTATTGGGTTTTTCTATGAAATTCTCAGTAGCAGCTCGGAGTTTGTGCCCGGTTACTTACGACCACGAGACCAACGGGACTGGTCGCCACGTTACATGAGACCTAAACATACCAGCTGGCTGTGGATGTACGGTCAGCAAAAGAGATAAGTAACCAGATCGTCTAATATAGTTGAAGTTTTCTTTGAAAACGGTGGCCGTTTTTAAATGAAATTTAATTTATTTAAAACACTGTTCATTTTCTATCAATAAAAATAAATTTAATTCAAAAACATTTTTGAAAAACTTTGAATTTTTTAGGCGACTCTGGTTACTTATCTGTTTTGCCTAACCCACCTACTCCCCCAACCCTAACCCTACCTAACCCTTTAGGGTATACAGGCGTGATAGTATTTATAAAAACCTAGCATCACATCACGTAGGTCTGAGGATCCTCACTCCACTATATTATAGATAAAAGATTATTTATGGACAAACAATATCCATTACCCAATCAATATGACAACCAAAATTATATAAAGATAGTATACATTCAGACAGTCGGACCACTGACTCGTCAACATGCTATCAAAATTAAAACAAAGATTAACAAAAAAGGGTAACCCATCCATTTGGGTATTAAAAATCCTAGCTGTGTTCCGCCTTATACTTGGCAACTATGCAAACATCAGTGACTCCAAACCGATACAATTATTGATAAAATTATACTGCTTGATTTGTTGTTCTTTTGTCGTTACCAGTTTCTTCAACGACTTTAAAACCAAGCTACATATGTATTCTGTCTACTTCATTAGCATCGTCAATTACACTTTTACTGCTATGGTGTACTTCGTTTATGGAGACAAACGCTTCTTGCGATTCTTCAGCACCATTATCATCAACGATAAACTCATGGGCTTCAGAAAAAAACCCTTGATTACCAATTGTATGTACATTTTAGTTATTGTCAATTGTTTAGTTAGACTTGTTAACACTTTCTATCGAGCTTTTTTTAGGTTGAGATCATTTCCCGGGTTTTTTGCCATCGCCTACGTACTATACTCCATGGATTTTAATAATATCACCATAATTATTACCTTCGCTATGCTCCAGTGTCGTATGAAACTATTGAGGAAATTCATAGAATCAAATTCAGTTCCCGTCAATATTATTAGGAGGAATAAGGTTGCAATTAGTATTAGAAATGTAAGGAAAAGCTTGTATTATTATAAAAATCTATTGGATAACTTGGAGTTGGTTGATCAACAGCTGCAATGTTTGGTAAATATAATAGTCGAAGATCCTAAAGTCGCTAGATCTATCTCATTTTTAACCTCCGCCGCAAAAACGACGGGGTGTTATAAATTTGACGTCCCCGAGTGTGTGTATTTCTGTGGCATTGTAGCTCCTGAACGCATGAACCGATTTTAATTTTATTTTATGTTTGAGAGGTGAATTAGTCGGGAGTGTACTTAGCTATGTTTGATGGAATCGGTTCAGCGGTTCCAAAGTTATCAGCTCTTGTGTTAACTGCGGTAGGGATTTCTATTCTTCTATCGGGGGTTACTTAAATTTTTTAATTTTGTGTTTTTATAAAGAAGGAATCTAGAATTAATGGTTCTGGTTTCTATTCGATTTCGATATT
This sequence comes from Caradrina kadenii, assembly GCA_947462355.1. Classification (NCBI taxonomy): domain Eukaryota; kingdom Metazoa; phylum Arthropoda; class Insecta; order Lepidoptera; family Noctuidae; genus Caradrina; species Caradrina kadenii. The sequence continues at coordinate 10,139,717 of OX381692.1, read as the reverse complement.
AGATTTTTTCCGTTAAGAATTTTTCATGCGCAGCCCAATGTTTGGAAGTTGGTGGTGTGACACTCCAGTGCGTAACAAAGCACGTAAAACTGATTGTCCTGCGCCTGATCTCGCTCCGGCCGAGACGGACTGCCCCAAAATCAGACCGAGAGAGGCAAGAGAGAGTGCACCTGTGTTTGCGAACACACTTGTGCACTGCTAAAATGACGTAGATCTAGCGATACTGGGATATCAGTTTATTATTTTTGATTAATTTGTCATTAATAGAGACTTTATTGTTGTATTTTAACAAACTCTTAAAACTTTTATTTCAGTTGTTCATTAATTGGACGTCGCATAGTTTAAGAATAATATCTTTGTCTTATACATTGATAAGTGTTTATCTGATTGAGGTAGGTGATTTATTTATATTTTTATGTGTGTTCATCATTATTATTTAACATAAAAAATGGTGTGTTCTCCTAAATAAACTGAATTAAAGATCTACTTTGCACAAATGCACAATGACTTAAATGCTTTTTGAATTCCTAACAAAATCTTCACATACAAATTTAAACCATGTTCAATAACATACCATCATCACGCCTATATTCCCGGAAGGGTTAGGCAGAGGTGTAACAATGTACACCCGCAGTTCGCCGGTATGTTTAGGTCCCATGTAATAGGGGGCGAGCCTATTACCACTAACCGGGCACAAATCCTAACTCCGAGCTGCTACTGAGAATTTCATAGAAAAACCCAAAAACACTGCTCGACCTGGGAATCGAACCCAAGACCTTTAGCGTAGCAGTCGCGCTTAGGACCACTACGCCAACGAGGCAGGCATGTTCAATTTATCTATAATATGTATAATACCAGCCTTTTATTGTCCAACTGCAGGGCAAAGGCCTCTTTTCATACAGAGAAGGCACGAACATTTATTACCTTATTTTTTTAGGTATTGTATAAGTCAGATCATATAAAAGAAAGTCGTGTTAGTTACACTATTTATAACTCCAGAACGGCTATTCATCCGTTCGGATCCATTCGGATTTGACTGAAAATTGGTGGGGAGGTAGCTTAGAACCAGGAGACGGACATAGGATACTTTTTAAGCGGGCCCTGCAGACGTTGTCTTGCCCTGAAAATCGGTACCTACCAAAAAAATAAGTACCCTTTCCTTTATGCCTAAATCTATGTTACCCTGATACCTCTCCACTGCGAAGAGCTGCATTACTGTGTCGAGTGGACATGAGACAGGTAGGTAGATAGAGTAAGTATGTAGGTAGGTAGGTAGGTAGGTTGGTAGGGTAGCCAAGTATGTAAGGCTAACGTAGGTAGAGTAAGTATGTAGGTAGGTAGGTCGATAGGGTAGGTATGTAGGGTTAGGGTACGTAGGGTAGGTATGTAGGGTTAGGGTACGTAGGGTAGGTAGGTAGGTTGATAGGGGGTACATAGGCAGATTGGCAGGGTAGGTAAGTAGATAGATAGGTAAGTAAAGTTTGCTAGGGTAGGTAAGTAGGTAGGAAGGTGGGTTAGGGTAGGCTGGACCTGGATTTTTGTGCCGATGCCGTCATAGCGGCGGTAAGACCCGTCATGGAGGATTGGCTAGGGCGCCGGCACGGCGCCCTCACATTCCGGCTGACACAGATACTGACCGGACACGGTTGCTTCGGAAAGTATCTGTGTCGCATAGGCCGCGAACAATCGCCCGGTTGTCACCACTGCGGAGATTGTCTGGAGGACTCGGCGCTGCACACGTTGGCGGATTGCCCAGCCTGGGCAGAGCGGCGCCGTGAACTCTCCGCAGCAGTCGGTGACCTTTCGCTTCCGAACGTCGTTCTCTCGATGGTCGGGAGCGAGAGTGCGTGGGAGGCTGTCGCCTCTTTTTGCGAGCAAGTCATGCACGCAAAGGAGGCGGCAGAGAGGGAGAGGGAAGCAGCTGCCTCGCTTCCCTCCAGGAGAAGACGCACCGGGCGCCGGAGGGCGCTGAACGACCTCCGGCCTCCATGAGTTGCCGGCCTGCGGGTGGTCGACTTAGGGCAGTCCACCACCCTATCAGATGCAGGCCCGTGTAGGCGGCGCACGTGTTCCGCGCGCGTCACACCAGAGAGGATTCGGCGGCGATAGGACCGCCGACGCAGACGGGACCCGCCTATGACACTGGCGGGTCAGGGCCTGGCGGGGGCGCGGTAGAATGCGCGAGCGACCCCGTACCCCCGCCCGAAGGTCGGTCGAGGAACACCGTGGTGGTTTTAGCCGGTAAGAGTCCGGCACGCCCCCCCGTCTCGCCCAAGACGGGGGATAGTCCATGAGGATTTCCCCACGTTAAAAAAAAAAAAAAAAAAGGGTAGGTAAGTAGGTAGGAAGGTGGGTTAGGGTAGGCTGGACCTGGATTTTTGTGCCGATTTTCAGGGCAGAACAAAGTCTGCCAGGCCCGCTAGTTAATAATAAAAAATTGTGAGCCGTCACGGGACGCCTGGCAGATACAAGTAAAAGAACAGATTACAACAGAGCGGTGCGTCGCTACGCCAGCAACGGCTTTTACGTGCGGCTATAGATATTTCACACCAAACACCGGGGTTTCCTCGCGACGAGTATGATGATGGTTGCCTCCTTTACCGATGTCAGTGATGTTCACAATAAACTCCATGCCTTAACCAAGTATAGTGATCATTGCTCGTGCCTTCTCTGTAGGAGAAGAGGCCTTTGCCCTGCAGTGGAACAATAATAGGCTGGTATTATTAAGTGTTATTTCTCACCCGTTACTTTCTACATTTACAGGACCCTAATTCGTATATATTATCGTACTTGATGGAGATGGTGCAGTCAACAGCATTGGTGTCATTTCCAGCGTTCATTGCGGAGGCAACTGCACATGAAGTGGATCAAATTAGGGCAACCCTCACACGGCAACTACGGAGGTGTTCAGGTAATCTTGACCCACGATTCACATGTTATCGTTATAATTATCTCCGATGAAAAATGTTTAGAACTTTTTTTTTGGTGCGTGGTGGAGGGGCATGCCGGTCTCCTACCGGCAAAAACCACCGCGGTGTGCCTATGGCCGGGGGTGCGGGATTTGCATAAGCATTCACCTCCTCGACCCGCTGTAACTCAGCGGATACCTCCTCCCCGTGCAGCCATTCCCATAATGGCAACACTCACACTCGACTGGCGCGCGTAGAACACCGCGCCGCTCTCTTGCGCCTTTCTGGTCGGACGATAGACGCCACTAATCCGCCTTTTGTGACCTTTGGGGATCTACATTCATGTACTAAATCCCTGGTTTTTACCAAGGATTCAGGGATTCAAGGATGTATCTAAACGAAACCTTCTAGTTCATTTAGATGTTCATTTCGCTCAGTATATTATACACTAGCTCCAGCCCGCGATTTCGTCCGCGTGTTGTTTTCACCCGTCTTAAATCACCTCTTTAGTTTAGGTATACATTGGTACACCACTACCTAACCCTTAGGGGAATACAGGCGTGATGGTATGTTATAAGCTTTTCTTTTGTACCAACAGTTCCAAATAGTTAATAAACTAAGGTTCATTAGTAACTTTGTTCACAGACGAGTCTCTCCGCTTCGAGCTGGAGACAGCGCTGCAGTACGTGACCCTGCGTCCGTTCAGATACATGATCTGCCGCGCGGTGTCACTCGACATGTACCTCCCCATCTCCGTCATCACCTTCTGTGTCACCTATGTAATTGTAGCTTTGCAACTCACACATTTTTCTGTGTAATACACATACGCACATACATTTTTCTACATACATTACACATACATACATTTTTCTGAGTTTATGTTTATTAAATTGTTTTCATGCTATTTTTATTGTGTTCCAAAGTGTATTTCATAGATTGTTTTTGAGTGAACTTAAATAATAAATATCATACTTAACCACTACTATACCTGACTGCCCCGTTGGTCTCGTGGTTGCAAGCGCGACTGATGAGCACGGGGTCCTGGGTTCAATTCCCGGGTCGGGCAAAAAGTGTTAGGGTTTTTCCATTACGAATTTCTCAGTAGCAGCCCGGAGTTTGAAAGTTGGTGGTGTGACACCACCGTGTCTCGGAAAGCACGTAAAGCAGTTGGTCCCGGCTGTCATTCGTAGATCTTTGACAGTCGTTACGAATAGTCAGAAGCCAGAATGTCTGACAACGAGTCTTAGGTTGTGGAGGTCAGATAGGCAGTCGCTCCATGTAAAACACTGATATTCAGCTGCATCCGGTTAGACTGGAAGCCGACCCCAACATAGTTGAGAAAAGGCTAAGCAGATGACAATTAACCACCTCTATACCAACTCACATCATTATTGTGAACCCCATGAATGTAAAAAAAAAACATTTTTACTGTCAAATTTGGGAGCAGGTAAATAAAGCACATAAATAATGTATGACTTGATGTCATTCAGATGATATATTTGTCGTTCGCTTTGTGCCCTCTGCCGTGATCTTTGATACGTGAAACGATATATACAGGGTGTTGTTGTTATGAAACTTGTCATATTAAACATTTTTTGCTTTCTTATGATATTTCTTTATTGAAAAGCGTTATGAACTTTATGTCTGTGGCAGTATTTGTAGTCAGCGTAGTACTAGGGTAAAAAAAGATTGGCTACGATGCGCTACGATATATCGAAACAGGCGCGCGGCGTAGCACTCGCGTAAAAAAATGTTATGCTACGCTGTTGCTGAATCCGGTGTAGCACTCACTTAATAAAAGTTGTGCTACGGTGTGATACGATGTTTTGTGATGTTTCGATGGCTCACTTTTATCGAATCGAAAAGCGGTTTTTTTTTTATACTAACTTTAAGACACAACCTTAATCTAACCCCCAGTCTCAACATGCCTCCAATTTACCTAATGTTTTTACATAGATTGTCGTTGAGTATTTAAACGTTCTAGTAGAATTGGCTTTCTGGTTGTGCGTCGATTTTCTTTTACTGTGTATATTCATATTTTCTGTTCCACCCTGTGTATAAAGTTGGTAAGAATTGCTGACAAAAGGCGCGGTGGCAGCCGGATCTGTCGCCTCGGGCGTCGCCTAATATGCTAATATCTGCCGAATAACAGCCACGCATAGGACGTAACCTATTTTGAGAATATTTTATGTAACTTGGATACGCTCCGCTGAAGTTGATTTTAGAATGTTATATGTACTTTGTTCCGACACAATTTGATGAAAATATAAATCAATAGATCGGACACCGTATAATTATCTAGATGGTAAATTGTAACTGCCTCGGTAGCCTAGTGGTCTTAAGCGCAACTGCTACGCTAGAGGTCTTGGGTTCGATTCCCAGGTCTAGCAAAAGTGTTATTGGGTTTTTCTATGGAATTCTCAGTAGCAGCTCGAAGCTAGGATTTGTGCCCGGTTATAGGCTCGCCCCTATTACATGGGACTTAAACATACCGGCAAACTGTGGATGTACATTGGTACACCTCTGCCTAACCCTTCGGGGAATACAGGCGTGATGGTATGTATGTATCTATTATATTCTAATTCTAATCACCCGGATGATTTTAATTTGCGTACTGAGGTTATTTGATAACCCCAAATTTTGTCGAAAATTTTTAAATTACAGATTAATAATTTCAAACAATAATTACTGGAAACTGTGATGAGATATTTTAAACAAAATACTTACCTACTTCAAAATATCTACCAGAATACATCTGCTTAGCCTTTTCCCAACTATGTTGGGGTCGGCTTCCAATCTAATCGGATGCAGCTGAGTACCAGTGTTTTACATGGAGCGACTGCCTATCTGACCTCCACAACCCAGTTACTGGGCAACACGATACCTCTTGGTAAGATTTACCATAGATTTAAAATACACATACTATCACGCCTATATTCCCCGAAGGGTTAGGCAGAGGTGTAACAATGTACACACCCACAGTTCGCCGGTATGTTTAGGTCCCATGTAATAGGGGGCGAGCCTATTGCCATTAACCGGGCACAAATCCTAACTCCGAGCTGTTACTGAGAATTTCATAGAAAAACTCAATAACACTTTTTGCTCGACCTGGGAATCGAACCCAAGACCTCTAGCGTAGCAGTCGCGCTTAGGACCACTAGGCCAACGAGGCAGTTAAAATACCTACCAGAATAATGTTAAGTAAAACAAACGACCGTTTCGATTAGTAGTCTAAACTTTTTTTCCAGCAACCGACTTGTGCTTCAGCTTCCATAGTATCTATACAAAGTCTACTAAGAAACATTTGATAGTACGAGTCACCAATCTGTTTTCGATATCCATCATCCACTTCTCAATAACGAAACAAGATATTTTACATTCTAACTCCACCCTCGGAAATCCGAATAACAATGTCTCCATATATTACCTGCATGTGCTTTGCCAAATGAAAAATAATCCTACCAATTTGCATCGCTACTTTACATTCTCAATCGCTTCAGGCTATAAGAACATTTTATTTCATCGGTTTATATGTAAGTATATCGTTTCTTGTTTAAGGAAAGTCTTATTTAAGTAGCTAGCTTAAAGACTTTTTTTTTAACTATGTATTAGCTCCTGCCCGCGGCTCCGTCTGCGTGGAAGTCAAAATACCATAAGGCATTATGCATATTCTATTACGCTCTGCCGTACTGTAGCTTTCTATCAGCGAATGATTTTTTGTAATCGGACCAGTAATTTCAGAGATTACCTCTTACAAATAAACAAATGTTATCTCTTTGTATAATTAATAAAGATTGACTGATTGGTTTGTTGATCTAGTTGTTGCAATGGTTCGATTCCTAAGTCGGGAAAATTTCACAGGATCTGCTCTTTAGACAAATCTCAGTAGCAGCCTGGAGTTTAGATTTAGGCCACGCTTATGATTTTAGAATAGAATGGAATAGAACACTTCATTTACAAATAATATGCACCTAATAGTGATGTGTTAGATTATTGCTTGCAATATCTTTAACATCTCCTTGTTAAGTACATTCTGCCTGTTAGACGTGCAATTTTTTTGTTACAGTCATATTTTATGCTAAGAACCATCACCCCTGTATTCCCCGAAGGGTTAGGCACAGGTGTACCGAAGTGTACACCCACAGTTCGCCGGTATGTTTAGGTCCCACGTAATAGGGGGCGAGCCTATTGCCATTAACTGGGCACAAGTCGTAACTTCGAGCTGCTACTGAGAATTTCATAGAAAAATCCAATAACACTTTTTGCTCGAACCCAAGACCTCTAGCGTAGCAGTCGCGCTTTGTACTACTAGGCTAACAAGGCAGTGGCTTAGATAGTACCTAATCGATAAAATATTAAAATTGGCCATTCCTAACTGAACTGAACTTAAAAATGCTTGAATCATAAAGGATCTATTTCAAAATTCTTTCAGTACCTACTCAATTCACGTGACGTCATCTCCTATAAAAATAAACAAAAAGTCTCGATACTTTATGACCCACACGGGACGACCATAAACTCCAATAGAACAGAAAGGTATCCAGTCGTAATGGACGGGAATTTTTAGATTTTACGACTTTAAATACTTTAATCGATTTTTTATTGTCGTTTTAGTACTGAACCCGTTAAACAGCTTTTAAATATTGAATATCAGATTAATCGTCTGTGAACGTTCATAATGCTGAATGGATTCGTGTGGAAAACTTAGACAATATGACTCACTGAATCAATTACTCAAAAAAATAATACACAGACATACATACATATATAAACACACGCCTTTTTCCCCATGGGTGGTAGGCAGAAACCACAGAACGCCACCTGCTACGATCCTTACATACTGCTTTCGCCTCGTCCACGTTCATACATCTGTTCATACAAGCACGCCGGTTACGAGTCCAGCGCACGCGACCTTTCTGAAGAACCCCACCAATAAGGTCAGGGTAGGTCTTTCTAGGGCGTCCTCTCCCGGCATTGCCACTCACATCTGCCAAATAAATCTCTTTTGTTACTCGCCTTTCACTCATCCTCTCCTCCTCCTCATATTCAAAAAAATAATACCAGCCTATTATTGTCCCTGCAAAGGCCTCTTCTCATACTGAGAAGGCACGAGGCGATTTCAGACTTATATTTATTACAAGTCTAGTCCCTTACGATGCTTTTCATCACCAAAGTCAGGGGTAATTATCTGAGATGAACTTAGAAAGTACATCACTACATAGTACAAAACAAAGTCGCTTTCTCTGTCCCTATATCCCTATGTATGCTTAAATCTTTAAAACTCCGCAACGGATTTTGATGCGGTTTTTTTTAATAGATAGAGTGATTAAAGTGGAAGGTTTATATGTATAATAACATCAGTATTGCACCCGTGCGAAGCCGGGGCGGGTAGCTAGTAATATATAAAATTGAAAAAACAGTATCTTTTCCATTTTAATATGTACTTTCTAAGTGTCCAGCCCGTGTCCAGTGCCGACACATTGCTGGTAACAACTAAAATTTATTTACCACTTACCTACTTTTACTTACATAAAACATTTGATACCCTGTTTTTCAGTGGGTAATTGACATATTTATTACAAGAGTTGAAGAGTGAAGAGGTATTTTGATTAGATAGGTAATTCGATTAGGTAAGGTTAAGTATTTTAATTTTAAATCTGTAGACTGATTTTTATGCAACTGCCTCGTTAGCCTAGTGGTCCTTAGCGCGACTGCTACGCTAGAGATCTTGGGTTCGATTTCCAGATCGAGCAGTGTTATTGGGTTTTTCTATGAAATTCTCAGTAGCAGCTCGGAGTTAGGATTTGTGCCCGGTTAATGGCAATAGGCTCGCCCCCTATTACATGATCCCTAAACATACCGGCGAACTGTGGGTGTATATTGGTACACAACTGCCTAACCATCGGGGTATACAGGCGTGAAGATGGTCAATGATTAAAAGGACCTTGGTACCTACTATTTAATTAATACGTCTTATATTACAAGGTTAACGCAATAGATGAAGACTATCCAGCAAAACAGAACCTCCATAACCCAAGCATTAACGTAAATTGAAAATTCTCAGTCAGCGCCAGAGCGGAGGCGTAATATTTCAATGTCCAAACTAACGTTCGCGTCAGACTTAAACCCGGTTTAAATGAAAACTAATTTTAATATTAATGCTACGTCTTATTGCTTGGAAGCTTTGTAAAGATGCTATTTTTAACTGTTAAAGAAAGTTAAGATTAATATAACGGTATTAAAATGCATTGAGGTCGAGTCTGCATGGAGCGGTTTTTCATTCATGGCGCGGAAGATTGTGTCTGTCTTTAGAAGTCGCAATTTGCCGGTTTATTCTGTAAAAATCTTCTTGTGATGTGAGTTTGGGGTGACGATGCTAGGGATTGATAACTCACTTCATCTAAATTCGAAAAAGATTTTTATAGAATAGGGCTGTCTGTCAACAGTAGCTTCCAAGAAATCTTTAGCTCTCGTTTTTTGAGTAAAAGCGCAACAACTGCAGCACGACTTCATAAGAGTGAATCCTTCATTTGCATTCTATATTCCCGAAGGGTTAGGCAGAGGTGTAACAATGTACACCCCTAGTTCGCCGGTATATTTATGTCCCATGTAATAAGGGGCGAGCCTATTGCCATTAACCAGGCACAAATCCAAACTCCGAGCTGCTACTGAGAATTTCATAGATAAACCTAATAACACTTTTTGCTCGACCTGCGAATCGAACCCAAGACCTCTAGCGTAGCAGCCGCGCTTAGGACCACTAGGCCAACGAGGCAGTTGCTAATTATATTGATTAATAATTGTTACTGGAGGGAACGTCCTTACCGAAGAGCTTCTCTATCCTCGAATCAAAGTTTTATACTTATTTTGCTGAGTTTATACTGGTTGAAATTCTTGAAAGAAATGGCCGCCAGGAAATAATGAATTTTCATCTTAATCTCGAGAAAAGTATTATTGTCTGTAGGTGCGTTTAGCATCCAATTTTAAACGTCCATGATTTAGTTGTCACTATGAGGGTTAATTCTACTAACTTATAGTAATGTAAACTGTCTCAATCTATCAAAATGCCTCTAATTTACCTTCATTTTTAACCCCCGACGCAACAACGACGGGGTGTTATAAGTTTGACGTGTCTGTGTGTGTCTGTGGCATCGTAGCTCCGGAACGCATGAACCGATTTTGATGTAGTTTTTTTTGCTTGAAAGGTATATTAGTCGGGAGTGTTCTTAGCTATGTTGAATGGAAATCGGTTCAGCGGTTTCAAAGTTATCAGCTCTTTTGTTAGCTGCGGGAGGGATTGTTATTTGCTTGTCGGGGGTTACCTAAAATTTTGTGTTTTTTTTACATTGATCGTTACTGAGATGATATTGCGACTAGATTTTTAACGTTTTTAATTAGTATTAAACAGGTAACTGCTCTTAACTGCTATTTTTGTCTCTCGTTCAGAATAAAGGAGTAAAAATAAAAAATATATATCCATTTTAAAATTCATTTTATTAGCTTACACACCAAGTCAGCATGCAACTAACAAATAACAAAATTGTTCTACTTATAATACCTGTGACGTACCAATTTTTTACACTAATATAATCTATAGTGGGCTTAGAAAAGAAAGCATATTTAACAAACACGACATGTGGCGACATCTGTTTTCAGAAACTAGAGTTATGAACTACGATCACGACCGACAGATGGCGTGTTACAAAATAAATCGCGAATTGTGGAGATTGAGTGACGACATTCAAAGCGTTATTTACAATTTTTCCCGATTACAGTAAAAATTAAGGGGTAACTACATAAAATGGCTCATTATTATTATGATTTACTTAAATGACGTCAGAATAAAATTATGTCAAAAGCTGTAGCTTTTATATAAGGAGTGTAAAAAGATTATAAAACACATCACACTGCCGTTAACCAATGCCTACTGCCCTTTAAACCAAGCAATTTTGAGCAAAAAATATTGCTGGAGAACGAAATTCTTTTATGTGAAATGTCACTATTATTTATTTATTGATAAAGACTTTATGGACATAAAAAAAATACACTGTACGCACAGCTACATATCAAGCTGTAATTCCCATTTTATGTTGATCTCTCATTGTATACGATTCTTATACAATGAGAAGTCAGCTTATACTGGATTTCATAGTTTGATATGTAGCCGAAAGTACAAAGGCGGACTATACACACACACTATTTAGAAACATTGTGCTTATCTGTGCATATAACAGTAAAGTAGCCGCTGAAGTGTTCAAAGTTTACTTATAACTTTTCAATTAAAACAAGTTTCTGGAAAAATGCGTCAATATTTCCGTATCCACAAACCGCGTTCCCAGATATGGTCCAAAACTAAACATGATTACAATGATAGGAAAAAATTTAACGGTTGCCTTTATTAAGTGTTTTTACGCTCTTTATAAAAAGGAAATCAATTAGTAAGGTTATCACATTTCTATATTACTAAATATACTTATTCAGATTCAAACTGCCTCGTTAGCCTAGTGGTCCTAAGCGCGACTGCTACGCTAGAGGTCTTGGGTTCGATTCCCAGGTCGAGCAAAAAGTGTTATTGGGTTTTTCTATGAAATTCTCAGTAACAGCTCGGAGTTAGGATTTGTGCCCGGTTAATGGCAATAGGCTCGCCCCCTATTACATGGGACCTAAAAACATACCGGCTAACTGTGGGTGTACATTGTTAAAACTCTGCCTAACCCTTCGGGGAATATAAGCGTGATGGTATACTTATTCAGCTCCATTCAGCTTTTGTCTATAGAAAACGCCAGTTCTGTATCGCATCGCGTTTTCTATAGACAAAAGCTGAATGGAGCTTAATAATTGTATTTAGAACCTAACAAGACGAAATACAGGAATCCGTTACCGCGTCAGTTTTATTTTCTGTGCGTTAAAAATATTTTAGGTCATATACATCTAACGTTCAGAAACGATTTTGAACCGCACGTTTATGACAAAAGGGTTCAAATCAGATTAAATTTGAAGTAACCTTCGTGGCACAGACGCCAGCACAACAAGCTATCCCAAACTGTCGAATTTTCTCAATTGAACATGAACCTTATACTTTTGTAATAAAGTTGAAAAACTATGAAATCAATTTGACAAATTGAGGTAGCACCGGATATTCAGTAATAATTTTCTGCAATCGGGCTTTACAATTATCACTCTTATCATTATAAACTTAATGAGTTAAATGGCAGTTTCTTTATTCAATTTATTTGTCGTTGTTCCAATATTGTAGCATATTCAACATCAATATATATATTTATTTCTAAAATCAACTAAGTATATGAAATTCGATTAATTAAACACATTCTCTTACTTTACATCTAAATCATTTGATCACACATTATTCTTGAAGACTATTTAATGAAAAACATATCCATATTACTAATTAGCCGATTGATCCCAATATTAAGAAAATGAAAATTTTATTAAGTCCCATAACAACGAGTAGTATCTCTAGCCAACTCCATTTTCAAATAATTTTCGAAGTCAGTTAAAAACGCCATTTTTTTTCGAGTTCCAATTTCAAATCTAACTACAAGTTGGCACTATAATCACTTTTCTTACGTTATCAAAATACGAAAATAATAAACATTTGACCTCACAATTAAACATAATAAAATGGACGATAAACATTAAGTAATAAATCGAAAGGTAATTAATAATTTATACAAAAATAATTGCATTGATTGATATTAAAAAATAACTACTTAAAATAAGTAAAATCGAGTACCCGAACACAATTGCGATAAAAATCATTAGCTTACGACGCGCGCCCATTATGCAAGTAAGCAGAGATGACATACCTTCTGTATGTATCTAAGTCACACTAAATATCTACAACTCATTCAAATCCAAAATGTTCTATAAAAATCAATCACATCGACTGTATTAACGCCGAACAATCTAGAAACTTATACACAAAAAATATTTATATAAAAATGGGCAGCAAAATTATGAAGAAAACTTTTACAACATCAAGAATTGGGTAAATGACAACATTATACAAGTCAAGTTAAAAAAGTGTTATTGGGTTTTTCTATGAAATTCTCAGTAGCAGCTCGGAGTTAGGATTTGTGCCCGGTTAATGGCAATAGGCTCGCCCCTTATTACATGGGACCTAAATATACCGGCGAACTGTGGGTGTACATTGTTACACCTCTGCCTAACCCTTCGGGGAATACAGGCGTGAGTGTATATATACAAGTCCAAGACACAACTTCTCAAAGAAGACTTCATTTTACCCCTGCAAACCCGATTAATTGATTAAATAACGATAAAATTAGATTTTTAGTCGCTTTGAAATCAATAAATAGTGAATTGAGATGTCAAAAAAGTGACGTCATAGTTTAGTATTGTCACATAAAATCTATGAGGGAATCGCGTTTTGACAGCTCATAAAAAGTATATCAATTGATTAGTGGTGTCATCTACCCAACGCATTTGTAACAGTAGTAAGATTTCAATGCATGACATTTTAAAACAAATGTCTTTTTGACAGTTCGACAATATCCATTGCGCCATCATTTGATAAAACTCATGTTCGCGTTTATCAATTCACGCAATGGATGTCGTCAAATTGTCAAAATGAAAGTGACGGTGATAGCAAGTGAAGCGTCATTGACTTGCAAAGAGGTGCTAATTCGTTGGAAATTAGATTTATTACTACGAGCTTTCAGTTATGTGAACATGCGTAATTTGCTCAAATTTAAACGCTAAAACGGTACAGTAGGTTTCCGCCTACTTAAATAAAAATAATGATTTAAGATAAATGTCTCCTTACGTTTGCAACCCAAAACTTAAGTTCCATAATGTTAATAATAAACGAAAAAAATACTTAAAAAATAACACAATAATAATTAACAATTATCAGACTTAAACAGACAGAAAATTATATTCATGGACAATTCCCTCTACATTGCGAAATCAATTTGTTTCTATTACAAATAACAAAATTTGAATGCAGAATCTTAGATAACTATAAAGTTTTCCAATTAGAAACTCCATGTACTACAAGACAAAGTTCACTTTCCATTGTAACCAAGACCTTTTCAATATAAATGGTCGCTTGAAAATCAACTTAGACTACATTGGGCTAAAGTAGATAGTTCAGTAACTGGTAATATGTATCGGAGCGTGAAAAAAACACCACAAAGCCGTTAACTACGCACAGTGCCCCTCGAACTGAGCAACATTGATCAAAAATTATTGCTGGACAACAACTTTTATTTTTGATGTAATAATTCACCATTGACACACACAAAATATTGTGGTAACAACATGTAACAGGCACGTGTTGCAACTTGTAACATGTACATGCAACATGGGGCCGTGTGTTGGTGACGGTTAGGATTAAAAGAGGATGTAGTGACAAAGGTTGAAAAGAGTATGCTTATATGGTTCGGTCATGTTGAGAGGATGAGTGAAAGGTGACAAAAGGAATTTATATGGCAGATGTGAGTGGCGACGCCGGGAGGGGGACGCCCTAGAAAGACCGACCTTGGCCTTATTAGTGAGGTTCTTCAGAAAGGTCGGGTGCGCAGTACTCGTAACCGGCGAGCTTGTATGACCAGATGTATGAACGTGGACGAGGCGAAATGAGTATGTAAGGATCGTAGCAGGTGGCGTTCTGTGGTTTCTGCCGGCCTCCATGAAAAAAGGTGTGAGTTTATATACGTGAAGGTATTTATAACTGTTCTGTTTATTTTAGTTAAAAAAAACGTAAAAAGATGGAACTTTTACCTTTTCAATATCTTCATAACCAAAACGTTCCCAAATCAGATCAGAACGATGAGAACTCTATGCTTCAGAAAGTGTTTTTTTTTTTCACCCAATACATAAATGATTCAATGTAAGATTCTGAATTCAAATCTACATTCTGTTATAAATTTGTTTCTATTACTTATAAATAACTATTTTATTTACCAGACATTTAAGAATATTTGGACACCTAGTTACCTAGAATAACTATTTGTTTAAGATGTATTAAAATGGACGAACGTTTTAAAATAAAACATAATTTAAATCATAAAAAGAACCACAGGCTTACTGAATACAGACCGAATTTAAATTCTTTAGCAATTGGGTAGATGACATCATTACAATAATTCCAAGACATAACTTCTCTAAAAAGCACTTTATTTTACCCCTGAAAATCTGATTAATTTTTAAATAACTATAAAATTCGATTTTAAGTTGAAATCAATAAATAGTTAGTGAATTAAGATGTCAAAAAATTGACGTCATGGTTTAGTATTGTCGTACAAAATCTATGGGGGAATCGCGTTTAGACAGCTTATAAAAAGTATCACGTGAAAGTATCAAGTAGTAAGTAGTAGTAGTGTAAGTGCCTCGTTGGCCTAGTGGTCCTAAGCGTGACTGCTACGCTAGAGGTCTTGGGTTCGATTCCTAAGTCGAGCAAAAAGTGTTATTGGGTTTTTCTATGAACTTCTCAGTAGCAGCTCGGAGTTAGGATTTGTGTCCGGTTAATCGCAATAAGCTCGCCCTCTATTACATGGGACCTAAGAACATACCGGCGAACTGTGGGTGTACATTGGTACACCTCTGCCTTACCCTTTGGGAAATAATGGCGTGATGGTATGTTATTTTATAAAAATGTCAATTGATTAGTGATGTCATCCACCCAATTGTAGTTATGAATATAAAAAAAACGTTTTTCTATGATATACCGAGGAACCAGTTTCATACATTTTTATTGAGCACTCATATTTATGAAAAAGCCAATTTCTTTATATTTTAGAATTGGTTTCGTAGCAAAAGTTGTTTATATTCAAAAGTACAATCATCAACTCAAAGATAGCCAATGATTTTAATATCAGCCTGTATATTTTTGTTTACCTACTACATAGACACCACAGGACCTATTCCCGTAAATAAAAACGTTCAAATTCTTGTCACAATCTCATCTCAGCTACAATTTCTTTAATCAGGAATTTCTCCTGTATCTTGGGTGCGTTTACAAACATATAAACTCACATACACACACAGCCAGACCCGGAACAACTATCTGTAGGACATACGAATATTTGTTCCAAGTTGGAATCGATACCTCGACACGCAGCGCAGCAGCCAATCGCTCAACAACTGCCCCAACCGTGTCGTTTCTTGTCAAAAATGTAGGTAAGTTAGGGGTATTTTAGACAAATTGAGACTGAGATGCGATCGTAGTCTGATCGTTATTAAATTGACGGGAACAGGGAATATGCATGATTTTTTTGAATCGCATTTATTAACAAAATATCAAAATAGTACTAGGTATATATGACAAAAAGTCAAATTAAAATCGGTCAAATAATCCGATGATATAAGCATTTAAAACTATGAATTACGCACCCATTAGACACAGAGATCCGACATGGTCTGTGACGTCACATATCACTACGGCCGTAGAAACTGCGTGTTAAATTTTGTTTTGCTAGAAAGAGATAGAAACATATCTTCGATGGCTTATATCTTTTTTAATTTCATAGTAACTGCCTAGGTAGCCTAGTGGTCCTAAATGCGAGTGCTACGCTAGAGATCTTGGGTTCGATTCCCAGGTCGAGGAAAGTGTTATTGAGTTTTTCTATGAAATTCTCAGTAGCAGCTCGGAGTTAGGATTTGTGCCCGGTTAATGGCAATAGGCTCGCCCCCTATTACATGGGACCTAACCATACCTGCGAACCGTGGGTGTACATTGTTACACCTCTGCCTAACCCTTCGGGGAATACAGGCGTGATGGTATGCTATGTAGTTTCATAGTTTTTCGAAAAATAGTTTAGTAAACTGTTTATTATAACATTAAGATATTTTTTTTTTATTAAAAAAAATCATGCTTGTTCCCTATTGTCCTTCTGATGATTCTCATGAAAGGTTTTAATCAACATCATTCGGATCAAAATGAGGTCTAGGATGATTGACCACAGCTTCAGCGTTCACCGTATGAACCGGCGCTGGATTCATAATTCTAGTTCCATTAACCCTAGACAAATCTAGAACTGGTAATCTTAGAACATAATCGTTATCCCAGGCTCTAGACCTGGATTCCGACCACTGTATCACACGAAAATCTGCCGAATTCTGCCCCGAAGTTGTCGCTATAGGATTCAGTCTAGGAATGCGTTGAGCTAAGTTGTGAAGTCTGGAATTCTGTGGTCTTTCTTGCCTGGAGTCTGGAACTAGATTTGGCGCGTCTGGACGTCGGGGTTGTTCCTGCCTCTGTGTCTGGTTGGAGGCAAACATGTGTTGATACCTGGATATCTCGCTCGGTAAGAGGGGTCTGGCGTCCCTCCCGATTCTTTGGACGGTTATCTGACGTTGATTCTGTTGGTTCGGCGATGTTATTGATGAGGGGTCGGCGATCGCCGTTGGTGGTCTGGATAGGTGCGTTGGATGGATGATGATGCTGTTTGGGTTCACTCTCGTTGGTGATGGGAAGTTTATGGCCAGGAACTCTGGTAGTGGTACGCAGAATACGCCCAGTTCTTCCTGTAGAAACAACAGGAAAAAATGTTTTGTGTAAGTATATCTTCTATCATGAGGTTTTAAGAGTAATAAATTAGAATGCATTTGGGTGCATTGCCTACGCGTCGACAGCGCGGGCGCCGGGCCTCGCCGCTAACAGCTGATCCGGCGTTGAACTTTGCACGCGCGCCCGTAATTTTGATATAGTGATAAAAATGAAACTAATGAGTATACAAAAAAAGTTTCTTTGGGAAAGTTGTTTGTAATCATGAGTACAATCACGTGTTTAAATATCGGTCACTAATTACCATGTCACCCTATATACACTAAAAAACATCAGCAATATCGTAAAGAGAAAATATTTTTATTTTTGTTTGTAATTGGATAAACTTAAAAACTACTTAACTACATTATCAGCTATTAACATAGATTCACAGACGTAAGAAACCTCACGCGGACGAAGCCGCGGGCATATGCTAGTACAAAAACAAACTCACCGATGGGTTAGGCGTCCTCTCACTATTACTATCCGGTATATTTATAAAAGGTCTCCTATCAACTTCACTCGAAGATTGAACGGTATTTGGTGTTTTCACTTTGCTCTCTTCCTCTAAAGACACATTAGGAACCACTTGTAAGTCTTCGGGAGGATTTGGTATGGTAACGTAGCTTGCTATTATACTTGAAAGTTGATCTAGTACCTGTGAAAAGAAATTGAGAATAGTGACATCTGTTGGTGGTCATTGGAAGTGGGTAACATAAAAGTCGCCGTGCAAACATGTTATTTTCGAGCTTACTCAAGAATCGATTTTCATAATTATACCCGGGGTATGAAAATTTATGGGAGTACCATCAAACGTTACGCGTTATGCGTTACATTTTACCCATTTCCCACCACCGAGTTTGCACGACTGCATGAACTAAATATATTTATATAGTAAGGAGTAAACTCCAGTCGTGTGTAAGAGATGACACACACACATATTTTTTATTTGTAATGTTTGCTCTCGACTCTAGTCTCGGTCAGAGATGACAGAGACAAGTCGACGATGGAGTGAGCTTACCTAGAAGAAACCTGTTCACTCTAGCTTTGAAGAGATTAGGGTTGAATACGTATGGAAATAAAGGTACTGCAGAAGCAGAGCAGCGCCATCAACATTCTGAATCCATTATTTATCTGGACGCTGAACTAAAGGTGACTGACTGAGTACATATGCTTTAAACGTGTTATTTTGACTTTGTCACTACAACAAGCAAACAACTGCCCCGTTAGTCTCGTGGTGCACGACTGTTGAGCGTGGGATGCTGGGTCCGATTCCCAGGGCGGGCAAATAGTGTTATTGGGCCTTTCCATTTTGGAATTTCTCAATAACAGCCCGGAATATAGAAGTTGGTGGTGTGACACCCCCATGCAAAGCACGTAAAGCCTTTGATCCTGCGCCTGATCTCTCCCCGGTTGTGTCGGATTGCAGTCCCATCGGACAATGAGAGTTAGGGAAGAGGGACTGAACCTGTGTTTGCGCACACACTTGTGCAGTATATTATCTCCTGCGTACTTGGCTAGTCTGCATTAAGATTAGCCGCCGTGCCTGAATACAACAAGGAAACATGCGAGCTTTTATATGTATGTGCAGTCTACTGATCGACACAAATAAGCAATGTTTACCTCATCAGCTATTAGTCTATGCTTCGGATCTTTGACCAGCAGCCTTTGTATTAGGAACACTGTGTTGTCTGACACCTGCACAGAGTTGCCATCCCTGAGAAAAAAAAAAAATAAGTCGAGTTATTATGTGTGATGTTATTGAGGAATGTCCATGAAAGGTCCACAAAGAATATGTATAGAGTTTCTCGCCCATTCTTTTATGAACGTGTACGAGGCGAAAGGAATATATAAGGATCATAGCAGGTGGCGTTCTGCGCTTTCTGCCTACCCTCATTGAAAAAAGGCGTTCGCGTAATACAAGGGTAGTTTAGGAAAATTATAATTTAAAAAAATATCTTGGTGGCACGGAGTTCACCTGGTCGTTTCATCTTAGTAATTTTATAAAAAAAGAATGTATTTTGTTTGTAATGGATAAACTCAAAAACTACTTAACAGATTTGAAAAATTCTTTCACCTATGGAAAGGTACATAAAATCAACGAGCAACACAGGCTATAGGTTTTTTAAAAATAGGGTTCCTTAGCTAAAATCACGTGGTCAAAGTGCCGCGTAATTTCATTTAATTTATTCATTAACAATTTCACATTGTTTCTGAATGTTTTACAAAAAAGGAATTGAATACAAGTTAAAACCACAACTAGTAGGACTGCCTCGGTAGCCTAGTGGTCCTTAGCGCGACTGCTACGCTAAAGGTCTTGGGTCGAGTCCCAGGTCGAGCAAAAGTGTTATTGGGTTTTTCTATGAAATTCTCAGTAGCAGCTCAGAGTTAGGATTTGTGCCCGGTTAATGGCAATAGGCTCGCCCCCTATTACATGGGACCTAAACAGTTCGCCGGTATGTTTAGGTCCCATGTAATAGGCGACATGGGACCTAAACATACCGGCGAACTGTGGGTGTATATTGTTACACCTCTGCCTAACCCTTCGGGGAATACAGGCGTGATGGTATGTTAAAACCACAACTAGGGTCAAATACTTCATAATGAAAATTAAAATAATAATAATCTAGACATGTTAGTATAGTAGTCGCCACGAGTCGTGAGCACAATGTCAAGTTCAATGTTGTCAAATGTCAAGTTCATTTTTTTATTTTTGGATTCTTTTATGGCGTTTTTGGGTCGCCGACGCTGCACGCGATTGGTCGGACTGATGGACAAATCGCGTGCAGCGTCGGCGGCCCAAAAAACCCTGCTCACGACTTGTGGCGGCTACTATACAAGAATTGGTTTAATCCATATCAAAACACATCATAGCTCACAGCAAACTTACGGCGGTATATTATAATTGGCAGCCTGTATCCTGCTAAATAGTTGAGCTAGACTGGTGTCGCAGAACGGGAACTGCCCGTACAGCATGGTGTACAGTACCACGCCCAACGCCCACATGTCCGACGGCTTCCCCGAGTACGGTTTGCATAGCAACACGTCCGGAGATATGTAGGCCGGCGATCCTGTAATAAATAATATTCGATATTCATCATCAACTTAGCCTTTTTGCAACTATGTTAGGGTCGGCTTCCAGTCAATCCGGATGCAGCTAAGTACCAGTGTTTTACATGGAGCGACTGCCTATCTGACATTCACAACCCAGTTACTAGACAACACGATACCTCGTGGTTAGACTGGTTGTCAGACTTCCTGGCTTCTGACTATCGGTGTCGACTGTCAAAGATCTACGAATAACAACCGAGACCAACGGCTTTACGTGCTCTCCGAGCCACGGGAGTGTCTTACCACCAGCTTCCAAACTCCGGGCTGCTACTGGCAAATCCTAATGGAAAATCCCAGTAACACTTTTTGACCGACCTAAGAATCGAACCCGGGACCTCACGCTCATCAGTCGCGCTTGTGACCACGAGACCAACGAGGCAGTCACCAATATCAAATAAATAATGAAAAAAAAACAATATCAAATTTGAAATTACACACATACCATCACGCCTGTATTTTCTGAAGGATTAGGCACATATGTAACAATATACACTCACAGTTCGCCGTTATGTTTTTTGGTCCCATGTAATAGGGGATATTATTACCGCGATGTACAATATTTTGTATGACCTATATAGTTGATCCGCGTCTAATTGTATTTGAGTTCCAATGTTTTTACACGCACTCACGGTACAGGTGAAACACCCAGTGTAGAGTGAATACCGCGAAATAAAAGAAATCCCTTACCCGTTTCATTAACAAAGGAAAGAAAGGCTTACCCCTCTGGTCCTTCAACAGGTCACGATCGCTACCAAGATGTGTCCCCAAACAGAAATTGGTAAGGATGACGCGTCCCGTTCGTTGGTTCAACACTATATTGCCCAGCTTCAAATCCCTGTGCACTATGTTTCTCTGAAAAGTTGTAAACAATAATAAATATTAGGGAATAGAAAGATAAAAGGAGTTGAGGAATGAACCTTACGCAAGACGCGGGAGCGGAGTAGTAAGCAAAAGCGTACTACCGGGCAAAGTTGCCTAAAGCTGCCCACGAGCTCTATCGCGTGTTTTTTGTTTCACTATCGTTAAGTTAGGGTCAGTTCACACGGACACGAGAGGCGCCGCGACGCTGCGCGCACATTTTAATAGAGCGACTGAAAATATATAGAATATGTTACACCATGCAGCGCTGAATTCTCGCAATGAAATGTGTGTCTTTTCGTGTAGAAAATAAAGTTTTATTTTGAGTAATGTGCGCGCAGCGTCGCGTCGCGTTTTAGTGTGAACTGACCCTAACTTAACGAGGGTGAAAAAGGAAACACGCGATACAAGTCGTGGCCAGCTTTAGGCAACTTTATCCAACTTTGCCCGGTAGTGGGCCGAAGCTAGTAAGTTTTTTCTTTGAAAGAGAAAGTATGGAGTTTGCTGTCAATTATTCTCTATACGAAACTACTTTTGGATTGGACAACTAGATTCAATATCATTGTTTTCTTGTAAATGACGTTCAAAAGGGTCTTTTAATGGTTTAATCGAAATAAATGATTTGACTTTGACTTTGACTTTACTAACTTTAATTTACCAATTTCTTTTCAACTTACCTTATGCAAATTAGCGACCACCCTCACAATATCATAAAATATCAGTATAGCTTCTTTCTCCGGAACCTTCTTCACTTTAGTAACATACTGTTGTAAGTTTACCAGCTCCGTTCCCTTCTCACTGAACTGGTGGGAACTCACACAGTCCAGAACAAGGAATAAGCGTTGACGAACCCGGCCGGTATAGACAAAACCAGTACCATTTGGATTTGGAACTTCTTCTAATGCATGGTCCTGAAAAGTAAGAAAATAATTTAAATCCTAACTATTATTATAAATGCGAAAGTAAGTTTGTTTGTTACCTTTTCACGCCTAAACCACTAAACCGATCATCTTGACAAAATCAACTGGTTGCTAATTTAATTATCTAAGTACTTTATTTTGATGAATTATTTTTCTCTTCGACATTAATTCTGCCTCGTTGGCCTAGTGGTCCTAAGCGCGACTGCTACGCTAGAGGTTTTGGGTTCGATTCCCAGATCGAGCAAAAAGTGTTATTGGGTTTTTCTATGAAATTCTCAGTAGCAGCACGGAGTTAGGATTTGTACCCGGTTAATGGCAATAGGCTCGCCCCCTATTACATGGGACCTAAACATATCGGCGAATTGTGGGTGTACATTGTTACACCTCTGCCTAACCCTTCGGGGAATACAAGCGTAATGGTATGTTATTGATTCTACATTTATGAATGACTTACGCACTGATTCCTTGTCTTTGAAATGTATATTGGTATTAAATATTACAATTAATTTAGCTTTCATTTCTAATTTGTAGTACTGAGTACGTATTGCAGTTAGAGAATCCAATCCCGGGATCCCGGGACTGTATTTGGCTAATCTCGGGATTTTCGGGATTGCCACAAACAGGTCTACTTTGCACTGCGTAGTCCGTTGCGCCTTGACAGTGACGTAGCCTAGATTTTAATTTACAAAATCCACGAAAAGATGATGAAAATCAGGTATTATCGGATTTAGAGTGACATGACTTATTTGCAGTTCCTACACAGGCTTTAGTGAGGAAGCAAATAAAGAATATTGTTAAAAGACTTAACAGTAGGGATGACACGGAAGAAGAAGAAGGATGGTCAGAATCACAAACAGATGATGAGCTAAGGCCACAAACCTCCCAATCCCAACCCCAATTGACATTAAAGAAAAAGTTACAGCTGGAAATTGATAAGAGTATAAAATCCCCAGATCCTAAAGTACAAAATGAATACAAAATTAATCGGGGTTGGCGAATAGTATTAGACGTGAAATGAGTCTGTTTGAAAATGGAGGTGTTCGTGAATATCACTTAGAAACAGCATATTAGTATCTATTGTCAATTCCTCCAACGAGTGTAGAACCTAAACGAGCATTTTCAGCTACTGCTTATGTTAACAATAAATTACGTAACAGGCTTGGAAATCAAATCTTAGATGCATTATTTCTACAATTGTAAATTCAAAATAAGTTGTTGTCTTTTAATTTCTAACCACGCATCCGTGTGTAGCAAAACCACGTGTCGTGGTGCTGTGGGTGACCACAAGTCCATTCAATATACTTCACAAGAAATATAGACACACGGAATCCGAGTCACGGACCCATGCAGGTAACGTAAGTGTGCTCATCGTGGACCGCGCGGAACAGCGCCTTTCATCATCATTTACCTGTACCCGCCCTTATTGCATGTTACTTGGGGTCGGCGCAACACCGTTTTCTTCTTCCATGCCGTCCTGTCATGATATCATAAACTCCCTTCTCTTTCATATCATTCTTCACACAATTCATCTTTTCTTTGGCCCCCCGGTCTCCCCATCCATCCATATTTATATTCATTACTCTTTTGGACACATGCTTTTCATCCCTCCTCTTTACATGCCCATATCAAGACAAACGGTTCCCTTTAAACTTTTTTTTATAGAAAGGAGGAACAGCGCCTTTACAGGTAAAAAATAAATTAAACGTGACCAATATATTTATGTACCTACTCCACTAAGTTCCAGTTACATCGGCACCCTAATTTCTTAGAACAAGGAAATTTGTCATCACAAAGGCTGCTAAAGAGTTACGCAATAAGGGCACGTTAATTAAACCCAAAACTTTCCTTTAATTATGTTCATGGCGATTGTAAACTTTATTTACCAGGCAACAATACTCAAATTCACTTAACTAGGAGGCTATCGTTTCGCAATGAATGATTTTGCGTTGCACGACAACAGTCTGAAGCCGTACAATGGAACCCCCCAATTATAAATATAGAAATGAATAGTATTGACGTGAAACGTGATTGGCTGAAAGGGGACTTTGAGATCTTGATGTACTGTTCTCTTACCTTGAACAAACCATGGTGATGAATGACTCCATCTTGGTCCTTCAATAAAGATAACAAAGAATATTCTGTATGCAATAGCATCTTGCCCTGGCGGTCATCTTGGGTTTCCGGTTGGCCTTCATTTCTAAGAGTCAGAATCTTTACCTGAAAGAGTACAAAATTTTATTAGGAAGAAAAATTGTTGTTATTTACAAATATAAATGGCTGGCAATCAATGTAGGTGTCTGAATTCAATATTCATGAATCATTCATGTCTATAGTTGTAAATGATAATGATGTTATAATCAGGATGGCCACCAGTCATTTCACATTCAAAGTAAAAGCTCGCAACCACTTGCTTATGAAGTTAGCAGACTCGTCCAACAATTAGTTTGTTATATTTCTCCACCTATGTATTTTTATCTTTCTCTACTCTGTATATTTTGTTTGTATGTATGTATATATGTATTTATTATTATATTTTATTCCTGGAAACTTTCTGTTCCTTGCACCTACTATGTTTTGTCTCTGCATCACCCTAAGGACTGGTAGAAAATGCCAAAGGCATTAAGTCCGCCTTTGTACAGTACAGGTAGGACATAGACAACGTTTTTTTACGAAAAACGACGGAACCGCGGACGAAGTTGCGGGCAACAGCTAGTAAATAAATAAGTAAACGGTTTTTAAACAGGTTTTTTTCCAATTATATTCATCTCAGAACTTTACAATGTATCTCTGAATTCAATGATGGATCTTAAGTTATTTCATACTAGCTTTTGCTTGTTACTTTGTGAGTCTGATTTTTCTTAGTTCCCTAATATTTTTGATAATAAAATATAGCATATAGCACTCATGGATAGCATAGAACTTTCAGCATTAGATCAGTAGTTCAGTAGATTAGTAATTTAAACAAACAAACAAACTTGAAATTATTATTACGGATTAAGAAAGTATAAATACATTCGACTGCTATGCTAGAGGTCTTGTGTTCGATTCCCAGGTCGAGCAAAAAATGTTATTGAATTTTTCTATGGAATTCTCCCTAGCAGCTCGGAGTTAGGATTTGTGCCCGGTTACTGGCAATAGGCTCGCCCCCTATTATGGGACATGGGACTTAAACATACTGGTGAACTGTGGGTGTACATTGGTACACCTCTGCCTAACCCTTCAGGGAATACAGGCGTAATGGTATTTTGTAAATACATTCGAGTTATAAGCAAAGGCTTGTTTGAAATCTTATGTATAATATCTGCCAGCAAGTTTTATTACGCAAGTTAGAGTAACATGCAACACATGGAAAAAAATGTTCTAATTTGATTAAATTCAATCAACTTCTTCATCTTCATCATCATCAGAACTATAAAGGGGGACAGGTTACTTCAAGTTCAATCCACCTAAATTCACAGAGAAAGATTTTTAACAGAGTAGACATGTGTACCGGCAAGATAATAGCTAGTGCATAGTGTGCTAGAAAACTGTTCGCGAAAGGCAGTCATATTTATAGCTGAACTACTATTTTTTTTTTATTTACTGCTTCGGTAGCCTACTGCTACGCTAGAGGTCTTGGGTTCGATTCCCAGGTCGAGCTAAAAGTGTTATTGAGATTTTCTATGAAATTCTCAGTGGCAGCTGGGAGTTAGGATTGGTGCCCGGTTAATGGCAATTGGCTCGCCCCCTATTACATGGGACCTAAACATACCAGCGAACTGTGGGTGTACATAGGTACACCTCTGCCTAACCTTTCGGGGAATACAGGCGTGATGGTATGTGATGGCTACTATTTAAAAGATACTTTGTACCTAAAACAGATCTGCGAAAGTATATTTCTGAAGCGAGCTGGACTTCCAGTAGTTCATAATGTAAATTAAACTCTAATTTCATAGTTTAATTGAATTGAGAATCGCAATTAAGTTCAGTTCAATTTTAATGTAGAACTGGTTTTATCAACCCTTTGTGCTATCAAATGTAAAGATATTATTATTATTAAAATGCACACAATACTGAGAAAACGCAATGATTTCATTACTATTGCACAAATAACAGAAATACCACTGTAAAAATTATAAATTGTTGCATCATTGTATTAAATGTTTTTTTTATCAAAAATCATTGTGTAAATAGGTCAACAGTGATGTTAACAAGCCTTATTACAGTATAGTAACTAAAAAAAGAGAATATTTAATTAAAATAATTACAATTTAAAAGTACTACAAGAACTATTCTTTTATAAATTATTCATGACGGCTGTACTAATGGCTCTTATTAAACTTCACACTAAGGGACTAGATACAATCATTCAGCTCTATTCAGCTTTTGTCTATAGAAAACTCCAGTTTTGTATCGCACCCCTTCAGATGCAGAAAACTAAATGCATGCATAATATGCGTCTGCACTCTCCATATTAGAATAGTGTTTTCTATGGATAATAGCTGAATAAGGCTGAATAAGTGCATTTAGTCTCATCATCAGCTTTAAATCTTCATCAGAAAGTTTACGATGTAAATATGATAAGTTTACTACGTTTACAAATAAAAGACAATGTAGTCTAAACAGAGTATTACCTGATAGAACTCATCTGTTCTCTCCTTCCTTGCTAAGCATTGCACTATGCTTTTAACAGGACTAGGCCCAAGTTTAGGACCCAGCAGGTAAGGACCAGCCTTACGTACATGTTTCTCAGGAACTGGAGTCCCTGCTGCAGGCACATCACTCTTGTTATAGGAGACTTTGGCCCTCTTTGGAGAATGGGGTCCAAACTTTTTTGAGTTCTTCAGCACCCCACTGGAAGTTGAGCTCGCGTACGCTGATATTCTAGGGATCTTCGGACTCGGCTGCAGTAGCAAAGGTCGTGTCCTCTTTCCATGATTCGTACTGCTTTCTGGTCTGTCTTGATCCATAACTAGTGCAAGTTCACTATCGAAATTCAACAACTAAACACAACGCTATTAACCAAAGTAATGAAGTAATCGCTTTGTTGGATCACGGTTTACTGGTTTCGAGCGATTGATGTTACGCGAACTACTGCTACGATGAAAATAACGCAAAATTCGTATTCTCATTTATTTACCTACGAAATGAAAATGTCTGATTTTACGTTCAGAAACAGCACGCAAGGCATATGATCCGGTCCCGTACCATTGGGGGAATAGAAGTTTTTAACAAAAATCAATTGTTTTGTTTTAATTTATTACATCTTTTTATAAGTATTCAAATCGCAATCGATTATAGTCTTTTACATTATTATTGAAGCTATCTCTAACTTCTTCGAAAAGCCTATTACATTTTAGGTACTTTGGATAAACTTCGAAGCATCCATTTCTAAACGATAAATGACAATGTCGGTCTAATGGCCCTACCATACTTATCGTAACATAATTCAGTTAAAAAAGAATTTAGGAGTAATTATTGCCAATAACGACCCAAGCATTGAAGTAAGCTACCAAATAGTGTTGTTGAACATGCAGCAACAAACAATAAGGATTATACTTATGTAATGCATGAGTCCATTTCAATTATTTTTAAATGGGCTTTCTCTAATCCGAAATGTATGGCTTGTATGGTAGGTTACATGATTATGGTAGAAGACGGTAAATCTCTGCACACGCGTCATACGCTATAGTGGCCACTTGTAACCAGAAGCGGCTACTAATTAGTAACAGAGCGCCACAGCTACATAATATATGGTCGATGAGCGACACAAGTTTTCGATGGCCGCTATCTTTATTAACACAGAGCGTTTGGAAAGTATCGGCGTTTAGTGGTGAGTGGCAATGGCACCCACACGAAACCAGAATCTGTATCCCTTAGTATGTTCTGACCACCAGCGTTTTCTGTGTGTTGCAAGTTGCTGTAAACTGGACGAAAATTGTCGGTCACAGCTCGGTGATGGCGTTTTGTGGCTGTACCGCTTGCCCCTTGCCCTGTATGCGGCAAGGTACACACGAGAAACTATGTCCTACAGCCACTGACAGTCACATAAACGGAGTCATAACAGTTTATGATCACTCAACTCTTCGTTAATGGTTTTTGTAGAAGAGATACTACAATTTAAAACGTAGTGATTTCATAAATATACTCTGTAACAAAATGACAAAATCATACCATCAAACAAAATCTCCTGTCACATGTCAAACAAAATGTTAAAAATAAAAAAGACAGTTGCATGAATCATAATTGCAGTGTTTTATTGAAACAGTTTGTTGTGTTTAACGTTTTTTTAAGCGTCTAATAAATATATAATTCAGTACAATTTCTGCTATGATAAGTCAGTTTCAGTTACATCGTCCTCAGTGTGTAAGGGTCATTATTCCTACACTGACAATATTGACAATTTGATTTTGACAGATTTTATAACCATGTTTGTCACGATATTTCTTGATTGTATTTTGTGAACTCGTTTCTGATCGTATTGTGCAATAATATATTAAAAAAACATTTATTCTTGTATATAGTCAGTAATTAAATCACGGCAAAATGTGGAAAGGTTTGAGATTAACACACTCCCAGTTAGCAAAGTTTCATCATAATGGCCCCAAATTTCAACCAGTCGGTGTCCCCGCTATAGATTCCGTATTAAACCAATGGTACGAATTTTGTAAGAAACCGCCCAAAGGATTTGAGAAGTATTTCGAGCCAAGTAAAAAACAGCCTAAAACTACCGAGAAAGAAGCACCGCCTACACCTTCGAAGGGTGCCCAACCGTCTTCGAAACCGACTACTGCTCAGGATAAATGGAACATGAACATGTTCTCCGGTAGTTCAGGTGGCGGCCGCGGTGGCTACGAAGGCCAGGATAGAGAAAAATGGATGATGTTTGGTGCAATGGGTATCGTAGGAGTATTAGCATCTATAGCGTATTTCGAACTCCGCTACAGAGAAATAAGCTGGAGAGACTTCGTCAATTTATATTTACATAAAGGTGTTGTGGATAAATTAGAAGTCATTAACAAAAAATGGGTTAGAGTAAGATTACACCCAGGTTCGGCCATTGATGGAAAAGTCATCTGGTTTGCTATTGGCAGTGTGGACTCATTCGAGAGAAATTTAGAAAACGCACAAATTGAAATGAGTGTGGACCCACCAAATTTCCTTCCTGTTATATATAAGACTGAGGTTGAAGCCTCTAGTTTAACAGGCATGCTTCCAACCATACTAATTATAGGATTTTTAATTTACATGATGAGAAGATCGGCGGACATGATGGGGCGTGGTGGAAAGAGAGGAGGTGGACTTTTCGGGGGTGTCATGGAGTCCACAGCAAAGCTAATTAATCCAACAGATATTGGAGTCAAATTCCAAGATGTAGCTGGATGCGAAGAGGCGAAGATAGAAATTATGGAGTTTGTAAATTTCTTAAAAAATCCTCAACAATACATGGACTTGGGAGCCAAAATCCCTAAAGGAGCCTTGCTTACTGGCCCTCCTGGTACTGGTAAAACCTTGCTGGCGAAGGCTACTGCAGGAGAAGCCAACGTACCATTCATTACAGTCTCTGGATCAGAGTTCTTGGAGATGTTTGTGGGTGTTGGTCCATCCAGAGTTCGTGACATGTTCTCAATGGCACGTAAACATGCACCGTGCATCCTGTTCATTGATGAAATTGATGCTGTCGGTAGGAAAAGAGGAGGACGTAGTTTTGGAGGTCACTCGGAACAGGAAAATACCCTGAACCAGCTTCTAGTCGAAATGGATGGGTTCAACACGACAACTAACGTAGTGGTGCTAGCTGCTACAAACAGAGTTGATATTCTGGATAAAGCCCTACTAAGACCAGGTAGATTCGATAGGCAGATATTCGTTCCTGCTCCTGATATCAAGGGAAGAGCTTCCATTTTCAAAGTTCATTTGTTTCCTCTGAAAACCACTATTGATAAGGATAAGCTGGCACGCAAGATGGCTGCACTTACACCAGGTATAATTTCAATTTTACATAATATCAGGGGGGCAATCGTCATACTTTTTCTCATACCAATTTACCTGTTTGTTGTAAAGATGAAATTCTATTTTGAATGATTTTTATTACAATAATTAGCCTTCTGATTGCTAACTTCCGTTACTAATTATTATTCTTTTAACTGTTATTGTAATTGAAGCAGTATTTAAAATGCACATTTATCTACATTTTTATAGAAAAAAAATATGTTTGATATTTTTGATTACTGTATGCAGTATTAATGGTGCTCTAGGCTTGCTGACTCTATTGCCTATTCAATATACCCAAATTAAAATCATCTTGTAGAATAATGAAAAGAAAGAAACTCATATCCCCCCTATACCCAGTCACCCTTCCTCCTCACCAAGTAAATTCCTGGCTATAGCCTTGTATGTGCTGGCGGCTTTTAAGCGAGGGCGGATGTACTTTCGTGTCGCCAGCAGAACAGCAAATGCGTTGCTGATGCACTAGCATATTAAATAGGCAAGTTAACCTGGCTTTTCGAACAAAGAATTAACGTGACATACCTATTATCAAGCGCGCATAAACTGCAGTGATTGTTTGATTGAACTGTTGACAATTGGGTAGGTGACACTACTAATCAATTGACGTACTTTTTATGAGCTGTCAAAATGCGATTCCCCCATAGATTTTGTATGATAATACTAAACCATGACGTCACTTTTTAGTCATGTCAATTCACTTACTATTTATTGATTTCAAACCAACCAAAAATGGAATTTTATAGTTATTTAAAAATTCATCGGGTTTTCAGGGCTAAAAGAAACTTTTTTTTATGAAGTTGTGTCTTTTTTTTTTTTTTGGTGGGTGGGAAATCATCAAATAACTTCTCCCGCCCTGGGAGGGGCGGGAGGGAGTGTCAGACGTTTACTGACTAAAACCCACCCATGTTCCTTCTTGTGCCCTTTGCGTTCCGGGGGCGCGGTATCTCTTACGAACAACCCGCAGCCATGAAGTTGTGTCTTGGAATTTTTGTATGTATAGTGTCATCTACCCAATTCAGTCAACCAACTAATTCTAGCAGCATACTCGCGCTTGTCTATCGCAATTGAATCGTAAACCTAGGTGTAGTTGTCCTGCGAGTTGTTCGAAAGAGATACCGCGCCCCCGTAACGCAGAGGGCACAAGAAGGAACATGGGTGGATTTTAGTCAGTAAAAGTCAGACACTCCCTCCCGCCCCGCCCAGGGCGGGGAAAGTCATTTCATGATATCCTATCCAGAAAAAAAAGGGGTAGTTGCCATAATTGTATTGGCGATTACAGTACGGCCGACATGTCTTGACAAATCTGAGGTTAGCCGATTAGCTGCGCAGTAGACTATTTTAGTCCTAAAAGTCCATTGCGCAGCTAGACGGCGAACTTCAGACTCGCCAAGATACGCCGGTGGTACTCATCATCGTCATCTGCTTAGCCTTTTGCCAACTGTATTGGGGTGGGCTTCCAGTCCAACCGGATGCAGTTGAATACCAGTGTTTTATATAGAGCGCTACTTATCTGACCTCCACAACCCAGTAACTGGGCAACACGATACGTCTTGGTTAGACAGGTTGTCAGACTTCCAGGCTTCTGACTATCCGTAACAACTATCAAAGATCTATGAATGACAGCCGCGACCAACGGCTTTACGTGTCATACGTCTGTCGTACTGTACACGTAAAAATATATTTTTTAAGATCTACATAAAGACATATTTCAAATACTTTTTCAGGTTTCACCGGCGCTGACATCGCGAACGTTTGCAACGAAGCCGCCCTAATCGCCGCTCGAGAGTTAGCTAACAATATTAACATGAAGAACTTCGAACAAGCCATCGAGAGAGTTGTCGCTGGCATGGAAAAGAAATCCAACGTTCTCCAGCCTGATGAGAGAAAGATTGTGGCATACCACGAGGCTGGCCACGCAGTCGCCGGCTGGTTCCTACAACACGCCGATCCACTACTCAAGGTGTCCATCATACCTAGAGGAAAAGGCCTCGGTTACGCTCAGTACTTGCCCAAAGAACAATACCTTTACAGCAAAGAACAACTGTTCGATAGAATGTGCATGACGCTCGGCGGAAGAGTCAGCGAAGAAATTTTCTTCGGCCGTATCACAACGGGCGCCCAAGACGATCTGAAAAAGATAACCCAAAGCGCATACGCACAAATAGTTCACTACGGTATGAACCCCAAAGTAGGCAACGTATCATTCGAACTGCCCCAACCCGGTGAAATGGTAATCGATAAACCATATTCGGAAAAGACAGCGGAATTAATCGATTCCGAAGTTAGAGAATTGATAAACAGCGCCCATATATTTACAACCGATTTGCTGATTAAGCATAAGGATAACATTTCCAAAGTAGCTGAGAGATTGTTGAAGCAAGAGATTCTTAGCAGAGATGACATGATCGAGATTCTTGGAAAGAGACCATTCCCTGAAAAGAGTACTTATGAGGAGTTTGTAGAGGGAACGGGATCCTTAGATGAAGACACGACGTTGCCTGAAGGTTTAAAACAATGGAACAAAGAGAAAACACTGGCAGCCAATCCGAATTCAGAATGTTTAAAAAAACAGGAGTCCAAACCACCTGCTAGCGCTGCCAAGTAATACAAGTTAAGGCTTTATTGTTGTAGTTTGATAATAGTCAGTTTTACGTGAAAATATTTTAATTACCTTTAAGATGTAAAGGTTTTTCTTTATTAAAGTCTATGGACGTGTGAACATGACTTCGATTTGTTTTTTGTAGTGTGAGAGCGAATTGATTATCTGGAAATGGTATCAGCATTTACCCTGTCAACTGTTAAGTTTACAGACAAAAGTGAAGACGTTAGACACCTTTAACTGACACACCAATAATAAAAAATGATTCAAGCATTTGTATAGCTACTCCACTATTTCTATTTTGTAAAATAAACAAATTCCAGTCCAATGCAAGTTTGATTTTTTTTTACTTATTTTGCTTTTAGTTTTTTTAATTAAAATAAATTGCGATTGTCGCGAAAGCTGGCTTATTATGTAGAGTAGAATATAGTTAACTTAAAAAAGTAATAAATTTAAATCTTTGGGACAATGTAGCAAGTATTATTATTTGACTATTTGTGTGAGTGTGTTCTGTGTCTATTCTGCTGAACTGGGTTAAAACTTAGAAATACTATCAACTTTTTGTGGGTTTCTACTTGTCACCCGCCACGCCTTAAAAGTTGAACGAGCCTTTGAGAGTAAACTTAGTAAATACTGCTGTTGATTTACTTATAACAATACAATTTTTGTTGAAAATTTTCTTTTTTCATTTCTTTATAACCTCTCGTCTTTTCTGAAATTCACAGAAGAATTCCTGTTCACCTATATCGAATTCTTTAGCACAATCGGCGGAAGGTTTTGCCCTCAACCTATCAGACTAATCAGGTACATGATTTACGTCATAAAAGATAATTTCCCATCATCGGGGACTATGGCAAGCTTAGCAAAACTGGAAAACCGTTTCCAGTGCATACCTAATGGTGGATGTCTGTACGTAACTCCAGATCATGACCGTCTTAGGCGAGGGGAGCGGGTTACGAAACGGCTCCCCAAGGCATTTGGATTTTATAAATTAGGTACAAATCAATTAAATATCTTGTGTATAATTTTAATAGGTACCTACTACAGTACTACTATAAGAGATGGGACCAGCACCGATAGAGCCTAAAAAACTTGGTCAGGCTTTACATCCTAAATGTTCCTGTCGTAAATAGTGACATGACTAGGGTTTCGCAAAAGCGCGCCCACGTTAAAGTATTCCATTGGTGTCGATTTTAGAATCGCAAATACGACGGCGCACTACACAATAAATTCCACTGTGCGAGCGTGTTAATCGTAGGGAATTCCCCTTCGAAGGCGCTAGGAAGCTTCGAACTCCCGGTTTCTTAAAAGAAAAAATGTACTTATGTGGCAAATTATTAAGCGCGCATAACCTGCTGTGATTGGCTGATTTAATTATCAACCACCAATTACAGCAGCATACGTTTTTGACAATTTAATGACATACTTTATTCTTTAGAGAAGCCGGGCCTTAGGTTCTTGTATAAAATACAATAAGCGACAATATTCTTATGAAAGAGAACAATATAAATTGTGTGTTTTAGTATACTCACGCAACCTGGGACATTAACAATATGAAGATAGTTGGGTTTATACTTAGGTAGGTAGGCACCCACTCAATACCTAGTTTTTAAACTTACCGCCATAACGATGTTCGATTTTATCGTTAGATACGAAGTATGTAAGTATATAAGGTGTTAGGTACTTACAATTATTTTTGTTCCTGCCGTAACTTACGAGTTAAAACGTATGAAGTATTACCCACCTAAGTACTTATATCTACACTATGCACAAAGCGTAATAATTGACATGCATACGCATTGGTACTTACTACTGTTAGAGTGCCTACCTGCTATCATGCTGGGCGCCTGACCTTGATTGATATGGTCAGTGATGCAATGGCGTACAGGTTTTCTATAATGTTTAAATACTTTGTTTACGATACTACGGTACATAACTAATACATCCATGCCTTTGTATTTTGTTTAAAACGAATGGACTTGGCGAAAATGTATGGAGATAAGAGATAAGTTTTGGCGGGAATTTGTGTACTCATTATTATAGGTTAGTTTTGTAGATTGAATTTATGTATGAAAATGGAGCGGGAAATATGATTGGAGTGCAAGTAGGTAAGCAAAACTTCTGTTTGTGTATAAACAGAGTTGTGTGAAAGTATTACCCGCATAGGTTTTTGGCGGGAAGACACACATAGCGTGAAGGAATGGGTTTTGTTAATGTGTATAGGGTCGCATTTACGGTTTCGGGATTAAAATAACGTACTACATTTCGAGTACCAATATATTTAATTGGCCACTGGCTGAAATTAAAGATTTACATTTGCCTCCCTTCCAAGTAAGTCCAATGCAGTAGGGCAGGCACTTTCGCGCGGGTAACAAGTATCCTTGCCTCCCGTTAAGAAACGTACAGGCCGGAGGATCAGCGCGACAGTGCCTGCCCTGTACAAAAAATTGAAGGAACAACTTCAACAAAAAAAAAACAGGGTTATATTAAAATTATAATATGAAAATATTCAAATATCAGCTGAAAATACATCCAGCCTTATTTCTGTTTATTTAAATATTCACTACATTTACTTTATACATCACCAATTTCTTAAGTAAATTCAGTTTTTGTACAATATAAAAAGAATCTTATATTATCATCTATGTTTACACGCGAGAAGTGTATAACACGCCCGCAATCGCATTACAGCTTGATCTAACCGAGCGAACGAGAAATAAAGAGAAATCGTAACAAAATATTTAAAATTATGGTAATTATTACAAGTAACTACACTATTTTTATGTTCAACATTTTATGTCAATATTCATTATTATCTATACTTAATTGAAGCCTATGATATAACATTATAAATGATGAAAAACATTTTCTTCATGATATCATTCAACAATTAATCCATTAACAACTTGCATCCATTTACTCGTATCTATCGAACGGAAAATTATCACTAATCTCAGTAACAACAAAAGGTCCATATCAATGACAGTCTCTAATTTTTTCCCCTTTGGGTTTTCGGCCCCTCTTTTTACCGGCGGAAGTGACACCGGCTAGCGCCATTGCGGCGCGTTTCGCGAGACACGACTTACAGAACCAGTCTTCTGTTGCACCGGGTTCTTCCGTGATGCCGACGCACACCCAGTGATACCACCCGTCGCATCCGTCACAACCGATCATCGGCGAGCCGTTGTCAGGCCGACCGCATGCTGGACAGACCCAAATCTTATTCCCGTGCTCGTCCACGTAATAAGGTGTGGGTAACGGTCCGGTTGGCTTGTCGACAACCGCGGGGGGTGGCGGGGCCGGTGCCGGCGCCGGTTCTTCCGAAATCGGCGTAACGTCATCGTCAAAACTTTCTACGTGCCCTTTCTTACACAGTGGTTTGATTAATATCCTTTTATATTTCGATGAGGATGGAGTATTTTTTCGGGGTGGCGAGCTTCCGGACGGCGGAGAAGAAGAGTGGCCTTCGATGTCTGCGATGTGGTTGTGTTTTGAATGTTTCGGTTTGGGCGGCCTCGTCACTAGTGCGGATATTTGCGCGAGTTCCGGAGAGCGACTGTGCTCCCTGGACAGCGACTCATCCTTCATCGGCGAATCATCCTCCTCATCTTCCTTTTTGATGACCGGTTTGATATTCAACTTGTATAAATCCGGCGAACTCGGAGGCATTGGTGAATTAGAGTTGGACGAGCTCAGCTTGAGTGTTAGCTTCGGTACTAACCCGTCCGCGACTTTTTCCTTCTTTTTCTCCTTCTTCTCTTTCTTCATTTTATCTTTCAACTCTTGCCTCTCCTCCTTTTCTCTTTTCTTTCCAGATTTATCTTTGTTCTTATCCTTTTTATCTTTTTTCTTCTTGATTTTGATGCCATCTTTATCTTTCTTTTCTTTCTTATGTGACTTATCCTTTTTCCTTTCAGAATTTTCTATTTCCTTCTCCTGAGGAAGCTCTGGAGTCGGTACTCTAACAGGCACTGGTATGGGTTCTAATTTCTTTTCGACGATAGGTTCTGGCGTCGGCAAGCGGGGCGGGACGGGCGACGGCCTAGGTGGTTCTAGTCTTACGGGGTCCATTTTTGGAGGATTTAATTCGATAGTTATATCTGGCGTAACAGGAGGCATTTTATACATATTCGACTTGTGATCTTTATGAGACTTGGATTTATGCTTCTGTAAAATGTTTGGAATGGTTTGAGATTTGTGCTTGTCGTGTCTGTCCTTTTCTCGACCCATTATCGAAGATTTATGCATGCCTCTGTCATCGTCATTGTCAACGGGAATCACTTCTAAACTAGGACGACGACGTAACATTGAAGGTAATTTCATAGGGGAAGATCTAGATGTGTGGGGGAAGTTACCCATAGGAATTAGTGGATTTCGAATACCAGGGTTAAGACCACCAGGCAAGAAACTAGGTCCTGGAATCAGGCCAGGCCCCCCTGCACCTAATGCAAATGGATTGGTGAGCAAATTTGACGGCGGCAACCCTCTTAGTGCTGGATTATTGGCCAACTCAGCTAGAAAATCATTACCAGGTATTAATCCAGGAGTAGGTATTAAACCTGGACCAGGCATTAAACCTCTCCCTGGAGTCATACCAGTGAAGAATGGGAAACCAGGTGGCATTTGTGGCAACTTTGATTCATTCTTTGGCCTACTTGATTTGGGTGGCTTTATACCACTCATTTTCATACTTTGCTTTTCTGCTTGTGCTACCTCAAATGCTATCATCTGCTGTTGTTTCTTCAATAACTTTGCTTCTAGTTTTGCAGTTTTATCTTTCTTGTCCTTATGTTTCTTGTCTTTCTTAATTTTTGGACTGACACTAGCTATAACTTTGGGATAAGGTACTTGCAAGGATTTATTTATTGATATACTAGGACGATGTTCTACTTGCGGTGCTCTAGAAGCAATAGGATGCACATCTATAGAATCGTCATCAATGTTTATCACTTCATCAGTCCTCAAGTCCATAACTTTAGACAAATCAACAGCACTATTATCATTATTGTTCACAACGGGCTCTTCAGGTTTCAATCTAAAAGGTTCGTGGGATCTACTTTCAATTGCATTATCATGTGCAGAATTGTGTAACCTTGAGATCATTGTATCAGACTGTAACTTTTCATGAACAACCTCTGGGGTGATTCTATCTTCTTTTGATTTGTTCGATATCCTTTTAAATATATTAATCTTTGATCTGTCTGGTTGAGAGGCCAATTTCTCCTCTTCGTCAATTACTTCTTTCTTTATTTCCACTTCGGGTATGAAGGAATTAGTGGAAGGATGTGATTTATGTACAGGAATAGAATTAGAAACAAGTGGAGATTTAGAAATAGGTATTTTTCTTGGTACTGGAATTGTATCCTCAGTTAGTACCGAGTTTCTGGGCATCACTGGTGGTACCAGTGCTGGTGCTGGTGGTGGTGGTGGTGGATCTGCAGGCTCCTGCTTGATGTGCGGAACTGGTCTTACAGGTTCTACAACAGGAGGTGGTGGAGGCATCACAGATCTCGAAGGTTGAGGTGGAGTGGCCACAGCTTTTGGCGCTGGCATAGTCACATGATTATGATGTGTGGGATGGACATCTTTATTTTTCATTGGATGACCAGGTGGATACTTATTCAATTTACTACTATCCTTAGATTTACTACCCTCACCTTTATGACTCTTATCTTTTCGTTTACTTTTCATAACTTTACCATTCAATAACTTATTCTTCTTAGATTTCTTATCACTTTTCTCTACTATTGGTGCCTTCATTACATTAGAATGATGTGAATTTGCTTTGTGTTTGTCGTAATGTTTTTCTGACATAATAGCAGGAGGCCGTGCCTCAGGCAATTTACCCTCACGTGCCGGAGACAGGAAACCTGACATAGTCATCATCACACTACTGATTTCTCTAGTCCTTTCCTCCTCATCCAAACGTAACCTTGGTCTTTTACTGTTTGGTAATGAAACTGGATCAGTGGGTCTCTTAAAGATTTCCTTGTTTTTATCTGGGCTATCGGTGACTGAAATTTCTGGACTTGTACATGTTGCATTATTAGTGTCAACATTATCAATACCATTTTGCCGAATTTCAACAGTTCCTGCCACAATAGGTGTATCTCTTTCCTTTTCAGGGTACATAGGGGGCAGGTGCTCATGCACATGCATAGGTCTCGTGACCACTTCATGACTTCCAGGTTTGAGAAAGTTCAAATTAGAATCTTTAGGTTTAGGAAACTTTTCAGAGGTTACCGGTGCCGGCACGGGTGGAACGCACCTTGTATACTCTGTCAATTCTGGTAAATGAATGTGTAGGTCACGAAATACTAATCCTAAGTCATGTAAATTTGGTTCAGTCCTATTAAATTGTTCGGCGTATCTATTAGCTTGTGTCCCAAGTGACCGTATGTACTTCTCCAGTACATGCACCAAAATGTCCAGTGGAGTTGAGTTTATACCGTTCCATCCTATAGTTTGGCATATTTGCGCAACATTCCTTCGCAGTATCTCGCGGGCGTACGCCTCTGACATTATGACACCAACAAGTTATCTGGAACAAACGAATATATCCCATTTATTACGATAGTTCACAGCTAATTGAATAACAAACATACCATTTGTCATATTCATCATGTTTACAACTATAAATAATCATGTTACGAACGTTAGGACTCCTGAAACAGCGAATCTCATGATTTTTATACCTGCAAGTGTCTAGTAGTACAGAGTCGTGATTCCGAATGGGTGAAAATTTCACGTTTGGAACACACATGTATGCTTCACTACAATCTTAATAACTCAAGGATAATTTATAAAAACACATAAAGCGTTTACAATGCAAAATAACGAAGTGTTTACGTAAAAACTTCTCAGCATTCTAAAAACACAGTGCCCCGTGCGCCATGATTGCATTTTGGGTTGTCAATGTTGAGTGTTGCAACAATAAAATATTTAAAAGGCGGTCTATTAGAGATGCGTTCACGTCAAAAGTAAAATAAAATTATTTATCGACTAGGTATTGAATAAAAAATGTTTAGGACGGTCACCCCACTTGATATGTACTAAAATGTGGGCCAATGTGGCTTTTAAGTCTTTTTAATTGTTTCTCCCACTTATATTTATTTAATGATTTATAAGCACAGTAAATATTTATAATTAGAAAGCATTTATGTCACCCAAGATAACATTTTCATCCGCATGATTGGGCTAGTGCAAACAGCGCAGGGTACCAGACTGGTTGAAAGTATTGGGGTGGCTAATTTCAGATTTGACAATGAGAATCTATAAAGCATGTCGATGCAGTTTAAGTTGATCCAGTATTCTTCTCGAGTTTGATGCCCAGCACTATATTTGTACTCCACATAGCCTGGAATTTATTATTCTTAAATTCCCATTTGAGCAAGTTTTTGTTGCATAACCAACTTGTGCTCAATATTTAATTATTTATAGCGTTTTATAATGTATTTAAATGGTCTTAAAAATACAAAGATACAAAATCATTGGATACAGAAAAAATGTATTCGGACTTTGTTGAGAAATATTGATCGATCTATACTCTACTCATTGATTAAAGGATCATAATATAAAGATTATTATGAGTCAATGAAAATATTGTATAGTTATGATTCCCTGCAGTTCAGCTCGCCTTGCAATTCGTTTAATATCGAGTGGTTACACGACATAATCCAATCGAATTCGAACAGTATCTGTCGGTAACGGTAATAATAAGCAAGCCACTCGTAATATCGAATCTATGTACCAAGCAATCTTCAATACCAATACTTTATGAAATATATTTTAAACATTTTTTTTTATATTCTAAAGAGAAGAAGATTTATTGTAATAGTTTTGTAAAATATAAAATAAAAATTACTAATCCCACGTGGT
Organism: Caradrina kadenii; assembly: GCA_947462355.1. Classification (NCBI taxonomy): domain Eukaryota; kingdom Metazoa; phylum Arthropoda; class Insecta; order Lepidoptera; family Noctuidae; genus Caradrina; species Caradrina kadenii. The sequence goes on along the minus strand of OX381692.1, from coordinate 10,098,926 downwards.
TTTGTTCGAATTAAGAGGCAGAACCATTAAAACCTTCGATGTTAACTTAAAAAAAAAAACTGACAGTTTGTCAAATCCGCTAATGGTCGACGGACTGTGATATGCTTTTTGTAGATAGAATTTCATATTTCTTCGTTTTTATACTCGAAATAAACGTTAATATACAAAGACACCCGATAATCTCATGAATTCATAGATAAAATCGTGTTAGGCAGCACGAGGAGCTGAGTTAATTCAGCAAAAATTTTCACGTAGCTATTGGACGAGTTCGAGCAGTATAGTTTTAACGTTTTATAACTTTTTCATGTTAAAACTGTTGGTATTGTGGGTTGAGTGGTGAAGTTTGAAGATGACTACGTCCTCTGAGGACGTTTTGCTAAGTGTGGGCTGCGTGAGGTACAAGAAGGGTGATGGCACTTTGTATGTTATGAACCAAAGGTTAGCATGGATGTTGGAAAACAGAGACACAGTTGCAGTATCTCATAAATATGCTGATATCAAAAGTAAGTAAAAAATATGACTGTTCCTAGCTATAAGAGAAGTTCAAGTATACAAACAAGAAGAAACTAGTAAGTTAACATAGGAAATGCATGTAAAATCCTATGTGTTTCATAATTAATGTTATTCACACATCTCTATTAGATAAACATGCAGAGATTGTAGGTCTCTGTACACCACCTGCATGGCTATCATGTTACATTGATCCATAGTACATCTAAATGTAAACATGGCTATTCAGCGCATATTTTAAACATCATGCATTATAGGTACTAGATATACTCTGCTTGCTATGCATACTCACTTCAAAAGATTAATAATACTTGCTTTAGATAACACATTTTGTATTAGAAAGCGTTATCTTTTGTAAAGTGTGTATGCATTATCATTCGCGGTGATTCTTCAATAATACACCACCATCTATCCTATATCATAAATATACTCTTATAGACACAAGACCTTAAATGTTAATGAAATACCAGCACCTCCTCATGATGTGAACAGGTTTGAACTTGTTGTTTTCATGATGTTTGTACTATCAAAAGGACCTTGGATGAGATGAATCATCTTTGTTTTTTTGTACTAGAATTTAATGGTAGTTTTTTTACTATTTCTTAAATCTTTGCAAATTATTATTTAAAGAGTAATAAAGGTTACTGTTTCATTAAATATGACAGGAATAAGAATATTTAAATATAATTGAATGAAAAATTATGGTTTTCATATAACTGTTTCTGGTTAAGTATATAAGTATAAATTGTAGGTAAAAAAAGGTCAGGATGAAAAGTGAGATTGGTGTGACTACTCAAAGAGGCAGTACATGGAAAACATTCTCCCTCATTAAGTTCCTTTTATTCCAAATCATCATCATCATCATAATAGGAGCCGTATGACATTTACTGCTGGACATAGGCCTCTCTAGAGATAGTTCCATATATAGCCCAACACCTTTGTCTTATGAGGGTAGACAGAAAACACAAAACACCACCTGACTAGTCTACAATCCTTACATACTTCTTTCGCCTTGTCCATGTTCATACATCTGTTCATTTATATCAACTTAGTTTGTGATTGATTATGGTTTTCATGATTGAAGAACCTACTACTATACAGTACTTACTTCTTTACTTTCTGGCTGACCAACTTCTTGACAATTTAAGTGCTAAAAATGATTTATTTAAAATAATAAATATTTTTAGTAATTTCATTGAAGCCTCTTATGCTTTGGGGATTATGTTTAATTTACATACATACATAAATTCACACCTTATTCCCATGGGGGTAGGCAGAAACCATAGAATGTCACCTGCGACAATCCTTACAGACTCCTTTTGCCTCGTCCACATTAATACATCTGGTCATACAAGCGTTACCGCAACCGGTTATGAGTACTGTGCATCTGACCTTTCTGAATAATATACAAACAACAACATAAATTGTTTTCAAATAGTTGTTTCATTCCTTAGAATTCCTTACCAGCTTTTTTTCATTTTACAGCACAAAAAATATCCCCAGTAGGTAAACCAAAAGTGCAATTGCAAGTTGTATTACATGATGGCACGTGTTCTACGTTTCATTTCGTTAACCCTTCCGGAGCGGATGCACAGGCTAAAGACCGAGATCAGGTGAAGATGTTGCTGCAAAACTTACTACCAAAGTTTAAGAGACAGATTGATGGGGAACTGGAGATGAAATCAAGGTAAGGATAGGTTTAATTCATTTATAACACAAAATTAAAAATTTTAAGTAACCTCCGACAGAAGAATAAATCTCCCTACCGTAGCTAACAAAAGAGCTGATAACTTTGAAACCGCTGAACCCATTTCCAGCAAACATAGCTTATAACACTCCCAACTAATTCACCTTTCAAACATATAAACACAGTAGCTACGATGCCACACTGCCCGTGATAGATTTTTACCATCTGAGAAAATGGTATAGCGTTTTTATTATTTCAAATATACTTAATATTACTCATATTTAATGAGATTACAGATAGTAAAGTGACAATCAAATATAGCCCTTATTATGAAAGACATAAACATACATTGCACCTACTATGTTTTACTTAAATGCCTAAGACATTAATTAAGTCCGCCTTTGTACAGTGTATTTTTTTACGTTATGTGCATAAAAGTTAATAAATAAATAAATAACTGTGAAGTAGGATAAGGAAGAGGTATGACATCTACAACCTGGGGCAATAGGTATGGTGTTTAGTTAGTTTTTTTAACTATCTAAAAAATTACCAAACACTATGCTACACTATGAATTTCTCCTGTATCGTGGGTGTGTTTACAAACAACCAGCCCCACATCCAGAAACAACTAGCCCCGGAACAACTATCTGTAGGTCGCACAAAAATTTATTTCGTGCGGGAATCGAACCCGCTACACGCAGCGCAGCAGCCAATCGCTCAGCCACTGCGCCAATCGTGCCGTCCGTTTATTTGTTACATACACTCAAATCTGTCCTCTTTATCAAATTAGTATAGTTAAGACCATTAAAAGGAACAGAAAAAAATTGTCATCTACCAGTGATTTTTATACAAAACGGATTTAATTAATTAGCAGACCAATACAACTGGTTAACCATAACAAACCATTTATTCAACTGTATATTGAAAAAAAAAAAACATGTTTTGTTATTGAGCCAAGTCCAAAATGTGGTTGAAACTTCAAGATAAAAATAGTTGAACAACATTAATTTGTAACCTTTCACTGACATTGCTATAAACGTTCGAAGTGTCATACAATTACATTTTCGACTTTAAAAATAAATACACAGAACATGCAGCTTGCAATACAGAGGTCATGAATGACAAGTCAACATGATTCGGAAAATAAGAAGGATACTATATACTAGTTGATGACTGCGACTTTTTTCGCATGATTGTTCATTTATGATGGGGTTCAATTTTTTTTTGCATGGAGCCCTAATTCTTTTTCTAAAAAAATGTAGCTTAAGTTACTTCTTATAACATCGGCCAATAATGAGTTTTATAGTATGAGTACTGTGTAATTCTATACAAATAAATTAAATTTAAGGGTCTGTTTGTCATTTCAAATTACAAGCTTTTCACTAAATGTATATCAAAGTATATACGGTACAAACATAAAAAAAAACAATTTTTAAAATTTTTGTCTCTCTGTTTGTTTCGGCTTATTTCCGAAACGGCTGGACCGATTTTGACTCACTCGCAGATAGCTAATGTTGTAAAAAGTAATTTAGGCTATTTTAATTTTTTTTATTGACTTAATTTTTTTTTTAAATAGAGGGTTATGCAAAAACTTAATTGAAACCAATAAAATAGTGAACGCGAATGAAGTCGCGGACAACAGTTAGTATTCAATATATGTAATATGTATTTAGTAAACAGCTGTTATTTTGACATAACAAACACACAATTCACTTTTATTTATTTGTATAGATTCAGGCCCTATTCATGAACATTGTGCTTTTGTACTCTGTTTGTACAATAGGAAATTGTTATACAACATATGCAGTTAGTAAAATACAAGTAACAAATTCATTGGATTTTTTTGTTGGTCTGTTCTTCCAATGTAATGTCCTCTTAAATGATAAGAGGTCATTTTTACGAATCTTTCTCCTTGCTGCTGCTCTCCTCGTTAGCCTAGTGGTCCTAAGCGCGACTGCGGTCGAGCAAAAATTGTTATTGGTTTTTCCTTTAAAATTCTCAGTAGCAGCTCGGAGTTAGGATTTATACCCGGTTAATGGTAATAGGCTCGCCCCCTATCACATGGGACCTAAACATACCGGCGAACTGTGGGTGTACATTGGTACATCTCTGCCTAACCCTTCGGGGAATACAGGCGTGATGATATGTTTAATGTTGTTACTCTTTCACACTTAAATGGTTGAACGAAATTATCTGAATTTTTGCACAAATATTGATAGGATGATTTTTCTCGCTTTTGTGTTTCTGAAAGATAATTTAGGACTTTGGCTTAATTCTGCAGTTTATGCATACAGAGTCTCAGGTTAGAAGCTAGTCTTTATCATAAATGGTAAGCCTCAGGAGGCTTACCTTATTATTAGTGACAATGTTCATGGGTTTCCTTGGGCAATTGTATTTATTTTTAATGACTTGTCCGTACAGGCATTTCTATTATAGTTGAACAATTTAAATATTCATGTAATTATTTCTCAGACTACTATCCTTACACCCTACATTGAAGCATTTATATGAAGACTTGGTGATATCAAAGGTGATTAATAGCGAAGAATATTGGAATACACCCACTCTAAGGAACTATACGGAATCTAATAATATTAAGCAGGAAGCTGGTATGTCTTTAAAGGTTTTTTTGAATATAAAAAAGTTGCCAGCTGGAATATATTAGCCGCCATTTTTAGACACCACGAAGGAGTTGCCTGTTAATGTTTTGTCTTTTTGGAGGCAAAGTTAAAATGAACCTGTTATTCATCAAGCAAGAAAAGCCGTAGGTCTTGCGTTTAATCTCTTACTGATCGTGTCGGATTGCCGTCCAATCGGACTGTGAAAGTGTAAGAAGAGGGAGTGCATTTGCGTTTGCGCATTTACTTGTGCACTATAATATCTCTTACGTTCTTGGCTAGTCTACATTGAGATTGACCTTTGTAACCAGGAAGAGAATACATATTTTACCAGCACCAATATTTGGCTAACACTTGTAAAAAATAAGGAATTTATTTTAATCTTGGGTGGCAATAAAGTTGAAGAATACTGAAGTAAAGTTTGGTTTATTTTGTTTGTGATTAGTTTATTTAAGTCCCAATCAATACCTTTAGTTACTTTCTTTTAGTAAACGAGCTGTAAAAACTGGGTTAAAGATTATTAGCTTAATCTCATAAGTTCCGCTTACTTACAGGTGTGTCCGGAGCATTTTTAGCGGACATCCAGCCACAAACGGATGGTTGCAATGGCCTCAAATATAATCTCACCCAGGACATAATAGACGCCATATTTAAAACGTATCCCGCTGTCAGAAAGAAACATATTGATTACGTTCCCAATAAAATGACTGAGGCAGAGTTTTGGACCAAGTTTTTTCAATCTCATTATTTTCATAGGTAACATTTTTATGATATACACCAAATTAATCACCAATCGCAAATATCGATGTTGCCATGTTCGATTAAAATGAAATGTCGATATTGCCATGACTGACATTATTATTTTTATGTATTTATTTAATTTTACCATCTATGTACGTAAAAAAATAAATAGACGATTCAGAAAAATAGGAATTCTCAAAAAAAATAATGTTGCTTGTTTCCTTATTTTGAATTGTATTTAGATTATTTTTAATTATGATATAATTATTTTTCGATGTAATTCTAAACACTGATAATTATGGTTATTGACTTTTGAATATTCATATCGATATGACCACTATTGTCATTATTGTTTATTGACTTTTGAGAGTTCCAAATTCAAATCCAATGACTTTTTACAGAGACCGCATCGCCTCATCGTCTAGCAAAGATTTGTTTGGAGAATGTGCCAAAATGGATGACCAAGCCATTGCTTCAGCTATGAAACACACAACCTTAGATCTCACAGTAAGTACATAATATGCTTTTTAAAGTCAACGTCGATCTTCAATCTTACTAATATTATAAACGCGAATAGTATGGATGTTTGTTACTCACTTACACAAGAACGGCTGAACGGATTTAGATGAAATTTTGCACAAATATGGATTGTATCGTGGAAAAGCACACAGGCTACTTTTATCCCGGAAAAATGTACAGTTCCCGTAGGATAATGTAGGACTTTGAGTTAATGTTGAAGTCCATGCTGACCAAGTTGCGGGCAAAAGCTAGTTAAGATATACTTATTTATTAAGGTATTTTTTTTCTTTTATGTCTTTGGATGGCAAACAAGGCGACGGCCCACCTGATGTTAAGTGGTCACCGCTACCTATAGACATCTACAATATCAGAGGCCTTGCCAATGCATTGCCATCCCAGAGACAAAGAGAGAGAGTTCATAATTATTAGATATAGATCTCTAGACTTTAGTCGCCAATCACAGGCCAACTAGCATATCATCATCTGCCTGCCCTTGTTCCATATTACTTAGGGTAACTGCCTCGTTGCCCTAGTGGTCCTAAGCGCGACTGCTACGCTAGAGGTCTTGGGTTCGATTCCCAGGTCGAGCAAAGTGTTATTGGGTTTTTCTATGAAATTTTCAGTGGCAGCTCGGAGTTAGGATTTGTGCCCGGTTAATAGAAATAGGCTCGCCCCCTATTACATGGGACCTAAAACATACCGGCGAACTGTGGGTGTACATTGGTACACCTCTGCCTAACCCTTTGGGGAATACAGGCGTGATGGTATGTTGTTGTTGTACTTGGGGTCGGCGCAACACGTTTTCTCACTAATATTATAAGGCTGAAGTATATGCGCAAATACAGGTGCAATTCCCTCTTCACACTCTCTCAATCTGATGAGACGGAAATCCGACACGACTGGTGAGAGATCAGGCGAATGCCTAAGGATTTAATCCCGCCACTGTACTTTTTGTTCAGTAAAGTATAAATAACGACAACAAATAACACTTATGTGCATGATTGTCTAACAGAGATTGCAAAGGAAACAATACTTTATGTTATAAATTATAAAGATTATTTTAGCACTTGACAATGACCATTTGGATTGAGACTCGTGTCAATACATTTGTGTCGAAGTGTGTTCGTATCTTGTCGATACAATTGACGACAGATACTTATATCACTTCGTTTGTTAATGGTGTTGGCATACCGGCTTTGTTTACTGGCCATAAATCAGGCCAATATTGGCTCACATGTTGGGCTATATGAATTGAACGCGACTTTGGTAGATTAGACCAATAGTTTGGTGTTAATACTAGGTAGGGACATCTTATTGCAAACTTTTTACCGTGGATTCAGTACATTAAATTAGGCCGCCCCCAAGAGTATTTTTTTTGGCGTTTAAAAAAGAAATCAGCCGTTTCATACATTTCGGCCATGTAGGTGCTGCTCTTTTTTAAATACCATCACGCCTGTATTCCCCGTAGGGTTAGGCAGAGGTGTACCAATGTACACCCACAGTTCGCCGGTATGTGTTTAGGTCCCATGTAATAGGGTGCTCTTTTTTATTCGAACAAAATATACTTAATAATTAACGTAAACCCAAAACTTAAAAATAATAATAAAATTACAAAGTATGTACTATTTATACAAAAAAGGAGGAAGGTCATAGGGCATCAAAAAGACTCGTCCGCATCGCTGTCAATAGGGGAAGTTCCCAAAAGACTGGAAACATTGCCATAGAAGAGAAACTACAATTTTGTAGATACCTCTAAAGTCCTTCGAATTTCAAAATGTCTAATTTTTTACCAGGTGGACCTCCCTCAATTCACGGAAAACATCCCTCTCTTACCGTCAGAAGAAGACACCGCACCAGAGAAGGACCGAGGGGATAACGCCTCGATACACAGAAACATGATCAAGCGGTTCAACCAACATTCTATTATGGTTTGTTTTCAGTTTAAATCTATAATGTAACTGGGGATCGATCCTTGCCCGCAATCAATCAATGGCTATAGGTACAAAGATCAATCCATACATACATTTATAGAAAGTGTCCATTAGTATGTTGTAAGTGGAAGAATATTATTGTTTACTTAAAATATAAGACATATCAAATATCACAATTAGGCTGCCTGTCCACAGAAGCGGAGCGAGGCTGCGGAGTGGAGAAACGGAGGAATATTATAAGACCCAATATGATAAGACGACCCACTGACCCAGTTGTGCAATCCTATTGGTTAATATTTCTTCGTTTCTCCGCTCCGCAGCCCCGCTCCGCTCCTGTGGACAGGCAGCCTGAATGTCTACAAACGCATAAGAGTATTTTAAATGGAGTAAAACAGACGGTTATTTATCAAGATATCATAGATTCTTTTTGTTATAAAATGACTTTCACTTCAATTCCAGGTGCTCAAAGCTAGTCATAAAACAAATTCTAGTAATAATAATAATAACAGTAGTAATAAAACGACGAATAACAACAAAGTTGTTGAGAATGGTGTCAGAGAATCTAATGGTGTAGCAGAGAAGAGGACGGCAGAAGAGAGTAGCACGGAACAACCAGATAAGAAGAAGAGAATATTAGAGAAGTTGCATTATGAAGATTTAGAAGATAAACCCGGCAATGAAGATGCGCAGGAATTGAAATTGTCTAAGGTGAGATTTTTACTTGGTCTTTATTTCAATACATTTTAGCAGTTTGTAGCTCTTTGTCAATGAAATAGGCTAAAAGAGTAAGTTCGACGTTCACTCTCTCCCGCCAATTTATTGTCTCCCGCTTGTTCCCCGCAGCATTCCAGTAGGTAGGGTTATACCGTGCGGACCGTCAACAATACCGAAACTACAATATCACGAAAGCTCTGTCCTTCGAATTTTAAAATTTCGAATTCCATTGTTCCATTTGATTGGCTTCAAGCTCAAGCGTGACCCTACAACAATTACTCACACAGATAAACGTATGCAAATACACACCCCACACATTAACGTAGGTTAATTATAAGACTTAATTTGTATGAACGTCAGGGGTGTGCGTTTGTCAGTAAGCTCGCTTGTGGAAGTCTTACCTGTTTTCGTAAAAAGTGCATCAACGTGACTGATTACGTAGAACAGTTAAGGGTTATAAAAAATAAACTTTATGAAGGGGATATTTTTGTATGTTTTCATTAGTGTTTTCGAGAAAAACGAAGTTGGGAGGCATGTTCTTGAGACGCATTTATATGTCTTCTTTTCTAACTTTAACAATATTATGGTTGTTAAGTGGAATTTTCTGGTGTAATATTACGGTTGCTAATCGTTCAGCTATATCATCAACAGAAATTAAAAGATTCTTGTAACTGAAAAAATAATTTTATTTTTCGTTTGCCTGTGTTGAATTAGTTAATCTGTTTTTACTTAATGCTGTCGTAATTACAGATAGAACGATATCTCCTTGGCCCATCAACTCAGACGCACCAACCACACACACAAACAAACGACCCACCACCTTTATCTGCACTAGCGTCGATATGTCAAGTAAGTGAAACTTTATCATTGATTCCTTAAGTAATATTAATATTTTAAGTAAATCATCTGGGATTTAAAGCCAAGCCTCGAAAAACTAAATATTATTATTAGAATAAATTTATTTTGAGTACAAAATAAATAGAACGTCATTTTCAAACAGATGTGGACCTAATTAAGTACCTTGGGGAACTCCCGATGGTAAAAATTTGAAAAAGAAAAAAAAATATGCTCTTTTATGGCAACTCTTTAATTTACTATTAAATTAAGATCTATTCACATAAACTATTAAAGCGAAATTTAAAAACGACATAAGATTTCGCTGTATAAATGTATGATGAACAGTGTCAAAAGCTCTAGTATGGTCTAGCTAGATTCAAGCAATATGTATCTGCGAGATATTAAACGTCTTTGGGCAATGGCCTGGCTCACATATTGATTCTATTCCTTAGCCTTTATTGTGCTTCTGCTGGGCAAAGGGTTCCCTTTATCGCTTCTACGTTTTTGTGGTACAGGCATGGTCGAGCGGGCAGCAATGCCTACGCCCGGTGAGAGTGAGCGCTGGCGCATGCGTGGGCGCGCTCGGTGAGCTCAGTCCCGGCGGAGCGCTCATGCGACACCACCACGCCGCGTCCATGGCACGTGAGTAATGTCAACTTCGTTACGGTAATTAATGCAGCTTCGGAAGATTGAAATGGCTCGAAATGGTTCGTGTAATTTACTTCCATCTGCGCTTGTACTGTGTGAATACAATGAGTATACTACATTTTTGTCGTCTCATTATCACCTCACTCAAGGGGGGGGGGGGGGGGGGGGTGACATTTGTCGCGCTCTCTCTACTGGTTATAGACATAAACACTTCCAAGAGCGAAATCATCCCATTACAAAGTCGAGTCGGGGTCTCGGCGCTGCACTGCCTACAATGGGCTTCAACGTGACTTGACAATGTATGACCGGACTTCTCGACAGCATGGTCAGCGACATGCAGCTGCTGCGCTGCATATCGCGGGTTCAAGTCCCGCATGGAACAAATATTTATATGGTCTATACTTTGTTGTTCCGGGTCTGGCTGTTTGTGTATGTGAGTTTATATGTATGTAAACGCAACCAAGACACAGGAGCCAAGGCTTAAAAAAAATCTCTAGTTAAAGTCAGTTTTAATACCTTCAACCAAACCTTTCATTTTCAGAACTCATACCTCCTGACGTGAAGTCGGAGCTCCATCGCATCTACCTGTCGGGGGGAGAGCTACTTAGAGAGCTGTGGCGCTGCTTCCCTCAGCCAGGCGCCGCACCGGACACGGAGGACACCAGCGCAAGAGCAGAGAGGTTCTACGAAGCTCTACTCAGATTTAGAAACGTTAAATTGAGGCCTTTTGAGGTAAGTTTCCAAATGCTCTTTACTATAAACCCGTTTTACGGTCCCAAACTGTAAAATTTTCTCAATTGAACATGAACCTAACTGCCTCGTTGTCCTAGTGGTCCTAAGCGCGGCTGCTACGCTAGAGGTCTTGGGTACGATACCCAGGTCGAGCAAAAATTGTTATTGGGTTTTTCTATGAATTTCTCAGTAGCTGCTCGGAGTTAGGATTTGTGCCCGGTTAATGGCAATAGGCTCGCCCCCTATTACATTGGACGTAAAACATACCGGCGAACTGTGGGTGTACATTGGTACACCTCTGCCTAACCCTTCGGGGAATACAGCGTGATGGTATGATGGTTTATTATGTTTCCCTATCCTCATAGCGATGTTTAATTTAACATTAAATCAGGCTTCAAGATATTTTATTTTCATTTTTTAACTAACACTTTGTCTTTAGGAGAAAATGCTTCGGGACCTGACACCGCTAGCGACGACGTTGACGCGGCATATGAATCAGATGATAGACACAGCCTGCTCGAAATACGCGGTCTGGCAACAGCGCCAAGCCAAACTGCGGTAGTAGTAAGTTATAGTTGTTCGTACCGTCAGCAGAAACAAACGTAACTGAAAAAATTAATAAAAAATTAAAGTGATAAAGTTGTTGTCGGTTTTGTTTTAATTCGTTATTTGTTCTTTGTAATTTGAGTATTTCTTTGTTATTGAATGGTTTGACAAAATCTCTGATTGCCAATTTTTTGCTTTTCAAGCCTGTTTAAACAATTTTTTCGGACTTTGGCAATGAAACAAAAAAGCTGATTTTCTGAAAACATTTTTATTTTTATTTTGTCGAGATTCTTGCTCGTTTAGCCACGATGTGTGGTGACTACTACAAAATTGTACTTTAGTGATGTCACATAGAGCGGTGACTTTGTCTCTCGTAGTTACGTCTGTTTGTGTCTTTATCTTTCTGTAGTAAACATAGTTATTGAGTAGGTAAAAAAGAACCAATCAGTATATCAGATTGACTAAATGTTATTAGATTAAGTGGTTCCATATTAGTATCACAGTATACTCACTGCATTGGAATAATACAAAAACATATTTAAGACTCGAATACACGCTTTAAAACAATTTAAAAGCAATAGTAAAAAAATAGGGTACGCTTCTAGACGGTTTCTGTGATAAATGAATGAACACAAAAGCATCAAAAAATATTTTTCAAAAAAAATTATTATAACCTTTTCTGCTGACGGTATATATTTTTTTTTTCTGTAATAAACGCGACCAAATTGTCAAATTGTCGTTTTTATGGACGTTAGTGATGTGACGAGAGAATATGCATAAGAGTCTACTTTATTTTTATATTCCATTGCGTGTTTTACATTGAAGTTTATTTTTTCAATAGTATTGAAACAAGCAATAGATATTAAAATGATACAATGTGATAAACTAAAAGAACTTTTGCTGTGGTCAATTGTTGTTAGCTTAGAGCATTTAAATCAAAAATTACATGTCAATATTAACAAAAAAATATTGCGTCGTTCGTTCAAATTTTGTATAGTAAGTACGATTTTGAGAGCGATTTTGGTAATAAGATCGAATTTAAAATTGTTCTCTTTCCTTAAATACAAAAAAAGTATTAACTACGCACAAAATTAAACACGATCTGATGCTCCAAAAAATCTAATAATGAAAGTTGAAAATCTTACCAATACTTAAGGATTACACCTACAAAAAATATCCTTTGAAACTCCTAAAAACCGAAACTGCCCTTTGTAAATAAACAAACCAGAAATAAGACTGAATTTAAAAATCACAGCTGTTCCCTAAAATAATGTATTGATACACTTTCTCGTCACATCTTAACTGAATTTGACAAACAAAAATTGTACATATGCCTGTCTTATGTATAAAAATAATCTGTGAATAACTAAATATCATTTAGATATGTAAATTGGGACCCACAGACGATCAGACGGTTGGTAGATGTCGTTGGAATCGACTATTACAGCGCACGTTTTTTTTTCGCGAAGTGGGCATTACACAAAGTCATAGCATTTCATCAACATTATATCAGCCGATAGACGTCCACTGCTGGACATAGGCCTCCCCTAAAGGGAGGGAGTGTCAGACTTTTACTGACTAAAACCCACCCATGTTCCTTCTTGTGCCCTTTGCGTTCCGGGGGCGCGGTATCTCTTGCGACACTCTTGCAACCCGCAGCCCCGGCAGGCATCGGCCCTCAGTGGCCCCTTCCTTTTGCTGACATCTCTTTGAGGCGCGCGTGGAACACGAACGCGCCGTCGACACGGCCGGTCGTTATGCAACGTAAGGACGGTGAGCTACCCATTGCTCACCGTCCACAGGCCCGTATCTACGGTGGCCGGGAGTCGTCTCGCGAATGACCGGTCCTGCGCTGCCCGCATCCTTCAATTTCTCGCGACCTTTACCAGGTCGTCGGTCCATCTGATGGGGGGCCTCGAGAATTTTACGACCCCGAACGGCCGTCCGCTCTATGAGCTATGTGCCTTGCCCGTTGCCACTTGAGTTCCGCAATTTTGAGAGCTATGTCGATTACCTTAGTCTTTGTCGGTTATCAAAGCATTTGTTTCAATTAAACTATTTACAGGACCTCTTGACCTCAAGTCCAGGTTTCCTCACGATGTTTTCCTTCACCGATATCATTGATGTCCAAAATAAACTTAGAAAGTACATATGGATTGAAAAAGTCACATGAGTACTTCCACGATATCGAGACCTAACTTCATGCATTAGATACTCTAAATGTTATGTATACTAACAAGTTTTACAAACTAATTACGTAGTACTCAAATTCCGTTTTAAAAAAGTAAGAGAAAATTTGCTCAGTGCGATTCTAGTACAAAATAAAGAACGATTTTCTTCAAGCGTCTTATCGTCTGTGAACAGCCCGCCTTAGCGTACGTAATGAAATATAATTTAAAAGGAAATAAATGCATTTTGATGAACCAAATCTAACTGAATGAATAGTACTAATTTATTATATTTTTCACTGCATATCAAAATGCTTCCGCATTCATTGAATAATATAATGTTTCACTTGAGGAGCAATAAAACTGCATCAATATTGTTTTTGTTTGTTTTCTTTTTGTTGCAGCAACATGTTCTTGTGTTCTTAAAAATATTTTTGCAACTTTGCGTACAGTATGTGTGTGCAACATGCTTCTAGCAACATGTAATTTGTTTAATGTTACGAAGAGGGATGCGTCTTTATTTTGTGTGTATGTTGCACGTGCACATTGTTTCTATGCGTGCAAGTTTGGAAATGCTCGGTATTGGCCGACACTCCTTGCGCAAACACAAACAATGTCAACGTGCACCCACAATTCTACACACACTATAAAAACCAATCTTTTATTTTTTAAATATAAACACATCTGTACAACATGTTGCAAAACTTTTGTTCAATATAAATTATCCTAAATAAAAAAATCTAAATGTGCCAAGATATTTTGGAAATTGATTATCTTCATTACGTTATTTTTTAAGTTAAAATAATGAAAATAATTAAAGTATTAAACAATTTGATGCAGTTTAAAACCGCACGTATAGTGTTCACGCTAGGAAATTTTTAGCAGTTAACTTGATCAGAACTTCAGGATAGGCAGGTTCTATGGATTGAAAAAACTTTCTGGTTTCTTTAAATAATATTTTATCACGAAGTTTAGCTAAAAAAATAGCGCCGCATTGACCAAGATAAACGAAAGAACCAAATACCAATTACGCGTTTGGCCGCAACGACTCGCACGATGTGCTGTCCGACTAACCTAGATGATTCGATAATTTAAAATATTGCAACTTCAAAAAATAATAATAATACCAGCCTTTTACTGTCCCACTACTGGGCAAAGGCCTCTTCTTATACAGAGAAGACACGAGCTTTGATCACTACGCTTGCTCAAGGCGGATTGGCGATTTCAGACTTATATTTATAATACGATGTTTTCTGAATTTGAAATTTAACTGCTAACAATTTCCAATATAATAATAATAGCAACATTCTAATACTCCAATGTTCCAATACTGAACATAACTGATGTAATTTTTAATAATTGGCGACAATAAATCGCATTATTTTTAGAATAAGTTGGAAATGTCCAAATTGTCTCGTTACCATAATATTGGCAAAATTATATTACTTTCCTGTGTTCAATGGCTGATGTTGGCATGTTTTTATAGTGATAGGTAGATAGTTATATGGTAAGCGGTAGCGCGGGAATTTGTAATGATGAAATAATGAGACGTAGAACCTACGCACTGTCCTAATATATTGCGACTGTGCGATTGTCGCAAGTTCTCGCGAATTTTAGTCGTACGAATCCGCGATCAAGCATACTGATGTCGAAAAGGTGTTTCAATCGGCATTCGCGCTATGCGGTCGCGCGACTAAAATGTTTGTTAGCTATTCGTGATGGTCCCGTCGGTTAGTCGCATTCTATTAGGACAACGCTTCACTCTCTAATTTTTATTACTGTTTGTCCATTAGAATGGAGGGGATCTAAAACCCCAGATTAGCATAATTCGCGTCATGTGTATTTATTTGAATTCTATTACTGTTCATGTCTCCGCCTTTATGGACTGGCAGGCTAACAATAGTATTAAATACGCGCCTGCACTATTTGCCTCCTGCTCGAACTGTATGTGTGTGAGTGAGATATAAATAGGGTGTAAAAAGACACTTAAGAATGCCGAAAATTACATGTACTTCCCATCATTGCGAGCATTTTTAGTTTCGGAGCATACCTTCTGGTCACGGAGATATTAAAAGTCTATAGTTCCTTTTTATTCGAAAAATAGTTTTAAATGTTATAAGTAAACTAGCTTCTGCCAGCGACTTCGTTCGCGTGGTTTTTTTTCATCCGCGTTAATTTACGTCTTTGGTTACTGCTCCGCACCTATTCGCCGTAGCGTGATGTTATATAGCCTATAGGCTTCATCAATAAATGAACTATCAACACAACACAAAAATATTTTTTCAATTCAAACCACTAGTTCCTGAGATTAGCGCGTTCAACCAAACAAACAAACTCTTCAGCTTTATAATATTAGTATAGATTTAAATAACCCCACAGCGCCTGTACACACTTAAAAGCACAATGTTTTGCGTACCTTACATTGCGCGGTTCCACAAACACTGATATTTATATTTTATTCTTGAAAATTTTCTGTTCCTCTTCCTTGCACCTACTTTGTTTTGTCTCTGTATCGCCCTAAGGTAGACTGGTAGAAAATGCCCAGGCATTAAGTCCGCTTCTGTACGATGTATTTTTTTGCATTTGTGCATAAAGTTTTAATAAATAAATAAATATTTCTCACAAAGAAGAAAGTCATTTCCCCGGAAATAATTTTTGCTCAGATTTTTTGTGTAAAGCTAAGTAGTTTGTTTACCGGGCAGTATTCATTGTTATAGGCTATGCGATAATGTCTTTTTACATCGTGCAGGTACAGCTTTCATTATTTCCGTATTTCCGTGCTATCGTAGCCCGTAATAAGATTGAATTGTTTTTATAAGAGTGCTGTGGACGAAGCGGGGGCTAATATAGGCCATTGTAAAACAGGATTTATTTAGGTTATTCAAAAAACGAAAATTTTGATATTTTTAAGCATTAATGTTAAAGTTGGTGTTTTTGTCACCTTTATTATTACATTTGTTTTATTTTCATTGTTTTTAATACTTTGCGACACAAAATGGAAACTGACACATAGTGTTGTGACGTTCTTGTGCTGTGTCGATATTTTTTTTATCGACTTTTTTACGTGTTCTTGTATTATTTGTTACAATAATCCTGTATTTAACTTTCCTCTAGTATCATCTGTTAGCAATAATATTTATTTTAGATATAATATTATAATTTTAATATGTAAACAAGTCTTTTGTTACTTTCTAAGCTAGTGTTGCTTCTATTTTGTGTCCAATTGTAAATTACTATTGAAATTATGTTTATTCGGTTTTGAAATTATTAAAAGCTATTTTTTAGATCTCTCTAAGATATTTGCACCCGTTTAGTATCAATAATGTTTTCACAAATGTCATTTTTGTACTAGTATCATAGTCATTTGTATAATTTTAGTTTCACAATCACTTAACTCAGTAGCAGTTTTCATTATACTGTAAAGCGCTTTAATGGTATAGGAATAGAGCTGAAGATTATATAACTGAGTGTAAGCCATAAATGGTGCGCGGAATTTTTACTTGCACGCAATTTTCAATTCTATTTCTGTAGTGTTAAAGTTCAACTTAAACTACTCAAGCATATTGCTGCTGTCTAATAAACGGGTGCCCAATAAATGTTCCTGAAGCAATATTACTAATAAACTGTTCATTAAGTTTATTTTATAATAAAATCATATTCATTTCGTGATACGTAAAAAAAAAACTTGTAAGATAGATAGTGCACAATGATTAGACATCAACCATAAACAATATTTGTATCCTCTGTTGACATAACTCTTTTAGTATCTGTGGAAATGAGGGTCAAGCTCATTCAATACTGTTTTTTGACTATAAAATTTTCATGTAAGGACATAATACTATGCTATGACGAAGACGCGTCTAGTCCATACCTATTTATGTTCTGTATATGACAATTGGGTAGTGGATACCACGACTAATCAATTTACATACTTTTTATGAGCTGTCCCAAAGGAATTTCTCTATAGATTTTGTATGGAAATAGTAAGCTGTGACGTCACTTATTTGCCAACTCTTGATTTCAAAGAAACTAAAAATGTAATACGTAACTGCCTCGTTGGCCTAGTGGTCCTTAGCGCGACTGCTACGCTAGAGGTCTTGGGTTCGATTCCCAGGTCGAGCAAAGTGTTATTGGGTTTTTCTATGAAATTCTCAGTAGCAACTCGGAGTTAGGATTTGTGCCCGGTTAACGGTAATAGGCTCACCCCTATTACATGGAACCTAAACATACCGGCAAACTGTGGGTGTACACTGTTACACCTCTACCTAACCTTTCGGGGAATACAGGCGTGATTGTATTTTATGTTAAAGATTTAATTTTACAGTTAATGTTTTTGTTGTGTCTGGTTAAGATCCGGCCTCTCAAAGCGGAGAATATAAGACATATTCTCTTAAACAAACAAAAGGATGTTATGTTGTGTTGAAGCTAAACAGTAAGATGCATCACATCATCAGCAGACATCTCTCCTCTCCGCATTGGTCGAGACCGGGCCTTACGGTGTCTATTACCCAATGAACATTGTGCACTTTCTCTATAGTATCGTTGAATAAGAAATAGAAATGCGTGCTTATTCATGTAACAGCACCTCTGAATAGTTCGTTATTGATACAAATGTCTTTTTGTCTACTAGTTCTCAGTTTTATTTAAATACAAAGATATGATTCGGTATTTATACGCTTTTATTTATTAAAAAAAAAAAATTGTGTGTTAGTTTTCGGTATGTACCTAAGTACCTAGAACCGGTATCGAACCCGTGCCCTTGTGGTAGCTCATTTAGGGCTGCCCCACATAACCATGTTTCTTAACTTATGATCATTGTATATTTCAACAGCACCGTTCGCACACCGCAACAGCCCGGCCGTTAACTGCCAGTGCCGCCCGTAAACCGTCACCTTTTTAGTCCTCTCATTTCCATTTCATTTGTCCTGTTATTTTAACGTACACACTTTAATGGAAAATTATTTGTCTTTTTGCGGAAAGTGTCGACCCATACATAGCAAACAGAAAAAGCAAGATTTAAAACAAGAACACCTACTTACTAGAGTTGTGCGGAGTTCTGTAGAGTTGTCGAACACGAAGGCTGCCTATCCACAGAAGCGGAGAAACGGAGGAATATTAACAAATAGGATTACATACCCCTAAGACGACTTACTGACCCAGTCATGTAATTCTATTGGTTAATATTTCACCGTTTTGCTGCTCTGCTTCTGTGGACAGGCAGCCTAACACAACCCTAGAGCCAAAACATTGAGGGTAGATTAAAACAATCATTCCTGACAAAGATTTATTATAAATTATGTTTTACAAATTCAACAAAATAAACATTAATGATGTCTTTTGCTAAAAGCAATAGACCACAATGACTCATGGCAATGACGCAAGTTACGATGGTACGTGCGTGTGCGCATCTTTTAATGCTCTTGTAAATATTGACTCTACTGCCTCGTTAACCTAGTGGTCCTAAGCGCGACTGCTACGCTACTTTACTCGACCTGGGAATTGAACCCATCTAGGTCGAGCAAAGTGTTATTGGGTTTTTCTATGAAATTCTCAGTAGCAGCTCGTAGTTAGGATTTGTGCCCGGTTAATGGCAATAGGCTCGCCCACTATAACATGGGACCTAAACATACCGGCGAACTGTGGGTATACATTGGTACGCCTCTGCCTAACCCTTCGGGGAATACAGGCGTGTATAAATATTTTCAACGGCGACACTTGTACAAATATTTGCGTTATTTCGCTGTTATATAATCAACTTTAATAGAATATGAAATAGGTTATTTGTATTGGCCAAACAACGCAAGTTTTTTTACAAATGGTTTGCGAAGAGCTAACAAAAATAGGTTGAGATGAATATACATTACTCAGCATATGCTATGATTAAGTAATATTACGTCACTATCCCACGGATGTGAAACTACAAGAGCAAGATAGAGACGGGAACATTATCTAACCTAATGCGCCTGTCAAGTAACGTTTATTAATCAGACCCATTGCCTGCTTTCATTAACATGAGAAGGTACCCAAAATGGGTAGATGACACCATTAGACAAATATTTTAAGACACAACTAAACAAAAAGAACGGTCTATTTTAGCCCTGAAAACCCGATGAATTTTTAATTAACTATAAAATTCAAATTCTAGTTGCTTTACAATCAATTAATAGTGAATTGAAATGTCAACAAAGTGACGTCATCATCATGTGTTGTCGTACAAAATCTACGGGGGAATCGCGTTTTGACAGCTTATAAAAACTACGTCAACTGATTAGTGGTGTCATCTACCCAATTACCTTATGCATAGAAGAGCACTGTTCGATTTTCAGCGCTCGGGTAAAGGCTGAGAGTTGATAATTCAATTTCACACAATATTATAACGACATAGTCCAGTGTTAGTGAATGCGGATTCGTGAGCGCGGCCATATTATGTGAAAAATCAATGCTTTTAACAAAAGAATACAATGCATATGAACAAATGTGCATTTACGAGTTATACAGCCTTCTTGCGTAATAAAATGATAATTATAATACTTATTTTAAATTATATAAGTTATTTACTTTATACAGGGCGTCGAAAGTCTATGATTAATTACAATGATAATAATAATATTTGGGGTTTTTATTTGATATTTGGGTTTCTATAAAAAAATGGGCAGATAATATTTGGTTCAGAAGCGAAAGTTAATAAAACCGCTTTTGGCAAATAACCAGTACAGTAATTATATGCGGTAGTGTCTTAAGTTAGTGCCTAATGGTCCAAGATCCCGGAATCGCCAGACCCACGTCATTTAAGCGTTCCTGAAATTGTACATAACAGTGACGAAAGGGCAATGGCCGACAAAAAGAATCTGAATTAAATATTGTGTAACTCTTTGTGTGATTATTATTAGTTATGAAGTTCTCGGTGCTGATTTGATGGTGCTACATTAACGACATATTCCTCTATTTTTCCCTCAATTTTACCAAAGTAAAGTGACGTAAGTCTAGCGACTTTGGGATCTCAGTCTATAATGAAATGCGTTGCTATGACTCCTGTAACTAATGATACTATATTGGAAATACAATATGAAAAGAATATTTTATTTATTGAAGTCGGCGAATATGACATAGAAAATATAATCCAAAAATCATAACAATATTAATAATATTGGACGAGACGAAAGGAGTATGTAAGGATCGTAGCAGGTGGCGTTCTGTGGTTGCTGCCTACCCCCACAGGAAAAAGGTGTGAGTGTTACGTATTTATGTTAATAATATAATAATAAAACTAGCCTATTTTTGTCCAGGGCTATGGCCTCTTCTCGTACAAAGAAGGCAGAGCATTGAGGCGGCTTGGCAATTGCAGACTTATATTTTGAAGATGTCCAAGTTTCTTTACGATGTCTTCCGTCAGTAATATTCAACATAAACTAAGGAAGTCATCATCATCTGCTTAGCCTTTAGAAAAAAGAGAAGAAGAAGAGGAGGAGAAAACATAAGTACTTATATAGAAATTGAAATATTTACACATTTGTACTTTTGCCGGTATTGAACCTGCAACCACTAAGCCATCACGGTAGCAACGTTTAATTAATTTAATTAATCATTATAGAAATCCCACATATTAGCTTTACATTTCGAAAATGCAAGTAAGATTTTTTCTTGAACTATTTGTTCGTCGACTTCGATAAAATAAAATTAAAGCTTCAACTTTATTAAAAAAATCTTTGGAATGTTTATAAAAAAACACGAGATTGACAGAAATTGATTAATAATAATATATCTACAATAAAATACTAAGATTAATACATAAATAACACAATTATAATTCTCTACATTACATAAGGCCTTTATACACAGTGGTTATAATAATATTATTTATTTAGGGAGGTCTTGTGTTCGATTCCCAGGTCGAGCAAAAAGTGCTATTGGGTTTTTCTATGAAATTCTTAGTGGCAGCTCGGAGTTAGGATTTGTGCCGGTTAATGGCAATAGGCTCGCCCCCTATTACATGGGAACAAAAAACATACCGGCGAACTGTAGGTGTACGTTGGTACACCTCTGCCTAACCCTTAGGGGAATACTGGCGTGATGGTTATGGTGTGTGTATTTAATTTATTTATTGAACGAACCCGTAGACGCATTTTGACATGAACGCGACGTCCGCCATCTTGTAAATAAAAAGACGAATCTAGCGTGCACACTGTGTGCGATAAAATATCGTATCCAATGCGGGGCTGAATCTTCCACTAAGGCCTGCAATCCACCAAAGTGGAGAGGAGTGGAGATGTCCCGTAAACAACCAATAGGATATTGTATCGTGTTGAAACTAAGCAGTGAGATGTGAAATAACTCAATGCGATTGGTTGTGCGAGACATCTCTCATCTCCGCTTTGGTGAAATAAATACGGTTACTAAGAATTTTGAATGGAGAAGAACTGTTTGAAAGATTGGTTTATAGTAATGCCTTTTATCCGCGCCTCCTCCATGTAGTGTCTTGTTTTCAAGCCCGGACAACTAGCGGGCGCTGTCGCAATTTGATACTAGGATAGAATAAATCTTCTCTCTTCGTCTTATTTTACTCCAGAAGTATATTCTGGCCCAAACTTAATGGCGGCTCGGAAGGTAGCTGCGAGTGTAGGTTCGCGCAGTTTTATTCAAGTCAATAATAATTTAGACCCCATTTAATTACTTCTATAGCATCAATATATATCTAGAAAATATTAAGGCGCTTTGCAGATGACGGGGCGGGGCAGACTTTATGACCGCGAAGCAATAAACCCACCGTAGAGCCCACCGTAATGTGTGCACCGGCGGTGCGGTCTTTTTGCCCTCTGTGTGCGTTGGTAGAATAGGATTACCTTTGCGGTATCGTTTGGGGTCAAATTGACCCCGTCGTGTGTTTTGCGCCTTAATGGAGTCAAAATTATCATTAACTCGAATAAACTTGGGCTAAACACACGCAGCTAACTTCCGAGCTGCCATTAAGTTTGAAACGTACTATGCCTTACCTACTATAATGCGAACCCATGCAAAAACTACTGAAGTATGTGACCGCGACCGCCAGCTGTCCGCTTCGGTATCACCGCGCTTTTAAGAGCGACGTCAGAAGATCGTGTCTGTGGCGCGTTAAGTAGATAAGTCACGTTTCTATTATCTTTGTGATTGTTTATCATTTCCAGCTTTATTTCCTTTTGCCGGACAAAACAGTGTTTGGTATCGATTGAACAAAATGAGTCTATCTGTATGCAACAATAAAGTACGAAGGCGGACTTAAAACCTTAGGCATTCTCTACCAGTCAGCCAATGGTGGTGAAGAGATGACATGTAAGTGCAAATTATTGTACGAGAATAACAAATTGTGTTGTTTTTTATGCTCATAAATTTCTGTATTGTAGTGGTGTGTAAGCTTAATATTTCACACTAGTGTAACTGTAATTTGTATCTATAGCTTTAAAACATTACATTAGTGATGCGTCAGTTAATAGTTATTAAATATTTAGAAAAACTTAAAATCATTTTTTTCTTGTGTAAGTCATATTGAGGGGATTTTAGTAACTTTTTATTTACTTAAATATATTTACTTTTCACTACTTATATATGTACTGCTAATGTCATTTTTTTAAATGGAGTTTAGGCTTGTTTTCCTAGTAAAGAAAAGTTGCACAACATTGTTGCATATGCATGTTTTTGTGCAAATAAAAACATGTTGCTGGCAACATTGCATGCTGTATGTGTGACAAATATGTTTCTTGCAACACCAATTGTAATATGTTACTGCAACATTGTTCCACAACTTTTGTTTGCTTAACGGGGCTTTATAACATCCCCCTTGAGAAATACATAAAATCGAACAAACCAAAGGCAAAACCAAAGCATAGATAATATAAAAAAATCACAGATTTAGTTATTTAGCGTAAAATGTAAAATAAAAGATTCTTAAAATGAATTTTCTTTTTTAAATAATAAACATTATGAATGCCCATATTTTTAAGTATATTAAGGCCAAAACCAATTTTATAGACATATTTGATTGCAAACGACATAGAATTTTCAAAGTTATGGGCGCGGTAATAAGATGGATTTTAAAATGACAAAGCTTGTGAAAAAAGAATGATATTTGTGGCCATTGAAAATTAAACTTTTTCACTAGTATATTTAAGACGTTTTATCACAGAGCATGCTCTATGGAACTAAAGAACGATTTGCTTGCTAATACAATTTTTGTAACAGCAATATTATGCTCTGTCTAGCCTCTATCCCTCCATTTGCCAACAAAACAACCAATAAAATACTTAACTGAGATTTTTATTCAATCATATAAAATTTCACTTTCTTGGGCCATTGTATTTGATTCAAAATGTATGTAGTTTGTTACAAAACTAAGTCTTAGAAATGGCTTGGACCTTATATCAGCCGGAAGACGTTTCAAGGCTGGACATAAGCAATCCTTCTGACCATTAGGCATCACAGTTCTCGAGAATATCGGAATTACAGTATAAAGTGATGAAAAATTTGTAGGTTTTAAAAATATTAGGTTTTTTTTCATAGTACTCTACCATGATATAAGTCAATTATTATGAATTATATTATTATGTAATAACGATTACTTACATTTGCGATCCTCTAACATTCGTTGCGTCTCACTGGGGCGTATACCATATCCTAACATACATTATTGGATATATACTCTTCAAGAAGACGAATAAGGGTAAATAACCCTTCACAAATCCATAGGGGTAAAAGCCAACAAAGTAAAATACCTATCTGAAGGCTTTGATCACCCATACAATGAATATGATTGCTATTATAACCGCTATGAGGATGAGTATGAACATTTTTCTGCGATATCTGCGCTGGTATTCGGCGGCTTTCGCTAGTTCGTCGACGCCGGCTTCCACGTTTGCACTAGCGGCTTCGATGTGGCTTTCGACGGTGTCTGTTAATAGAGAAAATATTTTTTAAATAAATATCAACGGATAGTGGGCCAGCATGGTCGATACTGGGCCAGTGTGGTGGATACTGGCTCATGCTGGCTTACAGAAAGAAGGCCGTTGGTGAAGCATTGAGAATATTCTAAGATAGAATAGCATGATCGTTATTTGTTATTAGTATTGCTGTTTAATTTTTAACTGGCGTAGTAACAAAAGCTCGGTTTGAAATCCTACGTAACGTTTATATTCAGCGTTATCACGATCATTATCTTCCTGCCCTTATCCCATGTTACTTTGGGGTCGGCGCAACACGTTTTCTCCTTCCAAGCCGTCTTGTCAACCGTCATGATATCACTGACTCCCTTCTCTATCATGTCAGACAATCTTCACATGTCCATTCCAAGACCAACGGTTCCCTTACAACTCCGTTTCAACGTTCACGCCCCACGATGTCTCATAGAAATTTTCAATTACAAAAATCTTTTAAAGTTTTCTCTTGATAACATTCTCAGTAGAAGCTCGGAGTTGGATTTGTGCCGGTTAATGGCAATTGGATCGCCCCTATTACATGGGACCAAAACATACAGGCGAACTGTGGGTGTACACTGGTACACCTCTGCCTAACCCTTCGGGGAATACAGGCGTGTGGTATGCCTTTTAAACTTGTTTTCAAAAATGTTCAAATTTAAAGCATTTATTTAAATTAGACCATTTACAGGCACTTTTAAACTTTTAAAGAGTCGGTCAGTTAGTTGGAAAGTTAAACCTAATTGGTCGTTCCAAAACGTAGGTAGGCCTCTATGGAGAAGTACTAGCAAGAAACTCCACGGACACTCTTGTGTGACTCTGAATAATTTTACCAAAGATTGGAATGCAAATATATTTGCATAAGCATGCGTTTTGTCTATGATCGTCCCTCATTATGACACAAGCACAACCGATTTAACACGGCATCAGATCGGCCGATATCGAAGAGTCCAACTGAGAGTTCGACTTCTCTACCAGCGCGCCGCCCGCGAGCTGTCACCTTTTTGTCTTGTCATTGAAAAACATATTTTAACGTAGGCGATTTCAAGACTCATCTTGAGTGGCAAATAGCGATGACCCTTGGGTGTCTTCCAGTGCTATCACTGGAAGGCACCCAAGGGTCATCAGCTGCCACTTCTAAGACTTTAATATCCCTAATCTCTATAGATTAGGGATATTAAAGTCCTAGAAGTGGCAGCTCAGGTTTTACTAGTAAATCGTCATAATTTAACATGAAATTAGCACAGTAAGCAAAATAATGATACAAGTATACCTTTAGAAAAGAGATTGACTCCTTCCTTTCTTACAAGATTTTTGCACCTCATTCTGCCTCTCCTTAACTATAACTTTAGTGGTTAATTTAACAATGATTATTTGTGTCATTAGTTAACTGTTGTGTTAAATTTTCAAACATATGATTATGTTGTATGAAAAAGATTTTTTTTTTTATTGCTTTGATTTTTGCTCTTATGATACCAAATGTGATGATATTTAAGATGATTGAATTGTTGATTAAGATATTGATTTGATTGATTGATTTAAAATGTTAAATCGGAATATCTATATGTTTTCATTTAAATTTTAAATGATATTATTAAATATGTATTCAGCCAGACATTGGTCTAATATTCGGTATTCAGTCAAACATGGATCCAATATTCGGTATTCAGCCGATCAGTAATTCAATATTTGGTATTCGGCCGAACAGTGATTCCAATATTTGGTAATCGGCTGAATATTCATTGCTAGTAACGTAACATCAACTTACCGACAGATTGAGCCTGTTGATTCACCATATCAGCAAGCTCCTGTATAATTTGGTTCACATCCAAAACATCGGCCTCTATTTTATTGATGTAGGCTTCTTTTTCAAGCAACATGCTCGTCTCGAATTGTACTAGACGCGCCTGAAAAAATGGAGAACACATTAAAACAACGTTTGCTAAGAAAATTATAATGGTTTGCTAATATGTTGAATTAAAAATAGCAGGTCTCATGGTCGTGGAGTTTCTGGGTATGATTTCCAGTGTATCGGATTTTTCTCATTAGTAATTTTTCAAGAGCAGCCCGGAGTCTGTGGCGTGACAATCCCGTGCGTTAAGGCGGTTGTGTTGGATTGGCTACCGTGACCGATAATCATACCATCATCGTCACGCCTGTATTCGCCGAAGGGTTAGGCAGAGGTGTACCAGTGTACACCCACAGTTCGCCTGTATGTTTTGGTCCCATGTAATAGGGGGCGATCCAATTGCCATTAACCGGACATAAATCCTAACTCCGAGCTGCTACTGAGAATTATATAGAAAAACCCAATATAACACTTTTTGCTCGACCTGGGAATCGAACCCAAGACCTCTAGCGTAGCAGTCGCTCTTAGAGCCACTAGGCTAACGAGGCAGTTGACCAATATTCAGTCAAGAGAATATTATGTGCGAGTGAGAAAGTACGATTTTCGACGCTTTTTATCAGCAAGCAACATTATTAATTACCTGTGCCTGCTGGTTAGCTATAAGCGTGGCTTCTTCATCATCAGCTATGGCCTGCTGTTCCATCGCTTGAGGGTCGTTACGGACGCGCGGTGGCCGTGGCATATGAGCAGCCATCTTTTCTGACACTTGCTGAAAATTAAATTAAATTTCATGAACTTTATTATTTTAGATTTGATTGAAAAATTACATTTATTCAACGGATTTCTGTATTAAAATTTCGAACCCTGACGGTCAGTCACGCCCGTGATTGACTGATGAGGCTACCAAACAGCCTGAATGTAAAATAAAAACTTAATATTTTTGAAAAAAGAACACTTTTATTTACAATCACGATTTTTTTAAATAAATTAGAATAACCAGCCAACCTTCTGTACTGAAGAGTATTTAGCCAAGGCATCTCTAAAGGCCTGGGTGAGCCTTTCCACTTGCAGCTTCTGAGGCTTATCACCTCGCCGGACGACCACGCCCAATCGTTGAATATCGCGCGCAGTTGCCGACACCGAGCCGTTTACTGTTTGCTGGGTATCGTGGCTGAAAAGAACAAGTTATAGAGGCTGAATTTTAAAGAGAAATAGAGAGAGAGAGAGAGAGAGAGAGAGAGAGAGAGAGAGAGAGAGAGGCAGAGAGAGAGAGAGAGAGGCAGAGGGGGAGAGAGAGAGGCAGAGGGGGAGAGAGAGAGGCAGAGGGGGGGAGAGAGAGAGAGGGAGGGGGAGAAAAGAGAGAGTGAGAGGTAGAGAGAAAGAGGAAGAAAGAGAGTGAGTTATCTTTCAGAGGGAGAAAGTATAAAGGTTGTACTCCAATGCATTCTAGGCCAAAAATTTCATCCCAACAGTCAGTTGAATTTCAGAAGGTTCTATTTTGGATCAATAGTCTGCTAAGATTCATGTGGTGAGCACGTTATTTTAAAACATACCATAATAGTAAATAAAGACTGCCTGTCAATCAACTGTAGTTTTGGCCTCCACACACCCGGTGCCGAGATTACCTCATAGTACATAATACGAATAGACGCCACTGAATAGACGACTTTTGTCCAGATTTCTGAGTTGGTCCTAAAGATGTGTGTATCCTACAACACTTATAATAAAGTGAAGTAATGCGTTTTTCTATTAATGAAAATCCTCTGCATCAACTTACATTTTCTCCCTCAACTGCACACTATCATTGGGCCCACCAATCTGCTTCATCATCTTCTCCAGCGACTTCAAGCCGCTGTTGATAGTGTTTACATTGTCGGCTATGCCCTCACTCAAGTTATATAGTTCAGTTGGACTGAAGTCTGCAAACCCGACATTGGGGACGGCCGCAGTTGCTCCGTAGTCTCGGCTGAAACCGCCTGCGATTTGTTCTCTTTCCGCCATTGTTGGATCTGTAAATAATTATATTTCTTTAAGTTTTTTTTTATCACTTATAACTTTTTAATGAGGGAAAAAAATATTTTTCCAAAAGTATCATGTCTGACAATTTGAGTATCAGTTGTCGATTGAGATAAGGTTGATATTTGTATGAAACGCGTCGAAGTGCGTAATGTTACCTTGCGTTTCAAAGCTGCAGGGTTTTTTCCGAGTCATTGGGTGGGGTAACTGACGAGTAACGGTACTGGCGATATAAAGGTATAGTAACACCACGAGTCGTGAGCACAAGGGTTGAGTTCATTTATCGGTTTTTGGGTTCCATCCTGGGTTTTTTGGGGCGTCAACGCTGCACGTGATTGGTTCGACTGATGAATCAATTACTATAGTTAATAGTGTTTTGTGCTGATTTATTTTTAGTGTTGTATGAGTATTTAAGACATACAATTTTAATAATAAATTAATGGCTTAAGGAAAAATTAAATAAAAGAAACAATATATTGCAAATTGAATGTACTGTTTTAAATATTATTTGTTTACCTTTAATATACATTATCCTATCAGTACATGCATTGTTGTAAGTAGGAAAAACCTAATTTATAAAATGTTTGATATTTGTATTATAATTAGGTACTATTACTATTCTGTAACAGAATTAAGACATGAAGTAAAGAAATTGAATAATTTCAATAATTAACTATTAAAAGAAACTCAATAAAATAAATTATTGTCAAATCAGAGATTCTTCTAGATCATTTAGGTATTGATATCAATGATTAAGAATTAATTTTATTAGCATAATATTTACATAATAAAAAGGTTAACAAATAGCCAATTGAATAAATGAATAACAAAAATGAAGGACAAGAGTTTCTGTAGATAGTGGCCTTAGATAACCGTATTCAAATTTGCCTATTTGTGACTGCCGAATTCCTAAAATGTCTTTTTGTTCAAATTCCCGAAATGACACATACCATCACGCCTGTATTCCCCGAAAGGTAAAGCACAAAGGTGGTTAGGTACTAAGCGCGACTGCTACGCTTGAGGTCTTGGGGTCGACCAAAAAGTGTTATTGGGTTTTACTATGAAATTCTCAGTAGCAACTCGGAGTTAGGATTTGTGCCCGGTTAATGGCAATAGGCACGCCCCTTACTTCTTGGGACCTAAACATGCGAACTGTGAGTGTACATTGTTACACCTCTGCCTAACCTTTAGGGGAATACAGGCGTGATGGTAAGAATAAATACTTTCTGAACTATTCGTCGTTTTTATCAATAAATGTCTTTAAAGAAGACATATGATCATAAGTACCATTACAGGCTATAAAAATATTATGGTTTCAGTTATGCAACACACACATATTATTATGTTTTCAATAACACTGATTAAGCTGTTATTATGTAAATAACAGAACATTTACTTCGTTTAAAAATGCACTGTTTTACCTTATTACTGTGACCATCCTTTAGTTTACTACAGGTCACTGTGAGCAAGCTACATGAGGAATGGCATTCAATTTGGGCGGTGGCCAGTAATAATAATTGGGTAGATGACACCTGTACACCACTTACCAATCGACATACTTTTTATGAGCTGTCAAAACGCAATTTCCCCATAGATTTTCTACGACAATACTAAACTATAATGTCACTTTTTTGTTATCTCAATTCACTAAGTATTTAATGAATTCAAAGCAACTAAAAATCTAAATTAATAGTTCTTAAAAAATTAGTCAAGTTTTCAGGGCTACAATAAAATGATTTTTTAGAGAAGTTGTAACATACCATCATGCCTGTATTCCCCGAAAGGTTAGGCGGAGGTGTAACCAATATACACCCACAGTTTGCCGGTATGTTGTAAGTCCCATATAATAGAGGGCGAGCCTATTGCCATTAACCGAGCACAAATTCTAACTCTGAGCTGCTACTGAGAATTTCACGGGAAACACAATAACACTTTACTCTACCTGGGAATCAAACCCGAGACCTCTAGTGTAGCAGTCGCGCTTAAGACCACTAGGCTTATGAGGCAGTTAAAGAAGTTGTGTCTTGGAATTATTATTTAATGGTGTCTAATATCCAATTGAGATATACAGCACCAAATAGGTATAAAATCTAGATCTATCTACTTGACCATACACTGATTCAGAAGGTAGAGGATTGGGCCTAGCGGTATAGACTAGGAGACGTTTATGTGGATTGATATACTGCACAAAATGGAGTATGTTGGGAGCAAAACAGAAAGCATTTGATTAGTTCAGAAGTAGAGTCATAAATAAAAAAAGGATTAGAAATATAGGTCATGTAAAAACTTTTTTATAGATAACTACTATCAAGTTACATTCATTTACAATAATATCGATGACTTTCGTCAATCACATTACTCACATCTTGCAAATATTTACGTATGATAAGAAAGCATAACAATTTACTTTCAATTTAACTCTTTGCTATTTTAGCCCCTTTGGTAACAACACAAAAGAATTTAGTTATTTCCTCAATCATCTTTTCGATGTAGTAAAAAATACAAATTTAATGAGACTTTGTTAGGTGGATTGAAATTGGTAACAATTCAATAATTTCGAACATAAATTAAAATTGGCATGACAGTCAGTTACTTGCAAAAAAAATCTTTGTTTGTTTTTCAAACAATGACTCATTTCTTTTTCATTGTAAAGTATGTTATTATATTTTTAAAGATACAGAGAAATGGAATTATGATTTTTTTTATAGGTGTAAAAGACAGAGATAATCTAGTCCCAGATAATGTTGTGCCTACAAGTAGGTATAAAAATACCTGAGTTTTAGTCAGTAGAATAAATAAAACACTTACCAGCTAAATATGTGAAGTAGAAAACCAGAATGTTCCCTACTATTATATGTACTAAAATTGTCACTAAAGACGTTCCAAAACACAATTATTATAACACAAATATGTATAAAAAGTTTAGGCTATATATCACTTATTGCGATGCAGGAAATGAACAAATAGACTCCTGTTGTGATTCACTACGATTTTATCCACAAATTGATGAGAAGTGACAGCGGTTCTGTACGTACTTATTTCTACGAATATAACGTCATTAAAATGAACTAAGAGTATTCAATGACATGATATTGCGCAACGTGTATAGCATAACCAGTTCACTAAATTACTTTACCTTATTAATGTAGATTAGGCAACTTATTTCAGGTTTTCTACGACAAATTCTTTTGTTCAATTTCAATCGACGGTCGATGAACTGTCAATGTCACACAACTGTCAATCTTTTCTCAGTATTGCCTTTCTACAAAAAAGATAAACAAAAAATCGAAGCAATAAAAGGTAATTGCTAAGATAGAAAAGATGATTATTATTTATACTTTTCCTAATTTGATAAAATAATTTTGTACTTTTTCAATATGATATGTTAGATGAATATAAATCTCAGTTATATTCATAGATGGCGCTGAAAACAAATGGGTTAGTTTTTTATTTTTACCAACAGGTGGCAGTAAAGGTAAGAAAAACATGAAAGTCGTCTTTTTCTTTGCATACGTGCATTTCGCGATTGGCGCTTCCAGTTCAAAAACACCAAAAGCTCGATGACATTGTTGACTACAGTTAATATTTTCTGAATTAGAATGCATAGAAGTAAGTAACACGATCATTTTACAACACCAATCTAAAGAGGCTCGGTATTTCGGCTGGGAGTGAACTGCACCTTTGCGACGTGACAAAAAAAATTAAAAGAACTTTGATGGGCCCTGTCTCTTCAGTCTGCTGGACCTCTGAACACAACAGTAGGAGTGGTAGTTGAGTAGGTGAGTTGATTTATTTAAAATAATTCGTCGATTTATATGCAACGTATTTTTCTTTCTGTTTTAAAACAAAATTAAACAACATTTTAACACTATCTTTCTGTTTCTTCCAACACACAATCCATATGTAGGCAAAATAAATAGGAAGAACAGCCTGTAGTTGCATCTTATTTCAAAAATTCTGACAATACTTTGAAAATAAATCTATGTACGCAATCTTTCGAATCTTTCATAATAATTATTCAAAGGACGTGTGGAGGCCTTGCAAGAATTTTCTCACAAGAGCGTGCCAGAATCAGGATGCATAAACCACTCGCTCCCTGTTGCCTACGCCTTTACCAGTTAACGTGCTGCGATTAAAAAAAAAAACTACTTGGAAAAATAGAATAATGGCCGGGATTTGCGTGCCATGTGATTTGAATTTAGAATAATGTTTTATGATTATAAATCAAACAGGTATGAACGGTCAGAAGATTGTAAGTGCGTATAAAAAATGAACTACAACAAACTAAGCAACATTTTTTTAGCATTTGTAGTCCTAGTCATGGTGGTCCGGGTTTGCATAGAAGGGGATTTTATAAGCATTGTGATATGAATTCTACCTCAATAAATATAAGTGATGATTTTGTTTGTTTTTTAATTTGAACGCGCTAATCTCCGGAAGTCCGGACCTACTTGTCTATTTTTAAGTCTTTCGCTACTGAGAAGCTGCGTTACCAGTCTTTGAGTGCTATAGGCTATTTTTTATTATCAAACAATTTGGTTAAAATATTTAATGAAAAGAACCTAAAAAAAAATATTTTTATTATTGAAAATAATAATTGGACATAATTATTTGGGTCCAACGCAAGGTATGAGTCTGTGAGATCGTGACTAAGCATTCATTTCATGCATTCAATTATTGGAGCCGACATTTTGATATTTATTACATTTGTCTTGTACCATTTTGATGTGACGACAGCATTAAAATATTTCAGGTATTTATGGCACACAGTTCTAATGAGCTGAAGTATTTGTCACTAGCAAAATAGAAGTACGAGACCTGCAGACAACCAGTATATTCTGGACTGTCAAAATGGCGCCACTAGCAAAAGGGACATGTCAACTGTATGTCAAATTCAGTACATTTAATTTTAGTTCCACTTTTGCCACATGTGAAGTTTTACTGGATGGTACAGATATGGGAGTGAGAGTTACGATGGCTATTTTGAATCTGAGTTTCATGTTGCATTTTGAACAAAAACGATGAAGTACCAAAAGGTTTTATTATAACAAATGACATTAATGATGAATGATGTCGTGAAATACGGCGATGAAGGGCATTAGCTTACACTGACATTAACGGAAAAAAAATCTTAGTCTGAAGACGGATAAAATTAAGTCATTTTATTTTGGATTTTGGATATGAATATAATATTATGCTAAAACTTTAAACATACGCTGCTACGCTAGAGGTCTTGGGTTCGATTCCCAGGTCGAGCAAAAAGTGTTATTAGATTTTTTTATGAAATTCGCAGTAGCAGCTCGGAGTTAGGATTTGTGCCCGGTTAATGACATTAGGCTCGCCCCCAATTACACGGGACTTAAACATACCGGTGAACTTTAGATTTACATTGGTACACCTCTGCCTAACCCTTCGGGGAATACAGGCGTGATGGTATGTAAGACTTTTATCTTTTGCTTTATACTATATTAGGTACTTGGATTTGCTACAAAGTAGGTACTTTTATTTACCTGATTGTATGTCAATGAGAAGCTTAATTGTGAGTTAAGTGCCAAACATGGATCATCATTGTATCAGCTGATCGACGTCCACTGCTGGACATAGACCTCCTTTGAAGATAGCTACAATGACCGGTCATTAAAAAAAAAACATTCAATCATCACATAATAACAGATAAGTAATATGTCTCCACAGAACATAAACACTTCATAATAAGAGAAATTCCCGCGGAAAATGCTGTCAGCCATCTTAGCAACCACATTATTACGCGCCAATTTTTTGATGTCATTAAATGCTGGCATTAGCCACTTAAAACATGTAGGTGGGGAATCTTGGAATTTACTGCAAAGTACTTATTTCCTGTAAACCTGGTTGAATGGGCCGCTTTAGTAGTATGTAATTACGTTTAGATCTTTGATGTTACGAGAACGTACGAGTACTTTGTGCAATTGTGCGCCATTTGCGGTATTTTACAAATGTACTGTTTTATATATCCCCTTTCTTCTTTATAGTATATTCTCTATGATGTCTAGTAGCTATGGCAATGGATTTCAAATATGGAACCTATACTCCATTTAAGATGGCGGTTGAAAAATAAAGGCCAAATAAACGGCAGTTATTGTGAACGAATTTCAAAAATAACACAATTATTTTTGAAATTCGTTGGCAGTGTTGGCCCCGTGGCGTGTCGTGGGTTCGATTTCCGCACGGTTCAAATATTAGTATGGCCTACAGATCGGGGTCTGGCTGTTTGTGTATGTGAGTTAATGTGTGTTAATGTGTTGTAAACGCACCCACGAAATAGGAGACATTCTTAAAACAGGGCAAAGGTTAAAATAAAAACAATGCGTTTTGGTGGTAGGTATTTAGTTTTTAGTTAATAACATACCATCACGCCTGTATTCCCCGGAGGGTTAGGCAGAGGTGTACCAATGTACACCCACAGTTCGCCAGTATGTTTTAGGTCCCATGTAATAGGGGCCGAGCCTATTGCCATTAACCGGGCACAAATCCTAACTCCGAGCTGCTACTGAGAATTTCATAGAAAAACCCAATAACACTTTTTGCTCGACCTGGGAATCGAACCCAAGACCTCTAGCGTAGCAGTCGCACCTAGCACCACTAGGCTATCGAGTTGGTTTTTAGTTGATGTCTAATACAATTATGTAGAATGTATTGTATGTATATATGTATGTATTGCTATAAATTGATCGTGAAATAACGGAGCTTACTACATAAAATTGTTACACTGACACAAAAAATACAAGTCACACACTTTTAAATTAATTGTACAATAATATGCTGTAATAGCCAAATTATTCGCTAACACTAAGTCGTTAACGGTAATACAAAAATAAAATAATGATAGCGCTTTAAGGTTTTTGTTTAAATGCCTCTGTGGCCTAGTGGTCCTAAGAGCGGCTGCTACGCTAGAGGTCTTGGGTTCGATTCCCAGGTAGAGCAAAAAGTGTTATTGGGTTTTTCTATGAAATTCTCAGTAGCAGCTCGGAGTTAGGATTTGTGCCCGGTTAATGGCAATAGGCTCGCCCCCTATTACATGGGACCTAAACATATCGGCGAACTGTGGGTGTACATTGTTACACCTCTGCCTAACCCTTCGGGGAATACAGGCGTGATGGTGATGGTGTGTTTAAATGCAATATTGAACAGACTGTAGCCATTAATAAGGGTGGACTTGTTAATATAAAACAGTTTATTGACATGGTAATATTTCTGTTGCTGACTGTACTTACCCGTGAGTTATACAAAATGTAAACTTCGTTATTGTTTAATTCATTATAAAAATAAATTGATATTGTTATTTTTACGACAATTTAACAGGCTTGTAGTTCGTAAGGCAATTAACAAAGACATTCTGTGCGTGACCGTACATAGTGTACGGTCTACATGAAAGTGCGGACGCATAATAATTTTCTATTTAATTCTGTACCTAGATACATTTTTAACTAACTGTGCCTTTGATACCGCACTCATGTATAGTTAAATAAATAAATAATAATTTTTATTTGCAAGAACTGCCGCGTTAGCCTAGTGGTCCTAAGCGCGATTGCTACGCTAGAGGTCTTGGGTTCGATTCCCAGGTAGAGCAAGAAGTGTTATTGGTTGTTATTGGTTTTTCTATAAAATTCTCAGTAGCAGCTCGGAGTTAGGATTTGTGCCCGGTTAATGGCAATAGGCTCGCTCCCTATTACATGGGACATAAATATACCTGCGAACTGTGGGTGTACATTGGTACACCTCTGCCTAACCCTTAGGGGAATACAGGCGTGATGGTATGATGGTATTTGCAAGAAACACATTATTACAAAGGAAGATCTTATAGCCTAAAAGGCACTGTATAGATTCAAGATTTCTTTTTGATGTAATTGGATGGCAAACAAGCCCACGGGCTACCTGATGTTAAGTGGTCACCGCTACCTATAGACAACTGCAATACCAGAGGACTTGCATGCGTTGTCATCCCAGAGATAAACTTGAAATGTCTCATGTGCCTGTAATTACACCGGCACCCAACACAACAACGCTGCTTTGCGACAGAAATACGTATGGTGGTACTTCCCCGGACGAGCTCCTACATAAAGAGCTCTATTACTACTAAAAAAGGTAAGAATAAATAGATACTATTTTAGTTCCTGGATTTAGTTCGAAAGAGTCACCGCGGCCCTGGAATGCAAAGGGCATTATTAAGAACACAGATGGGTTTTAGATAGTAAGAGCCTGACACTCCGTCCCGCTCCATGCAAGCTGGAAGAAGTCATTTGATGATTCCCATTAAAAAAAAAAAAACAAAAATAAAGCTACCTAGGTAGGTACAGTAAACACTATTTCTGCTAAAATTAAAATTTAGAAAATGATTTATAGGTAAGATAATTTATTGGAACTTTTCAATGAAATCATTCAATGATACAGCTTCAGGCCCAGTGGTACAGCGATTCGCTGCTATGCTGCGTGGTCGTGGGTTTAGTTCCCGCATGGAACAAATTTGTATGATTAGAGATAGTTCTTCAGGGTCTGACTGCTTTTGTATGTAAGTTTGTATTATAGGTATGTTGGATAACGCACCCACGATACAGGAGAAATTTCTAGTGCGGCAATAATATTGCTCTATTGTTCTATTTTTAAACAGTGTATTTAATATTGTTATTTTTACGACAATTTGACAGGCTTGTAGTTGACAAGACATTTTGTGCGTGACTGCACATAGTGTACGGTCTACATATTTAAAACTTAATCTTAAATAATAAAATATTAAAATGAGGTTGAATATGATGAAACCAGCCAGGGTTTCTACACTACTTACATACCAGCGTGAAAAATTCCAGTTCAAGTTGAAAAAATGTTGACGATCCCGTTACACAAGCCATTCGGCGCCTAACTACAAATCATAGAGAATACACACTCTTTAGCGCTATTAGTTCCAAATCACTACCGAACCACTTATTTATGTTTACATAAGTAAGTAGGTACCTAAATATCGGCGTTTGCCGCCGTCGATAGTTTGTTTACAAAGTAGAATCTACTGCGTGAGATGGTAGGAAAATATACAATGGGAAAGCACTCTGTACTGCTCGGGATTTGCTCATTTTTTTCTATTTTGTTGGTGTGATTTTGAGCCTTATGCGTATGGAAATAGGGTGTAGTTGGTGCTGGTGAGTCTGCAAACTTTCAGATATTTTTAGTTAATTTTACTGAGTGTTTTAAGTCAAGGTAGGAATTTAATTCAGGCCTGATTTTGAAAGGAAATCCTGAAAAGTCTTAAAAGTATCAAGATTTGAATGTTGACATTTTAGCAACGGCAAACGTGCCAAAGAGTCTTGATACTTTTGAGATCTATTCCGAGGAAAGTTTCCTTTCCCATCTTCATCAAGTTTCGGAGCACTTTGTTGAATAATTGGAAGTCGTCCAGGTTATGGGCAATCTTTGTGAGAAATCAGAGCTTGGCAGGGCTTAAAGATTAATATCGGCTGTAAAGGATGCTATCACCATTGGTCACAAAATTTCAATTTTGATCAGGTGTTCATTAGAATCGTGTGCATTGGTTCATGGAAAGCACATTAAGACATTTAGCTTTTTCTCTGATATGAAGGTGGAAGATGTAGGTGGTAATAATCGCGTATTCAATCCACTTCTCACCTTGTTGAAGTGAGGAGAGAGGTCCACCTGCTTGATTGTTACCCATTAATATGAAAATACTTGACATAGCTTTGCCAGAGAAAGTTGATCTTACCTCTTTAACATTAAATATCTTCGTTCAGAAATGTAATCATAAAAAATAATACCAGCCTATTTATTGTCCCATTGCAGGGCAAAAGCCTCTTTTCGTACATAGAATGGACAAGCATATATATAATATTATATAATTAATTATAGATCCATGGTATCAAACCTCATGTATAGGAGGCGAGCGCCTCTTCCACTAGGCCATCATCAATTTATCATCTGCTTAGCCTATTCCCATTATGCCGATTATGTTGAGGTCGGCTACCAGTCTAACTGGATGTAGCTGAAAACTAGTGTTTTACATAGAGCGACTGCCTAACTGACCCCCACAACCCAGTTACTGGGCAACACCTCGTGGTAAGACTGGTTGTCAGACTTCCTTCTAGAGACTGTCAAAGACCTATGAACGACAGCCGTGACCAACAGCTTTACGTGTTTTCCAAGACACGGGGGTGTCACACCACCAACTTCGTAACTCCGGGCTGCTATTTTGAACTTGCTATTAGAAAAATCCAATAATATTTTTGGCATTTTTTTAATGCCTAAGGCATTAAGTCTGCCTTTGCACAGTGTATTATTAACATTATGTGCAAAAAGTTTTAATAAATAATAAAAATTTTTTTTTCCCCACCTGGGAATCGAACCCAGAGCCCTACGCTAATCACGAAACCAACGGGCAGGCCATCATAAAATAGATTTTAATCAATTAAAATATATATTTACGGCTTTATAATTAGCAGAACACCTAATCACAAAAGCTTCATTTTTCAACACGTTTGCCATAAATCGTTGGATAATAAAATGATTTCTCTTTCACATTCGTGAAAGGCAAGACGGTTCAGTTTAAATCATGACAATTTATGGGTTTATTTAGAAAATAAGTAGGTGTAAATATAGCCACTGCCATTTTGTTTTAGAAATATGGTGTGGCTAATTAGTGGGCTTGTAATTAAGCTATTTTGTAGTAGGTGTTTTTATTTGGTTCGGTTGTAATTATTTCCGTAAGATGTGTTTGACTTTTTAGAAGATCATTTTCTTAATGTCTTGTGTTTCTCTGTATCATTCGTCAGCCGTTTTCTTTGCTTAGATATTATATTATTTTATTTTTGAGATTAATATTTTTTCATCGAATTGGTAGATAGGTACAAATTTATTGTAATAAATAACCTAACCCACAAACGTGCTAGAAAGGCAGACGCCTTAACCACTGAACCATCATGACATTCAATTCAATTATAATCTAAAAAATCGGCCAAGTGCGAGTCGGACTCGCGCACGAATAGCCATGGAGTTCCTTGCTTATTTTTCTCCATAGAGATCTACGTTTTGAAACGAGCACCTAGCTTGAACTTTTTGTGTGGTTAACTTCTTGACAATTCAAAAGTGCCTGTAAATGGTGTAATTGAAATAAATGCTTAGACTTTGACTTTGACATTGTATGGGAGCCCCCTTAAATATCTATTTTATTCTGTTTTTAGTATTTGTTGTTATAGTGACCACAGAAATACATCAGAAATAAGTACATCATCTGTAAAAATTTAAAACTGTCTAACTATCACGGTTCATGAGATACATAGCCTGGTCATAGAAAGACGGATGGACAGCGGAGTCTTAGTAATAGGGTCCCGTTTTACCCTTTGGGTACGGAACCCTAAAAAATAAATATTTTAGCCTTTAACATGAACTTTAATCATAAGTATAATAATGACCCGGGGCTGCGAGTTGATTGTAAGAGATACCTCGCCCCCGGAACGCAAAGCTCGCGTAACATAAACGCATACGCAACGCATAATTAAAAATGTTTATCAGAAATAAGAAATAAATGTACTGCAAAATAGTGACGTCATATTAATTAGACAGTTTATATTTAATTTATATTCTGCACTGCAGTCGCTAACGGCGGACTGTGACGCGGAGATACGAAGAGATGAAAGAGTTTGGATGTGGCAAGCGTTTGCTTATTCTGCTAAATGGGCCAACAAACAATCTCTCAATAATTAAATTAATTACGTCAAAATACTTCATTAAGACAAATGTGTTACTACGATCTGGGAATTACGTGCCAAATGTATGCTTAGAATAGATTTAAAATTAATCAGCGTCCGATACATTACATTATTACAATTACTTTAAAAAAGAAAAGAAATTTTGACGTGGTTTAGAAATAAAAACCTTTAAATTCATTTTTGATCGTTTAGTACTTTTACGATTAATACCATTTAATCTTAAACTGCCACTGCTTATTCCAAAGCTTACTTTAAAAATAAAGCTTGAAATATTCCTTCCGACTAACCTTTCTCATTTCACACAATCAATGGAGGTGGACAGAACCCTCTTTAATTACTTTACTATTAACAATTTAAGTCAATAACTATTCATATATTATTATTTTATCACTATATATTTAAAGGTGAAAGTATTGTCCAAAATAAGAATGCATTTTCCTTACTGGTTAGATTTCATAGGAAATAATACAAGCTGTACTAATATTATAAAGCGGATTTTTTTTGTTTGTTTGTTTGTATGAAATAGGCTTCAAAACTACTGGACCGATGTTAACTATTTTTCTCCTATAGATGGCTACATTATTTCTGAATAACATAGGCTATATAATATCGCTCTACAACCTATAGGAGCAGATCAGTAACCGAAGACGTAACCTATTACGGGTGTAAAAACTACGCGAACGAAGTCACGAGCAGAAGCTAGTCATTTATATTTTCAAAAATTTATTTCTATTTCTTACAGGATAATTCAATGATTATGTCTCTTAACATTATCTTACAAATAGTTGGATGTGACCGATAGTGTAAGTAATGACCCAAATATACAAGTTCATAGAGAATCCAGTATGCCTCCTCCACGCGTTTGCGAGCACATGCTCGTCACGTCCAAGGAAGTTTACGTTTCCTCGTTCGCAGGATGTTTTGCAGCGCACGCGCAACCCGCCCGCTCGGACGGTCGCAGCTATTTCTGATTTATGTATGTCGTACTCTTGATGAATGCGGCTTGATTGGGAAATTGTGTAGTTTACTGTTTTCGTTTTGAACTGCCACGTTGGTTGTAAGCACGATTGTCGAGCCCTGGCTTCGATTGCTAGGTCGGGCAAAGTGGAGGAAAAGTGTGTCTTATTTCGATGAGGAATTATTCAGTACAACAGCGTCGTTAGCCTAGTTGTCCTAAGCGCGACTGCTACGCTAGAGGTCTTGGGTTCAATTCCCAGGTCGAGCAAAAAGTGTTATTGGGTTTTTCTATGAAATTCTCAGTAGCAGCTCGGAGTTAGGATTTGTGCCCGGTTAATGGCAATAGGCTCGCCCCCTATTACATGGGACCTAAACATACCGGCGAACTGTGGGTGTACATTGTTACACCTCTGCCTAATCCTTCGGGGAATACAGGCGTGATGGTATGTTTTGTGAATTATTCAGTACTACTCCAGAGTTTGGAAAAGTTGGTGCCTTAAAAAGCACGTAAAGAGCTGTTGGTCCCAGCTGTCATTATGCCGTAAATCTTTGACAGTCGTTACGGGTTGTCAGAAGTCCGATAGTCTTACAACCAGTCTTACTAAGGGATATTGTGTTGCCCAGTAACTGTGTTGTTGAGGCCGGCTGTGTTGTTTAGGCAGTCGCTCCATGGAAATTGGTATTGGTGTTGGCTGGTGTACGCAACTCCATATCTCAGCATGAATTTTGCTTCTTGTACCAACACTGGTATTCAGTTGCATCGGGTTAGACTGGAAATCGACCCCAACTTAGTTGGGAAAAAGGCTAAGCAGAAGAAATTTAGGGATTTACTTACAAAAAAGAACAGTACATTAATGGCATTTTACTTAAAACTAGCTTCAGCCAGCGACTTCGTTCGCGTGGTTTTTTTCACTCACGTTAACTTACGTCTTAGGTTACTGTCCCTCTCCTGTGTGTCGTAGCGTGACGTTATAAAGCCTAAAGCCTTCCTCGATCAATTAACTATCCAACACAAAAATATTTTTCAATTCAAACCAGTAGTTCCTGAGATTAGCGGGTTCAACCAAACAAACAAACTCTTCAGCTTTATAATATTAGTATAGATAAATACAGTTTATTAACAAAATAAAATGCAAAATATTGCGATGTCATGGTTATTGATAAAGTACATTCGACAAAATAAATAATGAAATTCAACCATCTAAAGTTTTATTGGTTTCTAAGAAAACCTCAATGATATTTTATTT
The DNA here is from genome assembly GCA_947462355.1 of Caradrina kadenii. NCBI lineage: Eukaryota > Metazoa > Arthropoda > Insecta > Lepidoptera > Noctuidae > Caradrina > Caradrina kadenii. The sequence goes on along the minus strand of OX381692.1, from coordinate 10,056,519 downwards.
TTTATTTGCGATAGGTTTGCTCTTGATTCTTGGTCAGAGATGACAAAGACAAAGTCGACGATGGAGTGAGCTTACCCAGAATAAGCCTGTTCTCTCAACTCAAATATAAATATATTAGGGTTGAATGCGTTCAATATTTGACGACACTGCTACGACACACGCTACTAATCTCTTTTGTTGCCTGTACATGTCACGTCCTTGAATCGCAACTAACATCATCCAGACTTCTCTAAAACAACGGTATGAAACTTCTCAAGCCCGTACGGGTACTATCTCCGTTCAGACTAAACATACATCCAAGTCCGCACTATTTTTTTAACAAAAACCCGAGTAATATATCTAGCTATGTTTAGATTATATGAACCACTAAATTTCGAGCATTAGTAACGGATTGTGGAACAATTTAAGCGATGCTATTTTAAGATAGACAGGTGTGAAGCTTTCGAGTCAGAATTGCTTGGAATTTGAAGGTCATTGCTGCAACTGTTTTCTGTTACATCATGTAGGTCACTTGTAAATTTAATTGTGCAGCTGTAGTATTTGTATTTTTTCAGCCATCTACACTTGCGTGCAATAAAACTGGGACATTGGGCAACATGTGTGTTTTGTTGTTTTTCTTTTTCTTCTTGGCTTCTCCTATCCCCAAGATACAGGTATCCCCCTAGTTTGGGATTTCCATCTTCTAAATTGATGTATGTATTTAAAAATAAGTTGCATGTAAACTACCTGTATTAGCCCAATCAGGTGCATTTCTTTAGCTATAAAAATAAAATGTATTTTTATTCTTATTATTCAAATGTTTATTTTTCTGATGTCAAGTACGTACTGGTTTGTTTTTGTTTAATTAGCGACTGTAAGAGATCGTAACTGATCATTTGTTTTATTTAAGATCTAAAACAGAAGTTGTTCGCAAAACTTAGTAAATAAATAGAAAAACAAAACAAGATTCAAAAGTAATTTCCCCGTAAACTATTGATGTAATTTATTTAAAGTATGTTAATATGTTGAAAATTGTCGAACGCGGTGTTTACAATGGCAACTTTTCTCGTATTTACGGCTCGTCCATAGACTCAACCCAGTGACATCAACCTAGGTTTGGCCACAGATTATAAAAAACTTCGTTAAAAATTGCTTACAGGTACTTGACATGTCAATGCTCGATTAACGACAGGCGTAATTGAAATATACTTAAATTGCTATCTGTTTAGCGTGGAACAATCGTTGGTACATACAATAATGCGTGTTATGTGTATGCAAATACGGTGTTAATTACCACCTGATTCAAATCGTTTATTGTTATTGCTTACCAGGACACCTAAGTTCAGTACTTGATACCTATCTAGCACCTAGGTACGGTCAGCAAAATTAATATCGGTGTACTATGGGGTGCAGTTGTATGCAAGAAAATATTCTACTACATTTTTGGTCTGTCTTGTCTTATTTGTCTTTTGTGTGATTGTTTGTTCTAATAAAAAAAAATCTAAAGTCGAATCTCCAAATTACCTGAAACTGACTTTGATGTGACTTTCACTAGCAGATAGCTAATGTTATATAGGGTAACTTCGAATACTTTTATTTTAGAACAAATGAATACCCTATAAGCTGTTAACTGCATGAGTATATTGTTTCTTTCTTTAGGAAAGCTCAGCTATCTGCGTGCGTACCAAACTATTGTGCCATCTGTACCTTATTTAACTATTTATGAACCTACAACATAACTGTTTCATAGTATCGTTATTAAGATCTTACCTAACAAAGTTAAGTTAATTAACGCATAATTTTAAGCTAAATAAATAGGTACATAGGACTTCACAGCTGCCTATCTTTGCATGATTATCGAGAATGTAGGTGAGAAGGGGTCGACATGTAAAGCTCTTTCCAATTTTTAACTCTATGTGTTTGGTTTCAAGGTTCATTATTCAATGTCATAAACTAATCCTAGGGTCAAGGTGTTAGACTATGATTGTGGGGGATGATAAGGGGCTAGGAAACCGTTATTATTTATTGTTCTGTACTTTTGTGTGAGTTTTAACTGCTTTCGGAGATAGCTAGTTCCTGTTTAAAAACTGCCTCGTTGGCCTAGTGGTCCTAAGCGCGACTGCTACGCTAGAGGTCTTGGGTTCGATTCCCAGGTCGAGCCAAAAGTGTTATTTGGTTTTTCTATGAAATACTCAGTAGCAGCTCGGAGTTAGGATTTGTGCCCTGTTAATGGCAATAGACTCGCCCCTTATTACATGGGACCTAAATATACCGGCGAACTGTGGGTGTACATTGTTACATTTCTGCCTAACTCTTCGGGGAATACAGGCGTGATGGTTTGTAATTAGTATGCAAATGTTTGAAGCTTAACCATACAATGTACCTGTATTATGACAAATAAATCATAAACTAATTAATTCTTCTACTTAAGCATGAACAGAAGGCCAATTCTCGTAATTAAAATGTTTAAAATCGAGTCACAATCTCATCTTAGCGATGATCAAAGTTGAAAACTTGTCAAAAATATAGGTATTTTTGACAGATTCGAATTGGAATGCGTAAGTGCCTTTTTCCACGGATTCTCTTGTTACAATGAATGTAGATCTCGGTATTCGTGTGACGCATAATCCGTGCCTGCGATTTTTTGGCATAAAGCAGCATCCGTGGAAATGTGACCGGCACACGAAGTTGTCCGCGTGAAATTAATGATTAAAAAATACATTTAATTCATTTTTTAGGATCTCCAAGAAAAGATAGTACAAATCATGTTTTTTTTTTTTTGTCCACCTGATGTTAAGTGGTCACCGCTACCTATAGACATCTGCAATACCAGAAGCCTTCCCAGTGCGTTGCCATCCCAGAGACAAAGTTGAAACGTCTCATGTGCCTGTAATTACAGCGGCACTCATACCCTTGAAACCGGAATACAGCAACGCTGCTTTGCGGCAGAAATAGGTATGGTGGTAGTACTTCTCCGGACGAGCAAATTCACAAAGAGCTCTGCTACTACTGAAGAAGGTAAAAATAAATAGATACTTATTATTTTTTTCTGGTGTTTTTCGAAAGAGTCACGACACTCCCTTCCGCATCACCTAGAGCAGAACAAGTAATTTGATGATTTTCCATCCTTAAAAGGTTACTTAGGTGGGTACTGTAAGCAGAAGCAGTACAAACGGACTTTTGCAATCCCTTGACCATTTTAACTCAAAACAAAACGGCCATTACAAACGGTCAGACAGTTTGATTTTTACTTATTGATATTGATTAGACAAATGAACATCCCCATTGCTTAATGGGACAATTGTTCCACATCCGTTACATTAATGATCAGCAAATTAGAGTAACATGCATGGGTTATCGACACATTGAACTAAGTGAGAACATATTTCTGACTTAGCTGTGTATATTTAGATCTCATATTGCATTGACAACTTGATAAAAGTTCGTATTAATTTACTTTCTTCGGCTTTTACTTTAGTAAAATATTGTTATTTTCACCTTATCATGTTCAAGCTTTAATTGCATCGAATAATGTCATGTAAATTATCTGTTATTTGTATTGTTTTAGGAAGCTGAAGGTTTTTTTTTTGTTTTTTGGGGGGTTGGGAAATCATCAAATAACTTCTCCCGCCCTGGGTGAGGCGGGAGGGAGAGTCAGACTTTTACTAACTAAAACCCACCCATGTTCCTTCTTGTGCCCTTTGCGTTCCGGGGGCGCGGTATCTCTTACGAACAACCCGCAGCCCCGGCAGGCATCGGCCCTCAGTGGCCCCTCCCTTTGCTGACATCTCTTTGAGGCGCGCGTGGAAGACGAACGCGCCGTCGACACGGCCTGTCGTTATGCAACGTAAGGACGGTGAGCTACCCATTGCTCACCGTCCACAGGCCCGTAAAAGCTGAGGGTCGGAGGAAGTTTTTGAATCTACTTTGGGATTATTGCCAACCTCCCACCTTCTTCTTTTGTTTTTTTTTTTGAGTGACTAAACATCTAGAACCAATATTATCGAGCTATTTTTCTCATTATGTCGTGGTGGCTCCGTGGTTAAGGCACCCTAATGCATGAGGATATACTTCTAAGTTCATCTTGGACATCTCTGACATCGGTGAAGGAAAACATCGTGAGGAAACCTGGACTTATAATGAATATAAATCTGAAATCGCCAATCCGCCTTGAGCAAGCGTGGTGATTAATGCTCGTGCCTTATTTGTGAGAATAGGCCTTTGCTAGTTAGCTTTGATTGTTGGACATTCTTTTCACAGCTTTTTGAACTCAAATATTACCCAATAGCTTGTAGCGGTTCTTTTAATAATCATTTATTCCGAAAGAGGTTCATGTTTGTCTGTCTATCACAATGGAGCTACATAACATACAGAGTTAAAAAACAAAGGTCAAAGTTCGAAACCGCTTAAATAATTCATATTTACTCATTGTTTAAAATGTAACATAAAACTTACCGTTATGTGTATTTTAATATAAATAAATAAATGTATGAAATTGTAAGTACCTGGTTTTTTATGGAATAATATTTACAGCCTTAAAATTATAAATCCTTAATAAAAACAAAAAGAAACTAAAACGAAATGGCATCAAAAAACTCTTCCACATCACCGTCAACAGGAAAAGTGCCCAAAAGACTGGCGGCATTGCCACGTTGGATGGCAATGTTTTTTATTGTTTCAGCTTATGAGACATTTCAGCTTTGTCTCTAGGATGGCAACGCGTTTGCAAGGCAACGCGTTTGCTGCCTATAAAGGCAGCGGTGACCACTTAACATCAGTGGGGCCATCGCTTTAAAAAGGAGAGCTTTTTATTATAGAACTTTTATGGACAGAGGAAGCTTTTTAGATTCGGAAATAATGCAACATAAAATGTAAATTACCTTAATTTCTCTATGACACTACAGTGTTGGCGCAGTGGCCGAGCTGCATTGAGTGTCGCAGGTTCCATTTCGGGACGTAACAAATATTTTTAAGGCCTAACTACAGGTAGTTGATCCGGGTCTGGGTTTGTTTATGTAAGTTCATGTGCTTGTAAACGCACCCACGACACAGGAGAAATCAAATCGCTTTTAAGAACATCCACGGCAACCAAGAATATTTCTTATGAGCCCAAAATCACATCGATAATAGCACTGGTAAGACAAAATAATACAAACTTAACTCGAAGTTAAAGTTAATCTCAAAATAGACTTGTAAATAACTAAACAATCCAGATGTAAAGTTAATTGAAATAGCGATACAATAATAAATATTAACATAATTTATTCCCAATAAATCTTTGCCGCACAATCGTGTATGGCAATTAAATGTATCCTTTTATCAGCTTATTGGTGTACTCCACTTAGGTCTTATGTCATTACATCGTTATCCTTTAATTTATTTGGGGATGTCTTTTTCATTCATCCATCTGTACTCACGATGGAACAGAGAAGGTCCAAACGAATGGTCTCATTTATCTCCTAAACGGTTTGACTGATTTACATAAGGTAAAGGGTTTGTTTTCAATTTCCATCTCAAAGCCGGTGTCAGTCGGGTAACGTTGAAAGACAACAATCAAAAAATACAATTGAATTTAGTTATCTCTTTTAAAATATAGTTTCGTGTGGAGAAATTCCATTTTTTTTTTCTCTAACCTGTAATGTCCCACTTTTGGACCGAGGCCGACCCAAGACGAGATGGCGAAATGACTCGCACTGAAAGGGCTGTTTCGAGGTGGGGCAAGAAGATAAAAGAAAATCCATATGATACGAAAAACTTCATCGTTGGGAGGTCTAAATTCATGTACAGTAACCGGCACGACTCGTGAGCACAAAGTTCAAGTTCGACGCTGCAACGCTGTTGGTCTGAGTCGGACCAATTGCGTGCACTGTCGGTGCCCCCCACCTCCTTCATTCCGCCAAAGAGACCCAAAAATTAGCTAGAAGTTTGTGCTCACGAGTCGTGCCGGTTACTATACTTACCTACAGAATCCATGGTCAAAGTCTTCGGTACGATGTCCCCTCCAACCGTTTCTACATTTTCAAACTTTCCAAGTAAAATAAAAGTTACCAACGATAAAGTTATTTCTAGTAAGGAAACTACTTTAATATCGTCATAAAATCTAAAAACATGCTTAAAAATTGTAGCTTCGTTGAACATTATTTATTGGCGCAACGTAGAAGCATAAAGTGTCAAACATTTACGACGATTGACTCACACATATAGCCCATTAAATTTTTAATTCGATTCCATTCTGAAACTGACGTGAATGAAATTTTAACTTCCTGGAGAAGTAGCTGAAGACAAGGCTTAGATTTTTTTTCTATTTGGCCAGAAACATCTAACTCTTCCGCCGTTATTTTCTAATTAATTTATTTACGGGATCCAAGACAGTTACATCTTTTCTTTGGCATTCCGCAGTCTTCATAGCCTTGGCGCTTTTCTGGTGGTCGCCACTGTTGTTTGCGGAAGTTTGTCGATGATGACATTTGAAGATCCTATTGTGAAAAATGATCAAACATGAATTTGGTCACAAATTCGAAAAATCACTGCAAAGACCAATAAGTTGGACCAGTAAGGCGTTGCAACCCTTGAACCAGTACTGTGCATTTAAAATCCCTATCCAATTTAATTCCGACTTCTTATAAAGCTTACACATTCTCACAGTGTTTTTAACGCGACATCTTCGACGCCGGCGCCGGTCCTTCGATACAATCTTTCTGGTCTTTTTATCCTTGCTTCAGTAACTAATTGGCAGGCAACGTGGTAAGGTTGTCACGGGTTCGTGCCGGCGAATTCTTGCCGCTGGACTGTTAATTAGGTGCCTATTCATTAGTAGGATTTTAGATGTTTAGTGTTATTTTTACGACTAGTATGCGTTTTAGTTTGATTTATTTTAGTTTTGGTTCGCAGAGACTTGCGCGTTGTAAAATGTTGGTGGTGATACCAATGGTGGGACCACCAATGGTGTTAGTGAGTTTGTAATTATTATCGATTGGAATTGAATCGGTTTGAAGCCATTTTATCGATACAGCTAATGAATTTAATTTTGCTTATCAAGATCTTGATTAGAAGGATTTTTAAGTCTAAAATCCCATTTATTAGAAAATGCTAGTTGTTGATCACTGGTATTTAAAAATCCATAGATTTACTTCACATATAAGAGAAAAGCTCTTTTTAGATTAGAACGATGTTAATTGTTAAACGTTACGCAAAAAAATGGTCCTACATTCCGAGACATAATATGAACAGAGCAGGCTTTCACAGAACGATACATAGCAATTAACTCTGCACTCCAATGCAGCGAATAAATTCAACTTAGATAATATCGCCTATATTCTAGACTAGTTCTGCGGCGAATAGAACTACTAGTGTTGGGCAAGTTCGATTTTCACGGGATAACCCGGAAATTTTGTAATTGGGTAAATGGATTAAAGAGTGGGAAGACAAGACTCGACTTTATCTATGCATCTTGTAGACATTCAATTTTGTTACTGGTCCTTTTACCCATGACATGTGTCCAATGCTGAAAGAGCTTAGTTTTTAATACTGTTTGAACAGTAATGATGGCTTTGTTTTAGGGAGTCATTATAGTAACAGGAAAAATAATTTATGCTCTAATGTATCAGCAATAAATAATGCTCTATTCTTGTACTGCTTACGTGTAGGTAATTAGCTGCCTCGTTGATGTACATGAGATCCTGGATTTTATTCCCAGGCTTAGTGTAATGTAAGTACTGTAGAGGTATTAATTCAATATACTACTATCCAAATACCTAATAATCATTGAACTGCCTCGTTGGCCTATAGGCCCTTTGGGGAATACGGGCGTGATGGTATGTTATGTTGATTAAATATTTTATTTTATATATAACTCAATATTAGGTGCCCATCACGCGTAGTGATGATTCTTTTTAATTTAAACAGTATTTTTCTCATACCATAAAAAAAGATTGTTGGATGCCGTTGGAAACCGTGCGGACTTTTATATTGTTTTCCCAGTTTTCAGTAAACCACAGAACATCCCTAGCAACCCACACGTATTGAAATTGAGATGTTTTGTATTGATTATGGCGGCGTGGGAGTAAATTAATTGGTTGTAGTGATATTACTAATTATTTTACAATCTAAGACTATCGCACTTCTTGTTGACAGTCTAAACTAGACCTTGACTAGTTACGTTGTCGATACACGGCGGGGACAATGACACGCGAAGCTTTACCGTGGATTCGAAATATGATTCTAACCGCACAAGTTGGGTTTAGAAGAAGAAGTCGGATGTTCCATTTAAAAGTGTAATCTAATGTCAAAATGTATGGAACATAGACTAATATGCATACCATCACGCCCGTATTCCTCGAAGGGTTAGGGAGAGGTGTAGCAAAGTACACCCACATTTCGCCGGGAGGTTTAGGTTCCATGTAATAGGGGGCGAGACTATTGCCATTAACCGGGCACAAATTCTAACTCCGAGCAGTGCTGCTGAGAATTTCATAGAAAAACCCAATTACACTTTGCTCGACCTGTGAATCGAACCCAAGACCTCTACCGTAGTAGTCGCAACTAGTACACTTATTTCTATCTTTAACGTTGGACGACCTACAAACATATACAATTGATTTACACGATACTAACACAAAAAAAAAACATTTTTTCATTTTTTCTTCCGTCTACCTGTTTATTCCGGCGCATCTCCGGAACGACTGAACCAATTTTGACGTGACTTTCACTGGCAGATAACTTATATTAAAGGAGTAACTTAGGCTACTTATTTTAGAAAAACAAATAGGGATCCGCGCAGAGATGATGACTGACATTCACACGCAGCCGCGGTACAAGCTAGCCAGGACTACAAGCCTAGCCTAGCAGCATTGCACAAAACTAACCCACTGTAAAAGAAAATCCTGGATTAAGACGTAAAATATGTTTTATATCAAAATCAGCATAAAATTTAAATAATTTAATACTATCTAACTCCACATTGACAGGCGGACATGATTTGAATGGTAAAATTGTTAGCTATCGTATAATTGCCGCCAACATATTGACAGCTGCTGTCAACGAGTTATGAGTTGCATCCAGTAGGACTTGTTTTGAGGAGAAGCAGTGGACACGCGGATGGTAGGGGTATTGCTGGTAAGTGGTGTGGTATTCATTTCAACTTTCTGACTAATTGACCCGGCTCCTTGACAATTTAAATGTTTTGACTTTGACTTTCACTCGTAATTTTGGGATGGCTGAGATAGAGGCAGTATAGATACAGTAATTTGTAGCTAAGAAGGTATTCTTAAAGTCTAAAGAGCCATGTTGAAAACATTTTGTATTTCTTTTTTAATATAAATTTAATTTAAAATTAAAGCATATTTAATAATCTTACTAATATTATAAATGTCAAAGTTTGTGAAGATGTTTGGATGTCTGTTACTCAATAACAAACCGATGAACAGATTTGGATGAAAATTAGCACATAGATAGATCATTTCTTGGATTTACACATAAACTACTTTTATCCCGGAAAAAATGTATGTTTCACGGGGGACATTGTACCAAATTTAACGCGGACAAAGTCGCGGGAAGAAGCTAGTTTAGAATTAATATAACTCCGGACGGTAAGCGAGTATTAAGCGACTGTAAAGTCCGTACCCATGAATTCTTTTTAAATTCTTTAAGTATCTACTGGTACTCCTAAAAGATACAATCAAAACACAAAGATAAAAATTTTAAGTTACCCCCGACAGAAGAATAAAAATCCCTACCGCAGCTATCAAAACACCTGATAACTTTGAAACCGCTGAACCGATTTCCATCAAATATAGCTAAGAACATTCCCGACTAATTCACCTTTCAAATAAAAAAACAAAATCAAAATCGGTTCATGAGTTCGAGAGCTACGACGCCACAGACACACACACACACAGACACGCCAAACTGACATAACACCCCGTCGTTTTTGCGTCGGAGGTTAAAAACTGCGAACAATTAGACAAAATCCAAAAATCTTCCAAACATAATTTAACCCTATTCCACACAATTTCAACAATTTCACCGCCATTCCGAAACGAATAAATTATACACACAAAAGAGATCGAAAACCAAACAAACATTGTGTTTATAAAAGAGAACACATACGTCAAATCAAAGTCTTCTACACAAGTCGAATCAAAGGAGCTAAGAACAAATGGATTCTGTACACCATTCCACATATATATCACCATCTTTCACAACACCTTCACGGAATTATCTCCCATTGCTACACGTAATAGAGTTGATAATTTCGTGCGGTTTTTGCAGCTGAAAAGCTGAAGCTTGTTAAAGGGTGTACCATCAAACGGTATTGCAGTAATTAAACCGATTTGTTTCAGTGTTGGTCTTACGTAAGTACTAAAAGTTTTGTGCATACTTTGTGTTCCAGTGCATTTTGGATGCGCATGCGTTTAACTGTTACGTGGAACATGATTGTGCCAAGATGATGGAGAGGAAATATTGTTTTTCTTAATTTAAAACACACATATCATCACGCCTGTATTCCCCGAAGGGTCAGGCAGACGGGTACCGACGTACACCCACTGTCCGCCGGTATGTTTAGGTTTCATGTAGTAGGCGGCGAGCCTATTGCTATTAACCGGGCTCAAATCCTAACTCCAAGTTGCTACTGAGAATTTCATAGAAAAACCCATTAATCCTTTCTTTTAATTTTTTTTACCGGTATTATTCTACTAGTGTGGCCTTTTCTTTCCAATCTCCCATAAATACTTCTAAGTCAGCGCGCCTAATGATACACTCTTCTCAGTCTCAACTTTCAATCTGCCAAAAAAATCTGTATGTATTATTTATTTGTATAATTATCATTTTTGACAAGCTTATAACGTTGGTTGCCCCTGAAATGAGAAGTGACTAGATTTTAAACATTTTTAATTTCAAGAATTGGTCTTCGGTTTCTTTACCGATTTCAGTGATTACCAAGGTAAACTTTAGGGAATTTTACTATTGGTTAATACAAATTGACGAATGTAAAGAAAGAGGGAGGCCAAAGAAAAGATGGATGTATTGTTTATCATGACGGACGACAGACGGGATGGAAGAAGACAACGTGCCAACCCCAAGTAACAGGGGATAAGGGCAGGAAGTTGATTATGACAAATAAAGGAAACAATACTCAGTCTCCCGGCGCTTACCTCCATTTCCAATCACGAACCAAAAACATGTCGAAACAAAAAAAAAATATTCAACATTTAATTCTTCACACCTTTCTCTTTAAAACAATGGGTACCTACTAATTACGTTTAACAGCTAATTAGTGCTAAATGGTCGGTACAATGTACGTGCGTTCTTCTGTAAATTATTTACCACGTTATTGTTTGCAGTCCGTTAGTTATGTTTGCTTATTATTAGTTTTATGAATAGAAGCCGTCTAGTTCTAATTGCTCGAGTTTTTTATTAGTGTGCAATTTAAAAAAAGGTTTGTTAAAATTATGAGTTATTTCTGAATTTTATTTCTTAGATTGTGTTTTGTTTTTGGAACAGCATATACGTATATTATTATATACGTATATATAAATTAGACGCCACGAGACGTGAGCATAAATATCAAGTTAATTTTCGGGCTTTCGGGTTCCTTTCTGGGTATTTTGGGCCGACGACGCTGCACGCGACTGGTTCGTCAGTTGGGCCGATCGCGTGCAGCGACGGCGCCCCAAAAAGCCCCGAAAGGAACCCTAAATCCCGACAATTAACTTGACATTTGTGCTCACGTCTCATGTCGACTAATATATCGTAAATTCGATCGAATTTTAAATTATAATTACCTACCGTTTTATTTTATATTTATTTAGTTTAAAGCTATTATTCATAATAATGAGTGACAATAATTATGTTTTTGTAAGTACAATAAAATTATTAAAAGTAGACTAGATATTACGAATACTTTTATTTTGGAACAAAGCAATTTATATAATTATTTTATTATAGAAACTAATTTATTTTTGTAACTTAATTATATATTTTAGTTTTTACATTCAATCAGGATCAGGAAATTTATCGCAAACGTTCCCAGCCTCACAACCGCTTCAAATTCGAGGTTACGTATCGAATAGCGACAAATCACGCGTTGACATTGTACTGTAGTAAATAGGCCTACCAAAGTGCCGTCATTGGTCTAAAACACGAGTGCTAACAATTGAATAACGATTTTAATGCGCACAAGGCGAACAGGGGTCCGAAACAACAATAGTGCTGGGATGTGTTTGAGAACAGTGTTGTCGATAGATTTGAAAATGGTTTTTAATTTGTTGCCGTCGTCGGGGCAAACACTGAATACGGATGTGGTGCTCCTGACCAGACAATGTCCAAAGTATCTCTACTCCTCCAGTTTAGAGGACATTAAAAACCTTTAGAATTTGTGGCTCGTGACATGACCTTGGGACTTCTTTGACCTGTATTGAGACCTTCATTCGGGAGACTTTTTTGTCCTCGAAGGTAAATAAATTTTTAAAAACAGAATTACTGCTTTGTATCAATTGTGCAAATACTAAGTATCATAATAGGCGGAATGAACATTACAACTACTAATAGGGAAACTAGATTTAAAAGCAAATAGAACTAGATAAATATTTTGACTTTGACTTTGACATTAAGAAGGCAGAGTAAATTATTATGATGGTTTCTGGTTTATTCGTTTTTCTATAATCTAGTAAATTAGTTAATTCTCAAATTGATTCACACGATATTATAAATGTTGAGGCAAGTTTTATCGATATCGACACTACCCATCACTATCAGTAAATTGTAGTGCACTTATCTGAGACATAGCTCGTCAACTGTAGAGTGTATACGGGACTCTTTTGATCTAATGTCTCGCGGTTATCTCGACCTCGCCAACTATTCAATCAACATTTAGGGTAGGTGCATATCTGTCGGAAGATTACGGTACGGTTCACGTGGAGGCTTTTTTTTATTTTTATTTTTTTGGGGGTGGGAAATCATCAAATAACTTCTCCCGCCCTGGGCGGGGCGGGAGGGAGTGTCAGACTTTTACTGACTAAAACCCACCCATGTTCCTTCTTGTGCCCTTTGCGTTCCGGGGGCGCGGTATCTCTTACCAACAACCCGCAGCCCCGGCAGGCATCGGCCCTCAGTGGCCCCTTCCCTTTGCTGACATCTCTTTGAGGCGCGCGTGGAACACGAACGTAAGGACGGTGAGCTACCCATTGCTCACCGTCCACAGGCCCATATCTACGGTAGCCGGGAATCGTCTCGCGGCTCCCGCCGTCCGGAGCGTCTACCGCGGCGGCTGGGACGTGAGACCCTTTGTCTCAGCCGTCCCGCCGCCTCCTTCTCCAGCATTACTGCCTTACAGAAGGTCACGTGGAGGCTGAGCAATTGGTTACTGCGTTGCTCTGGTGCAATTTTCGTACAGAAGTTGCCATGAGTCGTGAGCACAAACGTAAAGTTGTTTTAGAGCGCCGACGCTGCATGCGATCGGTCGGACTGATGGACCAATCACGTGCAGCGTCGTCGATTCAAAAAGCCCAGATAGGGACGGAAAAATGTACTTGACGCTTGGCTCACGACTCGTGGCGTGTCTATGACTTAAAGTTGGTTGTTTCTGGTCTGGTTGTTTGTGTATGTGAGTTTATAAGATTGTAAACAGACCCACGATACAGGAGAAAATCCCAATGTGGGGCAACGATTTTTTTTAAGAAAAAAATAAGTGTCTTGGCGAAGAAATTTTTTTACACAGTCCATGGAACTATGTATTTATATGCAACTGGCTAAATATACCTACTTGATTTGCTATGCTTGATTCTGACTATTTGCATTTGTTGAAACTATCTAACCCCCGGATTGTGCCAGTGTACGAAAAAACACAACCATTGCTGCTTTTTAGAGCAAGAGCTCGACTAACTTTCATAGTAATGGATCAATGGACTTCGTCTAATTCGATGTATAGAGTAGAGTGATGAATATCGTAAAGAAAAACGATCGCATTTGTATTCCACATTTTCTTGAACAAAAAAGTTTCTTAATGATTTAAATTAAGGGAAATACTAAGATCTTCCGCGCCGCGTTTTCTGAAAGAGAAAAAAATGTATCGTAATAAAGTGTCTTGAATTAGCTATCACCCAGTTTGGTTCCGCTGAGCACTAGTAGGGGAACCAAACATTAGGAACGAAGATGGGATAGACGCAGGAAAAATTTGAAAAAGTCATAATTTCTTGTGATGCTATTTATTTTTGGATTTAGAATTCTTTCATGGATGAGGTCCAAAGACAAAGTTAATGCAGTTATTTCAATTAAACCATTTATAGGCATTTTTAAATGGTCAGGGATTCGGTCAGTTAGTTAGATAGTTGCCCGTTCCAAAAAGTACCTACCTACGTTTTTAAACGGAGAAAAGCTAGAAAAAATCTCCATTGACACTTTTTTATAGTCTCTTTGAAAAGTGATCATTCATCGGTTGTTAATCTTATGTGGGCCTTACGTGGCACGGGATACCATAGAATTATGGATGATGGAATTTTATCAAAATGTATCTACCACGCTTTGAGCTTATAATAAGCTGGCTGCATTATTTGTTCTTAGTCTCAGTTTGTACTTGACAATTACAACAAGTAAATAAATCATTTACATAGTTGACCCCGTCTTAAAACTAAAATTCCCACAAATACACAAAGTGTGGTAACACTAGCTTGTAGTTTTATGCGTCGATAGTGGTCTCGTTCGAATATAACGCCCCATTAGTTTTTATGTCCAGTGTTGCAAGCTGACAAATAATATTTTTCCTCAAAGCCGTTAGTGTCAACTGTACGATCTTATACGCAGTTTCTATTTAAGATAACGTGTGAAATGTTCTATGTAAAACTAGTTGTATAAGATGGCTTGGTATTATTTATTTCTCCGTACTAATATGCGAAAGTAATTCTCGTATGTCTGTCTGTTAGGCTTTAGCGATTAAACCACTGAGCCGATGTTGCTGAAGTTTGGTATAGGGTGAGTTTGAATCCCAAGAAAGGATATAGGCTACTTTTTTTTCGCGAGTCCGTCTGCATCCTCGATAACCGACAATTACGAGAACGAAGTCGAAGGCAAAAGCTAGTATTGTAATAAAGTATTGGTTGCGTGTTGATGTTGCAAAAATATGGGTGTTGCCAGAAGCAAAATATCCAATGTAGAGTTTAAGAATTAATGGTGGTGTGACATACAATCAAAGCTTTATTTGTTTATGGTAATAATAAAACAGATAAATAGTTCATGTACATACATAACGGCATTATTATATTTTAAAACATGCCGTAGTACAGTCATTCCGAAAATTTGTTGACCCGCGACCCGACTAACAAAAACTTCCAAATTCAAAACTCAGTTCTTGGCTTGCATTAAGAAAAAATGAAAATAAGTCAGTTGTAATCAAAAATTTTGTTTTTTATTTGAAAACATGGAGTTCCATTCCAGTAAGAAGGATGTAAGTGCTTATTTCTTTTGTATATTTTGTCATTGTCATTTAATTTCTCAGGGCCCATCCATTTGTTCGCGACTTACTAGTGGGTCGCGGTGCATAGTTGATGATTTTTGGATAATGCCATCTCGTAAGGTCATAAAATTTATTAAACGAAATGAGGTACCTTTTACGAGTGTTAAGTTCTGACAAAGGCAAAAAAAAGTCAAAGCGTTTATTTCAATTAGACCATTTACAGGCACTTTAGAATTGTCAAGAAGTTACATAATATATACAGAAAGTTGAAGCTAATTGCTCGTTCCAAAACGTAGGTATCTATGGAGAAGAACGAGCAAGAAACTCAATGGACACTCTTTTCCTATTGGTTTTTCTGTCCCTGTATACAATCGGCGTCAAACTAAACTTCTGTGTATTCCGTCTAATGAATAAAAAAAAGTATCCATGATTATGCATACAAATAAATTGAAATACATGTGACATCATGTTGCATGATAAAACTCCATCTGATATGCTCTCCCACGGCATTCAATCTATTTTCAAAAATATTTTTTTTTATTGCAACAATTACCATATTATCGTCAGGATGTTTAAATGGAAATTTAAAATAACAATGACGTCGAAGGTTTTGTTTCGAACTTGGAAATTCAAATTCGCTACGTTAATTTGAATTTGCATATCCGCAGAAAATATTGCAGAATAAATTCATTCTCGCTGATTTAGTGTGGTGACACAACTGACGAAGTTTCGGTGCGGAAAGTTTGACAGATTTCGTTGGAAACTTTTTTGTTATTTACTTGGTACTTATTAATCCGAAGGCCTTCCAGGGATGCGCGAGGTAAAAATAACGAAAATTCTATGTATTTTAAGATTACATACCCATTTAGCATTTAATATTTAACGCGTTCAAATATTTCATTTATCAATAAGTGATACTAATTGAACTTGTCGTAGAAAATATAACCAGAATGTTATGGGAAAATCGTATTTTCAATTCGAAAATCTACTCAAAGCAAATACGGGTTAAAATAACGTCACACTTTTAGAAACATGAGCAGCAGATCCGCCACAAAATTTTCGTCAGTACGTCACTAACTCAATATTCTTAATTTAAAATTTCGCAGCCAGTATTTATTTTTTATCTGGATAAAGATCTCTACAGCCGCGGCCGGTAGCAAGGATATATCGATTGAATACTAAATTCTACGACAATGGCAAGCAATGTTTTTACAATTTTGGACAGGGTAACAATTTTTACAACCGGACATTTTAATAAAATCACATTTATAGTTCATTGTTGTCTGTCCGTGATTTATGATTGGTGGCATTGTCATCAATTGACAGGAAGATTTAAAATGTCAATGAATGATCTTTCTTCAACAATTCAGACAATTCTGACGCACGTTGTCTTACATTGCGGTTTTTGTTAGACCAATTTGTTTTTATTACTAACACTTCCGTCATTGGATTTTGTACAATGACCGTCAAGTTTCCTTTGAAATGCTTTTGCAATTTTTGATTATCTTATCAAGTAAATGGTTCTTACCCGTTAATCTACTTCCTTTTACCGTCATATCATTTTTTAGTTTATCATATTATCAAGTGTTGTTGAAAAAAGGCCAATCAAAGTCATCCAAAGTAAAAAACAAACTGCTGACGCAAATTACATCCGCATATCTTTATTTTCTTGGAAAATGGCTAAAAAAAACAACAACAATAAGATTTTAGTAAATGTCACTGACTAATCTGTCAGTTGAGAATCGAGACTAATGTTTATGTAACTGCCTCGTTAGTCTAGTGGTCCTAAGCGCGACTGCTACGCTAGAGGTCTTGGGTTCGATTCCCAGGTCGAGCAAAAAGTGTTATTGGGTTTTTCCATTATTAATTTCTCAGTAGCAGCTCGGAGTTAGGATATGTGCCCGGTTAATGTCAATAGGCTCGCCCCTTACTACATGGGACCTAAACACACTGGCGAACTGTGGGTCTACATTATTACACCTCTGCTTAACCCTTCGGGGAATAAAGGCGTGATGGTATGAATGACTAATGTTTACATTCTTTCATTACATTCTTTCATTCATGGAGAATTTTATTTTAGGTCCGTACAACTAGTGGGTTGCCATGGGTTCGATTCCCAGATCAGGCAAAAAGTGTTATCGGATTTTCCATTAGGAATTTCTCAGTAGTTTGGAAGTTGGTAGTGTGACACCCCCGTGATTCGGAAAGCACGTAAAGCCGTTGGGCTTAGCTGTCATTCGTAGATCTTTGACAATTTATGGGTTTACGGGTAGTCAGAAGCTGGGAAGTCAGACAACCAGTCTTACCAAAAGGTACCATGTTGCCCAGTAACTGGGTTGTCAAGGTCAGATAGGCAGTCGCTTCATGTAAAACACTGGTATTCAGCTGCACCCTGTTAGACTGGAAGCCGACCCCAACATAGTTGGGAAAAGGCTAGGTAGATATATACGCTAACCACTTATTTAAGTAACAAATAAGTTCGCGTGATCTTCGTCTAGGAACAGACAAGACAGGACATTGTTTATACCTCTGTCTATAAAGTTTTAAACGATTTCTCGCTCCGACTGGATTGAGTTTCCGAACGTATTGTGTTTCAGGACATCGAGGAAGACTAGTTTTCTTTTGTTTTTACTAGAATTGTTATTTTTAAGTAATTCGAAACGTTGCATTCAGGAAGAGTTGATGGCCCCGTGATTAAGGTGCTTGCCTTGCTGAGGTTCAACGTACCGTATATTTTCTAAGTAAATCTTGAACATCACTGACATCGGAGAAATAAAACATTGTGAGGAAACCTGGACTCGTAATTTATGTCTGACATCGCCAATCCGCCTTGAGCAATATTTCGTGCCCCCTCTTTATGAGAAAAGGCCTTTGGTCTGCTATTGGACTGGAATAAGCTGGTATTATTGTAATAATATATTCGATTCCTGTGGATTTTAATTTGGTGTGACGCCTCTCAATTCGATATTTGGACAATATCCATTGCGTAGACTTAATTGTTAAAGAGACGAATTTTACAAACATAAATAGCAATGTAAAATTATGTAGAATTGTCCACCAATCTGCTACACACACACACAATGAACATACACACATACAAACAAAAATAGGTATAATGATTGATGGTAAGTTCAATCAATTGGCATCTAATCGTCTTAATAGAATGCAATTGTCTTGTCCTTGCTTCCCAGAATTGAAGAGCTCTTGTATCAGTTAATACAGATCGCTTTGCATTTTAACGAATACAATTTTTTTTACAAATCTTCTTGTATTTATTGTAGTAGATACATAATATCAAGAGAAGAGAAAAAGGGTCCTTTTGAATGTCATTTACAATTAATAAATTAACAAATTCTCTGCCTTGTTAGCTTAGTAGTCCTAAGCGCAAATACTACGCTAAAGATCTTGGGTTCGATTCCTAGGTCGAGCCAAAAGTGTTATTTGGTTTTTCTATGAAATTTTCAGTAGCAGGTTAATGGCAATAGGCTCGCCCCCTATTACACTAGACCTTAACAAACCGGCTAACTGTGGGGGTACACTGATACACCTCTGCCTAACCTTTCGGGGAGTACAGGCGTGATGGTATGTAAATAAGAAATATAATATTGAATCTAGTTGCCCATTTCAAAAGATAGTTTCGTATGGATAAGTACGGGCGAGAAACTCCATGCGTACTCTTTAAAAAAATTGCTTTTACCCAGGAGCGGGTCAGTAAACTCTAAAAAAAAACGAAAGTATTATATTTAGAGTTCCGTGCGGAGCCCATGTGAAAATGACAGTGATAACTTGGGTACCATGATGACAAGAGAGGAGAGAGATAAAGGAGGGAGTGCCCTGTGTTTGGTCAAAAATATCAACATCATCACGTCAGCTCTAGCCGTCCACTGCTGAACGTAGGCCTTTCCCAAAGAGCGCCAACCTTCCCGGTACTGGGCAGCCCGCATCCATCTGCTACCCGCCACCTTCTTTAAATCGTCGGTCGACCATGCAGCAGGGCGTCTCACACTTTTTTTTTTTTTGTGGGGTGGGAAATCATCAAATAACTTCTCCCGCCCTGGGCGGGGCGGGAGGGAGTGTCAGACTTTTACTGACTAAAACCCACCCATGTTCCTTCTTGTGCCCTTTGCGTTCCGGGGGCGCGGTATCTCTTACGAACAACCCGCAGCCCCTGCAGGTCGTCTCACACTGCCTTTGCCTAAACGTGGTTTCCACTCTAACACGTGTCTGCTCTTCAGTCTTTGTAAATATAATAATACATAATCTACTGTTGTAAAAATAAATAAAAGGATATCCCTTGATAGCGTTGCTTTTAATCTGTCAAAAAACAAACGATTTATCAGTTTTGGCATAAAGCAGCATCCGCAGTGTGTGATTACTGATGTGTATTTGTTTATCTAGTTATTGCACTCGATGTTGTCCAGTACTAGAGCTCTTTTTGAAGGAGCTATCTACCGTAGGTACCTGTTTCTGCCTTAAAGCAGCGTTGCTGTGTTCCGGTTTGAAGGGTCTAGGGTGCCGGTGTACCGACATATGACATTTTAACTTTGTCTTAAAATTTGCAAGGCTTCTGGTATTGCAGATGTCATTATGCAGCGGTGACCACATTACATTAGATGGGCTGTCGGCTATATTGTAGGTATATTTATATATAGGTACCTACATTACCGTTAAACCGTATTCGGGTATCGAAAAAAGCCAGCGTCCTCAAGACCACAGCATCACTGACCCAAATCCAAAATGCAGTTTTGCATCCTCAGGAGGATGTCTCATGCCTGCCGGGGCTGCGGGTTGTTCGTAAGAGATACCGCGCCCCCGGAACGCAAAGGGCACAAGAAAGAACATGGGTGGGTTTTAGTCAGTAAAAGTCCGACACTCCCTCCCGCCCCGCCCAGGGCGGGAGAAGTTATTTGATGATTTCCCACCCCCCAAAAAAAAAAAAAAGGAGGATGTCTCATAAGACATAAATAGTTAAATAAAGTTACAATACCTGGTCAATAAATAAATATATGCTTGTTCTTTTTGTTTTTTATGTTTGACAGTATTTCAGAATACACTTCTTTCGAACGCGCGACTATATCGCTGTTGCGTGCGGGGTCATCGACCCGCCTGCCTAAGCCCAGAGGTAAAATGGCAAGATCGAATTAGAAAACCACCAATAAAAATCCTAATAATTTAATGTGAACTGCCTCGTTAGCGTAGTGGTCCTAAGCGCGACTTCTACGCTAGAGGTCTTGGGTTCGATTCCTAGGTCGAGCAAAAAGTGTTATTGGGTTTTTCTATGAAACTCTCAGAAGCTGTTTGGAGTTAGGATTTGGGTCCGGTTAATGGCAATAGGCTCGCTGCCTTATACATGGGACCTAACCTTACCTAAAACATACCGTCGGACTGTCGGTGTAAATGGGTAGGCTTCTGCCTAATTGTTCGGGGAATATAGGCGTGATGGTATGTATTTTATTATTGATTCGTATTGAGAATCACTAGCACATTTACCTTCTCGAATCAGTCGACGATGCAAAACTGTACCTGGCATAAGACAAGTTACAACAAGCCATTATTATTAAACAATATGTTGTGTTTTGTTTTTTTTTTGCCTCATCGGCTCGTTACAAGAATTTATTGAGGTATTGAATGAATGGAACGTTAAATTAAAATTTATGTACAGTGTGATTAAAATAATGGGGGGATAATGGTGGTGAAATTTAATTGAGGCTTGAAGTCGATATTTTTTCTTTTATTTTGAACACTAACTTCTCCCTGCGACGTCGTGATTCCCCGAAGGGTTAGGCAGAGGTGTAACAATGTACACCCACAGTTTGCCATGAATAAGGGGCGAGCCTATTGCCATTAACCGGGCACAAATCCTAACTCCGAGCTGCTACTGAGAATATCATAGACAAACCCAATAACACTTTTTGCTCGACCTGGGAATCGAACCCAAGACCTCTAGCGTAGCAGTCGCGCTCAGGACCACTAGGCTACTGAGGCAGTTAATTAATTTGCTAACTAGTTTGTTAATTAATTTAACTGTATTGAATAACGTCCAATTTGACACACAGAGATAAATCTGGAATAGCACATACTGTTTATCCCGAAAAAAAGTAATTGGACGATTCTAGTGGGTAATATGACATAACAACTTTGACGCGAACGAAGTTGCGGGCAGGAGATATTAAAAATATGTCTAGCAATGCCTCTGTTAATTACTCACTGTTCTTCTCGCATACTTATGGACCATTTCAACTGTTCCTTCAGTTAAACCTACTTCTAACCGAAGAATTTCTATTAATTGTAACCCACAAAATATTTGAAGCCTGAGTGAGACTTCATATTTAGTACCTGCTACTGTCTTCCGACAATGTGCACTAAAGTTTTAAAAGCTCGTTAAAAACATTGTCACACTGAGCTTGACGTAAGTCGGCTAAATGTAACATTAGTATGTTCCTCTAGGGTTGTCAAAATAATGTACAGTTTTCAAGTAACAGGACTTCTGATGACCTATCTATGTCACAAACATTTAATAGGGCAATAAAAATTGAATGAGTTTAAGATTTACGTTATTTTCTTTATTTTTTGTAGTTAAATGCATTCACTAATCAAAGATACTTTTTATTTATTAAAAAAATAAGAAAAATGGTTGCAAGTAACTCAAATAAGCAACATGATTCCTCTTATAATATTTTAAGATGTACTGATGAGAACTCTGGTTACAGTAATGATAATAATGCGTTATCATTTACTCCACCACAAGTCGACACTAATGTGTCGGTAACTACTTGATTTGAAAAAAAAAAAAAGAAATCGAAGAATAAGATTACGGTAAATATGTCGTTTCAGGCGTAGACAGTGAGTGGACTACTGTAGACTATTGTGGTTAAAATGAAATAAAACTTTGAAAAAGATATGAACACAACCTAACAAGTGAAAAGGAAATGGTAAAACAGTACAACATGTGCAAAAAATAAAAACTAAACGTCAAAGTTTAAAAAAAGAACATAAAATCTCTATGTACGTTGGGCAAAACCATAGACTTCATAACATCAGAAATCACACAATAATAAATTACGCTAAAATAGGTTCATGTAGATTTTTTATATCAGCATTCTAATTACAAAAAAAATATACAGTTTACAACTGCTCATACGAAAATACGACAAAAGCCAAGTAAGTAAGTAGACCACTTTGTAAGTTCAAGACAATGACGTCATACGCAAATTCTATTTTTAAATAAACCGCTAAGTCATCGGCATCTCATTATCGTGGTCTCGCCAGCCCTGATTCCGACCTCAATACACGTCCGTAACTCTTCCTTCCTCATACTGAACTAAAATAAGCCGGGGCGATATTTGGGCTGTTTACCTCATTGTTGACGGCTTTATAAGACGACAATTAGTGTCGGTGCACACCAGACTACTGTTGCTAGCCACCGTTTGCCTATTTGTGGCCGCCGGACACAAGTTGCGGTGGAAATCTTTACAGATTAGTTTAGAACTTGGGTCATACTGAGATAGATATGTTTGACACTCAATTTAGGCCTCACCTAGTAGAAATATGTTTGTAAGACATTTATTTGATTACTAGCTTTTCCGCGACATCGACCGCGTAAATATCGGTTATCACGGACACGTCGCAGGATAAAAAGTAGCCCATGTCCTTTCTTAGGGTTCAAACTTGCCACGTATTAAATTTCATCAAAATCCGTTCAGTGGTTTAGTCGTGAAAGCGTAACATACAGACAAAGTTACTTTCACATGTACAATATTATATAGTGTAGATTTATTTATTTTACTTCAACATTAAACAGCCAATGGCCAATTATATTACTCAGAAACATATGTAAGAGTATGCTTAGATGGTTCGGCCATGTTGAAAGAATGAGTAAAAGGCGACTAACAAATGGAATTTATATGGCACATGTGAGTGGTAACGCCGGGAGAGCACACCCTAGAAAAACCTACCATGACCTAATTGGTGAGGTTCTTCAGAAAGGTCGCGTGCGCAGTATTCGTAACCAGCGTGCTTGTATGAACGTGGACGAGGCGAAGGAAGTATGTAAGGATCGCAGCAGGTGGCGTTCTGTGGTTTCTGTTACCCCCATGGGAAAAAGGCGTGAGTTTATGTATGTATGTATGTATATGTATATTTAACGACATCATACGCTTATGTTACAATATTCCAATGCACTTTAAACTACATCTTTTTTGAGGCGAAATAGGGGAAAAATAATAGTGAGCACTGAGCGACGAGTCGCAACCGGTAGTTGCCTAATTTGCGGCGGCGCTTATGTCAGATTATTGACAGTTACCTATTGCAAAACTTTGTCACATTGACGTCACGTGATCGCCGTTGTGTTTTGTTTATATTTCAACATTCTTTTCCTTATTTAAATGTTTATCACGTCGTATTTTGTTTTGTCTTGACATTTTAATTATTTAAAACGATCCATTTTGTAAATTGAAGTTTGGGGAGTTAGACAGGCTGTAACTTTTTCAATCAAGGTTTATTTATTTATGAGTGAATTAAATTTTGTGTTATCTAAGTGGCACTCGCCTCCCATGCAGGTAAGTACTCTCATGTGGTTTTATTAAAATCTCATGTATTTTCTATGTTCATCTTAAACATCACTGACTGAAGAAAAACCTAAACGTGTATTAAAAATACAACATACCATCACGCCTGTATTCCCCGAAGCATTAGGCAGAGGTGTACCAATGTATACCCACAGTTCGCCGGTATGTTTAGGTCTCACGTAATAGGGGGCGAGCCTATTGCCATTAACCGGGCACAAATCCTAACTCCGAGCTGCTACTGAGAATTTTATAGAATAACCCAGTAACACTTTTTGCTCGACCTGGGAATCGTACCCAAGACGCGCTTAGGACCACTAGGCCAACGAGGCAGTTAATAAAAGTATAATATAAGTAGTAAGTAGTTAGTGTATATAGTAGCAGTGTTTTACAAATAAGTTTAAAAATCGCCAATCCACCTTGAGCAAGCGTTATGATCAATAAAAGAAGACACAAGGTCTTCTTAAGTGAAAAGAGACCTTTGCCCTGCAGTAGGACAATAATAGGCTGGTATCATGAGTAACCGATATGTACTCGTACATATCAGAAGATATGATGATGTGTCATAGAATATTTACGCACAAAAGAAGTAATTATCTACATAATCATTCTTGAAACGGCTGAGTTACTTTGGCAGCAAAGAATTTAATGTTTCTGTTTGTAATCTCTTTATTTCTTGAATATATTTCATTTTAACACAGTTTCTAATGAGCTGTGAAGCAATTTAACAAGTGTGATTTTGTAATTAATGTGTTTGGTTTAATATATTTTTAGGTATTGTTTGGAAAAGATTGATGGGTTGAAATCGAGACTAGCCCTGATTGTGTGATTCTTAAAAATACTGCTTTTCAATGCTTAGCGATGTTTTCTGAAGAAATTAATTAATCTATAGGAACTTCTATATGCTTAAGAAGTAAAGTTTTTTTGATTTTTTTAATATTTTTGTTTGCAAACGCCCTCTATTACTTGGGGTCTAACCATACCGGCGAACTAAGCGTGTACATACACTTCTGCCTAACCCTTCGTTTAATACACGCGTGATGATATGTTGTCTGCAAAGAGCTAATCTCTGGAAGTAGACGCCGACATATGAAAAATCAACCTAACTTCACACTTTCAGGTTTACTCGATCGTAAATTGATAATACTCAATTTTACTGAATTACCTAATAGTGCTATTCTCCTGACCTAATTTCGGTTACGGCGACCTCAATGTAGACTAGCTTAGTATGCAAGGGAAATTATAGTGCATAGGTAAGCACCCTCTTCTCTCACTCTTATAGTCCGATGGGACGGCAAAAATAGATACAAAATAGAGTGAATATTCGCAGGACTTACGGCTTTACGTGCACAATTCCGGGTTACTTATTGTCTTGTTTTTATTATGTCATTAGATGGCAAACAAGCCCATGGGCCACCTTATGTTAAGTGGTCACCGTTACCTATAGACATATGCAATACCAGAGGACTTGCAAATGCGTTGCTGTCCCAGAGATAAAGTTGAAATGTCTCATGTGCCTGTAATTACACCGGCAGCCATACCCTACAAACCGGAACACAGCAACGCTGCTTTGCGGCAGAAATTGGTATGGTGGTAGTACTTCTCCTTCACAAAGAGCTCTAGCACTACTCTCTCTGCCAAATAACACTAAATGTCACACAAATAATCTTCATATCCACCTATAAAACAAAGAATCAAAGAACATTCCAAAGAAATTTTTACATAACACCTACCAATACTGTCATGGAAGGTGTGATGAAGGAAATTGTATAGATGTATTGGCAATACATCTGTCATATTATTGTATATATCAATATTATTGTATTATATTTGTTGTTCTAACAATGCATCGACTGACATCCGCAATCAAGGTCGCGCCATATACTGATAGTGATTGATAATAGACACACGCGGCGAATACTAACTGTCTTGGAGTATCTTGGCATTATGCAATTCGGTTTGTTTTATTCGGACAAGCCTGCTATAAATACCTGTGCCCTGTTACTCTTGACAGCCATTAGCACCAGGTAAGCATAGAGGTAAGGCAAAGTTCGATGAGACACAGAGAAAATTTGGTATTCAAATGTAACAGCTCACTTTAGAATCCCTTAAGCTAATGATAATTGCAATCCACGGTGCTTGGCAATCTGGGCTTTTCAAGTTGTAAACATCCCTTTATGCCTATTGGCCTAGTTCTGTTCTGTCTCGTGTTTGTTTGGAGGGAGGTGGAATTATCCGCCAAGAAACTCGTCAATGAAGCCTCGACGAGTCCCGGAGAAACGATTCAACTGTCTTGGATGCCGCAACGAAATTAATCAGAAAAGAGCAGCGGAGAAGTCGAAAACAAGCCGAACTCATACATACATACCATCACGCCTGTATTCCCCGAAGGGTAAGGCAGAGGAGTAAGAATGTACACCTACAGTTCGCTGGTATGTTTAGGTCCCATGTAATAAGAGGCGAGCCTATTGCCATTAACCGGGCACAAATCCTAACTTCGAGCTGCTACTGAGAATTTCATCATTCATTTTGTAAAGCCGAACTATTTTGTAAAATAAAGAAGAAATAAGAAAGTAAGGAAAATAATGATTCATAATGATTGGATATCATCTACTTATGACATCATCGATATAGTATGTACTAGGTACTTTTGCTTATCTGCAATGTCAATGCAATATCCGGATGAACTCACCGCCAATGTCAATCAAAAGTAGAATGATAACTTCAATTATAAGCCCTTATATCCGTCTTACATTCCATTTTTAGCCGACTGCCCCGTTGGTCTCGTGGTCGCAAGCGCTACTGATGAGCGTGGGGTCCTAGGTTCAATTTCCAGGTCGGGCCAAAAGTGTTATTAGGCTTTTCCATTAGGCTTTGCTCAGTAGCAGCCCGGAGTTTGGAAGTTGGTGGTGTGACACCACCGTACCTCGAAAAGCACGTAAAGCCGTTGGACCCGGCTGTCGTTCGTAGAGCTTTGACAGTCGTTACGGATAGTTAGAAGCCAGGAACTCTGACAACCAGTCTAACCAAGAGGTATCGTGTTGCTTGCTAACTGGGTTGTGGAGGTCAGATAGGCAGTCGCTCCATGTAAAATACTGATATTCAGCTGCCGGTTAGACTAGAAGCCGACCCCAACATAGTTGAGAAAAAGGCTAAGCAGATGATGATTCCATTTTTAACCCCCGACGCAAAAACGATGTGATGTTATAAGTTTGACGTGGATTGATCGTGTAAAGGTGTATTGGTCGGGAGTGTTCTTAGCTATATCTGATCAAAGTTATCAGCTCTTTTGTTAGCTGCGGTAGGGATTTTTATTCTTCTGTCGGGGGCTTCCTATTTATTTATTTTTTACAGTAATAATAGTACCAGCCGATTACTGTCCCAGTAGGTACTCCTACTTCAGGGCAAAGGCCTCTTCTCATACAGAGAAGGCGAGAGCATTGATCACCATGCTTGCTCAAGGCGGGTTGGCGATTTAAGACATAAACCTATTTACAATTAGCTTCTGCAAGCGATTTCGTCCGCGTGGTTTCTTTTCACCCGCGAATTTAGTTACTGCTTCACTCCAGTGAGTCACAGCGTGATGTTATAGACTATACTATTCCTCATGAGTCTGGCTATATTAGACACAAACATTTTTTGGACTGGTACTTCCAAAAACTCTTCAGCTTTGGTATATAAATAAGTCCAAGGAATGGGTCCTAAATTGTATAATAAGCTACCCATTACAATAAAAGATGTTGGCAGCATACAGAATTTCAATAAGACTCTTCTAAATTTATTATTCACAAAAACATATTATAAAGTCAATGAGTACTTAAAAAATGTAGTTTAATTGACATTTTATTATTATTATTATTCCATTTATTTATTTTCATATGCATATTAGTTACATTTTTAAATATTAATATAAAAACATTTAAAAATATAAAAAATAGTAGCCCACCGGTTTTGGGAACAGGGTAATTATTATTATCATTATTTTAATCCATTTATTTGTAAGTAATTAAAATTGACATAATGACATAATTATTGTAATGAATTATTATTTTTTTATTCAAAATGGAATTAATTATTTCTAATTAGATTACAAACTACGAGTTACTACAGTTAATATAAAAAACAAAAAAGAAAGCTCAAAAAATTCATCCGTTATAAGTAACAATTAAGTTAAATTAAGGCGCATTTACCGCATTGGTTAGCTGTAATGGTAAATGTATGTTGATAAATAAATAAATAAATAAATAAATAAGTGCCCAAAAGGCTGGCAGCTTTGCCACGTTGTATGGCAATGCTGATTCTTTGGCCCAAGAAAAGGCGACCAGTCGCTTGGCGATGTCACGCAAAACTAGATGAGCGCTCGGATCCCAATGAATAGTTGAAAATTGACATAATAATATATAATTAGAAATGGACATAATAATATAATTACTAATTTCAATTAGAATATTTGTACGCCGCTGACGGCAAAACATAGCGATCATTATTAGAAGCACTGACATCTGTATCTATATATTTTTTTCACCTATATGATCTACAAATAAAACGATTTGAATTGATAAGTCACATTAGTACTTGCTCAAATTTAAACCCTTAACCGCCGGGTTATTGAGAACAGAAAATAAAATGTAACTCACAAGAAATGTGACGTGCGAACATTTTTATATATCCAGAAGAAATCAGACATTTCCTTTACATCTATTCTAAAAATATATATTTCCCTCCTCCAAGGAAGTTCGTAGAGGAAGCGATTAATTGTTAAAAAGCGATGGTTTGAGTTAGAGACGCGTGCGCATCCTTAACCGTTACATGGCGACGTTTTTTCAAAAGTGGCCACATTTAGAATTTGTGGTGTTGGATTTTTTTTTTAACGATGCTTAATGATGTCCTGCTCGGTTGGGTTGGTATGGAAAGGGTTAACTATTTTATTGTTTTTTATTATCTACACTAATCCATATGTATGTCTGTTATGCTTCCATGACTAAACAGTTGAACTGATTTTTATAAAATTTGGTACGGTGTGAGTTTGACCCACAAGAGATTAGGTACATAGGCTACTTTTTATTTCGCGACTTTGTTTGCGTTCACAATAGTCAAGTTTTATGCGGGAGAATTAGACAGCAAAAGCTAGTTTTATTATAAAGAGGTGAAACTGTTTGTTTGTTTAGATGAGAAAATTTTTGATAATTTTTTACTCGCTGGAGCCTCCTTCTGACATCCTGATGTAATACCAGTACAATAGTACAGCCAAAAAAATACAAAATTAAAAGTTTTAAGTAACCCCGACAGAAGAGTAAAAATTCCCACCGCAGCTAACAAAAGAGCTGATAACTTTAAAACCCCTGAATCAATTTCCATCAAACATAGCTAAGAACAATCCCGACTAATTCACCTTTCAAACAAAAAAAACTAAATCAAAATCGGTTCATGCGTTCGGGAGCTACAATGCCACAGATAGACACACACACAGACACTTCAAACTTATAACACCCCGTCATTTTTGCGTCGGGGGTTGAAAATGGCTGATTATGTCAAACACAGAACGCCATGATCCAGGAACTGGATACGAAACTCCGGGCTGCTACTGAGAAATATGTAACGGAAAAACTTAAAACAAAATGAACACTGCCTGACTTGAGAATGGAACCCAGGACCTAAGCTTCAACAGTCGAGCTTACAACCACGAGAACATCAGCACAAGAATTGCAACCATCACTTTCCTAAACAAATATTTCCTTCAAACAAAAGCCGTCTCCACATTGTTACCCTGCTACATAGGTACACAGTGGCCGATACGTTGTGACAGACGGACAGACGCGTAGGAAGTCATTAGTTACCGCGCTGTTATTTATAACAATTGATTATATTCTGCCGATAACTAGTGGCCGGTACAAATTGGGTGTAAAATATACCGATTTACTGAGTGACCAATTAGTGGGATTGGTGGTTTGTAGTGGTAGGTGGTGGTAGGAGGGCATGATGAAACGTGTTTAGAAACTAAAAATGGTCGAGATGATTGTTGGTAGTTATACTCATATACATTTATTTTATGTATCTATAGACAACACACCATCTCGCCTGTATTCCCCGAAGGGTTAGGCAGAGGTGTACCAATGTACACCCACAGTTCGGCGGTATGTTTAGGACCCATGTAAAAGGAGGCGAGCCTATTGCCATTAACCGGGCACAAAACCTAACTTCGAGCTGCTTCTGACAATTTCCTAGAAAAACCCAATAACACTTATTGCTCGCCCTGGGAATTAAACCCAAGACCTCTAGCGTAGCAGTCGCGCTTAGGACCACTAGGCTAACGAGGAGGTTAAATAAAAATATCGTTGTAATTATGTTGAATAGAGTAACAATTTATAGTTAAAAGATAGTACAGCAACATGTGCTAAGACTTTTGTTTGAAGTAATTTTACGTGTAAAATATACATCCAACACTGAACACGGAACATGAAACAACAAATTATTTAGCACAGTAGCAGAATAGCCACGACGCCAATGTAACTACCAACAATTCCGGCATCCATCAAAAGCAATCCGTCAGTTTATGAGAAAGCAACAAACAGACTAGGGATGTTACGGTGCTCCGATTCCGATTGCGAAAGGTCGGGACTTCCACCTCCGCCTTTGACTTCGCCCCGATTCTTTTGAGCGAAGATCGAAACGTATTGAGTGACCGCAGTTGGAACACGTAGGTACGTACTGTAGATTGTGGTTTATTGCATGTTAGTCAGAGTTTTTGAGGCCGCCGACGCTGCACGCGATTGGTCCATCAGCCGGACCTATCGCGTGAAGCGTCGGCGCCCCAAAAAGCCCCGAAAGGAGCCCAAAATCTCAAAACTTTCAAAACACGACTCACGGCGACTACTATATTTAGGTTCATAATTTATTAAGTAAGTTACCATTTATATTTCACTGTTTTCATAATTATGTTTCTAATAGTTTCTGTCTACGATTTCGTCCACGTCAAAGTTGATATCGTATTATCCTACGGGAACCGTACATTTTTCTGGGATAAAAAGTATCCAATATGTAAATCCACACTACAATCTATCTCAGTGCCAAATTTCATCTAGATCCGTTATGAATAATTACTTAATATATTCTTGGGCGAAACATGGTGTAAAAGTACCTTCACAGATGATTACCTTCTATTCATTAATGTGTCACTTTAAGCATTCTGACAAGATCACCTTACAATCATCTACAAACACATCACAGTCCGGTATGATGTCCAGGAGAGCATTAAACGCGGTGAGAGTTCGCGGATTATGCCTGACCTTAACACAATTGTCTTCTACTCAACATCCACATCCGGCTCCGACTTCGACTTTAACTCCTACTACGACTTCACCTCCGCCTCCGCCCCCGGCCCGCCTCCGCCTTCGCCTCCGACTCCACCAACCAATCCGACTCCAATAAATTAGGTTTAAAATCTCCTACTCCCGATCTGGCAAAACCCATCCACACATCCCTAAAACAGGCATACATTACGGATTACCGGTGAAAGTCGGTGTGGAAGTAAGTTCATCAATCAATTCCAATGAGTTACAGAATCAATAGTGCATGTCACGCCGTGGGCTGCTAATAGCCCTTTGATTCTTGTTCTGCTAATGGCTTTCATTAAATTTGTATGGATGCTAAACGTGTTTTACATGTTGTTTGTATGGGAGTTTTTTTTCTACAGATAAATCGTTCTATTGTTGCTGCTTGGTCATCATTAAAAAAAAAATATAAATTAAATGAGCATTGATAATTAGACTACCCGAACGATTAACTAGTAGGTACTCTTTTTTTAACACCCGACGCAAAAACGACGGGGTGTTATAATTTTGACGTGTCTGTGTATGTGTGTGTGTCTGTCTGTGGCATCGTAGCTTCCGAAGGTATGAACCAATTTTGATTTTGTGTTTTGTGTTTGAAAGGTTAATTAGTCGGGAGTGTTCTTAGCTTTGTTTGATGAAAATCGATTCGGCGGTTTTAAAGTTACCAGCGCTTTTATTAGCTATGGTAGTGATTTTTTTCTTCTAACGGGGGTTACTTAAAATTTTTAAATTTGTGTGTTGTTCCGTCTTTAAGCGCTTAGTTTATTTCAAAGCATGTTCTTTGACAATATTAGGTTAGATTTTAGAAAAAACAAAGCCTAAGTTAATAATAATATTATAGAGATACCAATGTTATAAACTTAGACTTGTTTTTTCATTTGAACGCGCTAATTTCCGGAATTATCAGTTCGATTCTGAAAATTCTTTTATATATTTTATTCTAAAAAAAAACAGGATTGTAAAAAAATCACGTAGATGAAGGAGCGGCCAAAAGCTAGTCAATACATGAATAGTACATTTAAGCAAATATTTGTAACTCTCTTACCATCTAAACACAAAAGAACGCGAACACGCGAACAATTGCTTATGAAGTTGGCAGACTCGTCCCGAAATTAGTTTGTTATATTTCTCCAGCTATGTATTTTTATCTTTCTCTACTCTGTATATTTTGTTTGTATGTATGTATATATGTATTTATTATTATGTATTTGACTGCCTCGGTAGCCTAGTGATCCTGAGCGCGACTGCTACGCTAGAGGTCTTGGGTTCAAGATTCCCAGGTCGAGCAAAAAGTGTTACTTATTGGGTATTTCTATGAAATTCTCAATAGCAGCTCGGAGGTAGGATTTGTGCCCGGATAAAGTCAATAGGCTCGCCCCCTATTATATGGGACCTAAACATACCAGTGAACTGTGGGTGTATATTGTTACACCTCTGCCTAACCCTTCGGGGAATACAGGCGTGATGGTATGTTATGTTATGTATTTATTATTATATTTTATTCCTGGAAACTTTCTGTTCCTTACACCTGCTATATTTTGTCTCTGCATCACCCTAAGGTTGACTGGTAGAAAATGCGTATGGCATTAAGTCCGCCTTTGTACAGCGTATTTTTTTACATTATGTGCAAAAAGTTTTAATATATAAATAAATAAACCGATATCAACCCTAGAAATCAATACCCACCTAAATGTAGGACAAACACCATTACTTCCTCTATATGGAAATTGTAATATCCATTGCGTGTTACCAGTAGCATGTCAAGTAATTTGTACAGTAAACAGGAATATTAATCTTAATCGTATGGTGTTTAAGGCCATGATCCCTTGAGGTTCGCTGGAGGTTAAATGTCTTAGGATCACAGTGCGTACGGTCAGCATTGGGTTTCATTTGATACGGCTAGATTTACGAGGACGTAAGTGGTAGTGGTAGTGGTGTGATACGAGAACGTTGCGGATTAAAAGAGGATGTAGTAACAAAAATAGAAAAGAGTATGCTTAGATGGTTCGGTCATGTTGAGAGGATGAGTGAAAGGCGACTAACGAAAGGGATTTATATGGCAGATGTGAGTGGCAACGCCGGGAGAGGACGCCCTAGAAAGACCTACCCTGACCTTATTGGTGGGGTTCTTCAGAAAGGACGTGTGCGCAGTACTCGTAACCGGCGTGCTTGTATGAACAGATGTATGAACGTGGTCGAGGCGAAAGAAGTATGTAAGGATCGTAGCAGGTGGCGTTCTGTGGTTTCTGCCTACCCCCATGGGAAAAAGGCGTGAGTTTATGTATGTATGTTAAGTGGTAGACTTGTAGTGAAGTTCTAAAAAAGTTATCTCAGTGAATTTAGGTAAAGTGAGCTTGAGGTGGACCGATAAAGAGGGTGGCTGGCAGCGGATGGATGGAGGCTGCCCAGGACCGGGATGGTTGGCGCTCTTTGAGGGAGAGTTACGTTCAGTAGTGGACGGCGATATAATGAGCATGAGGTGAACTGTCAACACAAATCAACAACTATCTGTAGCATTAGATGGGGATCACAACTTAACAAGGGTTAGGCAGAGGTGTACCAATGTACACCCACAGTTCTCCGATATGTAACAGTGTGCGAGCCTATTGCCATTCACTGGGCACACATCCTAACTCCGAGTTGCCACTGACAATTGCATAGAAAAACCTAATAACACTTTGCTCGACGTGAGAATTGAACCTAAGACCTTTAGCGTAGCAGTCGCGCTTAGGCCCACTAGGCTAACGAGGCAGTCACAGCAAAGTGAGTCACCCAGTATTGGTAGGTACTTATAACCAACTAAGTGCACTTTGATAACAACAACCACAAACTACAAACATTATAATTTCTGTTGTTCCAATCTCAAAAACAACAATCTTATCACTATGATGAATGATAATTCGAGCACGATATCTTCATAATCAAAACAAACGACTGGAATATCCATCATGGCGGTTGAGACACAAAACTAGAACTGTCCATTAGACTGCACATAAAT
Source organism: Caradrina kadenii (assembly GCA_947462355.1). Taxonomy (NCBI): domain Eukaryota; kingdom Metazoa; phylum Arthropoda; class Insecta; order Lepidoptera; family Noctuidae; genus Caradrina; species Caradrina kadenii. Next base: position 10,022,199 of record OX381692.1, on the reverse strand, counting down.
ATTTCAAGAGAATAGCTCCATAAACCACATTGACATAAGCCGAGTTTCTATCGAAGTATTGTTTACGTACGGTATTAATCTTAGAACCTAATACAAATATTAGGTATTTAATATTAGTGAGTAGTGGCATAGAGTAATGTGACGTTTTTGATTGTACTTTCTAACTTAGTCATGATAAATTATTGAAGGCAAAGAAGAGTTCTTGTGAAGCTTCATGGCCGTTGCTCTCGTCCTGGATTCGATTTCCACGCCGGGTAGAGTGTTGTTGGGTTTTTCCGGGAATTCCAAAGAAACCGGCCGAATTTTGAAAGTTGGTAGGATATTACTCTCATGACCTAGCGAGTAGCAAGCATTGACTTCTAAACATGATACCAGAAAAATATACCAGAATTGAAACTAGCAAGTACACAATTACGCATAAGATATTCTTATCTATCCTCAAAATTTCAGCCATGGTAACAACGAATCGGGATTTAAAATTCATTCAAGTAATGAAATCGGGATACATTCTATGCAAGCGGGACATAATAGAAACACTTAACCAAGACGTTTAGTTTACCATTTCTTTTTCGTTTAATATTATAACTGCTTTTAAAGCGCTCCTTTTGAGAAGTACAAAAATCGGGATTTTTAAGTAAAAAAATCGGGACTTCTCGCCAAAAATCGGGACATCTGGCGACGGTGATTTTAGCCCATAAAGCCCATTCGCGTTATCCAACTTTCTCCAATCGAACTATTGTGTTGAACATAAACATGATGTTTGTAGAATAATAATGCACTAGATTATTGAAATGGACAGACTGTTGATTTATTATTTATGTAAAACCCGTGGGCGATAGAGTATTCTGACAGTATTTAATAAACAATGTAAATATAAAGGTTGTTTTACACGAAAGGGAGCAAATCGTGACGGTGAAATTATTATGTTTTAATCTATACTAATATTAATATTGTAGACACGGTTGGCGAAATGGCTGGGCGATTGGCTGCTGCGCTTCGTTCGCAGTTTCGATTCGCGCACGGAACAAATAACTGTTCCGGGATATAGTTGTTTCGGGTCTGGCTATTGGTATATGTGATTTAACGGTACAGGTAAAAAACACACAATTAAAAATTTGAAGTAACCCCCGACACAAAAATAAAATCACTACCTTAACAAAAGAGCTGATAACTTTGAAACCGCCGAACCAATTTCCTTCAAACAATGCTAAGAGCACTCCCGACTAATTAACCTTTGAAATACAAAAAACATAATCAAAATCGGTTCAAGCGTTCGGGAGCTACGATGCTACAGGCAGACACACACACACACACACACACAGACACGTTAAATTTATAACACCCCCTCGTTTTTGAGTCGGGGGTTAAAAAAAGCAACGCTTTAAATTTTTTTTTTAAGAAGAAGTAGAGTTTAAAGGAAATCAGCCAACCTGCATTGGGGTAATTACGACAACTGGGAATATTTCGATTTATAATACTTTTTATCAAGAGATATATTATCTGATGAATAGAGGTAGAGAACCAGGCAATAAAGGTATTATCAAAGAATATTACTCTATATGTAAGGAGCATTTACAATCAATTACAATAAAGCGCATCTGAAGTTTAACTGCATCCAAACCCGCGGTCCGAGGCTACTAATAGTTTAAACGGCGATTTACAATACAAAATGGGAACAGAATATCTATTTCACACAGATATAAAAAAAAACAAAAATTCATCTTACCGAAAATTGTATCACGTTGATCGTTAATTACGATTCAATTAATAACTAAATGGACGATACACTTGGAGTAGTGGCTGAGCTATTTGGCCTGGCGCGGGTTTGATTCTCGCACGTAATAAATATTTGTATGGCTTACAGTTGTTCCGGGTATGGCTGTTTGTTTATGTGAATTTATATGTTTGTAAACGCACCCACGATACAGGAGAAATACCTAGAATGGCGCAGTTTTTTTGCCAAAAAAAAGTCTTCAACTTTAACTTCTAATATTTGGTTAGATCAAAGGTAATTAAGGTAATTTTTGGTTTCCTAATTGAGCTTATGTCTGCCAAAAACGTCATCTCAAACCCAACCAAAAACAATATATATATACCATCACGCCTGTATTCCCCGAAGGGTTAGGCAGAGGTGTAACAATGTACACCCACAGTTCGCCGGTATATTTAGGTCCCATGTAATAGGGGGCGAGCCTATTGTCATTAACCGGGCACAAATCCTAACTCCGAGCTGCTACTGTGAATTTCATAGAAAAACCCAATAACACTTTTTGCTCGACCTGGGAATCGAACCCAAGACCTCTAGCGTAGCAGTCGCGCTTAGGACCACTAGGCTACCGAGGCAGTTACCAAAAACAATCTTCCAATTTATTACGTCAAACGAATCCTACTTAATATTATAAATGCGAAAGTTTATGAGGATGTATGGATGTTTGATACTCTTTCACGCTTAAACGGCTGAACGGATTTGGATGATTTTTTTTTATCCGGGAAAAAATTACATTTCTCGTGGGATAATGTATCAACTTGACGCGGACAAAGACGCGCGCAGAAGCTAGTTACCTAATAATAGTTAGCTAATACTAATACTAAATATGAGAAATGTGTTACATTACTATAAATTAATAAAAAAAGAAATTTATACGTGTGTGTGTGTTACTTTTGATTTGTCTTAAAACTTAACCCAATTGAACTTCTATATTTTCCTCTATAGTGTCTCTGTGGGCGGGGATGCCTTATGGATTTATGTTTCTGACCTCCACCACCATTCAATTACATGGTCAAGCACTTTATTATCCATCTATGACGTTTACACGAGTGTTTACAGACTCTCTGGGAACGCGGTTTGCATGTAAACGGGATGCGAGATGATAAATCGAAGACCGTTTTCTTCAAAGGATTTAAATGGTTGACATTAAAATTGGAAGGATAGATGTAGTTTTTGTGTTCAGACAGTATCTAATGTTGGTTATAAATAGGTTTGATGATTATGGGAAAATGAGAGGATATTTTTGACGACTAAAGTGACATATTAGTGTGAGATATTTATAGGTTCGATTAATTGAACTTTGACTGCCTCGTTGGCCTAGTGGTCCTAAGTGCGACTGCTACGTTAGAGGTCTTGGGTTCGGTTCCTAGGTCGAGCAAAGTGTTATTGTTTTTTCTATGAAATTCTCAATAGCAAATCGGAGTTAGGAGTTGTGCCCGGTTAATGGCAATAGGCTCGCCCCCTATTACATGGGACCTAAACATACCGGCGAACTGTGGGTGTATATTGGAACACATCTGCCTAACCCTTCGGGGAATACGAGCGTGATGGTATGTCGATTCATTGGAGGAAACACCAATTAGTCTCAAGATTGACTTGATTCTATAATGTTTCTGTCATGTGTAGGGTCTTTTTAAAAGGAAAACTTAAATAATGGAATCCCTACATAGTTACAAGTCAAAATTTAGGAACACACGATTTCCATTTCCAAATTCTGAAGCAGGAAACTTTAATTCCATGGCTTTCCTTTTAAAATCGTCACCATTTTATTCAACCCATTTCTGACAAGACGGGAAATGTCGGGTGGTCCAGAACTTCACAGCGGAACCAAACATATATGTGTACAAAATTAGGTCAACATCGTCGAATTGCAATTCAGCTTCGCATCGGTATCCTTTTCAAACGATTGTGAAATAGGCCGAAACTAATCGGAAGTGTTAAATGTGAATCGATGTATCGAAACTATAATCGATTCGGAATCGGTATGAATGAAAGCTATTAAAAGAACGGCTATATGAGGGAATGAATGGAAGAGTGAATGAATCGAGAAATGCAGTTGCTTTCATATTTGCGTTGCGTGTTCTATATTTGAAGGAGTGATGTAAGATTGTAAGTGCAGAGAGCCTATTAGAAGCGCGCGGAATAAATGTTACGTAAATTTGATCAATTTTGAATTTGGAATTATTTGTTTTATATCATTGGTTGATTTGCTGCCCCGTAGGTCTCGTGGTCGCAAGCGCGACTGATGAGCGTGGGGTCCCGGGTTCAATTAACAGGTCCGGCAAAAAGTGTTGTTGGGTTTTTTCAGGGTACGCTCAGTAGCAGCCCGGAGTTTGGAAGTTGTTGGTTTGACCCCCGTGCCTCGGAAAGCACGTAAAGCCGTTGGTCCCGGCTGTGATTCGTAGATCTTTGACAGTCGTTACGGATAGTAAGAAGCCAGGAACTCTGACAACCACTCTAACCATGAGGTATCGTGTTGCCCAGTGACAGGGTTGTGGAGGTCAGATAGGCAGCTTCATGTAGACACTGGTATTCAGCTGCATTCGGTTAGACTAGAAGCCGACCCCAACATAGTTCGAAAAGGCTAGGCAGATGATGATGGTTCATTTTCTTTGTCTTTACGTTCTTGTTTTTTAAAGAACAAGAAAGTAAAAACACACGAGGAATTTCTCCTAAATTGTTTTGAAACATAGGGAGTATTAAGTCACATACACAAACAGCAAGATAAAAATCGTGCTTATCGCATAAAATTGTACCAAAATGCAATAGGATATTAATTGTATTCCTTATCCAAAAATAGAGTCTACTTTTACGACAGCACCCTTGTGCTAGGCCTACAGGCCAAAATTAAAAGACTGGCTTTATGAAGGAAATGCTGGCTGTATTTAAAAGCATTTTAATGTCTGATTTTTTTTTGTTTTGTTAGATTAGTTTCTTGATTCACAATTCTGTTGTCATGGTAACGAATTATAAAGACCATAGTAGCTTTTGGTCTATATTTGTTTCTGTTTCAGGAAGAAAAGAGGGGTCAGAGGAAAGTCAGAATGGATAATGATATTATACAGTTATTAGGTATGTCATGACAAAATTAATGTTATTGGTCGTACCTGTAGATTTCTAGCTTTGAGAAATTCTAGGAACCTCTAAACCGTTACATTTAACATAAATTTTGACCATGTAGGTATGGTATTTCAGTTTCGTATGGCATAGCAGATTTTTTCAAATAACCGACGAGAATAATAATAACCACGGGGTGATGACGTAGACTCGTTTATGGGAGATTAGCCAAAGAACGCGACGCAAAGGGATAAGCAGAAACCAATGGAGGAGAGCCAAGCAGTGAAGAAAATTAAGGAAAAGCTTTATCAATTTAATTCATTTATGCATCAAATATGGTAGGTACATAAAGTTCTTATATAAAATGTTAAATAACACACATTTGGTCAACATTTAGCATGCAATAGTACAAGTTTTACACTAAAGATATGTCAAGTTAAGTCATTTTGTCAATTTGTGTTACTACTTAGGTTAAAAATATCTGTGCTTTAACACTTTCACTGCCGGACCAAAAACGTTGAAGGTCAAACCTCCACTAGCGTTGCAGCTTACGGGTTAATGTATAAAATTTATAGGGACACTTTGAAAGAACATATTCATCGATTAAAAACATTCTTGTAACAATCACTTCTGCTATCACTATTACTATCGCTGGACGCTTTAACCATGTACTAGATCCATAGCAAAAGTATTTGACACAATGTCTCTACCACTTCTTATTATTAATCATATTTAACTACTTACCAAAGTACGTACAAACATGTCTAAGGAAAGCAAGACGTTATAAACTCGTGCGCAATATGACTCTATTCCAGTAAGCCATTGTTGCTAGTTCTCTATGAAAACACACGGACAACTGTTTCAGCGTGCTGAAATACATGCCTAAGAGTGTGCGGAGGAAGAGTAGCTGGGTTATTTACACGTTATCCCGATTTATCTACCAGATATAGGGTACTGGGTATTAAAATATCTGCCAGATAAGAGTCGGCATTTGATATGACATAGATGTATCTATTGCATTTTAAATGCAGTACATCAAACATTTATCTGCATTCCGTAAAAGTTGTTATTTTGACATTACAGATTGGCGTTTTCAGACTTATTCGTATATTAATTACTAGCTTGCACCAGTGACTTTGTCCGCGTTAAAGTTAATATATTATCCTACGGGAACCGTACATTTTTCCGGGATACAAAGTAGCCTATGTGCTATTCCAGACTATAATCTATCTATGTGCCAAATTTCATCCAGATTCGTTCAGCTGTTTAAGCGTCAAAGATTAACAAACATCCATCGATCTATACATTCATACATCCATCCATCCTCACAAACTTTCACATCTATAATAATATTATAAAGCTGAAGAGTTTGTTTGTTTGGTTGAACGCGCTAATTTCAAAAACAACTGGTGGATAGTCAGTTTATAGAGGAAGGCTATATAACATCACGCTGAGACTAATAGGTGTGGAGCAGGAGCTAGTTTATAATATAAGTAGTAGGACTTTTAGGACAAGTCCAGCCTTATCACGATGGTTGCCTTCACCGTTCTCAATGTCCAAGATAAACTTACACAGTACATAATTATAAAAATAACAATGCCAATTATATTTAACATGTATTCTACCACATTCCAGTTCCAACTCCAAATACTTTCCCTCAAAAAAATCACATCCGTTTTTCTACATTCCAAAGTTTCGTCGTTTAAGACTAATTCCGTCTATCAATCAATCAATCAGTGCTGAATCAATCGACAAGAGCGGGTCGCGCCACAAATTTGTTCCTAAATCTACGAGTATCCGTTTCCGGTTTTAAATAGTGGCACGTGCTTGTTTTGTGAGTTGGGGACGAATGTCGAAGATGAGTTTCCTTTTTTTTTTTGGTGCACATGATATTTTTTTGGAGATAGGTCAGGATTAGTTTCTTTTTTTGAGTTTAAAAAGGTGAGATCGTTTTTGAGTACCGTTTTTTAAAGGCTGTCGAAATACTACTATTTTACCTAAGTTCTACGTTTTTTGACATTCATTGTCGCTGAGATTAAATGGCGACTGGATTTTGAAAGTTTTTGAAAGTAGATATTGGCCTTTTGATTCCAATCTACCTCTTTGTGAATATCGATTGGGTCTGTGGTTTTGCCGTGAGGAGGTAACAAACAGACAGATGGACTTTCTTTCTCATTTAAAATGTTAGTTTGGATTGCAAGGAGAAATTATCAAAACAACAATAAAATCTACGCCAAATGACACAAAAACCAATCCACTTAATGTACCTGAAAATATTCGGAACCTACCATTCAAATTAAAACAATTACATACATACCATCACGCCTGTATTCCCCGAATGGTTAGGCAGAGATGTAAAAATGTAGACCTACAGTTCGCCGGTATGTTTAGGTCCCATGTAATAGGGGCCGAGCCTATTGGCATTAACCGGGCACAAATCCTAACTCCGAGCTGCTACTGAGAATTTCATAAAAACCCCAATAACACGTTTTGCTCGACCTGGGAATCGAACCCAAGACCTCTAGCGTAGCAGTCGCGCTTAGGCCCACTAGGCTACCGAGGCAGTTAAACCAATTAGCCCTGCGTTACTGCTCCTAAAGAAACCAGAGTTTACCTAATTTCATTAACCCGGATGACTAGAAGGTAATTAGCACACGCACTTACAAAATTACAATTTAGAACACAATATATCTATTTAATAGAACACGGAAGCCGAGACGTAAAGTTCTTAAAACACATTATTATGTTCTTAGAAAATAAGTCATGGAGGAAATTCGTTTCCTTGTGAAACTACAGTTCTTACTATTTACATATGCTGTCATGGAGTAATGTTTAAATGGAGTGTTAATGTGCTGGTACGGTGCGCACTTTGCGACTGTCATAAACTTGGACTATAAATCAATGTTCGTTTGTGTTTGAGCTGGTTGAGCAGTAAGCCAGAGTCTTATAAGAGAGTTGAGTTTTATTAGTCTTTACTCTGTTTTTTATGGCATTAGACAAATATCGGCTTATAAACGATAATTAACAGGTAATATTGTTGAAATAACTGAATTTTATTGTTCTTTTTTTGTTAATGGGAAATAGTTTACATGGCTTTGTATTTAACGTGAAATAACGAGAGCATTACAACAAACTGTAGGTAATGTTATTACTATGGGCTAAATATAATGCAGTTATCGTATCTTCATAATATTTCCCTTCACCGTCAATCAGTGGTGATCAAGATAAACTTGAAAAGTCGATAATTATACGATTTCTTAACGATTCTTTATGCTTCTAAAGGGTTCTAATATCTGAGTCAACATAACATTGTCAACGCCTTAATAAGTATCAATAATCTACAAACAATATTATCATGACTGCTATGAGCACTCCATTTTGATACTCCTCAGTGTAAACCCTTAAGTTTACGATTAGGACGTGTAATAGAAATTGTTGCTTTAGTAAAATTATTTGCAGAAAGTGATTATGTGTGTTGCATTACATTTTGTTTAACAAATATTGGATGTTTGTTTGTTTTATTGTATCACGATAAAATATTATCAAAATAAAAACATCTCATGCATGACTTTGCCGGTTCGATAGTGGGCAAGTACCAATGAGACTTATCACTTCATTTATGATTTTTTTAAGTTTATCTTGGACATCACTGACAAAGATGAAAAAAAAACACTATAGGGAAATGTGGACTTATAATCAACTAGCGAACTGCCCGCGGCTCTGTACGCGTGGCTTATTTCACCCGCGGTAATTACGTCTTTGGTTATTGCTCCGCTCCCATGTGTCATAGCGTCATGTTAAATAAGGCTATTTAACATGACGCTACGAACATAGGCATGTTACTCAGGAATAATGTAGCTATCTATTGGAGAAATGGTTTAAATCGGTCCAGTAGTTTCAAGAGCCGTTTCTTTACAAACAATCAAAAAATATTTTCTCTTTATAATATTAGTATAGAAGTATAGATAGCATACCATCACGCTTGTATTTCCCGAAGGGTTAGGCAGAAGTGTACCAATGTTCACCAACAGTTCGCCAGTATGTTTTAGGTTCCATGTAATAGGGGGCGAGCCTATGGACATTAACTGGGCACAAATCCTAACTCCGAGCTGCTACTGAGAAATTCCTAATGGGAAAACCCAATAACACTTTGCTCGACCTGGGAATCGAACCCAGGACCCCAAGCTCATCATTCGCGCATGCGATCACGAGACCAACGGGGCAGTTAGAAGTATAGATAGGTATAAGTCTGAAATCGCCAGTCCGCCTTGAGCAAGCGTGGTGATCAATGCTCGTGCCTTCTCTGTCACGCCCCAAAGTCTAGCTTTGTTAAAAAATGTTGCGACTGTAGCCACGGGTAAGACTAACATGCTATCAAAGTTATCTTAAGAGAATCAAATACAGTCAGTATTGCAGCTCACTTCATAGATTATGCAGACAATAAATACGAATAATAGAAGATAGCGATAATATTAGCATAAGCTGACAGCTCCCGCCATAATGTTAGTTCAATTTACATACATACATACCATCACGCCTGTATTCCCCGAAGGGTTAGGCAGAGGAGTACCAATGTACACCCTCAGTTCGCCGGTATGTTTAAGTCCTATGTAATAGGGGGCGAGCCTATTGCCATTAACCGGGCACAAATCCTAACTCCGAGCTGCTAGTGAGATTTTCATAGAAAATTTTCGGCGAACTGTGGGTGTACATTGGTACACCTCTGCCTAACCCTACGGGAAATACAGGCGTGATGGTGATGGTATGTGAAGCTGAAGTTTTTTTATTTGTTTGTGTGTATGTATAAAGACGCTAGTCTCTGGAACTACCTGTCGGATTTACATAGTACCTAAATATATCGGTGAACTGTGGTTGTCCATTAGTACAACTCTGCCTAACCCTTCGGGGAATATAGGCGTGATGGTATGTGAGTATTATTGTTTATCGTTAATAGCTTATAAATACATTATTAAGTGAAAGCTTATTGATGTAAGCATAAATACATAAATGTCTAGTTCAGAAAGTAATATAAATGATAATACAGGATACAAACAACTTGCTTTTCCTATTTATTTGCATATAACTTCATGTAAGCTTGTTTTGCAGACAAAGAAGTGGATGTACGTAGTTAATAATCTTTTCTAAGTACATTTGCATTTTTATTATTTGTTTATTTATTAAACTTTATGTACATAATGCAAAAATACACTGTACAAAGGCGGACTTAATGCCTTAGGCATTTTCGACCAGTCTATCTTACGGCGATGCAGAGACAAAACATAGTAGGTGCAAAGAATAGAAAATATTAAGGAATTAAATATATTAACTGCCTCAGTAGCCTAGTGGTGCTAAATGCGACTGCCACGCTAGAGGTCTTGGGTTCGATTCCCATGGGGGTAGGCAGAAACCACAGAACGCCATCTGCTACGATTCTTACATACTTCTTTCGTCTCTTCCACGTTCATACATCTATTCATACAAGCACGCCGATTACGAGTACTGCGCACGCGATCTTTCTGAAGAACCCTACCAATAAGGTTATTATGGTCCAATCAGACAGCGAAATTCAACGTTTGCCAAAAAGCCGCCATAGAAACAAAATATCCTACGCATTAAACTGATTTAAGACAACCATTAATATTATTTATGAGCGTCTACTGAACCACTCTGAATTTAATATTCCTGTACATAATCAGACATTATCAAATATCTATACTTACAAACAAAAAAGAAATAAAAGTGTCGGCAAATTAAATATAAATGTTTATAAAGTATTTATGAGAAAAAACCTTTTTTAATTATTATCTGTCTGTCTCTCTATTTGTTCCAGCAAATCTCCGAAACGGCTGGACCGATTTTGACGGAATATTCACTGGCAGATAGCTGGTATTATAAGAAGTAGTTTTGGCTACTTTTATTTTATAATAAGAATGAAGGATTCTCAAAAAAAAAAAACGTGAAGTCGCTGGCATAATAATATGAACATATTTAGATGGTCCGCTTTTCTCAATGAACAAAACACGTCCCACTTCCAACAAAAACCATGTCTCCCTCGCTCATATCATTGAATATAAGCCAACATTAACAAAACGTAAAGAAAACAGTGAAAACACATTAATCACAAGACAGAATATATCATAAATGCACCTACGATTACGTAATGCGGCGTAAACGTGCTGTTTCCTTACGTTTTCCACAATTTTCATACGAACCACAAAGTTAAACAAGGACGGAGATAAAACAATGTTAGTTTCCAGCGAACGAGGGAAAGAGATAGATATACCTGCGCTCACGCTCGCGCGCTCTGCTGAAAGCTTTCGCGGACAATCTTCAGTTCTCTTGCGAAGCTCGGCGCGTTCGGTCGTCTTGTAAGTGTGGAACAACCGTCCAATTTTCACGTACGGAGCTAAACTTTTGACGTGACTGTATCATTGTGATTGTGTTTTGAGACTTTTAGTGACGTTTTGTGTTTAAAACTGATACTAAGGAGGCTGTAGTGACATTCTGTGACGTTGCAGATACTCCGAACGGGAATTGTGTTCATTCCCAGAAGTTGGTAAGACGATTTGTGTTATTTTAAGAAATAATTAAATATAGACTGGCGGCATTTATATGAAAATATAATTAGTTTCATACAGTCAGTGAGTCAGTATTCTTAGTATTGTTTTTTTGGGTGTGATTAGATAAAGTACTATTTTTCACAGAATTGTGAATTAATTAGATGGGAATTGGCGGGAATTTGTTTGTGATTCGTAATAATAATGTTTTAAACTCATAGGTAGTTATTGTAAATATGTGTTTGGATTACTACATTATTTGGGTAAATATTTTTTTTAGGTATTAATTGATTTGGTTGTTTGGTAGGTTAGGCAATGTTATGAACGAAAGAAAATACTGTTAGTGTACCAAAAATAGAGTTAAAAAAAACAAGATAAATAAAAAAAAAAAATATATATATATTTTGCATGCACTGGTTCAATGAAACACCTATTCATATTATTGTAAAAATACGCTTAAAATATTTGAATAATAATAAAAAATATATCTCGATATTTTAACTTTACGCTAACGAACGCTATAACTAACCGCTTTAATAAAAAAAATATGTAAAATATTAAATTATGTCGAAAATAAATCATTCAACAAAAAAATAAATAAGAAAAAGCATAGAAAAAAAAATCGACTATTTCAATTTAGAATCATGGTAAACTTTACAAAAAACGCGTCATCAATCAACCAAAACCAATCTCGAAACTTGAAAGAAAAACTCCAACAATTAACGGACATTGTGTTTTAAAAAAAAAATCTAACAAAAAGGAAACATCCACGCAATAAATAAATCTCTACAAAGACACGATCCTGGGGATGATGTTCAAGCGAGAATCGAACCAGTGTCTCTTTTAGCATTCAGCCGGCGTCCTAACGCGTAACACGTGGCAAACAATGTGTTTTTGTTGCTTAACGAACAGAGAAATGTGTGGAGATTGTAAGATGTTAAGAATATTTATAGTAGATGTACTTGCAAAACTGTCGTTGTTGTCAAATGTCATGATGGCCCAGTGGTTAAAGTGCTCGCTTCTTTTGCGTAAGGTGGTGGGTTCAATACATATTATGATATAAAACAATCACAGTGTTACTTGCACCTACCATTGTTTTGATCACTGAGTTTAATCATAACCTGAATTTTAAACAAAATCATTTTAAAATTAAATATGATACGATAAACAAATATTGGCACGAAATCATTATTCGAAAATATATACTTAAATAAATTAAAAGCAATATTTTTCAAAACACCAAAATATTAAACCCAACAACGACTCCACAGTTCGGAAATATCTCTATTCTTTCCGGTGATGCGTAACGTGTGCGGAACACGTGGTACTGTAGGTAGCGACAAAAAAAACGGACAGACACAATGAAGATGTTACCCTTAATCTGGGCCCATTGGACATCGGAGGTTTGACATGTGTCTTCATTAAATAATTTGGACACGAATCGGATATCATTATATCCTATCCTATTTTAAATACGCCAAAGTTTGTGTGGATGGATGTTTGTTACTCTTTCACGCTTAAATGGCTGATCGGGATTAGTTGAAAATTGGTACACATATTGGTCTCGATTTAGCTAAATATATATATATCATAACTGGGGTCCTGGGTTCGATTCCCAGGTCGAGCAAAGTGTTATTGGGTTTTTCCATTAGGATTTCTCAGTAGCAGCTCGGAGTTAGAATTTGTGCCCGGTTAATGGCAATAGGCTCGCCCCCTATTACACGGCGCCTGAAAAACACGCTGACGAACTGTGCGTGTACATTGGTACACCTCTGCCTAACCCTTCGGGGAATACAGTCGTGATGGTATGTATATATGTATAAATACCATTTTTCCGTTACCGTGGAATAATTTTAAATCTACCCGCAAAAGCATTCAGGAGATTATTCGAGCTGCTCCGAATCCTTTGTAGCAACGAATTCTATATCGGCAGTGTAGTGAACAGATAAATATCTTTGCCTATAGATACATCAAATTATTTGTTTGATTGTACTTGCATCGGTGATCTATTTATTAAGTTATTAACACGAGAAAATTGATAAAACATGCCGGCGAACTGTGGGTGTGCATTGGTACACCTCTGCCTAACCCTTCGGGGAATACAGGCGTGATGGTATGTAATGTAATGAAAATTGATAAATTATGGTTAGGATAAAAGCCATAATTATATGTATTTATAGTATAAAACACCTTACTTACTATAATAAATGTTTATTTGCTTTAAAAGTTTGGATTGTTGGATGTTTCTTACTCAATTACACCAGAATGTCTTAAAAGATCTGAAGAACTGCGGCACAGAGATAGATTACAGATTGGAATAGCAGAAAGGCTACTTTGAATCCTTAGAAAATGTAGGGTACAAGTGGGATACTAAATATTAACTTTATCTAGTACTAAATAATTAATTCAATTGTAGTTAGGCGGCGGTGACCAATTAACACCAGGATAATGATAAATGATGATGAGGATAAAAACCATATAATAATTATGTGTTTAAAGAATAAAATACATACACATATATATCAACACGCCTGTATTCCCCAAAGGGTTAGGCAGAGGTCTACGATGTACACCCACAGTCCGCCGGCATGTTTAGGTCCCATGAAATAGGGGCGAACCGGGCACAAATCCTAACTCCGAACTGCTACTTAGAATTGTATAGAAAAACCCAATAAAGTAAAAATTGAATAAAATATATGTCACACACACACACACACACCATCACGCCTGTATTCCCCGAAGGGTTAGGCAGAGGTGTACAGTTCGCCGGTATGTTTAGGTCCCATGTAATAGGGGACAAAAAAAATAGATTAAAATAAATATAATAGAAATAAAAATTAATCAGTAAATAACCTATAAGCAGCGTGAAAGTCAAGTGGTGAAATGGATTGCTAAGATATCTCGACCGATAAAGATTGTATTGCGATTATTATTGTCAAGATATGATAATACGACATTGCAGAATCATGAGGTAGGTTCCATATATACTTACAGTAAATAACTAGGATAAATATGAATAACTTTTTAACTGACTCGTTGTCCTCGTGGTCCTAAGCGCGACTGCTACGCCAGAGATCTTGGGTTCGATTCCCATGTCGAGCTATAAGTGTTATTGGGTTTTTCTATGAATTTCTCAGTAGCAACTCGGAGTTAGGATTGTGCCTGGTTAATGGCAATAGGCTCGCCCCCTATTACATGGAACCTAAAAGAAACATACCGGCGAACTGTGGGTATACATTGGTACACCTCTGCCTAACCCTCTGGGGAATACAGGCGTGATGGTATGTTATGTGAATATGAATAGGTACTACTGTTATAAACGCGAATGTTTGTGAGGAGCGTTGGATATTTGTTACTCTTTCACGTTTAAATGTCTGAACGGAATTATTTGAAATTTGGCATAGACAGGATCATTTTTATCCCGTTTTCATGTTCCCGTGAAGAAACATTTTTCCTAAATTTTCTACTTCAATAAGACTGAAGTCTGTTCGAAGCAGACGAAGTCGCGGGCGGAAGCTAGTTTATTATTTATACTCCCGATCGAATTTTGATCACGTTGGCTGATTTTTAATAGAGACTAGCCAAGTGCACAGGATATATTACAGCGCACAAATGTGTGCGCAAACACAAGTCGTTCATTCCTCACTTTCATAGTGTGATCGGACGCCAATCAGACACGACCGGGGAGAAATCAGGCGTAGCCACGCTACACAAACTCCTCTCAGTTGCCTCTCAGTTGTTTTAAATAACACATTTCTTTCTAAAATCAACATCTCTGCTCACCACAGACACTATAACTATTAACTAATAAAAATTGAAGAACAATAAAATGTTCCATTACTTGACTCACGGCCTAGAATAGAGTTTTTCTCAATAATTCTGATGTCTAATCAACTCCTGCGCATGTGGGCGGAGCGGGTGACCATACTTTTATGTTTTTGATAGATATGTTTCCTGAAATATTTTGAGTGCCCTCAGTTGGCAACAGAGGCGAGTCTCATTTGATAAGAAATAATGTAATAAAAATATGTGTTGGTTAATGTTTTGTGTAAAGTGAAGAAATTAGACAGATTTCGATTGATTATTTGAATTTTCGTGTCAATAATTGAATGTAATAAAATATATATTGGATATATATTGGATTGGCGTGATGGTATGTGATGGTATGGTATATATTGGATATCATGTAAAACAACAAATAAGTTCCCTATATGTGTAGTTAAATCTGACAAAAGCAGTAACAAAAATAATTTAGGTAGATAACAACATAACACATACCAACACGCCTGTATTCCCCGGAGAGTTAGGCAGAGGTGTACCAATGTACACTCACAGTTCGCCGGTATGTTTAGGTCTCATGTAATAGGGGGCGAGCCTATTGCCATTAACCGGGCACAAATCCTAACTCCGAGCTGCTACTGAGAATTTCATAGAAAAACCCAATAACATTTTTTGCTCAACCTGAGAATCGAACCTAAGACCTCTAGCGTGGCAGTCGCACTTAGCACCACTAGGCTACCGAGGCAGTTTAAATAACAATGGCAGTGTAGATAACAATTTGGAGACAATTCCTTAGAAGATCATAAAAAATGGTTACACTACAAAACAATTAGGTTATTAATGTTGCACAAATACCTACAACATCAAGTGATTTTTTTATTAATTGCTATAATAATAATAATAATTAAGTTACTGACCGTTACTCATTTTATTTACTATCGTAACTAGGGTAACCTTTTTTATCAAATAGAGTATATTTATTTTCTAAGATAAAAAAAAATAAAATATAAATGAAAATAAAGTATCATTTATCAAGAATGCTTTATCGATGCGATCCGTTCCATTACACGCAAAAAATGCTTAATTTTCTTTCTTAGTAAACAAATAAATAAAACCTCAAATATCAAAATAATAAAAAAAGGTATTTTCACTTACTTTGTGCGTGCGTTTATCCAAAATAACATTAAATTTTTAATTATAAAGTACGGGTGGCAACCCTAATCGTAATCGAACTAACCGCCGCTTGAAGACTTTGCTTCAATAAAAACGCAGGCTATTTTTTAATGAAACGAAGTGTTCCTGACTATTTCATTCTTTGAAAGAGTTACAGGTACAGTTACATTTAAAGAGTTGTCTAAGGCAGCGGTTTTCAAAGTTGATTAGACCGTGACCCATCTAATAAGAATTTCGGGGTTGTAATTATTCCAATTGAAGATTTTTAAACAAAATAACGATGATATTAGAAATTTCTCTCGTATTGATAGTACGTTTACAAATATAATATAAATAATAATATACTTTTTTGTTGCATAAAATTTGAATAAAAAAATACAGAAAACACAAGACCTGGCACAATAATGTGAACTGGCCATACAAATATTTGTTCCGTAAGGGGATCCACCACGCGACACACAGCGCAACAGCCAATCGTTCAGCCATTGCGCCAACCGTGTCGCCCGACACTACAGTGTCGAGTGCTATTTCAATGAGAAGAATTTCATTTGTTTTATGCCATTGTCATGTTATTTTTCAGGGCCCATGGGGTCCTATAGTTTGGGAAACGCTGGTTGTCATTGGCCTTACTTGCTACATTTGGTCAGGCCAGGTCTGCTAGGCAATAAAAGATTCTTTTTAATCATAGATAGAAGATAGCTTTTACGAATGTAGCCTTTATGAGTTTATATTGTTATGATCTAAATAAAAAAGTATGGCTTCGTAGAAATGTGTTATGTTGAAAGAAGAAAGTTTATTTTAGTTATGATATAAACTTGGAATAGATGAACGCGTTTTATCGCTCATTTTTGTGATATTCTACAGTGCGCTTGCTTGTGTAGATTTTCTTATTTTTTAACGATACGAGTAAAAATATATATAATCACATATGAATACGGTGGACGAGGCGAAAGCAGTATGTAAGGATCGTAGCAGGTGGCGTTCTGTGGTTTCTGCCTACCCCCATGGGGAAAAAAGGCGTGAGTTTATTTATGCATATATGTATAAATAAGCTAACAAATAAAGCAAATAACTAATAAAATAACTGTCTCGGTAGCCTAGTGGTCCTAAGCGCGACTACTACGCTAGAGGTTTTGGGTTCGATTCCCAGGTCGAGCAAAAATTAATGGCAATAGGCTCGCCCCCTATTACATGGGATCTAAACATACCGGTGAACTGTGGGTGTACACTGGTACACCTCTGCGTAACCCTTCGGGAAATAGAGGCGTAATGGTATGGACGATGGTGTGGTATAAATAAAATTAGCCTTTCACCCATCTAGTTTAAACTTTGATTTGCTCTGAGTTGCAAGTGCAGAAGGCGCTTGGTCAGCTTCGTGTTCAGGGACGGCATGGCCTCCTTGGGTTACCTGCACCCAGGTAGCGAGGTACACCATACCTCTGCTTGTTCTGTACTGTAATATTTGCTGCGTACTTGGTTCGTCATCATTGAGATTGGTCGCCATGACCGAAATTCGATCAGGAGGCTCAGTCACCATCGATAGAACGCAGTACCTACTTATCTTGATGCATCCTTCTTCTTCTTTTGTAACGACTGACTTTCTTCAAATTTTGTCCGACCAGTATTGAGCAACCTATCCAGCTCCATCATTGCTCTCGTTTAGATCTTGAGTGGTGCAGGTGTTTGTGCACGACGGGTAAATAAGGAGATGACGCATGTCCTCTGATAGTGCCCCACACTGGCACGGCGTTTGGTATCCCAAACCTATCACTTATCGGTCAAGAATGTCCCAAATGGCTAAATTTGTTTTACAGCGGCCAACCCTTATACACCAAAAAAAATCCCAGTAAACATTAAGAGTGAGTGAACGATTTTGAATGTGACTCTTGCATCACATTCAGACGTACTTTAGAATAAATTACACTTTATCTACAAGACGGGAATCGAATTAGGATCGATGCCAATTTAATCGATTAATGTTCAATCGATATACGATACATTAGAGTTGTGATAGTGAAGGTAGGTATGTGTTAGTGTTTTGTTTTGGACTGTTATCATGATGGATTTTGAAATAAATCCGTCTCAAAAATAGGTATTAAATATTACATACATACCATCACGCCTGTATTCCCCGAAGGGTTAGGCAGTGGTGTACCAATGTACACCCACAGTTCGCCGGTATGTTTAGGTCCCATGTAATAGAGGGCGAGCCTAATGCCATTAACCGGGTACAAATCCTAACTCTGAACCGCTACTGAGAATTTCATAGAAAACTACAATAACACTTTTTACTTGACCTGGGAATCGAACCCAAGACGTCTAGCGTAGCAGTCGCGCTTAGGGCCACTAGGTTAACGAGGCACTAAATTAAGATGACGTTCAAAAATGCTTTTTAGTGGTCTAATTGAAATAAATGATGATGGAATTAGAACTTGCTTGTTTCATATTATGAGACTTTTAAACAAATCTGTTGAAACTATTCACCTCCCATCTTTGCTTACCCCTTTAGGGAATATAAGGAATGTTATACTATTCATTAAGACTTGACCTAGCTCGCTGCATGCATAAAGCACTACATCACCACCTCTCCAGTAGTTTCCAACATTCGTTCACACAAACAGACAGTCATTGAGTATCGTTATTCGATAAACAATCTGCTGCATTAAGGTCAGTTTATTTAGGTCAAGTGCGAGTTGTTCCACAGAGTATCTAAATACATGTATATTTTTATATTTGTACATATTTGTTTATGTATAGATAGATACTAGCAAATTTCTCATCTTATTGTTAATTGTCTGAGGGTCTGAGGTTTGATGCCCAGGTTGGGTAAAGTTTTGGATTAGTGTTGTTTTTATTACGAATTTCTTAGTAGGTACAGTTTGAAGAGTAAATGTGAGTCTGAATTAAAAACAAAACTAGTAAAATATACACTTAAAGCCCAGTCATAAGCAAATGTTTAGGTAATTGACAATAACGCAATGCGGCAACAAATAAGGTTCAAAATAGCGACACGTTTGATGTTAGTAGAATCGGATAACCACAAAAATAACAGAAATTTAATTTAATTAAAATAAAATAAAAAAAACACGACTCAGTGAAATATTTATAGGTATGTCTTTTCTTTGAACCCTTACACAATAATACACATTTTATAATACACTTCATTTTTTTCAGGCTTATAATATGTACCAATACGCCAGACTATGAGACAAAAAATTGTGTTTTACGGTATCCTGTGTTCGGATAGCCCCTTAAGAGATGTACGTACAGCGTGGTGTTATTTCACTTGTTATGGATTAAAAATACTTAAATATTGATTTAAAAAAAACAAAATTAAATATTTTAAGTAACCCCCGACAGAAGA